>BSBN01000862.1:1320000-2640000 GCA_027924645.1 Cunninghamia lanceolata
AATTACCAAAATAATAACAACCAAGGGAATAATAAACAGATCAGGAATATGAAGAAAGGTAATAATTCTCAAGATGGAAATGGTGGAAACAAAAGAGGTGGTCATAATAACATAAACAATAATCAGAGAGCTGAAGGTCTGAGAGCACCTAAAGGTGGATGCTTCACCTATGGAGGAGAGCATTATGCAAATGTATGTCCATAGAAAAAAGGAAATAAGAATCAGTAGGGAGTACCGCAGCACCAGATTCATGTCGCAGTTAATAATCGGCAAGCAGAGTTTCAAGCCGCACCTATTCAGTTTCAAGGTAAGCTCTATGGACTACCTGTTTCTATTCTTATTGATATTGGTGCCATAGAATGTTTTGGTAGTATCTAAGTTACCTATTAGTCCTAGACATATGGAAAACTCCTGGATGGTACAATATGGCAATAGTGCAGAAAAGAGAGTAGATTCATGTTTAGCATGCAGTGAGTTAGAGTTTCCTAGTTTTCAGACACAAGTGAATCTGTATGTAGTACCTTTGGACTCTTATGATGTAATTTTGGGAATCAATTGGTTAACCAAACATAAGTCTTTAGTAAACTGTCAAGACAAGGTTGTTAGATGTTTGGATGACCAAGGAAATCAAGTGGAAATTATTGGATCTAAGAGACCTTTAAAGCTTATACAAATTTTGGCTATGCAATTGAAGAAAGCCAAAAGGAAAGGATGTGCCATTTTGTTGTTCAAGTAAAATATCTTGATAAAGAAGAACTAGTGTTTAATGACTATCCAATCCTTGGAGATTTTAGAGATGTATTCCCTGTAGAGTTGATAGAGCTACCGCCTAAAAGAGAGTTTGACTTCTCGATTGAATTGTTACCCGGAACTAAGCCGTAATCTAAGGCACCCTATAGAATGACTACTACAGAGTTGTATGAGCTTAAGGCACAATTGCAGGAGTTGTTGAATCAAGGGTTCATTAGACCTAGTGTGTCACTAACTCCGTAAAGAAGAAAGATGGTACTATGAGATTATGCATTGATTATAGGATGCTTAACAAAGATACTATAAAGAATAAGTATCTGCTTCCTAGAATTGATGAGCTTTTTGATCAGATGAAAGGAGAAAAAGTGTTCTCTAAGATAGATCTTAGATATGGTTATCACCAATTATGGATTAAGGATGAGGACATTTCTAAAACAGCTTTTAGGACTCGATATGGTCACTACAAGTTCACAATAGTACCATTTGGGTTGACTAATGCTCCAGCAACTTTCATGAATTTGATGAATAGTGTTTTTAGAGATTGCTTAGATGATTTTGTGTTGATCTTCCTTGATGATATCTTGATATATTCAAAATTGGTGGAAGAGCATGAAAGGCATTTGAGAATTGTTTTGCAGTGATTGACAGAAAGAAAGCTTTTTGGTAAATCGTCTAAGTGCACCTTCTTTTAGGATAAAGTGCACTATCTTGGAAATGTAATCTCAGCTAAAGGGATTGCAGTTGATCCTAAGAAGATAAAGGCAATCATGGATTGTCCTGCACCGCAGAGTGTGACAGAAGTAAGAAGTTTTATGGGGCTTGCAGGTTACTACAAAAAGTTTGTGGAAAGTTTTTCTTCCATAGCAGCATCGATTACTTCTTTGCAAAAGAAGGGTAAGAAGTTTGAATGGACAGAAAAGTGTGAGCAAGCGTTCCAAGTGTTAAAGGAAAAAATCACAACTGCTCCTATCCTAACCATACCTGATCCTAATGGTTCCTTTATAGTTATCACAGATGCTTCTGGAGAAGGATTAGGTGGGGTGTTGATGCAGAATGAACAAGTGGTTGCTTATGAGTCTAGAAAGCTAAAGCAACATGAGTTCAATTATGCACCTCATGATCTAGAGTTAGCTGTCATAGTACATACACTTCAGATATGGAGGCACTATCTTCTAGGTAAACCTTTTGAGTTGAAGACAGATCATTTGGGACTTAAGTATATATTTACTCAACCTAACCTGAATGCTCGGCAGAGAAGATGTTTAGAATTCCTTAGTGAGTATGATTTTGGGATTGAGTACATAAAAGGAAAAGAGAATAGAGTAGCAGATGCTCTTAGCAGAAGAATACATATGGATTCCATTGTTACAATGATATCAAATTTGAAGCTGAGAGTACTTCAAAATCTCCATGGGGATGAGCACTATGAAAGAGTCAAGCAAGCTTTGGAAATAGACTCCCTTGACCACAGGTATGATGGTTATGTGTTTGAATCAGATGGACTTTTGAGATTCCATGGGAGAATGTATATTCCTAACTCTGGAGAGTTGAGGAAGTTAGTGCTTGAAGAAATCCACAACGCACCATACTCAGGTCACCCTAGAGTGACAAAGATGGTAGAAAGTTTGAAGACTCTATACTTTTGGCCTAGACTTAAGAGGGATGTGACTGAGTTTGTGGCTAGATGTTTAGAATGCCAGCGAGTCAAAGCTGAGCATGTGCATCTAGTAGGATTGTTGTATCCACACAGTATCCCTGAGCACAAGTGGCAAGTCATTAGTATGGACTTTAATCAGGGGCTACCTATGTCTAAGAATAGGCATGATGTTATCTTAGTGGTTGTGGACAAGCTAACTAAAGTAGTGCATTTCATACCAAGGAATCTTTCAGATGGTTCTATGGTTTTGGCTAAGAAGTTTGTTTAGGAGATTTTTAGATTGCATGGAGTGCCTGAGACGATCATTTCAAATTTAGACACTCGTATGACATCCAGATTTTGGATAACTCTTAATGCAGCTTTGGGTACCAAGTTGAATTTTAGTTCATCTTATCATCCTCAAATGGATGATCAGACAGAGAGAGTTAATCAGGTTGTAGAAGACCTCAGAATGTATTGTATGGATTAGCAATATAAATGGGAGGAGTATCTTCCATTGGTAGAGTTTGCTTATAGTAATTCATACCATACATCTTTGGGAATGACACCTTTTGAAGCTCTTTATGGGCGTAAGTGTAAGACACCTATTAGTTGGGACAGAGTGGAGGACAGAATTGTGATTGGTCCTAAGATGCTTAGAGAAATGGATGATCAGATGAAGTTAATCAAGGAGAAGTTGAAGCAAGCTTTAGATCGTCATAAGAGCTATGCAGATAAGAATAGAACTCCTATATAGTTCACAGTGGGTGATAAAGTCTTTTTGAGGGTCAGACCTCATAAGAGTTCAGTGTCATTTGGAAAAGCATCCAAACTTGCTCCTCATTTTGTAGGACCGTTCAAAGTTCTGGAAGTGATTAATCCTGTAGCTTATAGACTTGTTCTCCTGCCAACACCTGCCTGAATCCATAATGTTTTTCATGTGTCTTTACTTAAACTTTATAATCCTTATGCATCGCATATTCTTGATTGGCATTCTTTATAGGTTCAGGATCCAGGAGTGGTGCTGGTGGAGCCCACTCGCGTGCTGGAGAAGCGTAACGTTAAGTTACGTAGCAGGGAAGTGGTACAGTATAAGGTCCAATGGGATCAGTATTCAGAGGATAGTGCCACATGGGAGGATGCAGAAGAGATTGACAGATCTTTTCCTCATTTGAGGATATAACTTAGATTTCATATTCATGCATTTATGATGAGACTTTGAGTTTGATTATTGATTTGAGATACATGTGATGATGTTATTGTTATATGACACTTTGATACTTTGATACTTTGATGGTTATTGGATACTCTTGTTTCGATGTGTAACAAGACATCGGGATGATGTCTCTTCTAAGTGGAGAAGAATGTCACATCTCATTTTCTCTGAACATTATTATTATTCTAGATTAATAAATAGTTACCGTCATAGATTTACATGGAGTAAATTCAAATGTGTGAAATTGATAAATTATGAAGTTATGTTTGAATAATTAATTTATATGTTAATATTGAAGTAAATGTGATGATTTGCTTCAGCTATTATTTATGAGACACTAACCTATTGACGTCGAGATGAGTGCATATGGATGCAGGTATTCATCAAAGATGAGAGCATGACTGAGGCAGAGATGATCTAGCCATCTGGGTAGAACTGATGGATGGATTACTCGAATGCAATCACACACATCACTTAGTTGCATATGCATAAATGGATTTAATTGCATTATTGTGTGGTTATTTGCTTTTGAATTATAGTTAAATGGTGTTTTATATTTGAATGAGGATAAATGTGTTGTATTAAAAAAAATTTTAAAAAATATTGTGTTTGAAAGATAATATGTTAAATTAAATAATAAAATATTATTATTATTAGATGTTTGGAAGACAATATGTTCCCCGTAATTAAATAATAGATTAAATTTGATATTTATTATTCAAAAGTGTAATGCATTTCTTTAATTTGATTATTAAATTTGTTATGTTTGCTTAACGATAGTTAGAATGCAAAAATAGTATTATTATATTGATTATTGAATCAAATAGTTATTCCTGTCAAACATGCGACAGTAAGAATAATAAATAGATTATTGTTTGCATTTTAAATAGAAGAAATATAAGTTAAATAAATAAAGCATTATTATATTTATATTGTAAAATATTGTAATAAATTGTTATTATTGTTTTATATAGGAAAGATAGAGTTTTTAAATATTATTTTTTTCCATGCAAAGAGAGTTTGAACTAGAGTTGTAAAGTCTAATTGGTTGATCTCCAATTTTAGAGGGGGAATTTTTAGATTAAAACAAGGGCAGATTGAATAGCAAAACAGCCACAAATTTTAGAGAAGGAGATTGGTTTTCTTGGCAACGACAGGAAGGTGTTTCTTGAGTGAAAAAAAGAGTAAGAGAAAGAGCAGTGACATCAGCTACATATTCTTCATCAACTGCCGATCTTCCCAGGTTTTCTTTCTTGTTGAATGCATTAAATATCATAACTTGACTGTATTTCTAAAGTTTTTACCTGATGTAAAATGGACGACCACATTTCTAGGTTGATCCCTGTTGTTTCATGTTGGCCGCTATCTTATTTTGGTCTGGCCGTCAACTCAACTTTTGAGTCATCTTCTTTTGTGTTGACTGAGTGTTTTAAGATACCAAATCGACCTATTAACTTGGTCGCTTTCCTTAATTCTAGTCACCTATGTTAGTTGACCACTCTTTAAAAGGAAATCACTCTATTTTACCTGGCCGTTGACCTCCCTCTTGGCCAATCTTCCTATGCTGGGGTGATCCATATGGATCAATCCCTCTTCTTATTGTTGTTGCCTATTCTTAGGCTTAAAACTTAGTGTTTAACTTTTCCAAACCCTCTGCAGTTTGAATGTTAACATATATCCACCACATGATGATCGATCTGCAACAAATAGATTTAAAACTAAGTTAAAAACCTCATAGAACGTTGTATTAAACTCACTGGTAAACTTTATCTTTTAACTATATTATATTAGCATGATGGATGAAATGAATAAAAGTATAAGTAAATCGACCTCTGATCTTGGATAACTTATATTATTTTTTGTAGCAGTTTAGTTAAATGTTTTGAATCTGAGATAAACAGTAGATATACAAAACGATCTCTTCCTTGTTAAAACAGCAATTCTCTGATGTTAGACAAATTAAAGTTCTTGTAGCAACTTCGTTGATATCTCTGAATTTAAGTTTGTATAGTTATTATTGATAAAACAGTAAAATGGTAATTATATAAGAATCTACTATCTTCCTATAAGCAAAGTCAATAGATCCTGTAGCTGTGTTTAAACTGTTAAGAAACTTGTTAAATGTTATCAGACCAAAGCATAGAAGTAATAGACTATGGATCTTACTCCTTGAGTGATGTCATATGAATGAGTTATTTGAAATTATTTCGTTGTTTTTGCTTCCTGTAGAAGTTCATGTTGCCACAATGACAGGAAGTCTGTGGAATGTTTATTTGTATTAGAAATGACCCTCTTGTCGCAGTAGTGACAAAAAGGCAGAATTGTGGATTAAATTGACTGTTATTGAAAGAATTAAATGACTGAATTAATGGGTTGCTTTATAGTAATTATTTCCTATAATTGATGTTGGGAAAGGGGGGAATGGATTGATCTATTGAACTTGTTCTTTGATTTCTTTATTTTATTTCATTTATTGCTTCTTGGGGAAAGATGTAGATAGGAAGGTTTTCGGTTTCTTTCTGGGAAAGGATGTCGAATGTGGATATCACAGATAGGCTTTTCCTCTTTTTTGAGAATTGATCAGGTTACTTGTTATGATTAGCTAATCAGATTGACATTGAAATAGATGTATATTGTCTAGCATTTTATATTGATATCTCTGCCACATCCTGTTGTGAGAAAATTTGAATTTCATTTAGAATTGTACATTCAGACATCAGGCTTGCATCGAGTGTTCCCTACTGCCAGTTGTTACCAGGTGGCTAGACATTTCGTGCAGCGTTGGGTTTCCTTCGTTTCATGATGGAATCCGGGGAAGTGTAATTTCTTCATGGTTGGGTGGAAAAGCACCTGAGTCATGTTCCTATCTCTCAGCTTGTGGTGGACCCTTTTGGTTCATGCAGCTAGAGAGTGTTTTGATTGGATTTACTATTATTGTACATGCTCCTTGTACTTTATTGGATTTATTATGGCATGCTTTCCGAAGGATTTATTTATATTATTTCATTGTGCTTGTTACCTAAATTTAGCACATGATTTTGTAATCATTTCAGACATTTATGAGATTATATTTTACTTGGATTAATGTGATTAAGCGGATTAATTACAGCTTTTGTCTTTGAAGTTGTATTTATGTGGATTATGTACTTCTTTTGATTTTCTATCTTATGAATGTTGTACTTAAGTGGATTGTTTACTTCATTTGTTCTAGTATTGGTTTAAATGCTTTTACAATGATTGTGAAGCTTTACATATTTGTAATAGGTCTCAGATGATATGGTGTTATGATTAGTATGGTTGATCTCAGATGGTTGTTGTGGCACTTGACTCTGCCATGATGTTTTAAGACACTTTTCTACAGATGCATGTTGAATATTCTACAGGTGCATATCCTATAGGTGCATGTTGAATATTCTACAAGTGCTTGTTGATTATGGTATCATTGTGATATTCTTAGTTTGCAAAAATAGTGAGCTCTTTTGGTGTTATGATATCATTAGCATTATGAGACAGTTTGGTCTCAATATATTTAAGTGCTATATTGTTTCATTTTGATATTATATTCACATGGACTCATGAAAGTTGGCATGGTACTAATAGCATGGTATCGATGGTAATATGGATATAGCATTGCTACGGACACATTTCTATGGACACATACCACTTATCATGGTGATATGGTGACATAACTTTCAGGGTATCTTGGTATAGATATACATTGTAAGTATTGACAATGGCATCCTTAGTTGTTTGGTATAGACATCCACGGCAAGTTCGTCATGGTGAAATGAACACATTGATATCTTATGGTGATAGCACATTGATATCATATGGCATCTTCAGTTTGGTAATTGATCATGGCATCTTCAGTTTGGTAATTGATCATGGCATCTTCAATTACTATGCTAGTACTATGTTACTACAAAGGTATGATCACCTTTAAAGGGGATACAAATACAAATTATTTCATCTAAAGTTTAATGTTGACAAAGGTGCTTAATTGTTTCCCTTGAGCCTATATGTAAACAAAGTCATATTAAAAAGGGTGTTTTAGGGGCCACTAAATTTGCAACCGGCCTAGCAAATTTTGGCATATGCAACAGGTAAAAAGAGTTTAAGTTTTATTATCGTTCATCGGGATCACAAGTTGCCATCGGTCAAAAAGATTAGAGAATGAATCTTTTTGCAAAGTGAAACGTAGGCTATGAGCTAGGGTTTCTCATCTCAATGGTTATCATGAAAAATCATGGAAAATGCAGTGAAACCTGTGGAATTCTTAAGGAATCTGTGTCATATGACAATGCTCAGGAGTCAAAGGGGAAGTTTGACTGTTAAGTTTCAGATGCAAAAGGTTTTCATGATGGCTTAGTCAGGTGATATTTTTCTTTTGATAATGTATGTTGAAGTTTCTATTTGATCTTTCATATGGGTTGAATGAAATTTCCTATTTTTGAGTAGCTTGGACTTGGTTGAGATGTTCAGTATAGTTTCCTTTATACAGTTTTTTATTTTGAACTATGGTAACTACCTAAAACCTCTGTTGCATAGCCCAAGATTCGTGGATATGCACTTCACTTATCGTTTTACTCAAAAATAGTTGAGTCAAGTTTGTTGGTAACGGAAATGGTTTTAAAGAAGGTTGTTTACTCTTACCTTAGTTAGGTTTTACCTTCAGGCATACAATGCAAAGATTTGAACAAAACATACCGACATAACTCGACTCTATGGTTTCACTATGATCTTGAAGATAGGGCATTTCTTGTTACAGTTTGAAGACATCACATGAACTATTTTTGTTTACTACAATAAAGGGACATTATGCAGTGGTGATTTGAGCCTTGGGTTAAAATGCAACCATTCAACTATATGGGTCTTATAGTTATTTGTTCTACAAGGAGTTTCTCTACATGGTTACATTCTTTCAATTACATGTTTAAACTGTTTGAGGAAAGAAAGAAAGACTTAAAATAGATTGTATATAATATGTTGAAGAGACCTAATGTAATGTTGAGGATAAATGTTTTTATTGTATTATCATTTAGATTAGAGTTGTATTGATACTTGAATCTCAATTAATGAGATAATCAAGTATTGGGATTTAGAGAAACAGAGTGTTCCTCTGTATTTGATTCATTATATTGATTGTATTGGTTGAAGCCAGTGAGGTAGGAAAGAATACAAGCTAGTGAGGCACTATTGTCAGTGAGACATTATTGAAAAGACCAGTGAAGTAGAAATGATAATAAGCCAGTGAGGCAATGATTGTAGCCATTGGGGCAATTTTATTACATAAGCTAGTGGGGCACTTTTACTAAGTGGTTTTCTACCCCAGAGGGTTTCCACTCCTAAAAATATGTGTTATGGTGCCATCTGTCATTTGTTTTATTTGCCATATGTCTTATGATGCTATTTTCCATTTGTTACATATGCACATGGGACTTGTTTACTTGTCTCTATAATGTTCTGACACATGTACTAATAAGCATTTAAGTCACCATGCATATCTATTGTCTAAACCTACAATTATAGTGTGTAAATTTGTCAATTTTGTTTTGTTTTTTGTAACTCTGATTCACCCCCCAACTCTTAGTGTTACCAAGTTCTCCAACATAATAATCATGATAAGATCCTCTTGATGAAGTATAACTCCTTTCAACATTTATGCACCACCCTTCATGATTATCAACTTTCGTCTAGTTAGTATGAAAACCAAACATCATCAGCTCAAGTTGGTCAATCCATGGGTGGATCATCACAAAACAACTTTAAGAGGAATAATAATAATAGGAGCTTCATCAGGGTTAATGGATTGAATACAAACAACTTTTCTAATGTGTTTGCCATCACTAATCCAAAGAAGGCATCATATTAACCAAGAAAGTTTACTCTGATATCTGAGTCTTATCATTCCATCATGAATCAAGTTATGAGCAATAATCTTTTGAAGCTTCCCCTAATTAAGCCTGTCGATCCTAGTAAAGCACAAGGACCTTATTTTGATGCTAATGCCTTTTGTCATTATCATCAGACACAAGGACATGATACTGAACTATGCATGCATCTTAAACATGAAATACAAGACCTCATTGACTCGAATGTCATACAAGTATTGGGTGTGAATGATAATGGAAATAAGTTGGTTGCTCCACCGAATTAGAATTTACAAATCTTCACTAATCCTTTCCCTAGGCATATTGATAACAATATGTTGGAACATGGATTAGTGGAAGTAGTCGACAATGATTACTTGGAATATGAAAACATTGTAGGTATAATTGAAGTAGATAAGGAATAGTTGCACAACCCACCTCATCCACGAAGAAATGGAATTTATGCTGAGGTTCCTCCTCTGTCATCCTTACAAGGATTGGGAGATAACCAAAATCCATCAGGAAAATAAGTAGAACAATCGATACAGATGAATGAGATGGTACAAGATGATTCTTGTAACTATGTTAGATGGCTTCAACAAGAAAAACTTCCTAAAAATCATAAAAGAGTAAGATGATTGTCAGTAGTTGGAGAAAATAGTGGTTCCCCTCCTCACAAGCAACAAAAAGTCTCACAAGGATTCGAGAAACATGTATCCTCTGATAATCAATGAGACTTTCATAAGAACCACTCAAACTTTGCACTCAACATGATCGAGTACCTCTCCAAGAGATTTAGAAGTTCAAAAATTTGATACAAAGATCCTACAGGTAATTATTTCTAACCCTTTATCTCTCTCATGATGTGCTTCCCCTGTGATGTGTTATGTGTTGTTTAGGCCTCCTGGGATGATTCTTGATTCTCTCGTAAGGTCCAGGATACCAGGAGACTACCTCTGTTGTGACCTTCTTCTATTTGTATCATCATTCTTCTATATTTCCTCTCTCTTTGATTTCATCGTTGTGTGTTGTGTCTTACGGACATAGCGTTGTAGTTGGTAAATTGGGGGCACCCTCCTACATGACTTTGCCTAAGACACATGTTTCTCCTCTCTTATTTATTGTGTCCCTTCCTCTAGTGTTTCTATCTAGTAGGCGGATGACAAAAAACATTTATACTGATGCGGACCTAGCATCCCTTTAGCTAGAAATCAAATATTGGACTTAGTTCTTAATATGACGATGGGGTTGTAATATATTATCTAACGCTTGGCTAGTAGAAGCACTCTATGCTTTCTACGTAGTGGTTTTGATGGTGTTCTATCTCACTTACAAAACATAGTTGAATAATGTTGCTATGTGCACTTTGTCTATCTTGAAACTTTCATTCCTCAAATTTCATATGCATTGTTGTTTATCATGGTTATGTCGACACTAACATGTTTCTTGCAGGGATGTGTTTGTGGGAACATTTGGCAATTGTAAAGTACATGTCACCTCTGGGGGGAATGGACTTTGTGAGAGTCTATGTTCCCTTGTGTGTTTTCTTCCTACCTTAACGTTAATACCTGATATCAACCACCTTAATGTGGGGGCATATATAAGGTAAGTTGTCTGTTATAGATGTTAGCAATGTGCTTATCCTCAGGTGCAGTTTAAAGACTAGTGTGATGAGTACTTCCTACTCTCTAAGTTTGTTAGTAATCAATCAATCAATCATCTTAAGCCCTCTACGGAGGCAGGGATGACGTATCTCTTGCAAAGAGTGCCCATCTTGTCATTTTCAAAAGTCCTCTGCAGAGGCAAGGAGCAGTTCTATGACTAACTCAACCCTTAAGTGTGTCTTTGATGATTGTTGTAGTGAAGCCCAATCATCAATATGTGCCTGTAATATGCATGACATGGTGATGAGCCTAGAAATAGGACCACTCCATCGCTTGTCTATCATGTTTTCTCTGTGTCTTCAAAGTGTGTGTTTTGCGTGTTTGTTCCCAAGCATAGTTTAGAGACTGGTGGTGATGAGTCCCTCCTATGCTTTGGGAGTTGTTTGGCATGCTTGCTTTGTTTGGCATGTCTTGCGTGTGTGTTGCCCCATGTGCAGTTTAAAGGCTAGCGCAATGAGTGCTTCTTGCATTATGGGTGGTGTGTTTACTTTCATGTACTTGCATTTGCATTTCATATATATGAGAAAAAAAAAAAAAAAAGAAATTATCTACATCTTCTGTTTTGTGTGTCTTCAATGTTGTCTTCTCCATGTTTTGCATGACTGTAACTATCTTCTCTGTGTTTTGCGTGCCTGTTACTATCTTCTTTGTGATTGGCATGTCTTCTCCATGCTTGGCATGTTTGTTGTGTTTGTTGACCGTACTTTAATGCATGTATTTTCCTTGCATTTATACATACATTAAAGTGGGGGCTAAATGTAACATCAAAAAATGTCCTCTTGGGGGCTTTTCCCTCCTAAGGTTTAGCTCTCGGGTCTTTAATCTGCATTTAAGACATCTTGCATCATATTTTAACATCCTGATAAAACAAACCCTAAGTTTCATGATAAATGGGACCTAGGGGGATCTCTTGAAGCAGATCCTACCCAAAATAGGGGGGACGACTTGGGCGCCTGAGCCCTAGTCTTGCCCTATTTTGGGTCAGGCCCAAATTTTAAGTGTCGGCTTGTGACCGTTATTTAGGTCCTATGCCGACACGGTACGTTTGAATTATAAAGTGGAAGGAATGTTTGTAGTTGCATATATAAGCATGTTTAGGCATTCATTTGAAACTAGATTACAATTTGCATGAGCATTGGCATTTTATAAGTGATTCAAGGCATTCATTGTGTGGAAGAGTGTATTTGGTGTTGTTTATGTGTTTGTACTTGAATATTTGAGCATCCATCTCCTCATGGCACAAAGAGTTTATTCCTTCCATGAGATCTTCACTACAAGGTGATATCAATTGTGCTTTTGATTGTTCATCATTTGGATTTTGCCTCTACCTCCCAAGGGCATGCACTCTCTATCTGACAATAGTGTTCGAAAGACTTGAATGTCTATCCGGGGCTTGACTGAGGCAAGCCTCTAAACACCACAACCCCCTCCCCATTTTTCTATGATTACAGGTTACAGGTTGAAGAAGCAAAAAAAATGGAGTTGCAAGAGAGTGTTGCAGGGTGTCAGATTTGCAGATCAGAGTCAAAAATAGGGCCCTAGACTTGGGTACCCACTCATTAGTCCTCCAGATTCCACAACGGAGAAATCTCTAAGACAACAGGAATAGGTTGCAGATCAAGTTCTTGGATCTCAACAAAAATTAGGGCACTAGACTAGAGTGCCCACTCATTTGGCCCTTATTGTTCCGCTTCCTGAACTTCAAAAACATGTGCACATTTATCTATCATTTTACATCTTTCTGTAGCAACATTTTGAGTAATTTGTCTGTTTGCTTCCGTATTTGCATAATTAGGGTTTTGATGTATAATTGAGCATAATTAACCATAATTGACAATCAAATTGCCCTAATCCAATCTTCCCTACATTCTACAGTGATCAAGGGCCTGATAGTGGATTCTCACTGAACCCAAGGTCCTTGAATGTAATGGTGAAAGGAGGATAGGCATAAACAAACCAAACCACTAATCTAATTAAACCCTATCCAAATATTAACCCTTTTACACTCTCTAGTAGTAGCCATTATTCTGAGGCCAATCAACTGTGTTTATATTTTGAGGGAAGTAGTCTCTTCCATTATAGTCATCTCTCACCTTGTTTCTTATTGGGGGGTTCATTTGTCACCCCATCTATGGTTACATTTCTATTGTTCTTCAATATTTTGATCATGGAGGCTTTGTCTCCACCATTGTCACATGTTTACATCACTAGCCATCTATTTGTGTAATAAGTTCTTTGCCCACTATTAATGGTAGCCTATTCAATTCGTAAATAAATCTTTAACACTTCCTCATAGGACTTGTATGGTAATTTTTGCACTTCCTCTCTAGTATCCATGTTAAGGGAACACAAGAAAAGGATGCACAATTATTGATGGTCCATGTTTGAGGCACTTGTTGATTAGTAGAGTACTTATCTCCATCACATAACAAAGTGCACCACTATTTCATTTACATCCTATTTCATGGTTAAAAATTTGCATATTCTAGTTTTGATGAGTTTTTTCATGTCAAAGGCCATGAAAAACTCTACTATAGTTGGTAGAAAAAGTGGATTGAAGCCTCAACTAATCGTTAATACCAATCTAGGTAAATTCCTTTGAGTGTCTTGAGAAATATTCTTTCTATAACTCCATCCCAATGAAGGAGTTCTCTTACGATAGTTGTGTAGGATTTAATATGTGAGTTAGCATCTCCCTCACATTTGAACTTTGGTAAGTTAGAAAGAGGTCATGGTAGAAACATGTTTCGTATGGTGTGATCAAGGGGTTCTTTCTAGTACTTGAGATAAGTTCCTATGAATATGCTTTGAGATTGTAGGGTTGAGAGCATCAACCCCATTGGCAGGTTTTGTTGATTTTGCATTTGATACCCATACACAATGGACTAAGTTAGTTGATAGTTTTCAACGGCCTAGAAGTTTTGCATTGGATGAGCTCCATTTTAGAATGTCATTGCTTCAATTACGTGAATAAAATTTTAAGTACAGGGTTTTGAGATACCCCTTGGTCTTATTCAATTCTAATGTTGTGCATATTATCTTGTGCCTTGGTTCATTTGTATTGAGGAGGTTATTCAATCCCTACTACCTCTAATGTCCTAATTCATTAGACCAATGTGGTGCAAGAGCACCTTCTCTATGGTGCAGGAGTCATGTTTTGTTTATGTTTTCAATAAGGCTTTTAAGCCACATCATGTTTGTAATAAGGTTTTTTGTGTCAATTTGGTCACTAGACAATGTTTGGTCAAGTTTGATGTAATCACACAATGAAAACATGTAGTTTTCTTGTGAGAGGAGAAACCAACGGCTAACTGACTTTCAAATCAGTTTGCATGGTTGGGAGGAATGTGAACTGATGTCTCAATCCTTTTATAGGCAAGAAGTTGGATGTAATTACACGAGAGAAGCATGCATGAATGAAGATTTGGATTCTTGAGGTGTTGAAACATTATTCTTTCTAAGTGATTCTCTGTAACAGTCTTTCTGTACGGTCTGTACAGTTAGTTGACCATCTGAAACTAATTGGAGATGTTCAGGCATTGAAGTAGTTTCCATTTGATAGTAGTCTGGTGTCTTAAAGTGTTGTAGTTTGTGAGGTCGTTTTCCTTTTGCAAAGACTGGTCTGAAAACCTAGAAACTAGGGTTCTATGAATAAATGGATTGTATCTCCTCTGTCCACTGAAATCAAGATTCTCATGTTTAGTGTGATGGAGGAATACAATGTATATTTTGTGTTTTATGTAGTTTTGGATCAAGCATTCAGGGATCCAAGGAGTTTGGGCATGAGTTGACTAGGCATCTCTATGTGACTAGTCTTTGCAACGATAGGAGAAGTGTTGTTGTGGAGTTGCCAAGTTGACAGGTGATCAAGTGTTTACAGAGGACTATAGATCCCCTTTCCATGCTGTCGAGTCTTTGTTTCTGTATATTGGTTTGGTGTCTGCACAGTTGCAAAGTAGCAGAGGTTGCCATCGGCGTAACACAACCTTTGAAGAAACTTTTGAAAGTTCTACCGATCAAAGGTGTTGGACCGATAGGAGGTTCATCGGTGAGGAACAGCTTTAGTCTCACCAAATGTATATTGTGAATGCATATCGCAAAAGCATATTGAGAATGTATGTTGAGAATGTACATTTCGTCAAATACAAAACGGGACTGGTAGTAACGGTGAAATTAGGGTAAAGAAACTTTAGTTCACCGGTAATAACAAGTCATGTCATGCATATACAATAGTTTGGCATATCGGTAAGAGTGGCGATATCGGGGGACAAGTTCAAGATCCCGCTGATGAAGCAAGTTTTGCCAAAGACAACATAACGCATCAGTGTATTGGTGGAAGGGCTTGAGGCCTCGCTGATGTTTGGAGTCTCACCGATGACGGGTTGTAACGGCATATCGGCACATCGGCTAAATGTCATAAGTGGTTGCCGATGATTGAAGTTTGGCCGATAGAGTCACGACTAACCGCCACGGTTAAGGTGAGTGGGAACATAACTGCCATTGGGTATCGGTAGGAGGTTTGAAGATGCCACCGATAGGAGAAGTCTCTCCGAAGACAAGGAAGTCAGGCTGTCGCAGAGAGTTGGGAGATCAAGGGGATAGATAGCAAGGTGGCCGACGGGATATGTTTTGCTGATAGGAGTAGATCGCCAAGACATAGGCCACCCTCTCACTGATCAAGTTTGTTGATCAATTGTACGCTTCCACTAAGCGCTCTGCATCACAATGTCGCTATGAGGTCTGCAATCCTAAGTAGCGATTCTTGTTCATTGTGCTTCTCCACTTTATGGATTTTTGTGGTTCACTCCACTTAGTTGTTCTCTTAAGGTGTTTTCTCATTGTTCTTCTTGACAAGTGACACAAGATATGGTCATGTGGTTCAAAAGTTAAATTCAGCGTGCTGAGAGGGTGCTATATCTAAATTTTCATATCATTTTCTCCTCTGTAGTGCAAGTTATAAGTGATAGAGTTTCAGTCTATGCTTTGGTAGAATAGAGTGATGATGAAGGCTGGTTGGAATGCTCTACATTCCTCTACAAGTGAGGATTTGTCCATATAGTTTTGTGGACATGTTCATGGATTTTCAATACATGCTACTTTGTAGTATCAGGTGATTTAGAGGTCTGTAAGTTTAGTTTTCAAATGATAGTGTGTTACAAATGACTTTGGATGCATAATTATTCTCAAGACACATGTTTGAGTACTTGCACCAGTTGGAGATTGTATAGATCAAATATATGAGTTTATGTGGACATTCTACATGTATATATGTTTCTCGAGTTTGAAGCACATGTAGATCTTTTGAGTTTCTAGTACCGCACAAAGTTTTCAAGTCAGTTTGTGAAGAGTTATTATTATCGAGGCTGACTGGGTATGTTAGAGGTGTGCAACACAAAGTTGTACGGAGTTCAAGAAGTGTTTGGAGATGTTGTGTGGGTCATGCCAACTCATTTGGGAGAAGAACAAGGAATGTTTAATCATCCATGTGTATCACCAAGTTGTAATGATCGATGTGCGACAAATTTCATTTTTTCTTTCTTAAGGGTGACCTAATTCAAATTTGTGAAGCGTGCAGATGTTATTCTTTGAAGGATAGTGTTGTAAAGGATGTTTAGAACTGGGTTAAGCATGTATTGGAATCTACAAGGTGTGTTTCTCTTTTTAGTGTTATGTGTAGTTCATGTTAGGGCTTGACCTCTACATGTTTCATGTTGTTTGATCTCTGGATGACTTGTAATTGTAATATTCTTGTGGTCTCTGGCCAACTTGTTATTATAATATTCTTGTGGTCTCTAGCTAACTTATAATGTAATCAATGTAATATCATATATTTATTGTAAAACTTGTTGATCTAGGTGAGGTATGATTGTGAATACGAGTGTGTGAAGTGAATATGGATGTGCAATGCTTATGATGTACGACTGAAGGAGAAGGAGCAGAAGCAATAAAGCATGTGCTAATTCATCTTGAAGACATTTTTCAGATAGGATGGAAGTGAAGAGTGTACCTAATTGATTGTCGGAGGTAATGAGCCAAAGGCAAAACTTCTTGAAGACTAAAATTAGTGAGTCAGTAAGTTTTAGAGAAGACTTTTGAAGAAGTTGTAGAAGTTGTTAAAGTAGAAGAACAATCATCAAAAGGAGGAGTGACAAAGTAGAAGTGCAATCATCAAAGGAGTGAACTTCAATGTTAGTTTTAAGCAGTAGAAGGATTGTCATGTTGTAATCATCTCTGAGTTTATTCTCAGCTTAGGGTGTAGTTTTTTCCTTGGGTTGTAGCTATTGACCGCATCCGGAGACTAAGATGGGGTTGAATTAGTCTATAAAAAAATTTAACTATTTCATTTCTAGATTAAATAAAATTACTTAGAGAACTAAAAGTAAAGCATGCACCACATCAATCAACATAATAACACTAGGATTTTTATATGAAAAACCCAAAATGGGAAAAACCACGATGAGTGTTAGCTCACAATATATAATGCTCACTATTATAAAGACTTACAACTTTGTTTTAGAGCTACAACCCAAGGAAACTACTACTCCCTACTAACTTGTAAACTAGGGCTACAACCTTAGAGAAAGATACAAAAGACCTACTAAAGAGACTCACTGACTAATAGCAAGATACATGAGAATTACAATGAAAACATAGATATGAACTGCTTGCTAGGAAGCATCTGACTTATGTTGTTGTTGCAGTCCTCCTTTTCTACACCATCACTCCATTATATCAACTTAGCACATTTTATGATTTATATTCCTCTCTTCTCATCATCTTTTTCACAAATGACTAATTTACTTCTATATATATCCTTCGCAACACTACAAGGTCTCAATTAGGTCGGCAACAAAATACCTTTAGATGAAACATGTGATTAATAATCCTAGTCGGCCTTCAAAGAGCTATGTGGTAGAGGAGTGCAAAATATCAACATGTAAAGAAGGATATAATCATTATAGTCCTTGAAATCATTACCAAAACTTCATGCAACAACCACTGATAGAAAATTAAGGAATTGTTCCTTTAAACTAGGTCGAATACGCTATTCTATCTTTCAATACTGCAAAAACATTTTTTGGAGATCCAAAATACTTGATACTCGGATATAACATGTAAAATATCTAAATTCACCTTCTGTCCAAATTGCAAAGATTTATTTATAACTGCAAAGAAATGTGGAGCAATATACGTTCTCTTTTATGACTTTTTAAGCACTGAAGCCCTGTTTTCCAAACTACTAAACCAAAAATACTCTTCCGCAAGTTCAAATGATATGAAATTTGAAACATATATTCACAATACCATTATCTTCCTATCCTCAAATCTGCAAGTTCATATCTTCAATAGCGATAAAGTGCGGAGTAGAATTTGGATCCAGAGTAACCAAACAATCTTATGAAAATACACTATGTATTCTGAAGTATACAAATCATGTCCCAACAACTTGAAAATGCAAGGGAGAACATATGTAATAGTCTTCTTCTAGAACATCTATACAATACTTGTGTCTAAGGGCAATACTTCTTCTTTTGCATTACATCCATACAATATCTATCATAAACATAGTTCATATCAATGACAACTAATGTAGACAATCTTCAATGTAATCTCCAACCACTGTTGACATCAATGATAGTCAAATGCCAATAATCTCCCCCTTCATCATTGATGGCAACACACACCAAAACTTCTCCCCTTTAGCATCAAGGGCAAAGGGTGCTCTATATATACTAACCAAAATTTCTCCCCTATCTCAAAATTGATCTTATCATTTATATTCGCATGCTCCCCCTAAGAGGTATCTTATATTATCCTAGAATTGGATCTATGTACCTAAATTTGATATCTTCTATTCTCTCGCATATGTACATTACATCAAGATATAATAAAAATAAGCCTTACTTGTCAATAGGAAGAATATTCTTGTATATAGCTTTTAGTTGCAATAGTGTAGAGCCCCAATGTTTCTTAGCAAAAGTAAGTATTTGTGTCTACCCGATGATCTACAATAATAACTCATCTTCTTTGTCTACTGAAGATGGTGCAACTGCCATCTGGAGAACCTTGTCAGCTTCTATTAGCATTCCTATTAGTGCAGCCATTCTCAAGCTAACAATCTCTCTTAGCTGACTTATTTGGTCCTTGATCTATTCTTTTTTATTTTGAAGTTGTTTGATAAGTGTGAGATTTTTCAACTTGAGCCCTTAATTCTCCATTCTTATCCTTTAAAGGTTCATATGTTGCAAAAATATTGGATATCTGCAACTAAAGGCAATCAATTTGGTCTTCTAGACCCTTTGTTATCATAGGCCATGTTAAGAAGAATTGGTATAACACTTTTTCTTCTTCTAGAGCATTTTGAATGCTCTTCATACTGTCTGCCAACATATTATGTGCATTGGAACATTTTTATGATAGAGTTGTCAATCTCTTATTATTTATTTGTTCCAATATCCTTTTCTCAGCTTCTTTTTCCAAAATTGTAGAGTGATTATTGAATGACTCCAGTAATTGTTTCATTTGTTGAGCAGGAGTTAGGGAAGCATCCCTCTTAGCTTTCAGTACCAATTTCTCAATGGCCCTCATTGCTTCTTCCAGAAGCTCATTTCCTTCTACTTGAGATTACAAAATTTCTTCTTAAGCAGTGGTTTGGAATACATTTCCCAATTGAAGCTTCCGTAGAGGAGAAATATTGGACAAATTAATTTTTCCATCCAGAGTAGGTAACTGAAATAATTACAGAGAGGCAACAAAATATATTTGTCTTTGTTGTGCTAAGAATTATTTAATGGAGTCAATTGGGGAGACTGTAGAGTCATGAGCAGAGCTCCCAACATCTATATTCACTTGCTCCGTTCCTAAATCAATGACATTATATGATTCTAGGTTCTCTGGAGGGGAATTGTCAACATCTTTATCTTCTTTGTTCTTGACACAGTACTCAGTGTTTTTTAAAAAAAGAAGAGTATTGTCCACAGTATTTTCAACTTGTTCATTTTTCTCTAAAATTTCCTTACTATGTCTTCCTTTCTCTTTACCTTAACATTGTTCTGTGGAGCAGACTCATCATTTTCTTCAGCAAAGGTGTTTACATCTCCTTGCATATTTTCATCATCCTTCTCCTTTTCAACTTGTTTTGTGTCCTGTGGAGATGTAATAGCTTAATGTGGTGATTGTGGTGGTGAATCATGTGGCTATTCCACTTTCTCTATTTCTCTTACCTCACCAAGTATTTTCTGAGTGATTTCCTTAGTTTCTTTTGTAATCATTTCAATGTCTTCCTTTCTATCATGCATAAGAGTATCTATTGTATGCTTTGTTCTGAGCTCTTGGGCTTGCCTTTGAATCAATTTCTCTTTTTCTTTCTCAGACAAGGAAGCACTAGCTTTATCCAAAGCTTCTTGTCTAATTTTCTCATCTAGGGAAACAACTTCTCTATCCCTTCTTAGAGGTTTTTGTAAACTTTCCGGTACTTTGGGCAAAATTTCATCAAGACACCTATTTTATCTCATCATATACATAGCAATTGCTTTATCAATAGTGGCTTAATCCTCAAGAGGAGCTCTTGAATGAAGTACCACAGTTTCATCAAATAAATTGAAACAAATAATGGCATTGTAGACTACATCTAGAGACATAGGTTTTGTACGAGGAGTTATTGATAGCTAGGTGGCACCCTTCTTGTTCTTCTTGAGCAGGGGAGTTGGCTCCTCTTCTTCTTCTTCACTTGCTTCAACACCTTGTTTCTTCTTCCTTTTAGCCTTTACCTTGATCCTTGGTTGCTTTTTCTATTCTCCCTTCTGCTTTTTTGAAATTACTTCTTCTTTGTCATCACTATCAATCTCTTCAACAACAATTTCTTTCTTTTTCTCTTGTTGTTTACCCTTGGATTTCATCACATGTGTATGTCTAGTAGAGGTTGTCCTTGTAGAAGAGGTAGGTTGTGGACCACTGGAAGCAGATTGAGAAATAGATCTACTTGACCTTCTTGGTGTTGAATTTTGAATGGTAGGTGGCACAACATATTTCATAGCATTATGAGCAGTGAAACTCCTTGGTGGTATACCAACCTTTTTGAACAAATTTTCTCTGTTCTTCTCTACATCTTCCTCAGCCTTTTTCTTGCACAATTTATCCTGAATCTCATCATATGTTCCAAATCTCTCACCTTTAGGGTCTTTAGGTTAACTTAGCAAGATCCTAGCATAAGCCTTAACTTCCTCATCATGTACTTAATATGGAAGCTTGGGAATCCATGAAGTCCATGGCTCAACTGCTACTATGTAGCAACAAACCTTATCCACAAGAAATGTTATTTCATCTTTGTATTTTCTAACTAAATTAGAAGAGATTCTATCCCTTTTATGCATTTCAGTTTGAAATTTTTTTAAGAATACCCAGAAGATAGTATTACAACTTTGTGAATCAAAGCTTCTCATATACTCTTGAATTTGTGCTATTATAGGCCTATCTTGTTGCCATATTTTTCCTTTATATATTGATAACTCGTTCATGAAATAAAATGCCAGGAAAATGATCAAGGAACCATACTTAAGTTATATCCTATCTCCTTTGTTCTTCTCAGGCTCTCTAGCAATTGATCCTTCATAACTTCACATAAATCAAGATCCTTACCCTCCTTAGCCTTCTGATAGGTAGTGTGTATGGCTATAGCAGTTGTAGATCCCTCTGTATTGGAGTAATACACCTTGTATGCAATGCCCATTGCTACATATCTTGATTGTTTTTAGCTGCGGTATTGGTACAGTGGAACATAGCCCTATTACAACCCTAATGGCTTCTTTTATTATCTGGTAGGGTTTCTCAAGGCACATGAATTCTACTAAGGATATCCCTAACCTAGTCATGCTCATCATAGAAATCTAGAAAATCTTTCCATACATCCAACTGCTTTTCTTAAATGTTGGCATACTTAGGTTTATAATAAATATCATCATCATCTAACAGTTTACACCTTAGGTTTCAAACTTGACATGGTCTATCTCTTCCAATTTTGTGTGAATATGTATCCTAATATCTTTCGTATATACTGGAAAATATAGGAACATTAGATAATGCTTTGTTACTGTCAACTTTTGTTGCCTTATAAGGATGCTTTTTAAATTTTGGTTGGGGTCCATTAGAAATGCTAATCAATTGAGGGGTAAAAGGGGTAGCCATCATAAACAACTATGATAAAATGAATTAGGTTTAAGTAGTATGAAGAATACCTCTAAAATTTGTTGCTAGGGTTCCACGTTTATACTTTGTTGTTCTAGGATATCAAATACTCCAAGTGTACCTTTTTTCTTTGGAAAAGATCTTTAAACACTTTAAATTTAGAATGAGAACAAATCATATGACAATTGCATAAATAGATCTAACTTTTTGTCATAAATGCACTTCCTTTTGATAGATGCTCTTATCATAGAAACCCTAAATCATTCTGTAATATGCCGCATTAAAATCTTTTTCTCTAGAGTTTTGGGGATATGAAACTCCATTGCCTTGCATGTGTCCTCCTTAGAGGGTTCCATGTCAATTATTTTGTATGACCTACTTTTGTTAAGAGAAGCCTCAACAGATCAGGGGATTAAGTTAATATGCACTGAATTTCTCCCCCTAATCCATGCCATTACCTTTTAATCAACAATGAAATCTTTTGCCCCAAACAGAAGCAATATTTCTTCCAACCTTATGTCATGAGTCTTCTCTGGTTTCTTTCTCCATACCTGTTTGACTTTCTCTTCTTTTGCCACCTCTTGATGTTGACTGGCTGGTTTCTTAAAACCATTTTTACAGAATTTTCCTTTGTATCTAAAACCATTACACATGTATCATACCTCATTGTATTTTGGTGATGCATTGGTATTTTTCTTCCCATAATTATTGTACTTTGCCTTGGATTGACAATCAATAGCCATGTGACCAAACTTGTTGCATACAAAGCAATATCCATAAAAGGAATGAGAGAATATAGCATTATGCTTGGGAGATATGAAGGAATTATTTCTTGTGGTGTTGTTTCTTCTTTCCTTATATCTATAGTTAGCAGTGTTGTGTCCATATTTATTGCAGGAAAAACAATAACCATGAAATAAATGAGAGTCCACCACATTGTACCTTGGGGGTCTAAATGAATTTCGATTCATCTTGCTCCTACATTCAACAACCTTGTGACCAATTTTATTACAAGCATAGCAATTACACTTGAAAGCTTGAGAGTACCTAGTGGAGTAGGTGGAGGACCTCTGAATATTCTTTGTCTTTAGATAGGAGTGAATCCATCTTCTTTTACATCTCCGGAGGCATTCTTCTTAATATTTTTAGTGCAAGATTTTTCTTACTTTATTTCATATTTTCCTTCTGCTTTGAAATTATCATATAAGTTTGTAGATGTACCAGTTATAGGACTTTTCCCTTTTTCAAAACCAAGACAAGATTTTTCTTTTGATGGATTTTGAGAGTTAATTAATTCATCAAGAATTATGGAACCTCCTTTTAGTTTTAACCCCTTGTCAATTTTTTCTTTTTCTTTTTCAACTTCTTTTCTCAAATTGACAACTTCTTCCTCACGTTTGGAACATTCATCTACTTTCTCAGTGAGTTTGGTATTCAAACAATCTTCAATCCTCTTGTCTTCTTAAATTTTGCCTTTCAAATTAGAGATTATTTCTTCTACATTTTTGAGGTTAATCCCACATACTTTTTTTCTTCTATCTCAACTTTCAGTTTGGTAATTTCCTCCTTTCATTTTCTAGCTTGTGTCTTCAGTTTGCCAATTTTCTCCTCTAATTTTTAAAGCATAACCTCATATTTCATATTCATTTCTCTTGCTTCATCCAAATCATTGATAGCTGACCGAATTTCTCCTTCAAGGTCTACCTCATCTAGATCCAAGTCCCAACCTTCAAGTTCCATAGACTCTAGAATAGGTTTTGGAGTAAATATATCATTAGGCACTACTTTGGGTTCCATGTGTTCAAATGCAGGATCTACCTCATTTGTTAGGATTTTGAAAGGAACTTAGCCCTAATAACAATTGCTGAACACATCTGGAGACTGAGAGGGTGGCTGAATAGTCTATACAAAAATTTAACTACTTCATTTCTAGATTAAATCAAATGACTTAGAGAAGTGAAAGTAAAGCATGCACCACATCAATCAACACAATAACACCAAGATTTTCACGTAGAAAACCCAAAATGGGAAAAACCACAGTGAGTGTTTAGCTCACAATATATAATGCTCACTATTATAAAGATTTACAACATTGTTTTAGGGCTACAACCCAAGGAAGCTGCCACTCCCTATTGACTTGCAAACTAGGGCTACAACCTTAGATTAAGATACAAAAGACCTGCTAAAGAGACTCGCTATCTGATCTAGTAGGATACATGAGAATTGTAATGAAAACATAGATATGAATTGCTTGCTACGAAGCATATGACTTATGTTGTTGATGCAGTCCTCCTTTTCTACACCATCACTCCATTATACCGACTTAGCACATTTCATGCTTTATATTCCTCTCTTCTCATCATATTTTTTACAAATTACCAATTTACTTCTATATATATCCTCTGTAACACTATAAGGCCTCAATTAGGTCAGCACCAAAAATACCTTTAGATAAAACATGTGATTAATAATACCGATCGACCTTCAAAGAGATATGTTGTAGAGGAGTGCAAAGTATCAATGTAGACACCTAAAAATGACCCTTTGCATCGCATCACTTGCATTTCATCAATTCTTCCTAAATCACCTACATTTAACATTAATTAAATAATCTAATTATTTAATTAATTTCATCAAAATAATCAATTTCCTCTAAATCACATATTTTCAACATTAATTTTTTTTAAAAATGCACCTGGTAAACTTTTTAACGTGACCGGTGATGCTAGTGCGACACGCCCTCTGGCTCCACACGAATGCTTTTGCCCAAAGCAATGAACCGGTGAGGCCACAACACGAGGGACCTCATCCCTTAGCAAGAACACTTCAAACCCCCGATCTCGTTGGCCCAGCAAAGGCGTAAAGCCTGCAAGCTCATTGGCCCAGCGGGGGTTTGAACTCTGGTGGCCACCACTACAATCGAGCAACTTAACCACCGAACCACGCCCTTATCGGCTATATTTTCAACATTAATTAAATAAATCCTCTTTATTTAATTAATTTTAATAAATTTCCTCTTTATCCATCCAAATTAAATAATTTCAATTATTTAATTAAATCATGGTTTATGGTAACTAAGAGGTAATGATTTTGATCTGAGTATTTACACTGATGTTGATTGGGCTGGTTGTGTTGATGATAGAAGTACAAGCAGTGGTGATTTCTTTTTAGGAGTAGATTGGTTTTATGGCATAGTAAGAAACAAGATTTAGTATCTCTATCAACTACAGAGGTAGAGTATATTGTTGCAGTATCAAGTTGTACACAAGTGTTGTGGATGAAGCAAACATTGAAGGATATCAAGATACAATATGATGAGCCTATTCCTATTTTGTGTGATAATACTAGTTCTATCAATATTTCCAAGAATCCTGTGATGTGTTCAAGAACCAAGCATATATCAATCAGATATCACTTTTTGAGAGAGAAGGTTGCAGAGAAAGAAGTGAAGTTGGAATATTTTCCAACAAAGGATTAGATTGTAGATATTTTCACAAAGGCTCTTGCAAAGGATACCTTTGAGTATCTCTGGCAGAATTTAGGGGTAATTTCTCTTCTTTCTTGCTAGATGCATAGTTGGTGCATATGTCCAGGAGGAGTAATTTATGCTATATCTTTTTCCTAGACTAATGGTGTCTGCCTCTTAGGGGGAGTAGGTAGTGGTTGTTGCTGACAAGGGGAGAAGGTTGAAAAGGATAATTTATGCCCTAAGGGGGTGAAGAAGTTTCTCTTTGTCCTTGATGTCGAAGGGGGAGAATGAGTAGGTGTGTGTTGCCATCAATCCCAAAGGGGAGATTATTGCAAATATGCTACCTATGGTTGCAATTGATGTGGTTGTCATTGATGTCAACACTCAATTTGGATTGTCAATGATATACTAAAATGGTGTGCTAGAAGTGGTGTTGTTGATGGTCATGGTTGGATTTCATGCCTTCATCAATGTCAAGTAAAGTTGTATTGAGCATGTTTGTGGTCAATAGAGATAATGTCATGATGATATTTTAAGATGGGAATTAGAAGTCTCAAGATGATGATTAGAAGTAATGTTGATGTTAGAAATGTGGTGATGATGGTTTGTAGCATGTGGTATGCTCTCTCCTACTAATCCTAAGGAAGTATGTGTTGTTACAAGAATAGTCTGGTCTCCAGATGTTGGTGAAGATTCCTGATGTAGGAAGTTGCCTCGAAGACTGGTTGCTAGAATGCTTTGCATTCCTTCGCATTTGAAGATATGGTCATGTGGTTTAGAAGTTAAGTTTAGTTTGCTGAGAAGGTGTTATATCCAAAGTTTCATATCATTTTCTCCTCCACAGTGAAATTTATAAGGGACAGAGTTTCGATCTGTGTTATGGTAGAATAGAATGATGATGAAGGTTGGTTGGTTGGAATGCTCCGCATTCCTCTCGAAGTGAATATGTGTCCATGCGGTTTTGTGGACATGTTCAGGAATGTTCAATGCATGCTACTTTGTAGTATCAGGTGATTTGGAGGTCCATAAGTTTAGTTTTCAAATGACACTATACTACGGATGGTTCTAGATGCCTAATTATTCTCAGGACACATGTTTGAGTACTTGCGCCAGTTGGATATTGTATAGATCAGTTATATAAGTTTATGTGGACATTCTACATGCCTCTATGTTTCTTGGGTTTGAAGCAAATGAATATCTTTCAAGTTTCTAATACTGCACAAAGTTTTCAAGTCAATTTGTGAAGAGTTAGTGTTATTGAGGCTGACTAGGTATGTTGGATGTATGCGCCATAAATTTCTTTCTATGCAAAGATCAAGAAGTGTTTTGGGATGTTGTGTGGGTCATGCTGACTCATCTAGGAGAAGAACAAGTAATGTTTAATCATCCATGTGCACTGCCAAGTTGTAATGACCAATGTGCTACAAGTTTCATGTTTTCTTGTTTAAGGGTGACCTAATTCAATTTTGTGAAGCGTGTGGATGTTATTCTTTGAAAGATGATGCTGTAAAGGATGTTTAGAACTAGGTTAAGCATGTGTTGGAATTTGTAAGGCGTGTTTCTATTCTTGGTGTTGCATGCAGTTCATGTTAGGGATTGCCCTCTACATGTTTCATGTTGTTTGATCTTTAGCTAACTTGTAATTGTAATATTCTTATGGTATTTAGCTGACTTGTAACATAATCAATGTAATATCATGTATTTATTGTAAACCTAGTTGATCTAGGTGAGGTATGATTGCAAATATGAGTGTGTGAAGTGAATATGGATATTCAATGCATTATGATGTACGACTAAAAGAGAAAGAGCAAAAGCAATAAGGTTTGTCCTTATTCATCTTGAAGTCATTTTTTAGGTAGGAGGGAAGTGATGCGAGCAGGGGCAAGGAACTGTTGATAACTGAGAGGGGGGGGGGGTGAATCAGTTATCCTAGTTATTTCCCTTATTGAACTTTCCTTTTAATTGATGCAGCATCAAATCAAACACAAAACATTAACCATGAAATAAGAAACACATGACACAGTATTTTTGACGTGGAAACCCTGTTAAGGGAGAAAACCACGGGGTGATTAACCCAAAATTATTCTCTGTTAGAAGAATAGGAAATTACAAAAATGGCACTTGCCAATTAGGGCTCACTGCCCGAGCACACTGCTCACAAGAGGCCCACTGCCTACAAGAAGACACACTGTCTACAAAGTGATGAGAATCACAGTCTTGAACTGATTGGAAGCATCTGCATATGCTGGAGTTCAGTTCCGGTTAGGCTCAGTACACTGATCTGCTGCACTTCATCTTTCCTTTGTTCTTTATTCTGCTATCTTTCACATACCGGATCCTTTTTGCTACTTCTGCTCTTTATCTGGACTTATTCGCATATATCTCCACATCAACACCACCTTCACAACTAAATCCATCCTCTATATATATCCGCACAAGTAATTTCATCACCTTTCTAGTCGGCATCCGGAACAGTCTAGTTTCTTATAAACTTTCATTCTGTCGGTTGAATCCTTCCTCACCAAGCAATGCGGATCAAGCATATACTTGTAGATATCATTAATCATGTCGGCCAAACATGATTCATGCCTTCACAACCTCTGTCATCAATAGTAACCCATCCGGAAAGCAGTCTGATACTCTGCCAGTCAGTTCTTCCTCTGTTTTCACTGTCTCTCAGGAATCCGGTACTCAACCATTCATATCTTTTTCTTTGTCCATCACCGGAGGCTAAATCCTTGGAATATACCACTCAAGGTAGTCCTCTTGACTTCCCCAAATCCGCACTGCACCAAGACACTTCCTCTGAGAGATCCGGACCGATCTGTCGGACCTTGCCACATGCTCTGTTCTTCTTCACCGGACCACAACATTCTTTATTCTGACTTCCGGTAGAGGCACATCATGACTTGCGGATATGTGGGATGACCTTTGTTGCCATCAATGACAACAACCATGAATCCATATAGTGTCTCTTGCCAACAGGAACATCAAGACAACACCAAACAATCAGTCACCAAAACCCTAGACCTCTATCCATAGGGCATTCCTTCACAACTAACCCATTTCCCTTGTAGCCTTTTGCAGAGGCATATTTTGACCTAACTTCTGTTATAAACCTAACTTTCAAAAAGTATGATATGTTTCAAATACCCTTTATGGCATTACATCACATACTAAGAAATGGGGTGGCGTTGTTTTCTATGTTTTGCCTCAAAAATTGACTATCCTCTGTACAATTAGGCCAAATTAAGCCTCCTAGGCTTGTTCTCCTCTAGTTCACTATAACACCAATACAAAAATGGATATCATGGACATCAAAATAGGGATAAAGACATTCATGCCCATCCAACCAATACCTTTTGAAGGGATTTTGTACTTGTTTAATGTAGAAAACTCCAACTTAGACTAAACTCAACTTTGCTTCACACTGTTCAACTTTGCCTAGACAGGATAGTCTAAAAAATGGACCCAAAACCTTAACTTTTGACCTAAACCTTGACTTGGATCCTATCACATGACACCATGAAACCTTCCCCAAGCAACCCCAACCATGGAGAAGTCTGAAACTAGCATTAAATTGCACAAAACCCTCTCTTTGTACACATTGTCAGCCTGATACATGAAGATATCAGACTTTTATGTCTTCACCACACGTGCCAACTTGTACTCTTCTCTTGAAAGTCTTGAATAATCAAATTTTATGCTCCTAACAGCCATTTCATTAGGTTTCAGTGTCATCCACCTATGGAAGGCATTTATTTTACATTTTTGTTGTCCACTGTTTACCCTAGTTAGGGTTTTTTTAACATTCTGGGATAGTTTTCAGAAAAATGCCTATAAATTTTTTGAAACTTAATAAAATCACATGTAATTAACTGTAATAGAAAGCAGATTCAACATATAATAATTCACAGTTGGTTTGAACTCATGACAGGATCGTACAGATCCATACCACAGTCTGGAATAGCAGCAAAACATTTGAAAATGCAAGAAAAATAGAGTTTTATTACTTTTTTTATCCTTGAAACTTCAATCCTCCCTCTTTCTTGACCACATTAGGTCTTTTAAACATTAATCAACATGTTCTAATCATTGTATGACCAATTTTTAGTTGCATTGGTTCATTTTCTTGATATTCTCATATTTCTTCTTTGAGCAACATTGAGACTTTTCATATTCCTCTAGACTCCAACTTACACCTAATGACACAAATTAGACTCCAACACACAAAAATGGTCTTAGAAGACCTTATTACATGAAAATACCAAAAATAAAATAAAATGTTAACACTTGACCCCTTGAAGACATAAGGAGTTATTGGTGCCCCTGCACCATACTCCTCGGGCAAAATATGCTCAAGTCCCACTTGAGGACAAGCCTGCAATAGTATAACCATGTTTGACAATATCTTCTTCAATCATCCAAGTTGAATCCTCCATTGGCATCCCTCTCCATTTCACTAGGTATTGATAATAGGTCTTCTTCCTTGTCTTTTTAAGCTCCTTCTTGTCCAAAATGCACTCCAACTCCAAAGGTTGGCTTGGAGGAAGATCCTTGATCCAATCTTCATCTGGAACCTCTGATGTACCTACCTCATTACCTACAATCACAGTCCCTTTATAAGGGTATAGGTCAGAAACAATAAAAATGGGAGAAATAGCAACCCTAGGAGGGAGTTCTATCTCATATGCATTTGCTCCAAATTTATGGATCACCCTACATGGCCCTATCTTCTTCATCTGTAGCTTAGAGTACTTCCTCTTAGGGAGTCTTTCCTTCCTCAAATGAGCTAAGACCAAGTCCCCCACTTTTAAATGAACCTCCCTTCTTTTTACATCTACATTTTGCTTGTATTTCTCAACATTCTTTTGAAGATGGTCTTTCACTTGTTAGTGGATCTCTTGCATAGCCACAGTAAACTCTTCTCCTTCAATACTTCTCTCCATACCACCAATGTCCCTCAACTCAAATACTCCCCTAGGTTTTAGACCATACACAATCTCAAAAAGACTTCTACCAACACTCCTATTCACAGAGTCATTATATGCATACTCAACTTGTGGAAGAATCAAATCCCATTGTGTTGCATGCTCCTTTGTTAGGCATCTAAAAAGGTTTCCAAGGCTTCTATTTACTACTTCAGTCTGCCCATCTATTTGGGGATGATAGGCAAAGCTGAAAGTCAAATTTGTACCAAGCTTCCTCCATAGAGTCCTCCAAAAATGGCTCACAAACTTACTGTCCCAATCTGAAACAATGGTCAAAGGCAATCCATGGATCCTCACCACCTCCTTGAAGAAGAGTCCTATAATGTATGAAGCATCATTTGTGCTCTTACAAGGTATAAAGTGTGTCATCTTAGAAAATTTGTCTACAACCACATATATTGAATCAAATCCTCTTGGAGTCCTAAGTAACCCCATCACAAAGTCCATACTTATGGATTCCCATGGCCTATTTGGGATTGGAAGTGGTTGATATAGGCCTACATTACTACTACCTCCTTTAGCTCTTTGGAAAATGGTATACTTCTCCACAAAATTTCTTACATCAACTTGCTTCCTAGGCCAATAGTAGTATCTTCTCACCTGCTCCAAAGTTTTGTCAACACCAAAATGACCCCCTAAACTGCCACAATGATTTTCTTTAATCAGGTTAGTCCTCATAGAACATCTAGGAATTCATAACTGAGCTCCTTTAAATAGAAAACCATCTTGTATTAGATAATCCAACCATTTTTCATCACTACTGCTACAAGGTTGTAAACAATATGCATAAATATCTTTAAAATCTTCATCATCATTGTACATACCTTTTAGAGAATCAACCCCCACACTATGTAGCTGAATTTCTTGGATCATCAAAGCCCTCCTACTGAGTGCATATACCACCTTATTTGACTGTCCTTTCTTGTGCTTTATGGTAAAGGTATACCCTTGCAAGTACTCAACCCATTTCACATGCCTATGGCTAATCTTTTCTTGACTATTCAAAAATTACAATGCATGATTGTCAGTATACTAGGAGCATTTAACAAGCCAAAAGGCATCACCATCCATTCATATAAACCTTCATTAGTTTTAAAAGTTGTTTTCCACTCATCACTAGGTCTGATTCTAATCTGATGGTATCCACTTTTAAGATCAATATTAGAAAAATAGTTTGCACCCCCCAAACAATCCATTAGATCCTCAATTCTTGGGATAGGAAATCTATACCTTATAGAAATCTTGTTGATTGTCCTTGAGTTAGTACACATCCTCCACTCTCCTCCTTTCTTGGGTGCTAGGACTGTTGGAATAGCACAAGGACTCAAACTTTCCCCCAATAAACCCTTTGTCAAGAATTTCTTGCACTTATCTCTTTATTTCTTCATTTTGTTGACGAGTCATCTTGTAAGCATCTTTGTTGGGTAAGCTAGGTTCTGGAATGAAGTCTATTTGATGGCTAATGTCTCTCACAGGTGGTAATGCATCAAGAATCTCATCAACCACTATTTCATCATACTTCTTCAACAATGTTTTCACCTCTAAAGGTAACTCTTCCTTCTCCTTATCTACTATCATGACATATTTAGGCCTCACTATGATGGCATACCCCATGTTCTCCTCTTCCAAGTTCTTTAGGATCTCCTCCTTTAATATCATCACACTAAGACCCTCATGAGCAGCTTTGTCATCATCTTGTAAAGGCGTAAGACTGAATGAGATCCCATCCTTTTCAATTACATAAGTGTTCTTCCTCCCATCATGCTTAGCCTTCCTATCATATTTCCAAGGCCTCCCTAGCAGCAAATGGCACACATCCATGGGTATTATGTCACATAGAACTTTGTCTGTGTATCCTCCTATATGAAACTCCACCCAGCTTTATTCATTTACCATTACTTTTTGTCCCTTATTAAGCCATGAAATGGTATAAGGAGTAGCATGAGGAATTTTCTTCAAATTTATCTTTTCAATCATTTTAGTAGAGACCAAATTATCTATGCTTCCTGAATCAACTACTACTTTACAAACTTTACCCAAGCACTTACAAGTTGTCCTGAAGAGAGTCTTCCTTTGTGGTGGTTCCTTTTCTACTGGTACCTTTATGAGGGTTCTCCTTACCATAAGTGATTCTCTAACTTCTGGACCAGCATGCTGTGATGGTGAGTTTACACTCTCACAATCATCTCCTTGAGCTATTTGAGTTCTCCTTTCTCCTCATACTGAAGTAGTAGATGTATTCTTAGGACATTGCCATGCTTGATGTCCAAATTTGTTACACTGATAACACTTCCCTATGAATCCTTGTGAACCTCTTCCTAGACCTCCAAATCTACCTCTATTGTTGGGTCGCCTTCCCCTAAATCCACCTCTATGATCTGCTCCTTGTTCTTGACTACTGCTCGCTTCTCCTTGAAGTTTGGTGGACTGTCCTCTACCAATAAAGGTGCCTCTTCCTTTGAAACTTCTTCCTCTACCCCTGCTTTGCTTGTCTTTCCTTCTCTTTATCTTATCTTTAGCCTTAATTGCCAATTTGTAGCATTCATCTACTATCCATGGGTTTGTCAAACTTAACTCATCTCGCAAGTTAAATCTTAGCCCATTGAGATATCTAGCCACCTTCTCCACATCATCCTCCATGTGACTTGCTCTTATATTTAGTTTATAAAACTCCTTAGTATAGGTTTTGACATCCATATCTCTTTGTTTCAAATTTTAAAGTTTCTTGTACAATTGAATAACATAATCACTTGGTAGAAACTTACACTTAAGCTTGGCCACCATTCTATCCCAAGAGATGATTTTTGACATACCTTTTCTCCTCCTTTTAGTTTGTTCATAATCCCACCAGAGTAGGACATGGCCCTTCAATTTTGTTTTTGCCAACTTTACCCTTCATTCCTCTGGAATATCTTCACATTATAAATAGTTGTCAAGTGATGCAATCCAATCCAAAAGCTCTTCACCATTCAAGTTCCCTCCATACATGGGTAATTCCATGTTGACCTTGTGACTATCTCTCTTAACTTCCTTCAGTAGTCAGGTCATCCTCTATTCATCAGGATCCAACTCTTGTTCTTGGGATCCTCCTAGAGGGCTCTCATTCTCACCCTCTTCCTCTTGGTCACTCACATCACCTGTGACCATACCTCTCCTATAATTTGTTTCCAGGACAGCTAGCCTCTCCCTCAACTCCCTCATCTCTCTTAAATCTTTATCTTGTTTCTCCTTCAACTCAATCAATTCTCTAGCAACGGTATTCCCTTTTGGAGGTATCTTGTTCTTCTTAACACAACTTCTCTTCTTCATATCAGACCTAGGGTCTAATAACAATTTGATGTAGAGAAGGGGCAAGGAAGATCAAGATAACACCAAACAATCACTCACCAAAACCCTAGACCTCTATCCATAGGGCATTCCTTCACAATTGACCCATTTCCCTTGTAGCCTTTTGCAAAGGCATATTTTGACCTAACTTATGTTGTAAACCCGATTTTCAAAAAGTAAGACATGTTTCAGATACCCTTTATGGAATTACATCACATACTAAGAAATGGGGTGGGGTTGTTTTGTACAATCTGCCTCAAAAATTGACTACCCCCTGTATAATTAGGCCTAATTAGGCCTCCTAGGCTTGTTCTCCTCTAGTTTACTATAACACCAATACAAAAATGGATACCATTGACTTCAAAATAGGACTAAATACATTCATGTCCATCCAACTAGTACCTTTTGAAGGGATTTTGTACTTGTTTAATGTAGAAAACTCTAACTTAGACTAAACTCAACTTTGCTTCACACTGCTCAACTCTACCTAGACAAGACAGTCTAAAATATGGACCCAAAACCTTAACTTTTGATCTAAACCTTGACTTGTGATCTAAACCTTGACTTTAATCCTATCACAGGACACCATGACACCTTCTTGAAGCAACTCCAACCATGGAGAAGTCTGAAACCAACAATAAATTGCACAAAACCCTCTCTTTGTTCACACTGTTAGCCTGATACATGAAGATATCAGACTTTTATGTCTTCACCACACGTGCTAACTTGTACTCTGCTTCTACAAATCTTGAAAAATTAAATTTTATGCTCCTAACAGCTATTCCATGAGGTTTTAGAGTCATCCACCTATGGAAGGCCTTTATTTGATATTTTTGTTGTCCACTGTTTACCCTAGTTAGGGTTTTTTTAACAATCTGGGACAAATTTCAGAAAAAATGCCTATAACTTTTTTGAAACTTAATAAAATCAAATTCAATCAACTATAATAGAAAGTGGATTCAACATATAATCATTCACAATTGGTTTGAACTCATGACAGGATCGTTCAGATCCGTACCACAGTCTGGAACAGCAGCAAAACGTTTGAAAATGCAGGAAAATAGAGTTTTATTGCTTTTTTAATCCTTGAAACTTTAATCATCCCTCTTGCTTGACCACACCAGGTCTTTTAAACATTTATCAACATGTTCTAATTTTTGTATGACCAATTTTTAGTTACATTGGTTCATTTTCTTGACATTCTCATATTTCTTCTTTGAACATCATTAAGACTTTTCATATTCCTCTAGACTCAAACTTACACCTAATGACTCAAATTAGACTCCAACACACAAAAATGGTCTTAGAAGACCTTATTACATGAAAATAACAAAAATAAAACAAAATGTTAACAATTGACCCCTTGAAGACATCAGGAGTTATGGGTGCCCCTACACCAAGAAGTGAATAGTGTACCTAACTGATTGTTGGAGGTAGTGAGCCAAAGGTAAAATTTATTGAGTACTGAAAGTAGTAAGTCAGTAAGATGTAGAGAAGACATTTAAAGAAGTTTCATAATTTGTCAAAGCAGAAGAGCAATCATCAAAAAGAGGAGTGTCAAAGTAGAAGTGCAATCATCAAAGGAGTGAGCTTCATTTTCAGTTTTAGGTAGTAGAAGGACTGTCATGATGTAATCATCTCTGAGTTTATTCTTAGTTTAGGGAGTAGTTTCTTCCTTGGATTGTAGCCCTAAAAAAATTCTGTAGGGAGTTGTAGCTTCCTTGGGAGTGACCCTAAAATCTTTCTTCGGGGAGTAGTAGCTTCCTTGGGTTGGATCCCTAAAACAAAGTCAATAGGGAGTAGTAGCTTCCTTGGGTTGTAGCCCTAAAACAAAATTGTAATTTTTATAGAAGAGAGATTCATATATTGTGAGTTAATCCTCGCCATGGTTTTTCCCCTTTTGGGGTTTTCCACATATATCTGATGTTATGTGGTGTTATTTATTATGTTAATCTTTTATGTTTCTGTTAATGTTGTAAAGTTTAAGTTTTAATTTCCTCTAAAGGATTTGAGATTTTTTTGGATATTGATTCACCCCCCAATATCCAAGTGTGTTCAACAATGAGATAGATTAGTGGGAGATAATAATAGAGTGATTGGGAGTGTAGTATGAGTTAGAAATAGATTAGACTCATTTAGGGTCAAAGAGCCATGCAAACTAGAGAAAAAATAGAGCTAAGTTGGGCCCAAATTGAAGAGAAACACCCATGTTAAAACATGATTGGGTCGTCCAATTTACTAGGGTAGATCACTACTAGGAGATTCACTTAAAATGTTATATTTCCTTTAGGAGATTCATAAGTCAAAGGGGGTGACCCACAAGGAATGGGTTTTATAGGTGCTTTTAGGGGCTAAGATTAGACCCAGGGAGCTAAAGATGACTTCAGGACCAGGAGAGAAGTTATTGGCTTGAAAGAGGGAAAGTTACCCATAGGAGATCCACTTTAGTGGTGGGATCTCCCCTGAGAGATCCATGAATCAAAGGGGGTGACCCAAAATGGAGTAAATGGGTTTTGAAATTGATGGTTAGAGGTGGTCTAGGAGGTCAATTAGAGGCCTCTAGAGGGTTTAAACGGTTGAAAGGGGCTTAGGTAAAGTTAACTTCCCATCTTTTGATGTTGTTAGGTCAAATTGATAGGGTTAGAAAGTGACAAAAAGGAATTGTCGACATAGGATAGTTGATGAAGATGCAGGACCTTAGAAGGTTAGCTAGGAGACATGGGAAGTACAAACAAAGTGAAGAACATTAATCCATGTGTCACCAAGAGGAATACTACTAAGAGATCATATTTACACACTTACATGTATGTGTTTAGGACTATAGCTCATCATCTGATTACCATGTAGGCTCATGCATTTTTTATTGCTTACAGTTTCTAGAATCAACCTTTATTGAGTCCACTTCATCCCTCCAAAGTATCCTTCCAACGATACTCCTAGAGCTATTTTCCTTCATCATTACCTAAAATATCCTTTCAATGATATTACCATAGTTTTTCATTCTACTCCTCTAAAGAATCCCTCCAATGATGCTTCTAGAGTCAATTCATTCCACGTTTCTAGAGCATCCTTTCAATAGTGCTTCTAGAGTCATGTGTTGTTCCATTTCTCTAGAGCATCCTTTCAATAATGCTTCCAAAGTCATTTATTATTTCATTTCTCTAGAGCATCCTTTCAGCATCTCTTCTAAACTCATTTATTATCCCATTTCTCTGGAGCATCCTTTCAATGATGCTTTCAGAGCTATTTGTTGTTCCAGTTCTGCAAAGCATCCTTTCAATGATGTGTTTGGAGTCATTTTTTGTTCCATTTCTCTAGAGCATCTTTTCAATGATGCTTCTGGAACTATACATTGATCCATTTCTCTAGAGCATCCTTTCAATGATTCTTCCAAATTCATTCATTATTCCACTCCTTTAGTTGATGCAGAGGAAAAGATCAACACAACTTCATACCAAATTTCAAAATTTGTCTTCTAGATTGGCCTAACAGAATCACATAAGGAAACTTCAAATGAACTAGTTTCTAATGCATTGCAATGGTTCAAACCTTTCACCAGGGTATAAGAGGCATCTAACAACATTAACTCCACTCACTAAACACATTCAAACCACTCCAGGAGTCAGGAGACTCCATCAATGCCCATTTCACAGATAGGCTGCTCCATTCCTAGTAGCCCTGTTTTATAGAACAGTCACTCATAACTTTTGGTCTAGAATCTTTCTCTAGACTGTGATGCATGTTTTGAGTACCCATTAAGGTGTTCTCAAACATATCCCAAACTCAATATATGTTGTTTTGTAACGAACTGTCCAAAAATGGACTGTCACTGTGCTAAATAGGCCTAATAGGCTTGCATGCAAACATGGCTTATTGAAAAAGAGTATACCATGTCTCCCCACACCTTGCATGTGCATGGAATACTTCACACAAGGTCTGCACAAACTTATTAATTCATCAAATGTTCATTTTTGCAAAGATATGAGCACAAATCCCAAGGTTTACCTTCTTGACTGTCCCTAGATTCTATTTTCTGGACTGTGACAGAACAAACAGTCATAAACTTTGATTTTCTCTACATCAACCATAGTTATTTGGTCAGAGACCCTTAGAATATGAAGGCACCTACTGCTACACTCACTTTCCACCAAGGATTAGTCACATGCAAAGCACAAAACGGGAGAAACACAATCTTTCTTGCCACTGTTTACCCTAAACAGGGTTTTAACTATTTTTTGGCAGTTTTTACCAAATTTGTAATATCTTTCACAAAATAAAACCAAAATGTATGAAACAAAGTGGAAAGGGAAAGTGATTGAACATATTATCATTCACACACAACTAGGCATCATTCCATGTCCGTACAGGGCCGTACCATAGCTGAGAGCAGCAAATTTTCTGAAGAAAATATAGAAAAACAATGTTTTTAACATTCTATTTTCAATCTACAATCACCTCTGAGGTCTTTGAAGATTACAAGGCCTATTTAAAGGCATACACTCATGTCTTTTCAGTTTCCATTGTCTTGGAACAAACCAAGAGCCACAAGACTCTTCACCTTCCAAGTTTTTACATTTTTGAAAGATAACATTTCCCCTTTTTCAAATGGAGATAACATTTGAGCATTTAACACTCCTAATAACATAACAATGACTTGTTTAACCTTATACAATGTTGAAGCATTACAATTTAATCAAAATCAAAGATTTGTCTAGGACAACTTTGATTTGCCAAGGTGCTCCTGCACCATACTCCTCAGCATGAAGAAAACTCTTGTCCCAAGAGTTGTGTGGTCTGCTTCAAATGACTTTTGCCTCTTTATGTCTTCAACCCTGACTTGATGCCTCCTCTGCTTCTTCTTTACCTTCCAACTGTGACTCCTATTAATGGAGTTTGACTAGCTGCCTCCAACGTGCATCTCTATCATCAGAAGTCCACTCCTTCCTACTACAACAACACTCCTATCCCTCACCTGGGAGTCCTCTCTTGCCTCTCTCCCCAAGACTTTTGGCGACAACCAATGGACCATCTCCCCTAGCCCTCTTGACAGACCTTCCTGTCTGCCTACTGCAGTGAGTGAAATTGCACCTGCAACCATAAAACTTCACAACAAGAATCAAGTAGCAAAAACCAATGCTTACCCCAAAATCCTGGTGTAGATTGCCTCCTTCGGCGCTCTATCTACACACTCAGAATCTTCTGAGCTCTTATACCAATTTGATGCAGAGGATAAAGAACAACACAACTCCTTATAGCATATTTCATATCAAAGGGTTTCAATCAACTCACTTTACAAGGTTATCACTCTTTGAGGCAACTCTTCCTTTATAAATCCCTTGTTTCATAATACCAAAACTGAGATTAAGGCATAGGAGTAATTGTAGAAACTTCAAACAACATAAAAATGACTGTCTCAATCCCTTTCACCAACATGAACAATTCAAACATAGGAGCTTTCAACAGTGGACTGTCCCAACCAACCTTATGGGCTCCCAAAGACCACTCCATCTTACATGATTGTCATATAACCAATGGTGGAAAGCTCAACATAGTTCAAAGGCAATTAAGACTCCACAAGTACACATTCTTCAAAGTGATTTCACAATCTTTCAATGTGGAAGACACCAACATTGCAAACTCTATCCTAATTGGGACTGTACCCAAACAGATTTAATAGGACAGTCAATAACCATTGATCTCAAACTTGCCAATACACCAAATCAAAACAAGGAATGAACTCACATCCATCTTGTCTCCCTTTAAAACTAACAAACACCAAAGAAGGATAGAGAAACCCAAAAGAAATGCATTTTTTACATCGTCTGGACAAGGAATCTTGACTGTCCTAACTCTGTGTTCACAGGACAGTCATAACAATAGGCTCACACATCTATAACCCCACCAAATCTTTTTCTAAATATGAACCAAGATATATCTAACAGCCTTTTTTGAACATCCCCACCTTTAATAGGTAGTAACTCATCAACAAAACACAAAGAAAAACCCTCACTGTTCTTGAAACTCTGCTTTTCTAGACTGTATGCAGAAATGCAGTCACAAACTTTGGTTCTTCCCCACATCCACCTTAGTTATTGGGTCTGAGACCTTAAGAGCACGAAAGCAAATACTATCATAATCATTTCCACCAATGATAAGCAACATGCAATGGATAACAGAAGAAGAAACACAGTTATCTTAGTTTGTTGTTTACCCTAACAGAGGGTTTTGGTAGTTAACACAAGAATGACAATATCTAACACAAAACCAAACCAATCTGCATGCAACCAACTGCAAAGGGAAGGTGATTGATAGACCTTTCATGCAAAATCAGTTAGAAATGAACTCCAGTCCGTACAGAGCCATACAAGGCCAGAAAATAGTGTTTTTCTGAAGAAAATGTATAAAAATAGTGCTTTTTGTTATTCCCATTCACACATTCAATCACCTCCGAGGTCTTTGAAGATTACAAGGCTTATTTAAAGGCATACACTCATGTCTTTTCAGTTTCCATTGTCTTGGAACGAACCAAGAGCCACAAGACTCTTCACCTTCCAAGTTTTTACATTTTTGAAAGATAACATTTCCCCTTTTTCAAATGGAGATAACATTTGAGCATTTAACACTCCTAATGACATAATAATGACTTGTTTAAACTTATACAATGTTGAAGCATTACAATTTAATCAAAATCAAAGATTTGTCTAGGACAACTTTGATTTGCCAAGGTGCTCCTGCACCATTAGTGCATCCTTTCAATAATGTCTTTAGAGTCATCTCACTTCATCATTATCTAGAGTACCCCTTCAATAGTCCTTCCAATCTATTCAATTTCTCCATTCCTCTATAACATCCTCTCTACAATTCTTCTGGAATCATTTCATTTCTTCTCTCTAGAGTATGCTTTATTGATACTATCAGTGTAACAACCCAACCAGAATATTAAATATCTTTAAACACAAATTCAAAAAAAAACCTCTTTTTTTAATAAATAACTAAAATAAAAATATTACAATTGCAATTTCCAAGTACAATATATATAAATTCAAAATATGGTCGCTTCACATGTGACTAGTAAATTTTCACATATATTAGATGGTCTCATTCTTTACGACTTACAATTTTTATCAATTTCATTTACAGAATAAGTAATGTTTTCCTATTCACAAGTCTTTAGCAGTCAACAGTAGGAGAGAGAGAGAGAGAGCATCACCCTGGTACTTTTCCTCCACCCACAGACCGGCGGTCCCCCGTACACATTCCTTCTAGAAGTGGCCCTTCCCTTCATGAGGGTAATAGATAATGAGAATCAAGTGATTCTTTATGCCATCTAAGAACTAGTGATGTGTCCTAACTAATGACAATCAAGCTTACAACCCTAATCTATCTCTAGCTATGTATCACTGGCTCTAACTGTTTAGTTATCTGGTACACAGTGAACTAACAATGTAAGCAGTGACTTTTGCATTACTTTGGCTAAAGCTTCATATAAATAAAGTCGTATGTTCACTCACTCTTTTCTTGAATTGGAGACAACATTTTATAATTATGTTTATAATATATACATGAAAACACTCTTTGACTTGTTTATACCATATTAGTCTTAAAGACATACAATATTCCCTTATCTTCTAGTCAACTAGATAAGTATAGGGTGAGAGCTTAGGTGACTTATGCAGCATACATTGAGTCCCTCATTGCATCTCTTACAATCATGGGTCTATGAATTCCTATCATCTACTCAATGGCTTGTCTACCTATTTTTGTACTCATCTATATTCCTCTATAATACACTTCCTCATGTATATCAAAAGAGAATTCTAAAATAGTAAGCAGTCTAAATCTCGACCATTCATTGGCATAGTGAGTGTACCTCTCAACAATCTTATGGATATTCTTAGCCTAGGTTTGGGTAAAAATAATACTCCATTACAAAACTGGAATAAAGGTAGTTTAAGAGTAGCATCCAAAACAAATTTTACTTCTTCATATATGCACATAAAAAGAATTCTAATGTTGAGTGATTCTATTGAATGACATCGACTCATTTACTAGCTTTTAAGCTTAAAAACATACTCTCTACCTTTTCAATTAGCTACTGATATGAGTAAAATACTATGATTATGATCAACCTTCTCTCAGGTCTCTCAATATACGTATCTTTGGCCCTTATTGAGTAATTTAAAGCAAAGCATGGTTTCTATTACACAGTTGGCCTTTTTTACACAGTCAGCCTATTGTTACATAGTTAGCCTATTGTTACACAATCGACCTATTGTTACACTGTCAACCTATTATTACATTGAGGTTGTATTTCATACATAACATTGTATGGATGTTAAATATCATAAGCCATCAACTTTGACACATAGTCATTCCACTATTGAACCACTGATACTCTTGAGTACCGTTATCAATAGAGAACATCATGTGTTTATAATATATATAAACATGATACTCTTAACCAAAGATATCAAAATGTATAGTGATTTCCAAAAGTAATCACTATACAACATGGGATAAATATATCTTATAGAGTTAGCATAACTATTTTGATTACCGACATTTAGTATAAGGATACAAAGATAATCCTTTGTCAAGGTTAAACAACTGTTGGTAGGTGGCGACTGATTAGGAAAGTACTGTACACTAGCCATGTATCCTTGCCGGGGTTCAGGGCCGGGCCGGGCCCCGAGCGGGGGTTCGGGGGCGGCAGCCCCCAAGAAATTTTTTTTTTAGGGCCGACTTAAAAAATCCTATTTTTTCATTGACCGACATAAGAAAACCCTATTTTTGTAACCGACAAAAAGCTTAATAAAAAGTGGCCAAGGGTTAGGGTTTGGGTATTGTATTGTAGCATTTTGTAGCGGTATTGAGTTGCAGGGATTGCTGATTGTAATTGGTTTGATTTACTGGATAATAATATTGGACTCTCTGTTTGGTGGATGTAGCCCGAGTTTGGGTGAACCACATTAAAACTTGTCTCTCGCTGTTATTATTTCTGTGTATTTCCATTCCTTTGTTTAATCTTTATTTGCATTTAATTGATATCTTCTGCCAGCTAACCCTAACAAGTGGTATCAGAGTGGGTTGTGTTCGATTATCGTCTGCAGGAAAGTCTCACGGTTGAGTGGGAGCAATGGCGGACGAGGGTAGATTGAAGGTCGATAAATTCAATGGGTAGAACTATCAGTTATGGAAGATGCAGATGGAGGATTACCTCTATCAAAAGGATTTATGGATGCCGTTGGAAGGAGTAGCCAAGAAACCGGCAACAATGTCTGATGAGTATTGGAATCTTCTTGACAGAAAGGCACTGGGAACCATTCAGTTGTGCCTGGCACCGTCGGTGACATTCAATATAACGGAAGCGAAGACAACAGATGGTCTGATGAAAGCTTTGGCTAAATTGTATGAAAAACCCTCAGCCTCAAATAAGGATTTCTTATGAAGCGTTTGTTTAATCTGAAAATGGTTGAAGGTGGATCTGTGACAGATCATTTAAATGAATTTAATATGATTGTCAATCAATTAACTTCTGTAAATGTAAAATTTGATGAAGAAGTTAGAGCTCTCTTGATATTATGTTCATTGCCTGAAAGCTGGGATAGTTTGGTAATGGCAGTTAGTAACTCTGTTTCTGGTTCAAATACCCTGAAATTTGATGATGTTGTTGGTGTTATTCTGAGTGAGGAAATTCGTAAGAAAAGCTTAGGTGGATCCAAATCAGGCAGTGTTTTGAATGCAGAAAGTAGGGGCAAATCAAAGGAGAGAGGAAAAGGTTCTGGAAGTCATGGGAAGTCACGAGGAAAATCAAAGGACAAAAGATCCCAAACCAGAGGATAGAACGATTGCTGGTACTGTGGAAAACTAGGTCATCTGAAGAAAGATTGCTGGTCTCGGAAGAACAAAGGAGACAAACAAGAAGGCAATAAGAAAGCAAATGTGGTAAGCAATAAGTCTGAATATGATGCTTGGATTCTTTCCCTAGATAATGCTGATGATTCATGGGTTTTAGATTCAGGGGCCTCATTTCATGCTACGCCCCATAAAAGTTATTTCCTTGATTATGTCCAAGGGGATTTTGGGCTGCTTTATTTGGGAGATAACGAACCCTGTCAGATTGTTGGAAAGGGAAGAATCAAAATTAAGTTGCAGAATGGGAATCATTGGCTACTACAAGAGGTAAGGCATGTTCCAAGGCTCAGTAGGAATTTAATTTCAGCAGGGCAACTAACTGAACAAAGTTGCACTGTTATATTTACTGATAAAAACTGGAAGGTTTCAAAAGGTGCCTTAGTAGTAGCAAAAGGTGTGAAAGTAGGCACCTTATATCTTTGTACAGGTCATATTGTTCCTTCTACTTTAGATGTTACAGAGGAAAAACAAACAGGTTCAGGAACAGTTGATGCAGGTTTGCAGGAAGAGACTGGAAAAGTTGCTGCAGGTTCTGAAACAACACTGTGGCATAACAGACTTGGGCATATGATTGAAAAAGGTATGAAGGTACTTCATTCTAAGAAAATTTTACCAGGTCTGAAATGTATTAATATGGATTTCTATGAAAGTTGTGTGTATGGCAAACAAAAGAGAGTCAGTTTTCTCAAGGATGGGAAGCAAAAGAAAAATGAAACATTGGAGCTTGTGCATACAGATGTATGGGGACCAGCTTAGGTATCTTCTCTCGGTGGCTCTCGATATTATGTTACATTCATAGATGATGCAACTAGGAAGGTCTGGATTTATTTCCTTAGACATAAATCTGATGTATTTGAAACATTTAAGAAATGGAGAAGCTTGGTTGAAAATGAGACAGGTAAAAAATTAAAATGTCTCAGATCTGATAATGGCAGTGAGTATTGCAGCAAAGAATTTAAAGATTATTGTTCCTTTAATGGAATTCGTAGGCAAAAAATGGTTCCAAGGACTCCACAGGAAAATGAAGTGGCTGAATGCATGAATAGGACAATAATGGAGCGTGCAACGACCATGAGATTGCATGCTGGATTGCCTTTAAACATGTGGGCAGAGGCTATCAACACTGATGTATATTTAATTAACAGAGGTCCTTCAGTTCCTTTGGGCTGTGGTATTCTAGAGGAAGCATGGACCGGCAAGAAGGTGAGTTATTTTGAACCTTCAGCTGTGCAGCATTTGCACATATAGATTCTGAAAATAGAACCAAGCTGGATGCGAAATCAAAAAAATGTACCTTCATTGGATATGCAATTGATGAATTTGGTTATAGGCTTTGGGATTTTGAAAATCAGAAAATTGTGAGAAGCAGGGATGTTATATTCAATGAGAAGGTGTTGTACAAAGATTAGTTGCAGCAGCATGAGAAGAAAGAAAAGGATTATGTGGTGTTGGATGATACTCCAAATAGTGATATTCCAGTGGCTCCTCGTGCTCCGCAACAGCAATCAGAAATACCACAAACTCCAATGAATGTTAGATGGTCAACAAGGATAAGTAGACCTCCTAAAAGGTTTTCTCCCTCTTTGTATTCTATTTTGTTAACAAATGTTGGTGAACCAGAAGGGTATGATGAAGCTATGCAGGTGGATACACAAGTTTAGTGGGAGCTTGCTATGAAAGAAGAAATGGACTCCTTGATGAAAAATCAGACTTGGGAATTATGTAAGTTACCTGCAGGTAAAAAGGCTTTACCAAATAAATGGGTTTACCGGCTGAAAGAGGAAGATGGAGGTAAGAAACGATTTAAGGCCAGGTTAGTTGTAAAAGGATTTGCACAGAAAAAGGGCATTGATTTTGATGAGATATTTTCTCCGGTTGTCAAGATGACTTCTATTCGTACTGTTTTAAGTATTGTGGCTGCTGAAGATTTGCATTTGGAACAGCTAGATGTGAAAACTGCCTTTCTCCATGGTGATTTGGAGGAGGAGATATATATGGAACAGCCCCAAGGATTTGAGATCAAAGGTAAGGAGAAACAAGTTTGCAGATTGAAGAAGAGTTTGTATGGCCTGAAACAAGCACCTCAGTAATGGTATCTGAAATTTGATAGTTTTATGGCTGAGCAAGGCTACAACAGGTGTAATTCTGACCATTGTGTTTATTTTAAGAGGTTGGATAATGACAGCTAATTATTTTATTTTTATATGTTAATGACATGCTTGTAGCTAGGTCTAACATGGATCACATCAGAGAGTTAAAACATCAGTTAGCACAGTCATTTGATATGAAGGATTTGGGGGCAGCAAAACAAATCCTTGGTATGAAAATTTGCAGAGATAGAAAGAACAAAAAATTGACTCTATCTCAGGCTGCTTATGTTGAAAAGGTGTTGCAGAGATTCCATATGGAGAATGCAAAAGCTGTCAGCACACCTTTGCCTAGTCATTTGAAATTGACTAAGGAGATGTGTCTAAAGACATAAGAGGAGGAAGAAAAAATATCCAAGGTACCATATGCTTCAGCTGTAGGAAGTTTAATGTATGCCATAGTATGCACAAGACCGGATATTACACATGCTGTAGGAGTCGTTAGCAGGTATATGAGTCATCCCGGATTAGAGCATTGGAATGCGGTAAAATAGATTTTCAGATATTTGAGAGGTACATCTAATAAACACTTATGTTTTGGGGGCTCTAATACTGATTTAGCAGGTTATGTAGACTAAGATTTGGCAGGGGATATTGATACCAGGCGGAGTACCACAGGTTATGTCTTTACTGTAGGTGGAACAGCGATGAGTTGGATTTCCAGGTTACAAAAGGTGGTTACTTTATCCACCACAGAAGCAGAATATGTAGCTGCAACAGAGGCAAGCAAGGAGATGATATGGCTGCAATCTTTCATGAACGAATTGAGCACACAACAGGTTAACAATTATTTGTTTATGGACAGCCAGAGTGCCATACATCTTGCAAAGAATTTTGCCTTGCATTCAAAGACTAAACACATATAGTTGAGGTATCACTTCATTCGGTCAGTGTTGGATGATGGACAGTTACAGTTGGCCAAGATACATACAAATGACAATCCAGTAGATATATTTACTAAGGTAGTGACAAGGGAGAAGCTGAGCTCCTCTTCAGCTTCGGTTGGTCTTCTAGACTGAAAACAACAAAAATAGAACAGCAAAGTCCAGGGTGCTTATTTCCAGTGGGAGCTACAGGGTCAGTGTCGTCCAGGCTCAGTCTCCAAGTGGGAGATTGTTTGGTGTGGAGCCTGATCAGTCTCCAAGTGGGAGATTGTTGGTAGGTGGCGACTGATCAGGAAAGTACTGTACACTAGCCATGTATCCTCACCGGGGTTTGGGGGCAGCAACCCCCAAGAAAAAAAAATTTTAGGGCCGACTTAAAAAATCTTATTTTTTCATTGACCAACATAAGAAAACCCTATTTTTGTAACCGACAAAAAGCTTAATAAAAAGCAGCCAAGGGTTAGGGTTTGGGTATTGTATTGTAGCATTTTGCAGCGGTATTGAGTTGCAGGGATTACTGATTGTAATCGGTTTGATTTACTGGATAATAATATTGGACTCTCTGTTTGGTGGATGTAGCCCGAGTTTGGGTGAACCACATTAAAACTTGTCTCTCGCTGTTATTATTTTTGTGTATTTCCATTCCTCTGTTTAATCTTTATTTGCATTTAATTGATATCTTCTGTTGGCTAACCCTAACAACAACAACAAGTTTAACTATCACTAAGATTCTTGATAGCCTACATGTCAATCAACAGTTTATCAATAAACTTCATACACATCTTACTTACAATTATCAATGAACAAGAAGCAATGTATTCAACTTATTCCATAAGATATTGTAGGCTTACCTGTAAAATGTAATAGGCAGTAGCTTCACTGAAGCTTTACTTCCTCCCAAAATACATGCGCTCCTATCCTCTCCTCCTCTACCCTGTGCTTTCGAGTCTCTAGAAAATGATAAAAGATTCTTCTCCCCTCTTATTTATCTCACTCGCACTTAGTTATGGGCTGCATAGTAATGCATTCCCACTATTCTCTCTCCACTCCTCTGCAGCTCTCCACATGCAACGAAATATGGGAAGTATGGAGATATTGCTCCTTCCCCCACTCCCCAAGCATCTAGGAAGAATGCCTAGGGTGAAAAAGGGACTTTTACCTCTTTACTAGACAATATTCTTAACCAGAACTAGGCTTAAATAAAAGATAATACTATAAAATAAACAATAGTACATCTATTTTATAGATGTCACTAATGCATACTTTCAAATGCTTAATTATTCTTATTCATGAGCACAATCGTCGACGAATGATTCTCGTAAAGTTGACTAAGACCTCAACGACAAAATTAAACTTGTTTAGTTGATTTCTCACATCAACTTGGCATTCAAATACATACATTGTGTTACTATCTATTGACAAAGAAAATTTATCCATTGACTTGACGATGACAAAAATTGATAAAAATAAAATGATCTTAATGCTTAAAAAATATTTCTAAGACAACCAGAGACATAAGGATTAAGTCTTAATCCACAACTAACTTATCCTCTAATAAGTATATGTGTGTGTGCTTCCAAATGGCATAAGGATTGTTGTATCCACGTGATCTAGCATCCTCTCCATGGTGATTCTTTCCTCATCTCGGAGGAAAAAACACTGTTCCTACATCCAGCTCAGTCGCATGATAGTAGTTAGTCCATTACATCTTTTAACCACATATTTAATAATGTCATAAACAATTATTATTTGCATATAAACTAATATAAAGCAAATGCATTTTCTATCATTACTTTAATCATAACATTTTCTCTAACTATCTATCTTCTTGAAAATAAATAAAATAAATATGTTAGTTTAAAAATGGGGTGTGACATAGGATAATTGATGAAGATGTAGGACCTTAGAAGGCTAGCTAGGAGACATGGGAAGTACAAACAAAGTGAAGAACATTAATCCATGTGTCACCAAGAGGAATACTACTAAGAGATCATATTTACACACTTACATGTATGTGTTTAGGACTATAGCTCATCATCTAATTACCATGTAGGCTCATGCATTTTTTACTGCTTATAGTTTCTAGAATCAACCTTTATTGAGTCCACTTCATCCCTCCAAAGTATCCTTCCAATGATATTCCTAGAGCTATTTTTCTCCATCATTATCTAGAATATCCTTTCAATGATATTACCATAGTTGTTCATTCTACTCCTTTAGAGAATCCCTCCAATGATACTTCTAGAGTCAATTCATTCCACGTTTCTGGAGCATCCTTTCAATAGTGCTTCCAAAGTCATGTGTTATTCCATTTCTCTAGAGCATCCTTTCAATAATGCTTCCAAAGTCATTTATTATTTCATTTCTTTGGAGTATCCTTTCATCATTTATTCTAAAGTCATTTATTGTTTCATTTCTCTGGAGCATCCTTTCAATGATGCTTTCAGAGTTATTTGTTGTTCCAGTTCTGCAAAGCATCCTTTCAATGATGCATTTGGAGTCATTTTTTGTTCCGTTTCTCTAGAGCATCTTTTCAATGATGCTTCTGGAAGTATTCATTGATCTGTTTCTCTAGAGCATCCTTTCAATGATTCTTCCAAATTCATTCATTATTCCACTTCTTTAGTGCATCCTTTCAATAATGTCTTTAGAGTCATCTCACTTCATCATTATCTAGAGTACCCCTTCAATAGTGCTTCCAATCTATTCAATTTCTCCATTCCTCTATAACATCCTCTTTATAATTCTTCTGGAATCATTTCATTTCTTCTCTCTAGAGTATGCTTCAATGATACTATCGGTGTAACATCCCTACCAGAATATTAGATATATTTAAACACAAATTCAAAAAAACCCTCTTTTTTTTAATAAATAACTAAAATAAACATATTACAATTACAATTTTCAAGTACAATATATATAATTTCAAAAGATGGTCGCTTCATATGTGACTAGTAAATTTTCACATATATCAGATGGTCGCATTCTTTACGACTTACAATTTTTATCAATTTCATTTACAGAATAAGTAATGTTTTCCTATTCATAAGTCTTTAGAAGTCAACTATAGGAGAGAGAGAGAGAGAGAGAGCATTGCCCTAGTGCTTTTCCTCCACCCACAGACCATTGGTCCCCTTCTAGAAGTGGCCCTTCCCTTCATGAGGGTAATAGATAATGAGAATCAAGTGATTCTTTATGCCATCTAAGAACTAGTGAAGTGTCCTAACTAATGACAATCAAGATTACAACCCTAGTCTAGCTCTAGCTATGTATCACCGACTCTAACTATTCATCTATTTGGTACATACTGAATTGACAATGTAAGCAGTGACTTTTGTATTACTTTGGCCAAAGTTTCATATAAATAAAATCATATGTTCACTCACTCTTTTCCTGAATTGGAGAAACATTCTTATAATTATGTTTATAATATATACATGAAAACACTCTTTGACTTGTTTATACCATATTAGTCTTAAAGACATACAATATTCCCTTATCTTCTAGTCAACTAGATAAGTATAGGGTGAGAGCTTAGGTGACTTATGTAGCATACATTGAGTCCCTCATTGCATTTCTTGCAATCATGGGTCTATGAATTCCTATCATCTACTCAATGGCTTATCTACCTATTTTTGTGCTCATCTATATTCCTCTATAATAATCTAAAACATTTTGACATTTAATTCATATGGATTAATGATTAAGACTCTATATGTCTTAGTCTAGGAATATATATTTGACTCATAATCTATTGAAGATAAACATTGACTTCATAAACTTATGTATTGAATACACTTCCTCATGTATATTAAAAGAGAATTCTAAAATAGTAAGCAGTCTAAATCTCGACCATTCATTGGCATAGTGAGTGTACCTCTCAACAATCTTGTGGATATTCTTAGCCTAGGTTTGGGTAAAAATTTTATTCCATTACAAAACTAGAATAAAGGTAGTTTAAGAGTAGCATCCAAAACAAATTTTACTTCTTCATATATGCACATAAAAATCATTCTAGTGTTGAGTGATTCTAGTGAATGACATCGACTCATTTACTAGATGTTAATCTTAAAAACATACTCTCTACCTTTTCAATTAGCTACTGCTATGAGTAAAATACTATGAATATGATCAACCTTCTCTCAGGTCTCTTAATATACATATCTTTGGCCCTTATTGAGTAGTTCAAACCAAAGCATGGTTTCTATTACACAGTTGGCCTTTTTTACACAGTAAGCCTATTATTACATAGTCAACCTATTGTTACACAATCAACCTAATGTTACATAGTCGACCTATTGTTACATTGAGGTTGTATTTAATACATAACATTGTATGGATCTGTTGAATATCATAAGGCATCAACTTTGACACACAGTCATTCCACTATTGCACCACTGATACTCTTGAGTATCGTTATCAATAGAGAACATTATGTGTTTATAATATATATATAAACATGATACTCTTAACCAAAGATATCAAAATGTATAGTAATTTCCAAAAGTAATCACTATACAGTATGGGATAAATATATCCTACAGAGTTATCATAACTATTTTGATTACCGGCATTTAGTATAAGGATACAAAGAAAATCCTCTATCAAGGTTAAACAAGAAGTTTAACTATCACTAAGATTCTTGATAGCCTACATGTCAATCAACAGTTTATCAATAATCTTCATACACGTCTTACTTACAATTATCAATGAACAAGAAGCAATGTATTCAACTTATTCCATAAGATATTGTAGGCTTACCTGTAAAATGTAATAGGCAGTAGCTTCACTGAAGCTTTACTTCCTCCCAAAATACATGCGCTCCTATCCTCTCCTCCTCTACCCTGTGCTTTCGAGTCTCTAGAAAATGATAAAAGATTCTTCTCCCCTCTTATTTATCTCACTCGCACTTAGTTATGGGCTGCATAGTAGTGCATTCCCACTATTCTCTCTCCACTCCTCTGTAGCTCTCCACATGCAACGAAAAATGGGAAGTATGGAGATATTGCTCATTCCCCCACTCCCCAAGCATCTAGGAAGAATGCCTAGGGTGAAAAAGAGAATTTTACCTCTTTACTAGACAATATTCTTAACCAGAACTAGGCTTAAATAAAAGATAATACTATAAAATAAATAATAGTACACCTATTTTATAGATGTCATTAATGCATACTTTCAAATGCTTAATTGTTCTTATTCATGAGCACAATCATTGATGAATGATTCTTGCAAAGTTGACTAAGACCTCAACGACAAAATTAAACTTGTTTAGTTGATTTCTCATGTCGACTTGGCATTCAAAGACATACATTATGTTACTATCTTTTGACAAAGAAGATTTATGCATCGACTTGATGACGACAAAAATTAACAAAAATAAAATAATCTCAATGCTTAAATATTTATAAGACAACCAGAGACATAAGGATTAAGACTTAATCCACGACTGACTTATCCTCTAATAAGTATGTGTGTGTGTGCTTCCAGATGGCATAAGGATTGTTGTATCAACGTGATCTAGCATCCTCTCCATGGTGATTCTCTACTCATCTCGGAGGGAAAAACATTGTTCCTACATCCACCTTCGTCGTATGATGGTAGTTAGTCCATTACATCTTTTAACCATGTATTTAATAATAACGTCATAAACAATTATTCTTTGCATATAAACTAATATAAAGCAAATGCATTTTCTATCATTACTTTAATCATAACATTTTCTCTAAGTAATTATCTATCTTCTTGAAAATAAATAAAATAAATATGTTAGTTTAAAAATGGGTTGACATATCTCCCCCCTTAGAGATCATCACCCTCGATGATTATGTCTAAACAAAATAAATATATCAAATATATTCTTTTACATCATGCTTATGTAAAAAGATGTGGAAACTTTTGATAGATATCATTATAATCCTCCCATGTAGCATTTTCCTCTGAATACTAGTGCCACTGGACCTTGCATTGGGTAACCTCTCTGTTATGCAGGTGGAGCTTGCGTGCCTCGAGAACTTTGAGAGGCTCGACCATGACCACCCCTAGGTCCTGTACCTGAAGAGCATTCCAATCAATTATATGATTGGATCTCGATATATATTTCTTCAAATATGACACATGGAAAACATAATTCATTCTAGCAAGAGATGGTGGTAAAGCTATCCTATAAGCAACTGGATTAACCACTTCTAGGACTTCAAAAGGTCCTACATATATACGGGCTAGTTTGGAATAATTTCCAAACTTAATTAGACTCTTATGTGGTTTGACTATTAAGAGAACTTTATCTCCTACTAAAAATTGTTAGGGCATTTGCTTGGCATCAACATAGCTTTTATGTCCATCATTTTCTTCTGCCGATCTTTTCCTGATCAACTTTACTTTCTCTTCCATCTCCAAAAGCATTTATGTCCCAAGGAAAATCATATCTTCTAGCTTATCCCAGCTTATAGGAGTTCGACACTTCTTGTTGTACAATGCTTCAAAGGGAGCCATCTTAATTGCAGAATTATAAGAGTTATTATATGCAAATTCAACTAGTGGAAGGTACTCTTACCACTTATACTATTCATCCATGCAATACATCCTCAACAAATCTTCCATTATTTGATTAACTCTCTTAGTTTGTCCATCTATTTTTGGATGATAGACTGATCTTATATTCAGTTGTGTTCCTAAAGCTGAGAACAAGGTTTGTCAAAATCTTAAAGTTATCCAAGCATCTCTATCTGAAATTATCTTTTTTGGAATTCCATGCAGTCTTAAAACTTCTTGCATGAATTTCTTGGCTAAAATGGGTGTTCCATCTATAAGATTACCAGGTATAAAATGATCTACCTTAGAAATTTTATCCACCACTACCAGAATAACATCATGCTTATAGCATGACATAGGCAATCCCTAGACAAAATCCATACTGATTGTGTATAGGTAAAAATCAAGCGAATAATGATCAATAAATGATAACAAACTCAACCTATAACCTTTAAGAAAACGATCTAGATAATAACCAATAATCAATGAATAATGCAAAAACAATGAAAGCTTTCACCTAGATTGTATAGTTTCTTTGGTTTTTTGTGGTTGCTCAATACATTATGTACCCTTGGTTGCAAAAAGCGGATGTGATGATGATAATATGCTCAAAGATAAATATGCTCAATGATGCAATATAGTGCTCAAGCCACTATAAGAATGCCCAAAGCTTAAATGATCAAGGAAATAATGGTACCAAAGCTTAAATGATCGAAGAGGATTTTTTATGCAATGAAGGGGGTATATATAGGTTTCAAAAAAAGATCGATCAATGGTGGAGATAAATCAAAGAAATGGATGGACAAGATGAGTTGAGAGGACATGATGAACATGCACATGACAAGTGTCATGTTTTAAAGCTACTTTATTGAGTTAACTGCTTGCTTTGATAAAGATAGGATTTGATTTCATAAATTTAGAATGTTTTTTTTCAATTTATGAGTTGATGATAAAAACGATAAGAATTAAAGCCAATCAACTCAACTTTAGATTTGCTATTTGACATGTTAAAAATAAGAGTGATTGTGTACATAGAAGAAAAGATTATTTTAAGAAGAGTTGAAGATAATTGAGAATAAAATAAATAAATTTATTTAATTTATCTTGCATGATGGTAGAACAAGAAGATATGAGGATAAAAATAAATTAAACAAATAAATTCATTTAATTTATTTTGCATGATAGAAGGATATAAATAAAATATGAGGGATATACATAAAATATTAGTTTTATTTATTTTTAGAAGATAAAGTCCATTTAAATAAATTAGAATAATTTATTTAAATTTAGAAGAATATTTAGCTAATTAAATAATTAAAATTATTTAATTGCTGATAAGAGGAAATTAAGTGATGAATTAATTGAATAATTAGATTTATTAATTAATGTAGATTTGAGGAATTTGAAAGGGAAATGATTTAATTAAAAAATTAAAATATTTAATTTAGAAGAATAAAGTGGAATTTAGTGAAATTAATTAAATAAATAGAATTTGTTCAATTAATGTTGGAATTAGGAGAATTTGAAGATATTGATGAAATTAACTAAATAATTAGATTATTTAATTAACTTTGAATGCAAGTGATTTAGGAGAATTTGATGTATGTGAAGGTCATTTTTAGGTGTCTACATTTTGCCCCTCTTTGAGATGGTCTTGTGAAGTAACAACGTTTTAAAGAAATTTAAAACATAGTGTTTGATTTGAATGGAAGAAGATTGATTTAGAAGATCATGGTTGGAAGAAAATGATTGGATTAGAGATGGTGATGCCCCAGTCACTCAAAGCGATGGTGAAAAGGAAAGATAATGGTAAGCTAATGAATATGATGAATGATGATGATTCAAAAACAAACAAGGTATTACCCCTGTCAAGTTGTAAACCAATTATTAATTGATGATGATTGAAAAGGATATTGTTTGTCATTGTGAGGAACGACATATCCCTAAGTCAAGACAGGGATGTGGGAACGATATATCCCATTGATGATTGATTGATTGATTTATGACAAGATTAGGATCAAGACCAAAGTATGTGATTGGATAATTTGGATAGATTGATTAACTAGATTGGTATGGAAAGGATGAGGCATATCGATAAGATGAATGATGACGATAATGAGGATGCCCCCTCGAGAGGACAATTGGGTTCAAAGAACACGAGTGTGCTCACGAAATAAAAGAAGAGATGAAGATGAGAAGTTAGATGAAATATGGAATAAGAAGCTACATAAGATGTAGAAGAATAGAAGAGTTGATATCGGATTGATCGATCTTCATGAAAGCTATAGATTTTATTAGGATGTATGGGTGAGTTGGATGGGTGGGATGGATGGGGTGATGTTAGAATAGCTATGCAAATATTTATAAAGAGCAATCCTTATTTTTGATATAGCATGTGGATAGTATGTCCCCATGGTATAAAAGACCAAGGTGTCAATGTATCTAATGTGAGGACATTGACTCTGCAAACAAATGGTTTAAACTTATATCTACATAATAGAACCTTGTTGGACCTATGAATGGAAATAGTCTTAGCATAGAATAATTTTAATACACATAAGGCCTTTTAGGTCCTTAGATGAAAAATATATTGATATGGAAGACGCTAATTCTAACACAAACAAGATAAATATTAGCCATAGTAGGATAATAAGAACATCCCACAAACACAACATACGAAAGCAATGACTGCCCTAATCCATACTGTAGCGCAACATACCAAGATATAGAAAAATCAAGGTAGTCTTGAGTAGGTATTAGAAAGGAACAAAAGATAAACCAGAAAGAAATTGACCAACTAATAAAACAAAAACATAGCCAACATATTCTCTTGCCAAAGAGGGTGCTCATGGTAGATTGGGCGTTACTGTAGGAACGATATATCCATTAAAGGCTTTGTTATTGGATAGGATGGATTGTAGTAGATGTGGCAAGCGGTATACAGGAAAGTGTATTACATTAGGAGTAGTCTTTTGTTTTTGGTTTGATAAGTACTTGAGCTTTCAAAGGATGCATAGTTCATTTTTTGCTTGAGTTAGTCAAGTTGGGTGATAGGATGGATTGTGATAGATGGAAGAAGAGAGAAATGAAAGTGTTGATGGATTGGGATGGAGATGATGATTTATGATTGTTTTTGGGAATTTTATGGATTTTTTTTAATGTTTTGGGGATTTTCTGGATTTTGAATGTTTTTGGGATTTTTTGGATTTTTGAAATATGATGTTTTTGGATTTTGAATGTTTTGGGATGACATTGGATAACAATTTGGATAGCCTAAATGCTAGATACCAATGACAAGAGACAACCAAGTCTAGATGCAAAGGATGGAGATGGGATTGGATGAATGGATAAAAGGATAGGAGATAGTAAATGGGATGGAAGAATCATGATAGATGGATGAATATAAGAATAGGCAATAGTGGATGGAATGGATGAAGTGTGTAGGATGTGATCGCCAAAGACTATGTTGCATAGGAATAACATGCCCCATTATAGGTATAATGCTTAGTATTTTACACGACAAAGCTTATGACGATAGGATTGATTGGATTAGTTGGAAATGACGAGGTATGTCAAAAGATTTTCAAAGAATGTTTCAACATTTTGCCCCTATCTGTATCAAGATCAAAAAGAAGGAAAGGAGGATGGATTGGATCATGAGGATAATTATGCGGATATAATGGATAAGAAAGATATGATAGGAAGGATAGGTAGAATGAATACTAGGATGTGTAGACGAGATAACATGCCCCCAAGTGTAAGATTTTCATCATGGTACTTATCCAAGGTGCGTTTTTGCCAAGTTTTCACCATTAGATAAAGATTTCTCTTTACTTTTTTGGTGTATTATGTATGGAAGGATTATGCAAGGATAGATGTGATATAGTGGATTATGATCTGGATTATGGATGGAAGGATAGCGGATTATGCAAAAGCATGGACCATAGGGATATGATGGGTGAAATATGTGGGATAATGGATTAAAGATGGGGAGATGGAGGTATGTGGAAATGTTGTGGAATAGAAAGGAACCAAGACAAATGGTTGCACACACCAAGTTGGATTTTGAAGATTTTGATTATAAGGAGGTGTAGGAAGTAATGGACCTATTTTCATAGGGGATGGTCAATGTAGGAATTTAGATTCCCACACAGACTTAGGATTTTTATGATTTTGCATTGGGATTTATGGGATGAAGGAATTTGAGATTTTTGGGTGAAGTGAGATTTTTGGGATATTTGGGATGTCGATGCTTCATTTGACTTGATTTCTTTTTGCTTAGGGACCCAAACCATTTTATTTTTGGACCTTTCTTGTGAAATTATGGGCTTGGGTAGCCTTTTGGATAGATTTTGTTTAGACTCTTTGCAATGATGCCCTAAAGCATAAGTATTTTTAGGATTTTTTATTTTATGGGTAGATGATGCAGAGTACAGTCCAGTTGAAACGTAATGAACCCGGTCGAAGACCCTTTGGAGCCTACAAAACAGCAAATTGAGAATATATCGGCAAGACCATTTGAATGTCACACCGAAAAATACAGACTCTTGCCTATCGGCAAGACAATAACTATCGGCGAATTCTTTGAAACTCCTGCCGACGCTTTCACCTCACACCGATGAACCTTCACTCTTCCCTCCTTCGGCTAGACTTTTAACTTTCGGGTTGAACCATTGCCTTGAACCTTTTCATTGAACCGTTACCTTGAACCATTTCATTGAACCGTTATCTTGAACCTTTTCATTGAACCGTTATCTTGAACCTTTCGCTTGAACCGTGAACCATTCGGTTGAAACCGTGAATCCACTGAACCAATGAACCGATTCAATCCGGTGGTTCAACGCTGAGGTTCCATGGCGAGGTTCAACCTTCTCCTTCGACGAGTCTTCTATCTGTCGACGAGCTCTTTAAATCTCCTGCCGACGCTATCGATTACACAAATAGACTTACCATCAGCAAGACACTAACTATCGGCGACACCTCCACTCCCTCCGCCGATGGCATAACTCACTCCGATGGGCTACCAAGACTCCTTATCGGCCATACCTCTTCTTTCTCACGCCGACGACAATATTTATGCTGATGCACTCTTAACATCAGCGAGACCCATTCATATCGGTAAAGCTTCTATCACTTTTTCCGATGGTGTGTTTCACGCTGATATCTCTTATCAATGACACCTCCCAACGGTCTCCCCGATCGGTGTAACTTCCAACTATCGGCCCAAGGTAATCTTCTTACTCCGATGGCGATACTCACTCTGGCGGCTACATACCAATGTTTACATCGGCAGGACTTGTTTCTTCGGCAAGACTTGCCTCCTGTTCTCCGATGGGCTATCTTACGCCGATGGACTCTCCGTCAACTCCTTTTCGGCCAGACTCCCTTCTTCCTCTCACCGATGATAGAACCATCGGTGAGACTTTCACTATCAGACCTTCACAATTTTCTTTCACCGAAACCTTGTCTCACCCCGACGGACTTAACTCATACCGTTGTCGGTGAGACTCACTTCCATCGGGCCAGCACGATTCCTCCTTGTCAATGCCTGACTCTCGCCGATGGGCCGAATACAGAATACCTTCAGAAAGATTACTTCATACAGGTGACGGGTATTCACAACTGGTGTTTTCCCACCATGTAACAGCAAAACACTCAATCAATATACACTGGACATATACACCAATGGAAATTGTAACAACGAGAGACACTAAGAGATTGCTTGAAGTGGGTCTACAATTCTAACCTCCCATACCTAAAATGAATAAACCAAGATGGGGAATTAATCTACAAGTCCATTCCACTGATTTCCCCCAAAATCTGCCAGTGGAATGGATTTATCCAGTTAATTTGACCACAGAAGCACAAAACTAAATTATATACAAACCCTACACAAAATGAATTTCTACACAAAGTATCTACACTGGATATCTACACAGTATTCAGAAACTGGAAAGAAAATAACTTGCAAAACTTCTATTCTTTCTTACTGTTCAGAAATTACATTCGACTATTCAGAGACCAGACCAAAAATTACCACCGTCCTCTCTACAAAAGGTATTCCCCTTTTTATCTTTCCCAATGCGAGGGACTGACATTCTCCTCTATTTCTGGGATTTGATCTTTTCAAAATTATAGGTGGAAACCCTTAATCTATTACAAATGACATCTGTTTTGCATAAGACAGCAAAACTCTTAAAGCTAAGACACCTTGATTAACCTCCCCTTAATCCAAGCTGTCAGAAACTTCATACAGAAAATGCTAACATTACATTATAAACAGGAAATGCTAACATTGGATGTTACATTTGAAGATGCTATAGATAACATGAAATGTTAAATTAAAGTTAGTCTTCTTCTCCTTCCTCTTGTGTATATTGGTCCTGTTGAAGGGGTGCACCTGCACCAGTAGAGGCATCCAAAATTTTATTTGTGAATCCCATGGACTTGGTGGAAGCTTCATGTATGGTTGATGTGTACATTTTTTTATCATGATTAGGAATGTGAGGGGATTTATGGATGGAGGGATTAAAAGTGGATTTGTGGATAAATAGATAAGGAGATTGGATGATAGGGATATTAGGAGTTGGAAGTAATGGAGGTAAAGTGGATGGAGGAAACATATGTTTTGGGGTATGATGTGGTTTATGATGGAAAGGAGTGGATTTAGATGGCATAGAGGTAGTATCAACATCTTGAGATTGTTTTTCTTGGGGTATATAACCAAGGCCATATAAGCATGGAGTGACTTTGACATGGGTAGGCTTCAAAATACCTTATTCATGAAGGCCTAAGCCTTTACCTTGATAGTTCATTTTTTGGAGTATGCGGTGCACAATGAGATTATGGGTGTTTTGGACACTAGATGTGAGCTCATTATTTGATGGAGGGGATGAGGTGGTGGATAATGTTTGTTTCTTTCCAAAGGAGGAACATTCATGGATGAAGGTGGTAAGACCAAGGGTATATGATGGTGAATTATTAGGATCTTGATTATCATTATGCTCATTAAGATCCAAGTTATTTATTTGATCATCTATGTTTAATTGGGGTCCAAGTGTCTCATCAAGGAAAGTCGATATTATTGAATCATGGATATGACTAGGTAGATGATGGATAGTGATAGTTTGGATATCTTGGTTATGTATAGGTGTGGACTTATGGATAGGTAGAGGGATAATCTTTTGACCATGGAATGCATAAAGTTGGCTAAGAGGATCATCATGGTTCTCTTCATCATAGATAGGATTTTGATCATGTTGAAATGCACAAGACAACCGAGAGGGGGGGTGAATCAGTTGTTATCAAACTTAACTTCTTATGTACATCAACTCATCAATCTCCTAATCACTATTATTATGACTAACCATGAAAGCAAGAAAACAGAAACTTAAACACATTCACATATTCAACACAAGAGACACCATATCTTTTACGTGGAAAACCATATAAGGCAAAAACCACGGTGAGTGTTAGCTCACAAGATAATATGTTATAGCAATACTGAAAATCAAAGGCTCACTGCCCAAAATGCTCACTAAAAAATATAAGCCTCACTACCAAAGAAGGGTGGCTCACTGCCAAAGGGTGAACTGAGATAATAGCATCTACTCCATGCCAAGGTTCAGTTCTATTAAGGCGCAGTGCATTTCCTCTACTCTGCTCTGCCTTTACACTTTGCACTCATCTTCGCATCTTCACAAGTTCATGCATTTTCACAACTTGAGTACATTTATTTATACAATTCATCAACCTTGGAATGTACATCAAGGTCAGCATTACAATCATCAACCATTGGAACAATCTCCAAGGTCAACATTACAAACATACAATAAAACAGGTTTGGACCTAAACATAATTTGCTAAGGAAACAATGTATGCGGATCATGCCATGCCTTAGCAAGGACTCAAATGCAATCTTCCACACAACAACATGCTTCCACAATCTCCAAGGTACAACCGCAAGTAGTGAGAACAGCCAAGTCAGCCAATACCAATGTTATCACTAAGACATTTAGGAACATGTTTCATCCATGATCTGAATTATACTTTGCGGACCAATCAAAAGGTAGGAACAAGATCTAGAGACATCCACAAGCACATTACAATCATCAGGAACATTCGCACAACACCGCATCTTCAGACATCCCTTTAAATAACTTCCAAACCGTAGATAAAGATATAAAATCTATAGGATATGCAGAGCAAAACAATGTACTGTTCATCAGCAAACCAAGATACTCTGTAACACACTATTTCCACTAGGAGGGCAAATTTTCTCAAAAGCACTTGGAAACTCAATATTAGAAACATATTTTCATGATCTTTAGGACTTATGCAAAGCAATATTCATCACAAGCAAGCAACAAAATAAGAGCACAGTTGACATCAATGACAACACCAGTTAGCACATACTTGCAATAGATCATAGATGGGATCTTAATCATAGATAGGATTAACTGTGCTATGGATGGGATCAATTTTCTCATGTATAGGATCTTCATCATATATAATATCTTGATCATAGAGAATATATAGGTTATGGATGGGTTGGATGGATGTGCTTTGATCTTGATTTAGATAAAGGGTTGATGTTTCCACATGCTTTAGATTATACTCTTGACATAGCTCTTGATTTTCTTAAATGGAAGTGGAAGTGGGAGAATCTTGAATAGGCTTGATAGGCTTTTGATGGTCAACAACATGAAGGTATAATGAATCTAGACTTGGACTCATGGTAGGATACTCGTCAATGGGCTTGATAGATTGTGGACTATATGATGTATTTGGAGGACTAGATATGTTGTTTGAAGGCTCTTTGATAGGATCTTGGATAGGTGTTTGATGACATGGAAATGGTTGATTCCTTTCTAATAGCCATTGGATCACATCCTTCATAAATGTATGGGTAGGTGGATAATATAATGGATGGCTAATAATGGTAGATGGTGTTGTAGGCTTAGGATTAGGATTAGCTGGAGGGATAATAGGGGTGGAAGGTGTTGTAGGCTTAGGAATAGGATTAGGTGGAGGGATAAGGGTATTGGACATACTAGGATTGGAATTGGATGGTTTTGTCGAGGGTAGCTCAAGCAATGTTTTTAGATCAATTATCATAGGGTTATCTCCAAGGGATCCTTTGGTGGAAGACTGGAGGATCATGGGGATGAAGGTAATGAAGGGCTTGATGGATTAGATGGTCGATGGACCAATGGTCTATGATAGGGACTACTTGGTGGTGTTGGGATAGGAATAGTAGGCTCTAGGATTGGCATTTGATTGGATGATGTGGTAGGGTACCCATAGGATGCATAAGTTAGAGTGTTGTTCCCCTTGTCAAAGGTACTATAAGGACTTAAGGACACTTGATTTTGGTTCAAAGGGTAACTTAGACTTGCTTGTTCTTGTTGTGAAGGAACTTGATATCCTTGTGAATGGATTTGGTGGTGAGGTGAAATGTTAAGATAAGGAGTTGGATGTTCTTGATTTATGGATTGATATAGATAGGGGTTAACATTGAAAGAAGTGGGATAGGTTGATGTAGGAGTAACATGATATGTGGTTGGATTAGGTTGGGTTGGATGTTCTTGAGGTAGGGATTGATTTAAATATTGGTTAACATTGGAATAAGTGGGATAAGTTGATGTAGGGATAACATGATGTGTGGTTGGTTGGTATGAAGTTAAGGGGGATGACACATAAGATTGAGGAGGAATTTGTTGATGTTGTATGGGTGATGGTATAGTGGATGATGTGTTATATAAAGATTGTGGTTGTGGTTGTTGAATGGAGAGGGGTTGTGTTTGTGGGTGTGTTTGTTGAGAGTTGGATTGGTAGGTGGCTAGGAGTTGTTGGAATTGTTGGTTTTGTTGCTCTATTTTAAATGGCATCCTAAGTTCATCAATCATTTTTTGAATGCCATAATGAGATTTCTCTAGGTTCATGTTTTCTATTGGTGGAATGGGTTGATACATATGTTTAATTCTTTGTATTTCGGCTTGTTCCTCAAAATAGACATCATGATCTACAAGGTGCTCACCATTATTGGAGGTAGAAGGATGATCTCCTAGGATGTGGATTTTGGGTTTTTGATTTGTCCTAGGCATGTTAATGATCAAAACCATTTTGACAAGTGAAGAATGGGATAGATTGTGGTGACAATTAGGAGAAGTTGGATTAGATTAAATGATTATTATGATGATATCGATATGGATTGGATGATTAGGAATTTGATTAGGATGAAAATGATCATAAGGACAATTAGGATGATGTGGAAAGTGTTTGTTGATAGCTTGACTTGGGCAACTTGGAAATAAAATATTTCACATGTACTTGCATAAATCACACACACAAGACACAATGGCAAGTTTGACTTTTCAAGATTGATTGTTGTGATTATGAAAAAACTTGAAGACACATCAACAAGCCTAATATTAGCATGGGTGTGGCCAAGAGGTCTTAATATAGGATAAACAAGTTGTCTTACGATGTCCCCAATATACACAAGGTACAGACGACCCAATTCGGTGAAATGAAAGTGAAATAATGTCACATAGCCAGGAGAAGAGGATAACTCACCCTTTACCTTCACTTCCCCAAGGTATAACGTTCTTGGAGGCTTAGTTCGAATGATAAGATTCCAACTTCCAATAGGTGTGTCTTTCGATTCACTCCTTAATTTTTATCTCCATCGGAACGCTAGAGTTGAGGTCATCCCTTGGAGTGGTGTGTCTCCAAGAAGGCCTCCTAAGAAGGGTGACAAAAGCAAATCAAGTAGTTTTTTTGATCTCACACACTTGACTCACACTCGTAGATGTTAATTGACCCTTAGAAATTGAAATGTGTGTGAAGATGAATGGATGAAAGGATGTGTTTGATTCCTAAGGTCACATGAAGTGCATGGGAATATCATACACACCCTAAATCACACTCAAAACCACCAAGCAATTCAAGCACAAGTTCATTTATACCCAAATCCAAGTGTGATCATGAAGACACATGTTCATTTTAAACCCACTTTCAAGTATGATGATGCAAACAATTGTTCATATTAAGCCCAAATCAAACTGTAATTGAAAACAAGGTTTTGATTAAATGAAAAGACAAAAGTTGGATTGTGTGCACCTGAATCTAATGTTAAATCTAATGCATATGTAGTGCTTTATGTCTTCCCCTACGCCACCAAAACAAAAAAGAACAAAGACACTTGCAAACCCACTTGTTAGCGTGAAAAGTGAAATCTAGAAATTTTTGATAATTATGATGAAATACAGAAGATTGGATACAACCAATAGATTCCTTATGATTTTCTATACAATTTCAAAAAAAATCATCAAATTTCATTAAATTTTGAGAAAGTTATGAGGGTTTGAAGTTTACAGGTCTGTTATCACAGCCATTGGCACATTACTGTGGTGCAAAGGCGTGGTGTTACTATGCAAAGGCATGTCGTTACTGTGCAAAGGCACATACCTATTTTAAATGACCAGAGGCGAGGTTTTATTGACCAAAGGGATGTTAAGATTGTGCAAAGGCAAGGTTTTACTGACCAGAGGTGGAGTTTTAATGACCAAAGGTGTGTTAAGACTATGCAAAGGCATATTGACTGTGCAAAACTGGGGTTTTACTGACCAGACTATATGAAAATTTGACAGGCCGAGGCCTGTTTATGTACACTAGAGGCGAGTTTCTGCACTGCAAAGGCGCATTTCTATATGCCAGAGGCACACTTTTGCAGACCAAAGACGTATGACTATGGCTCAAATGTGAGTTTCTACGTGATAATTGCACTTTTTGTACCTAGTGTCTAATAAAATCAATTTTCTCAACAAAATAAGGTCAAATCAAGCTAGTGGGTCCCACCAAGCATGCCAAAATGTGTATAGGTAAAAATCAAGCGAATAATGACCAATAAATGATAACAAAATCAACCTATAATCTTTAAGAAAATGATCTAGATAATAACCAATAATCAATGAATAGCGCAAAAATAATGAAAACTTTCACCTAGATTGTATGGTTTCCTTAGTTTTTTATGGATTGCTCAATACATTGTGTACCCATGGTTGCAACAAGTGGACGTGATGATGATAATATGCTCAAAGAGAAATGTGCTCAATGAGGCGATATAATGGTCAAAGCACTATAAGAATGCCCAAAGCTTAAATGATCAAAGAGATAATGGTACCAAAAGCTTAAATGATCCAAGAGGATTTTTTATGCAATGAAGGGGGTATATATAAGTTTCAGAAAAGATCGATCAACGGTGGAGATAAATCAAGGAAATGGATAGACAAGATGAGTTGAGAGGACATGATGAACATGCACACGACAAGTGTCATGCTTTAAAGTTGCTTTATTGAGTTAACTGCTTGCTTTGATAAAGATAGGATTTGATTTCATAAATTTAAAATATTTTTTTTCCAATTTATGAGTTGATGATAAAAACAATAAGAATTAAAGCTAATTAACTCAACTTTAGATTTGCTTTTTGACATGCCAAAAATAAGAGTGATTGTGCACATAGAACAAAAGATTATTTTAAAAAGAATTGAAAATAATTGAGAATAAAATAAATTTATTTAATTTCTCTTGCATGATGGAAGAACAAGAAAATATGAGGATACAAATAAATTAAACAAATAAATTTATTTAATTTATTTTGCATGATAGAGGGATATATATAACATATTAGTTTTGTTTATTTTTAGAAGATAAAGTCAACTTAAATAAATTAGAATAATTTATTTAAATTTAGAAGAATATTTAGCTAATTAAATAATTAAAATTATTTAATTGTTGATAAGAGAAAATTAAGTGATGAATTAATTAAATAATTAGATTTATTTAATTAATGTAGATTCGAAGAGTTTGAAAGGGAAATGATTTAATTAAATAATTAAAATTATTTAATTTGGAAGAATAAAGTGGAATTTAATGAAATTAACTAAATAAATAGAATTTATTCAATTAATGTTGGAATTAAGAGAATTTGAAGATATTGATGAAATTAATTAAATAATTAGATTATTTAATTAACTTTGAATGCAAGTGGTTTAGGAGAATTTGATGTATGTAAGGTGATGTATGTGTAGGTCATTTTTAGGTGTATACATTGATCACCTGTCATTTCCATTCAGGAATATCATGAAGATACAAAAGTCCTGCTAGGTGCTGATGTTCAGCCTTAACTTGCTGACACTCTAGACACCCTGCCATAAATCTTGTAGGATCATTCTTTATTCCCTTCCAAAAATATAAGGGTTTCACATTAGTTAACGTGTAAAACCTCACAAATCATGTAAAAGCATTTAAACCAACTCAAGAATAAATGAAGTAAGAAATCCGCTTAGATACAACATCGCAATAACCAAAATCAAAAAGATGTAAATAATCCACTTAGATACAATATTCAAAGGTAAAAGGTGTAATTAATCCGCTTAATTACAATATTAAAATAAACAATAACTTCATCAATAAGATTCAATAGAGTAAATAAATCTTCACAAAGAAAATCTCATCGATATAAATCAAATAAGTCATTAAATCTTACATCTCGTGTGCTCATTCCAAGTAAAAGGACTATAAAATCATATACATAAATCCATCGGCAAGCATGCCATAATACATCCAACAATCAAGAACAACATGAATAAATCAATCAATACACTCATGTAAAAGCATTTAAACCAACTCAAGAATAAATGAAGTAAGAAATCCGCTTAAATACAACATCGCAATATCCAAAATCAAAAAGATGTAAATAATCCACTTAGATACAATATTCAAAGGTAAAAGGTGTAATTAATCTAATTAATTACAATATTAAACTAAACAATAACTTCATCAATAAGATTCAATAGAGTCAATAAATCTTCACAAAGAAAATCTCATCGATATAAATCAAATAAGTCATTAAATCTTACATCTCGTGTGCTCATTCTAGGTAAAAGCACTATAAAATCATATACATAAATCCATCAGCAAGCATGCCATAATACATCCAACAATCAGGGACAACATGAATAAATAAATCAATACTCTCCAACCGCACAAACCACGTGGCCCACCACCTGCAAGCTGAGAGACAAGAACATAGCTCAAGTGCTTTTCCACCCAACCATGAAGTATTTACATTGTTGAAAGTATGAGGATAACCAGTGTTATCATTGATGTCAACATACTCATATTGCATTAATGAGAAGGATTGGATGAGCTGTGTGCTGAGGATATTGAGAAAATTAGCCTTAATCAGGAACAGTGAAGAACAGTGATAACAAGAAGATAAAAGCCCCAAATATGTTGAGGATCAGAGTATGCGGTTTAAAGGGTTTGTAGATATGAGTCTTGAGATGCTCCAGTCAAGATTTTAGAGGTCCGCATGAAAATCTAAAGAAGTTATGGTTGCTCTAGTAGAACCGGTTCCGGCAGATGTTCAGTGGTGATAGAGTGTCACATATTGGTCCGGTGAGATCCGGAATTGTATTATCTCATTCTGCGGATTGGAGGGAGTGTTGAAGAAGTCAGTGTGAAGTGACAACTCGATTTGTACATAGTTTGAAAGTCCGGAAGAATCTACTCCTTTGTGACAGTCATGACAAACTATGTTCTTGAGGCACCGGAGGTAGGAGAGAAGAGATTCTAGTAAGTAGAGGAAGTGAGGATGTACCTGGTCATTCAGGAAAGCCTGTGAAGGTTCTTGGATCATGTTGAGGTTGTGTTGTCAGTCCGCATTAGTGTTAGAGACTGAAATTGAAGATATACTTCCGGATGAAGATGTTCTTGTTCAGGCTGGCCGACCGAATGAGTTATTCATCTTGCGAATGTTCTTGTGGATGATTGCTGACTTAGATGATTGTTCCTAAGTCGATGCCTTGTATAAATAAAGGTTTGTGAATTCATTTCGAAGTGTGTCTTGGGGTGATGAGAGTGTGGTAGCGAAGAGGAGCGTGAAAGGCAGAGCAGAAGTTTTTGGGATTAAATGGAACTGATCCAGGCATGGTAAAGATGTCAATCTCCAGTTCAAGTTTGTGATACTTGTTACTTTGTAGACAGTGTGTCTCTTGTAGGTAGTGTGCCTCTTGTGAGCAGTGTGCTCGGGCAGTGAGCCCTAATTGGCATGTGCCATCTATTTCTCTTAGTCTTCTAATAGAGAATAATCCTTGGGTTAATCACCCTGTGGTTTTTCCCTTGACTGGGTTTTCCACGTCAAAATCTTGGTGTCTCATGTGTTGATGTGTATCTGCTCTGGTGTTTTTGCTTTATGCCTTCATGAATGATTAATTACTATGCTATTGAATAACAAAGTGGATTTAAGTGTTTGAATTGAAAGCAAATTTAGGATAACTGATTCACCCCCCCCCTCTTAGTTATCAACAATTGGTATCGGAGCAAAGTTCCTCTAAAAAGAGCTTAACCGCTTGAGGAGATCCAGGATGTCATCATACAAGAAGGATAGTCCGAAGTTTGATGGAACCAACTTCTCTCTTTGGAAAGGTCGCATGAAATGTCAATTGGAGTGTATAGGAAAGGCGTACTTATCCATGGTCACAAAAGCATATGTACCTCCACAAGGTGGTCCGACAACTCTAAATGAAATCACAGATGTTGAAAACAATCTGCGGACCAAAGAGGCTCTTCTAAGCGCATTGACTGACTCAGAACTCTCAAATGTTATTGACCTACCAACGGCCTATGAGATCTAAGTTAAACTGGAACTTCTACATGAAGGAGATGAGTATGTTAAGAGTGCAAATCTGCAGAGTCTCAAAGGGAAATTTGAAAGACTAAAGATGAGAGATGATGAAAATATTACTACGTTTATGCCAAGAGTAAATGAGCTGGTGTGTGGAATCAGGAATACTGGTGGAGTTTTGGGTGAAAATGAGATTGTTGGCAAAATTCTCTGATCCCTTCTTGCTGCCTACAAAATCAAGGTTGCTGCCATTGATGAATTTAGAGCCTATACAACAGTCACAAGAGACCAATTGGCTGGCAAACTGGTTGCATTTGAAATGACCGAGTTTGGAGATGATCCCCCCAAGACTGAATCTGCATTCAAAGCCAGTGCCTCTGTGAAAGGCAAACAAAGATTTGATCCGGGAGAAAAATCTTCAATGAAGCTGTCATGGTATGATCAAGCAAGAAGAGACATGGAAGAGGAAGAAGCAGAAACAGCTCAACTTGAAGCCCTCATTGCAAAGAGACTACCAAGAGGATCCGGTAAGTGTGAAGGAAAATTACCCTTTAAGTGCTTCAACTGCAATAAGATTGGTCATTTTGCTTCAAGATGTCCGGAAAGATCTGCAAGGTCAAATTCTAACAGACAAAGGTTCCAAAAGAACTATTATTATGTTCATGAAGAAGATGATAATGAAGGAGTAACAGATGATGAATCAGAAATAGGAAACAAATATGGAAATGAATGGGTGTTTATTGGCATCAAGGAAGAAGATCCAACATCCCCTGAATCTGTTAATCATAAGGTTGTAGAAAGAGTTTTGGCTGCCCAAGTTGAAGAAAAGGATGATTGGGTTATTGACAGTGGATGCTCTCACCATATGATAGGTGACAAGAACAAGTTCTTTGATTTGGAAAGGTATGAAGGAGGAATGGTAAAGTTTGGTGATAATTCTACTGGTAGAATCAGAGGTAGGGGAACTATTTCTTTTGATGGAAAGAACAAAACTAGTAATGTACTGTATGTTGAAGGATTGAAGCACAATCTTCTCAGTGTTGGACAATTGGTGGACAAAGGTTATGATCTCCGGTTCAAGAAAGGAAGATGCAGGATCTTTGAAAGCTCCGGAACTGAGATTGCATCCGGTACTCAAACAAAAGGTAATATCTTTCATCTAGTTGGTACTAATGGAAGTTGTTTGTTTGTTCAAGTTGATCAGAGTTGGTTATGGCATAGAAGGATGTGTCATGTAAATTTTGATAACATCATCAAAATAAGCAATACTCAGGCTGCAAGAGATCTTCCTAAATTAGTAAAACCTACAAATAGCTTGTGCAAAGAGTGTCAGCTAGGTAAACAAAGCAGAGTCTCATTCAAAAGCAAGGATCAGTCCTCTACCGGATTATTGAAATTAGTTCATACTGATCTATGTGGTCTGACAAGAGTCAAGAGTGTGCAAGGTGATAGATACTTCATGTTACTAATTGATGATCATTCCCGGATGATGTGGGTTACCTTTCTGAAAGAGAAATCAGAAGCTTTTGAGAAGTTCAAAATCGTCAAGGCTATGGTAGAGAATCAAACCAGATTAAAACTGAAATGTCTGAGGTCTGATAGAGGTGGTGAATTCACATCCGGTGAATTCATAGACTTTTGTGAGAAGCATGGTATAAAGAGACACTTGTCTGCTCCTAGGACTCCACAGCAGAATGGAGTAGTAGAGAGAAAGAATCGGACCATCCAAAAAGCCTCCAGGACAATGATGATGGAAGAAAATGTTCTCCAAATGTTTTGGAGAGAAGCTGTCAGCACTGCAGTCTAGACTCTCAATCGAGTTCAAATCAGAAGCAATACCGGTAAGACTCCTTATGAACTTTGGTTTGGTATCACTCCTACTGTGAGATATTTTAGAGTATTTGGTAGCAAATGTTACATCAAAAGAGATGAAGATCTAGGAAAGTTTGATGCTAGAAGTGATGAAGGAATTTTCTTGGGTTACTCCACTCAAAGCAAGGCATACCAGTGTTACAACAAGAGACTGAGAAAGATGATAGAAAGTACAAATGTAAAGGTTGATGAAGGAATTGAGAAGCCCTCAAGAATTCATGAGTATGATGAAGATGATCAAAATGGTGTTCAGATTCAAAGTATCCAAGCCTCTTATGAGAAACAAAGTCAAGTTGATCCGGTAAGACAGGAAGAAGAGATAAGTGTCAATGAGATTGGTCAAGAGTTAGAGGTGCAAGAAACTTCCAAAGTTCCAAGGTATGTAACTCTAAACCACTCTGAAGATCAGATCATAGGTGACAAAAGCAAAGGAGTGCAACAAGGAGGAGAATTGCTCAAAATTCAGATGAGTATTGTCTAATTTCAAAGATTGAACCTAAGACAGTAAATGAAGCCTGCAATGATGAAAACTGGACTAAGGCAATGGAGGAAGAGTTGATGCAAATTAAGAAAAATCACACTTGGGATCTTGTTCCTAGACCTAGAAACAAGAATGTGATTGGAACCAAATGGGTTTTCCGGAACAAACTAAATGAAGTTGGTGAAGTAATCAGAAACAAAGCCAGATTGGTCTGCAAAGGCTACTCTCAAATAGATGGAATTGATTTTGAAGAAACCTTTGCTCTGGTGGCAAGAATTGAAGCTGTCAGATTATTTCTTACATTTGCTACCTTCAAAGACTTCAAGGTATATCAAATGGATGTTAAGTCTGCCTTCCTAAATGGTGATTTGGAAGAAGAAGTATACATTGAGCAACCGGATGGATTTCAATTGTCTGATCATGGTGATATGGTCTACAAGTTGAAAAGGCACTGTATGGATTGAAGCAAGCCCCAAGAGCTTGGTATGAAAGACTGGATAAACATCTTTTGAAGATTGGTTTCAACAAAGGTATTGTTGACAGTAATTTGTATTTCAAAATTGATCATGAAAACATTTTGATTGTTGAAGTGTTTGTGGATGATATCATTTTTGGAGGAAGAAATAGTATGTGTAAAACTTTTGCAAATCAGATGAAAAGTGAGTTTGAAATGTCTATGCTTGGTGAAATGAATTTTTTCTTGGGTCTGCAAATTACTCAAACAAAGAAAGGGATCTTCATTTCTCAGACCAAATATGTGAAAGAATTGTTGAGCAAATTTGGGATGGAAGATTCAAAGCCAATGAATACTCCCATGGCAACCGGATGCAAGTTGAGCAAAGATGCTGATCTCAGAGAATCTCATGTCATGGCAATCAAGAAAATTTTTAGATATCTAAAAGGGACAGTGGAGTATGGTTTGTGGTATCTTAGAGATCATGATTTCTCTCTTCATGCATACACAGATGCAGATTGGGTAGGAGATGTGGATGACCAGAAGAGTACCACTGGTGGAGCATTCTTTTTGGGAAAGAGATTGGTTTCTTGGCTAAGCAAGAAACAAGATGCAATATCTCTGTCTACAACGGAAGCAGAATACATTGCAGCAGCAGGTAGTTGCACTCAAGTTTTATGGATGAAACAGATGCTAAGAGATATTAAAGTAGAGTATGAGGAACCTATCACAATTTTCTGTGATAATTCAAGTGCAATAAATATTTCTAAGAATCCGGTGTTGCACTCTAAGACTAAGCATATATCTATTAAGTTTCACTTTCTGAGAGAGCAAGTGAACAAAGATGAAGTTAGACTAGAGTTTGTGCCCTCTAGGGATCAGATTGCAGATATCTTTACTAAACCTCTTCCCAAGGATTCTTTTGAGTTTCTCAGGGAGAAGTTAGGGGTTATTGCCCTCCGGTGATGAACTAGGATGCACTGATGTGCATCAGTCCGGTGGATATCACAGTCATATCTTGTGATCCGAATTGGTGATGGGGAACTGCTACTTAGGGGGAGCAGCTGGCATGATTCTGATGTGTTAAAATTGCAAGTATGAGCCCTTTGCCATTGATGTCAAAAGGAGAGAGAAGACATGTGAAAAACAAGTGGTTGTTGATCGAAGGGGAAGCAGTAAAGAAAGAGAAGACATGTGAAGAGTTGTTGCTGATAGGGGGAGCTGTGACAGAAAGGAGAAGTTCTTGTCTTGATGGTTTTTCACATCATATGTTGCCATCAATGACAAAGGGGGAGATTGTTGCAAGTATGAGGATAACCAGTGTTGTCATTGATGTCAACATACTCATATTGCATTAATGAGAAGGATTGGATGAGTTGTGTGCTGAGGATATTGAGAAAATTAGCCTTAATCAGGAACAGTGAAGAACAGTGATAACAAGAAGGTAAAAGCCCCAAATATGTTGAGGATCAGAGTATGCGGTTTAAAGGGTTTGTAGATATGGTCTTGAGATGCTCCGGTCAAGATTTCAGAGGTCCGCATGAAGATCTGAAGAAGTTATTGTTGCTCTAGTAGAACCAGTTTCGGCAGATGTTCAGTGGTGATAGAGTGTCATAGATTGGATTGGTCCAGTGAGATCCGGAATTGTATTATCTCATTCCGCGGATTGGAGGGAGTGTTGAAGAAGTCAGTGCGAAGTGACAACTCGATTTGTACATAGTTTGAAGGTGCGGAAGAATCTACTCCTTTGTGACAATCATGACAAACTATGTTCTTGAGGCACCGGAGGCAGGAGAGAAGAGATTCTAGTAAGTAGAGGAAGTGCAGATGTACCTGGTCATTCAGGAAAGCCTGTGAAGGTTCTTGGATCATGTTGAGGTTGTGTTGTCAATCCGCATTAGTGTTAGAGCCCGAAATTGAAGATATACTTCCGGATGAAGATGTTCTTGTTCAGGCTGGCCGACCGGATGAGTTATTCATCTTGCAAATGTTCTTGTGGATGATTGCCGACTTAGATGATTGTTCCTAAGTCGATGCCTTGTATAAATAAAGGTTTTTGAATTCATTTCAAAGTGTGTCTTGGGGTGATGAGAGTGTGGTAGCGAAGAGGAGCACGAAAGGCAGAGTAGAAGTTTTTGGGATTAAATGGAACTGATCCAGGTGTGGTAAAGATGTCAATCTCCAGTTCAAGTTTGTGATACTTGTTACTTTGTAGACAGTGTGTCTCTTGTAGGCAGTGTGCCTCTTGTGAGCAGTGTGCTCGGGCAGTGAGCCCTAATTGGCATGTGCCATCTATTTTTCTTATTCTTCTAACAGAGAATAATCCTTGGGTTAATCACCTCGTGGTTTTTCCCTTGACCGGGTTTTCCATGTCAAAATCTTGGTGTCTCATGTGTTGATGTGTATCTACTCTAGTGTTTTTGCTTTATGCCTTCATGAATGATTAATTGCTATGCTATTGAATAACAAAGTGGATTTAAATGTTTGAATTGGAAGCAAATTTAGGATAACTGATTCACCCCCCCCCCTCTCAGTTATCAACATACACTTCTCCGGATCCCTTCTTGAAATAAAGGAAACCTAGCCCTACACAAAATGTCTAGCTACCTAGAAACAACTGCCAAGAGGAAACACCTGATGCAACCCTGATGTCTAAAATGTGTAACTCTAAATAATGAAATGCAAATTGTCTCACAACAGGATGTGGCAGAGATATATATATATAAATAAGTTTGCTAGACAATAAACATCTATTTCAAAGTTATTCCGAGTAGATCTAATCATTTAAGTAAATTGGTCAAATCCTTAAAAGAGGAAAAGCCATCTCTCAATATCCACATTCGGCATCGCCATCCCAAAAGTAACCCAATACATTCCTAGATAAAAATCTACCTTCTTTCCCCAAGAAGAAAATAAGTAATTAAATAATCCAAGTAATATAGATACAAAATCACCTATGACCACTTCTTATCCCTTTCCCATGCATTAATGAAGAAACACACTTTTCAATCAAGTAGTAATAAAGAATCACCATAAAGCAATATATCTAATTATATTCTCAATTCGTATTTCCATGGTTTAAATAGATTGTACAAACTAATGATTTTACTTTATATCCAAATACTTTTCATAATCCAAGCAATAAAATCAAATGATGATGTTTGACTACTCCATTCTCACACAATGAGGTTTCATACATACTTATGTCAATTATTACTTCTATCTTTCCTCAAGAATAAAACAATTCAATGTTCTCCTATAAATCATTTCAAATCCCTTTTTCCAAAACTCTAATCAAGGAAACATACTTTCCAAGCCATAATTTCATTTTTTTTACAATTTTGCATCTATAAAGTTTGTCAATTTGATGCATTCACTTTATCCATAAATCAATTATAAATCACAATACAATATTCATCCTAAATGTTTTCAGCAATCATACTGTCAAACTCCGTGATAAGAAATAGTTTTGTCCATTTATCTTGCAATTAAACACATTCTTTCAGCCAATAACCTTACTCTTACTACAATGACAGGAAGTTCAGAAAAATAAAGACAAACCTTTTGTCAAAATAGTGACAGGAGCTGTTACAGTAAATTAAAATACAAAAATCAGAGAACAACAAATTATCAAATGGTCTGTCACTTGAAGGTAAGGTTTAGGAAAATGTTTTAACAACAAAACTAATACTGAAAATAAGTTATAGGAACCAAAATAATTCCATCTATTTGAGAAGTTTTCCATACATCAATTACGTTAATGAATAAAAGTTGATTCATTTAGCAAAACTGATTCCTATAGCAATAAGAAAGATAACGATTGTATAACTGATTCTATACAACATTTAGAATGATAACAATCATATATGTCTAACAGAGAATGTTCTATCATAGTTGGGGATTCGGTTAACTTATTGTTTTCAATGGTAAAATCAAGATCTAAAAAAAAAACAATTCGGTAGGCATAAAAACGGAAATAAAATGCCATGTTTGAAGAGTTAGGCGGCTGGAATAACATAAGGTAGGTTGATCTAAAACACAACACCATGGTATCCCCTTCAAAGTTGCGGCAGTGGTAGATCCAAGAGAGGGAGAGAGTATAAAACAGAAAAAGCATGCAATTATGGACTATCATTAAGCGGCCAAGAGAAGTTTACATCAAACTTGACTTTAGTAGGTCGATTTCTTACTATGTTTAAGCATTCAAACTAGCATCTAATATTGCAAAAATATAGGGAAAATACCCATATAGATTTTCCTGAGAGGAGGTCGATCTTGCCACCCAGTTGCAGCTTCCCTCTATCTTTTGTTGTTGTCCAACCAGAAACATTTCCTCTTCCTTTGCAAAAACGCTTACTAAAAATTGGGAATTTCTTCAAAGTATTTCTGGGTTTTGTTCTCTTCTTCCTCAGTTTTCTGTAACTTTTTATGGTTTCAAATTTTGTTTTGTTATAAGAAAGTTATCGCTATTTTTCTATCCCTATTCTTGACTAGCTTTTGAAAACGCTTTTCTTCTTTTTATTCCAAAATCTCTTCTTGATTTTTGGCATGAATTCTTTTAGGTTTTGGCTTTTCTTTTTGATAACTCCAGATTACTTTGTTTTGCATGAGGTTTGCAATAAATAAATAAAAAATGCTAAAGACTCTTAATTTTTCTTATTTTAAGTTAGAATAAACAACTTACTTAACCTACTGTCGTATGCATGACAGTAAGTTATTTTTAATTCTCTTTATTTAAGACTCCAAATATAATAATGATATTATTAATATAATTTAACTATTTAAAACACAATTACTTCAAATAACTCAAGAATTGAAATAATAGGACAATATATCTATTATAATTTAATATAATTATTTAAATCTAATTAATAAATTGTCTTCCAAACATGATAAATAGAAATCATTTATTATTATTTATTTGTATATATAAAATACAACCATATATACATATATTCACTATTTAAAAAATACAATACACTATTTATAATATAATTCGAAAAGACATGAATTTATGTAATCAAATCATGCATTTGAAAAAGATTTCGTAACGATTGAAAACACAATATTTTCTAAATATTAAACCATCAATCACACTTATTAACCACACATTGATGCATAAAATAAACCATTCAAAAATGCATATGAAACTACGTGAGTGTGTGATTGTATCAGGGTTAATCATTCCAACAGTTCTTGTCAAGTGGCTAGAACATTTCTACCTCAACCATGTTCTCGTCTTCGACGAGTACCTGCATTCATTCGCACTCAACTCGACGTCAATAGGTTAGTGTCTCCATAAACATAACCGAAGCAAATCATTATAATCACATCGATAGTTTTTAACATTTAAATCAATTTTTCAATTTACTCAAATATAACTTCACGATAATTACCTTCACACATGTGAAACTTACTCAGAATAAATCAATCATTGAAAATGTTCATTAATCTAGAATAATAATATAGTCCATAAAAATGACACGTGACATAATTACTTTGTCACTCCATGTTGACTTAAATATGGTGCAGAATGCACTTCTTTCCACATAGTTCTTCTTAAGCCTTCCTGATTTGGAACATAAATTTGGTTATTGAATCTCAATAAACCATCAGGTTCAAAATAAACTCCATTATACCTTATATCCTGAGGATTTTCTATTAGAGATTTCAAAATTTGCTCATAATATTCATCAATGGTCAAATTCTTCAATACTTGAGCTCTGAAATCAAAGTGCACTGACATTATTACCATTATGTGCCTTCTTCGACTTAAGGCATCAACCACTTGATTTTATTTACCCTTAATATATTTAATCTCAAAACCATAATAAGAGATTAGCTCTAACCATCTTTGTCAGGCATTAAGGTTAGGTTGCGTGAAGATGTACTTTAAACCTTGATTGTTAGATTTTAGTTCAAATTGTTTTCCCAACAAATAATGCCTCCATACTTGGAGAGCATGCACAATTTATGCTAATACCAAATCATGAGGGGCATAATTCTACTCATAAGGTCACAACTTCCTGGACTCATAGACTTGGTCTTCTTGCATGAGTACTCCACCTATCCCTTCTCCTGAAGCATTAGTCACAACAACAAAATGACCCTCTAGGTCTAGCACTTTAAGAATTGGTGCTGAAGTAAATTTCCATTTAAGAATATTGAAATCGTCTTCACACTTTTCAAACCATTCAAATCTTTTTCCTTTTCTTTGCAAAGAAGTGATGGGATGGGTAATTCTAGAAAAGTTCAAAACAAACTCCCTATAATACACTGCTAATACCATAAAACTATGAACTTCGTGCACATTTTGAGGTGTAGGTCATTCCAAAATAGCCTTTACCTTTGTAGGATCTACAAGAATTCCTTTAGCTGATATGATATGGCCCAAGTACTGCACCTCTTTTTGAAAGAAGGTAGATTTGGATAGCTTTCCATAAAGTTTGTGCTCCCTAAGTCATTGTAGATCTATCCACAAGTGTTGATGCTGTTCCTCTTCATTACGAGAGTAGATTAAAATATCATATAAAAAACTAGAACAAATTTATCTAGATAATCTCTAAAAACATTGTTCATCAACTTCATCAATGTTGCGGGGGCATTGGTCAAACCAAAGGGTAAGACTGTGAACTCATAATGCCCATACCTTGTTGGAAAGGTTGTCTTGTGAATGTCTTCTTTCAGTCTCAACTGATGATAACCTAATCTAAGGTCAATCTTTGAAAATACAATTGCATCATGCATTTGGTCAAAGAGATCATCTATGCACGGTAGAGGATACTTGTTCTTAATCATTTCTTTGTTAAACATATGATAATCTATACAAAGGTGTACAGTATCATCTTTCTTCTTAACAAAGATCACTGGCGCTCCCTAAGGTGACACACTAGGTCTAATCAGTCCTTTTTGCAACAATTCCTAGAGTTGAGCCTTTAGCTCCATCAACTCAATAGTAGTTATCCAATAAGGTTCTTTGGAGATTGGTTCGAAACCATGAATAATATCTATTGCAAAATCAAAAACTCTTCTTGGGGGAAGACATGGAAGATCTTCCAAAAGCACATCCTAAAAATCATGGAGATAATGGTACGCTTTAAAAGAATTTTTCTTAAGTTCATTCTCATGTTCATCTTTTACCTCCTTTATTTTAACTACAAACATCCGGCTTACTTTCCATTTTTCTCTTTTCAATCACATCACAAAAATTTGCCTAATTTTCATTTCTCACTGAAAACCTCAAATAAGGACAATATTTCCATTGTCATCTAGGCATTCTACTATTTTGGAAAGACAACCAACTTTTTCCCTATCTTACAGTGATAACCATCTCATTCCTAAAATGACATCATAGGATCCTAGAGGTGCTACATATAGATTTACCTTCGTGGAAAAAGTAGGTAGGTTTAATCTGGCTTCAAATAAACATTCCTCTACCTAAGCTCTTAACTAGTTTGTAAACTCTATTGTCCAAGAATTAGCCATGAAACTAGCTTTCCTAGACATTTTATCAAGTATTCTAAGGTTCACAAAATTTTTAGTTGCTCCTATATCTATAAGAATAGAAATTGGGGTTCCAAATAGAGTACCTGCGGTTTCAATAAAAGTAACCTAATACTCAGCTTGATGACTATCAAAAGTAGCATGAATCATTTACTAAAAATCTGTTTGCTATGAAGGTAGAGGTTTGGATCCATAAGAAATCCCTTGACTCTTTGTAGGGCACTGGTTAGCATAATGATCTCCCCCACACGTGAAACACCCTCTAGGAGGACCTCTCTTTCCTGAAGATCGATTGGAATTATCATCATTCTTTTTAGGATTAAAATCCATGGATTCATTTCTGTTAAATCTGGGTCTTTTACTGTGGTTCCTCTCTCTGAATTCCTGATTCATGTTTCTCTTTTTGAAGGATGCCAAGGATCACTCCAGTTAAATTTCTATTGAGATCTTTATCAATACACAAAGGTAGATTTGAGCTTTTGCTCTTGTTTGATGGCTTTCTCAAAGACCTGATCCGTGTTTATGTGTCCATGGACATCCACTTCTCTGCTAATCTGAGCATTCAAGCCCATAATAAACTTTAATCTCTCATCCTTCTGATATTGTGGCACATACTATAATAATTTGGTAAATTTTTCCCAATATTCATTGACAGTCATATCTCCTTGACGTAGATTTTGAAAATCTGTTAATTTCTAGTTAAAGTAAAGTTGGGGCAACCACCTTTTTCTAAATATTACCATAAATTGATCCCAAGTTAGACTCAAGAAACTCAATCCTAATTCCATTTTCTTGTTCATCCACCGCGTGGATTCTTCTCCTACTAACTGGTATGCTCCCCATACAGCTTTGGTGATCTAAGAATAATTTATCATCTCAAAATATTTTCCATCTTTCTCAGCTAAGCCTCGATTTCATCTCCACTCACCATTCCATCGAACTTAAGAGGTATAACTTTCTTTATATCTCAGGCTAACTCGCTAGTAAGATGAGTTTTTGCCTCATTTTAAATTAGTGAGTCTTGATTATTTACTCTCGATTCACCATAAAAACTAGATTCTTCTCTTCCTTCAGAGTTGTGTTCTTTATTAGTTTCTCTCCCTCTAACTTCCTATTCTAGGGTTTCCAATCTTTCTTTTGTTTCATTTAAAATTGATAAAATTTGATCTAATCTTGCCATAGGATCATTCTCAGGATTTGGTCCATCCGGGTTCCCTCCTGGTTGGTTTCTAGAATGTTCCATAACATTACTACATCTAATCATTGCATAGAAATTTATCAATACATGCAACTTTTTGATACACTACCATAAAATTACAAGTTCATAAATACAGAAACTCAAAGATTCATCACATAAACATTGCTTATTCTAAAATCCAAAACTTTACTTTATTCACTTTCTAGATTTTTACATCCTTATTCAATACAAAACTTTTCTATTTTTTGTGTATAAGAAATGTCTACATATCACTTTATGACAGAGAAATTTTGTCGGGATCTTCCTCTCTGTGAGAATTGAGTAACACAAACTTAGTGGGTGGATGTACTCATGAGTAATCCATCAACACCTCTTTACCCATAACAGGTGCATCCTGACCACACCTAAAAGGCATGTCACAATGAGTGGATGTTTTACTAATCTTAACAATAGTAGGGTTGGCCACCTTTTTCCCTCCTCAATATGTTTTCTCCTTTTTAGGTGAATACGTTTGAGTGCATCAACTAGTGTTTCAAAATCAGTAAGCTAAACTTCCTTTACATAGCTCTCTTTTTCTTTCGTCTTTGGTTCGGGAGATGACTCTTTCTTAATAGTGATCTTAGGCATATCACTAGGTTTTGTTTTCTTGGCTCACTTTCTTGTTCGTCTCTTTCCTTCCACTCTAATATAGGAACAAATGTTTTATCATTATCATAACTTACCAATCTTGCAAAACCTCGCAATGAGCTCCAAGGTCCAAGTGCTTAACCCAACAGTTGTGATACCATGTGTAACATCCCAACCAAAATATTAAATATCTTTAAACACAAATTCAACAAAAATCTCATTTTCTTTTTTTTATAAATAAATAAAATCAAAATATTACAATTGCAATTTCCAAGTACAATATATATAATTTCAAAAGATGGTCACTTCACATGCGACTAGCAAATTTTCACATATATCGGATGGTTGCATTCTACAAGAGAAAGAGAGAGCATCACCCTAGTGCTTTTCCTCCAACCACAGATTGATGGTCCCTCACACCTTCCTTCTAGAAGTGGCCCTTCCCTTCATGAGGGTAATAGACAGTAAGAATCAACTAATTCTTTATGCCATCTGAGAACTAATGATGTGTCCTAGCTAGTGAAAAATGGGCTTACAACTCTAGTCTAGCTCTAGCTATGTATCACTCACTTTGACTATTCAACTATCTAGTACACAGTGAACCAACAATGCAAGTAGTGACTTTTGCATTACTTTGGCCAAAGTTTCATATAAATAAATAAATTTGTATGTTCACTCACTCTTTTCTCAAATTGGAAAAAACATTCTTATAATTTAGTTTATAATATATATACATGAAAACAGTCTTTGACTTGTTTATACCTATTAGTCTTAAAGACATACAATATTCCCTTATCTTCTAGTCAACTAGACAAGTAGAGGGTGAGAACTTAGGTGACTGATGTAGCATATGAGTCCCTCATTGCATTTATTGCAATAATGGGTCTATGACGTCCTATCATCTACTCAATGGCTTGTCTACTTATTTATGTGCTCATCTATATTCCTCTATAAAAATATACAAGATTTTGACATTTAAGTCATATGGATTATTGATTAAAGACACTATCTGTCTTAGTCTAGGAATATATATTCGACTCATAATCTATCAAAGATAAACATTAACTTCATAAAATTATGTATTGAATACACTTCCTCATGTATATCAAAAGAGAATTCCAAAATAGTAAGCAGTGTAAATCTCAACCATTCATTGGCACAGTGAGTGTATCTCTAGACAATATTGTGGCTATTCTTAGCCTAGGTTTGGGTAAAAATAATATTCCACTACAAAACTGGAATAAAGGTAGTTTAAGAATAGCATCCAAAACAACTTATACTTCTTCATATATGCACAAAAAAAAGTAGTCTAATGTCGAGTGCTTCTACTGAATGACATCAACTCATTTACTAGCTTTAAAGATTAAAAACATACTCTGTACCATTTTAGTTAGCTACTGCTATGAGTAAAATACTATGATTATGACTGACCTTCTCTCAGGTCTCTCAATATAACTGCCTTCGGCCCTTATTAAGTCGTTCAAACCAAAGCATGGTTTCTATTAACAATTGGCTTGTATTACACAGTCGGCCTATCTTACATTGTCAGCCTATTGTTACACAGTCAACCTATTGTTACACAGTCGGCCTATCGTTACATAGTCGACCTATTGTTACACTGAGGTTGTATTTCATACACAACATTGTATGGATGTTAAATATCATAAGACATAAACTTTGGCACACAGTCATTCCACTATTGTACCACTGATACTCTCGAGTATCGTTATCAATAGACAACGTCACGTGTTTATAATATATAAACATGATACTCTTAACCAAAGATATCAAAATGTATAGTTGTTTCCAAAAGTAATCACTATATGACAGGGATAAATATATCCTACATAGTTATCATAACTCTTTCAATTACTAGCATTCGGTATAAGGGTACCGAGATAATCCTGTGTCAAGGTTAAACAACAAGTTTAACTATCACTAAGATTTTGATATCCTGCATGCCAATTGACAGTTTATCAATAAACTCCATACACATCTTATAGTTATGAATAAACAAGAAGCAATGTATTTGACTTATTCCATAAGATACGATAGGCTTACCTGTAAAATGTAATAGGCAGTAGGTTCACCAAAGCTTTACTTCCTCCCAAAATCCCTATGCTCCTATCCTCTCCTTCTCTGCCTTGTGCTTTTGAGCCTCTAGAACATGATAAAAGATTCTTCTCTCCTCTCATTTCTCCCACTCACACTTAGGTATGGCCTGCATAGTAAATACATTCCTACTATTCTCTGTTCGCTCCTCTGCAGCTCTCATGTAGAATAAACTTGGATTTTTTGAACTATTATCCTCTTGAGACTACAATCAATCAAACATCATCACCAACAAGCCCAAAATTTATGCAATCTTTCATACTTTAAGTTGACTTTCATCATAGTGTCTAGATCACATCATCCCCTAGTTTATCTTTGATTTGAGAAAACTTCTCTTAAATCCTTGAAGATAAATTAGTATCCATTAGTGTTGTTTGTTATCTTAGAGAATAAACTTCTCCTTAGTTCGTCAACTCATTAATCCAATCTGCCTTTATTTAGGTCATTAGTCTACTTCTTTAAAGGTCATCAAATATCCAAAAAAGTAATTGATCTAGGTTCTAAGCATCTTCCATCAATCAAACATAACTCTAGTAGTCTCAACTCAATCAAAAGTCTAATATCAATCCATCCATCCACCAATCTTTGTCATAGCACATTTGAGTAATCTTACGACTACGACTAGACAACAACATTGAGCAACCATGGAGGCTTGTCAAAACCAAAACTCCCTCAAAAAAATATCCAAAACAACCCCCAACAAACACTCCTAAACAGTCCTCATGGAAACATCCAAAACAATCCCCCACAAAATACTCAAAACAGTCCTCATGGTACTACCCAAAACAATCCTTAAGAGGATAATACTACATGGATATATGCTACCCAATATACCACAGGGCCAAATCCTCAAGATTTCTTACCTAAAGGCTATACCATAGGACAATCATCATCACAACAACCAACAATTCCCCAACAAGCCCAAGCATCTCAAGAAGTGTCTTAAAACATTGATGAGAACATGCAAGACCCTTAAATCTTAGATGTTATTAACAAACTCTTGGCTTCCAATCCAAACCACTACTTTCATGTACTTGCTAAGAAAGGAGCCAAGTTACCTCAAGACTTCGACACATCTACTCTTAAGGAGCAAGATTCAATCAATGATGCCATCAATGCCATGGGTAGACCCCAAATCACCTCAATCCAAACAATGTCAACCATATCATGACTTATCCCCAATTGAATACACTTCATGTATATCAAAAGAGAATTCCAAAATAGTAAGAAGTCTAAATCTCGACCATTCATTGGCACAATGAGTGTATCTCTCAACAATATTGTGGCTATTCTTAGCCTAGGTTTGGGTAAAAGTAATATTCCACTACAAAATTGGAATAAAGGTAGCTTAAGAATAGCATCCAAAACAACTTATACTTCATATATGCACAAAACAAGTAGTCTAATGTTGAGTGCTTCTACTGAATGAGATCAACTCATTTACTAGCTTTAAAGCTTACAAACATACTCTCTACCTTCTTAGTTAGCTAATGCTATAAGTAAAACACTATGAGTATGAATGACCTTCTCTCAGGTCTCTCAATATACCTACCTTTGGCCCTTATTGAGTCATTCAAACCAAAGCATGGTTTCTATTAACAGTTGGCTTGTATTACATAGTCGGCCTATCTTACATAATCAACCTATTATTACAGTCATCCTATTGTTACACAGTAAGCCTATTTTTACATAGTCGACTTATTGTTACACTGAGGTTGTATTTCATACATAACATTGTATGGATGTTAATATCATAAGACATCAACTTTGGCACGTGCAATCATTCCACTATTGCACCACTAATACTCTTGAGTATCGTTATCAATAGACAACATCATGTGTTTATAATATATAAACATGATACTCTTAACTAGAGATATCAAAATGTATAGTTGTTTCCAAAAGTAATCACTATACGACATGGGATAAATATATCCTATAGAGTTATCATAACTCTTTCAATTATCAGCATTTGGTATAAGGATACAAAGATAATCCTCTATCAAGGTTAAACAACAAGTTTAACTATCACTAAGATTTTTGATATCCTACATGCCAATCGATAGTTTATCAATAAACTCCATACACATCTTACATATAGTTATCAATAAACAAGAAGCAATGTATTTGACTTATTCCATAAAATACAATAGGCTTACCTATAAAATGTAATAGGAAGTAGGTTCACCAAAGCTTTACTTCCTCCCAAAATACTTGCACTCCTATTCCTTGTGCTTTTGAGCCTCTAGAAAATGATAAAAGATTCTTCTCTCCTCTCATTTCTCCCACTCACACTTAGTTATGGCCTACATAGTAAATGCATTCCTATTATTCTCTCTTCACTCCTCTGTGGCTCTCCACATGCAGCAAAATATGGGAAGTATGAATCTACTACTCCTTCCCCTACTCCCCAAGGATCTAGGAAGAACACCTAGCGTGAAAAAGAGACTTTTAGCTTTTTATTAAACAATATTCTTAACCAAAACTAGGCTTAAATAAAAGATAATACTATAAAATAAACAATACTACACCTATTTTATAGATGTCACTAATGCATACTTTCGAATGCTTAATTATGCTTATGCATGAGCATAATCATTGACTAAGGATTCTCGCAAAGTCGACTAAGACCTCAACTACAAAATTAAACTTGTTTAGTCAATTTCTCATGTCAAATTGGCTTTCAAAAACATACACTATGTTACTATCTATCAACAAAGAAAATTTAGCCATCGACTTGACGATGACAAAAATTGACAAAAGTAGAATGATCTCAATGCCTAAAAAATATTTCTAAGACAACCAAAGACATAAGGATTAAGACTTAATCCACAACTAACTTATTCTCTAATAAGTATGTGTGTGTGTGTTTCCAGATGGAATAAGGATCATTGTATTCACGCGATCTAGCATCCTCTCCATGGTGATACTCTCTCCTCATCTTAGAGGGAAAAAATTGTTCCTGCATCCACCTCAGTCGCACTATGGTAGTTAGTCCATTACATATTTTAACCATTTATTTACTAATAACATCATAAACAAGTATTCTTTGCATATAAACTAATATAAAGCAAATGTATTTTCTATCATTATTTTAATCATAATATTTTCTCTGACTAACTATCTGTCTTCTTGAAAATAAATAAAATAAATATGCTAGTTTAAAAATAGGATGCGTACCTGATTTTTCCACTCCAACCAATGATGCTTTTGGAGTCATTTGTTCCATCATCTAGAGTATCATTTCAACAATATTTCTAGAGATTTTCATTTCATTCCTCTGGAGTATGCTCTCAATGACACTCCTAGAGTTTTTCATCACATTCCTCTAGAGCATCCCCTCAATGATACTCCTAGAGTTAGTCCACTTCATTTATCTAGAGTATCCTTTCAATGGTACTCCCAGAGCCATTCCATTCCATCTCTCTAGAGTATCCTTTCAATGATACTTCCAAATCTTTTTTCCACATTATCCTAGGTATTCCTTTTGTGATACTTCTAGAGTTGCTTGTGTCACTAGTTTAGAGTATTCCTTCATAAGACATTTTTTTAATTTTCCCTCAAAACATATTTTCTCCCATGATAGTTTTGGAGTCTGTGTCATCAATGCATCTAGAGCTCCACTTTTGACATTTGTTACATGGTTTATTTATAATAATTCTAGTAAAAATTTTAGATCTTGAGTCAACATTTATAGTAAAATATTCATCATTATATTCCATAATAAATTTGTTTCACTATCACATCACTACCTTGCCAAGTACAATTGTAAACCTCAACATGACAATCCTCATCAGCGACAACACCCATGACTAGGTATGCATTTCATTTTTTATTTCAAAGAATAATAATTTTTCTTATAATTGCATTAACTACATGACCACCCTACAGCGACAACTACCAAATGTCAAGTCATGTTGTCACCCATAATTGTTAATCATTACCATGATGCCTGTGAGCTTGAGAAGTGATGGCTTGACACCACTTCCATCAATAAACTAAGGTATGATGCATTCACTTCCTTGCATTTAAACTCTACTTTCCACATGATGTATCATCATCTTCCTTATCCTACTTTGGAATTCCCTATACTCTTTTGCATGCAACTTTCCCCTACATTCTAGATCCATGTCTAAAAACTATTATCTAAACCACCTAAGCATGTATCTAGAGCGTACATCTAGAACTATCTGAAGCCTACATTTAACCCATATTTATAAACCTTCAAGAAGAGTTAATTAAGATACAAATCATGGGGGTGAAGGTAAAATTTGATATAGACTTAGATAAAAAATTGTTATAAAATGAGGAGGTTGTATGATTTCTAGGTAGCAAGCTAGTTAAATTTTCTCTACAAATTCAAAAGATTCGATGTAGAAATTGTGAATTAATTTGTTAATAACTTTAAGGAAACTCATCCCATGGTGTAGGGAAGAATTATCATTGTAAGTCTCAAGAGTATCTCTCCATTATCTAAAATTTTAATAGAAGGAATTGACATTTTTCAATGTAAAATTTGTTCATATAATGAGTTAATTAAAAAATTTAGGTGAGAAAATGAACCTATGCCTCAATTAATAGTGGGGAAGAGGGGAGACAATAAAAGGATCAATAGGATACTCTAACAAAGCCATGGAAATTATTAGTGGTATGGGGAATGAAGTTCTTTACTTGTGAAGGCTAGTATGGTATAGTAGTTAAACCTGCCTTGCACATGATAACTCATCTTTATCTTGGCACTGCAAAACTATAACTGAGAATCAACCTACCCACCTACCTTTATTCTGCACTCAAAATTATGGTTCATAAGCATAACAAGGGTAGAGGGCCTCTAAAACACCATAGCCTTATCAATTTGATCTACAAGCACCAAATTTTGAAGAACTCGATACAAGACGATAAGTGGTTAAATGTTTTTAAAAAATTATCTAAAAAGTAAAAACAAATGAATGGGTCTCCAATAGTAACTACTAGTGCTACTATAGAGAAAGCCACTACCAATTCTAGTAGGCATGATTTTTCCATAGTCCATAGAATACAGATAGAAATGCTTTTGGATTAAACTATGTGTATTTCTTTGCTTCAACGTTTTGGATCACACTCAGTGAACCATCATCAGGAAGAGGATGCTTGTGATTTGGATAGCAGATTTGCTCTTTAAAAAGGATGACGAAGAGGGGGTTATGGTTGGTGAGGTGGATGAAAAGACAATTAATTAATAAAGAACAATGAACTAAAACATGTGAAAAAAGATATATCAAATTATATGTAATAAGAAATCCAAAGATAATTAAATTGAAGAAAAAAGAGAGTAATAATTATATTAATTTTAACATGATATGCATGAGTAATGTGATATATAATAAGTATAAAATGTAAAAAATATCTAATGTTAAATAAAATATGTATAAAAACTAATGAACAATATGACAATTATAGTATGTATGACTAAAATGCAAAGAGTAAGTAAGATGCACAAAGAAAAGAGAAGATTAAATATAAAACGAATAAAAAGATGCAATAATAACTTAAATATTTATAATATTAAATATGATGTTATATTTAAAATATTAAGTATGCATGACAATAGTCCCATAACTAAGAAAAGGAAAAGACTATGATAGTGATAATAGATATAACAAGAAGGATCCAAAATGTATAATAAGAAAAAATAATAATATAATAAAAAGATAAAAGAACAAACAAATAACATTAAATACTATCAAAAATAAGAGAGTAGAATTAAGGAGATAAGAAGAAAACCAAAGACCCACATAATCAATCACAATGGTAAAAAGGAAAGAAAAGAAGAACGGAATAGTCAATAATCCAAAACATATAACCCAAGGGACAAACATCCAAACATCCAAACAACCCAAAAATGCAAACAAACGTAGAAAAGAAAAGAGAGCAACGAATGAGGAGAGACACAAACTATCAAACCTACAAGCTTGATACATAAATAAACACACACGCACAAACACATAAGACATAAAGAGATAGGGTTATGGATGGTGAGGTGGATGAAAAGACAATTAATTAATAAAGAACAATGAACTAAAACATTAAACAAGTAAATCATACTCAATCACAATGGTAAAAAGGAAAGAAAAGAAGAATGGATTAGTCAATAATTCAAAACATATAACCCAAGGGACAAACAAACATCTAAACAACCCAAAAATGAAAACAAACATAGAAATGAAAGAACATCGAATAAGTAGAGAAACAAACTATCAAACCTACAAGCTAGATACATAAATACACACACACATACACAAAAGACATAAAGAGAGGTCTAAAAATTCTGTCGAGCCACAAGGGAAGAGAATAAGGCGAGAGAGGGGGAAGAGGTCAAAGGGGTGGCAAGAGGTGGGAGGAGGGTAAGGAGAAGAGGAATTAAGTAGGATGAGGGTGGGTATGTAGGGAGTTTAACAAGGGTTGCCAAGCTAGGCTTAAATGTCATACTTCATCGCGAGTAAGGTTAGAAAGGTGATTTCCAATAAAGATGGCTTCATGGAGCTTTCCCCTGAAAAAATTATCTTCTTTGATGAGAACTTGGGTGTCCTCAAGGCATATATGGTGTTTAGTTATCGCACTCTTGGTAAAGGTAGAATTGAAAAAGCTACTCGATGTGGGTTTCATCCGACCAATAGACTATCCAGAGTGGGTATCTAACCTCGTACCAGTCACAAAACCTAACGGCCAGATCAAAATCTGTGAAGACTTCTGGGACCTGAACAAGGCATGTCTGAAAGATGATTTTTTGTTTCCAAACATAGCCATTATAGTCGACCTTACTACTGGATTTGAAATGCTCTCACTCATGGATGGTTTCTTAGGGTATAATCAGATAAGGATAGCTCCGGAAGATCAACATAAAACTACGTTTACATGTCCATGGGGCACATACTGATGAATGTCGTGCCCTTTGGCCTCAAAAATGTTGGAGCTATGTACCAAAGGGCAATGACAACAATCTTTCACAATTATATGCACACATTTATGGAAGATTATGTCAATGACTTACTGGCAAAATCAGTTACAAGGAGAACCCACTTGGATGTATTAGACAAAGTATTCACACAGCTAGAAGAATATAAGGTCAAACTAAACCATAAGAAATGCATGTTCAGGGTTACATCAAGCGAACTACTAGGCTTTATTGTTTCTCGTCAAGGCATAGAAGTTGATCCCGCTAAAGTGAAAGCCATCATGGATATGCCTCCACCAAGTCTCAAACAACTATGCAATCTACAAGGCAAATTACAATCAATCAAAGATTATTTGTTCTCACCACCAATTCTCATGCCTCCAATACGAGGAAAGCCCCTTTTATTGTACATATCAACAATGTCTTCAGCACTGGGGGCACTTTTAGCACAAAATGATGAGGAAGGAAAAGAACGAACAATCTATTACATCAGCTGGACATTAGTGGGGTACGAGCTAAATTACAATTCCATAGAGCATGCTTGCCTTGCCGTAGTTTTTGCCACCCAAAAGCTATGACATTATATGTTGAGTCATCAGATAAAACTAATTGCAAAGATTGACCCAGTGAAGTACTTACTCAACAAGGCGACCTTAACAAAACGATTGGCCAATTGGATTAGATATTGAGTGGATTTGATATACAGTATGTTGATCGCAAAGAAATAAAGGGACGAGTGATCGCAAACCAATTAGCAGAGGCGCCCACAACAGCGGATCATCCTTTGGTTGCAAATTTTCTAGATGAATCAATCCTTGCCTTGGAAGTTCCTAGAACATGGACATTATTCTTTGATGGTTCCTGCACAAATCACGGCTCAAGCACAGGAATTATGTTCATCACTCCTCAAGGAGATGCCATGCCTAAAGCATTTTTGATAGCTTTTCCTTGTACAAATAATATTGTTGAATATGAGGCATTGCTCACTGGATTACGTATGGCCATCAATTGGAAGATCAAGAAATTACAAGTCTTTGGTGATTCACAACTCATCACCAAGTAGGTCAATAATGAGTATGACACAAAAGATGAAAAATTCTTGCCATATAAGAGAATGGTTAACAACTTCAAACTCTATTTTGACATAGTGGTCTTAGATCAAATTCCTAGGGTTCAGAACAGAGCAGTTGATGCAATGGGTACAATAGGATCTCTCTTGGATATCCCAAAAAATGTGCCTCAATTTGAATTCTTGATAGAACAACTGCTGGTCCCCACCTTTGATGTCCCTAAATCAGAGCTAGTGTGTGAAATTGTCGGTCCCATGTATCCCTGGTATCATGACATTTACACATACCGACACGACCAAATCCTCCCACCCGACCTATCCTCCATGTAGATTGTTTGTGATTAATGTCAAAGAACCAGGATGTTGATCTTCGATCTCAGGATGCTTTCACTTCAAGATACTTCCATGGTAAGATATGCATGGTGTTCATTATGAGGTGTCTCAGGTTCATAAGTGATGGTTATGTCTTCATGGTGTTCATTATGCCTTTAGAGCTATGAGATCAGGATAGGAGAATTGCTTCATGATGTCAGAGTGACCTTTCAAACTTTGTCGTGATGTTAGAGTTCATACTTGTCAATGAGTGTTCTCGGTCACGCTTCTAGTTGTCTTGTTTTTGTTTGAGTTCTCATGTCATGGGAAGTTGATCATTTGCTTCATGAGTATGTTCAATACGATAATGCTTGGTATATCTCATTATGCTCCTCAAGTCATAAGACCGTTCATAGTTCAAGTTGATTTTATGTTATTGATCAAAAGATGACAGAGCATGGTTAACATGTTAATACACTGCATCAGTGGTAGAATCATCTTAAACAGGGTTCAAGATGTGTTGGATTTATTGGACTGGATGTGATGTTGCATCATAAGACTTGAGATGCAAGGAGTTGCTATGATGTCTTGGAAGGTTGTCATGACAAAAGGGTTAGTGTATGTTGTTGATACAAGTTTATATTACTTTTGAACATCAAGCATCAATACAAAAGTTATTGATACTCGATACATTTTAGTGTTGCTTCAAGATACAAACTTTGTTAATGCATATCATGATCTTTTCATTTCAAGATTCCAAACACTAATCCATTTATCCTAAAGCCTCTTAACCTACCTGTCACTATCAAAAGCACTTTTTTGTTTTAATTTGAAGTCGACCTTCTATTAAAGGTAAAGTCACTTAAAGTGACCTATTGAAGGGTGTTGAGAACATTTGTTTAATTGGCCCTATCTTATGGCAACTCTTGCTCACTGGTAAACCTCCTTTGTTGAGCGCCAAAAGTTAAAGCAATGAATGTGATTGATATACTCAGGGGCGCCAAGCCACAATCTAACAGTGGACATTCAAATTACTTTCAAACTTCAACGAATACATTCCTTCCTAAAAATTGACAGGTGATTACTAAAATGGCGCTTCAACTCCCTTATTCGGGTGTGTAAAAGCTTAAAAGGCCAAGAAATTAGTTCGAAGGTAAGGAATAATGTTCTGAGATCTTAATGTTGGTTATCCATGTTACAGAGAGTGATATCTACAAGCCTGTGTATAAAACATCATCTTTTTAATGGAAATTTGGGTGATATAGAAAGATTCAAATGTACAATATGATTTTAGTGTTATACTGAGGAAGTTGCAGAGAAATGGTGAAGAACTTTTACCAGTGAGGGTTTGTGATGTGATGTAGAGGTCTATATCATAGATATGATCAAGAGTTCATTTTCATTTGTAATAATATTTTGTATGGAAGTTGAAATGTTTATAGTTTGAAGATATAATTGTCAATCAGTGTATAGTAGAGGGCCAAAAAAATTGAGAACTGATGTTATCTGATGGATGGAATGGTGAGACAGGGTTCATGGTGATACACAGAACAATACCTATATGTTAGTGTATATAATATGAAGGTTCTAATACAGAATATATAAATATCTGTGAAGACATCATGCTCTCACAGAGTTCTTTGAAAAGAATATTTGTTTATGGAATTCTCTGAAGAGTATATTATGTGATCATAGATGCTGATAGATCTAGACTGTGAACAATGAATTCATTATGAGTATTAGTTCCTACGTTGTGAGTGAAAGGATTATGTTATTTGAAGATTGAATATTTGAGTCTTGTCTCCATGATTGAAGAGTGAGAGGATTTAGTTCTTGATCATGCAAAGTATGCAAAGAGATACCTTGTGAATAGGCATATAGTGAAAGCCTTTGTATATAAATATGCCTTGTGAAAGTGAGGTTGTATGCAATATTTGAAGATTTGTGCATGGAACATGAAAAAGGGGCACAAGTTTGGACAAAAGATTTGTTTGGTTTTTAAATTAGAAGAGATTCATTGTAGACAATGTCATGAAGATTTTTGAAGACCTGCGGATATAGACAACAAAGACAGATGTGGTGAAGATAGTAGGAGATATAGGATGTTGAAGTGGGTTACAGAGGGGATATTGAAGTGACTTCATTGACAAATGATGTTCTATGTATGATGAAGAAAGTTATGTCATTTGATGTAATGCAGTGAATCAGGGAAACCCCCTAAATTATATTTTCTTTCATATGTTCATATTTTGCAGCCAGTGAGGCTTGTGTTTGCCAGTGAGGCATTTTGTAGTCCGTGAGACATTTTTCATTAGCAAGTGAGGCTATGTAATTGATGATTTTCATGATTAAGCCAGTGAGGTAGTTTTGAGTGGTTTTTCATCCCTATGAAGGTTTTCCACTTGTGAAATCTATTGTGTCATGGTCTCAATTTTGGTGTGATTCATTTGTCCTACATGCTTGAACATTTAGTATTTGACTCCTTCATTTGTTAAAGCATATTGTCAAGTTTGATTCCTTCACTTTCTCTTTTCAAGTTTGATAAGTAAATAACTTGTTTTGATACAACACTTATTCACCCCCCCCCTCTCAGTGTTGATTGTACTCCAACACTCCAATCATCGTAAATCCTTTGTACGCCAATCTGCCAAATATGTCATCATCGGTGACACCCTTTACCATCACGGATTCGACAATACCCTCCTACGATGTCTTGATGTCAAGGAAGCACAAACGGCCCTACATAAAGTACATGGTATATACAGAGCTCACTCTAGTGGTCCTACTCTAGCCAAAAAGATCATAAGAGCTGAATACCATTGGCCCACCATGGAAAAAGATGCATACCACTTCGCCAAAAAGTGCAAATAGTGTCAAATACATGGAGATCTTGTGCATGCATATGCTCAAGACTTGCAGCCACTTACATCTCCATGGTCATTCTCTCAATGGGGACTTGACGTCATGGGTAAAATCCATCCTAACTCTGCCAACGACTACAAATTCATCATCACTGCCACCAAGTATTTCACAAAGTGGATTGAGGCAATCCCCATGACATACATCACCGGCAAACAGATTGATAAATCCATCCTCAATTACATCATATGCCGGTATGGTGTGCCTCAATCTATTGTCACGAACAATGGTCACCCTTTCAAAAATCAAGACATCCATGAACTATGTGAAAGATTCCACATCCAACACCATTTTGCCACTCCATATTATCCCCAAGGCAACCGTCAAGTCAAGGCATCAAATAAAACCATTATAAAAGTCCTCAATAAGATTGTCAATGATGCTAGCCATGACTAGCATATTCAACTCAATCCCACCTTGTGGGCCTACCACACTAACATATGCACTCCCACCGGAGCCATGCCATACTCCCTTGTCTATGGTTCCAAAGCCATCCTGCCCATCGAGGTTGATTTATCTTTCTTGAGAGTATCACTAAAGCAATTTGTGGATGACAAAGACTATAGGGTATCCAAACTACATGAGCTCGAGCTATTAGATGAAAAAAGGCAGAACACCCTAGTACACTTGCAAGTGTATCAAAACCATTTCCGACGAAGTTATAACAAGAGGGTTAAAGTTGGACGGTTCAACATTGGTGACTTGTCTGATGCAGAAGCATCCAGTGGTGTAAAGGCAATCTTGCATCAGCCAAAAAGAAGTTAATTCAAAATCATTGCAGTTGTTTTCATTTATTTCCATAATTAGTGTTTCTGGTTTCATAATCTCCTAAATAATGATGTAAGACTTTCAATTTTTTTCTAACTACTAGAAATAGCAAACTACCAGTTTTGAAAAGTTTAACTGCCATTTTAGAAAAGTTTGCATTTGGGCACAGATTGAAGTGAAAAGTTATAAAAAGCTTCATAACTGAAATATAAGACCTTTGGCCAAAGAATTAGGCAAAGATCATTGTGAGCTGAAAGATATTAAAGTTTTTATTTTCTGAAAAGCCCCTGAATATTTCTGAAACAAGATATAAGGCACTAAAACATCCCATAACGTCTCGAAAAGTTGACAGAAATCCGTTTACAGATTTTCGGTGTGATAGTTCACATCGCGAGCTTTCCGACACTTAAAACGGTTCGTCAATCGGACACCCAGATCAAAAGTTATGCTTCCCGAAAGTTGACCTACTTTTTGACGGAGTTGCAAATTTTGAAATTTAGCTAGAGGCCGCCAAAAAATGCTATTATCACTATTATGGGAACCCTGGGCGGTAGTAGAGTTAAGGGAGGAAAGTGTAGAGTCAAGAATAGGTGGGAAAACATAAACCCTAGCTGATTTGGGGTTACAAAAGGCAGAAGATTCCAAACCCTGGTAATGTGTAGCTGTAGTGTGTTGCAGTCTGTGGAGGATTGATTTCTCTAATTGTAATTGAGCTTCTGTAATTTAATAAGTTATCCAAATCAATAAAGAAATATTCTATTTTCTGTGTCATTTTTGTTGTTGAATGTTTTATGATTTACCCCCTTCATCATGGTCCTAAAAGAGAACCCCAAGAATCAAATGGGACAAAAGAAGTCGAGAAAGTTTGAACCAAACTAGTTAGGTCCTTATATCATCACGGCTACATATGGATCGAGAGCATATCAACTTGCTACCCCTGAAGGTGAACCGCTACCAAAGCCAATCAACAGCATGCACCTTCAAAGATATTATACCTAAGTTAGAAAATCAAAAAAGTGCAAAAAAAAAAATCCAAAAAAACAAAAAAGCTAAAAAATAGTAAAGAAAAATAATTCATCCAAAAGTGAAAACCACTTCAATGGCACTTTGGATAAGTACCATGGTGAAAACCTAGCAAACAAGCACCATGTGTAATTGGTCTTGGCTCCATTGTCTACCATCACTCTATTTTGTCTTTTCACTTTCCACAATAAATCCTACATAATCCATGTCACATCCCATCATAAACCACATTGTCCTTTTCATGGCCTGGAAATAAGTTGACATTTAGCATCTTCCCGACTTTCCTGAACACTTTGTTATCATCCCACCCCCATCCCGTCTTGGTCTTAACTTTGTCCAATACTTGACTGGGGGCAATTCTTGATCCTAAAAATCGATATTAGAGGACACCTTTCGAATATTCTCAAAATCCAAAAAAATCAAATATTCTCAAAATCCAAAAACATCGAATATTCTCAAAAAACCCAAAAACATCAAATATTCTCAAAAATCCAAAAACATCAAATATTCCCAAAAACATCAATTATTCCCAAAAGTCCAAAAACATCGAAAACATCAAAAATCACAAAAAATTAAATAACCAACCAAAAACCCCAAGCAATAAAGCATGTCAAAACCACCTTGTCCAACTACATCACCTCTAAGCTTTCATGTATGCAAGGCCATCTCTAATGAGCCCCTGAGGCATCCCCCCTTAAGTCTTAGGTCACACAAGAGTCCACCTGGTCAAACTATGTTGTCTCTGTGCTTCCACATAGGCAAGGACATCTCTAATAAGCCCCTGAGACATTAGGTCAGTTACTTATGGCCCATTGAGTCATCTATCATAATAAGTCATCCTTTGGTGAGATGGACACTTTGATCAAACCAAAACAATCAGTTTTTCACAAGGAAAACAACCCCAAACATCAACAAGACGGCTTATCAAATCAGCCAAGAAATCATCACGAATCAATCTAATAGTGATAAACAAACATCACTATTAACAATCTATATCAACTACTACATGTCTTACAACAAAATGGGGCATCGTCGAAACCAGGCTTTACACCTTAGACGACGTGTTTCATCTTTCAGACATCATCAATCATCACATGCCAATCATTTCACAATTTGTGGCATTCTCGAAACCAAACCACGTCTTATATGAGATGTCACAATCTTATCACTTGCCTTATATAGGTGGTCGCATTGCCGAAACCAAACTTAACATCTTATACGACATGCTTCCTATCTTGAAACCAAACATTATTCAACCTATCATAATCAATCAGACAAACACACACACTCAACAAATGATCTACATGGCTGTTGACTCTAGGTCTCGTCTGTCTTATTTGTTTTACAGTCTCGTTCTTATGCTTCTCAAGAAAGTCCCTAAATGATGAAGAGAAGCGAGGATATAGCGGGACCTTTTTCTTTGATTTCTGTTTGCGGTTTGTCTTGGCAAAATGACTGGGGCAACTAGGTTCCTTGCGTGTGATTGGGATTCCATTGGGTGTGAATCAAGAACATCCTATGCATTGGAAAGAATAAATGCTTCCTTGCATAAGGACTAGCATACCTCAAGTCATATCATCACATGTTCTGACAATGTACGACAGTTACTTAGTCTGAGTTAAGCACTCCTTGTCTATCTTGTGCCTATTTCACAAGGGACCACACTTTACATCTTGGCCTTTGATATGTCATGGTGTTTGTTGTCCTTTGACATAATAAGCTCTATGACGTAAGCAACAACTGCAAGCAAGAAGCTCAAAAATCTATCAAGGCAAAATCTGGATCCATTCTTCTAGCCTTCGTGCATTCCTCATTCCATTTCTTCTGATCATCTTTCATCCTACTGTGACACACCAAAAAGTGCATTAGATCTCATAGGCCTGCATGCATACACATGTTAGTCCATCATATAAATTCCATCATAAGCATAACACCATAACTATCGCAAATATCATCATGATGTTAGATCATCCATATTGCATCATAACATATACAATTATCATCGCATACAATCCACATCTATCATGTAAAACATCTAACACATACATATTTGCATCCATGTAGTACACATATAAGCATCACATAGAAATAAAGTACCATCGCATAAACATATAGTACCATCTCAACATGTGCATCCATGAATCACATCATAAACATCATCACATAAAATGCATGATAAATACAACTGCATCATCTCATCATAAATCATAAAGCATAAACATGGAACCATAACATAAAGTGTATCGCATACATCCATCACATCATATGCATATAAAAAATAAGAGATCATCATCAAAGAAATCTGTCCCATATATATATATGGGTCTACTGCTTCGTCAGAGCATACAAGTCCTACACGGCCGAAACCCCGTTGGAGGCCATGATGTACTTTTCTGATCGAGTTGTGAGCTCTAGTTTTTGATTGAGCCTGCAAGCTCCATTTGTACTATGACACTTTTTGATGCTATAAATATATAGCATCAAAAAGTGTCACAATACAAATGGAGCTCGCAGGCCTAATCAAAAACTAGAGCTCGCAGCTTGATCAGAAAAGTACATCATGGCCTCCAACGAGGTTTCAACGGTGTAGAACCCCTATGCTCTGACTAAGTATAGCATCAAAAAGTGTCACAGTACAAATGGAGCTCGCAGGCTCAATCAAAAACTAGAGCTCGCAGGCTCGATCAGAAAAGTACATCATGGCCTCCAAATGGGTTTCGGCCATGTAGGACCCCTATGCTCTGACTAAGCAGTAGACTCACTGACTGTAGGCATGAACTCTATAATTTGTTGCTCAGCCCTCTGAGCTCTAATAATAGTGATGTCCCTCTCGCCTGTCCGCTGTGCCAACTGACCCTCTAGCTCCGAAATGCGCAATCGCATCCATTGCATCTCTACTACCTGCTCTGCCCGATCCTCCTCGTCCATCTTTGTAATCCATCTTTGTAATAGGCACATTCTGGTGTGCCTCCTCTCTAATGCGCTCCTCTGCATCAGCCTCCTCCTCCTCCTCCTCTCCCACCTAAGAACAAGGCCAAGTGGGAGAAAAGATGCAATCTAAGAACAAGATAATCTAGAAAAGGATAATGCTTTGATGAGGTAAGAACAAAAGATAATGGATGACATGGAACAAGAGCTACAAGAAGAAAAACAAAAGATAGATCAAGAGAAAACAAATGAAGAGAAATCAATCCAAATTGAAGTAGGCCAACTACAAACTCCTCAGTTAAATGATGTCATTTGTGCCTACATGGTTGGACATTAATATTCAAAAGAATAAGAACAGGATTGTAAAGATAATTTCAATATATTTCTCAACCATTTCTACCATGTTGGACATGCCACTAACAAAGAATAAAACCCATAACACTATCTTCTATAATCATAGATGCCTCGAGATCTAGGATTGTAGAAATTGCCACACCCTTGGTAGATAAGGATGATAGAGAGTTATTTCCATCAAACTACTAGATCTCCAAAATTAACTTAGGTAAGTAGACTAGGGAGGTAGACATCTAGGATATGCAAGCTATTGTTTATGCTATGGTGTCATAAATGGACAAAGATCAGAAGACCAAACAAGAACTAAAGGAGAAAATTGACCAATTGACTATATTTATCAAACAACTGGTAAGTCCTTTACACTAGATGGAACTCTTGCTACCTGAATGATGATCTCATAGTAGGATGCCTTGACCCTAGATGAAGTGAAGTGTATGACATCTTCTACGAAGCAATGGATGGATGACATGTTTACATATGGCTCCAAAGTCATTAATGGGGTCAAGACCATGCATGACAAGGTGAAAGTAGATGGACACATGGTAAAAGATTTGATGGAGGAATTTCAAGATGAATTGGGTACCCATAGAAGTAGAGCATTAAATTAGTCAATTTTTGGCAATTTTTTCTTTATATATCCAAGTTTTCAAATTGGGTCATGTTGTAATGAATCAATTACTAAAATTCAATTGAGAAGGATGGAATCCAAGGCATGTTCAATAAAAAATATTTAGAAAATTGATGAGTTGTGGGAGGTGATGTATAAATTTTGCATACATGGAATACAATAATTCTATATGTTTCTTTCATTGTTCTTGTTCCTCATATATTTGCACCACTTTGTGTAACTGATGAAGTGTGTAATACTAATTGGGTGAAGTTAGTTTATTGTGATTTCATCATCTTAACAGAATTCAAGAATTAGATTTTTACAAAATAGACTCATTTTTTTTTTTTTTCTCTAAACCCTAACACCTTTTGTCCTTTCTTATAGATATAATTAAATTAGGAATAATTTGAGGAAACTTGTAGATCTACTATCTAGAATTCCTTGCCTAGACATGATGTCAAAAATAGAGTTTGATATATCAGGGAAAGAAGGTGTATTGGACAGGCAAATGCCTCATTATTGGATGATTGGATGGAAATCATTAACCTAAGGGTAGATTTGTTGGAAGAAGGAATGAATAAGCTCAAGATTATTCACAACAATGCAATGAATATCATAATAGGTGTGTAAGAACCGATTGATAAAACTTAAGGGCGTTTCTATAAAGATTGCTAGGAAGTTAATGATTTAGTACATTTAAAGCATCATCTCAAGGAGGTGTAATATCAAGAACTTGGCCAACCAATATCCTTTAATCCACCCACTTTTGCCAAGTTGATGTCCTTGCAATTTTTGTTTAGAGAATTTGAGAAGTAGAAACCAAAGAGGCATGCAAAACGATATTATAATAATAGGTGTGTAGAACTGATTGATAAAACTTAAGGGCATTTCTATAAAGATTGCTAGGAAGTTAATGATTTAGTACATTTAAAACATCATCTGAAGGAGGTGTAATATCAAGAACTTGGCCAACCAATATCCTTTAATCCACCCTCTTTTGACAAGATGATGTCCTTGTAGTTTTTGTTTAGAGAATCTGAGAAATAGATACCAAAGAGGCATGCAAAACAATATTATATTTCAAATGCTTATGCCACATATCAGTTCAGATCTAATTTTATCAATGGACTAGATATGGAGGTGATGAATGATTATTTGACTACATTTATAGATTACAGGAGGAGAAATTGGCATAGACAATAAAATTATTATTGAAGATGCTAGTGATAAGGAGGGAACCAAAAAGGATGAGGCCCCTTGCACTTTATGCCACATTTGAATTTCTCTTATTCCAAATGTAACATTCATTTTTTTTAAGGTGGAACTATTTAAATTTTAATTTTGGCCCTGATTATATTTGAATCCTAGTCGTTGATGTAAAAGGATTATTGAATTTGGTGCCCAAGAGGTTGTATATTTATAAAGAATTTAAGGGCATTGTTAAGGGATTGAACACTTGCTATAGAAGTAAAGAATTAAATTAGTCAATTTTGGTAGTTAGTTTTTCTTTGTAGATCCAAGTTTTCAAGTTAGGTCATGCTATAATGAACCAATTACTAAAATTCAATTAAGAAGGATGGAATCCAAGGCATGTTTGACTAAAAATCTTTTGAATTGATAAGTAGTGGGAGGTGATGTATAAATTTTTCATGTGGAATACAATAATTTTATATGTTCCTTTCATTATTTTTTTCCTTAGGCATTTGCACTATTTTGTGTAATTAATTGTGTGTAATACTGATCAAGCAAAGTTGGTTTACTATGATTTCAACATCTTAACAGAATTAAGGAATTGGATTTTTTGTAAAACAAATTCATTTTTTCTCTAAAACCTAACACCTTTTGTCATTTCTTTTAGATCTAATTAAATTAGAAATAGTTTAGGAAACTTGCAAATCTACCATTTAGAAAGTTAGATCTAGGGTATGCAAGTAACTAGATTGTTGGTAATGAATAATATGAAGACATCTAAAAGTTGTTAGTGCAGGAATATTAACACTATTACGTATTATTTAAATAATTAATTGTGTATATTCCCCGCATGGCTTCAAGCCACCTTAAGTGGTTAGGTGTCGACTTGGAGAGTCCAACACAACTCTTCAAGCCACTTGTCGACACTCTTTGTTCAACCTCTAGTTGAGTGTTGAAGTCGACTCCTAAGTCGACTCAACCTCTCTACCCTATATGTACAACTACCTTGTTCATAATCAAATTACTCCAAATTGTAATCAGCAATGCCTTAGTCGATCTTATTTGGCCAATAGGCCATTCTATATGTGCACACATCTTGTAACTGCCAAAAATTTGGTAGTCCTGTTATTTTTTGGTCATCCAAAAATTTAAAAAAATTCATCGTCCAAAAAAATACTTTTTGATTTGGTAGTCCTTCATTTTTTCATCATCAAAATACACAAAAAAAAAACCAAAAATAACAAAAAGGTATATTTACAACATCCCTTCCTATTACCCATTTGCCTAATTAATTTCACAGTATAGTGTACCACAGAGCGCACTTTGCCATTATGTCATTTAAATTTACCTCGTCTAGTATTTCATTTTTTTTTTTTGAAAGAAAGGAAAAATGGTTGAAAGCAAATAACCCAAGGATATCAAATTGAAGGGTATGCGAACAGAAAATAAAAGAATCGCCTCCGAAGGAATCGATCCAAGGCCACGGAGGAAATCTTTGTTTTTTAAAGGTATTTGCATTAGTTATTTTTTTTCTAGCACAAAAACTAAACTTTTTTAGTCACAATTTCATTAAGCACAGAAAAACTGAAAGCCAATTACTGTTTTTTTCTAAATATGCCAAAATTTATTTCAATGCAAGATATTTACATTGCCTCCTTCCTTCAATTTTTTTTAACATGCAGAACTATTCCCTTAATTCTTTAGATAAAAACAGTTTTCAAAGAAAGATCATACGATTTCTAATTTATACATGCAAAAACAAATTGGGGATGCCAATGCAACAACAAGATCGACTCCAAGTTCTGGGAAGTGGTCTACGAGGAGCATCGGATCAAACCCACAAGCTACTACAATGGGTCATTTGGTCTTCATATAGAGAGAGTGAATGTGTATTGTAATGAGGCTAGCTATCAGAGATTTGTTCCACGCCCATGTTCATGGATCTCGAGCCTCAGCATGGACAACATTAGGATAGGGCCCTATGGCCAAGGATTTCACTCGAATAACTTTGTCTTTGGTTGGTCTGGTGTCACAAACAACTGGGCCAAGGGCCATTACATAGAGGGCACTGAGCTCATTGATGTTTCCTTGGACGTCCTATGCAAGGAGGTCGAGAACTATGATTTCCTATTTTCTCTTATGTGCTTATTTTTATTCCTACTTCTAGGGTTTTAGTTGTGCCATTAGGGTTTTAGGAATGGGGATAATAGACAAGGAACCTCTGTCAAAACACCATGAGTGCAAGCAAAAAATGATGGAGAACTTTGCCTCAGATTGTCAAGATTGGGGCTTCTTTGAGGTATATTAATTATCATTTTCAGTTGTATAGTCAAATGACTCCCTTTTTTATTTCCAATTGAAAGATTTATTATTTCAATTGAGTACAGTACCTTTTGGTGTCGATCTTAAGCAATATACACTATTTCAAGGAAATGGCATTACTATGATTAAGATCTATAAGTCCTTTAGATATCTGCTTAGGCCTAACCACGGCAACCCTAGTTGTAAGGGGTTAGTCATTTTGTATTGAGGCAAACTTTGTATGGTACTGCCAGCTAATTAATCATAGAATTCCTAGGTCTGTGTTGGAGCAAATGAAAGGAGCTTAGAGGTTTCTTCAAATTCCATTGGAAGAAAATCTCAAGTATGGTATCCAGGAGAGTGAAGGCTATGGTCAAGCCTTTGTAGTTTCTGATGAACAGAAGCTAGACTGGTCAGACATGTTTTATTTGATCAGTGTCTTCCTCAAGATACCAAAAACATGGATATCTGAAAAATAAAACCAATGAATTTTACGTATGTTTGTTATTGCCCATTGCCTAGACCTAGTAAGGTAGAAGGAGGTAGAAAAATAAAAGACTGAGAAGTAAAATGAATAGACATACAATGTACAGATTTTTGTTAAGCCTAAATATTTTTAAATGACCTTACAAGGAAGAGAGATGGACCTCACATAGATGCAGGTCCATGGACATCAGAGAATTATTTCCATACCCGATTGAGGAAACATATCATATTGCCCCTAATAAATATTTTTTGTATGCAGGGGAACAGTAAATGAGTTTTGCATTGAACTTTAAAGGCTCTTAGATAATCTATTGAATCTAATAGCAGAGACTCTCGGGTGTTGAGGATAACAATTTTATTAATCTTGAAGGAAAGTGGTTGCAGGGAATTCGAAAGAACTATTATCCAAAGTGTCCAAGGCCTGATCTTGTGTTAGGAATATCCCCGCACTCATATTCATCATACATAACTATATTGTTATAGGATGATAAAATAGAAGGATTGCATATACGCAAGGGTGAAGAATGAGTTAGTGTTCAACCCATTCTTGGGCCTCTTGTGGTTAACATTGGAGATATGTTGGAGCTATTATTTTCATCTCCATCTCCATCTCCATCTCAAGGTTAAATTCAAATGTATTTTGATTTTATAATTTTACCCAACCCATAGGATGGTGTTTACTCTTAAACATTTTAGGAGTGGTGTAGTGGTTGTATCTGGGTATTTGAGTTAATTCATGCTGGACATGTATGATTTTCTGGAAGATGTTTGGCTATGCCGTTCATTTGGAGGGTAATGCTACAACTTCACTGCATTTGTAAGACACTCTGTGCCTCTAAGACTTGCTTTTTTCACCTTAACATCTCATCCATTCATTGGTTTGTGAAATTCTTGTAGTTCATATGCCAATTTTTCTGTAGCAGCTACTTGTCTTTGAATTATAGGATTTAGAGGCACAGGGATGCAAGGATAAGCGCTTTAGTTTTCAGTATAGAAGTCTTTTTCTCCTTTCTTTCTTGCAAGTTTGATGAACAATTCTTGTTTTTTGTTAGGGACCTGCAGTCAACACATTGAGGGAAATAGAAGCATTTTTATCCTCCAATCCAACAGAAATTGTTACCATTTTTATTGAGGATTATGTACATGCCTCCAAAGGTCTTACTAAGGTGTTTAATGAAGCGGGGTTAGCAAAGAACTGGTTCCCGGTGTCTAAAATGCCCAAGAGTGGGGAAGATTGGCCGACTGTGAAAGAGCTGGTAGCCAACAATCTGCGCTTGGTTGTGTTCACTTCCATGTCCTCAAAGGAAGATACCGAAGGCATTGCATATCAATGGAGATATGTTGTTGAAAATGAGCGTGAGTAACATGACTCTTAACAGTTACTTTCTTGAGACATTTGCATCATGTCATAGAACCAGCAATGTATTGGAATCTCTGTGTGCATTAATCATAGATTATAGTTTTGTTGTGTGTTCTGTTCTGAGTGTAAGTGAGTTGGATCTTGTTCTATGTGGTGGTAATTCATTATATTGTATTTACGCCAGGTGTAAAAACACTAATAATAGAGCTTTGCGCCTGGTGTAACACATTATAGGAATCTGCAACTGGTGATAGTGGGATCAAGCTTGGATCCTGTACAAACCGAAATGAATCAGTGCCATTAAATTCAAATGCAGCTTCATTGTTTCTGGAGAAGTACTTTACTACAATTCCTGATGAAAGTGAAACTTGCAAGGATCATTCTTCTGCACTTATGAGTATGCTCAATGCCTGTTATCAAGCGGCAGGGACAATACCAAACTTTCTTGCAGTGAATTTCTACATGGTATGTTGGTATTTTGATTATTGCCTCATTTCCAAGATATCACACCTTTTATGTTAAAGAGTAGATTTTCTTACCGATGACCATTGTTCGATCTCAAGAGAAGAAATGGAGATGGCTCATAGTGAGTCTGGATTGCTCCTCAACAATTTGATATTCAAGGTCAAGAAACTTCCAATAACCATGACCATGTTGCTTTTTTCTACATCTGAATGTCCAACATATTGTGCAGAGGAGTGATGGAAGGGGAGCTTTTGATGCCATAGACAGGCTTAATGGTAGATCTTTATGTGGATGCAATATTGTTGCTGCTTGCCAGGTTTCTAACTCTAGCATTTGCTTCTTGCTATAAATGTTTCCTTTGGTATCCAATGCTCTTATTAGTGAACTTTTAAGCACTGTTAAAATTTTAGCAAATAGATGGTTTCCTTCCACATCAAGAATTCTCAAAAAAAATCAAAGGAGATCTTCTAGAATTTTCTCATGGCTGTTTGAATCGAAAGGGATCCAGGATCAACTTTATGTATTTATTTTATGATTATCTTTTCAGTTGGTATGATGTTGAAAAACATGGGCATAAGGTGCTTGAGTCTTAAAAGATCAATTGTATTTTGCAGCCAGAGGCAGCAAATGGAGTCTGCATAAATGTACCAGTTCCTTCAATATCATCTCCTACAACACATGGTTCCTCGATTTCTACCCAACCTCTGCATGCTTCAGAGGCTTCTCTCCCCCATTTACTCAGTTTGTGGGTCTGGTACATATATATTGCAATATCATCATTTACCACAGACAGATTTTTCTAATCTATGAAAAAATGATGCTTCTTTTCCTCTTCCTACCGAGTAGCAGAATGGATGATGTGCTATCGATTCATATTTTTGTTATGTTCGCATCTAGCTTCCTTTTAGACACCAAATAGAACAGCTACAGTTTCACGATTTAGATTACTGCTAGCTGGTTTATCAGTTCTCTGTGAAAGCTTTTCATAGATGAAGACCAAGATAATTTTGGTGCTTTGCTATCGAAAGAAAAATGGAACTTTTGCACCAAAATTTAGGGTACGAGTAGTTAATTTTGGAAGAAGGCTGCAATTGCAGATTCTTTTGGGGGCTTCACTTGGCCAGGTGTGGGTCAGAATACTAGGACCCATATCCAGAATGAGCCCAAGTTTGTCCACAGATGTCTTGGACTCAATTAGGACTCAATTAAATGAGAGATTCATTTTTGAACTCTCACGATTGCAAAAGCCAAGAACTAACATTCAATATTTGTCCTTCTGTTGATAACATGGACATACTTTTACAGGCACAAGTTTGTAGCTACTTTTGAGTCCTCACTCACTTTTTGGATTCTATTTGCTTGTGTCTGTTCATGGAGACATTTCATATAACAATATGAGCAATCTGTTCCTGGGCAGTGTTAAGACGTTTGGAAATATGCATTATAAGACGCACATGAAAGTGACTTGAATTGGATGTCAATTTTCATGCGGCAAATTGTTCCCAGCCAAAGTTAAAAGTTACAAAATAAGCTTTATGGAATGGCACATATTTGAAAAAAATAAAATACATCTTTATATAATGGCTAAAGTGCAATAAACAAATAATTTATTTAGGATAATGAACTGGGACTGAAACTATTTGGAATAAGTGTATTGAAATAAATATGCATTTTAAATAATAAAATAAAGGTAATAAGCTAGAATTTGAATGATGGAATATATAGCAAGATGTTTAGAATTGACTTGGCAATGTGTAGAAAATCTAAGGTTTGTTGGATGAATGTTTTGGAATTTGAAAAATGATTGTTAGGGGAGAGGGGTTAGTAGTTGTTAGTTAGGGCTAACTTTGCAACCATGTAGCATTTACATGGGGAATATTAATGGAAAAGTATTGTGATGATCTACCCCGAAATGAGAATCTTAAATAATTTAATACAATATATGTAGTTTTTCCACAACATTCAACTTAACTTATTTTACAAACAACTTAACTTATTTTACAAAACTCCGACATAAGAGAAACCTGAGACAACCCTAAATTCTTATATCCATACCAATCATCATATATAAGAAAGACCAAATCTATAACACCCCATTATAAGACAAAGGTTAAGCTTAGGGTTAAAATAATGTTGTTTAGATGTTGCAACTATGCTTACAATAATCACGCTGAGGAGGAGATATTAGAGACATAATACTTGTAACATGGGTAATAGTAGCATATGCACTAACAAAGGCATTGTCAAAAGACAAGGCTGAGTTCTACAAGAAAAAATTTAATCTACAACAAATCAAATAAAGATATTTGTCTAAGTGGGAATATATAAAATCGGGAGTAAACAATGATCTCTTGCTAATAAAGCATGCAATTAATTTTAAAATAGTTACATAAAGCACATGATTAATAATAAAAAGTAGGTGCATGTGGATGAATAAAATATTGAAGAATACATAATTTATTAGAGTTTATTTTCATTAATTACTAGCAAAAATTAGGAGGTTTGTAAGAGTGAAAAGCATGTACCTTTGCTTCCCGTTCGGACATTATCTTCTCTGGCGTTGAATAAGAAGCCTTTTCATACTTCTCCAACATCTCGAACATGCTATTCGTAATCAGTCAAACAAAACAAACATCAATTCAATTTTCAATAATGTTCTCTATCTAACCTTATATTATTTTCAAAATACATAAAATTATTATTTCTTTGAATAATAAAAGATGTTTCATTGAATAATAAAATATATGTTTTTTAAACTTGGTATTTGGCCAGGATTCCAAACTCAGGACGTTGGTGCATTCTTGGGGGATTTGTATCATATTCTCCAACATAGTAAATTCATAAGGAAAAAGACACTGTACATAGCCATCTGAAGTTAAGGCTAGAGGTAGGCTAAGGGAGCATTCTATAAAATAGACAATACCGTTGGGATGAGATTGGCAAGGATTGGCTAAGGGAGCATTCTATAAGTTGGGATGCCATTCAAATTACAGTTTACACTTGGAGTCATTTGTTTAGCTTTAGGTACCGTAAGAATCCATTCTCATTCAGAATCATATCATAGGTCATTTATCTTGGAAGAGATATGTTTACAAATGATTGAAATCAATAGATCATCTATCTACTGAATTGTAGTTACTTTCATCCCTAACAGACTTTCCTAACTAAACTGTATGGCAAAAATGTCTGAAAACGAATAACATGGTCACTGGTGTATAAATCCCTGTAAAACAGACCTAGCAATTACAGAACTGCATGCTACTTGCTACTGACTACAAGACTATAAATACAATTTCTTAAAAATAGCCAGTAACTAATAGAACAGAGGATTTTAAATCAACTGATAATATCAGCATGTAAATGACAGAGAGTAGTCCACTGAGAAAAGAGTTTCTGTTTTATTTTATCTATTGATACTTGAGAGTCGCTTGATTTACAGAATTGAAGAAAAAGTGATGCTCACGAAACTAAATAAAAAAAGATGTTGCGCATGACATGTATCTAAAACTATTAAAGCTTCATGTTGAGAGTCAGGGTTCATCATCAAAGCGTTCAAGAAATTTAGCGTCAGACTTATCTCTTCAAAACCAATCCATGTCAAGAATATTCATTTAATGTGGAGAAAAGAAGAGTGAAACAAAGAATGTACATAAATGTCGAGTGGGACCGTGAAGGTACATCTTTCTTGGAACAGACAAAGGGAGCGTTCAAGACGTCTCCAGAGAACAATGAAATAAAATAACCTCTCATTTCTATTTCTATTTCTATTTCTTTTAGAAGAAGTTCCTTTCTGCAACCTTAAATGTTTCTAGAGTTGGGCTTGTAGTGATTTACTTTGCATTCGTATGTTCAATTTAAAACCATCAAAGGAAGTTACCCTCAAAATTCACACAAAACAACCATATGAACCATAGTGATGACCCCAATAAAAATTTTAAAAATGATTATATTAGCTTCATTAACCCGCTATCTAAATACTCAATTACAAAGCACCATAGATTCGGTTCTAATCATAGGTAGAAATGGCCTTTCTAAATGGAGTCACTAAACTAATGACCTATAAAGTACAATCCATGTGGAATAAATTCATACACCCTAAATATAGACATGAAAGCATTATTACATCATTAGTTCACTTATAGGCATTAAACCACTAAAAGGCATAAATATAATGTAGCATTAATATTCTAACATCCCCCCTTAATGTGAAATTGTAGGATTTACAACATATTTAGTGTAACATAGATAGTACATAGACAAGTAAGCGAATGCCATGATGACAATCCTTGAACAAGAATAGTAAGGTCAACTACATGTGAACTGCTCACTAAAGGTTGCAATAAGGCCATCCCACAAAGAAAAATGATGGTCCAAAAAACTACCCAACCATTCCTTTGTGCTCCCACACAATTTGACTTGACAAAAAACTTCATCCACATATCTTCTTGTTCAATTTGAAAATTTTCCATCAAATCAGAAAACATTTCAATATGTGCATCCCCTTGTGACATATCATGCCAATCAAACTTAGGCTTGAACTAATTGTATACTTCTCTTGGCATAGGGTTTACACTATTTGTTACCCAAGGCAAATCTAACAACTTGTAATCACTAACAACAAAGGGGACATGGGGAAGTTTATCTTGTTTATTATCAAGGGCAACAAGCTAGGATTTAGAATGCAACAAATCAATCTCAAGCATCTCCATGTGGCTCATGAGTTCATTAAGTCCTTGCATAGAAGAATCAAGGCTTTGGCATGGATTTGAGGTAGACATACTACTTGCATATTTAGATAAGGCTTCACTAAAACATTCTTGATCTTTGTACTCATCTTGGCACCTAGGTCTAAAGTATAAGAAGATGCATATGAAGGAATAGACCTAGTGCAATTCTCATACCATAAATCTATATTTTTAGACTATGTTACCGGTTCTTGCCTCCCCTTCCCCGGCTTGGGTCCCAGTTCGGTCCGCCCCGGGTCCGGATCCTAGTACGATCCTCCCTGGGGTCCGACCAGGGTTTGCTCCTAGGCCTGTGTGTCCGTCCGAGACGAACCTAGGGGAACCCAAGGCGAATCCAACCTCCTGTCACTTGCGTGAACAAGTATTTGACTTTTTTTTTTAATCCACTTTTCACAATTTGCAGGCGTCGATTTACTTAAGAGGTTGAAGAAATACCCCAATAGGAACAACCGACGAGTTTAGAAAATTTTCCGACGTGAAATTTGTTTACGACGTGAGACAGTTTTCTCTCCCTCCAATCCTATCTATCGTTACAGGTGGGGGGATTATTGTAGAAGGCAACGGCGATACCTTGGAACATCCACCTACTTCTTCTAGTATCGCTGCTAACCCCGGACGCGCAAAGGGCAATGATCTGCTCACCTCCGACCGATCTCCAACTTTCCCAGGTATTTGTACGAACCAGAGCACCGGTGTTCTATTAGCACTGTAATGTTCATAGATAAAAGCCTATCGGCTAAAAAATTTCGGCCTATAAGCAAGTTTTCCAACATTGTAAAAATCTTTGAGCAAGTTTTTAAGCACTGTATATATTAATACATTAATGAATAGAGTATGGTAACAAGTCACAGAAAATCCTAATATATATCAATTATATATTAATATAAAATATATAATATATTATATTAATTTATTTTTATATTTATTATTTATATAACTTAATATACTTATATTAATAAACTTTTAATTTCTTAATATTAAAATTAATATATTTATGTTTATGTTTATATTTATATATTTTATATTAATTTATATTTCTTATTTATATATAATTATATTTAATATTATATAAATTAAAATAAATATAAAATATGTTAATGAGATAGAATTCTTACGTACCATCCAGATACCTGGAAGCAACTTTCCACCAAGTAATATACATTTTAATTGGCTTGACAAACAAAGTGATTTTTCTCTATTAAATTAAGTTGAATGTCTTTAGATTCTGTTGAGCTTATTTAGCAGCACCTTAATTTGTGCTCCTGGGATTCCAATGCCTGTTGGGATTTTAGCTTTTCAAAGTTTTGTTAAAATGTGATTAATTTTGATAAGGCATCTATGAAGAGTTTCCCATAGAATTTGGATCAATTGTAACCTAAGTTACCGATCCTGGTATTTATTGAGGTTCAAGTTTGTGGATTGGGTTACATTTTTTTGGGATTGGGTTCTTTTTGGGTTTGTCCATACATATATGTGATTATTTATTTACACATATATTAGTAAAATAAATAATATATCTTATATCCATTTATATAAATATAAATAAGAATGCAAAAATTAATATTTATATTAATATGAATGCATTAGTGTGTGTGTGTGTGCGCATTTATTGTGAAGTGGTTTTCTACACAATGTAGTAAACTAGGGATCCCATGATCTATTTAAAAACTATAATGTCATACATGCCAATATAATTACGCGATAGGCGTTTAACTCCAAAAGGAGTAGAGCTCCGTACCCACGCAGTACACCATCAAAGGGACCAGGTTCTCCAGCAGGTACAAGATGACTGTTGTGACCATTTTACAACATCACCCCATTGCAAATGGGGTCCCCCTCTTTTTTGGCCCAGCTCGAGTTTTTTTGCTCTGATCCCGCAGTTCCTAGCATGATTTCATTAGACCAAAGGTAAGATCCTAGTGAAGTTGGCTCACAGGTGTTCGAAGGTATGAAAGTGAGGGTTTTCTCTTGATTGTGTTTGAAGCCCTAAAAGCTTCTCCATAAGCAAAACTGGCCAATCCTTGGTAGATCCATCTTTCCACCTTCGAACCCTCTCATTCCCAGAACGATGCCCTGTTCCGAACTCCTAAGGTTGTGATCCAGAGGGCTTCCAAGTGGTTAAAGGGGTCCGGGACTCAGTGAAATTTCAAAACAATGAACCCAAGAGTCATTCTGAAACGCATGCTCTGGAAGAAATTTCAAACTAAAGGAATGATTCCCTGAACCAGGAAAGAAAGTTGTCCTGATCGCAAATTCCTTGACCAGGTGGAATTTGCATTCAGGAAGAAAGAGTTGTCCTGGTCACATAATCTAGTGCCTACTGAAATTTGCGCTTCAGGAAAGGATGTTGTCCTGGTCACAAATTCCTTGACCAGGTGGAATGTGCAACTTGCATAATAAGGTTCCTGATCAAGTCTGAAAGTGTGCCATGAAGGAAAATTCCCTGCCTATCTGAAAATTTCACCTTGGAAATCCGGAAATCCCTGAGGGGTAGAAGATGATTCTCATGATGGATCCCATTTCAGATATTGAATCTTTGATCAAAGTCAAAAATCTATCCTTGCTAAAACAGAATGATAAAGTCCTTAGCCAAAATCATGAAAACTTGTCAAAGTCGCAAAATCCTGTAGAGACTAGAATCTGCGCTCAGGGAGGAATTTTTGTCCTAGTCGCAAAATCCAGTACCTACTGGATTATGCGCCTAGGAAGTAAATTTGGTCCTGATCGCAAAATCCTGCACCAGGTGGATTATGCGACCTGAACAGGAGGATTCATGGAGAACCTGAAAAGTGCGACTCTGGACAAGGAAGCTCCTGAGGACAGTGAAATTGCAACCTTCCTTCTGGAGGGATTCCACAAAAAGAAAAATTTCAAGCCTCACAAAATTTCAACAAGTGAACTCAAAAATCATTCCAAGGAAAGAGAATTCCTAAACCACGAGGAGTTTGTCCTTGAGCGCAAAATCCTGTTGGAGGTGAAATGTGAGCTCCAGGAAGGATTTTGTCCTGGTCACAAATTCCCGTGCCAAGTGAAATGTGCGACCTTGGTGAGAATTCCTTCACCCCGTAAAATATGCGCTCAGGGTTAAAAATCCAAACCAAACCGGAATTTGCACCCAAGTGAAATCTAGTTGCAACTAGATAATGCGACAGAAAATTCCTTCACAATACAGAATCCCCAACACTCCCTAAAATGCGCCCACCGACCCAGGAGGATAAGACAGTTTTAAGTCGGCCAAGCATATAAACTTTTGGCGGCTAGGTTTACTTGGCCTATCTAGGTTGGCCAAGTGGCATAAGGAGCCCAAACGCCTATATATATAGGCCGCCCAAGACATTATCAAACATTCAAACACAATTCCAAAGCAAAAAAAAAGCAAGTTTCAGCTCTCCAAAGCAGATTTTAGCATTCTAGGAAAGGATTTCACCATTGGAGAGGCAAATTTCATCAAGGAGAGTTCAAATTTTATCATTTCAAAAGCCAAACTCTTCATTGGGGCAGATTTTCCTGTAGGATTAAGGCAGAATAGAAATTCATAGTCCAAGGGCAGAAATTCATTGTCCAAGGGCAGAAATTCATCCTCTAAGGTACATCTTACCTTATGGTAGTGTTGATGATTGTTTTTGGACAAGTCAACAATTAGAGTGAAATACAAAGTATCTAACTCCCTCTTGAGGAAAGCCTCTTGAACGCTGAACTATGTGATCAAACAAGATGACTCCAAGGTTCCTTTCTGATGATTTGGTAAGAGATAGCTCAGTGACTAAGTATGATTTTGCTGTTAAACACAAAGGGACTTACATTAGATCTTTCTTCTTTCATTCAACTTATCTCTCCTTCAGTGTGGATGATATGTATACAAGGTCTCAATAACAAAGAAATAGAAAAGGGTGAGGGTTTAGAAAACTAATCTAAGGTCAATGAGGTAATGATGATGTATTAAACAGACAAACTCCTAATCAACCTAACTCCACTTTGCCAAGGATGCCTAAAACTACATGGAGTTGGTGCAATCTCCTAAGGTTACGCGAATGGTTTTCAAATCATGAAGGCTCATACAAGCACCCTTTGAACGACACAGCTCAAACAAGCATTCACAATCGAACTTATACAAATATGGCTCAGACTAGCTTTACACAACAATTCACCAACGATGAATGTTAAAAGCATGAGCTAGGAGTTGATCAAATATTCAATACAACAAACATTACATCAAAGAGCTTCTAGTCTATTTTACTTTCTACTTGAAACATCTCTCCACTCCATTGAAGTACAAGAAACCAAGTTACTCCACAAGATAACACTTAACACCAAATAAACTTCCAATGTTTTGCATTACTCTTGAGAAATATTTACAACAATTTCAAGTCCTCTCAGAAAATTTCGAGAGTCTCCTATTCTACTCCTACTTGCCTACAATCTAAATCTATATTCTATTAATGATCTACTGAATTACAAATGAGGCAACAAGGCCTTTATATAGTGCTCCAGATTACAATGAATGGCTTAGATCAACTTGATAGCCAAGGGCTCAGATCATGCCACCTCAAAGGTAGTTACAACAACTTGCTATTTTTAGCAAAAGAGAGAGGCAATGAAGGCACATTTTCCAATGTGACAAGGTAAGGCAAAAGCATTTAAAATATTCCTCCACATAGGAATCCCTTTGGCTTCTTTCATTCAATGATACATTTAATGCATTTAAAATGATGTGTTTTCGCCACATAGATGCCACCTCAAATTGTATCAACTTGTAGTGATGTATTCAATGTAATTGTTTGTACTTGTATGTTTAGGAATACATCTTGTAGATCTTGCCTTGTTCATTCTTCTTGTAGACTGGATGTATGATACTTGTTGCTTCACTTGATTAACTTCATGATTCTCCTCCTCTTGCAGGGTACTTGCTGATCTTCCTTGATGTTTCTTTATATAGAGTAGTAGGAGAGATATGATGTTGCTTCCTTCATGATGTAAGAGTAGATGATGAAGCTTCATAGATGACATGAAGTAGAATATATAATGATGCTTCATTCATGAAGAGTAGGAGATCTCTTGGACTTGAAAATTGTAGAGTCTTGAAACTTGGATGGATGAAGTGCATTGCTTGATGATGCCATTGATGAAGTATACTTGAACTTGATGTGATCTAACATGATATCATTGATGAAGAGGACTTGAGATATATCTTGCTGTGACGTCTTGGAGCAACTACCTCTTGAAGTGATGTAGATCTCTTAGAATAATGCTTCCTGGAAGATGATCCTGAATGAAGTAGAATATATGAAATGCTCCAACTTGATGATAACACCTTCCTTATGGTGGAGCAGCTACTTGATGACTTTTCCTTGAAGGTTGAAGAACTTGAAGTAGAATTGATGCCTTAGGAAGCCTTGATGAAGATGATATCCTTTGGACGGATGTCTTCTAGATGATCATGATGCCAAAGAATTCCAACACAAGGATGATGAAAGATTCTTTGAAACTGCTACATGATGCCTTGAAGCTACGACTGATGAAGATGAAGTAGTTGATACTTGAAGTGATCCAACAAGGTATCCTTTAAGTAACTTCTTAGAACAGCTACTTGATGTCTTCTCCACACGACAATTGGTTGACTTCACTCCTAGCATGAAGGTGCTTCCAACACTTTAGCTTCTCTACTCATCATTCACACTTCTGCAACATAGAGGAAGAAACAACATCAATCCTTCGGTTTTATAACATAAATACATAAGAATCATTTGCTTAAGCTCTAAAGAAAATCAAAACGTGAAAGCAAAATAGAAAGTAGAACATTGAATGGAGTCTTTAAATCTAGCTTCAAACCCTTAAACTCTTCCTTCTTGATACAGCAGATATGGATATCTTGGAGCAGCAGATTGAAGTTTGAATTTCTTCTTGAAATCTTCACAAAAACTTACTTTAAGTCAACTTCTTCCAACTCGGATATGCTGAAAAGGTGTATGAGATCAGGAATTCATCTTTTCCTTGAAAAACTTAAACTTTTCCTTTACTTTTAGCGCATTAGATTACACTTTTGAATACCCCTCAATCAAGTCTTCATGCTCTTCATCACCCTTGACGCATTGGATCAGGTTTTTGATATCTCCTTGAAATGCTTTCAACAACCTTAAATCTGACTTCATCCAAAAGGCCTCGCAGAGGATCTTGATTTTTTTGCTTGAAGTTTCTTCTATCAGTCCTTTTGATCTAGGCGCAGCAGATGGATAGTTTTAGATCTTCTTACTGTTTCATGAAATCTGAACCTTGATACTTGTATTCTACCTCTCCCATCTTGGCGTTAAGGAATTAAGTTCTCCTTGAAAGTCTCTTGAATTTACCTTTAAAACTAACTCTTTCTCTTTTGGCGCAGCAGTTTGAAGGTTTAAAGTCTTCTTCTCATCACTTACAAACTTGAATTCTTCTCCTCCTTTAGGCGTATTGGATCTAGATTTCAAGTTCTTCTTGAAATACATGCCTTGGATCAAACTTTTATATCCTCTAAGGGCTAGCGCATCGATTGAGGGTTATGAATTCTTCTTGTTTGGCCTCAAAAATCTTAAACTAGACCACCCTCCACTAGTGGCGCATCGGTTCAAAGGTTTGATTTCCTCTAGATTTTTGCTTTAAAGCTTGTCAAAACTCCAACATACCCTGTTCAGTTTGGCGCAACAGATAGAGGGTTTGTGATCTTCTTCTTGGACTAGCGCATTGGATTAGGATCAAGAGATCTTCCTTCTACATGTGGTGGATTAGATAAGGATTTTGAAATCCTCCTTCATCTCCCCTTTTTGGTGCATTGGTTGAGCTTCTTGAAATCCTTCTCTCATCTCCCCCTTTTGGTGCATTAGATAAGGGATTTGATCTCTTCTTGCTGTCTTAATACAATAGATCAAGTGTTTGAAGTCTCTAAGGGCTAGCGCATCACTTGGAGATTTTAAGATCCTCTTTGATAATTCACTTAAAACTTGAATTAGGCCTGTCTTAGTAGTGGCGCATTGGAGAAAGTGTTTGGATTCCTCTTTGAGGTTTGGCGCAATGGTTGAGGTGTTAGAAATCCTCATGATGTTGGCTTGCTAGATAAGGTGCCGAGGATCCTCTTGGATTGAGGCGCTTTGGTTAAGTGTTTTGAATTCCTCTTGAATGTCTTCTTGAATTTGCCTTCACTTTCCCCTAGATGGCGCATTGGTTAAAGATTTGAAATCCTCTGGAATTTCGCATTGGTTAAAGATTTGAAATCCTCTTACAAAGGTGTTTAAACTTGATCAAGATTTGGTTGTTCGCTTTGAAATTTGCCTTGAAACTGAAATTTAGCCTCATTATGTGAGTGGCGCATTACTTCAAGGTGTTGAATTCTTCTAAAAAACCTTAATGTAACAATTCTAACCAAAACTCCTCCTTCACCTTAGGTCGCATTGGTTGAGCTGTTGAAAATCTTCTTGATTTTCGCATTGGTTGAGGTGTTCAAGATCCTCTAGAATTAGCGCAGCAGTTCAAATGTTTGAATCCTCTTGTTTGGCGCATTGCTTCAAGTATTCGGAATCCTCTAGGGATGGCGCATCACTTCAAGGTGTTGAATTCCTCTAAAATTCCACTCATTTTGGCGCATCACTTCAAGGTGTTGAATTCTTCTTGCAATTTGCGCATTGGTTGGAGGGTTCGGAATCCTCTTCTATCCTCTATCCTTGGGCGCATTTGTTCAAGCGCAAGGGATCATCAACTCGGAATCCTCTTGAAAGCGGCGTGATTTATGAAGATTTTGCGCCAAGATTTTGCGCCACTTTTATATCCCGTCGCATTGGATCAGCTTTTTGAATCCTCTGGAAACTTAGGCGTTTTTCAGGGTTCGTGAGGTAAAGGTATATTGAAAAATATATTTAAGTATAAGATTGAATTTCTTATACTTTAAATATTTTTCAATATACCTTTCAGGATGTTTGAGATAGGTCTCGAATCCACCGGATTTAACATGTAGATTATAGAATTTGGAGGATTCACCAGATTTCAGACTTAGTCAATTTTTCAGGATTTTCAGGATTTCAGGCTATCAGACTTAGTCTTTTCAGGATCTCAAACATACATCAGGAAGGGTCTCATTATTCATTACTTGGATAGAATTCAATCAAGATTCTTCATTTTCCGGATGAGACCTCCAGTTATGAAGCAAAAATCTCCTAGAAGAGGAACTCATTATTGGATTGGCAGAGGAAATGAACCTAAGGCATCATCTAAGATCTCATGCAAAACATCGGAGCTCAAAAAAAGGGGGTCCCCATTTGCAATGGGGCGATGTGTGATTTGGCCACAACAGGTAGATAGTTGCATTATGCTACGCACCTTATGCTCTAACTTGAAATTTTTATATTTTATCTTGAAATTTGCAAAAAAATCTGAATTCTACACATCTTATGCTACAATTAACGAACTATTTATCTTATACTACCATTTTACCTTATAGTAGATAGTTGCATTATGCTACACACCTTATGCTCTAACTTGAAATTTTTACATTTTGTCTTGAAATTTGCAAAAAATTCTAAATGCTACGCATTATGCACAAGTATTTTAAAATGGGTCTTTGAAGAAAAACTCCTTCAACATTTTTCCATGACAAGAGAATGCTAGCATTTTCGTTGCAAGCAGTTTTTTAATATTGAGATTAAAAGTTTATACATATCAACCAGGGGTACACGGGGACGCGTCCCCACCTCCTCCAGCGCCGTCCCCGTCCCCAGTGGCGTTTTCGGGACGGGGGGGACAGCTGGGGACGTCCCCATGGCGTCCCCTAAAAATTGGAAAAAACGGAAACGTCCCCAAAATGAGGTAAAATTAGTGGGGACGGCAAGAACTGTATTGGGGATGTTTGACCATCCCAGGGACAACCAAACGTCCCCAGATGGTTTTGTTAATTAAAAAAAAAATTAACACCACTTCAGGCTAAAAACTTTAGAATCTATTAGAATTTAAATATATTAAACGCCAGATGAAGATCTGAAACCCTAAATGACAAACGTCAAACTCACTAAAATAAAACATAAATATTAAAAGTTTAAAAGTCTAAAAGACTAAAAACAAACGCCAAACTCAGAGCAACGGAAGGAAGAAACGAAGTGCCGACGAAGAAGGAGAAAAGCGACGGAAGGAAGAAACAAAGCAGCCAATTTGATCTCCAGCCAAACTCAGAAAGCGACGGAAGTGTAAAGAAGGGGTGGTTCGGGTGTACGCTCCATTGGCCCTTTCTGCAACACTTGTTGCAACACTCCATTAGCCCTTTCTACAACGTTTGACTCTCTTAAGGTTTGGCCCTGAAGACTTGGTGCATCATTTTCTATGGGTTCGGACTCTTTTTCTAACCATTGTTCAATGTTTCATTGTTTGTATGTTGGAGTTCTCAGCTTGGTTGAAAGCTTGAGTAAACGGTTTGAATTTGTAACATGTCTTTAGTCACACAGTCACACTTCAATGCTATTTTCATTTTGTTAAAATAATAAAAACTTAAATGTTCAAACAGCACTGGCAGAGAATACTCAATACAGTACTGAGTGTCAATGAACTGAATAGTGAAAAGAGGTGGAGCGTGGAGGTGTTTGACAGTGTTTGAAACTGAAAGTTGAAACCCTCAACTTGCAAGCAGCACATAAAGGTACTAGTTTTTTTAAAAAAAAAAATTTTTTGAGTTTTTAGTTTTAACTTTTGTTTTTTGTTTTTTATTTTTTATTATTATTAGCCTTAGTTGGATGGTGTTTTTTTTTGCGTTTAGTGCTCACTCATTGTTCACTTTCAGCCTCTCAAATCCAACTGTCAAACAAACACAAAGTTCAAACAAAAATTTAAAAATCAAAATGAGCAACAGTGAGAAAATTTTGAATGAAGTGAGCAGCAATGATGAAGATCAAGAAGTTGAAATAATACGTCCTCAAAAGGGCCAAAACACATTTGCAAGTTCCGTTGGAAATGGAAATCCAAAAGACCATTTTAAATTCCCTTCAGCTTCTCTTCAAGAATATGCAAAAGGACCTTTCAACCCCAGAAAACCATTGCTTCAATTTGCCACCAATTTGACTGGTGCTAAGGCTAAATATTTAGGGGGCACCAGGCATTGGTTGTATCATATTTGCAAAACTGATTATTATGGGAGCTACAGCAGGGTTGAACATCATTTATTAGGTGAGAGTGGCCATGGGGTTAGAATTTGTGAAGAGATAAAATTGGAAGAACAAGTTGAACTGCTAAAGTTGGTAGGGGAAAGTAAGGAAAAACATACAGCTACTTCTACCAAGAGGAAGCGTTCATCGCAAATCAAAATGCAATCTATTGATGAACATTCCCGTTCCGATCTATCAGTTGGACAAGGACTTGTACAGAAGCATTAGGATATCATAGAGGCAAGAAGGCGGCCACTTTTACCACAGCCACAGGAAAAAAAAATAGTGATAGGGATGATGAATATGCAAAAGCGTGAGCTAGCTGATGATTCAGTGGCAAAGTTTTTCTATGCCCGTGCCATCCCTTTTCATTTAGCAAGGTCTCCTTATTTCAAAAACATGTTCAAAGATGCAATAGCAGTTGGATCATCTTAAGCTTCTCCTGGAGAACATAGATTGCATACCTCCCTCCTTGACAAACAATATTCAAAGGTGAACATAGTAATGGAGGAGATGAAACAAACATGGATTAGGACTGGTTGTTCCATTGTGATGGATGGGTGGACTGATATTCGACATCGGCCGCTCATTAATATTATTGTTACATGTCCTTCTGGTTCATACTTTCTTAGAGCGATTGATTGCTCTGGGAAACGTAAGGATGTTGATTTCCAATTTGCCCTTTTGAAGGAGGCCATAGAAGAGGTTGGGTCTTCTAATGTTGTGCAGGTTGTGATAGATTCAGCTCGTGTTTGTAAGTTGGTTGGATTGATGGTTGAGAGTGTTTACAAACACATTTTTTGGACTCCATGTTGTGCACATACTTTGAATAATGCTTTGAAGGACATTGGCAAAATAGAATGGGTGAAGGTAGCAGTGGTCGAATCTAGATCAATACAAATGTTTATATGCAATCATCAAACTTCGCTTGCATTATTCCGATCCTATTCAAAGAAAGAATTCCTCAAACCAGTTGAGACTAGATATGCTAGCTATTTTATTTTACTGGAGACGATCCTGGAGGTGCAAGATGCTCTACAATCCATGGTGGTTGCTTGAGAGTGGAAAAAGTGGGCTCCATCAAATATAGAAGGACAGAAGGTGAGAGACATGGTGCTTAATGAGAGATGGTGGTATAATATCAGGTAAGAAATATTTACTTCATATTTTTCATTTTTGAGTTTCTAACTTTTTGTTTTGCTTTTTCTTTAAATTATTAGTATTACTATTACTTAGTTACTAATTAGTAATAAGTTATAAGTTATAACTATATTACTAGTGTTAAATTCAAATTGTTAATGTCTTACTATTTTTAAATTTTGTTTGCAAATATATTTGCTCTATCATATCACCTGTTGTGAGTGTGATCAGGTATGCAGATACAGACTCTCCTAGCCTTGGAGAGATTTATGAGACTTTTAATAGCATGCTTGATCAAATGAGGCAAGCAATTCGTGCCAAAAATCCTGAATTACAATTCTATGGGCAGCATATCTGGCCTATTGTCACAAAGAGGTGGAACACAATGAACACCCCTCTTCATATGGCTGCCTATGCTCTTAATCCGAAGTGGTATGCACCTAGACCTGGCCGAATGCTTCCTTCTAAGGATGATGAGGTAATGGAGGGGCTTATGGCAGCCCTTCGTAAGATGTATGGCACTGAGGAGGCATCCATACTTTGAGAGCAGTGGCTTCAATTTTCCGAACTTCAGGTTCCTACATTCAGCAAACCAGAGGCTAGGACGGATAGGGCCACTATTGCACAAAAAAACCCCATTGGATAGTGGAAATTTCATGGGAAGGACACACCAGAGTTGAAGCAACTTGCTATTCGTTTGCTCTCACAAATTGCTAGTTCCTCTACTGCAGAGAGGAATTGGTCCACCTATGGCTTCATCCACTCGATCAAGAGGAACAGGCTTACCTCAAAACAAGCAAAAAAACTAGTTGCAGTTCATAGTGCTTTGAGACTTCAGGATCGACAGACTACTAAGTATCGACAAACTCCAACAGCACGTTGGGATGTTGATCCTGAAGATGTTAGGCAGATTGATGAGGAGGTGCAGCTAGAGATAGTTGGAGTTCCATTGGATTATCCACTTCAGGCAGAGAGAGTGACAATGACACAGATAGTTCTTTTGATCCTGATATTGATAGCCCGAATGAGGCATAGATATTAGTCTTTAGATTGTTGTATTTTGAAGTTTGAGACTTTAGGTTTAACAGTTTGAGACTTTGAGTTAACTAAAACTTTATCTTTAATTTTGAAGTTTGAACTTTGAACTTTAATTTTAGAATTTGAACAACAAAATGCTTTAATATTGCCATTATGAATCTTCAATCTCATGATTATCAATTTATCATTAAATTTCAATTCTATTGTTGTTTAGAATCTAGATTGCTGTTAATCTAGATTGCTGTTATACTAGTTTATTGAAGTTTATACCGCTGTTATCTCTATTTCATATTCATATTGAATCTTGATATTTTGAAAAATTCTTATATATTCTCATATTGATTGCTTATATCTCTATTTCATATTGATATTTTGAAAAATTCTTATATATATATATATTGAAAAATTCATATATCACCGTCCCCAGCCGTCCCCAAAAATTGGCCCTCGGACTGCCGTCCCCGAAACATGTCCCCGAAACACGTCCCCTGTCATCCCTGTCCCCCCATCGCCGAAACGCCGTGAAACATAGATATCAACATATGCCCCATCACCTTATAAAAGTGTTGTTCATCACAAGTACATTATGACAAGGGGAGGTAGATAGTTGTATTACACCTATAAATGAATGGCATGACCTATCGCTCATGCAGTTCAAATTGCATTCCACATCACCTAGTATTTGGTGAAAAGATCTTTTGCTGTCAAAAAAACAGTGGTGCAGTTCACCTTGCATTCCACATCACCTAATATTTAATGAAAGGATCTTTTGCTGTCAAAAAAACAGTGGGTTAAGTAGTAGCTTCTGATCGTAATAGCCCATGTTTATAAAAGAAAGCAGAAAAATCACAATCCCAGGCAAAAATGTCCGGTGGCAACTACTCTTCAACTTCCCGTTACTGGTGGTGCAAGGGTATGTTTTGTTTATTAGTAAAGCTTTTGTTTACACTCTACTTATTCAAATAATTTTCTTATAATTACAAAATGCAGCCCTAGGCTTAAGTCATGAAGCAGTTTGAGAAAATCTTACCTTGGATTGATGTGTAGGCTGACACTCGAGCAGAAAAGGAAGCTGTTAGTTATTCAGTTGATGTGATGAAAGCAATGGGTTCTTCTGTCCGTTTGTTGTTACCAAAGGTAATATTAAGCTACATTCCATTCTTGAATTGAAATTGATTAGAGAAAATTAGATTTCAAGATATTATGATGCTGTCTGCCAATATTAAGTTCAAAATTGACTGCAAGAGAGAACATCTGTACTTGTTACCACACAACAGTTTATTTTTAACTCTCTTGTTTGTTTGCCTCAGTTATATACATAATGAGAGATGTTTATTTATATCTCTTATTGTTTAGCTGCAGGTGGAGGGTAAGGATCAGGTTTTAATAAATCATTGTTGGAAGCATGCGCAGATTTATTAACTACAACAGTAGCAATGGAGGTAAGGATCAGGTTATAAATTTTGACCTACAACTTTACTTGTCTATTGCATTGCAGGGACCTAACAGTATTTTCATTACCCAGGTTGAAGAATCTAGTTTGAGGGCCCATTTAGTTAAGCTAAAACAAACAAGATATTTATAAGAACAATCATTGGTGTCGTTGCTGTTGAATGTAGAGAGCAATAGCCAACGTAAGGAGATATGTTAGGCTGTATCAGTTTTAATGTTGATCAAGCTGCTTTTGCATTGAGGTGGAAAAGTTGGAAGCTGGAAGCTGCATTGGTTCTTTGTTGCAGACATGACATCTTGCATTCTGAAGCCAAAGGTGGTAAAAGAAGTGTAACATAGTTTGATGGTTAGCCTGAATCTACTGCATGTTTTTCTATGCGCATGAAGATTCTCAATGTCTATATTAACTTGGTCTAATGCTCACCTTACAAGGGATGTTGATACACTTTGCAGTGCTTGTATACAATTTTTTCCAAAAATTTCAGTTCCAAAAATCAGTTGAGACTCACATTTTACATGTAAGTGGGGTACTTCGGAAGATTGCATGCCTCGGTCCCACATTTTGAATTGTGCCTACGATAAACCACCAGGACTAGTGCTTTTTAGCACTATCTATTTACATTATTTTAGCAGTTATTGCATATGTACCTTGACAAACCAAAGCCAAATGAATATTAGCTCCAATTCGTTGCTGTGCAATTGTGGGCATTTTGAAGCAGTTAACAAAGGTTGTTCATCAATGCTCTGCTATATTGATGGGTTACGTGGCTAATCCAATTGTATTTCATATAATGAATTTGCATTCTCTCAGAAGTGTTTAAGCAAACCAAGTGATGGTTATGTTCACATGGTAATATAAGGACCATTGAACTGATAAAATGAGCCATTATGGGATATATAATGCATGGCCCCTTGAATTTGTAGTCCTCAAAAGCAATTAGTATGGTTTGTTTAAAACGAGAATACATGTTCATTCACAAGAGAAATGACACAAATAATCTGCATACTTGTGGGTTAATTATTGTTGAATGTTTTGGGTACATGGAAGTGGTGGATAAAACTACAAGAGAAATGACACAAATAATCTGCATACTCGTGGGTTAATTATTGTTGAATGTTTTGGGTACATGGAAGTGGTGTATAAAACTACAATTGAAAAGAGAGTGGTAGTGTCCACTGATTGAAGCTCTTAAATGAAAATCATTTTTTCTTCTCCTATTTCTTTCTAAGCTTGGTCTGATTTTATCTGTATTCATAGATTGGTATCTGCAATCGTCATTTTAGGGCTCCAATTCCACCTCTTGAAGCTAAAATTAAAAAAATTATGATACATGTGAAGATTATTCTCACAGTTCCACTAGCCAAGCCATTTGCCACAGGACGCTATTTTACAAGCTGGTTGTGATGTTATTCCTCTAAACCTTCTATTGAGAGTGACTAGTTACTTTGACTTACATTGCTTGTTTGTTATTTCTTTGGCCTAAATGACCTCTTTAGGGTGCTCTCATAGGTTATTATCTTTGACTACTGCTCTCCAGTTTTAATGACCTACTTTAGTATTTGTGAATATTTATAATATATATTATTGATGAGCTTTAACATAGTGGATAAAAAAAAATATTTCAGATATAATTTCCAAGTAATAAATCTACAATAAATTTTCACTACTTCAAAACATGGCCTCTTCCCATCAGCTCAATACACAATACCTCTCAGTATGGGACAAGGAATGGTCATTGGTACTTGTTGAAATTGTAGGACTCTACATTAAACTTGTAGCATAGATTTATAGAAAATAACATTGATAATGTGGCTTGCTTTGGAAATCTGAGATATTATTAGCATCCAGAAAAAACCTTGAGAGTTGAAAACCTAGGCAAATCTATGGTACTTTATTTTTGTATAAGAAGGCAGAAGTATAAACTAAAAGTAAACCATAGAAAAACATGTACAATCGTATGCTTGCTCAATCAATTGGTTTTGTTTTATAGTGAACTGTTTTCCTTAAATCTTCTTGTTTTCCCATTCAAAGTTAATTTTGGCGGATCATCTTGAATCATTGAGAAAATCTGCCATTTACTGTTTATCTCTGCTTGAGCTTTACTGATTTCTCAATATTTGCTCTCCACCTCTCTTAAATCCCTGCTGGCAGCTAGTGCTTCTCACTCTTCTAAATTTACTAACTGTTGGTGACTCCTTTTGTTTAAGAGTAGGGGTGATTGGTTGGGTTTATGGTCTCTGCCAAATCATGAGAACTGCTTTAATGTTCAGAAATATCAAGACAATTTGCTTTAATTATGAAAATCATGTACTTTTTGAATTGTTAAGACAGTTTAACTGTCCATTTAATCAGGTCCTCTTTCACCCTTTGCACTATAAATTTGCATTTGGTTATGAAATCTTTTGAGAGTAAATGAGCTATATAGTGGCTATAGATAGAAGCTCTTTCCCAAGCTATTATTTCTCAATTAAAGATTTTGACTATTTGATTTAAGTCTGACAGAATAACAGGACCGTGTATTTAATTATTAATACTTTTAATGTGATTGAATTTTTGGATGGAAGCCTGACAAGATCCTGTTATTAACTGTTGAATTTTAAAATCTAAAGATAGGCAAGCTTGCGGGGATAGCTGTTGGCTCTATAGTCACAATAACAGCCATTTTTGTAGGGTGTTCTATAGAAATTGCTATGCTTACCATCTCAATTCCTTTAGGGAAACAAATTTTGAAATAGTTGCTGTTGCTGTACGTTTTGCAGGCCTGTCCCAAGAGGATCCATGAATCCAGCAAGATCACTGGGTCCAGCAGTGGCAAGCAACGAATACACATGTTTGGATATATGTCATAGGTCCCCTTTTGGGAGCAATCATGGGTGCATGGTCTTATACCTTCATTTGCCTCACAGAAAAACCTTTGCAAGCCATTTCCTTGAGGCACATATCTTCATCTTCAAGCGGGAAAGATCTCAATACAAAAATTTAGATATATTGATCATTAGGGTGTCACAATCACTATAATGTTGCGGGTGTGGTACTAAGTAGTTATACATGTTTCCTTGAGCTTCAGCTACAACTGATGTGCCCAAATACAAGATAGTACATATCTCTCCCTCACAAAAAAGGGGAGGACTGCCTACATATAATATCAATCTTAGATTATTAAATAGTTAAGTTACCAATGTACTTCACCCCCTTGCACTACACACAATGGTTAATGGCTTCTTCTGCCACAAAATAATAATATTAAATTTCATTGTGATTTTCCAATTGATTAAGTATTACACTGGCTCCATATAGCTATCGGCATACCCATTGCACATTAAGTATGATTGCTAGTAAATGTATTATAATAATAAACATTTTACAAGTTTGATCTATAAATCCCTTCACATGAAAATACTTTTTGTAAAAATATTTTACAAGTTATGGTTAGAAAAATACTTGTTACTAGAGTATTCAGACATTTTGCCATTATTTATTAATTTGTTTATATATAAGTATTCAAGTAAATAAGAACACTAATATTTTATTTTAACCCCAATTAAAAGTAAATCTATAAGGCATACCAATATGCCTATAATAAAGGTAAGATAAAACTATGTTCCTTATTAATGTATCTAACCCACGTGAGTAGCATTCTCAAAAGAAAACAAATAATTAAAAACCTAACTTCTCGTATTAATCCGTCAAGTGATTTAACTCTCATGGAAAACTGAAATAAACAGTGAGCTGCCCACCGTGGAGCCCTAACATCACTGTAGGTCAAATAATTCCATTCTCTCAGCTACCCGAAGCAAAACCCACATACAAAAAAAAATTCTGTATTCATAATAAATTTATCTGTGTAAGGATACCACCTGTGTGAAATAAAACAATCATTAGACAGAAAACCTTCTAACACTTTTCCATTGGATTTCATAACTCCGATCTGGCTACAGATCTAGGTTTGAATACCACGGCTTCTAAAAAAAAAAACGCTTTTCAACCAATGTTAATGAAACTTAGCTCGGTATAAGAATACTAGCAATGTAAAGTAAAGCAAGCATTAAACATTAAATTTTCAACAGTTGTATTCATTAGATTTCATAAACCTAATAGACCATGGGTTCTGTGCTCCGTGCTGACAACTACCAAAAAAAAAAAACATTTGCGTACAGTGTGAATGAAATTTAGCTTAGTATAAGAATACTCGCTGATCAAAGTATATAGCCTTCAAGCTTTAAACTCGCAACATTTAACCTTGAGCTTGCTAATGGTCAAAGGTTCGAGTCTCACGGATACCCAAAAAGATATGGTTGTTCAATGCGAATGAAATTTAACTCAGACTACAGATCCAAGCTATGTAAGACACACAAAAGAAATATTTCAACATTATTCCATAAGATTTTGTTACCTTAAGCTTCCTGCCCTGATGGTATCCAACATCTGGCTGGTAATGATAAATCCCCTATCAAGCACACGAGATAAAACCATTAACCACGTATTTGCGTCAAGACCAGGGGAAATCCTCACACGGACTTCCAGAAGGTCGGCTGGGGAAAACAAAATTTTGAGCAGAGAAGCTCGAGCTAGATTCTTAGAGAAGGAAAATAAAAGAAAAACTAGCCACCTACCAGAGAAGCTCGAGCTAGATACATCTCTCCCACCCCTGTATCCAATGTATTAGGTCGAAGCAAGTAAGCCAGTTCAGGGAGGGAAGGGGATAGATACCAGAAAAGAGGGTTCCTAATCAATTGCTTGTATCCGGGATGTCAATTGCAAGTAACCGGATTTCAAGCTATCAATAATAGTTGAAGAGGGGAATAATAGATGCAGAGGGGGTGATTCGAATGACTCAACCCAGACTGGGTCATTAAAGGATAAAACCTAAAACCCTCAGCGAAGGAGCGACCTCATCCCGCCCAAAACCCTCATAAAAATAAAACCTAAAACCCATCTCGACACACACCCCCCCACTCTTTTCAAAATAAAAATTTTTAATGCAAAGAAAACTCCAAATATTATATCTTAAAAGAAACTAAACAATCGAACGTATCATATGAAATGCTATCGAAATATAACAAGGGATGCATTGCGTTAGCGTCCTGCCGTTTGATGTGTTATTTGTTAGTTGGTGTTGAAACTGATTTTGGTAGCAATTTAATTTTGCTACGTTGTTAAGAAAATCAAAATTTATTGAACTAATGTAGTTGAATTTGAGATGGAATTGAACTGGGAAATTAAAATGTTTAACATGACTATTTCCAGTAGTGGACTTTAAGGAGTTGTGACTCTAATCGCTGCCACTCCGCCAAGCTAAAAAGACATAATAAAGTAAGGCCACGCTTAAGATACAAGAAAATTCTGCATCTTCAAAACTTTCTTTAATTCTGTACAGTTAACAATATGATGGAGAGAAATACGCTGTAAAGCATTGCCAATAGGTTGCATTTTCTAATGAAACTGACCCTAGGAAATTCTGGAATGTTCAATCAATAAAGAATTCCTACGAGTTAGCTGTTTTTTTAACACATTAGCATCAAAAGACATCCCTCTACGTTCATATTAATGCATCTTTGTGTGTTTGAACTTTGAAGTAGATGTTTATTCTATTTTTGACCTTTTCTGTTATCCCCTGGACTGCATTCTAGATTGAGCAGGCATGAGAAACGTGAGGGAGGGCTGAATGCATTTACTTTTGAAGACAGCTGAACGATAACTATAATTTTTGAAATAGTCAAATCACAATCTGGTTATTATATAGTGAATATTTTAAAACACGTCAACATTGGGACTCTCTGCCTTTAAGGCTTGCAAAAGAATGGAATTTTTATGGTATACAAACTGGATCGAATTCCGAACACAGAGAGGCGTGTCCACATATACACAAGTGATTGAAATCTAACCTGCGATTTTGAAACCAAAAAGGACACAGACATCACAAATTCGAACCCAAAGTAGATCATATGCTTTTATTTTTGTTGTGGCTATAGTTTGGAGTGTTGGTAAAAAAAATGATTGGTTGAGAGATTTTATCTCTTATTGTTGCCTTCATGCGAATCAAGGCAAACATTAAGTACTGAAGTCAAGATCAACCATACCAAAATTAAATGAAGTGAGTATGGCCCATACTTTAAGTCCAATCAAATAGATAATATTGTTGCAAAAGTCAATATTTCAATCAATATTAAAATGACATTTCCTATAACCAATCTTATGGAATCTCATGAAATCTTAAAAATCAATTGAAGTGAAAAAAATCTTCCAATGTCAAATGATATTAATTGAAAAGGATAACATTTGGACTCCTAAATAGGGAATTCACATTTATATTAAAAAATTGGACAATTTGCAGTTTATTTGTCTTTGTCAGCGCTACATTTGGCATTCACTACCCACAACTTTACTGCTCTAACCTTGTTTTCCTTTAATCTGATTCTTCATACCATGATGCAAAGAGAGATCACAGGTTAAGGTAGGCGCTAGTTTATATTGAAAACAATTAGAGCCAATAAGTCTTTAAATTGCATAAATAGATCACAGTATCGTCAGAAGCCCACGACCAATTTAGTGCATCAAACTAAAGGTCTTTTCTAAAGCCAAAGCAGGGATGGATCTGCAAAACTATGATTCCTGCACATGAATTCAAGAGGACCCATTTAAGACCTAGAATTAATCAGCTCGTTGTGAGTATTTGTTTTGTACTTGTTTCAGTCTGCAAAATTACTTTTGAATCTTTGATCTTATATCACGTCTTTGAGCACAGATAATTACTAAGCCCTGCACTGGATTGAGAGAGAGGTTGTCTAGGTTTCTTGGACAAAGAACTCAAAGGTTTCATCACAATGTGTCATTATTAGACCTTCCTTGTTCAAGATTTTAACCGTAGTTCTATCCTCCCATATCAAAACCAGTACTTTTATGCCCTGGTCTACCTTTTTCTTCAGAATGTCCCCAACCGTGACCCCTTCTGCTCCTTTTATCATGCACTCCTTGTCCCTCACAAGAGTAGTCTTGGTATACGCACATGAACCAGTTATGTCTATAAATTTCTTAGCTCCGTTAATGTACTTATACATCTCCCAAAATCTCAGAGGACTATATAACTTTCCTCCGTCCAATTCATACTAGGTCTGAACTATTCTGATAGGTGTGAATTCTGATACAGACTAACCTTGCAGTCCTTCCTCTATTTAAAATAGACGTCCTATACGCCAGGGAAGTCGTGGCCTTGAATCTGGATGCCCCAGTGTGGATCCTCCATCACATGACTGAACTGCAGACAAACATGAATCTGAGCACTCTTCATCTTCTCACTGAAATCTTCGTTATACTAGTCATACCAGTCTTCAATCACTTTGCCTCTCAGAATCTCTGAGATGGGAATTCTAGCTCTGCCCATCACTTGTGCAGAGAAAGGCAATTTGTTCTTAATGCTCACTACCATATATTCACATGGAGAACAACAACTAGAAGATGAAATCTTCCCCAACTAATGTAAAATCAATCATTCTAGAAACACAAGTGATAAAAATCTAAAGTTCCTTATATATAACACAAAACCGCTGAGAAGAACAGCAACAACAAGAAGCACAAGAAGCAGAGAATAACAATATTTCTTTCCAAAGTCGATGATGATTATGAGAACCAGCACAAAGCAAATGATACTGGTGCAGCAAATAATTTGCATATGAAGCAGCACAAAGTGAGAAGAAATGAAAAGAACATACCCTAAGAACGCAAATATGTGCAGACAATGTATTTACACACACAAGAAGAAGAAAAATGAAGAAAAAAAGTCTTCTAAGCTTTTGTACTGAACGACAATAAACAGATATTTGTAAAGAAAACACCATATAGAGCCATGATTTTCATTCCGTGGCTTAAAAATATAGTTTTTAGACAGAATTGTTTGGTCGCTTGAACCCTCTTGAAAATGAAAGCTGCATTTCACTGCATCTCCAAAAGCATTTAAAAGAAAACAGGGGAAAATAGCTAACTAATAAATGTAAAATGTTCAGAATTTCACTGGCAAGTAGAAGAATTATGTTTACTTTCTATAAGCTTGCATTAGAATACAGCAAATCTCATTTGAGGACAATTGTTTCATTTTTATTTGGATGTTGAGATTTATACTAAATTCTTGAATTGTTCCTGTTTAGAACAGAATTTTAAAAATTGAAGCGATGTGTGAGAGAGACAATACCCTACCCTTGCAGGCTTTGTGTCTGCATCTACATTGAACATATTTAAGAAAATCAATAGATAATAATATTTCTCTTATTAACAATACATATACATTTTTAGCTAGTGTTGGAAGTAAATAATGAGGGACAAATTTGAAATGGCAAATACTGAGTACAAATTCTTGAAAGTAGGTGATAATTTGTTATATAAAATCCCTTTGAAACATATAAGACAAATGATATAAAAGTTTCTTAATGCAAAAGTTTGTTAAACAACATAGAGATTCATTGCAATCTGATTTTTTGCTCCATTTGCATCCTGCAAGACATGTATAAAGATGGTTGTCAATAGATTATTATAATAAATAAGCTATTGTAATCAAGAGTGTGATGAAGGAACTAATTACTTTGAAATAGTTTTTTACATAAGACATTAGCAAGAGAAGTAGAATTATACCTTCTAATATGCATTAGTCCTCCTTACAATTGGCACTGATAATAATATTGTTCTGATTAAGTGTGAAGTCTCCTTTTGCTGAAAAGTCTCTTAGCATGAAGACAATATCTGATTTGTCATCGATATACTGTTCATAGGAGACGTTGTGGAGTTCAGGGAGCAACATCTGAATGATGGACTTGTCACAAGAACAATTAATAGTTTTTTTATTATCAGTAGTCAAAATTGTTTTCAGATACAAGGACTGTATGTATGCAACTTGTTTCTTGCATATAATGCAATGGGCAGTTTGCTCTTCTAGTGTTCCATATGCATCAAATTTGTAATTACAGTTTGGACAGAATGCATGGAATGGACTTGAGAAGGCATTGGCTATTTTTAATATTCCATGGACCTACAAGACGTGTTGAAGTATTATTAGCTTTTGGCTTAGATTTACAAAATTGTAAGTAAAGAAGTCAAAGAGTTTAAAATTACTTACCTCAAATGTTGATTGTAGTACTGTGTTTAATCTATCCAAGGTCCTTTTATTATTTAGTTTACCAATATATGTTGACTGGCCTGTATAAAGTTTGTTGTCCCTTGAATCTATCCGTTTAACAATATTCTTGAAAAGCATAGGTGGGAATTCATTCCTTTGGACTTTGTCCTGGATTGCTAGGAAGTAGTGCTCCAAACTTGAATGCATTATCAGCTATTTTTTATCAAGAGAGTTAGCATTTTTTTCCATGTATCTAAGGAATATAAGAGAAAATGAAAAAGGAAAAATACAATGAATTGATGATTGGGGAGAATAATTGACCTGTGCTTTGTCAAGTTCAGTATCTCCATCTTTCAGATCAACAAAATATTGGTTTCCTTTCTTTGTTGCAGCCATTACCAAGGCACCAATAGTTCCTGTGGAATAATCATCTGTGCTTGCAAGTAATTGTTTGATTGTAGTGCTTGGTATGAAGTTGTATTCTTGACAAATTTGCGGTATGACTTCCACAGTGCTGGAGTTGTTTAAGATAAGGATGCAATCACAGTCACCACGATCATAATTTGTCTTTACAGCAATCTCGAAGCCTGAAATCTGGATGCTTGAACCTGGGACTATCTTCTGTTCAAATTGTTTCACAAGGTCACCAGTTATGTTTATAGTCACTGTCATCTCAGCTTTGGCATCTGTTAGGTCAGCCCGAAGCACTTCACGTGTTCTATTATTTTTATCTAATGTTGTCTTATAGACAACAACGATATCTCCTTCAAATGTCTGTCCAGCTCTCCGGGCATTAAGATCTTCAATAGACATTGAGTTGGGATTTTTTGTCTTTGATCTGTGGGGATTGAAAGAGAATTATTTGAATACTAGGAAATTGAATCAGTATCATATCTTTGCAAATTGAAGGTGTCATTTACCTTTTTGTTGATTGTTGTTGTTTTGCATGCAATTGTTTCTCTTGTTTTTTGCTGCTTTCCATTTTTTAGCTGCAACAAAGTTGTCAAATGTTAAGATACATGTTGTGGAATGTTAATTTATTAATTGTGCTTTTTAATAATAAGAAGTTATAATTATGTCATAAATGAAAAATAGAATTTTGCAATAAATAGGGATCAATTCATACCTCCAGATATGTTGAATAACATAGTGAAGTTTATTTATTGACATGAATTGCTCAAGAGGCTTTTGATTTATTTTGCATCATTGATTTCAAGCATTGTAAAAATTGCATCATGATCAGTCCAATATGCTTCCGATTTGTAAATACAATATGTTTGTCTATGTACATTACACCAAACATGATCAATCAGTGGTCTAGAAAGGGATTGTATATTGTTTAATAGAAAGTTCATTTTGTGTGTTTGCATATGGCTAGAGAATTCTTTTGTTTTCTTGTTATGTATAGACATGTCAATGTTGAAATCGCCTACAATGTATAGAGTAGCATGAATATTTATGCAAGAAAATACTTGGTTGGTGATTTCTATGATTTCTAACAATGGGGTAGCAGGTCTTACATATAGATTAGATATGTTGATTTCATTATTGTCAAAAGTTGTTGTTATTGTTATAGCTTCAGCATTATTTGTTTTGTGTTGCATAGTTTTTAATATCTTTTTTTTTTTTTGGTGAAAGTCATAACACCATGTATATGATATGTTGAGAAATAATTAAAATCTTGAAATGGATTGATAAAATTAGAGGATCGAGTATGTGTTTCTTGTAAACAAAAAACATCAGATGACATTATACTGTGATCACTGAGTATGTCTTGTATATGAAGAGGCAGGTTACGTGTATTCAATGTGGATAGTAATATTTGTCCAGTATGAATTTCTTTTAAATGTTCATTTTGAAATTTCCACATTGCTGTAGATTGTAGACGTGACATTTCGACAAGTACTTTTTTCTTGATTTTGAAATTGTTTTGTGTAATAGGTTTCAGCAGAAATAAGTTGTCAATTGTTCTGGTGCGTGAAAGTGCTGTATATGCCAGTCCATGTTTGTTTATGCCTGAAGGGTCAAATGCAAGACCTTCTATTGTGAGTCCTTGGGATCTATGAATAGTGCGTGCACATGCTAATTGGATTGGGAATTGTCTTCTAATAGTTATCTTCTTTTGATTTGTAAGCTTGTGAATAGGTTTGGCAATTCGAAGTATAGGTGTCCAATCTTTATCAATGTCATTGGTAAAACATTGTGCTAGCCTCTTTGATTGTCGATGTCCAATTTGTGGATCATTAAATTTGATCCAAACAATGTCAAAGTCAACAAATTTGGTGTATGCTTTAAACATTCCATCGGATCCATTGACTATACCATCTTGTGTGTCATAATTACCAGCGTATATTTCAACTAACATATTTGGCTTCAACTCTATCTGAGTTGGTAGATTGGTTGAATAATTATAAGATCTTATTGCATGATAATTGTCTTCATATTCATCAATTGAATTCAATATGATCAGATTTCCATGTGCAATTGAAAGCATTTTCCTGTTGTGTGTATCAACATCTTTTCTTCTATAAAATAGAAAAGGGAACATTGGGTCCATTGGTGGTGGGCGGAGGCAATTTTTATTGAGGTATTCTAAGTCGTCATTTGTTTGTGATCTAATGCATATTCTATTCAGTATGTTGATGAAAGTTTGATTTCTTTGTCGCATTGTTGTTTGCAAGGAGTAGTACTTTATTTTCTGTTTCCAAAAAATTATATGGCATTAGTTCATTTGTTGTTAGTAAGTTTTCGAATACTAAAGAATCTTGTACAGGTTGTGCTTGGTAAAGATCGCCACAAAAAATGGTATCAAGATTTCCAAAGTAGCTAGTAGGCATTTGCATTATATCTCATAATCGTTTGTCAATAGATCGCATAAATCTTGCACCTACTAGTGAAATTTCATCTATTAAAAGGACTCGTAATTGTTGATAATGCTTTGACATTGCATCTAATGTTTCAGAATTCAAAGGAATGAATTCTGACTTGTTGAAAGGCATATGCAATGCTGAGTGTATTGTCATGCCACCAATGTTGTATGCTGCTTTCCCTGTGTAAGCAAGAATAAGGCCTTTTGGCTTGTCTGGATCATTATCAATAGAATTGTTGTATATGCGAATAAGACTTTGGTATATTGCTTTTGCAGTAAAAGTTTTTCCAGTTCCAGCTCCTCCTGTTAGGAACAAATGTATTGGAGTTTTGTTGTTTTCCAATTTTTTAAATACAATGTCTTTTACAATTGCTTGTTGTTCTTTGTTTAACATTTGCCTCATTTTGTAATATTCGGCATTGTCAATCATTTGACGATGTTTTGATATTTCAAATGCAACAGAATTTGTTTTGTTTATTTTGTTGAGTTTTAATTTATCAATATCTAATTCTATGTTATATTGTTCTTCTTGTGATGAATGTTTTTTAGGTGAGGGTTGGTTGTGAATTTGTTCATCAATAGTTTTAAGGTCAGCAATGGCAGTGTCAATGTCACCCCATGTCTGATTGACATTGTAATTGTATTTGATGAAATTAGCTCTAATTGTGCACTCATGATATGAATATGCATTATGCCATGTTTCAAAACCATCTTTTAGTGTGTTTTCATTTACTGTAAATGGCACATAAAGTAGTAATTGCTCTCTGTAATGATTCTCTTGGCTTTGGCTTCTAATTTTGTACCATTTTTTTTGTATTCTGAAACAAATTGTGCAAGACAAATGTTTGTTATTGTTTTAGGCCGTGCAAGATAATAGTCTATTAATGAATTGCAAGTCACATTTTCTGAGTCATCTGGTTCTTTGTTCAAATGTTTTACTGACTTTAAAATAAATGTTCGCTCATTATCAGGCCTGGTGTCAATGAATATACATTTCCTTGAGCTGTAGTTTAGTGGAAGAGATAGTACAAGGTGAACAGCTTGTTGCGAAGACATTTGTTGTAAATTGAGCAATGTATTTCCAAGTTTACTTATCATTTTTATAGCATCTATTTTATTTTGTTCATGTTCTTTTCGAATTCTTTTGAATGCATTTGTCATTGACTTATCGATTTTTGTCATGTAAGAGCTGTAATACATTGCTGCGACATATGCATTCAAGACAAATTGTGCGTCTGTATTTGCGTTCCATATTTCTGGTATTTTTTTAGCAAAGCTATTATTCCATATGTGTGCTGGTTTCCTTTTCAAAAAAATTGTGGGCCTATGGATTGTAGATTTGATGGCCATTATGTAATCATCGTCAGTTAAATTCATTTCTTGCAAAAACATTTCAAAAGAGAATGAATTGTCATAGTTTGATTGTTGTAAAGTGGAAAGAATATCTTTTGCGGTTGAAATTGTAGTTTGATCATTGTTTATAGATGGTTCAATAATTGAAGTTTTCCCCATTGGTGGAAGTGGAAAATTATATCGACAATTTTGTTTTTTTGATTTCCTGCATTGCTTCGTATGGTGATGTTTATGTATTATAGCTAAGTCGCGATGTAGTTCTTCAGTATTACATGTTATGTACTTGTCTACAAATTCTTCAATATTTGAATTACTATCTTTACCATAAATCGGTGCATCTCTAATCCACAGCAAGAAATGGTCATGTTCATTTCCACGATTTTGGAATTCAGTTACAGAGAAATAATCCAGGATTTTCCCAAAGAAGGAATTGTCTGTCAATATTAGCTTTTTTATTGCATTGATTCTATGCCTATAATAACGTGCACATGTCACAAGATCTTTCCTTATGAGCTGAAATTTGTCAGTTTCATTTGCTATGTTGTGTTGCTGATTTGTTTTTGTTTGATATGTATTGTGTAATTCTGCAAGCATTTTTGATAGTGGCTCCCAGTATTGTTCAGCGCTTGTAAATGTAATAAAAAAGGTAGGAGGTCCAAGTTGTCTAATCATTGCAAATGCATTTCTTTTTAATTGATGCATATAATCTGGAGATATTCTTATCCTTTTGAAATCAATGTAACCAATGTCAGATCTAAGAATCTTTTCTAAATTGGGTTTATGTTTGACATCTTTTGCTACTAGCTTTCTTCCTTTTAGTTGACCTTTGCGTAGTCTTATGCACATTGTGGATAGAACTTGGTGTATAAGTATCTTAATGGTCTTGAAAAATAGATTTGTTGTATGGTAAGCAAACTTTCTATTTGAGTTTTGTAATTCCCATTGTGCAATTTTTGGGTATGGAAAAGATCTGGTTATGTTTTCATCACGTGGTTCCCCAAAGAATAGTGTAGGAAAATTCATTTCTTCTGCATATTTGTCTTTAAAGAGTCCAATAGGATTATGGCCTTCTGCTGGTGCAAGTTCTATAATCTTGTCTTGCATTTCATGTATAGATTTTGATTCAGTGAATCCGTGTATTAAGGTCTCACAAGGTTTTTCATTTTCTATATCATTTTCCACATCGCTTCCGATATCGCTTTCACTAGTAGTATTTTCATTTATGTGATCATTGTCATTATTGTATTGAAGAGTTTTTTTCCAATCTTTATTTAATTGAACATTTTCCATTTTATATAATGTTTTCTTGCATAATTGTTTTAAAGCTTTCATAACGATAGTTGCACGTACCATTCCTGTTTTGTATGCATTTCTATATTGTAGTCGTCTTTTAAGAGCAACAGCAATTGTAGATGTCTCGTTAGTACAATGTGGTAATGTTGTTTGTATAATGTCTATGTTAACTGGCACATTGATAATAGAGCCTGTTAGACGCATTTGGGAATTTTTGTATCCTAGTTGCCATATTTGTGCAAATGCAATTCTAAGTGAGACTAATCGTTCTTCTAGTTGTGAAAGCATTGCTACATAGTGCAATGGTTTATTTAACCTGATATAATCTGGTGTTGCATATCTAGGTAGTTTGAGATGGTTCAATGATGGTTTACATTTGCGACAAATATAGTTTTCTTGTAGAATACATTTTTTATTTGTTAATTTGGAATATGCATGCTTTTGTTTGTCCTTCAGCATTGATATATCTTTCTTGAAATGCAACATTTGACAAATTGAACATGCATATTTTGGCGTGTCTTGAATTTTTTTTTTGAAAATTTCTAACGGTGACATCTTAGTTTTTTTTCCCAAGGTTGTAGGTGCTAGTATATTTCTTGCACGTATTTGTTTTTTAATTTCTCGAAGTGACATAGGCTTATTATTTGTAATGTTTGTGGTTTGTTTGAAAAAATTTATGTTATGTATATTATTATTTCTAATGATTTGTTTGATGTTACGTAATCGTATAGGTGTTGATGTTGAATGTGATTGTGTAACGCCCGCCTTGAACACCTTAAAGAATACACACTTTTGCAATATGAAACAGGAAATTTTTTTTTTAAAAAAGGTTAAATAACGATAACATAACTAATTACAACATATTCTCTAAGGGTCCAAGGCTGCATCACTTAACAAATCAACTAACATAATTTAACATACATCAACAACTGATCCAATCCAATGCATAATTGAACAACTGATTCATATTCATTGCATGTCGACAAATAATGTAATACCATCTACATAATTAAGTACACAACAGATATGCTTTCCTTACACATGAGTACATCATGATATCACCATTTGTAGACTACATCAGAATTACATACACAATAAATGTTCTGTTACACAAATCTGGTACAAGGTTATACACTTACATCTTCATCAACTGGTACAAGCACAACTGAAACAAATCCTTTTCTGCATAAGATCCTGACAAGAGAACCAATGGATAAAATAGCTCTTCCACCCGACCATGTGGAACCTAAAGGTCCACCCCCCGAGCTAGGAGTTAACATGAGGTCCCAAACACTGACAGTCAGGTAGACGAAGGACAAACAAGAACAAAGGACGACCAAACGCCAATACAACACATGGCAATATCAATACAACACAACATAACTTAACTTAACTTTCACTTCCAGAGGCGATACAAAACAAATGAGGAGAGACCGAACAAGGAATGCTAGGTTGTAGTAGGGAGAGTGTCATCGCATGGTCCTAACATGGGTTATCCTGACAGCCTCTCACTAGGCGCCGGCCCCCATCTATGGTTATCCTGACAGCCTCTCACTAGGCGCCGGCCCCATAGGGTGACACATGCGGAATCGACCTTCCTTTCATGAGGACAAGGAAGTCAATCATGCCAACCAGGCCTTCTCTACCCATCCTTAGTCTATACAAGCACTACAGGCATGGGAGAGGAATCCATTAATCTTATTAATGTGAAATCTACCCTTAACCCCCTAGTTAATTTTAAGTTATCACTTGATTAATCTACTTCCAACGGGTTATCCTGACTGCCACTCTGGCGCCGGCCCCACGTTGAAAGCCACTCTCCTTCCTAACACCTAGTAAACCTTAAAACATCATGCAAGACTTTATAACAACACACGTAAATGAACACTGCAAGGCATAAACCTTCTTGCATCAAAATAGAATCATAACATCAATTGTTATCCAATACCTTTAACATTGCAAGACTTTATTCTTTTACAGATTTCAGATCTCTCCTTACGACAAAACGGTACAATAAGATCACATGAGGTTTGATATCTCATCCTGAGATTATTACTTTACAAGACACAACATTCAACCTTGACAGAACCTCATTATACTTCATACTTTGTTTGATACACATAAACGCTATTACATCGTAATTACAACACAACAGTACACAAGTTGCGAAAACATAACAACGACAACTAAGCCTCTGGAATACAAGTTTGAACAACCTCAATACGACTCATGACAACACTCAATCAATTCAATTCAAAATTCAAGAGATGAAATACTACAATTCATTCTCAGTTTTAATGCAAACAACTTCTGAAATAAAATCAACATTATATCATAACACTTGCAACTAAACTTCTAACTAATCCTTATTTTGCTTCAAAAGATCAATAAATTGATTAACTAAATCATTACAATAATTGATAAAAGAACCACTTAACTCCAGATACAAACTTTATATTCTTACCTTCAACTTATTAACTTTATTCTATCAAGGATAAAGCGAATAATAACGCTAGGAGAGATGTCTTATGGCTGAACGGCAATAACAAGAGGCGAATTCGATCACGAAATCCAAAAGAATTCTTTTATGATGATTTGAAGTTATCTCCGAAACTGATCTTATCCATAGTGATTTAATTCCTTAGGGAGAATGGTCGTAAAAGTGCCCTATGCGAATAGTTTGAGATACTTTACTACTGAGATGTAAAATTGCTATTGACTGTTTTTCCATAGAAATGGATAGCATCAGACCTTAACCAGTCATTTCTGACAGACATTGACCTCACCACACTTTGTAGGTTTCAACAGTTGAACGTTGTTTGAGCTCCGTCGAATTTCTTCACTGCACTGGCCTTCAGAGGAGCGCCAATCTGCATCTTCGAGATATCTTGCTAGGTTTGTGTTGGTAGAGTAAATTGTTTGCTTGAAATCCAGTGACAAGGGCAAGAATGCGAACTGAGGTGGGACGTTCACATGAAAAGCTCCAACCAGATATATTACAAGGGATAATAAATATAATTAGACTAATGTAATTTGTCAAGCGCTGGACCACCACCTATATTTCGTCCCTTTCTAGTGTTCGCTTATAATCCAAATGTCCTTTAAAACTTTCCAGATCCACAGAAACAAAGGTCTAAGAAGAATGCCACTGCTCAAGCCATAGTTCAAACTGTTAACTATTGTAGTGTCATTTAGATGATTGGTAGAACCATTTATTAACAGAAGGGACAAGACAAATACCGAGGCTGTGTTATTCATCTCATCGATATAACTGGTAAATCTGCATACCCTAAACTTTAATATTTGAGACCACAGTTAAATCTGCGGTGATTGAAAGGTTGTGATAGCTAATATACACAAGGTGGCGATTGGCTGGTAACAGCGTTCCAGCAAATATAGGACATAACGTGTTTCAGACAATATCCTCCAGATTCACTGTGAGGGCAGTAGTGAACGATGCAAGACAAAACAAACAACACTAGTCAATGAATTTGCTCAAAGCAAGGGCGATCTTTCCCGGATGATTATAATTCGCTCAAACTGATAGTAATCAACTGTTTGCAGGCCAGCATGACTTCAATCACCCTAGCTATGGAGTGGACTGGTCAGATATAACAACTTTTCCAGTTTTGCAATGCAGGAAACCTAATTTATTAATACAAGCAAATTATAAGGACGGCAGTTTGATAAGTTCTCAAATGAAATTGTTAGAACAGATTATAATACGGCTAGAACCAATTATTAGATAACAGTTACGGGTGAGAGCAAACTTTGACAACTTTTACAGCAGGTTGGTTGAGTGACGCAGATTTAATGATCTTAGTGGTGGTGGTAATTGTATATCTGATGACACATCTTAAGTAGATATTCATTTCGCTCTCCGATCTTTGCGAAATTCAATTCTATAAAAGCAAGTGTGTAAATGCTATGAAGCATTGATTCTATTTAAGTGACAGCTGTTCAGTGGTGGAGAAGAATCCATTTAGGTGTCAAGTAAGCTGTACGTTATAGGTTATTAACAATTTTCTGAATGAATCTCTGCATTGAATATGTTTACATGGAACATCTAGTGTCCACATAATCACATGGCACCTATTGAGTTTTTAATACCATTTTCCTGTGGTGCTTGTTTACATTGGCCTTCCTAGTTGTTGCATAACTTTATCCATCGAGTAAGATGTATTCTGGAGAATGGCGTTATGGAAGCATTATCACTATTAGTAATAGTTGATAGAATACAGTATCATGGATCAGAAGGGTGGACTTAGAGATAGCACTAGAGGACAACCATTCTAAAACCACCGAATATCTTATTATTGATGTTTAACTTTATTTATATGGATCATTGTCTGTGTGCTAAGAACAGAGTTCATTCCTTTCTATAGCACATCTCCAAAAGCCGTCAGTAAAAATCCCACTCCAACCAAATGAACATTTCCAAGGGCATTCAACACAGATATTGTTGTACTGTGTTTATCACCAGAGTAGTTTGATATCTGGGTGGATATTAGCCTAACATTTTTTTTTATTTTATTTTTTTGATGTTTCTTCTGAGAATTTGCCAGCGCTGGATGCAGAGGGCAACCCACCTCGCACAGAAGCCAAATTGTCACGAGTGGCTGTTTGTTTCCCCTTATTGGTGTAAAGACCAAGAAGATTGTCAATGTTGTTGACTAAATTTGGGAGATAGTCTGGCATGCTTGTGTCTGTGCTGAGAATGTGTTCGATGATCTGAGCAGACATACCAGAGGATGTTGGGGAAGACATTGTTATGGACGATCTAAAAAGAATGAATTCTTGAGGGTCAATGTGCGCCAGTCTATCTCAGAGCAAGAGGGTGTAAATAATGGAAATTATAGAGTGCAGAAAGGTATCCAAACAAGAAGAAAACTCCAGCTATGGAGTACGCTGGACAATGGAACATAGTAAAATGCTGAGTAAATGGTAAAGGAGGGATGAAAAGGATTCAAAACATTCATTTAAAACAATGATAATAAGGCAGCGAACTAACTACAACATTACCTCCCTTTCACACCCTGGCGTTGCCACTTACAGCGGTACACAAAATCATCCTTCCATCATAAATAATACCAAGGAACAAAAGAATGATTAACATATCAGGCAAAACTCGTTAACCAGATCTTATTAAGCAAAAGGACTTCAAATTGCAGACATAAACCTATGGACAGTGGCTGACAGGTTAACCCTAACCTATGCGTTAAATTCGCACTACTTCTCATTAGTCCCACGCCTGACATATGATGGTATCGCCTGTCTATTTCTGTTTTGCACTTGCATCATAGGTGCAACCCTTATACTAACCTCCGGAAAACCAAACAAGATACAGATTTATGATGAGTGGTTTCGAGCCATATAATTTGACAAAGCCATGGCCTCATAGGAGTAAACCATCATGAAGAGAAAATGAGTTTTGTTCTGGCTATTAAAAATGAAATAAAAGCTACAGAGCCACGGTCCAGTGGAGGTTCATGATCTGTAATGAAGTGTACCCAGTACAGTGCCTTTGAAGCCGTGAGAAGTAAAGCATAAGGGTTTTGAGATGCTCAGAAAAGGGATAAAATTGCATGCAAACAACCATGACTCCCAATCAATATACACGCTCAATAATGAGCATATATGCAGTAATAGTCACGGCTAAAGAACAAAGTGTGTAGAGAAAAGAACAGATGAAGGAAATGTAGGAAGTAAAAGAGCTACCTTTCATTTATGTGGAATCATGGTGTAACTACGAAGTATTCCTTCAATATGACCATGTATGGCACCTCAAGATAGAAGATCGACATAAGGGTACATAAAACAAAAGGAATACGTCAGAGAGAATGCTAAAACCGTGGCTTGAAAGGCTGGTTCCTTCTCAGAAGATGAAAGAAATCAAAGAGTATGAACTATATTTGTATCAGATAAACCTGTATTGCTGTGGTCCAATGGCCTAAAACATCTCATAGAATGAAACAATAGGATCAAAAATGAGATTGCAAGCAATTACCTTCGTTCCCTTGCAAAATGCTTCAAGAAAGTAGAAGATAGTTTCCAGCTAAACACAGAGAAAGAACATTAATAACATTGATCAGATCTTACAGGGACGACTAGCTAAAACCAACAGCGATCTACGGCGACCCTATCGAGGTGTCTTTTACATCTGCAAACCCTACCAAGATTACGCCGGTCTGAGAGTGCATACGGAATGATTCGGCAACCAGTGAAAGGAAGGCAATCGACCAATGGAGTCCTTGAGCAGAAAGGAACGATTTGAAACCCTAAGAGAAAAATGCTTTTTAACACAGAGAGGACAGTCTACAGACTTGAACTTTGATGGCAGAACACAGAGAACAAACTAATTTCGGATCGTAATATATCTAAAATGGATGTCCAATCAACAAACTATTTGAAACCAAATAAACTACAACAGCATTTGCAGATTCGGAAAGAAAATTTAGAGATAAGGCATCCGACGGAACCTGGCTACGCAATCCACTTGACGAATCTGTTTCAATCGTTGCAGTTCCAAGCTGCTTCTTTCCTTTCACCTGTCCTCCTCTCCTTGAAGCCCCTCCCGCTCTTTTATAACTCAGCCTCTCTCCTCTCCAAGGGCTTGGCACGCGATCCCGAGCACCACTCATTTAAAGAATATGTATTTCTATTTAATTTAAAGATCCCAATTATTAGATATTTTATTTTATTATTATTATTTTTTTATAACCGACCCCAAAATATTGTTATAAATAGAATAGTACTATATCGACAATTATATAATTTTGTACTATCCTTTAATTTATTTTATTAATCAAGTTGTAATTTACAACTTGATTACATCTACTTATTTATTCGAATATTTATTATAATTAATATTATATTGAATAATACAAACTTCTTACAACTTTATTTATCAACAACACTTCTATTAAAATAGTAATTTATTTATAGCTAAAATCGACAACTAACGGCATTATGCCCATTTAACAACACTTATACTCTTCCGTAGAATAATTCTAATTAAAGCACAACATTGCCACACATACTTAGACACCTGCAGAACTCATTAGACTCCAAGATACGGCATTACCTGACCGTAAGACATGGGCGAATAACCACCACTAACCACAAGGGTAAACTGACGACGAAGGAACACTGACTAGGGACCTCACGTTAACTCCAACCAACTAATCCATTGGCGAAGGCACGCTCAGACCTGTAATCAGGTGGAGTCGATGCCTAGTACCTGCATCCTGCAGCAACGCACAGTTAACCATAACAAGATATACATATACATCACAAGCAGTCCTATCGTGAATGGAAATCGTAGTGGGGTAGGGTACTCGAGAACGAGTAATACAACACTGTTCCATTCATGTTTATAAATAACAATCAACTATATTGAACAGAGTATTAGATTACTAATCTACGACATAAAATGATCAACTAACTTCCAATCCATATAATGAATAATATCAAAGCATCTAAAACATCAGTTCATTTATCAAATTGTAAAGCATAAAATGGCATAATCCAACATCAACATCTGTTATCTTAACAATTAAGTTCACAATGAAGTAACAAGATAACAAGAGATCCATCTTCTACGGTCTAGGACACTATAAAGTTTAAGCAAACATCAATCTGATGGACGATGAGACGAGGGGCACTACAGATTGAATATCAGTTGGTTGTAGTTCACAATGAACGAGTGGCTCAAAATGGCCATGAAGAGGATTTGCATCGTGAAATAAGATAGAATATGATTTTCCATGTGATGACTGATTGAAATGTAAGTACTTCTTTCCTTTTGTCATTGACCAAACAGATATTTGTATGTCTAACCATTTGGATAGCCAAAGTATACAAAATATGTCTCCCCATAATCCAATGTCTTCATTGTTTGATGTTGGTTTTGCAGAGAGTCGCATTCGACGAAGGTAAGTTTCAACATCTTCTATTCTATGCAATTCATATAGTGTATGAGGATTCAATTCATAGTTATATGAATTAATTGCTTCTATGTTGCCTTGTGAAAGGCAATTGAGGAAGTAATCGACAAGTCCATTGCGTAATTCAATTGATGTATAGCGATGATGAAGTAGGACTTCTAATGCATCAAAGAGACAGTCGCCTACATTGTATTTAAATGTGGTGATCCTAGACAATCCTTCAAGGCGTAATGCAGTGTCAATATTGGAAATTTGATTTTGATTTTTCAATGTATATTTGTCAACTTCTATTATTTCTTTTACATGTGTTTGTATATTGTTTGATTGTATTTGATGATGTAGGAGTGGCTCAAAATGACCGCAAAGAGGATTTGCATCATGGAATAAGATAGAATATGATTTTCCATGGGATGATTGATTGAAATGTAATTACTTCTTTCCTCTTGTCATTGACCAAACACATATTTGTATGTCTAACCATTTGGATAGCCAATGTATACAAAATATGTCTCCCCATAATCCAATGTCTTCATTGTTTGCTGTTGGCTTTGCAAAGAGTCGCATTCTACGAAGGTATGTTTTGGTATCTTTTATTCTATGCAATTCATACAGTGAGAGAGGATTCAATTCATAGTTATATGAAGTAATTGCTTCCGCATTGCCTTGTGAAAGACATTGCAGGAAGTAATCAATAGTTCCATTGCATAGTTGGATTGACGTGTATTGATTGTCAAGTAGAAGCTCACATGTATCAAAGAGACAATCTCCAACATTATATTTAAAGTTTTTAAGCCTAAAAAATCCTTCAATTCTCAAGGCACTATCGATGTTGCAATCTTGAGATTGATTTCTGAATTCATATTCTTCTACTTCTATTATTTCTTTCTTTGGCACTGCTAAAGAATCTATCTTCCTTTTCATTTTTTTATGCCTTCAAACAAAGTTTAAAATTGCAAAATAGGAGGGATATGTTTTACCTTGGATATAGATGACATGGATGTTTACTAAAACTGTATTTGTATTTGATCTTTAGATTACCACTTTTTGTTCTAATACTTCTTCTTGCTTGTGGTTCTACAACATAAAATTATCATTGTTATATTCACATGGTTTTATTTTTGTTCTAATCATATTCAATAAATGAGCAATTTTCCAATTATCTATGCACTATATGAACATATGCACTTTGCTAAGTTTTTGTGAAGTAGTGAGAGATTCTCAATCTATCATTTTGATAGAATTTATGATTACAATTATACACTTTGTTCTCAACTAATTCTTAAAAAAAAAAGAAAAATTCATGTCATAAATACAATAGTTATAAAATATAATAAAACAATTCTTAAATAAGATAGCTTTTGCTTTTTTCATCTATTTATTATCTATTTGTATATGTACAATAATTTCAATAGATATTAAGATGTAATAGAGAAATGTAATTAAAGATTTCTTTTCCTCCTCGATCACTTGGCAACAGAAAATAGCATATTGATAATGCTTATAACTATGTAGGTTCAGTTTTGATTGAATTTAAACAAATCAATATTTGATTTGTGTTCTAATCATATTCAATAAATGAACAATTTTTCAATTATCTATTTGCTATATGGACATATGCAGTTTGCTAAGTTTTTGTGAAGTAGTGAGACATTGTCAATCTATTATTTTGATAGAATTTATGATTAGAATTATACACTTTGTTCTAAACTAATATAAAATAATTCTTAAATAAAAACAAAAAATTAATGCGATAAATAAAATAGTTCTAACGTATAATAAAACAATTCTTAAATAAGATAGCTTTGTCTTTTTTCTTCTATTTATTATCTATTTGTATATGTATAATAATTTAAATAGATATTAAGATGTAATAGAGAAATGTAATTTAAGATATCTTTTTCTCCTCGATGACTTAGCCAGATAAAATACTATATTGATAATGCTTATAACTGATCTAGGTTCAGTTTTGATTGAATTTAAACAAATCAATATTTTTGACATTTATTGTGTATTGCATTTGTATGCACTTAACCTAAACTTATTCTAAATGTAGATATGAAAAATGATATGGACTACAAGTAAAGATTCTCAAAGAAGCATTAAACTCAAAACATTATGTATCATAATTGTTTTAGTATGCTCTTACACAAGCTAAGCAGAAAAGAAATTGCTTATACATACTAGACACTTGAACTAGATTCATTATTGTTAGAACTGGAAGCATCAGGAACTGGAAAAGTCCTCAGAGTATTTGAAACAATTGGACTAACTTGAGCAGCATTTGAGATAGTGGGCACAACATTTTGGATAGGGGCAGAGTGATGAAGCAAAGGTGGATGAGCAACATGGCCCAAGAGAAAATGAAGGGCAAGAAAAGTCCTTTTGACTTGTGATGCAAAGTGTGGACCAAGTTGTAATTGATGGGAATCCACAGCATTTTGCATAGTGAGGATACAATCATTTTGTATCCCAATTTTGAAAGCATTATAAACACACGACATTGTTGGATCCTTGCGTATCTCATTAAAGGTAAAAAGACCTCCTACGAGAGCTGAACCATAAAAGAGTTCATAGTTATCAATTGCTAACTTGAAAGCTTCCTCCGATATGAGATAACCTTGTACATAGTCAAATGCCAACTTTTTTAGGAGGTCAACATCTTGGAGTAGATCCATTGCATTGGAAAGGAAGATAGAAACAACTTCTGAGTACTATAGTACTTGTGGAAATTCTTGAAGGATTTCTATCCCCACCACTGTTCGAATTGCCTCTTCCACAGCTGGACAATCAATCATAAAAACATGGGCCATCTTCATAGCATCATATCTTCCAATGTCTGTCGGTTCCCATTTTTGAGTTTGGAAGAATATGCGTTTGTTCTTTTGCCACTCCTTCATTTTGAACTGTCAAAATGGTGTGTAGCAAAGAAAGAACAATTGTAATAGAAAATCTTTGATCAATAAGATAGTGCAATATATTAAATATAGAAAGAATGCAACATAGTACTGATCTAAGTAATATATTGCATAAATTGCATTTTTTGAATTTACATATGTTTAAAATTTGTTTTATCTTTGTTTGCTTTGGTTGTTAACTTATATACTATTAGAGTGGTGCTGATACTGAGAGGGGGGGTGAATTAGTATCTAAATAACAACTTTATGATTCAAAAATAATCTAAGTTTCTTAATTGAACAGAATATCTTTATTTTGTTTCAATTGTATGTTCATGAGCCAAAACAAACTATATTGGAATGGAAAAGAAAAACTGAAATATGCAATGGTAAATCAAGAGCATCTCACAGAAACAAAACGACACAATAATTTGTCCTGAGTGGAAATCCCCTGGCATAAAACCACTCGAAAAAATGCCTCACTGGCTTAGAAAACAATCTGACTGATTTACAGGCCTCACTGGCTAAAGAATATTGCCTCACTGGCTAAACATGTTGCCTCACTGGCATTTACAGCATTGCCTCACTGGCATCTGTTGTTCACATTAAAAACATTCTAATACAGAGGGATACTCTGTGTCATTACAATTCCACTCCACACCACGTATACAGTATCAATAATGCACATATATAAAAACCATAATATATTCTGCATTATCCACACTATATATACAGGAGCACTTACATAATGCGAGTACCAAACAAATAACTGCATTTTGTTCCCTTTTCTATTTTTTTCTTGTAACAGAGTAAAAAAACCGTTTTCTATAAAACCCATAACTGAAACAATTAATACAAGGTTGCATAGTAGAAGAAACCATTTAACTGTCATAAAACGACAGTCACGGAGAACAAGAACCATTGTTAAACCGATACAAAGAGGATTTGGTAAACATTTGACCAAACCCTAACCAGAGTTCGAACAAGAAGAAACCACTTTTAATAACTGTTGAAACTGTATCCGAACTATATAATCCATTTCACAGCAAAATGAATGCCTTTTTCAACAAGAACCTTAACAAAAAAAAATTGTCGGTGTTACCATATATACCATGCATAAAACCCAGAATACTTTGATACAAAGCAATGATAACATTCAAAAACCGGAAGAGAAAGGAAGAACATTTCCTCGTGAAACTGCCAAAAGATATCATAACTGACAAAAATAAAATCAAACAATGTCACCTGTTTTGCCGAAGTCAACTGGAGCCTTTTGACGGACAGAACTTCCTTTTCTTTTTCCATCATTACTGAGTAAGATAGGAGATTCAAAACAGAACTGCAGCTGAGAGCAAAGAAACCTTTCCTTCTCATCATGACGGCGCAGGGTATGAAACCCTAACCAAAAACTTTGCTCAAAAGACAAACTGATGTTTTTGTGCCCCTTTTTGATTATTGTTTAACACACAAGAAACCGGCGCTTCAAGTCACCGCTGAGAGAAATCGGTGATACTTACTTACAACACACTAATGCCTTTACCTTAGCAAAAACTTTGTTTGAGAGATAATCAAAGAACAAGAGCCACGGAGAAGATGTGGTGGGCCACATAAGCTCACAAAAGAAACACTGCCATGTCATGTGAAAGACAAAAATATTAGCGGTGTCCAATGCCACAAAACAAAAACATTAATATACATGAAAGTGCTGTGGTCAAAAGAACCATCATGTTGACCGAAGCTTGAACCACGGAGGTGTCAAAAAAAAGAACACAATGACCACCTTTGTGCCAAGCCAAAAGAAACCACTGAAAATCAGAGAATGATCAACCTGAATAAACAACCAACTGCCAACTTGTAAATAATTCACTTTGCCAGAGAATGAACAATCTGAATAGATAATCAATTGCCAACTTGTATATAAGCAACTCTGCCAACAATTGCATTTGCATAAGATCTGACCAATTGCTAACTTGTGTATGACTAACTTTGCCAACAATTGCATTTGCAAATGATCAACAGAATACATAAGATATCCAGAGAATCATGATAAGACAGAGAGCCAACATTCAACATGTGTGTTTGAACATCAGGGACAACAACACAGCAGAAAGAACAACAATACTCCCCCTTTGACCATGATGAGAAAAACACACAATGATCACAGCTCAGAAAGAATGCGAACTATACAGCCTCCACACAGAACGAACCACACAGCTCCACACAGCCCAGACCACGAAAATAGCCACAGTATAGAATGAAGGAACAGCAATGAAGGAACAGCCCGATAGGAACAGGAGCAATGACGAGGAACAGCCCATGACAAAAGAAACAGCAACACACAATGATCACGGTACAAAAGGTACAGCTCAAGACCAGATCTGAACAAAAAACTGTACTATCTCCCCCTTTTTTTTATCATCAGGGACAAAGGGTAATCAGGGGACAAAGAAGGAAACTCCCCCTGAAACCAAGAGCAAAGGAGAATTAAGACAGAGAGGTAAATGAAAGCACCCCAAGCTGATCCCAGAGACCTTCAAAGACAGAGCGAGGAAGTGGCTTAGTAAAGATATCAGCCACTTGAGTAGCAGAAGAAACATAGTCCAGAATGACCTCATTTAGGAGCACCTTATCTCGAAGAAAATGATATCGTATATCAATGTGCTTAGTACGAGAATGCATCACAGGATTTTTGGAGATGTTAATAGCACTAACACTGTCACATAAAATTTTAATAGGCTTACAAATAGGAACCTGATAATCATTCAAGGTCTGAACCATCCAGAGAATCTGAGTGCAACAGGCTGTAGCAGCAATATATTCAGCCTCAGCTGTGGAAAGAGAAATAGAGTCTTGCTTTTTGCTATGCCAAGCAACTAATCGTCCACCAAGAAAGAAAGCACCACCAGAAGTACTTTTTCTATCATCTAGACTGCCTGCCCAATCAGCATCTGTATATGCTGTCAGTGTGAAATCGGAATGTCGAGGATACCAAAGACCAAAATCAAGGGTGCCTTGTATATATCTAAAGATTCTCTTGACTGCATTGAGATGAGCTTGCTTAGGAGCAGATTGAAAACGAGCAACTAAACAGACAGCATGCATTATGTCAGGTCTAGTGGCAGTTAAATATAACAAGCTGCCTATCATAGATCGATAAAAGGTATGATCAATATCAGGTTTATCACCTTCAGCACTTAATTTGCAACCAGTTTCCATAGGAGTACTGACAGGATTACATGCATTCATTTGAAACCTTTTCAACATGTCTTTTGCATATTTGGTTTGAGAAAGAAAGATACCTGCTTTGAGCTGAGAAACCTGAAGACCAAGAAAAAATGAGAGTTCCCCCAGCATTGACATTTCAAATTTTGTAGTCATAACCTGTGGAAAATATGAACTGAGTTCATCATCATTACTGCCAAATATTATGTCATCAACATATACAACTACAATCAAGATGTGATCATTTTTAGTCATAAAATACAGATTACTGTCAGCTCCTCCTCTTGTGAAGCCTTGGGATTGCAAGTGTTGATCTAATTTTGCATACCAAGCTCGAGGAGCTTGCTTAAGGCCATAAAGAGCCTTTCTCAATCTGTAAACGTGATGTGGCTTATCCTTATTAACAAAACCTTCTGGTTGATCCATATAAACTTCCTCTTTTAGGTCTCCATTTAAAAAGGCTGTCTTAACATCCATTTGATAGACTTTAAAGTTTTTGTAAACAGAATATGCAAGAAACATTCTGATTGCTTCTAGTCTTGCTACAGGAGCAAATGTTTCATCCAAATCAATGCCTTCTATCTGAGAGTAGCCCTTACAAACCAATCTAGCTTTATTTGGAACAACAATTCCATTTTCGTCAAGTTTATTTCTGAAAACCCATTTAGCCCCTATAATAGTTTTATCCTTAGGTCTTGGGACAAGTTCCCAAGTGTTATTTTTCTCTATTTGGGCTAGCTCATCTAACATAGCCTGAACCCACAAGTCATCTTGACTAGCTTCAGCATAGGTTTTAGGTTCTAGTTGAGATACTAAACATATATGAACCTGCTGATTTGCTTGAGCAGTTTTTCTTCTAGTTTGTATACCAGAGTCTAAATCGCCAATGACATGTTCACTAGGGTGATTCTTTTGTAACAATCTTTTAGAAGGAGTATAAATAGAGGTTTTGGAAGGAGTCTCAACTTGAGGACTTACAGACTGTCCTTGTGAAGTTTCTGGATCTGATTCTTCTTCTGATTTTTCTAACTCTTCTTTTGTATTTGACTCTTCTTGGATGATTTCTTCAACCTGTTGAAAGTGTGGTTGCTGTTCTTGCTGCAAATTCTCAACCACTTTCACATTAGAGCTTTCAACTATTCTCTTTAACCTCTTATTATAACATTTATAAGCCTTGCTGTGAGTTGAATATCCTAAGAAAATCCCTTCATCACATCTTGACTCAAAACTGCCTAGATGATCTTCTTTCCTTATATAACATTTACTGCCAAATATTTTAAAATAAGATACATTAGCAGTATTACCATACCAAAGTTCATAGGAAGTGTACCTGGTTTTGACCCTTATTTGAACCCTGTTTAAAATATAAACTGCTGTATGAACAGCTTCTTTCCAAAAAGCATTTGATAGACCAGCATCCTGAAGCATAGTTCTTGCCATTTCTTTTACTGTTCTATTCTTTCTTTCAGCCACCCCATTTTGTTGAGGTGTTCTAGGAGCTGAAAACTGCCTCTTTATTCCATGTTTTTCACAGTATTCAAGAAAAGCAGTGGAAGTATATTCTCCACCATTATCAGACCTTAGACATTTCAGTTTTAAATCTGATTCTCGCTCAACCATGCTTTTAAAAATCTTAAATTTTTCTAAGGCTTCAGATTTATGCTTTAAAAAAGTGACCCAAGTCATTCTTGTATAATCATCTATAAATAACATAAAATACCTTTCACCATTCAAGGACTTTGTCCTGGTTGGACCACACAAATCAGTGTGAACTAACTGAAGAGGTTCTGTAGCAAATTGTTCTTTGGACTTATGAACATTTCTTGTTTGTTTGCCTTGTTGGCATTCTTTACAGACTAGATTTTCAGGCTTGGATAGAGCAGGCATATGTCTAACATTTTTATTCTGACTAATTTTGACCAAGTTATCATAGTTTATATGTCCCAACCTCCTATGCCAAAGTTTACTTTCCTCAATTTGACTCATAAAACATAAGTTGTTTTTGTACTCATTTGCAGACCCATGCAGATTATAAATATTCCCTTTAGTTCTCATACCTGAGGCAATGACTTGTTTGGCATCTTTGAGAATTTTGCAACCTTTTGATGTGAAGACTACATTAAAACCACTGTCACAAATTTGGCTAACACTTAACAGATTATGAGTTAATCCTTCCACAAAATAAACATCTTCTAGAGGAGTATTATTTTCTAAGAGAACTGTACCTTTTCCAGTAATCTGCAAACAGTAATCATCACCAAATTTAACTGATCCACTTGTGCAACTTTCAAATGAAATAAATTTACCTCTATCTCCTATCATATGATGTGAACACCCACTGTCAATAACCCAGATCTCATTTTTCTTGGCATGAAATGCAACTTCCACTATCATAGCCTTATTATTATTTTTGGGCACCCATTTCATCTTGAGTTGCTTGGTAAGAGAGCCAATCTCTAAGTCACAAAACTTGGCAATATGTCCAAAGTTTTTGCAATTAAAACATCTTATTCTGTTTAGAAAATTGAAAGTTCTATGTGGCAGAAAATTTGACTGTCTCTTATAAGCAAACTTACAGTCAGTTGCTCTATGTCCATACTGATAGCAATAAAAACAATACCCCGAAAATTTAAAGGGCATTTTGTTTGAGAACTGATTATTTTTAGAACATTGACATTTTAAGAAACCAAGTCCAGTCATATCATTATATTCTTTTTGTTTCCCTAGCATATCAGCAAGCTTATCACTGCTATTGCACATTTCAAGTTCTCTTTTTAATCTAACTATTTCAGCCTCCTTAGAGTTTAATTGTTCTTGAGATTCTGAAAGTCTTTTTCTGCTTTCTTCAAGACTAATTCTTAAATCAGAAATTTGGTTTTCTTGATTAGATATTAATTTACTTTGTAAAACATTCTCCTTTTTAAATCTTCTGATTTCACTAAAAGCACATTTAATTCACCTTCTAAATCAACTTCATTTTCTAATATGTCTACTTGTTCTTCCTCTGAAATACCAACAATCGCTGCCATAAAAAGAGTTTCATCTATTTTAGAAGAAGATTCTTCTAATGCGCTATCAGTTATGCCAGCAATTAAGCTTCTTTTCTTGAAAGAATTCCTTTTGTTAAAATTGAAAGTCTTCTTTCTATATTGTTTTTTGTTATCTTCTTGTTCACTGTCAAGCTCTAAATTAGGACATTTTGCTGCATAGTGACCTATCTTTCCACAATTGAAACATTTAAAAGGTAATTTACCTTTATATCTACCAGATCCTCTTCTGAGCTTACTAACAAAGACAGATTCCTCTTCATTTTCAGTTTCATGACTAATTTCAGTTTCCTTTTTTACAGTCTTAAAAGCAGCCTCTTTAATTGTCTCTTTATTAGGATTTTCATTTTCCATCCTCATTTCATATGCAGTAAAGACACCTAATATAGTATCAATGGTTATGGTCTTCGGATCTTTATCTTCAACCACAGAAGTTTTGGAGTCATATTTGGGGGTTAAAGTCCGTAGGACCTTTTTAACAACAGTTATCTCCTCTAGTTTTTCTCCTAATCCTCTTATACTATTAACAGTTTCTTGGACCCTTTGAAGATATTCTGCTATTTTTTCATCATCTTTCATTCTCATTCTTTCAAACCTTTCCCTAAGAGCTTGTAATTTAGCTTCTTTAATACTTTCATCTCCTTCATAAATGTTTGAAAGTTTATCCCAAATACTTTTAGCTGTTTGACATTCCATAACCTTATTTAGAACTTCATTTGTTAAACCACAACAAATAGCACTAGCAGCTTTAGAGTCACAGTCAAGAATCTTTTTCTCATCAGCATTTGATGGTTTACCAGTTACAGTACAATTTGTTTCAATAGCTTCCCAGACATCATATCCCAAAGCTTTGATATGACAAGTCATTCTGTATTTCCAGAATGTGTAATCTGTACCATCAAATAGTGGTGCCTTGGATGAGGAAAGACCATCTTGAAAAGACATGGTTCCCACTCAACCAGGAATCTCTTAGGCTGATTAGGCCTATACAACAGAGAACGTGGCTCTGATACCACTTGTTAGAGTGGTGCTGATACTAAGAGGGGGGGTGAATCAGTATCTGAATAACAACTTTATGATTCAAAAATAATCTGAGTTTCTTAATTGAACAGAATATCTTTATTTTGTTTCAACTATATGTTCATGAGCCAAAACAAACTATACTGGAATGGAAAAGAAAAACTGAAATATGCAATGGTAAATCAAGAGCATCTCACAGAAACAAAACGACACAATAATTTGTCCTGAGTGGAAAGCCCCTGGCATAAAACCACTCGAAAAAATGCCTCACTGGCTTAGAAAACAATCTCACTGATTTACAGGCCTCACTGGCTAAAGAATATTGCCTCACTGGCTAAACATGTTGCCTCACTGGCATTTACAGCATTGCCTCACTGGCATCTATTGTTCACATTAAAAACATTCTAATACAGAGGGATACTCTGTGTCATTACAATTCCACTCCACACCACGTATATAGTATCAATAATGCACATATATAAAAACCATAATATATTCTGCATTATCCACACTATATATACAGGAGCACTTACATAATGCGAGTACCAAACAAATAACTGCATTTTGTTCCCTTTTTTGTTTTTTTCTTGTAACAGAGTAAAAAAATCATTTTCTGTAAAACCCATAACTGAAACAATTAATACAAGGTTGCATAGTAGAAGAAACCATTTAACTGTCATAAAACGATAGTCACGGAGAACAAGAACCATTGTTAAACCGATACAAAGAGGATTTGGTAAACATTTGACCAAACCCTAACCGGAGTTCGAACAAGAAGAAACCACTTTTAATAACTGTTGAAATTGTATCCGAACTATATAATCCATTTCACAGCAAAATGAATGCCTTTTTCAACAAGAACCTTAACAAAAAAAAAACTGTCGGTGTTACCATATATACCATGCATAAAACCCAGAATACTTTGATACAAAGCAATGATAACATTCAAAAACCGGAAGAGAAAGGAAGAACATTTCCTCGTGAAACTGCCAAAAGATATCATAACTGACAAAAATAAAATCAAACAATGTCACCTGTTTTGCCGAAGTCAACTGGAGCCTTTTGACGGACAGAACTTCCTTTTCTTTTTCCATCATTACTGAGTAAGATAGGAGATTCAAAACAGAACTGCAGCTGAGAGCAAAGAAACCTTTCCTTCTCATCATGACGGCGCAGGGTATGAAACCCTAACCAAAAACTTTGCTCAAAAGACAAACTGATGTTTTTGTGCCCCTTTTTGATTATTGTTTAACACACAAGAAACCGGCGCTTCAAGTCACCGCTGAGAGAAACCGGTGATACTTACTTACAACACACTAATGCCTTTACCTTAGCAAAAACTTTGTTTGAGAGATAATCAAAGAACAAGAGCCGCGGAGAAGATGTGGTGGGCCACATAAGCTCACAAAAGAAACACTGCCATGTCATGTGAAAGACAAAAATATTAGCGGTGTCCAATGCCACAAAACAAAAACATTAATATACATGAAAGTGTTGTGGTCAAAAGAACCATCATGTTGACCGAAGCTTGAACCACGGAGGTGTCAAAAAAAAGAACACAATGACCACCTTTGTGCCAAGCCAAAAGAAACCACTGAAAACCGGAGAATGATCAACCTGAATAAACAACCAACTGCCAACTTGTATATAATTCACTTTGCCAGAGAATGAACAATCTAAATAGATAATCAATTGCCAACTTGTATATAAGCAACTCTGCCAACAATTGCATTTGCATAAGATCTGACCAATTGCCAACTTGTGTATGACTAACTTTGCCAACAATTGCATTTGCAAATGATCAACAGAATACATAAGATATCCAGAGAATCATGATAAGACAGAGAGCCAACATTCAACATGTGTGTTTGAACATCAGGGACAACAACACAGCAGAAAGAACAACATATACAATGAACTATTTTCTGGGTAAACATTTTAAATAGGTTTTATGTCAGAAAATGAATTCTAGTCTACGTAATTGAAATTGAAATTGGTCATTTAGTGATATGCATAAGAATGCTAAGACTAAAGATGCCTGAAAATATTGTCCATTTGCAAACACCATTTTATTCTAGAGTGTTTGGGCAATAGGAATCCATCTAGGACAAAAATAGATTGCAATAGGGATTCAAGATACCGTCCAAAGTATCTAATCTATGCAAATGATAAAGAAGATTATCAACAATCGACTTGTATGTTATTTCTATGAATGTCATATTATTGGATACAAATTGCCAATGCAAAATTTCAGAAACATCATGTTTATAGAAATAAAGCTATATAATCTTGCTCTGAGATTATTCAAGAAATTCTTTGAACTTTGTCAAAACAATAGTTGGTAGCTATTTTCAAAAGCAATTTAAAACATCACCATCAAAGTTCATAATGATAGAAATAGAAATCTTTGAGGTGAGTACACATAGAATGCTCTATATTGCAACTAGACCATTGAACCCAATAACCATAATAAGAAAGAAAATTCTGCACATATACAAAGACCTCTATGACAACATTATCAAATTCAAATCAGGCAATAGACATTGTTCAAATTAGATCATGTTCAATTACGAGAGTTATTATATACGTATACGTATAAATGCATAAAAACACAAAGACAAAGAAGTCTACACTATTGCTGTCTACTGAATGTTGGTTGAATATACTTCCTTGTTTTAGATTGGAATATTCATACTACTTCTTCCATGCCTATTTGCCTCGAGTTCATCATTGTCCATAACCGCCAAAAAAATATAAGAACACTATTACTTCGCATATCAGCAATATGCAAAAATGCAAAGTATTTTTTACTAGAATGAGCAATAGAAGCAATATGAACATCTCGACTATCATAATAGTGTATACTTGTAACATGATTTCGTCCTCAGAAAAGCGAGCCATTTCTTTTCCACACTGGATAAGTATATAATTTGCAACTGCAATAGCATAGAACACTATTTGCAAGTTCTTAGCATTCCATCGACCACATTTGCATTTTCTGTCAGCCAATCATAAAATACCCTTTAGAATGTAGGCTGTATCAAAGTCTATGACTATTATACTTTTTTGAAGAATAATAACACTGTCATGAATGGTACATGTAAGTTCAGTATGCTATTCATGATGGTTTGATCAGGATCTTGAATGTGAATAGTTAATTGATATCTAATTATTTCTGTGTAGAGTTTTCACAATTCAAGGTCCATTTTCATGACAGCGTAGAAATTGGAGGGCAATATGATTCAAGTAGAGTTGGTCATTGATTATTTGTTCTTGGTGATCAATTGCTCTTATTGGAGCTATTGCTTGCTATGACCATATAAGTAGTGCATCTGCTCACGAGAATAGAAATGACAGTCATTATGTTTGAAATAGACAATAGATGTGGAACTAGTACTCTTCCTGTGGATGTATCTAGTATTACAAAGCTGTGCTATTGTTCCAATTGATCAAAACTAATTTCAGCTATAGCAACTTACTTTTTTTTCTTTTCCAATTTTAGGATACAATACATAGTAAACCTAATGCAGTATGAGATAAAAACTCTAACCAATCCCATTTCTTTCTCCTAACATTTGTATTTTATGGTCAATACCAAAACAAATCTGTATAAAGAACAGATATTTAAAAGTCAGAAGAAGTGGTTTTGATCATTTACATATGTAGAGTTTCATTGGTATTGCAATAGAAAAGCTGTAGATTATCAACAATAGCTTTGTTAGATTCATGTATTTGTTGTAGATAAAAAAAACATGACTAAGAATAAATCATATTTTTATAGAATAGCTTTTAGTTGTGCTCTTAAGCTATTCATATCAATAGGAAATATTGTAATAAAAAATACAATTTTTTAATTGTAGTCTGTACTTTTCTATAAGTAAAAATAAGAATATTGTTCAAACAATATTTTGTTCTTCAAAGAACAATATCAACTCTATTTGAAATTGTTTGCTTGAAAAGATTTTAAAGAACCAACTTTTCATGCATTGCATATCTGTCCAACTGTATACACAATCTAATAACTTATCTTAATAATATGTTTCACATGATCAATAGTAAGATCAAATGTCTTAATGTTAGTAGCAGATACATCGCTACTTTGTAGCAGACACATGGCTAGTGGTAGCTATAGATGAAATGCTACAATTGTGACTGATATTGTCTATATCTCTTGTATCAATCTCCTTAGTGACAAGGGCAAGGACTTCCAAGAAATGATTAGGATAATAGTTACCAATGCCATATGGAAAAATGGCCATGCCAAAGTTTTTTATGGGCATTGTATTGACGATCGTGCTGCTACTAAACAAACACATGTCAATAGGACTCAAGCAGGATTGACACAATGAAGATGTACATTCAGTAATGTACTTGGCTGAAGCTATATCAATGTTTTCAGGTAAAACTTGTTCTAATTTGGAACTAGATTCTAAAGTACAGAATGGTACAATAGGTTGCATGATCCAAAAATTGCTATTACTATCAACTTCAGGAAGACACATGGATAGTTGCAAATTGTTTGATTTACCTCCAAGAAAATGATCATTCTTTTCTATCATTTTTGTTAAAGGTTCCATGTACTCATCCCTGGCCAATTGAACAAACTTGTCATCACTTCTACCATTTGATTTCTCTTGACTCAACACTGGATTTAATATAGGAGTAGACTGCAAAGTAGACAGAGGCAAAACAGGTTGATTACTGGACAAATTGGATAGCTTTGAATTGACACACAAGAGATTTGTTCTTGCTTTACTGCCATTGATAGATATAGCAGCCTTATCATAGGCAAGAGCCGCTTCTTCTATTCTATCAGAAGATTCTAACCATTGACGTTTCTTGAACTTGTCATTCCAATTTTCTGCAACATAGGTACCCCAAGGTCGTCTCCTGACACCTCTATATGAGATATCCTTTGTATAGTTATCCATTTCCTTGGGATTGAAGCATGGACCTTTGTTTCCTTTACCTATCTCTATGCAATCCTGATAGCTTGATTCTGTGTGAACAGTCTTCGTCATTTGTTTCTCCTTCCTCTGATTGGCTTGGAAACTAGAAAATGGAACAATAGGCTTCCTCAAAAACAAGTTACATGGTTTTGAATTGGAATAGATAAAATTTGTAATTGCACTATAGCCTCTCATTGATATAGCAGCCTTATCATAAGCATAGGCAGCTTCTTTTGCTGAATCAAAAGTTCCAAGCCACTTCTTTTTTTTCAATTTAGGATCCCTGATTTCTGCAACATAACGACCCAACGAGCGTTATCTAACACCTCTATACCTTGGTGTTTCTGTAGAATGTTTTGAATAAATAGCACTTAGGCTTAAGTGTGTTCTCTTTTGTTCCTTTTGTACTGATTCTTCAGTATTTGATTGCTTTAGCAATTTCTCCATTCAGTATCTCTTTTTCTAGACCAAAATTACAATGGTGTTAGAAATTTTGGTATTGTGAAATTAGTTAAATTCAAGATTTCTTTAACTATCTTTGCAAGTTGGAATCCACATTCGAAAGGCTCCTAGACATTATCAAATGCAACTGACCACAACAAGTATATCCTTTTTTATTCATAACAATTATATCACTAGAGGATGAGAGGATTAAAAATGAAATATGTTATTGGTAATTATAGTTACTTTTTCTATGGTTTTCATAAACATATGGTGCAAGCATTAATTGATATTAGAATATAGGATACATTATAATCGTTAGCATAAGCACATTCCTTTTTGAACATGAAACTAATAGATGTAACCTTATTGGCATATATATAGGCACATATGTTCAAATATATTAGTTTTCATTTTATAAGAATTATATAATAACTACTAACTCTCTATAAATATTATTATGAAAATTAGTTTAAAAAATACAGCCTCGAATACATTAAAATCTATTACACATTTAACACAATTTCAAATGATTGAAGCCAAGCATGCTTTATATATATCTATCTACATTCTTGATTTTTTTTAAAAATATTTCATTGCAACATTGTGGATGAAAGCAAATGCAAAAAAAACAATAGTTTCAACTTTTAACAAATGACATGGCAAAGTTGAATGTACCTTGGTAAACAACCGATTTCAGACCACTCCTGTAGTGTGCCACAGTTCACCTTCGAAAAACCCTCTTATCTAGTTCTACAGAAATTGTATTCAGATGAGAAATCAAGAAATTAAAATCAATAAATATAGGAAACTAGTATAATACATTTTGCATTTAACACAAAAATTTCTTGATAAGTTTCTTCTATGTAGTTTTAATCTCTAATGAAGCAGAATTAAAATATAAGCACAAAAAAACCTTTCATTCAATTCTACAAAACAAATGTATTGACGACAGAAATAAAGAAATATGATAATTGAAATGTCATAATTAAATAATTTAGCTATAACTAAAAGTATATAGTATATAAGTATAACAATACCAATTAAAATATAGTATATAACTATATGAAATATTAAAAATAAATTATTAATGTAGAGAGGCATTCTACAATAGGACAAGGGGAATGTCAACACCAAACTCTTATCTTTTACATTAAATTTGAGAAGCCATTTGAATGTAAAAATATCAATTTTTAATAGTAAGCATAAAATAAATCCAAAATAGAAATACTTATTAATTGGATTCAAAACGAAAACAAAAACTATATTAATGTGCATAGGTAACCTGAGTAGGTCAATAGGACTCCAATGTATAATGTCATAGAACATATTTGGAAAACAATATATGGAAAAAACACAACTAATCTAAAGAATGAGAGGTAAAACCACACTAGCAACAACCCCAATCTGAGTTATCAGAGATTTGAAGCTTTTGATAGAGAACAATTGGATCTCCTAATTCTTATATATGCGAATGTACATATATACACACATGTATACTGTGTATATACATAGGCATGTATATGCACATGTACATGTATATACATAAAAAATCATTTACTGTGAAAAGAAGCACATTGACATATTATAGTTTTAAAAGCAACCAACTTTTTTAGAGAATATGTTTGTATGTTATACTAATAAAATTCCTTTTGAGTATTTAAAATTTTTTTAGAAATACAAATATTGTAATAATTTAGTCTATGAGAGCAGGTTTCATAATTATCATCATTAATATCACTGACATATCTATACCTTGGACTAACTAGTTTGTTAAGGATGTGTCTCCTTACTAGTTATAACTATTAATACTTCCTTAAGATGCAATGACGATGAGTCATCTAAAGCAATAAGTAGACAAGAATCACTTGAAAATGTATTGAATCACCTATGTGGCATAGTTTATGGGTTGAGTTATAAAAATAAAATTGTCGAAGATGTTGACAAAAATTATAAAGGACACTCATACCAAAAACATATCTACATGTAAAGATATAAACTTGATTCTTTTTTAATTAAGATAAAACACTTAGAATCTAAATCTAGATGAAGAAAGATCTATTTCTCTAGCATATAAGGACACTCATACCAAAAACATAAAGTGAAATGAAATTATTTAAAATTTAACATATCTACATGTAAAGATATAAATTTGATTCTTTTTTAACTAAGATAAAACACTTAGAATCTAAATCTAGATGAAGAAAGATCTATTTCTCTAGTATATAAGGACACTCATACCAAAAACATAAAGTGAAATGAAATTATTTTAAAAAGCATAAGGTAAGGAATGTGATACTACTTTTAGAAAAGAATTATAATTTCTTTAGGGGGATGGCTTTTATAATTCATATGTGATTTGAATAAAGCTTATATTAAGGTACAATGGAATAAATAGATGTTAAAAGGAGTCAATTGAAGTCATGCTTACTTTCTTTATGTAAGAAGATTGCCAAATTTAAAATCATAAACATTTTTGGAAGAGCCATGGATTCATGGTCAAAAAGCCATTCTTATGCAAAATATTAAATAAGATTCTTAGAGCATTTGTACCTTTTAATCATTTAGCCTAGATCAAAGGCTAATGCAATATACTCAATATAATGTAGACACCCAAAGAAAGGATCTTTAAAATATTCTTAATCTTATAAATGGGATTCGAATCTAAATTTTGAAATCATTAGCCTTTGATTTGAAAGAGTCACGTTATGTAGAGTAGAGACAAACAACTATTTTCCACATATCAATCATCCTACAAGAGTTTGATTAATGTATAATATTAACTAAAGTTTTTAAACCTAGAGTAGCTCAAAGATATTCGTGCTAGGGCCAACTAAAAAAATCAGCTTGTTCCATTATTTTAAAAAAGTTAAAGAAATGTAGGTTTCTAAAAATAATGAGTTGGCCCACTCTCTTTTACAAGGTTAAAAATCAGTGATTCCACAGAATAGGGCTGAGCTCCAGCTGTCAGTTAATGTTCTGTCGAAGCGAAACGCCTGTCATTTTGTGGTGTTCAGCCTCTGCCATGACACGAGTCTCTGGAATGCGCTCAACTTTCAAGGGAAAACGCTCTTTTTGGAGGAGCATTCGAACTGGATTAAAGAAGTGTTGAAAGGGCATCCTCAGCTAAGGGGAATGGCAATCCATGCCGATTACCCTACAAAGCTTTTGCACGCAGATGAGCTTCTGAGTTACTTAAAATTTGAGGTGGATTCGAACTGTAACCCTCGGAAAGGGTTGAGCGATTCCAAGTGTAAGCTTGCTCTTACTAGTTTGCCTTACAAGATCTATGACACAGAGTGAGATGCTATGCTGAGTGATGTGCCCACAGCGTATTTTGGTAAAAATACAGATTTCTTCGAGGACAAAACTAGGGCTTGCGTCAACCAATCCGTTGGAAACCCTAAACAGAAATTGCTCAGTGGCTAAAACTAGGGTATTGACCAGTATTTGTCCTGTAAGAGGTTAATCTACATTTGCTTCATCTTTTAGATTTTATTGTTTTGTCAACTAGATTTAGATTTCTCATGTATCATCTATAGGGAATCTGGAGTCTTCATTTGACAGATCTTAAACAATTGTTTCTCAGTCCTCTTATACAAGGATGGAAATTGAAATAGGAAGACTACAACTGTACAGTTTTATATTTACCTCAGAAATAGCTGTGAAAGTTATTTGTTTGACATTATATTCCATGCCTCATATTTACCTAACTCCAGAGTCCTAATTTAATTCGAAATCTGTCATGATTTGTCCGAGGGTGCTCTGTTTTGCCAAATTCCCAACCAAACTTTTAAACTTGGGCTATCATCATGGCAATTCCTCCATTTTAATGCTGGCCATGGCCTGTTGGACCTGATTTGTGCATCTTTTTCATAACATTTTGCTTTCTCCTTTTCCTACCATTTTCTGGAAACTATGTATTGACCATAGACTAAAATAGATATTAAGGGTTTTAAAATTCAAAGTCACTGATTAAGAAGCATCTCATGTAACACTAAAGAAAAACCTACGACATAAACCAAGCTTTGTCTGAAAGATAAGTAATGTGTTTTATTTTCACCACAGCGTTTTGTTTGCCTCCCCGTCTTAATCTTTTGTAATGTATTTTCAATGTTGTCTTGATTTGAAGCATATTTTATCACAAAGGAGGTTTGAGCTTATTTTCTCAAGGAGGGATCGTATGCTACTTAATTGGCCCTTCTATTCCTGATTTCTTTTGTCTGATTTCAAATCACAGTGTTCAATTTGCCTACACCTCTTCCCCATACTGTTCCATTCAACATTTGGCACTTCTTTGTCCATAGCCTATCAAGAGCCACAAGTAAGAAGCAAGCAAATCAAAATCTGCTAGTGCAAAATACTTTCAATTTGCATTATGAAATACTAGAGTGCTATCCACTATTTCTATACTTTTCCAATAGTCAGATTTTTTTGTTTTCCCAATCAATGCACCAAAAGACTAGTTTTTTCGGATCATCAGAACCTGCTTAACTTTTCTTCTTGCTAAACTGATCTGCATTTAACTGATACAATTGTATTTGTTTTACTTTTCCATATCTTTTTTGCAATCTAGAAAGGATACAACTGATAAAGGTGTGGAGAGGAGAAGGGCAATCGAATATACACGCATGATTAGACAAGAAGAAGTAAAATTACAAAGACGACATCTTGATATCTTACATTTCATTTCTAGTACCAGCCTTTTCCTTGTAATTGAAAGCAAGTCCATATCTTAGGACAAGCAAACAAGTGGTCTTCTATAAGAGGAAAAATGATTGATGATTGTTGGCTATTTTTGCTTTAATATGTTTTAAGTAGACAATAAAAATTACGAGCACAAAGGATGAAAAACCACAACTACAGCTAACGATTGATGTTGTATACAAGATCTATGCTTGAAGTTGTGTTTTGTGTCATGTCCCCTTCCCTGTGGGCTGACGCAATAAATATTAGAAATAGAATTCTATGGCTTATTTATCATAATGATGTGTGGCTCTTTTTGGATATAGCCATTTGTTTCTGTAAGTGCTAGGGCGATTGCAGCTAACCAGCACCGTCTCTGTACTAGACACCCTTCTATATGTTGTCTTTTATAGAGTGTTATCCAGCATGCTACCTTGTTATCTGCCTACAAGGTGTCTACCAGGGCCATCCCCTGAGTTTATTTTGTGCTTGTTTCACTTTTTTTCTTTGTGTCCTGAGAATTCCAACTTCAAGCACTGTTTACCATCTTTCTATTTGTTTTGCTTTTGGGTTTTTAAATCTGGTAATCCCATTGAGGATTCCTACGTCTAAAGCTTTGTGCTTTGGCTAGAGAGATCGCTGCCTCTCTGGCAGGGATGAGCTCTCTTAGGATGAGCTGCGCTCAACTCCTTGGTTTTCAAACCTTTCCAGTGGCAAGAATATTTTTACGTAATCAAGTTTCCAGCATTTATTTTGATAGATATATGAATCTTAGAAAAAGATGGTTTTCCAGAATATTTTGTTGTGTTTAAAATTTTAAATTGATTATCATACAATAGGAAGATGTAGATACTTCCCACACTGGTAAAATTTCAATTCTTCTAGATAAACACTACAATGTTTTAGTATAGTTATAAACTAAAATCAATTTTCATATAGTGAGATTTCTATACTGCCTCTAAAATTCCACTTGTCCATTGTCAGTATGTTAAAATAAACTTTAAAGAGTAGGTTGAGAAATGGCAAAATTGTGGTGTCAAAACAGGTGCTGAAGGCTTTGCTTTCAGGTGGGTTTTTGAAGGAGAAACTAGTGGAACAACTTCTGCTAAAGCAGCTTCAGTCTAGTGTTCAACAAGAAGATTTTGATGTTGCAAGCAGAAGATGGAGACCCACTTTGCAGAAAATTCCAGAAATCAATTAGAAAAAAATGTTTTAGAATAGCTCTGTACAGTTGTATAAATTTGTTTGAGGTTTTGGGTCAGGTCTGATCTGTGGATAATTTTGAGAGAATGAATCCTTTTTTGTAACAGCTTAGTCAAAAGGAAATTCTAGTATCAATATAGTGGACATATTGTTATCTGCTTAAAAAACAGATGCTAATGTCTATATAACAAAAACTGTTCTATTTTTGACATCAAAATTTCTGATCACACTCTATGTAATCTCTCGGTAATGGAGGTCTAGATAGTTTGCAGGCAGAGATCGGTTTGCAGGCCTAGCTTTCACAAGTCACACGGTTTGAAAAAAAAAAACAGATGTGCAATAAGGTGTTTTGTCTACCCTCACAAAAGTTGAAAAGAAACCCTCAGTTTGGCCCCAGCTGATCATTGCCATTACATTTTGGATCTTATGTTCTTTCTGTTCTTAAATTATTGTCTTCTTGCATTTCTACAGCATCTAGAAGCACACTCACATCGGGTTTTCTGACAGAGGATCCCTAGTTTCCTTCATAGCTTGACAGGATTCATCACAACACCGAGTGTTGAGTACCCTTCACATTCTTATATCCTGTCAATATGCATATTCCTTCTTATATGTGTGTGTTGGTGGGATAGCCACGGGTTTTTCAGGAGTCCAAAACTTACTCTTCAAGCACATACATATAATACATATACATATACATATAACATGAATGTATATATACAAAGTTTTAAGGATTCAAACCAGGTACCCACTGCAGATATCAGACATAGATACACAGCAACAGAAAGTAGAGAACACAGATGAGAATATGAGACCTAAAAAAACTGCAAGCTTGTAGCAGGTGAATGTACCTGAGTTTCTTTCCAAAGTTGATGATGATTATGAGAACCAGCACAAAGCAAATGATACTGGCTGAAAGCATTGAAGCCCTCATTTAATAAACAGATTGGTCGCTTGAACCCTCTCGAAAATGAAACCAACTGAATGTCCTGATACAGACATCCCAAATCAAATTGATCTTCCGTACAAAAAATCACAAAAAATTAATTGGAACTTGTGAAAATGTCCAATCTACTTTTTCGAAAGCCATCCAAAATCTTCCAAAACACTAAATTTTTAAAACCAAAAATCAGGAGGAAAATGTCACAGACCACGAAATCAAATACAGGTCAAACAACATTTATGTTTCTGTCTACTAAAAGATGGTATATACTATAATAAAAGAGTATCACAGCCCTTGCTGTCACGTACATGCAATGAATCAGAACAATATGCAAAAGGTAATGTTCAATCAAAAACTGTTGGACTCTGCACGTGGACAATGCACAGAGAGGTAATGTTCAATCAAAAACTGTTGGACTCTACACCTGGACAATGCACAGAGATGCCTTGATCTTCGTTAGCATCATACCCCAAATGAAATGAAGTAGGGGTCAACAAAATATTAATGGCAAACAGTTCAAGCACAGAGAGGTAATGTTCAATCAAAAACTGTTGGACTCTGCACCTGGACAATGCATAGAGATGCCTTGATCTTCGTTAGCATCATACCCCAAATGAAATGAAGTAGGGGTCAACAAAATATTAATGGCAAACAGTTCAAGCTATTCAATCAAATTTATGGCAAACAGTTCAAGCCATTCAATCAAATTTATGGCAAACAGTTCAAGCCTTATTACAAACATTTGTTCATTTTATATTCAAATTGACTCTCCTGTTTGCTGACATCAGTCTAATAAGACTATTACACACTGTTATCCAATAAAACATTGGATTAAAAAATATAATATATTAAAAGATATTTTGAAAAACAAAAAATATTAGAAGATTTTGTCAATGGATTTTAATTCTCAGTCTTGATTGGTCCATAGGATAGAAATTAATGAACTTGCATGAATGCATTAGCATTCCTGCCTACGGCAGGAACTAATAAGAATGTATCATATAAAATTCAGAATATTAAAAAGAATATATCGTATAAAATACAATCGAAATATTGAAAGCAATGTATCATATAAATTATGCCGATGACGGCATGGTTCGGTGGTTAAGTCGCTCGGTTGTAGTGGCGGCCACCAGAGTTCAAACCCCTGCTGGGCCAACGAGCTCGCGGGTTTGAAGTGTTCTTGCTAGGGGATGAGGTCCCCCATGTTGTGGCCTCACTAGTTCATTGCTCCGGGAAAAAGCATTCGCGTGGAGCCGGAGGGCGTGTTGAACCAGCATCGCCGGTCACGTTAAAAAGTTTACCAAGTGCATTATCTTTAAAAAAAAAAATGTATCATATAAATTACAATCAACATATTAAAAAAAGACTGAATCAGATGAAAGGAGAGATTAATTTTGGGCCAACGGGCAACATTATATATAGATATGATTATAATTATATATATTAGGTATATATATAATTTTTCTATTACTAAGGTATGGCATAATATTTTAAGGGGACCTTTGAATGGATAATCATGATACAAAAAACAAGCTAACAAGCATGGTCAACCATTAAATCTAAGCCATGACCATGAGCACTATATGCTCACATATAAAAGTCAATTGGCTAATTAACGGTATCCTATGAAAGGAGGGTTTTATAGCAAAGTTGACAAAATTCATATGGGATTAGGATTATACATATATATAAACTCTTATTAAGATATGACATAGTATCATTAAGGTCACCGTTGAATGCATATATAATTGTCATAAAAGAATAGCTTGACAAGCACGATCTACTATAAAAGTTAAGCCCTATATGCCAAACTGAGAACATTTCCGAATATGAAGAAAACAAGAAATTCACAACTTAATTAAATCAACACTAGATAAGAAAATAATCTACTATTTGCTCAAAACTCATACCCCATTTTAAGTTGCAAGCATCTTGAAAAGTCACAACATAAAATAACAATGTAAGGGCCAAACTACAATGGTCATTTAAACTATATCGACCTGGCATGAAAGGCATGAAGGATAATGGAGAAACACTTCGTAGAAAGCATAAAAGAAGACAAAAGACGAGAAGGAAACCTCATGCAAAACATACTAATGCCAAGACATAAACACTTACAAGTTAACACACAACACAGGCATCCAACTCGACAAGGATCTTGGTTAAGATGAACGGGCAACCATAGGGAACTAGTCCTTCATACGCAACCAAACAGGATGGGTTTAGCGACTGACATACCATATGAACACATGGTCAAAACTCAGCCCCTGAGCTAGGTGAGGTGCGATGGCCAAGTGATTAAGTGATCCCACGTCTCCTCCTCCACATCCACCCATTGGTTAAAACCTGCATACGTACGCCCTGCACACTCAAATCAAAACATCAAATCCATCCATGGAGATCATAGCCGAAGCAACATATAATGACCAATGAGGATGCATAATCTAGCTAGGTTCCTTTCCATCATACAATTACATCCTATAAAAATTCAACTCATTTTATCATTTACTCTAGACTATAAAATGAATCAGTGCGTACCAGTGAGGACAAGGGCAGGCCTTACATACTACCCCCTAGGAAATGACTTACTTCGGGAAGTCATCAAGAGGGGTATAGAAGCATTTCTCATGAGCTTCTTTGCACCAAACAAGGTGAGTTCAAAAGATAACATATGCAATAGAAAACTCCTCGCAAGAAAATAAAACAAGGTAACTAAATTCCATACAGGCATAATCCTTTCCACGAAGCACATTATAGATATCTAAACTCAGCACCACAAATCTCAAGACCATTACTCATTTTCATGCATGCATAGAGAGATTCATAAATTGAACAATAGGTTTATAGAGAAAACATCAACTCATATGCAAATACATCAATGCAGAGCTTACACTAAACACACATTTTCATTCATCCACATTATAGGAATTAACTTCACAAGGTTCACATCAGGTTTGGAGGGATACCATGGTCTCGACATAGAACCAAGTAACCAAATATCAGTGCCACGTATCCAAAGATCCAATAACCAAGTGGAATGATGGCCCCGAGGCCATGCACCTAAGGGCCTCGCCATACATTCCCACAATGGCCTGTCTCTTGTTTGTATAAGGGGTTTAGCCTCCAAGCGATAGCCAACAAAAGAACAAGAACACTAAGAAAGTAAGTGGATAATGACCAGCCCATACTAGTCCACACCTACCCCCATCCTCATAAGATTTCCCACGTCTGCTTCCTTATATACACTCTACTAGAGGTCGCTCCATCGACATGGCGAGAAGAACATCACAACACATGACCAACACTTGCAAACAAAAATAATCTAGCTTTGCCACCACAAATAACAAATATACCAAAAGAAAGGAGTTTCTAAATCCAACAATAAAATAATTAAATGTGTGCAATTCCAATAATAAGCCAAACATAACCACAAAGGGTTACATGAAAATGGAAAGATCAAAGACTGTGGCTAAGCTACTTTCAGACAAGATAAAATAACATGGTTGGTCCACACAAACAAGATACAAAAGGTCACCAAACAACCAAAAGAAATGATCGCAATCCAGGAAAGTGCACATTACATCACTATGTGACTAACATTAAGTCACCAATAAGGAAGGAGGGAAACACGGTCACTACATGTGTTATGCAAACACAACCAATGCAATAACATCATGTAGGTAAGTATTATCAATGCGCCTTCACGTACTCTTACGTGGAATCGTGCCCTTCTCAAAGGTAACATGTCATCAGTATAGTACATCGTGCCCTTCTCAAAGGTACACATCATCATCATAATGTAAATGTCTCTAGGATGCTATGCATCCACTCAAATAAGATACCAAGGGTAAGAGCAAACCTGTACCAAGTAACATGGCCTCGAGCAACTCACATGCCCATACCAAACCATAACCAAGATCCCCAAGTCAGATGCAAATAGTACCATCAAGGAAATAGAGCATGATAGGTTAGCACTATGAACCTCTCAAGGTCCATTCACTAAGGAGAAGTAGGGGGTACTCTAGCATAGGAAGGTATGGTTGGTTGGGGTTACCCTAAACCAATGCCACAACATGTCGCCACAGCTTCCTAAGTTCTTCCTCCCCGCTACTTAACTCCACACATGGAAGGTCTCCAACTCCAAGGTTGGACCTTAGAAGGTATACAAACAAGCAATCACACAAGCATGACTCCACCATACTTGTAGTTATTCACTCAACCCATGGATGAATACCTAGTATCACAAGCTCATGGGTACACAAATCATGTATGGGATGATCACAACACATAGCAAGTACTCACATAATAGGTATTCACATCCACAAGGTACACATAGCACAATTTTCCTTTACCATTCATTACTTAGTGAAGAAAAAATAACTTTCATACACCAGGTCACACAATTATCTACCATAGAGATTTATAAGGAATCTACCAAACATCATTTAAAATTAACCTTTGTGAGGCCTAAAAAGAATCTAACCCTAACTTCGCATTTAAAGACATTAGTAATACACCCAATTAATTATACTAACATACTAGAGCAAATGCATAATAGGTCATGTTTGAATCCAAACAACATTATTTCAACTCGCAAGATGGACACACATCACACCTCATGGAGTTCCCTACAAACTTTAACATACTACATATGAATTATGAACAATACATATACTTATCTAACACAAGGTTCATAAGATAGAGTCTAACCAAAAGAACAATCCAATTAACAACTTAAGTCCCTAATTTATTATTCTAATTATATCATACGATGTCAAACATCTTCTTCACACAAAGTATGCACAACTTGATAGCAATTACTCACAAAAAAAAACAAGGTTATAAAATGCAAAAAAAATTATTATGAAAGTACTTTACAAAGGAGTCACCAAGCACACAATGCATCATTGAAACATTTCGAAAACATACGTTAATTATTAACAAGTTGCCATGCATAAAACTCTTTTTCACCTCTTTCTTTCCTGCTATTTAATAAGGCCTAAACTGAAATCACACACGCAATGATTTGCAATCATAAGAGTCAAGGTAAGGTTCATTTCGAGCAAGTATTCCTAGTCCACAACCGAAGAAGGCAATACAATTTCCAATGATAAGAGGGTTAAGAATCAATAAGGTATGACATTCTTACGACAAGATAAACACACACAAAGTTCACAAAATAGGAATCAAGCAAACAAGCATTAAGACTACATTGCTCTTAAAAAGGACGAAAGCATAACAACACCCCATCATCTCTTTCACATCCAAATTCATAACAAAAGCAAGGAGTAGCACACGACTAATTGTTCCCACAATGCTAGCCTCTAACCCAACCACATAGAGTACATACAAGGGAACAACACCACGCTCCAAAAAATACACAAGGGCGAGAAAGGGCCCAACTCAACCTTCACAATCTAGACCAACCTACTCAAGAGGAGGATCGACAAGGAGGGACACCACCATCCCAAAAACACAAGCGAAAGACTTCAATAATCGTGTGACGAGGTCACTACAATGACGAGACAGGAGGATGGATATTTCCCTAAAAGGAAGGTTAGTTGATAAACCACAACCTCGCTCTCTCACAACTACACCAAGTAGGACAAGGGCCAAACCACCCTCAACCCACTCCATGTCAGGGCAACCAAACACCCAAAACCCAGAGCTCCCAATGTTGAAACATGGGCTCTTGGAAAAAATAATGAGTGTCACTTCGGCATCGCACAACACCGCCGGTTCAATTGCTTTTTTCTTTAGTCCAGTCCGTCGCTTTGAAAATGTGACTTGATGATTATACTTGTTCTCAATTCATTGCAACTCTACTCGACGGCGTGGCATCCCATCATGGATCTTTGAGTTTCAGTTTTTGATTTTCAGAAGCAGGCTTTAAATATGTGACAATTCGCCAAAAAAAGGTTAAAAAAATAAAAAACTGAATGCTTACTTCTTGCACAATATAATGTGGCCAAACCTCGCTCTAAAAAAACACAGAACATACGAAACCCTGAATCCTCCTCAAATCCAAAAAGAAAATTAACTAAAAACTAAACAAAAACATCAAACCCTAGATCAAGTTAACCTTTGCAAACAATAAACCCTAGATCTAGTTTACAGCTAACAAAGACACAAAAGGTTTGAAAACTTTCACAAGAACATATTAACAGGGCCTCCACTTACCACAGAAAATTCAGCGCCATAACTCCAGAATTCTCCAACACTATTGATTTCACAGCACAAGAGACCAAATTAACCCGCTCTTTTCAGCCCTGCGCAGCTTGAGACATAACCCGGTGGTAGAAGAATTAATTAGGATTTTTGAAATAAAGATATGCTTTAGGAACTATTTATTTGAAAATGGTAAATTTGTGTTAGGAAATTAAAATTTATTTTAGAAATATTGCATTTGTAAGTTGAAAATAATTATTTGTGATATCTAGTATGGGTAAATGAAATGTAAAAAGGAAAATGGGTTTTATTTTTAGGTTTCCTTATATTTTAAAAGTGCTTTGTTATTATTTTGATTATGCATCTTTCTTGGAAAAATAAACATAGAGAGAAGGATTTCTAAAACCCTAGTATCCATTTGAGAATGAGGATTGATTACAAAAGCCTAGATTGTGCTTGATATTTGTGTGGCTTGCTTGTGGAGTTGGAGAGTTGCATATCCTTTGCTTGTCATCATTTATTGTATTCTTCATGTTAGTTTGTTTACAAATGAATATAAAGTTAAATAAAATATCCTAAAATCTTGATGCACATAAACTAGTTTTGGTTGCTTGGTGTATAAGATTGTTCCTTTTGTTTGGGTTGTAGATTATAACTCAAATTCATCGAGAATAGATAATTTTTTTGTTGAGTCTATTTTAAAATTTTGGAAAATGGTTTTTGTACCCAAATCCTTGCAAATCTTCTTAAAAACTTCATATAGTTATATATTTGCATTGCTGGGTGAATTTGGGACAAGAGGACATAATTAGAATTTTAAGATTTTGTGAAAAATTAAAGGATTCATCAATGGTAGAACCTAGATATTTGGAATTTTTTAAAAATTTCAAATTATTGTATTTGAAATTTGAAACTTTTGACTTTAAATTATTTTGTGGAAAAATAAATTTTGTCATAGAATCAATGTGTTCTTCCACTATAATGCATGTCATGTGTTAAAATATACTTTTCTTCCTTCTGAGGGATTATTGCACAAGTTAGTGGCCTTAGAGTGTATGCTGGGAATGATTAAGAACTTAGGACATGAAGTGAATGGATATAAAGTTGTGGGATTCAATGCTTGAAAAGACATTTGGTATCCTTAAAATGAATACAAGATTTAGATTATGAAATACATAATTCTTAAAATAGGTGTATTGTATAATAATAATGAATATAAGACTAGTTGGGTTCTAAATTTGAAAAGATGTGTCACATCTTAATAATGAATTGGAACTTAAGTATGCAATGAGATAAGAGGACATCTGGAAGGATGGGTTGGATGAGAAATGTAACAAGCCAAAAGGACATCAGGGATGATTGGTTGTATTGGGAATTATGCAATAAGTTGAAAGGATGTCTAAAAAGATGGATTGCATTGACTAGCATTTCCAAGAGGGGCACTTACTGTTTGAAACCATAGGTCTAATTGGTCTTAGATTAATTTTAGAGAACTAATAGGACACCATTCCTTGTGTTGAACTTGCTTCGTTTTCCTTGTTATTTTGACTTGTGTATTTTATCACGTGTATGAGAAAACCTTGGTTGAAGTGTTTTTGTTTGTGGCCAATCTTGTATCCCATGTCTATGTATGATAACCACAGAGGTCAATCTTAGCTTAGAGGGGTTGGCCTTGAGGTCCCACATGGCTAGGTGGTGTTGACCACCACTTGGATTTCTCATTGGAATCATGGTGAAGTATAATGGAGTTTCCATAAGGATATTATATCACCTGTTGGCTTCATATTATATTATCTTGTCATGTTTGAGATAGTTGTAGTCTTGTTATAAAATGTAAATTATGTGAAGGCATGAAAATGTTTTAATTTTAAATTTATTTCATATTTGCATTAGTGTGTGATCTATCCATGTTTGGATGTGATCTCCGCTTTGAAATCATGTAACGAATGTCATTTGATTACATATACCACATTGATTTGTAATGAAATTATCATTTGATTTTATGAATTATAGGCCTAAGGTATGATCGTGTTGGGAAGTAAATTATAGATGTTTTATATGATTGAAATTTATGATGTTAGAGTAAGTTTAATTTTAGTAGGGACATATTGTTAATTAGATCTTGTATTGGCAAGTTTGAGCTTGGTGTGATGGTTCTTTGTTGCATTGTGGTTATGGAATTATTTACATGTGAATTATGGCTATATTGAAATGTAATCTATTGTGAAGTTATAAAATTAAAAAGGATGATTAAGTATATTGAAAACCTTTTCTTTAAACTTTTCATTATCAACTCTTGAATCAAGATTGATGCACTATGTTTTACATAGGTTGTTTTAGGCTTGTTTAGGTCTAGCCCTTCATTTGTTTTGGGGTTTTGTGTCTCATTTCTTGTAATTTGATGTGCTAAGATGGTGTTGACTACTTAGGATTCTTGTAGGCTTGTAGGAGACCCTTTTGTGCTTTCAGGAAGCTCGTTGTCCATTTAAGACCTTTCCTTAGCATGTGGGTCACTTGTTTTACTAGGGGTGATCTATATGGGTCACCTATTTTACTAGGAGTGACCCAAGAAGGATAGTGGGTGGCCTAGATTGGCATATTGGGAAACCTAATCCTAAAAGGGGCAACCGCTAGATAATAGGTACTTATGGACCTTTTTCAAAAAAAATTCTAAATAAAAGATGTTCTATAAGATCTATCCTACTTGCTTATCTCATTGGTTTAGTGTTATCTTGTGTACTTGGTTAGTTGCAATAATTTATGTGTTGTCCTTATTTTTCAAGGTGTGCTTGGTCAACCTCTAGTAGGACTTAAGAGATATGTCACATCTCCCTTGTGACCAATCATTCATGGTGTTTTGGAGGATCTTTGGATGATGTGAATTCATTCCTTGGGTGTTTGTTGTGGAGTTAGATGTGGGAAGGGTGAAATTTAGTATGGGATTTAGTTCCTTACATCACCATCTTTTTTTGTGTGTTGACAGTGTGAGTCTAGCACTCTATCATTAGTTGTGAGGAGGTTTTATCTCCTACATATCTCATTATGATGATGCCATTAAATGATGTTCATGTAAGTCTTCTACTAGTGTTTTTTTGTGTTGGTCTGCATTGTCGTTGTGTCATAATTCACTTTGTGGTGTCATTGTGTGCTTTCATCATGATTTTGGTAAATTTCAAAACATCATGTGTATAAGTGTGAGGTTTGACATGTGGTTGTCCAATTTTATTCATCTACATTTTTTCTACTAATGTCCTAATGTAAAAGTAGGCGCATTAAAAAATTCCAATACCATTAAATAGTCTAATATAAACCAAATGACACATAATATAAATGATAATAGTTCAACATATAACAAATTTCTAAACATGTCAACTAAAAAAATAACAAAGAGATATATCCCTTAGGAGGAGGTAGCCTAGACAACCCCTACCCCATTCCATTGCACCTACTATCATGAGTCCTTGTGTGGGTCCTCAATTGAGATATTGATTGGGACTTATCTTGAAATATAATATTCATGCCTTCTAGTCATCCAATCTCCTTGAAAAGGTTCACCACAATGCCTATTGCTCTCATATGGTGGCTTGAGCATCGTCTAACTCGTGCGTCAAAAAGGTTATCATAACATCTACAAAGGGTATGAGCATTACCCATTATACCTCCCATTGGGATAACTCTCTATCAAGTCTATTTTTCTTGACCTATACTACATCCAGGTCTATTTTCTAACTCTTATGCTTGACATAAATGCAATCCCTCTCATAGATGGTCCTTTCCTAACCTACTAATACTACATATATCTCCTATGCAATAGAGGAATACTTGGTAGTTACACCTCGATATGCCTTGCATGGCTAGTTGACAGGATCAAATAATTTGAACTAACATCCATGTGTATAATTTTGAGAGATCCATTGGCACTATGGGGAGACCTAGCGTAAGGTGCTCTAATGTGAGGAAACTCCTATAATAGATTAGCCAAAACATGAAATACAAAAAATATTATGTTAAAATGGAAACACGAATATTATTAAAAAAATTATTATATAATATCACTGACCTCTTCAAGGGGAAACTTCCTTTTAGTAGTGCTCAATAAAATATATTTCATAGATACTCAGTACTAGTTCTAAGAAAGCTAACTACTATTTCCCAAGCATATGGGATTATTCATAATAGCTCAAGGGATGACTTAAAATGCATATGCATCCAGATCCTTTATTATAATAAGAAATGAGTTAGGACTAAGGGTGGTGCAGGAGCACCTAACACAAGGTGGCCTCCACGAGGCATTCAACTGTTTGATGTTCATTTCGTTGTTTCCAATAAGGTCTTGAAAAGACCATTCAATGTAATAAGGTCTATTTGAGCAATGCATGTCAATTTAGTTTGTATCTAGGTTTATGTTGTAAGTCCCAAGGATACTTGTCGATCTGTAATTACAAAGGTTGTTAGGCAGTTGGAGGTTGTTAGATCTCCCAGCCGCTTGGAGGTTGCCTCCCAGCCACTTGGAGGTTGCCTCCCAGTCGTTTGGAGTCAATTCAGTACTACTGAGGGCAAGTAGATAAATGCCCAAGATCAGATCGATTGAGATCATAGTAGACAAATTATAGAGAGATCAGAGTGATTTGTAATTGAGAAATAGAGCATCTGTGTATTTCTGAAAGACATAATAAACAAAGTTCTGTTGTGCATCTTTCTGTCATTCGAGTTCCTAAGGTTTTCTCTGTATGCAATCGATTTACTATTTTGTGGTCGATATGGACTCTTAGTCCATTCCACCAATTAGATTTCTTCGAAATCGGTGGAATGGCTGTACAGTTCATTTTTGTGTTTTCTGTTTTGTTCATTTGTGTTTGTAGGATCGCGTACAAGATGCATTGATAGATCCTAGCATGGTCATATGCTAGGTTGGCAGAGTGAAAGATCTATGTCAGGTTGGCGGAGGAACAGATCTGTGCAGTTGCGAAGTTACAGGGTTTGTAGAGGTTCAGATCGGCGAAGATTCATGTTTTTCAGCTGGGTATACATTATGTGTGTATATCGTTAATGTATGTCGGGGTCATTTCATGTGTATCTCACAATTGTATGTTCGTGTGTATCTCGCAAGTGTTTATTGCGGTTGTATGTGGTGAACAGTTAAGTTCTACATCAGCGGGACAACAGGTGTCAGAGTGAGAAAGTGGAGAGCTTCCGAATTGGGAAGTCTGGATGATGGTGTATCGGCATACAAAGAAGTCAACATTCAGTCCCACCGAATGCACATTTGAAATGCATGTTGCAAATGTGCATTGTGAATGTACATCAAGTTAGATACAAGGAAAGTCAACAGCCAACTCCATCGAAGGCATATTCTACAAAGCATGTTGGTAATGTATCTTCCAGTTGTATGTTGAAACATACATTGTGTTAGATACAAAGAGGAGACTGATAGTGACGATGGAGGAAACCGGTGTTCGCAGGTCATGTCATGTATGTACCAATGTTCGGCATAGGGAAAGAGCAGGCAGATACATTTAGGTTGTGGGAGTAGCAAGTCAAGTCTTGCATGTACAAAGGTTAGTTCATCAGCACGTCAGTGTGAGGAGATGAATGTTCGCCGATGGTCGCAAGGAATAAAGTACACATCACAGAGATCCATGGGGATCGGCCAGACTAAATGCAAGGCTTCCGATCTAAGGAGTTCGGTCGATAAGCAAAGTCCATGGCCGATAAGTCAAGGTTAGGAGGAACATCAGGGAGAGTAGTAAGATCAGGGTGATAGTTGGTAATGCGGCTGATGGAAGTAACTCACAGCGAAGAGAGGGCTATCGGAGTAAGGTGTGCGGTTGGTGGAATGAACTACGACTTGGCCGATGGTGCATAGTCTTGCTGATAGGCAAGTAAAATGTAGACATACAAAGGGGAATGTATGTTAGGGAGTTTTGGCTCTGCATCAAAGGGGCCCAAACATTCCCTCCCCCTTAAAAATATTTATCCTCAAAGTTTTTTTGACGTGGGTTACTCAAGTTTTTAGCATGGTCTAAGCCCAGAGAGACCACTTATGGGGGATCTCTTCCCATGGATTTATCACGAAGACCACTACTATGGGGTCACAGTCCCCAAGGAATTATCACCTTATTTAAACCTGCAAGCTCATTACCCTAGCAAAGGCACACAACTTGTAAGCATTCCAGCCCAGTGAAGGCACTATCCTAGGAGAATGATAGCCCAACAAAGACCCATGGCATGTGATCTCTTTGGCCCAGCCAGGGTTTGAACCCTAGTGGCAATCACAACAACCAAGTGAACTCACTGTCATATTGCACCCTTATGGGCATCGTTATTCTCAAAGTAAGAGGGAAGGAAACCAATGTTGAATTTGGTGAAGAGGTTACCAAGTAGCATCATTAGGGTGCATACCATGCCACTAGGGTAGGACCTCAATGATTGTGCTATTATGAAATTGGCGCGAGCATGTATATATGACTACTTCCAATTGGAGAATGATGGATCCTTTGGCATCAAGTTCTAGAAGAATGGTTTGAGTGGTGACATGTTGTCCAAGAACTTTCTTCAAATAAAATACGTGGAAGACAAGAGGAAGGTGAGAATTCCATCTATAAGCTATGGAAACAATCCATTGAAGAACTTTATAAGTCCCATAGAACCAAGAAGCAAGCTTCTATTGACCTTTCATTTGCAAGGAGGACTATTATAAGGCTACAATTAGAGGAAATCCATATTGCTAAGTTAGAAATTATGTTCAGAGTGACATTGATCAATCCATTGAAGAACTTTATAAGGCCAACAGATTCGAGGAACAATCTTATAAGCCTATAAAGTTATGTAAATTATAAGTTACACTACCAATCCATTGAAGAAATTTATAAGGCCCATAGAACTGAGGAGCAATATTATAAGCTTAGAAAGATCCAATTTATAAGCTATGATACCAATCCAGTGCAGAACTTTATAAATCCCATAGAACTAAGGAGCAATCTTCGGTTAACATTTCATTTGCAAGGAGGAGAATTTATAAGGTCGCAACTAGAGAAACCATATTGCCAACCTAGAAATTATGTCCTCAAAGTTGAAGGGAAGGAAACTACTATTGAATTTGGTGAAGAGGTTCCCTAGTAGCATCTTCAGGGTGCATGTCATACCACTTTAGTAGGACCCAGTGACTATGCTATTGTGAAGTTAGTGTAGGTGCATATCTAAGAATTGTTCCATTTGGAGAATAATGGATCATTTGGCATCAAGTTCTCAAAGAATGATTTGAGTAGTGACATGTTTGCCAAGAAATTTCTTCAACAAGAGACATGGAAAACAAGAGGAGGGTGAAAGTTCCAACTTATAAGCAAGAGACCAATCCGTTGAACATTATAAGGCCCATAGAACTAAGGAGAAAGCTTCTGGCAACCTTTCATCTATAAGGCGGACTATTTATAAGGGTGCAATTAGAGGAAAACTATATTGCTAACCTATAAATTATGTTTAGAGTGGCATTGACCCACTTGTTGTTTCGTGTAGTTTTGAGCCATGTGGAGGTTATCATGAAGTATTTGAAGAATACTATCTCATGTGTTGAGGGTAGTATCCATTTCATTGACTAGATAACTTCTTGGAATGTATAAGAGAAGAGATGGAGGTTTCTTCTTGTAAATTTCTTTATATGGTTTCATTTTTGTGGCTATGTGATATGATGTATTGTACCACTATTCTACCAGAGGTTGCCATTTGAACTAATGGTGTTGTTAATGAGATGCAAAAAATCAAAGATATGTTTCCAATAACTTGTTGATTATATCAATTTGACCATTTGTTTGATGTTGATATCTAGAGCTCATCTTTAATGTTGTGTAAATCTACTAAATAATTCTTTTAAAACTGGCTAGTAAATGTAGCATCACAATAAAAAACTATAGAAGAGGGAATGCCATGGAGATAAAAAAAAAATGGTTTGGGAAGGTTTGGGCTATGGTGGAGGACGTGTAGGAGTGGGCCAAGTCATAGAAGGAATATTTAGATAGGTGAGCCACCACCACCAGTATGACTAATTTTCCACCAAAATTGGGAAGGCCCTTAATGAGATCCATGGAAATTTCTATCTAAATCCAAGTGGGAATGGGCAATGGTTGGAGCAATCCTAGAGTTTCCATTGTTTCTCCCTTGTGATGTTGGCATGTGTCACACTTAGCTAGAAATTAGTAAATATCCTCCTTAATCTCTTGCTAGAATAAATTGTGACACACTTGCTTATATGTTTTCAAAATCCTTGAATGGCCCATTATGGGAGATGTAATTCAAGAAGAATTTTAGGACATAGATCAGAGTTGGGAAGTAACAATGGGAATCCTTGATACTATAAATGTTGACCATCCTAATATTGGTTATGTGATGAAGAAGGGTTTAATGAAATTTGGTGGAGAGATGTTGTGTGGGTGAGTCCTGGTGCCATTCCTTTTGGAGATCTCATAACCATGTTGATAGTGGTATAAAAATTACACAAAGAGACACATGGTCTTCAAATTTTTGGGAGAGAACATCAGTAACCATATTCTCTTTTCCTTTTTTATAAGTTATGATAGTCATACCCCATGAGTTTAGTAACCCGTTTTTCTAAGATGGGGAGGATACTTGTTGCTCCAAGAAATATTTTAGACTATGGTGATTTATTTTGATACAAAAATGTGTTCTAACCAAATATGGATGGCACTTGTTAACCACATGTAAGATGGCCATCATTTCTTTCTCATATGTGGAGCATACCAAATTATGCCTAGAGAGGGCCTTGCCGGTGAAGGTGATGAGGTGACTATCTTGCATGAGGGCAACACCGATGTCATTTCCACAAGCATCACTTTCATGACAAATGGTTTGGAGAAATTAGGCATGGTGAGACCAGGGTTGCACACATAGCCTATTTAAGGACCTCAAAGGCATGTTCTATAATGGGGTCTAGGAGAAGGCATCCTTTTTTAGCAAGTTAGTCAATGGAGTTAGAATTTTTCCACAGGTTTTGAAAATTTTTAAATAATAACTAGTGAGACTCAAAAATCCACAGAGGCTCCTAAGTGTCCTTGGTTTGGGCCAAGTTTTCATGGCCTAAATTTTTTTAGGATCAATCCGAACACTTGTTGGGGAGACAATATGTCCAAGGTACTCCATTTCCTATTGACCAAAAGAATGCTTGGAGCACTTAGCACACAATTTATTGTCTACAAGAATCTATAAAGCTAGTTCAAGGTGTTGCAAATGCTTAGCCCAAATTATGCTATAGATTAGAATGTCATTGAACAAGACCAAGATGAACTTCCAAAGGAAGGGCTGAAAGAGTTTATTCATCAATCCTTGGAAGGTAGATGGAGTATTAGTGAGCCTGAATGGCATGACCAAAATTCATAGTGTCCATTATGAGTGTGGAAGGTTGTCTTTGGAGTATCTACTTCATTGAGATGACTTTGATAATAGATAGAGAACAAATCTAATTTGGAGAAAAACTAGGCAGCATGAATCTCATCAATCATTGGAATGGGAAATTTGTCCTTGATGGTGAGTTTGTTAAACTCACAAAAGTCAATACAAAGTCACCAAGACCCATTTTTCTACAAAAAATAAAAATAGGTGAAGGTTATGTGTTTGATAGTAGGATAGAGTTGTTCCACTCCCATCAAGTTGAAAACCTAAAAGAGTAGCGTAATAGAGTCCAATGGTGAAAACCCAAAGGGAACCAAAGGTTGGTAACATGAGGACACATCCCCAAGTAGGATGGAGCAAGTTGAAGTCACCTCAAGACAAATATACATACTAATGAAACACCTAAATTGACCTACGACACTTACATAAATGCATACCAATGAATGAGCATAAAGAGGAACACGTCTCTATACCTAGCCACGGACATATATGTATCATATACAAGATATAAGATATAAGTTATGTGAGAGATATGTAACAATGGAAATGAGAGAGATAAGAGAATGTTTATGATTGATGTATAGAGAAAAGATAGAAATATATAAGAGGATGTTGAATGTGAGAGGAATATGTATTGATGGATTGATGATTATGTACCACATGTTAATATAATGAAGATATGATGATTTATTGTAAGGCCTCATGTGTATGTGCCTTGTTTGACTGCATGTATATATTTGTTTTGATACTATGCTTCTTGATGAGATTTTTGTATTGCAATTGATGTACTTTATCAATGCTATTTTATTTATTAGGATCTATGTATTATGGGATGCATATGTTGTGACTATATGGGTTTGGATTATTTATTGTTTTAGCTTCACTATTTTCACTGTCTGTTATATGTGGTTTATCATGTTTTCTAGTTCAACATCATGTTTATTATTGATTATCAATGTCTACATCTATGTATAAATTATGTGACTTTGGAATGATTTTCATTTGATGTAGTTTTGATGTTACTTCAGTTATATTATATCACTCAGCGGTTTCATTGTGATTTGGCTATATTATATCACTAGTTTCATTGAGTTTGCAATATAGGTTTTGCCTTAATGGTAGTTATTTGGAGATGGGTTGGTTTGGGAAAATATGTTGTGCTCATCCCTCATCCCACTTTATCAAGTAGTAGGATGTACCATGTGAATCTGTATGAATACTTGGATATGAATCAATGTTAATTCTAGTATTGGTGTGTTGCGTTAAAACTTGTAAAGTGATTGGATCATTTGAGTGTGGTTATTTTTATCTTGTTGTAGTGCATTTAATCCATTTTGAAATATGTGTTTATATCATATTTGTGAATTGTTAATATGAAAGATAATAATTGTGCATTAGTTAAAAGGTCCAATGCATTGTTTTATTATATGTGAAAAGGTAATTTAAAATGAGTTGGTCTCATTAGGGAAATGTAATTTTTATTTATTTTAGTGAATAGTTCTATTTTTTAAAGAGAAAGTCTTTTCAAAAATATTGATATATGTAAAATTAGAGAAAAAGAAAAGGCAAGGATAAAACGGAAAAATAAAGAGAATTTTTGAAAAACTTTTCATTTTGGTGTTTGCGAAAACCTTTCTCTCCCTCCTTTGAAAAGAATTATCTATCTGTTTAAAGAAAGTGTGTTTGGATTTTCTTAGAGTTTTAATAGCTTGGGATTGAGATTTATTTGGTGTGGGAAGAGATTCCTGTTGCGTCCTTTCCTCTTGAGGAAAGATTCTTCATTTGGTAGCTTGCTTGGAAGAGGTAATCTTCTTGTTCGATGATATTTTTAAAATGCAAATCCTACTTTTTCCATGCCCACTATATTTGGATGCATATGACCTCTTCATATATAGGAGTGGATGGAATAGATTGTAAGCAATTAGAAGTAGATTTGATTCAATTTTATTGCTTTGAAATTATTTTGAGAAGTGTAAAATATAGCCAAGGTTATGACAAAACTTTCTTAGAATCCTTTGTGAGTGGGAATGCTTGTTGTTGTGCATTTTGGGCACCAAAGGGTATATTTGAAAATTTTATGTATTTTGTGAGATAAATTTTAGAGTTCTTGGGTGATGTTATCAATGGTGGATTTGGGGGTTTTATGGATGTGAACATTTTTATGAAAACCAAAATCTTGAATTTAAACCTTGTTTGTATATTTTATACTGTGGGATAAAGAGTCTCATGCATCTTATGAGTTTATTAACCTTTTTGGATATGGGGATCATGAACTTTGACCTCATTTCTATGCCTTGACCTTTTGGCTAAGGTTGACATTTATTTTGTGTTTTCCAACCTTTAAATGTAGGGATCCTGAACTTGGACCTCATTCTCCATGTATTAATTTGGTGGGTGAATGATGTAAGGATCACAAACTTTGACCTTGCTTTAGTTACCTCTACCATAGGAGTGAAGGTTGAATTTGGACCTAGGATCAGATGCTAAAGTTAGGTGTATAGTGGACTAATGAGTGACAGGTAGTACTCATCAGAATGTGCTTTTATATCTCCTTTTTCCTCTTTGTAACGCCCCGCCAAGAAACCCCAGAGGACAACACTAAATGAGGTCAAATTAATGGATTTTTAAAAAAATACAAATAACAATAGGATGCATAACATAACATAATAATCTAAACCTAGGTCCTCTAAGGTTCCTCGACTGTGCTACTCACAAATCAAGATTACAAGAAACAAAGGTTATATAAAGAGATACAAACAGAGATACATCCCAATTTACAAACACATGATAAGATATCTTTTCAAATAGGAACAAGACATCTCTCATGCATTTATAAATGATTATAGTAAGAACCATAAGTTCATCCTTAGCATAATGGAAAAATATATTCTTTTCTTCAGTAATCTGCTCAGTTAACAAACATGTATCTATGCATCTAAAAGTGAACATTAGTTCCACAAAGATTATCAAAAAACATAAAAGAGAACTATATACTAGTCTAAGGCCCTAAGGGGCCGACCTAATGTCTCAGGGGCTCATCCATGATGGCCTTGCCTATGTACGCGTAGCGCAGAGACTTCATAGTTCGGGACATGAACTTGCAACTTTATGATTAACTAAGATGTAATATACTCATAAAAGATTACATCTCACTCTAGAGTCTTTAACAAATCAATATACTCATATTAGAATGAGATAGAAAACAAGAATTGTCTACATTATATCATTTTCATTAGTTCTCTTAAGGTTCCACATAACTCAAGCTTAACTTTAACACACAAAAATGGCTATTCATGTTCAACTCAACAAGATGGAACACCTACCCACACAAACCCCAACACACACAACATCCTCACAAGGAAACCAACATTAATTCTTCATATAGATTTCAATCACAAATACCCATTTAAACAAGGGTCAACAAAGATATACATAGACCAACGAAAACTCCAATCATTCATTTCCATATCAACAAAACTCAAATTCAAAAGGGTAGATCTTACCAAGAGAATTGGCAACCCGCATATGGTAGAAACCCTCAGTTTCTCCAAATCCTTTCCTCCATTCTTCCTCATCCATCCTTTCCTTTTATTTCCATCAAGAAATCTCCTCCCAAATGAGGAAAAACAAGAACAACCAAGAGCAAGTGAGAGAAGCCAAGGCGAAAAGAGGAAAAAAACCCCTTTCCTTTCAAAGAGAAGGAATATATATAGAAGGAAAAAGGCAACCAACTCCTCGTAACTTCCCAACCACCCAACCAACTCCAATTTTCGCCACTTTTCATAAGTGGGTAATTAGAGTGCGTTTTAGACTTTATTTAAGGGGTTTTATGGAATAAAAGGACCCCTGACCCATAGACCTACCACCTAGGAAACTTTTTATACAATTAAAACCACATAAAGACTTCATAAAACCTACAATAAGTAATCACGTTTAAAAAGGTGACTCAAGAGTCTAGTAAAACAACTTCCCACACATTCACAACCCAGATAAACAAGGTTAAATCACATTCACAAGAATAACATAAGGGAAGTAGCTATGTGAACCCTTCATCAACATTGGCCATTTTTTTACCTATATACTCAACCAAAAGTGTTAGTACTTCTCATAATTAATAGTAATTGAAACAAATGGCATATGAAAAAATAACCTTCTAAGAATGACAATCAAATAGAGGATTAAATCTACACAAGTATAATTTAACTCTCCCTACTTGCATAATATCTTTTAGAGTCAACCAATGATTGATTATACTATTTAATATCAAAATATTACCACTTATCACTAATCTAATTAACATGTAATAAATGCTACTACAAGAAAATATTTAATATCAATCATTACCTTTGTATTCACATTTACTCACACTCATAATATAAAATCACCTAACATGATGCAATCTATTTGATATACATAATAATATTACCAACAACGAAACATCTCGATCATTGCATACTTACGTAGATAAGGAATATAACTCATCTGGCTATCACACAAAATCACAACAACCACTAGTTAGTTAACAATCAAATTATAAGCAACTTGATGTATAGGAACAATAATCACTAATGTATATTGTTCAACATAAAAGATCATAAAATATAGGACATAAACCATCAATGACTAGTAGGATCAATAAGGCCACAAGGGACAGGGTCTTACACTCTCCCCCCTAGGATTAGGCTTCCTCCTAGAAGTCCCTAGAAATGAAGGTAAATACAAACACTTGTCAATAATATTTTATGCAAAAATTCCCAAGTATGAGAATAGCAAATTTTATCTTCCAAGGCATTCCAAAATACTAGGTAACTTACATTTTAACTAGACTCAAAATATCATCTGTCCATGTTGCACAACAATATTACAGTTGTCAATTTCAAACATCAATTGCTTAACATCATTAGCACATACCTTTAAATATTCCTATTATTTTACCTTCATCTCCAAGTTCCAAAGCCAACTACCTACACATCCACAGTGAGAATGGAGGGGCACTACGCTCTCCCAAATACCATTCCAAACTGTTGATTTGTACTTAAGACTATTAAAACCTTGTTTAGTTACATTAAATTAAGATGTGATGTTGTAGTAGTTGTAGTTAAAAGGTTTCATGTTTTGTTCTTAAGCTAAAAAAATGTGCAGAAGTATCTCTTTTTTAATGATAGGAACTATTTATTCCAGATAGAAAGGTTTTTGAAGACTCCAAGTAGCTTTTGCCATCTCCAGAGCTGTGCATAATGGATATGGTGAAGTTTCAAGAATTTTGTAGAGGAGGATGGAGGAATCTCTGAAGCTAAGACCCATGGAGATATACAAACATACAAGTTGCATCATCTCTGGAGCTATGTTCCATGGTGTTGTTGTAGTTAAGTTGTTGCAAACATCTCTGAAGTTGTTGTTTAGATAGACTGTGTAGAGTCTCTAGAGCTACTGTTCAAATAGATTGCAAAGTCTTTGGAGTGGGTCTAGGAGTGTCTCTAGAGTTATGCATGAAGGTGCTAGAGTTTTTGGGAGAAGATTGTAGTAGTGGCTAGGTTGAAGAAGGGTACCTATTGATTGTTTTTTGCATGGATCAAGGACTTTTGTCATAAAAACTATTTTTAGTTATATCCTTTTTCAGTGGCCTTCGTGGCCTAATTAGACTTAAGTTAAAACTCTTGATTTAAGGGACACCTTGAGTGTCACTTTAAGTCTTTTAAAGTTTTCGCATGATGATCTTTTGAATGAACAAATGTATGCTTAGAATAAGGAATAAAGATCTCTCTATTTACTAAAGAACTAGGAGTGATATAATAAACTCCAAAGATATTATATCAATAGAAAAATACTTGATATATTTGGAATGGAAAAAGTAGAATAAATATAGAATAGTTTTTGGAAAGAAAAAGTATAGTCCATTTTTCTACTTTGTTTTGAATAATTGGGAATAAGAAGCAATGGGTTCTATATCTGTGTGTTTTGAGGTGTTGAGTTAATCTCTCTTCCATATGTGTGGAGAAAGGGCCCACTCCCACCAAAAGGAGAGAAGGCTAGTATTTATTTCTTCGATTTAATGCCTTCATATATCCTTGAAAATTCTAGTTTAGTTTCATTGCTTTGTTAATCATTAGATCACATTGTTGTTTTATTTCATTTATTGTATTTCTAGTTTTTTATGATAATTAGTTCATTTCAGAAAAGTTGTACTTCAATTTCTTAGATTAGATCTTCCCTTTCAGCATATAGTTAAATGCATGATTTTGAATGGATAGATAGGTTTGGTTTTAGAAGGTATCTTTAGACTATTCATTATTAATTACTACCACAGATAGCCATGGATACACTACCCTAGATTTGAAAAATTAATATAACTAAATGCAAGGTACAATGACCCTTATCATTTTTGGCACCATTTCCAAGGAACTAGTGTTGGTAGAAACCCTAATTAGCAGTCCTTAGAATAGAATTAGGTTAATTTTGTATGGTTAGACCTAGAGATTCACTAGGTATATTTATAAAATAGAAAAAATCCCAACCTCATGCTACAAGAGAAAGCAATAGGGCAGATTTGGATATCTTTGAGGAATAAAAGCCCTCACCTAACACTTTAGAAGTACCATCAAACCCAATTATTCCTCCAGTCCCTAGGCATCACATTATCTCACAATACATCCAATGGTTGTAGGAAAAGAATAAGGGAGTTCAAACTGATATTTTAGATCCCTTTAATCTTCGAGAGAATTCAATTAATCTAGTTACCATGGGAGATGATCATAATTATAATGAAAGACAAGATCCTCTTAGGAGTCCAAGGAAAACTTTCTATTATCCTATAGCCTTGGATCCTAAGGACAATACCTCCATGAAAAATATTTCCCCATCTATACGTCCTACCTTTAGGAAAATTCCTTCAAAGGATCCTAACCAATTTCTATTTGAGTTTAAAGTTCTATGCCAAACATATGATTATAGCTATGATAATTAGAAGTTAAAGTTGTTTCTTTCTACACTCAAAGTCTCAACCATGAGATGGTTTATGGGATTGATCCCTGATTCCATCCATTCATGGGATCAGACGGAAACATAATTTCTTGAAAAATATTAGGACAATTTATTGAATCAGTGATAGAAAAGAGGAACTTTTTAGGACCAAGTAGAAAGAAGAAGAGAGTTTGGAAGACTATCTAGATAGATTCAATTTTGACCTTTAGATATATGGTAATCCCTTGGAACATGAACTAGATAAAGCCTTATTTTTTAGAGGATTGGAGAAAAAATCAAAATAAGCACTAGATTTAATGGGAAAAGGAAACATAAACAAACTTGACATGCCATTGATTGAAGAGATTTGTAGGAACCATTGAAGGGCTCATGATGGAGTTAGAACTTCAAATTATCTAAAGGGAAAGAATGATATAGGATAGTTGACAGAGGAATTTTCCAATTTTAAAACAGACATTTTGGTTCAATTGAACACCACATTAGATGGGATTATGGTGAAAAACAAAACAACTGAGACTTTGTCTGTTTATTACCCAAGATGTAGAAACAAACATATTTTAAGAGAATGTCCCCTGGATAAAACTGAAATCTATCAGATCTATGACAAAAGCCATCCTACCAACCAATGTGACCAACTTCCAACCCTAAAGAGGATAACAAAGAAAAATGTCCAGATAGAGGTAGAGTTAAATTATGTTGGACAAAAACAAAGTAGTAATATTTCCTACAACTAATATCCAAATCAAGCTTCTTATAGAGGCCCTTCAAATTAGGGAAATAACCAGTGGAACCCTTCATGGGATGGACCTCCAAACCCTCCTCAATGGGGACCACAAGACTAGCAGAACCTGTACGCTCAAAAATGCAATGTCAGTGGCCTGGGGTTGTTGAGTGAGATTTTGGTGCACATACTGACCCTTCCCTCCTTGCCACGGGGCGAACTGCCACGTCACTCTCACTCTTGTGGAAGTAGCCAGTCAAGAGGAAGTGAGACACAGGGGTGGTCTAACTCATTGGAGAGTTGGACTTCACAGAGAGGGGTTGGCACGTCTTGGGGCCTATGTTGTTGTGCGCACGTGTAGATGTGTTTTTCAATGATCATGGTTGTAAAGATAATCATATGACCTAAAGGGTTACTAGTCACTCTTCTCCTATTGGGGTTTCTGATATTCCACCTTTGTGTGGGAAAGCTATTGTTTTTGTTGATTGTTTGTTGTTGTTCAAACTGTTGGATAAATGCTTGTCGTACTAAGAACTGCCTATGTTCTTCTTGTTGTTGGATGAGTAGTAGGTCCTATTGTGGTCTCGAATGGATTTCCTCTATCTCATCGAGGATCATCCTCACCCACTCACCTCTTAATCCTAGGCACATTCATGAGTTGAGACAAGAGATAGTTGTTTGTGAGCTAGCCTTAACTTGATCTAGGGTTTGACTTAGGGTTTTATTTGACCTAAGGTTTGATTGTGCATTGACCTCATTTGACCTTGTGATGGAATCAAGGGTTTTGACCAATGTTTGACTATGGTTGACCTTATCGTGGAATCAAGGGTTTGCATGTTTTCTAAGTGTCTAATGTTTTTGTTCTTTTTTGGGTTTTTATGAATGCAAGCCTAAACGAAATGTAAAACTTCTTTTTGTGATTTTTTTAATATTTTTGGAATTGAAGATACTTTTTTTCTAATCTAGGAATTAAAAGACGAATGCAATCTATAATGAATTTTCCTAATGCAATGTGAATTTTGTTTTTGGGGTTTTCTGAATATTTGGAACAAATTAATCTAAAAAAAGGGAAATTGCTTTTAAATAATTAATCGATGAACTTTGAAAGCAAATTATTCTAAGAATGCAAGATCTATCTATCCTATCATGGAAAAAGCAACAAGTTTACTGATCACAAGAGCAATTTTTGCTATTTAATTATAACAAATTGAAAGAAAGCATAAAGGAACCTAGAGACACGTGAGCCTCCACTACCCTCAAAAATCCTTGTGATGGAAACCTCATATCCCCTTGTAGCATCGGAGAATCCTCTTGGCGACAAGACGATAATGGAAGCAAAGAGAAGCTTTTGAAGGTTTGCAAAAAGAGCTCAATGAGATCTTTGTTGAGCACTATGGCTTGATATGAGCAGTGTATGGATGCGTGATGATCTTTATGTGAAAGCTAGATGAAGAAATGAATGAAAACAAAAGGTTCCTATGTCTTGTATGAGAATGGGAATGTTGAATGTGGAGAGCAATAACTTGCAAGAGCTATGTGCATAAATGAAATTGCCTCCCTTTGTGCTTGAGGGAGGGGGTATTTATAGGTTAGAAGAAGGGATCTGAGGGTGAAGAAGAAGGAGAGTTAACTCAATTTGATTGGAGAGTTAACACAGAGGATTCAAGATTGATCTATGCTAAAATTGGAGTGATCTACCGGTAAAAGCTTATCACTCAAGAAGAAGTCAAGGAGTGCATGGGAATGCATGAGATATTAATTTAAGATAAAATAGAGCTAATTATGCATGTGTAGGTTCATGAAATAGTTAACTCAATATTTGGTATGAAAATCCATGCAAACAAGAAGAAAAACAGGTGAAAATGAAGCTTTTTAGAGTTAGAAACTCCATGCAGTTGGAAACACAATAGCGTCACCCAAGGGTCACCCCTTTCACCAGTTTGGTTGCTCGGGGGTCAACCCTGGGTCACCTAGGGGCAACCCATGGGCGACCCACTAAGGAGACAACCTAGGTTGGCTTGCAAATTGGGAGATGGAAGAGGAGGAGAAAAGAAGGGGATTTACCTCCAGAAATAGGCCAATCATGCTTGAAAATCCAAATCTCCACTTGCAAAGTAGGATATCTCGATAGGAGATCTGGAAATAATAGGGGAGATTTGGATTAGTCGAGTGAAATTGAAAATTGAAAGTGGGAGATGGCTAGGGGGACCTCTAGAAGGCTTCTTAGGGGTGGAGAAGATGAAAAACACTAGGGAGAGGTGAAAACTCACCTACAAGATGCATACAAGGCTTAGGAATAGGGTTGCAAGCATAGAAAACACAAATTGCCAAGTGCTGAAAAGTGTCAAAAAAGATTGACGAGAGAGAGAGAGAGAGAGAGAGAGAGATGAAAGAAATGACACATCACCAAGAGAATTTATGCGGAGAGAATGTTATTTCATGCTTACATGTACATGACAAAGATTAAAAATTATCATAGGGGTCCTCGTGGAGACTATGCATGATTTTGGTGCTTACATATTTGCCCCCTTGGGGACAGTAGTCTACATGAGAGGTAGGTACCATTCCTGAACTAGGCCTTACCTATTGTCAATTTTACCGCAATTGTACCTACAATAACTGGTATTAATCTAGCATCTAGATATATCAAAATGAATAATGAAAACTAAAACAATGAACTTACCATAGATTGTGAGAGTTAGACTAGTTGTTTGCCTTTGTCAGTGAGACCTATAGGAATGAATGCACACGTAAAACAATGCATGAGAGATGCATAAAAGCAAAAACTAATCTAAGAATGCGTAAAAGAAACTAAGCTAAGGAAGAGGAAAGAGCAAGAAAATTAGTGAAATTTGAGTGATTTGGCAACAAAATTGATCACGTAAGCAGTTTTTGGGTAGATATCGCCAAGGAGATCGCGAAGATGGCTATCACTTCTTCTACTGCTAAGAATCAGGTACATAAAAAGTGAAAAACTCTTCTTTAAACTCTAAGTTAAATTTTGTGAAAAATCTCTTAAAATTATTTGTTTTTGATAATTTTTTTGTTGTATTGTCTTTGTTTCATCATTTAGAGTAGGATTGGTCTTTCATTTTCTGAATCGACTATGAACGAAGGTTTTTAGAGCATTTTTAGTATGGGGGATCTCCACATAGGGTCGCCCCTTTTTCCAGGAAAGTCACCCAGGGGAGGGAGATCCAGATTAATGAAAGGGGTTACCCTGACTAATCATTTTTTTTATTGAAATTTGATACTTTTTTACATTTACTTCACTTTGTTTCGATCTAATCTAACTATTGTATTCACCTATTTATTGCAGCTTTGATGGTTTATACTCTTTTTTTGCATGACTTTCTATAAGTTTGTGATTTTTAGGATTTTTGTGAGTTGACGACATCTAATCTAAAGTTCTTTTCTAATTTGCAGTATATACACATACAATGAAATACTTGCAGTTGTGGCTCTCAGAGATGTTTGCTACACTAAGTGATGATTAGCTAGCCATTCTAAGGAGAGCGAGCTTAGCTAGACTTTGCCACGTGCTAGTTGTTCATCCTGTGGCATGTATTTGTTGTGATATCCTAACATATTGGGATATAGATAGGAACACCTTTAGGTCCCTGCAGGTTTCAGGAGAGTGGACCATCACTCTATTTGATGTTTACTACATTCTAGGGTTCTTGTGAGAGGGTGCCCCCTTGTTCTACCGACTAGTGAGTCCTTCAAGGACCGAGCTTCCCAGGCATAGTTCATGGGGGTGAGTCATCCTGAGGATCAGATGGGTGTTCAGCTTACCTCTGTGCCACGACTTCACATTCCTCACTTTAGGAAGTTTTTGATTGGTTTGATTGCATCGAGGCTGTCTGGAGACAAGGCCTCGGCTTGCTTGAGATGGTGCTGGGCACCAATTATTCAAGGTCTTGAGTAGGATAGAGTCTACGTTTGGGGGCCAAACATTTTAGCCATGGTATATAGGGATTTCTATAGTATTGCATGACAAGGGGCTCTTGCCTTCAACCATTCCTCCATGACTATGACTTGGATTTTTTAGCACATCAAGCCTTATCAGAAACTTGTTCTGATCCCTGACAGACGACTACGAAGAGTAGCTAGATAGGTTTATGTGGGCCATTTTGATACTTCTTTGCATTCTGTGGCTACTCTTACCAATGTGGATATGATTTTTAATCCTTATCTGAAAATGGAAGGAGCATGGTCACATGATGATGAGATCAAGGAACATTGTCGTGGTGTATCAGAGCTTTCAGACTGTAATGGTCTAGTTGAGGCTCATCATGTTGAGTGTGTCTCATAGAAGTTTAGAGAGGACTTCCTTGAGGAGTTTCCCTCAGTGCCTACTTGCTACAGATCTATCCAGGAGATGGGTGAGATTAGCTAGAGATCTGTTACTTGGACCCCTTGATTGATGTAGTTTTCATTACCAGAGCCTCTAGGACTTTGAGAGGAGGACAGAGAGGAGGGAGAGGGACTCCTCAACCATTAATTATGGTCAAGGATTCAGAATTTACTGATGATGACTATATTCTTGATGGGGATGATTCGTTAGATGACAGGCCCACAGAGGATACACAAGATAATTGATAAAATGGTGTTGATGATGCTCTTGAGGGTCTATTCACAGTTCCTAGACCTCCTTACTATAATGAGCTGATGTAGCAACTTGACCCTACCTAGCATCTTGGTGACGCACATAAGTCTATATTTGCTTTACTATTTTTGCACTTTGTCCTTTTTTTTCTCTTTCCTTTTCATCAAGAACTAACACATTTTTTGTCCTTTGGTTCGCTTTGTAGGAAATGTTGAGGAGTGGAGGGCTTTTGTTCATGAGGTCAATATTAGCTTGGTTTCCCCCTTCATTAGGATGCCTCGGGAAACACTTTTGACTAATCTTGGTGTGCCCCCTACTGCTAGACGACACACTGACATTTTTTCTCCTCCTTATCATGGATATTAGGCAAGTGTTGATTTTAAGGCCAAGAATCTCATCCTTAAGGGTGAGAAATAGGTGCTTCATGAGATGGTTTGCCTTGGGTTTAGGTAGCGAGATGTTAATGTTGCAGGGCCTTCACAATCATGCATCCATAACAGGGTACCTCACTCTCATAGGTCTCATGGAGTGACTGGTGGAACACATAGGTAGAGGAGTAGGAATCCTAAGGGTTTCATCAGAAGAAACTGCACTTGAGTTAACCTTGTTTTTCTTTGAAACCATGCCCCCTTACATGGGGAGCCTTTACTTTCCTTGAGAGCATTTTGTCTTAGCTCTTGGTACTCGTATACATGCAACTTTAGATGTATCAATGAAAGTTTGACTTTTTTATGGTTTTGGCTATTGTGTGGGTACTCATCTCTTGTGCATTTTGGAAGTTTAAGAACTCTTTGATTATGTTTTTGACCTTCAACTCTAACAATGCAAGTATGATGATGATGACATGTTTTGTAATTTTTTTGGCATATATGTGAAATGCAGTTTACGATATGCAGATGCAAGAACACAAGGGATGCTTGAAATGAAACCTTTACCTCTATGGAATGTCATGAGTCATGACATTTGTTGGCAAGAGACACTATATGGATTCATGATTGTTGTCATTGATGGCAACACATCCGCAGGACATGGTGTGTCTCTACCGGAAGTCAGAGTGAAGAATGTTGTGGTCCGGTAAACAAGAACAGAGCATGTGGCAAGGTCTGACAGACAGGTCCGGATCTCTCAGAGGAAGTATCTTGGTGTAGTGTGGATTTGGGGAAGTCAAGAGGACTACCTTGAGTGGTATATTCCAAGGATTTAGCCTCCAGTGATAGATGAGGAAAAAGATATGGATAGTTGAGTACCGGAATCTTGAGTGACAGTGTGAATAGAGGAAGAACTGACTGACAGAACATCAGACTACTTTTCGGATGAGTTACTGATTGTGGTAAAGGTTATTAAGGCATGAATCATGTCTGGCCGACATGATTAATGATTTATACAAGCATATACTTGATCAACATTACTTGATGTGCAAGGATTCAGCCGACAGATCAAAATTAGTGAAAAGATTGACTATTCCAGGTGCCGACTAGAAAGGTGATGAAATTACTTGTGCGGATATATATACACAATGGATTTAGTTGTGAGAGTTGTTGTTGTTGTTAAGGATGTGCGAATAAAAGTAGAAGAGTAGAGCAGAAGCAGTAAGGAAGATCCGGTATGTGAAAGGTAAACAACAAAAGAGAAGAGGAAAGATGAAGTGCAGCAGATCAGTATACTGAGCCTAATCGGAATTGAACTCCAGCATTTGTGGATGCTCCTAATCAATTCAAGTATTGTATAACACTCTCTTTGTAGACAGTGAGTCTCTTGTAGGCAGTGTGCCTCTTGTGAGCAATGTGCTCGGGCAGTGAGCCCTAATTGGCAAGTGCCATTTTGTATTTCCTTATTCTTCTAACAGAGAATAATCTTTGGGTTAATCACCCCGTGGTTTTCTCCCTTAACAGGGTTTCCACGTCAAAAATATTGTGTCATGTGTATCTTCATTTCATGGTTATATTTGCTTGTTTGAATTAATGCTGCATTGATTAATAAGAAAAGTTCAGAAGAAGAAATAATTAGGATAACTGATTCACCCCCCCTCTCAATTATCAACAATTGGTATCAGAGCTAAGTTCCTCCTAAAAGAGTCTAACAGCTCGAGGAAGATCTGGGAATCCAAATGGATGCATATGGTTTAAAAGAGCAACTCAAGACTGCTCTTGAGGATCTTGAATAGTCAAACTCTGAAGTCAATGAATTAAAGGAAAGACTCAAACACGCTGATGATTTCATGAGAGAACTAAAAGACAAATTAAGTCTCTCTATGAAAAAGAGAAAGGAACTGCTTCAGCAATTGGCAAAACAAAGTGAAGAAAGTAATGCAAATGAAGAGCTGACTGAGAAAACCAAGTTTTGTGAAAAGTTATCAAAAGAAGTAATTATGGTAAGACATGAAATGGAATCAGGAGTTATAAAGTTTACCCAAGAGATTGAAGAGAAAAGAAAAACTGAAGACAATCTAAGACAATCTCTCAAGGAGAAATCATAAGATTGCCACCAGATGGATAGAATTATCAGACATCTCGAATCTGATCTTGAAGATGCTAAAGATAATGAAGAAAAACTTGAAGATCAAATTGTCTCTCTCAAAAGGGATCTTCAAATAGCAAATGAATATAAAGAGAAATTCAAGATAAGTTCTGCTCAACTTGAAGTTCTTCTTGGAAGTCAAAAGAGGGCAAATGACAAGTGTGGTTTGGGATATGAGAAAGAAGAAAGCTCCGGATCCGGTCAGAAGAATTTTGAATCAGAAAATCCAAGGAACAGGCCTAGAAGACCTCCGGTAAGACAGCCCAATGCTCAAAGATATCCATGCTTTAATGGATACTGCCACAGCTGCAATCACTTTGGTCACAAAGCTAATCAGTGCAGAAAGAGAGTGAATCAGACTAATTCATCCTTCTCCGGACAGTGTTTTAACTGCAAAAGGTATGGTCACAAGTCTCATGAATGTAGAAATATGCAAATGAACAAATCATTCAATAGTAGATGCTTTAGATGCAATAGAATAGGTCAGATGGCTAATCAATGCAGATCAAGTGGATATCAGTCAAATATGCAAAGAAATGTTGTTTGCCAAATCTGCAATAGGTCCGGTCATAGTGCAAAAGTCTGTAGAAGCAAGAATCAGGACAAAAGAGGTCCAGTATATCATAATCAGAATCAAGACAAGGGTAAACAAAAGATGAATGCGGATGAAGTTAAAAGTGAGATGAGCAAGATTTGGGTGAAGAAAAGTACTGAGAATGTAGAGGTTGGATCTGCACCAGACTCTGGTGCTGATATTCCTTCTGGAAATTAAAAAGTGAGCTCTGGCTCAGGGGGAGACACAGAAAACCTTGCTCCCCCAGCCAGTCAATTGGTGCTGGAACTAGCACAAGAAGAGTTGCGGATTGAAGGATTCATAAGGAATACATTCAAACAAACTGTGGTTAAGATTTGGCAGATCCGCAAGTTGTTTAAAGTTTAGGATTGATCCGGTTCTTCAAGTCATCTGAATAAGGCAAAACTGGAATAATGTAGGTCGAGCATTTATTGCCACCTGATATTAGGGTTTGCGGAGCAATATAAGGGTTTTCTCATTAATCACTTGTTCATTCTGCACTCAAGAAGAAACGAAAAGTGGAGCTCTGCAACAAAATTCTCCAAGTTCATCGAAGATCATTCGCTGAAGCCATTACTTCCAGAAATCAATCCAACCAACTTTGTGAAACCAAAAGGCGCAAAAGGTATTTTTTGTTTTCAAATATCTCATTGCAAATCTCTTGATAATGGGTACTCTGAATATTGTAAAGATTTCTGATAGACCTCGCCCTACATTCAAGAAACATCCATACAAATCCTTGGAGGTAGATCCCCTAGGTGCATTTTCCAGTGTTTCGCATGGTGTTTTACACACCGAAGATATTAGGGTTTATATACACGCAAATGTTGAAGAGTTTGGGGAATTCAAACTAAGAGATATCTATCACAAATAACTGTTAGATGATTCATTTGAGCTCAAACCCCAATACAAGGGCATCCGGAACAAACACTTTGCACAATACATACATTTCCCCTATTTTATGGAGGATGAATGGGTTAGGTACATTCTGAGCAGAATACATGACAACTTCATGTGGTTGAATGGACCATTCAAGATCACTAAGGATGCCATCAGGGCAGTTACCGGATTACACTCATCCGGTGGGATTCCTGTTCTCAAATCTGTAAAGAACCAAACTGTGAGTGAGGCTAACGGATCTAAGTTTGACAAAAGAGCAATGACAGTAGATGACATCACTGATCTGGATGTCAAGTTTGCCTCCATGATCATTGGATATAAGATATATCATTCTAGCAGAGAAAATTCTGTACCTGGAACTACCATCTATACAGCTTATGAAATGTTAAGAAAGGATGCAGACTATGATCTCTGTCAACTTCTCCTCAACCAACTCTTAGAGAATCTGCAGAAAATCAAGAAAGATAAAAAGAATTCATTCAAGTATGGTGGATTAATTTTGTGCTTATTCTTCTACTTTATGAATGAGCTTCCCGGATCTAATGGCTGGGTATGGGAGAGTGATAGGCCAGTAGCTATCCAGATCAAAGATTATTTGCATGGACTTAGTGATAACCAAGCACAAAATACAGCTCTGTAGGATACTTTAAGAACTTTCAGAACATGATGCAAACAAGAGAAAGGATTCCCCAGTCCGTTGTTGAGAAATACAAAGACACAGTCTGCTTTATGGTAGAGACTGATCAGTGCCTAATGGAGACAGTAGAACCAAGGACAGTCTGGATCATGCCCATGGGGTATGAAGTGGATGAACATATTGTGGAGCTGCATGTTCAACACATGCTAAGTCAGCCTAAAGATCTAAAGGCAGAAAGGTTTGGAACCTTTGAGGAGCTGACTGTAAAGATTCATGTAGAACTCAGAGAACCAGAGATGAAAAGGAAGGTGAGAAAAGAAGTAGAACATATTGCCCAAGACCTTGGGATCTCAAAGGAGGCACTTGATGCCAACCGGGAAAAGAGACAAAAAGCTGATGAAGAGAAGAAAGAGGCAGAAAAGGGAAGCAAGAAAAGTGCTCTGGTAGAAACTTCCACCCGGACCAGATCTTCAAAGAGACCAGCACCTGTCCCTGCTAAAAGCTCAAAACCGAAAGTCCAAGCATCCGGCAAAGGAGAGAAAAGGTCAAAGACAAAAGCCACAAGGGCTTATACAAGTCAAAGAGATGAAGAGGAAACTGAATCTGATGAAGAAGTCAGGAAAATGGAGAAAAAGAAAAAATCATTCGGTAAACACTCTACCAGTCAAGGAAAAGAAGAGAAGGAAGAGAAATTTGTTGAAAAACCCACTCTTTGCTTAGATGATGTAGTGAAAGCAGTCACAGTGGATGGGAATCTGCAACCCTTAACAGAATTCTATGATGATTATAATGAAGTAGATAAAAAGATTCTGGAGGAAGCCACAGTTAAGTTTTTGAACATTTACAATAAAGCTTTTTATTGAAATTATCTCTCTAATTCCTAAGAGTCTAGAAAAGGAGTTGGAAATGAGAAAGACCAATGCCATGGCAAAAGACCTTGAGATCTGGGAACAGATAGCTATTCAGCTATATCCTTCAATTGATCCCAAGACAATGAACATGGTATTCAAAGACTGCAAGGATGAATTCAGGAGCAAGGCAAGGATGAATCAGTTTATGCTTGGTGAGACCGACAAGGTAGCCAAGGACACTGAAGAGATTCTCCAGAAAACCTTCAAAAGATTTAATCTTCCTATTATAGAGGACTTGGGCACTGATCCCTCAACCACAAGTGTTGTAGAAGAAATTTCTAAGAAAATGACAGAAGAGGTGGGCTCTAAACAGACTAACATTTCTCCTCTGGGTTCCCCTACAGTCTCCAGATCTAAAGGAGAAGAAAAATTGCAAGAGAAAGAAGTAGAGGTGAAGGAAAAAGAAGATGACAGTGCTAAGATTGCAGAAGGAGAGAAGACTTCAGCAGAGAAAACCACAACTGCTAGTGGTGGGATTATAGAAGGAGAGAAAACTCCAAAGGACAACTCCAAGACTGCAGAAGAGAAGAAACATCTGTCTCCGGCAAGAGACACTGCACAAACTGTCCAAGAATTCCTGAGCAAAGAAACAATGGAGATTGATGAACTGGAGCTTCTACAAGGTCCATTCAATTTTGATTCTCTTTCTCCAGTACAGACAATGAAGATAGCTTCATTTGCAAATGCTAAGGCTAATGAAAAACTCTTGAAGTCTCATATGGAAGACTGTGAGTTGATAGAAGCTGCATCCGGAGTGCTGGAAAAGATCATGCCATCTTTTCAGAAGGATCCCACAACCTCCTCTTCCGGTAATCTCAAAACCTTAGTCAGTAGTGTTAGTACACATTTTGACTCTAGAAAAATTAGCTGAAGAAAAGGTCCGGAAGGGTTTTTGGATAAAAGGTTCTCAGAGGTACAGGGATTGATCATTAATGATAGGAGAAACATGAACATTGGGATAAAGAGCTTAGAAAATGCTCTTAAGGATGGCGGTGAAATGTATAAATTTTGTTTATCATGGTCCAAAGTAACACTGGACATTGAGAAGAAAATAAAAGAACAGGAGGATAAACTATCAAACCTATCAAAGAATTTTGATCCTCTCTCTTCCTCTATAACAAATCAAGAATGTCAGACTATCGCAGTCTTGAGTGAAATCAAGAAGTTGGAGAAGGAAAGAAAAAATAGAATAAGCAGGTCGAGTGAGCTCAGGGGGTTAATTGTCCCTAAGCTAGAGGCCATGCATGAGGCTATAAAAGAAGCCCAAATTACAGCCCAGACCAATGATCCGACATATCTAAAAAGAGCAGATGCGTTTGCATTCCTGTTGAGTGGGCATATCTCAATTTTGGACAGAATGAAGCAGAGTTGGGTGACAGAAGTTGTACAGTTGAAGAACACTTTTGCAGACATACTTAAGTATATGTAAGTACAACTTGTATATATATACTTATGCGGCTAAGTATAGTTAAATTTTTAAAAATTTTGGTGTGCGGACCCTACCCTTTGCCATTGATGTCAAAGGGGGAGTGAGGAGCAATGAAAAATAAGGAATCCAACTAAGGGGGAGCTCCAGAAAATGTATATAAAGACAGAGCATCAACCAAGGGGGAGCATAGTGTAAACACTTAGTCATTTTTCACTAAGTGTTGCCATCAATGCCAAAGGGGGAGATTGTTGGCAAGAGACACTATATGGATTCATGATTGTTGTCATTGATGGCAACAAAGTTTATCCCACACATCCGCAGGACATGGTGTGTCTCTACCAGAAGTCAGAGTGAAGAATGTTGTGGTCCGGTAAACAAGAACAGAGCATGTGGCAAGGTCAGACAGACAAGTCCGGATCTCTCAGAAGAAGTATCTTGGTGCAGTGCGGATTTGGGGAAGTCAAGAGGACTACCTTGAGTGGTATATTCCAAGGATTTAGCCTCCAGTGATAGATGAGGAAAAAGATATGGATAGTTGAGTACCGGAATCCTGAGTGACAGTGTGAACAGAGGAAGAACTGACTGACAGAACATCAGACTACTTTTCAGATGAGTTGTTGATTGTGGTAAAGGTTATGAAGGCATGAATCATGTCTGGCCGACATGATTAATGATTTATACAAACATATACTTGATCCGCATTACTTGATGTGTAAGGATTCAGTTGACAGATCAGAATTAGTGAAAAGATTGACTATTCCGGGTGCCGACTAGAAAGGTGATGAAATTACTTGTGCGGATATATATACACAATGGATTTAGTTGTGAGAGTTGTTGTTGTTGTTAAGGATGTGTGAATAAAAGTAGAAGAGCAGAGCAGAAGCAGTAAGGAAGATCTGGTATGTGAAAGGTAAACAACAAAAGAGAAGAGGAAAGATGAAGTACAACAGATCAGTATACTGAGCCTAACCGGAACTAAACTCCAGCATTTGTGGATGCTCCTAATCAGTTCAAGTATTGTATAACACTCTCTTTGTAGACAGTGAGTCTCTTGTAGGCAGTGTGCCTCTTGTGAGCAATGTGCTCGGGTAGTGAGCCCTAATTGGCAAGTGCCATTTTGTATTTCCTTATTCTTCTATCAGAGAATAATCTTTGGGTTAATCACCCCGTGGTTTTCTCCCTTAACAGGGTTTCTACATCAAAAATATGTTTTGACTATCACTAATTACTGTACCAGGTGGACTGAAGCTATCAGCAGTAAGACATGTAATGCTAACGATGTAATCAAGTTTTTGGAAAGCAATATAGTAACCAGGTATGGAGTTCCTTATGCTTTGGTATGTGATAATGGATCTGCCTTTGCTTCAATTAAACTATCAAGTTGGGTTTTTTTATTATGGGATCATCTTGAAATTTTCCTCAAATTACTATCCCCAAGGGAATGGATTAGCAGAATCCACAAATAAGAACCTATTGAACATCATAAAAAAGTTGATAGAAAAGAACCCAAGGGAGTGGAATACCCTATTGAAATATGCTTTGTGGGTAGATAGAACCAGGATGAAGGCTGCATTAGGAAATTCACCTTTTCACCTAGTGTATGGAGTGGATCCTATCCTCCCTGTTAACTTAAAGATTCCTACATTGCAGTTTGCACAAGAGTCCCTAGGCATAAATAATAAATAGGAAGTCAGGTTGCTTCAGTTGATGCACCTAGAAGAAAAAAAAAGTAAAGCAATTGACCAATTTGCTAAACATCAGGCTATTTTCAAGCGCTGGTTTGACAAAAGAGCCAGAATTAAGGCTTTTGGAATCTTAGATTTAGTCCTAATGTGGGACAAAGCACATGAAAGGAAAGGAGATCATGGTAAGTTTGATAAACTTTGGATAGGTCCTTTTCAAATTTCTAAAATTTTAGGAGAAAACACCTACAGGCTTAAGACCTTAACCGGTGAGGATGTTCCATTACCAGTTAATGGACAGTTTCTCAAACATTATTTCTAAGCCTGAGTCAGTGTCATGAAAGTCATGTGTATCATAGTGTGCATATTTGTATAGTTGTTTGTACAGTCCATTTGTTTTGTTTGCTTTGTTGTTTTCCTGTGTGCTGGGGTCTTTATTTTGATTTAGAGTATGTAGGAGCAGACTAACAACCACTGAAAACAATAGAAAATTTAGAACATTCAGGTTAATTATTTGAAATTTATGCATAACTTGTTGTGACTGTCATGAATGTAGAAAGTTAGTTGACTTGTAAAATTTTGTATTCAATAACTGTAGGTTGAGTATTCAAGGGAAGTTTCTCACAATGACACACCTAAAATCCTTGGGTTTGTTGAACCTACTAGTGTAGATATTAGGTGAAAAATCAGAGGTCACCCTTGCTACCATTACAATTCTCAGCTTAATTTTAGCAAGTGATCATTCTTTGCATCATGAAGTTACAACTGTAATATCTTATGAAGTTTCTATCAAATATAAAATATAAAATAAATAAAATAATAAAATAAATTTTACTGAAAATCTAGATTAAGCCATCTAAGTAACTCTACCGAGGCTATAGACGCTTGCTAGCAGTGGGGCTCTACTTAGAAGAATTGTAACGATAACCTTGTCGGGGCTATGGACGCCTACTGGTAGCAAGGCTCTATCCAGTTGGCTATGAGGGAATGACATCAACTAGGTAGTCTAATATCAGTCACTGGTTTGTTCAACTGATTTTCAGGATGAGGATTATTAATCACGTGCACCCACTTAAACTGAAGGGAAAATTCATGCACCTTATTGAATACATTAAGTCTCAAGTTGAATAATGATTTGCAGAAAAGATAGTTGGAAGTTATGAATTTATTTCATTTAGTTTTCCTTAATGGTTTTAATTTGATTGTTTTGTTTGGTTGCTAGTTGTTGTGATTTTCACAACACGCCCCATTTTACTCAGCAAAATGAGGGCCCCTGTTGTGGCTGGTTTCTTTGCTTGTGTGTGTGGGTCTGCTTGGTGGTAAAAGGGAAAAGGAAGCAAAAGTTACAAACCTTTTTGAAAATAAAGAAAAAATAGCATTAAGTACCAAGGCAGAGTATGGGTGAATTCCTTGTCAAAAATGAGTGAGGGTTGCGTTTTGAACCATTTTGAATTTCCCAGTATTTTGCAAGTTATGTGTGTTTTTTGGTAAATGTACAAAAAGAAGGTTTGTATGTTGCATATACAAAGTCATTTGTATGTTGTGTCCTTGTATGATACATATACAAAGTTGTTTGTATATCGGGTCATTGTATAAGTCGCAAAAGGAGTTGTCAGTTTTGTTACATCCGTGTACTTGTATGCATTTTGTTAACATACAAGCCAGACCCGACGAAGTTCAAAGTTTAAATGCATAATCGGTTGAGTCCGTCGGATGTATTTTTAAGTTTGTATGTTTGAAAAAGGGGAGACATACAAGATGATATACAATGAGATATGCATGTCATGGAACTGAAAGGATTATGAAATAAGGTTAAGTTGTATGTTTCATGCATTGTATGTATGTTTTGGAGACATACATTGTGATATACATATAATACAGAATTCAAGAAAGATTAAAATCTGATATAAAGGATGCATCATGACTTAAAGTATATCAGAAGATGCATTGCACTTTATACATGTTGCAGAACCGAAAGTGAGTAAACTGTGGTTTATGGAAAGGTTGAAGTCCGAAAGGACATACAAAGGAGTTTGTATGTATTCAGACTTGTATCTAAAGGTTTGATACAAGTGTTATATGCATCGCGGAGATACAAGTAAAAGGTAAGGTGGACCCCACTGATTGCATATTGGGTTTCTATAATTACAATGTATATCTTCGATATACAAGAGCAATATACAAAGCGAAAGATACAAGCTAGATGTTAGAAGGAAGTTCAATATAGAAAACTCTTTGTATATTTGAATGCTTGTATGTTTATGACAAAAGTTAGGTTCAAGACGAAATCAATGTGAATTTTAAAATCCATTTTATAAACTTATGTCTGTTGGCAGGTATGCAGATATGTGGAAAGTGACAAAGTGGCGATGGCATCTCGGAAGGTGAAGTCTACATAGGAAAAGGCAAAATTTACAAAGGATATAGCGTGAGGTGAAAAAAGAGAAGAAGACCAAGGAAAAGAGCCATCAGAATGAGAAAGTCCCAAAGAAGAGATAAAGAGGAGGAACCTAAGGAATGAATGAAGATGCAACACAAAGAAGACATATGCATCAGGTACTCATAAGATAATGAGTCATCCAGATAGTTGCCAGTTGGCAACCTGTGCCATGAAGGAAAGTGTTGACTAAGTCAAGGAAGGATTATGTACCGTTGATCTTAATTAACAAATCCTGACTGTAGGTCATTTGTAACCACTCCCTCACCTTATTCTATAAAAGGTGCAGGGGTGCCATATTTTGAGGATTTGGAAGCTTAATTGAAATTTGATTGCTGAAATATCAGGACTTATTTCAAAGTTGTTGTTAACATACATGTTTTGCATACTGAATGAAAGAGAAGACAATTTAATTACAAAATCATCATAAATCTTGAGTAATCTATGTTTGAAATCTTGATATATGCTTTGATCAACTGCGTCCCTTAGAGTGCTTGTCAATGTACATGTGTTGTTTTCATTCCTTATCCTTTGAAGTTAGCATCATCTATATCTAGCTGTGGAACATACTGGTGAAAATATGGTTTGGTTTCTTCTCCTAATGAATGTATCTAGTATGTATGTGGTTCATAGCTAAAGATTCACCAAAATTTGAAGCATTCTTTTAAATTTCTTTGAATTTCATAACAATTCACCATCATAATTGCAAATAACAGATAATCAGAAGCAAATAACATGAAATATGTTGAAATCTCATGGATAATTGGAAATACATAGCATATTTAGAGTTAAAGCATGTTAAATTGACAAATATTATGCAAATATTTACTTACAGACACAATATTTGAGTAAATATACTGTGTAGAAGAAAGAACAAGTTCATGATGATCAATAATCAGAAGAATTGATCAAACTTGCAAATACATCAGCTATCTTTGAAATAGAGTAGAAATAACCTCTCAGTGGATTACATTTTTTAGGAAACAAAATCATACTAATCATTCAAACAAATGTAAGGCCCCTTGAAATGGAAAACAACATGTCACATCAACCTCTGAGTAACGTCAGACGATCATGACCTGATCAACGGAGACTTGAAGTCATCAACTTATCCTAAGTTGATCGTACTTTACAAGATAATAAAGGTTTGTTGTGCAAATTTTTATGCATGTTGTTATGACTAACAATCATCATCAATAGATCCCTTTCATGTCCTTGTATTCCCAGGCAAACGCCTGGGTATGATTTTGCAAAATTTTTGTCAACTGAATTTCTTCTGCCTTTGTTAACCGACTACTGATAGAGAGTTGTTTGTTGATTTGAACAATGATTTGCTTTGTACCATTATGAACAGAAAGGAGGTCTTTGTAAGGACTTAGCAGAGTGTTTAGCAGACAAAGGTGAGGCACAATTTGGTGTAACATTTTTGCTTGTTGATAACTTAAGTGGGAGGCAATTTGTTCAGAGTAGGGACAATGGAATGCCTTGAAAGATCCTCTCAAATCTCTCTGGAGCCATCTGAAGACCTCTTTCTAAGTGACACTGTATAAAGAGGTTTCACTATTAGATTCCAACTCTTTGTATTCCTCATTAAATTCTTTGAAATGTTATGCGATTGTTACCATTGCCAATGAAGAGGCATCCTCATCATGAAAATCTATCAGGTCATATATCCATGACTTATTTCCATATTGTAGGAATGGTTTGGCAGGGGAATAGATGGAAATTTGCTTCATCTTTTTCCCATTTGAAATGGTCATGTTCCCCGATCGACAATCGATAAGAGCTGTTGCGGTAGCCAGCCAAGGTCTACCCAGTATTATTGGGTACCCTGTGACAAGGGTCGTTGGTCCTTGGAATTTAATCATGTGTCAAGTCCATGACTGTGTCCTAGGTTGTCTGTAATTAGGGATCTCATAGTTACCAGTCTATTTAACTAATTCTGCTAATCTTATTTGTTCTAAAAAATTAATGCTGCTAATTGATCTTCTATGAAAGTAAATTCTGAAAGTACTCGAAACAAAGCTAAAACAACAAATTGCTAATATTAATCTATTCTAATCCACACAACAGAAACATACATTTATCTATGTGAAAGCAATAACTATTCTCCTAAGTAGAATCCAAAACAAGATAATGAACAAACAAATACTAGCCTTCTGTCTTGATGGCGGGAGTGGGCCCTTGCTCCTCACCTTCAGGACTTAAGACTAAGACAATAAGTCAGTACATGAATATAGTATCACAATCTTTCTTCAGTCCAATTTCATTAGTATGCTTTGTATTAAGAAGATATATCTAACCTAGAAAATTGAGATTACAAGCATATCATATTATCCTTCTTTTTACTTCTACCTTATATATCTATATATCAAATCAAGTGATGAGATATCACTCTACTCTAACTATCAGTTTATCTATGAGATAGCATCAATCTTTTATTCTATCAATTGTTTAACTGTAGAGAAAAATCATGCAACTAAAATAGATTTTAGTGGTACAACAGTTCCACTAAATTTGGAGTCTTAGTTTTAAATAACAATTGGGCAGTAAGGTCCTGAAATATAGATATCTAATAAGTCTATTGAGAACTCGTGCAAAATTAATAAAAGAGGATTTTGACCTCTAGCAATCAACTAGAGTCTTCACCCAATCACTTAGGTGTTGGCTGAGTAATCTCCGGAGCACTCTAATTGCCCCCGAAAGTGTTGATTGATAGTGACGCTAGAGAATCCGCATTGTCTTAAGGAGGGCTCTGAAGATGTGTGTTTCTGTCTTGATCTCTAGAGATGTGCTTATGACTTCTGTCCAGCTCCGGAGATGATCCACCCTTGGTCCTCCTATTTTAAAGTATCTCCAATCGTACTTAGAAAAATATTGGAGTTTGGTATAGTATTCCTTATGTCAGCTCCGGAGACTATTAGGACTATCTCCAAAAAATTGCCTTTGCCTGTACACCTGCACTTGTAGAATCAAAAAGAGAGAATTTTCTACATATTTCCATTAAATTGTTGCACATTAGTCCTTCAATCAAAAGACATGACTTTTGGTAATTCATCTCTCATTAATGTCATTAGAACAACCTTATCAGTCTACTATGGTGCAATTACTAGGGCGATAAGATAAGAAGGATGGAAAAAGGAAGTAAAAAGGGTATATTATTCTGGGTGTCAAAAAGAGAGAATTTTCTACATATTTCCATTAAATTGCTGCACATTAGTCCTTCAATCAAAAAGCATGACTTTTGGTAATTCATCTCTCCTTAATGTAATTAGAACAACCTTATCAGTCTACTATGGTGCAATTACTAGAGAAACAAGATAAGAAGGATGGAAAAAGGAAATAAAAAGGGTATATTATTCTGGGTGCTACCTGCCACTCATCACCCTGTGTGTTTCTTTCTGGTCTGAAGGATGAGGAAATCAACTAAGTAATACCAAGTATCGACAGTAACTATGATATCCTCCAGAATTCCTTCTAGTTTTGTGATAGACAGATCAGCCAATTGTAACACTGGTGATGTTGGCTGGACATGTGTCAGTGCCAATGCCTCTACAATATCTGACATCATTACATTGATGGTAGCCCCCAGATCGATCAGAACATTTGAAACTGAAACATCTTTTATGTCCACTGTAATGACAGGAATTCCAGGATCCCCATATTTTTGAGGGATTAACTTGCCTGATAGGACATCAACAAATTTCCCATCTACTTGAATGGTATTGGGTAATTTTCATTTTCTACCTGGAAGTTCTAGACACAAACTCTTAATGGTCTAGTTTATCTCGGGAATATCTTTTATTGCATGTAACAAAGGAACTTCGATGTGCATCATTCTGAATTCCTTAATTAATTGGGAGTCATCCTATGAAAGATGTCCTTTATATTTCAGAGGGACCTATTTTAATCTTTCTAGGAATGGAACAGAGGTCTCCTTCAAAATCTCTTCTGAACCCCTTGCTTCATCTTTCTCATTTTGTTTTGGTGTATCAACTTTGGGGATTACTTCTTCTCCTTCAGTGACTTCCTTAATAGGAATGGTTACAGGAATGTTTCTTGATCGAGGTTGGATGTCATTAATTTTAACTACATTTAGGGTGGCTATATTTGGGTTAGTGTTGTACACCTATTGTTATGGCCTATTATTTTTAGGATTTGGAACTGGTTGAGCTGGCATCGATTGTTGGTTCGCCTGTTCATTGGAGTTTGAATTTGTAGGTTGTAAGGGTCTAGGGAGTAAAGCTTGTGGTTAGTTTCCAAATCTCCTCTGGTTGTATTGAGGTGCCCACTGTTGTTGATATTGTTGCTGATTCAACCATTGAGGGTTGGTCCAAGATTGATTTGTCCAATCTGGCTGAGACCATGCTGGACCACATTGCATTGGCATTTACATTCCCCAAGGTCCATTATAAGAGTTTGTACTCCAACTCGATGATCCTCTTGGAGCACATTGGTTTTGAAACTGATGCAATCCATAATTAGGTTGTTTCTGGCCAATAAAGTTTAGCTCTTCCTCATCTATCGGAACCTTTTTCAATCTATTTTTAATTTCAGGAAGCAAGTCACACTCATTTGTAGTGTGATTTTTCTCACAAATCTTACACAACTCAGTTCTATTCAAGGGACATTCCCTAAGTGGATGTTTTTCTCTACAATGGGAGCAGTAAATAGCTAAGGGTTCAGTGTTCTTCTTACTATCTTGCATGCCATCCAAAGTGGTATTCAAATGAAGTAGGATGTCGATTTTGAGATTTGCTAGTTCTTCCATTACTTGCATAACATCATTGGTATTACCCCTTTTCAGTATCCTTTTACTTTCTCTGGTGCGAGAATAGTTTATGCAAACTTCTACAGTTTCTTCAAAAGTTTGTTTATTAATATCTCCCTTACCCATTAAATTTAAAGCTTCCCTGATCTCATTATCAATTCCTCTTAGAAAGATAATTTTACTTAATTCCTTGTCTAGATTGTTTCCACACCTCCTATGGAAAAATTAAAATCTATCCACATAATCCTCCAAATTTTCATCTTCCATTTGTTTCATGCGGAAGAGTTCATTTCTTTGATCCATGACTCTACAGTAATCTTGATATTTATCAAGAAAAGTAGTTTCCATTTCTTTCCAGGTAGTGATAGAGTCTGCAGTCAAACCCATGAACCATCGTAATGTTGATTCCTTAAGAGTGGAATGAAATAGTTTTAACTTTTGATTATTTGTGGCGTAGTCATAAGTTTGGCACAGGATCTTGAATTCAAATAGAAATTGGTCTAGATCTTCTGAAGTTTTTCCTCTAAAGGTGGGTAGAAATGTAGGAGATATATTTTTTATAAGAGGTTCATTTCTCTCGGTAATGATGTAGATCGGATAAGAGAATGTTCTATTATTAGCTAGTTCCTCATGGTTACCACCATTATCGCCCATTGTTGAAGATGTAGCAAATGAATTGGGAGACTCTGATAGTATAGGTGATCCTTGATCGATCAGGTGATCTAGAGGTTCTTCTAAATTAGACTCCATAGATGTATTTGCTATGCTTTGTTTGATGAATCAACCTAAGGCATCCCTAGGTCTTCTCATAAACTAATGGATCTAAAGTCTTATCAACACCTTAAACTTACAATGATTTGTAGATTTCCCCAGTAGTGAAGCCAAAATGATGAGGGTCAGAGTAGTGTTTGTTAATCCATCATCATTTAATTTTATCAATCTGAAGGGGTTTGGAGCAATCTGCGATAAGGCTTTGATATTGGGGGATTTGGTGAATGGTTTGTGGATGGAACTTGGTTCATTGGTTTGATGGAAATGGAAGATCATACAGAAATGAAAATCTATCTATTTGCGGGAAAGTAAACACACTTTCATTGAAGGAAACTATTCTATCTTGCTGGAAAATAAACACTTTGCTAGAAATAAACACACTTGTAGTGAAGGAAACTAATCTAGTTTGCTGAAAAATAAACACACTTGCAATGAAAGAAACTATTATAACTCGCTAGAAAATAACCACACTTGCTAGAAAAGTAAATAAGGAGAAACTATTTTTACTTGTTAAGCTACAACAATGAAACACTCTGAATATGATAGTGTTGTTGAGTAACAAATCTATTTTAAAACTTATAAAACAATTTTGTAGGGAACAACTTAATTGAGAATCACACAAAAAGTGAAACTCACATCACATGAACACAAGTACAAAGCTAACTGAATAGAAGATACAACAAACCTGAATAAACATAAAAATACTGAGAGATCTCCTCCAAAATGGGGAAGCGGGCCCTACTTTCCCAGCTGGAGATGATCCTCTTTGCCCAACTAAATCTTTTAGAAGAATTCCCCCTTCATTTGCATTCAATCATAGTCCAAAGGATGGACAAAAGTACATGTCTGAAAACAAGGAGTTTTCCTCCTGTTGAAAACACAATCTGGCAAACAACTATCTAAGAAAAACTAGAACTAACTTAGAGAGATCCTATGCTTCTATTTATACATTTGAGCTTTATTGAAAGGAATTAACTAACAACGATTTTAACTACAACAAACTGCACTTGAAATCAGTTGCTAAATTATTACATTGATGATTCCTCTGTGGTTTACTAAAGATCAAGGATTTACATTGACTTGGTTGCTGATGAACTTGAGCGATTTCCTGACATGGCGTGGCATTTAGTGGCAGTGACTTCAGTTAGAACTAACACCAATTTAGTAGCTACTTCAGATAGTCACTGAAATGGAGTGACATGGAGATTTAGATTATACAGCTACTTTAATTGGGGCATGGGTCATGTTTGCATTGTTGGACCTCTTGGGTAGCCCTAGGATTGTTAGTGTAGGTTTTTTATTCCTTATTATAAGTTTTTTCCTACACATTTATTTAAGCTTTCTTAGGTTAATAAAGCATGTCTTATTATGTGAGTGGTTGCGAGGTGTCACCTTCCTACATGTGAGCATCCATTAGCTATCTTGGGAAGATACTTTGCTATCTTTAGTCCGATAGATGGTTGCTCCTCATTGGTCGGTGTTGCTACCTCCTCCCTCTCTCTGGTCTATATAAGCATGCTACCTAGCTTGTATTTTCATTTGATATTGGAGATAGTTATCTGATGCTATTTTTCCATTCGAGCATTTCACATCAATCTCTTGGTATCATTATTTTGCTTTTGCATTTATAGTTTATGTTTCTAACTCTTTCAATTGATTCTGGGTTATAATCTCTTTTATGGATTTTAACATGGTATCAGAGCAAGTTTTGTAAGGTTAGATTCTTTGTAGTGATCTTGCAAAATCCCGTATGCTCTTCTCTTGCATTTTTCGAACAATCTGGAGAATCAGAAATGATTTATGAAGATTCGGTAATCTTGATTTGCTCAAATCTATCAACCAGCTTGCATATTTGGTGTTTTAATCAGTATTATAGGTTGCATCATGCCTTTGCTTGTCTTAAGTAGCCAATTCTACCTTTGCATATCATTTTTTGGTTGTTGGGGTCATTTTTTATTGCTAAAGGCATATGATTTACACTAGATCTAAATCATCTGTACATCTGCAAGAAAAACATCTTTTGGGTTTTGTTAGCAGCACGGAAAAACCATCTGGGTATCTTTTATTTTTTGCTTGCAGTTTATATATTTTGTAGAATTAAACTCAGAAAGCTACAAAAGACCCCCTCTCTGTTGGCAGTTGCAGATTTGAAAGCAATTTTCAAATGCTTTGTTCTTGCTCATATGGACTCTGTTTTTCATGAATGTTTTTTTTATCTTGGCTATTTTTTCGTGCTCTATGCACTAATGCAGTCATTTTTTGATTTTGATGTAGATATTTTTCAAAAATTACAGATTCTCAGTCATGACACTGCATAATCCTCATTTTGGGAACTTTGAAGAGGCATAAATTTTGCATAAAACCTTGGATCAAGGTGATTCTTTTTTTGAAAGTGATTTTTTTTGTGTAGTTTGCAGTGGTGCTATTTATTTTACTGGGTATTGGACCTAAGTTATATTTTCAGCATATGCTCTTTTGAGGATCTGTAATAGCATTGAGATCAAGTCCACTTAGTATTTCTTGCTGGTGGAAATTGTAAACGCACTAAATATAAAGTGCCAAATCAAATTTTCTTGGGTGGGAGTTCTTTAATTGAGTGGAAAAGAGGGGGTGTCTTGTGTGTTCCTTCTTGCATCTTTTCTTTCCTCACAACAACAACAATCTATTTCTATATTAAGATGGATCAATTAACAATGCATGTTCTAACACCCTACAAGTACTATGAGTGGAAGTCCAAGATGACTATCCAACTTAAGAAGTTATTACTCCATAGAGTAATTATGGGTTTAGAAACTGAACCAACCTTAATTGTAGAAAGGGTTAAATTTCATAACAGGCTAGATGAAGCTTTTGGAACTCTATGCATGTCTATATCTCCTAATCTTCTTTTTCATGTTGAATCTGCTGCAACACCAATTGATGTATGGACTACTTTAGAAAACCTCTTTGGTAAACAAGATGAATTAAGGGGACATTAATTGGAGAATGAGCTAATAGGGTTAAATCCATGTAATTTTGATACAATACAAGATTTCTTCACAAAGATAAAGGCCATTAGATTACAGTTGAAACAATGTGGGATTAAAAAGAAAGATCCACAATTGATCTTAAGTATTCTTTCTAAGCTTGATCCTAACTACTCAGTGTTTGCTTCTACATTTTATGCCACCAAAAGTGCTCTTGGGACTACCTACAAAATGCCTTCTTTAGATGAATTTGCTGCTGAACTCACTAAAGAATAGGATAAATTGGTTCACATGGGCACTATTAAGCTTTCTAAGTCTCATGCCTTGGTTGCAAATCATGGCACTAAAGATCATAAAGGCAATAGTAAACAAAATTAGAAACAAAAGGATCAAGGAGAGAAGAAACAAGGTCCAAAACAAGCTGCAACTAATGCAGCTCCCGAGTCTTCCTCTAAAGACAACAAGTCTAAAAAGGAGAAGACAAAGTGTGCCTTTTGTAAGAAATCTAGTCATGATGAGCATAAGTGTTTGAAAAAGTAAATAGCTCATCTTACTCATCTTCTTGAGAAAAATAATATCAAAGTGCCAGATTCAGCTAAGGAAGGTTCTTCAGAGTCTTCAAAGGACACAAAAAATAGTAAGGGGAAGGGAAAGGCCCTTGTTGCAGTTACTACACCACCGGATAGTTGGGTAATTGACTCAGGTGCTTCTCATCACATGGCCAATACAAAGGAAAGTTTCTCATCCTTGGAGTCATGTTCTGTGTTTGATATTCTTATGGGTAATGATACACCAGAAGAAGTTCTTGGGAGAGGGTCTGTTGATGTTCGTGATGGGACATTCTATGACGTTCTTTGTATACCTTCTTTGTCAACTAATCTCCTATCTATCTACCAGATCACCCATACAAGTTCCGGCAAGAGAGTTGAATTTAAACCTGATTCTGTGGTTATCAATGATCTGCATAGTGGGTCTACAGTTGTTGTAGGAAAAGTTGATAACCGTTCTCGGCTCTATCACTTTTCTCAGTTTGTTCCTGATTCTCCTTCATTAGCATTGCTCACTCACTTAGATGAGGTGAGCCGTTTGTGGCATCAGCGGTTTGGCCACTTGAACTATCGCTACTTGTAGCAGCTCAGTCAACATGACATGGTTACAAGGTTGCCTTCTATTCAATTCTCTGATGGAGTTTGTCAAGGCTGCATTCTTGGCAAGCATCCTGAAGAAAAATTTGACAAAGGTAAAGCATGGAGAGCCACACAACTCTTCGAGTTAGTACACAGTGATTTGGTTGGTCCATTTTAGCATCCTTCATTCAGCAGAGCTAGATATGTATTGACCTTCATTGATGATCTTTCCTGATACACCTTTGTATATTTTCTCAAAAAAAAGTCTGAAGTCTTTGAGTCTTTTCAAGACTTTAAAGCTTTTGCAGAGAAACAATCTGGGAAGGTTGTCAAGATTCTGCGCATTGATAATGGCGGGGAATATGTCAACTAGAGGTTTGAATAGTTTTGTGCCTCAGAGGGCATTGATCTTCAGCACACAGTTCCCTACAGTGGACAACAAAATGGAGTTGCAAAATGAAAGAATTAGTCATTGAAGGAAATGGCCAACTGCATGATTCACTCCAAATCATTGGTACCTTAGTATTGGGCAGAGGCCATCAACTGTGCGTGTTATATCCAAAACTGGGTTCCTCACCAAGCTGTGAAGGGGGTAACTCCTTTTCAAGCTTGGACCAGTTGGAAACCAACAGTCAAGCACTTCTGAGTGTTTGGGTCTCCTGCATGGGCCCACATTCCAGTAGAGAAATGCAAGGCTATGGATCCATAGAGCAGGCCCTGCATTTTTGTTGGCTATCCAGATAGTGTCAAAGGCTACAAGCTACTCCACCCTACCACACATGAGCTCTTCATTGAGAGGAGTGTTCATTTTGAGGAAGATATTTCTTCTACCACTTCTCCATCTTTCATTCCCATGGAGACACTGTGACTTTATGATGATAGTTCTTCTGAGGTTATTAATCCTCCCGAGGAGTCTTTTTCCTCCACTTTAGATGGCGATGATGAGGGTTCATCTTCCTCATCTCTTAGTCATCATTTAGAGGATGTTGATTCTCCTCCAGATTCTCCTACCATTGGGCCTCTTTGGGCTCGTCAGACTTTGGAGTCAGCAGGTGATTGGGTTGGTGATCCTTCAGATGTGAGAAGAACAAGGTCACAGTTTGAGCAGGCTCCTCATCTCTTCTTTGCTTCAGCTTCTGATCCACAGTCCTTTAGGGAAGCTTATGGTGTCCCCAAGTGGGATGCTGCTACGCAGGAAGAGTTCAGTTCCTTGGAAAGGAACCATACTTGGGATTTAGTCCCACTTCCTAAGGGAATAAAACTTGTTCGATGCAAGTGGGTCTATCAAATAAAATTTGCTGCAGATGGGTCGGTCGATAAACATAAAGCTCACTTGGTCACAAAAGGATTCTCCCAAGTTCCTGGGATTGAATACTCTGAGACTTTTGCGCCGGTTGCCAAGATGAATTCAATCTGACTTGTCCTTGCCATTGCTGCAACCCATCGTTGGGAAGTTCATCAGATGGATGTGAAGAGTGCTTTTCTTCATGGTGACCTTCAAGAGGAGATATAAATGGAGCAACCACAGGGGTTTTGTCTAGGATCCTTCACTTGTTTGCCGACTTTGGAAGTCTCTCTATGGCCTTAAATAGGCCCCTCGAGCCTAGTATGCCAAGATGGACTCCTTTCTTCTATTAGTTGGGTTCACTCGGTGCCATTCTGATCCAAACATCTACATTTTGCAGCAAGATGATACTCTCACTTTCCTTGTTCTCTATGTTGATGACTTGCTGATTACAAGGAGTTCCTCATCCACCATCAAGGTAGTGAAAACTGCCCTTCATGATCATTTTCTAATGTTTGACTCGGGTCTTCTTCACTATTTCTTGGGCATTGAGATTACACAGTCTTCGGCTGGTATCTTTCTTTCTTAGCGCAAGTATGCTCTTGATATGCTCTCCAGATTTCACATGGCTAACTGTAAGCCTACGCCGACTCCCTTTCTGTCAAGAGTCAAACTTCAGGCTTCTTGTTCTTCACCTTTGGTAGATGCTACCTTGTATTGCCAATTGGTTGTGAGTCTCATATACTTGACTCACACGAGGCCTGATATTTCATATGCCATGGGCCTAGTCTCCAGGTTAATGCAGGAGCCACATGAGCTACATTGGAAAGTAGCTAAGCGGATTCTTCACTATGTACAGGGCATTCACAGTTATGGGATTCATTATGTAGTAGGTGTGGATATTGACTTGGTGGCATACACAGATTCAGATTGGGTAGGCGATTCTCAGGATCGCAAGTCTACTTCAAGGTATTGCTTCTCTCTTGGTTCTGATCTGATTTCTTAGTCAAGCAAGAAGCGGTCTGGTATTACTCTTTCATCTACAGAGGCTGAGTATCGAGGAGTAATTAATGCTGCTATTGAGGCCATTTAGCTTCAACACATTCTCATTGAGTTTGACATTTCCTTCAGGAAGCCTATGATCATCTTTTGTGACAACCAGAGCGCTATACAGATCTCTTGCAATCTGGGCCATCATCAATGGACCAAACACATTGAGATTCACATGCACTACATTCAGGAGTTGATTCACGAGTAGGTTCTTGATCTTCAATATTGTTCGACATCAGATCAGACATCATACATCTTCACCAAACCCTTCACTGAGAGCAAGTTCATTCATTTGCGACCTTTTTCTTTGATTTTTGTTTGTGGATTGTCTTGGCAAAATGACTGGGGCAACTTGGTGCCTTGCGTGTGATCGGGATTCCATTGGGTGCGAATTAAAGACATCCTATGCATTGGAATGAATAATTGCTTCCTTGCATAAGGAATTGCACACCTCACAGTTATCTCATTGCATGTTCCGACAAGGTATCATGGTTCCTAGTCTAAGTCAGACATTCCTTATCTATCATGTGCCTATTTCGCAAGGGACTACACTTTCCACTTTGGCCTTTGTCACGCCACGGTGATTGTCGTCCTTTGACATAATAAGTTCTATGATAATAAGCAAAACAAATTGGAAGTGAGAAGCTCAAAATCTATCAAAGCAATATATCATTCCCATTCTTCTAGCCAATCTTTCATTCCTCCAGCATCTCTCTCACATCTTCATCCCTCCACCTTCATTGCATCTTAACATATCATTCATTTCTTCTATCCATTCTCCTATCTTTCTTCCCCAACCAATACCTTTCATTTTGAGAGCATACCTATGTTTGTCCAACCCACCTATCCTATTGAGGGGGCATCATTGTCCTATCTTTCCATCATCATCCTTTTCCTCTATCCATTTCCTTGGTTTCTTTGAAATGATGTTACTTGGTCGCAACATTATCTTAAAGAGGGGCAAAATGTAGACACCTAAAAGTATCCATCCCTCGCAAAACCCTAATCACTTCTGCATTCTCCCGATTTTCCCTAATTTGCCTCCATGGTTAAATAATTGATTTTAATTAATTAATTATCTAATCATTCATTTCCCAAAAGTTCCCTTCATTTGATTTATTCAAATAAATAAATAAATCCCATCAAAAATCCCCTTTCACATGTCCCCTTCCTCAAATGAATTAAATAAACTAATCAAGTTTATTTAATTTAAACATTTCCCACCTCACCATTTATCCCAATTTAAAATTCAATTTTGTCTTGTAGTGGTGAGGAAACCCTAATCAACCTTAACCCTTGATTTGGCCTCCAAGTCAACTTTGAATCCTATCCCTCCATTCAAAATCCCTCTTCTATAAAACACCTCATTCAACCCCATTTTGGCCCCTTAAGCCCCCTTAAGCTTTCTTATGCTCTTAGTTCATTTTTCTTCTCTCTCAGCTGTAAACCCTCCAAAATCTTGCTTAACACACAGAAGAGCTTCTCATGATTGTTGCATGAACTTGTAAATCTGAGAACACAATGCAAGATGAGAAGGACAATAGAGATAAGACAATGTTAGCTTGGATTTTAGTTGTTTTGCATGCTTGTTTGATAGATTTCTAGGCTACATTACTCTCTATTGTAGTTAGGGTTTGTTATAGTTTCATTTTCTGCATGTTTGAAATCCTAAACCCTAGGACACAAGTTTAGTTTTCAAATGACACTATACTACAATGGTTCTGGATGCCTAATTATTCTCAAGACACATGTTTGAGTACTTGCGCCAGTTAGAGATTGTAAAGATCAGTTATATGAGTTTATGTGGACATTCTACATGCCTCTATGTTTCTTAGGTTTGAAGCACATGCATATTTTTCGAGTTTCCAATACTTCACAAAGTTTTCAAGTAAGTTTGTGAAGAGTTATTGTTATTGAGGCCGATTGGGTATGTTGGATGTGTGCGCCACAAAGTTCTTTCTGTGCGGAGTTCAAGAAGTGTTTTGGGATGTTGTGTGGGTCATGCTGACTCATCTAGGAGAAGAACAAGTAATATTTAATCATCCATGTGTACCGCCAAGTTGTAATGACCAATGTTCTACAAGTTTCATGTTTTCTTGCTTAAGGGTGACCTAATTCAATTTTGTGAAGCATGTGGATGTTATTCTTCGAAGGATGATGTTGTAAAGGATGTTAAGAACTGGGTTAATCATGTGTTGGAATTTGTAAGCTCTGTTTCTCTTCCTGGTGCATGTAGTTCATGTTAGGGATTTCCCTCTACATGTTTCATGTTGTTTGATCTCTAGCTGACTTGTAATAGTAATATTCTTGTGGTCTTTGGCCGACTTGTAATGTAATCAATGTAATATCATGTATTTATTGTAAACCTAGTTGATCTACGTGAGGTATGATTGCAAATACGAGTGTGTGAAGTGAATATGGATGTCCAATGCATCATGATGTGCGACTAAAGGAGAAAGAGCAAAAGCAATAAGGTTTGTCCTGATTCATCTTGAAGTCATATTTTAGGTAGGAGAGAAGTGATGTAGATCAGGGGTAAGGAACATCAAGACAACACCAAACAATCACTCACCAAAACCCTAGACCTCTATCCATAGGGCATTCCTTCACAACTAACCCATTTTCCTTGTAGCCTTTTGCAGAGGCATATTTTGACCTAACTTCTATTGTAAACTTGAATTTCAAAAAGTAAAACATGTTTTAGATACTCTTTATGGCATTACATCACATACTAATAAATGGGGTGGAGTTGTTTTGTATAGTCTGCCTCAAAAATTGATTGTCCCCTGTATAATTAGGCCTAATTAGTCCTCCTAGGCTTGTTCTCCTCTAGTTCACTATAACACCAATACAAAAATGGATACCATGGACTTCAAAATAGGGCTAAATACATTCATGTCCATCCAACCAATACCTTTTGAAGGGATTTTGTACTTTTTTAATGTAGAAAACTCCAACTTAGACTAAACTCAACTTTGCTTCACACTGCTCAACTCTGCCTAGACAGGACAATCTAAAATATGGACCCAAAACCTTAACTTTTGATCTAAACCTTGACTTGGATCCTATCACATGAAACCATGATGCCTTCCCCAAGCAACCCCAACCATGGAGAAGTCTGAAACCAACATTAAATTGTACAAAACCCTCTCTTTGTTCACATTGTTAGCCTGATACACAAAGATATCATACTTTTATGTCTTCACCACACGCGCCAACTTGTACTCTACTCCTGCAAGTCTTGAAAAATCAAATTTTATGCTCCTAATAGCTATTCCATGAGGTTTCAGAGTCATCCACCTATGGAAGGCCTTTATTTTACATTTTTATTGTCCATTGCTTACCCTAGTTAGGGTTTTTTAACAATCTGGGATAGTTTTCAAAAAAAAAAAAAAAAAAAAAAAAAAAAAAAAAAAAAAACCTATAACTTTTTTGCAACTTAATAAAATCACATGCAATCAACTGTAATAGAAAGTAGATTCAACATATCATCATTCACAATTGGTTTGAACTACCACAGTCTAGAACAACAGTAAAACGTTTGTAAATGCAAGAAAAATAGAGTTTTATTGCTTTTTTTTAATCCTTGAAACTTCAATCCTCCCTCTTGCTTGACCACACCAGGTCTTTTAAACATTTATCAACATGTTCTAATCATTGCATGGCCAATTTTTAGTTACATTGGTTCATTTTCTTGATATTCTCATATTTCTTCTTAGAGCAACATTGAGACTTTTCATATTCCTCTAGACTCCAAATTACACCTAATGACTCAAATTAGACTCCAACACACAAAAATAGTCTTACAAGACCTTATTACATGAAAATACCAAAAATAAAACAAAATGGTAACACTTGACCCCTTGAAGACATAAGGAGTTATGGGTACCCCTGCACCATACTCCCTAGGCAAAATATGGTCAAGTCCCAATTGAGGACAAACCTGCAATAGTATAACCATGTTTGATAATATCTTCTTTAGTCATCCAAGTTGAATCCTCCATTGGAAGCCCTCTCCATTTGACTAGGTATTGATAATAGGTCTTCTTCCTTGTCTTTTTAAGCTCCTTCTTGTCCAAAATGCACTCCAACTCCAAAGGTTGGCTTGGAGGAAGATCCTTGATCCAATCTTCATATGTAACCTCTGATGTACTTGCCTCATTACCTACAATCATAGTCCCTTTATAAGGGTATAGGTCAAAAACATTAAAAATGGGAGAGATAGCAACCCCAGGAGGGAGTTCTATCTCATATGCATTTGCTCCAAATTTATGGATCACCCTACATGGCCCTATCTTCTTCATCTGTAGCTTAGAGTACTTCCCCTTAGGGAGTCTTTCCTTCCTCAAATGAGCTAAGACCAAGTCCCCCACTTTGAAATGAACCTCCCTTCTTTTTACATCTACATTTTGCTTGTATTTCTCAACATTCTTTTGAAGATGGTCTTTCACTTGTTGGTGGATCTCTTGCATAGCCACAACAAACTCTTCTCCTTCAACACTTCTCCTCTCCATACCACCAATGTCCCTCAGCTCAAATAGACCCCTAGGTTTTAGACCATACACAATCTCAAATGGACTTCTACCAACACTCCTATTCACAGAGTCATTATATGCATACTCAACTTGTGGAAGAATCAGATCCCATTATGTTGCATGCTCCTTTGTTAGGCATCTAAGAAGGTTTCCAACGCTTCTATTTTCTACTTTAGTATGTCCATCTATTTGGGGATGATAGGCAGAGCTGAAAGTCAAATTTGTACCAAGCTTCCTCCATAGAGTCCTCCAAAAATGGCTCACAAACTTACTGTCCTGGTCTAAAACAATGGTCAAAGGCAATCCATGGATCCTCACCACCTCCTTGAAGAAGAGTCCTGCAATGTATGAAGTATCATTTGTGCTCTTATAAGGTATAAAGTGTGTCATCTTAGAAAATATGTCTACAACCACATATATTGAATCAAATCCTCTTAGAGTCCTAGGTAACCCCATCACAAAGTCCATACTTAAGGATTCCCATGGCCTATTTGGGATTGGGAGTGGTTGATATAGGTCTGCATTACTAGTACCTCCTTTAGCTCTTTGGCAAATGGTACTCTTCTCCACAAAATTTCTCACATCAACTTGCATCCTAGGCCAATAGTAGTATCTTCTCACCTACTCCAAAGTTTTGTCAACACCAAAATGACCCCCTAGACTGCCATAATGCTTTTCTTTAATCAGGTTAGTTCTCATAGAACATCTAGGAATGCATAACTGAGCTCCTTTAAACAACAAACCATCTTGTATCAAATAATCCAACCATTTTTCATCACTACCGCTACAAGGTTGTAAACAATATGCATAAATATCATCATCATTGTACATACCTTTTAGAGAATCAACCCCCACACTGTAGCTGAATTTCTTGGATCATCAAAGCCCTCCTATTGAGTGCATCTGCCCCCTTGTTTGACTATCCTTTCTTATGCTTTATGGTAAAGGTATACCCTTGCAAGTACTCCACCCATTTCACATGCCTATGGCTAAGCCTTTCTTGACTATTCAAAAATTGTAATGCATGATTGTTAGTATACACTATGAATTCTTTAGGGAGCAAGTAATGTCTCCATTTCTTTAGTGTTTGTACCATGACATACATGTCAAGGTCATATGAAGAGTACTTTTTCTTAGCTCCATTCAATTTTTTACTGAAAAGGCAATGGGTCTATTTTCTTGACTTAGGACAACACCTATAACATGACTACTTGCATCACATTCAATGGTTAAAACCTTATCAAAACTAGGCAAAGTCAATATGGGTTGCTCAACAACTTTCTTTTTCAAATATTCAAAACTCCTATCAGCATCATTAGGCCAAATAAACTTCTTCCTTCTATCACCCTTTATTGTATCATTCATGGGAGCACAAACATGACTGAAATCCTTGATAAATTTTCTATAAAATCTAGCCAAACCATGGAAGCTCCTTACCTTAGCTATTGATTTAGGTGTAGGCCAGCTTAGGATAGTCTCAACCTTGCTTGGATTCATCTTCAAAGTGCCATTAGTGATCACAAAACCAATGTAAACCAATTTGGTTTTCAAGAATTTACAATTCTTCAAGTTTATCATTAGCTTTTCCTCATGCAACCTTTTCAAAACCAAATCTAAATTCTACAGATGTTCTTCTTTAGTTTTTCTAAAAAAAAGAATATCATCAAAATATACTACCACAAACTTACCAATAAAAGGTTTAAGCACCTCATTCATCAGACACATGAAGGTACTAGGAGCATTTGACAAGTCAAAAGGCATCACCATCGATTCATATAAACCTTCATTAGTTTTAAAAGTTGTTTTCCACTCATCACTAGGTCTAATTCTAATTTGATGGTATCCACTTTTAAGATCAATCTTAGAAAAATAGTTTGCATACCCCAAACAATCCATTAGATCCTCAATTCTTGGGATAGGAAATCTATACCTTATAATAATCTTGTTGATGGCCCTTGATTCGATGCACATCCTCCACTCTCCTCCTTTCTTGGATGCTAGGACTACTAGAACAGCACAGGGACTTAAAATTTCCCTAATTATCCCTTTGTCAAGAAGTTCTTGCACTTGTCTCTTTATTTCTTCATTTTGTTGAGGAGTCATCTTGTAAGTAGCTTTGTTGGGTAAGCTAACTCCTAGAATGAAGTCTATTTGATGGCTAATGTCTCTCACAGGTGGTAATGCATCAAGAATCTCATCAACCACTATTTCATCATACTTCTTCAACAATGTTTTCACCTCTAAAGGTAACTCTTCCTTCTCCTTATCTACTGTCATGACAGATTTAGGCCTCACTATGATGGCATACCCCATGTTCTCCTCTTCCAAGTTCTTTAGGAACTCCTTCTCCTTTACTATCATCACACTAGGACCCTCATGAGCATCTTTGTCATCATCTTGTAAAGGTGTAAGAGTGAATGAGATCCCATCCTTTTCAATTACATAAGTGTTCTTCCTCCCATCATGCTTAGCCTTCCTATCATATTGCCAAGGCCTCCCTAGTAGAAAATGACACACATCCATGGGTATTATGTCACATAGAACTTTGTCTTTGTATCCTCCTATATGAAACTCTACCCAACTTTATTCATTTACCATTACTTTTTATCCCTTATTAAGCCATGAAACGGTATAAAGAGTAGCATGAGGAATTTTCTTCAAATTTAGCTTTTCAACCATTTCAGTAGAGACCAAATTATTCGTGCTTCCTGAATCAAATACTACTTACAAACTTTACCCAAGCACTTACAAGTTGTCCTAAAGAGAGTATTCCTTTGTGGTGTCTCCTTTTCTACTGGTACCTTGATGAGGGTTCTCCTTACCATAAGTGATTCTCCAACTTCTGGACCAACAAATTGTGATGGTGAGTTTACACTCTCACAATCATCTCCTTGAACAATTTGAGTTCTCCTTTCTCTTCCTGCTGAAGTAGTAGATGTCTTCTTAGGACATTGCCATGCTTGATGTCCAAATTTGTTACACTGATAACACTTCCCTGTGAATCCTTGTGAACCTCTTCCTGGACCTCCAAATCTGCCTCTATTGTTGGGTCTCCTTCCCTTAAATCCACCTCTATGATCTGCTCCTTGTTCTTAACTGTTGCTTGCTTCTCCTTGAGGTTTGGTGGACTATCCTCTACCACTAAAGGTGCCTCTTCCTCTAAAACTTCTGCCTCTACCCCTGCTTTGCTTGTCTTGCCTTCTCTTTAGCTTGTCTTCAGCCTTAATTGCCAATTTGTAGCATTCCTCTACCATCCTTGGGTTCATCAAACTTAACTCATCATGTAGGTTAAATCTTAGCCCATTGAGATATCTATCCACCTTCTCCACATCATTCTCCATGTGAATTGCTCTTATAGTCAGTTTATAAAACTCCTCATTATAGGTTTTGATATCCATATCTCTTTGTTTCAAATTTTGAAGTTCCTTGTACAATTGAATTGCATAATCACTTGGTAGAAACTTACCCTTAAGCTTGGCCACCAGTCTATCCCAAGAGACAATTTTTGACTTACCTTTTCTCCTCCTTTCAGTTTGTTCATAATCCCACCAAAGTAGGGCATGGACCTTCAATTTTGTTTTTGCCAACTTTACCCTTCATTCCTTTGGAATATTTTCACATTCAAAATAGTTGTCAAGTGCTGCAATCCAATCCAAAAGATCTTCACCATTCAAGTTCCCTCCATACATGGGTAATTCCATGCTAACCTTGTGACTATCTCCCTTAACTTCCTTCAGTAGCTGGGTCATCCTCTATTCATCAGGATCCAACTCTTCTTCTTGGGATCCTCCTAGAGGGCTCTCATTCTCACCCTCTTCCTCTTGGTCACTCACATCACCTGTGACCATACCTCTCCTCTGATTTATTTCTAGGATAGCCAGCCTCTCCCTCAACTCTCTCATCTCTCTTTCATCTTTAGCTTGTTTCTCCTTCAACTCAATCAATTCTCTAGCAACGACATTCCCTTTTGGAGGCATCTTGTTCTTCTTTCAACACAAATTCTCTTCTTCAGATCAGACCTAGGCTCTGATACCAATCTAATGTAGAGAAAGGGCAAGGAACATCAAGACAACACCAAACAATCACTCACCAAAACCCTAGACCTCTAATCATAGGGCATTCCTTCACAACTGACCAATTTCCCTTGTAGTCTTTTGCAGAGGCATATTTTGACCTAACTTCTATTGTAAACCTAACTTTCAAAAAGTAAGACATGTTTTAGATACCCTTTACAACATTACATCTCATATTGAGAAATGGGGTGGGGTTGTTTTGTACAGTCTACCTCAAAAATTGACCATCCCCTGTACAATTAGGCTAATTAGGCCTCTTAGGCTTGTTCTCCTCTACTTCACTATAACACCAATATAAAAATGGATACCATGGACTTCAAAATTGGGCTAAAGACATTAATGGACATCCAACCAATACCTTTTGAATGGCGTTTGTACTTGTTTAATGAAGAAAACTCTAACTTAGACTAATTTAATTTTGCTTCAACACTGCTCAACTTTGCCTAGACAGGACAGTCTAAAATATGGACCCAAACCCTTAACTTTTGATCTAAACCTTGACTTGAATCCTATCATAGGACACCATGACACCTTCCCAAAGGAACCCCAACCATGGAGAAGTCTGAAACCAACATTAATTGCACAAAACCCTCTCTTTGTTCACACTATCAACCTGATACATGAAGATATCAGACTTTTATGTCTTCACCGCACGTGCCAACTTGTACTTTGCTCCCGAAAGTCTTGAAAATAAAATTTTATGCTCCTAAAATCCATTCCACAAGGTTTAATAGTCATCCACCTATGGAAGGCCTTTATTTTACATTTTTGTTGTCCATAGTTTTACCCTAGTTAGGGTTTTTTAACAATCTGGGACAGTTTTTAGAAAAATGCCTATAACTTTTTGAAACTTAATAAAATCACATGCAATCAACTCTAATAAAAAGTAGATTCAACATATAATCATTAATAATTGGTTTGAACTCATGACAGGATTGTACAGATCTGTACCACAGTCTGGAACAACAGCAAAACGTTTGAATATGCCAAAAAAAAGAGTTTTATTACCTTTTTTATCCTTGAAACTTCAATCGTCCCTCTTGCTCGACCACACCAACTCTTTTAAATATTGACCAATTTTCAGTTACATTGGTTCATTTTCTTGATATTCTCATATTTCTTCTTTGAGCAACATTAAGACTTTTCATATTCCTCTAGACTCCAACTTACACCTAATGAATCAAATTAGACTCCAACACACAAAAATAGTCTTAGAAGACCTTATTACATTAAAATACCAAAAATAAAACAAAATGTTAGCACTTGACCCCTTGAAGACATAAGGAGTTATGGGTGCCCCTGCACTAGGAAGTGAATAGTGTGCCTAACTGATTGTCGGAGGTAGTGAGCTAAAAGTAAAATTTATTGAAGACTAAAAGTAGTAAGTCAGTAAGTTGTAGAGAAGACATTTGAAGAAGTTTCATAAGTTGTCAAAGCAAAAGAGCAATCATCAAAAAGAGGAGTGTCAAAGCAGAAGTGTGATCATCAAAGGAGTGAGCTTCATTGTTAGTTTTAGGTAGTAGAAAGAATGTCATGTTGTAATCATCTCTGAGTTTATTCTTAGTTTAGGGAGTAGTTGCTTCCTTGGATTGTAGCCCTAAAACAAAGTATGTCAGGAGTTGTAGCTTCCTTGGGAGTGACCCTAAAATCTTTCTTTGGGGAGTACTAGTTTCCCTGGGTTGGAGCCCTAAAACAAAGTCAATAGGGAGTAGTAGCTTCCTTAGGTTGTAGCCCTAAAACAAAATTGTAATTTTTATAGAAGTGAGATTCATATATTGTGAGTTAATCCTCACCATGGTTTTCCCCTTTTGGGATTTTCCACATATATTTGATGTTATGTGGTGTTATTCATTATCTTAATCTTTTATGTTTCCGTTAATGCTGTAGAGTTTAAGTTTTAATTTGCTCTAGAGGATTTGAGATTTGTTTGGATACTGATTCAGCGCCTAGTATCCAGGTGTGTTCAACAATTAGATAGCTTAGTGGGAGATAATAATAGAGTGATTGGGAGTGTAGTATGAGTTAAAAATAGATTAGACTCATTTAGGGTCAAAGATCCATGCAAACTAGAGCAAAAATAGAGCTAATTTGTGCCCGAACTGAAGAGAAACACCAATGTTAAAACATGATTGGGTCGTCCAATTTACTAGGGTAGATCACTCCTAGGAGATTCACTTAAAATGTTATATCTCCTTTAGGAGATTCATAAGTCAAAGGGGTGACGCACAAGGAATGGGTTTTGTAGGTGGTTTCAGGGGCTAAGATTAGACCCAAGGAGCTAAAGATGACTTCAGGACTTGGATAGAAGTTATTGGTTTGAAAGAGGGAAACTTACCCATAGGAGATCCACTTTAGTGGTGCGATCTCCCCTGAAAGATCCATTAATCAAAGGGGGTGACCCAAAATGGAGGAAATGGGTGTTGAAATTGATGGTTAGAGGTGGTCTAGGAGGTCAATTGGAGGCCTCTAGAGGGTTTAAAATGGTTGAAAGGGGCTTAGGGAAAGTGAATTTATCATCTTTTGATGTTGTTAGGTCAAATTGATAGGGTTAGAAAGTGACAAAAATTCATTGTTGACATAGGATAATTGATGAAGATGCAGGCCCTTAGAAGGCTAGCTAGGAGACATGGGAAGTACAAACAAAGTGAAGAACATTAATCCACGTGTCACCAAGAGGAATACTACTATCAGATCATATTTACACACTTACATGTATGTGTTTAGGACTATAGCTCATCATCTGATTACCATGTAGGTTCATGCATTTTTTATTGCTTATAGTTTTCTAGAATCAACCTTTATTGAGTCCACTTCATTTCTCCAAAGTATCCTTCCAACGATACTCCTAGAGCTATTTTCCATCATCATTATCTAGAATATCCTTTCAATGATACTGCCATAGTTTTTCATTCTACTCCTCTAGAGAAGCCTCCAATGATGCTTCTAGAGTCAATTCATTCCACGTTTCTAGAGCATCCTTTCAATAGTGCTTCTAGAGTCATGTGTTGTTCCATTTCTCTAGAGCATCCTTTCAATAATGCTTCCAAAGTCATTTATTATTTCATTTCTCTGGAGCATCCTTTCAGCATCTCTTCTAAAGTCATTTATTGTTCCATTTCTCTGGAGAATCCTTTCAATGATGCTTTCAGAGCTATTTTTTGTTCCAATTCTACAAAGCATCCTTTCAATGATGCATTTGGAGTCATTTTTTGTTCTATTTCTCTAGAGCATCTTTTCAATGATGCTTCTGGAACTATTCATTGATCCATTTCTCTAGAGCATCCTTTCAATGATTCTTCCAAATTCATTGATTATTCCACTTCTTTAGTGCATCCTTTCAATAATGTCTTTAGAGTCATCTCACTTCATCTTATCTAGAGTACTCCTTCAATAGTGCTTCAATCTATTCAATTTCTCCATTCCGCTATAACATCCTCTCTACAATTCTTCTAGAATCATTTCATTTCTTCTCTCTAGAGTATGCTTTAATGATATTATCTATGTAACAACCCAACCAGAATATTAAATGTCTTTAAACATAAATTAAAAAAAAACCTCTTTTTTTTAATAAATAACTGAAATAAAAATATTACAATTGCAATTTCCAAGTACAATATATATAATTTCAAAAGATGGTCGCTTCACATGTGACTAGTAAATTTTCACATATATCAGATGGTCTCATTCTTTACGACTTACAATTTTTATTAATTTCATTTATAGAATAAGTAATGTTTTCCTGTTCACAAATCTTCAGTAGTCAACTACAGGAGAGAGAGAGAGAGAGAGAGAGAGAGAGAGAGAGAGAGAGAGAGAGAGAGAGAGAGAGAGAGAGAGAGAGAGAGAGAGAGAGAGAGAGAGAGAGAGAGAGAGAGAGAGAGAGAGAGAGAGAGAGAGAGAGAGAGAGAGAGAGAGAGAGAGAGAGAGAGAGAGAGAGAGAGAGAGAGAGAGAGAGAGAGAGAGAGAGAGAGAGAGAGAGAGAGAGCATCACCCTGGTGCTTTTCCTCCACCCACAGACTGGCGGTCCCCCGTACACATTCCTTCTAGAAGTGGCCCTTCCCTTCATGAGGGTAATAGATAATGAGAATCAAGTGATTCTTTATGCCATCTAAAAACTAGTGATGTGTCCTAACTAATGACAATCAAGATTACAACCCTAATCTAGCTCTAGCTATGTATCACTGACTCTAATTGTTCAGCTATCTGGTACACAGTGAACTGACAATGTAAGCAGTGACTTTTGCATTACTTTGACCAAAGCTTCATATAAATAAAGTCGCATGTTCACTCACTCTTTTCTTGAATTGGAGACAACATTTTTATAGTTATGTTTATAATATATACACGAAAACACTCTCTGACTTGTTTATATCATATTAGTCTTAAAGACATATAATATTCTCTTATCTTCTAGTCAACTAGATAAGTATAGGGTGAGAGCTTAGGTGACATATGCAACATACATTGAGTCCCTCATTGCATTTCTTACAATCATGGGTCTATGAATTCTTATCATCTACTCAATGGCTTGTCTACCTATTTTTGTGCTCATCTGTATTCCTCTATAATAATATAAAAGATTTTGACATTTAATTCATATGAATTAATGATTACTCTATATGTCTTAGTCTAGGAATATATATTCAACTCATAATCTATCGAAGATAAACATTAACTTCATAAACTTGCATATTGAATACACTTCCTCATGTATATCAAAAGAGAATTCTAAAATAGTAAGCAGTCTAAATCTCGACCATTCATTGGCATACTGAGTGTACCTCTCGATAATCTTTGTGGATATTCTTAGCCTAGGTTTGGGGTAAAAATAATACTCCATTACAAAACTAGAATAAAGGTAGTTTAAGAGTAGCATCGAAAACAAATTTTACTTCTTCATATATGCACATAAAAAGAATTCTAATGTTGAGTGATTCTATTGAATGACATCAACTCATTTACTAGATTTTAAGCTTAAAAACATACTCTCTACCTTTTCAATTAGCTACTGCTATGAATAAAATACTATGATTATGATCAACCTTCTCTCAGGTCTCTCAATATACATATCTTTGGCCCTTATTGAGTAGTTTAAACAAAGCATGGTTTCTATTACACAGTTGGCCTTTTTTACACAGTCAGCCTATTGTTACATAGTTAGTCTATTGTTACACAATCGACCTATTGTTACATAGTCGACCTATTATTACATTGAGGTTGTATTTCATACATAAAATTGTATGGATGTTAAATATCATAAGCCATCAACTTTGACACATAGTCATTCCACTATTGAACCACTGATACTCTTGAGTACCATTATCAATAGAGAACATCATGTGTTTATAAATATATATAAACATGATACTCTTAGCCAAAGATATCAAAATGTATAGTAATTTCCAAAAGTAATCACTATACAACATGGGATAAATATATCCTACAGAGTTATCATAACTATTTTGATTACCGACATTTAGTATAAGGATACAAAGATAATCCTCTATCAAGGTAAACAACAACAAGTTTAACTATCACTAAGATGCTTGATAGCCTACATGTCAATCAACAGTTTATCAATAAACTCCATACACGTCTTACTTACAGTTATCAATGAACAAGAAGCAATGTATCCAACTTATTCCATAAGATATTATAGGCTTACCTGTAAAATGTAATAGACAGTAGGTTCACTGAAGCTTTACTTCCTCCAAAATACATGTGCTCCTATCCTCTCCTCCTCTGCCCTATGATTTTGAGCCTCTAGAAAATGATAAAAGATTCTTCTCCCCTCTTATTTATCTCGCTCGAACTTAGTTATGGGTTGCATAGTAATGCATTCCCACTATTCTCTCTCCACTCCTCTGCAGCTCTCCACATGCAACGAAATATGGGAAGTATGGAGATACTGCTCCTTCCCCCACTCCCCAAGCATCTAGGAAGAATGCCTAGGGTGAAAAAGGGACTTTTACCTCTTTACTAGACAATATTCTTAACCAGAACTAGGCTTAAATAAAAGATAATACTATAAAATAAACAATAGTACATCTATTTTATAGATGTCACTAATGCATACTTTTAAATGCTTAATTATTCTTATTCATGAGCACAATCATTGACGAATGATTCTTGTAAAGTTGACTAAGACCTCAACGACAAAATTAAACTTGTTAAGTTGATTTCTCACGTCAACTTGGCATTCAAATACATACATTATGTTACTATCTATTGACAAAGAAAATTTATCCATTGACTTGACGACGACAAAAATGGATAAAAATAAAATGATCTCAATGCTTAAAAAATATTTCCAAGACAACCAGAGACCATAAGGATTAAGACTTAATCCACAACTAACTTATCCTCTAATAAAGTATATGTGCGTGTGCTTCCAAATGGCATAAGGATTGTTGTATCCACGTGATCTAGCATCCTCTCCATTGTGATTCTCTCCTCATCTCGGAGGAAAAAACACTGTTCCTACATCCACCTCAGTCACATGATGGTAGTTAGTCCATTACATCTTTTAAACACGTATTTAATAATAACATCATAAACAATTATTATTTGCATATAAACTAATATAAAGAAAATGCATTTGTATCATTACTTTAATCAGAACATTTTCTCTAACTATATATCTTCTTGAAAATAAATAAAATAAATATGTTAGTTTAAAAATGGGGTGTGACATATCTCCCCCTTAGAGATCATCATCCTCGATGATTATGTCCAAACAAAATAAATATATCAAATATATTCTTTTACATCATGCTTATGTAAAAAGATGTGGAAACTTTTAAAAGATATCATTATTATTCTCCCATGTAGCATTTTCCTCTCAATACTAGTTCCACTGGACTTTACATTAGGTAACCTCTCTATTATGCAATTGGAGCTTGTGTACCTTGAGCACTTTGAGAGGCTCGACCATGACCACCCCCTAGGTCCTATACCTAGAAGGATTTCAATTAATTATATGATTAGATCTTGATATATATTTCTTCAAATATGACACATGGAAAACATCATTCATTCTAACAAGAGATTTTGGTAGAGCTATCCTATAAGCAACTCAATTAACCACTTCTAGGACTTCAAAAGGTCCAACATATATAGGGCTAGTTTGGAAGAATTTCCAAACTTAATTGGGCTCTTATGTGGTTTGACTCTTAAGAGAACTTTATCTCCTATGGAAAATTGTCAAGGTATTTGCTTGGCATCAACATAGCTTTTTTGTCTATCATTTTCTTCTCCCGATCTTTTCCTAATCAACTTTACTTTCTCTTCCATCTCCAAAAGCATTTATGTCCCCAAGGCAAATTCATATTTTCTAGCTTATCCCAGCTTATAGGAGTTTGACACTTCTTGTTGTACAATGCTTCGAAGGGAGCCATCTTAATTGCAAAATAATAAGAGTTATTATATGCAAGTTAAACTAGTGGAAGGTACTCTTACCACTTATACTGTTGATCCATGCAATACATCCTCAACAAATCCTCCAGTATTTGATTAACTCTCTTAGTTTGTCCATCTATTTTTGGATGATAGACTAATCTTATATTTAGTTGTGTTCCCAAAGCTGAGAACAAGGTGGTTAAAATCTTGAAGTTATCCAAGCATCTCTATCTGAAATTATCTTTTTTGGAATTCCATGGAATCTGAAAACTTCTTGCATGAATTTCCTGGCTAAAATGGGTACTCCATCTGTAAGATTACCAGGTATAAAATGATCTACCTTAAAAAATTTATCCACCACTACTAGAATAACATCATGCTTATAGCGTGACATAGGCAATCCCTGGACAAAATCCATACTGATTATGTATAGGTAAAAATCAAGCGAATAATGATCAATAAATGATAACAAACTCAACCTATAACCTTTAAGAAAATGGTCTAGATTAACCAATAATCAATGAATAATGCAAAAACAATGAAAGCTTTCACCTAGATTATATAGTTTCCTTGGTTTTTTGTGTATTGCTCAATACATTGTGTACACATGGTTGCAACAAGCAGATGTGATGATGATAATATGCTTAAAGATAAATATGTTCAACGATGCGATCGCATCACTCAAAGCACTTGACAAGGGTCATTGTGCCTTATCATTTAATCATATTTCTTTTTGTCAAATCCAAGGCTGTGTCCTTGGCTATCTGCAATTAGGAATCCTATAGTTTCCAGTTTTATCTAACTCGAATGAGTTCTACAGATTTAAAGGAACTAATCTATCTACTACGAAATGAATTCCAAGAATATTGAAAATAGAACTAAACAGTAAATTACTTAAAGAAAGTCTATGAACTGAAGCATGCATCTATCTATGAAAATAGTAAATATCTTTTAAAGCAAAATCTGAAACAACAAACAATAGTACTAGCCTTCTACCTTGGTGGTGAGAGTGGGCCCTTGCTCCACACCCTTAGGGCTGAAGACTAAAGTAAAGAATTAGCACAAGAGAATGATATCACAACTCAATTCAGTCCAATTCCATTAGCTTTGTATTAATGTTAAAATGAGATTGCAGAAATCAGAAGGAAATAATCGATGTCCTTTTTTGCTTCTTCTGTAAGTATATATAAAAATTAGTGATGAGATATCACTTATCCTATCTACCAGTTCTTCTATGAGATGACATCCATCTCTTTATTATACTAGTTGTCTAGATACGGAAAATAACCATGCAATAATAATAGATTGAGTGGAACAGAAGTCCACTCTAAATCTAAGTTTCAGTCTTAATACATTTGGGCAGCGAGGCCTTGAAAATATGGATATTAAATCAATTTTATCAGTAACTCATGCAAAAACTAAAAAGAGATAAAAACTCCTAGTAGTTAACTATAGATTGCCCTTAATCACTCAGGGGATGATTTGAGTAATATCAGGGGTATCATGATCACCACTGAAAGTGTTTGACCAACAGCTATGCTGGAAATCTTCTCTACTCTAAAGAGGCGCCAAAGATGTATGTCTTTGTCTGCAGCTCCAGAGATATAATTGTGGCCTTCTTGCTAAGCACAGAGATGCTCCAAACTTCAGTCCAACTTTGGAGATGCTTTTCCTCTTTACTCCAAAGCTTCTGATTTCGTGGTATTCTGATATTATCTCCAGAGATCATTAGGACTACCTCTAGAGATGCTCACAATTGCCAACATGAACATCTGCACCTATTGATTCAAAAAGAGAAGTTTTTCTGCATATTTCCATCAATCTCACGCACGTTAATCCTTTAATCAGAAATCATGATCTTAAGTAATTCATCTCCTATTAATCATTATTTAGAACAATCTTGCTAGCCTATTTGGGTGCAGTCATCAAGAAGATGGAATCATAAAGGAGAAAAAGAGAGGTAAAAAAGATATATTTCATGGGTGCTAGCTGGCACTCATCATCCCCCCATACCTAAGGTTTAGTAGGTCCTTCTACTTCTCACAATCTAGACTTATTCTGGTGGAGTAGCCTATCAGTCAAGCTGTAATCTTGTGCATAGGTAGTCCAAGTGGTGTGGTTGGTATTACTATTTCCCCTATACTGATCAACCTATTTCAACCACTCCTATAACTTATCATCTTCCATCTGCTTAGCCCAGACAAGTAGTGACTCAATTATGAGAGGGGGTCTGAAATGCCCACCTATCCACTCTTGTTTATGTTTATCCATCATTTTGGATATTAACCTTGCTTCCTCATAAATAACCTTAAGTTAGCAGGGGTTACCACTTCTCTCATTTTCTGCTTTGAGGTCAGAATGTTCCACCTTTTCTTTGCTATTGCAAGCACTGGATTAGCTGAACTATTCATAAAAAGACCAAAATCAATGGAGCACTCTTGCAGATTTTTCAGATACAACGGTAAAATTATGTTCTGACTTTCAGGGTGATAGACATATGCCCTGAATTGGACCTCAAAAGCATAAGGGTTTGGACACTCCTTTCTGATGAAAGGATTTGTTTCTGTATCCTTCTTGAGGTGAGCCTCCATTCACTCATTCCAAATATAATGATTCCTCATCATTGACATGAATGCTTTGAGCTGGCATTACCCAACAAAATAATTAAGAATGAAGGTCATATCGTCAACACAGAAACCATGCAGATATAATTCACACATAAAATTTTTGTCTTTATCAGAGCTCCTTGTATATGTTCCACGAACCCCTCTGCTATCTCTATATTCTCAGTTAGATCAAATAGGGTTAAGGATAACTTCCTCTGTAGGACTCTTTCTTGTAAAAACATAACATAACTATCACTTGGAGGCTTGCAAGATAAGATTTCAGAAGAAATGAAGGCCATCTGAATGACTTTTTCCTCCAGGGTTTATACTCTTTTTGTCATGGCAGTAATTGCCCTCTATAATTGTAGCATATTCTTAGAAGCCTCATATTCTCTACATCTCCTTTCCCAGTGGAATAGGGCCTTAGGACTATCAATGGGGATTGGACCCACATATGGATTTATTTGTACTCCTGTTCACTAGTTGCCCTTGGGCCAACTAACCTCATTAATATAATCCTCCTGATCATCTATTTTGTTGTTTGCCCAAGTCAATTATTTATCTTGGTTCTGTACTTTCTTAATTAATGTTGCAATTATTATGAGGCCATTGTCTCTAGCCTTGGTAAGATCAGAAATACTTTGTACTACCTCTATCTCCTTTCCCTTCGTGATTTGAGCTGTCTCAATCTTCTGGGCTTCCAATTCTGCTTCCTTCTCTTGCATTATTTGGTTTTTGCCTTGGAACTTTGTTTGTTGTTTTCAATTACCTATTTTTGCTCCATCTCTATCTCCATTCTGACCTTCTTGATATTAGTGATAATCTAATTTTTCCCCCATAGTAATCTTTTTAGATTATCAATTTCTTCCAACATTTGCTGCTCTTTTGAATCTCAATATCCTCTTGGATCAGAGGGGTGAGAGAAAGTTCCTACTTGCTGCACATTAGGATCTTCCATAGCCATCTATCCTGCACTGTCAGTTGTACCCAATTGCTCTGTTTTATCTTTCCCTACAGCCTCCATGTCATGAGGTTCTTCTTAGGTTTTCTCTTATTTCTACTGGCACTGATGAAGGCCCAGCTTTCTCCTCTAAAGTTCTGAAACCTAGAAGCACTTTAGCTAGGAGAGCATTATCTTTCTTAGTTTGCGAGAGCTGCCTTTTCCTTTTGCTTCTCCATAGCATAGGTGGGGGCAGGTGCCTCCGGAGCAGGTATCTCATCCTCATAATCAGAGGAAATAGTAAAAGTCTACCTATGTTCTATCTCTGAAGTAGGAGATTGTTCTGAAGTTGGACTTGAACCCATATAGACATATGGTTTAGGGGAAACTTCTCTTTGTCTTTTCTTTCTCACTAGAGGGATCTCATCAGAATCATGAGATGCTTCTTCAGCCCAATAGCGTATTCTAGAGTCATCTTTCTTTGGGTTCTCTTTGCTTTTTGCCCTGACCTCTCCTTTGCTAGTCCCTTAGGAGAATACTCCTCAGCTAGAGTCATCTTCCTCCTGACTTAGCGAGTCATGTATGGAGTTTTCTCAAGAACAGGCTCTTTAACTTCCTTGCCTTTCCTCTTCCTATCATAAGCAAGGGTAGCAAATGAAGTTGCTTTCAGTGAGGAATTTTTACCTTTTTCAAAAGTTGGAGAGAAGGTTGAAGGTTCTGTCTCTTCTTGCTGGGTAGAGGAACCCTCACCCTCTTCCTGTGCCCTCTCTGGCTCCTTGTCCTGGGGTTTTTGTTCAAGAAATGTTTGCCATAATTCTTTCCATCAGCTTGAGATAGAAAGTGGTGTTTAACTATCAAAAAAATGAGGCCATGATGTTTCATAGGACCCTTGTTTTGTTGATACTAGTTTGCAATTGCCCTAATGGCAAAGTACAGAAAGTTGGGAATGTTTATGCTGAATTCAGGGTGTCCATTCCCATGCGTAAGAAAAATCAACATTTTCATTATTGGTCCTAGAACTAAGGAAAATTGACCATCACATGTGAAGTATTCATCAACCATGTAGCTATAGATTGCCAAGGGTTTAGAAGTGAGGACCTAAGAATTCCTTTAACCTCATTTTTATTTAAATGTAATTGTATTGCAGATTCACCTTCAACAGAGAAATTTCTAATCAAATCAACATATAAAGTTTTCAGATGGTAGAACCTCTCACCTTGTTCAGGCAACCCATAAATATGACTGATAGTGGTGGCAGAGAGATTGATTTAAACTCCCCTTACAACTATCTGATTGTCCCTCATGTTTCTTAGGAAATCATTGACAATATATTCTTGAAACCCTTCAACTTTTCCAAAAACTCCAACCATCCTGTATTCCTCAAATGTCTACTGCATCATCATCTTACAAAAGGCCTGTAGCACTTTCTAGCTCTGATTTCTTCTTAACCCCCATTTCTAAATTATTTTTCTATCCTCTATGCTTACAATTCTTCCTCACTCCGTAGGCTCCAGAGAACTGTATCAGCTGACTCTGTTCTTCAGGGTATTTGCAGTTTTGAATGAGGATTATTATGTCAATTTGTTTAACGGCTGAGGCTTATGGAAAAAGAACTTAAAATTAGTTAGAGTGCTTATGCAGTCATAATTGAAGCAGAGTGATGGGACACTCCGTAGGCATGTGATAGTACATCAAAGATGGCGGCATACATGAATTTGGAAAGGAAAATAATGGCAGGAGGACGTGTCATAATGACGACACCCAAAAATAGAAATGACAAGATAGTTGCTAATTAATCCTTAATTAAGAGAGAATTACTTGAACCATTCTTAATGATGAGGGCACGATGTACTTGGCTGAGATGTTGTGGTGTTGGTGAGACTGGACATGACGTGGCACCTGAGCAGCTTTTTATGGCTTGAAATGAAGTCAATCATCTTTATTGTCACACAACCTGCAATCATTCCCTTTGAGTGGTTTGAGAATCCATGTATCTAGGTGACGTCAGTGTAGTCCTTGTAAGTACCTGTGCAAACAAGAGTAATGATTTCTCCCGAGATGCATGTTGACTTCATCTTTTTACTGCCATAAAGTGGAGGATGAGTCATGATGACCTCATTGAATGACATCTCTACTTTATTGCCTGGAGAGGTGGGTCCCCTCCCACTTATTATGGTTGTGAATAACTCTTTATTGGTGGAGCACCGGAGGTGCTCCTAGTCTGTGAAGCGCCGGAGGTGCTCTTAGTTTGCAAGCACCAGAGGTGTGTTTGAGTAACTTTGGACACCTAATCACCTCCATAGCTTGATTATTCTTATCTGGCATGAAGAAGGGAATCGCCATTTGCTGGTTTTCAATCCCCTTGGTTGAGAAAGATAGCCATTTATTGGTTTTCCATCTTCCTCTATTTTTTTTCTTTTTTTTTCAGAAGGCTGCCATTTGCTGTTTTCAACTTTTTTTTTTTCAGAATGCTGCCATTTGCTGGTTTTCAACCTTCTTTTTCTGTTTTTCTCTTTTTTTTTCAACTAGTCCAAAATCGTGACAGAGAAGGTGTCCCCTATATCAAAACACAAATCTTTGAGGAACTCTTCTTTAGTGGATGACCTTTTATAGAGTCTGATTCGGTGGCCATTTACTAAAAATGTGTTTGTGCTTCCATCAATAGGTTCCAACAATACTATTCCATTTTCAAAAACTTCATTTATCTGATAAGGACCCATCCAATGAGTTTGTAGTTTTCCTTTAAACTCTTTGAATTTAGAATCATAAAGAAGGACCCAATCACCTTGTTGAAATGTCCTCCTCTTGATGTGTTGGCCATGGCATTGTTTCCTTTGATACTGAACTAGTTCTATTTGTTGAATGGATTCTGTCTGGATTTCATCCAACTCATTGAGCTGAAGAATTCTGTTCTGTTGGGCTATGGACAATGGTAGACCAATATCCAATGCAGTTTTAAGTGTCTGGAGTTCAAATTCTACATATAGAATAGGCTTTTTCCCAAATACTAATTCATATGGTGAGAACTTTGTTGTGGACTTCCAAGTGGTATTGTAAGCCCAAACTGCTTCAGGTAATCTGTTAGCCCAATATTTTCTATTCATTGCCACTGTCCTTGTTAGAATATTCTCAAGTTCCCTATTAGTCACCTCTACCTGCCCATTGGATTGAGGATGGTAAGGTAAAGATTTTATGTGCTTGATTTGATATAGATCTGTGAATGCTCTGATTACCTGTGAAGTAAACTGAGGTCCTCTGTCTGAAACTATGGATCTTGGGCTCCAAACCTCAAGAAAATTTTATTATAAAAGAAATCAGAAACTTTCTCTTCTCTTGCAAATTGCAATGCTTGAACCTCAACTCATTTAGTCACATAGTCTGTGCATACTAGGATATACTCCTTGCCTGATGATGGTGGAGAAATTGGTCCAACAAAGTCTAGACGCCACTCTTCAAATAGCTCCATCATCACTTGAGGATGTAGTAACATCTCTGAGGTGAAGGTTGGTTGTCCCATCCTTTGGCACTGATCACACTGCTGCACATACTTCTTAGTATCCTTATGAATAGAGGGCCAGTAGTAACCAGCTCCTAGGATCTTGTGGATAGTTCTGTGGGAAGAATAATGCTCACCAGATGGCTCATCATGAAATGCTCTCAACACATCAAAAATTTCATCAACGTTTAAACACCTGCGTAAAATGAAATCAGGGCCACATTTAAATAGTAATCCATTTAACCATTTGTAAGATAAGCTTTCCTTAACTAAGCATCTTTTCTGTTTTGAGGTAAAATGGGATGGACACAAGCCTATAGCTAAAAGATTAGCTATGTCAGTGAACCAAGGTACAGTAGAGGAGATAGCAAAAAGATGTTCATTTGGGAACCTGTCCTCCACTGGCTGGTTTTCTCCTTCTATATGCAATCTTGACCTCCTAGCAACCAAATTAAACTTGCCTGGATTATCAACTATGGTAATGTCAAATTCTTGCAATAGCAATAACCAACTAATGATCCTTGCACCTACTACTGGCTTATTCATTAGGTACTTGATGGCTACATGATCAATATGTACAGTTATTTTATATCTAATGATATAATGCCTAAATTTGTTTATAGCATAGATGACTTCCAAGAATTCTTTTTCAGTTGTGGTGTAATTTTTTTCTACAGAGGTAAGGTTTTTGCTGATGTAATAAATGGCATGCATAGTCTCTCCTTCCTCCTATCCTAAAACTGCCCCAATGGACTCATTTGAAGCATCGGTTTGTATGTGAAATGGTAAAGTCCAATTACGTCCTCTCAAAACAAGTGTGACAATAAGATTCTCTTTTAGGGTTTCAAATGTTGATTGACAATCTTCGGTCCATAGAAATTCTGTGTCTTTGTTAAGCAGAGTAAATAGGGGGCAGTTGTTCTACTGGAAGCTCCTATAGTAGCCTGCATGACCTAGAAAACTTCTAACATCTGTCTGATTTTTGGGTGAAGGTAATTGTATGATCACTTCTATCTTGTTTTGATCCACTTTGATCCCATTTGCTGAAATGTGGTGTCCCAATATAATTCCTTCCTCCACCATCATGAAGCACTTTTCATGGCTCAGGGATAATTGGTTTTTCTCATAGCATTTCAATACTTTCTCAAGGTTTGTGAGAGCTTCTTCAAAGTTGTCCCCATACAAAATAAAGTCATCCATATAGACCTCCATGCACTCATTAGCTAATTCAACAAAAATGGCTAAAACAAGCCTCTAAAATGTAGCTGGGGCATTACATAGTCCAAATGGAATAACTTTGTAAGAAAAAGTTCCCCAAGAGCAGGTGAAAGTGGTTTTGTCCTGATCTTCATGTGCTAGTTGGATTTGGTTATACCCACTGAGCCCATCTAGGAAAGAAAAATACTTTCTCCCAGCAAGGTTGTCCAACACTTGGTCAATGAATGGTAAGGGAAAGTAGTCCTTTTTTGTAGCTTTGTTTAGCTCCCTATAGTCAATACACATCCTCTATTTCCCATTCTTTTTAGGCACTATGACTAGGGGTGAGACCCATTGACTGTCTGAGATTGGATATATAAACCCTGCTTGCAATAATTTTTCTATTTCAGTCTTAACAATGTCTTTTAAAGCAAGATTCAATCTTCTCTGGGGTTGTCTGACAGGTTTGATATCCTTAGTGTATATATGATGGGTACAGATCTTAGGAGTGATGCCCTTCATATCTTGATAGTCCCAAGCAAAAGCTGTTGAATGGGAAATCAGAAGTTGGATAAGTTTTTCTTCTTGATTTTTTGTTAACTGAGTATTGATATTAAGTGTTTTCCCTAGTAAAATCATGACCTGTTTTGTGATTTGATCCATGGATGTAGTTAATGCATACATTAGAGTCATGGTATTGAGGGGACAAGAATGTGGAAGCAACATGTGGAACGTGGCTAAGTCTCTATAAAAGGTCTCCCCACAAGGAATGATATTTGCTAGGGTACAATGAGTAGAAGTGAGAAGTTCTCTCCTAGAATCTTGGGCAAGCTCCATCACATCCTCATTGATTAGGATGTGGGTAATGTCTTCTGTTGTATCATAGTAGATTTCTTCTTCCAACTCTCCCAAATGTTCCTTGATGGTTACCATAGCTACTGAGGCACTGTTGTCCATGTTATCTGGCTCATCGACCCATACTCTTCCTATATAATGTATTGATGGTTTAGCTGGAGGATATAGAGATATTTTCTTCAAATCTATCCCATTAGAAATGACCATATCCCCAATTTGACAATCAATAGATGCTGTTGTTGTAGCCAACCATGGTCTCCCTAATATTAGTGGATAAGCATTTCTTTGGTTTCTCGGTTCTAATATCAGGAAGTATACTGGAAATTCCCATGATTCTATTACAACTGGAACATCAGTAATTACTCCTTTTAGAATAACTACTAACTGGTCAGCAAGTTGAAGGATTGTAGTCATGGATTGGATACCTGTTAGGGCTAATTTGTCCATTGTATGAACTGTCATCACATTAATTACTACTCCCAAATCAACAAAAACATTTGAAATTTCTACCCCTGAGATGAAAAAAATTATTACAGGATTTCAAAGGTCTCCATATTTTGGGAGGAGCATTTTTCCCATTAGAAGATCTACTACTTTCCCTTCCACCTGGATTGTAGAAGGAAAGTTTTTCTTCCTACCTTGTATTTTGACACAATGTTGTTTAATGAATTGATTCAGTTCTAGCACATCTCTGATTGCTTGGAGGAGTGGAATTTCAATGTTCAGTTGCCTGATTTCTTAAAAAAGTTTTGATTCCAAGGTAGATTGGACTTGTTTTTGTAAGATCTTTTTCTGGAGAACATGTCGTGTGAGCCGTTCTAGGTATGGTGCTAGTTTTTCCATCTCCAGAGCTTTTATCAGAAGTGTGTCCAGGAATGTTCTCCGGAGTCAACCTTTTAGGAGGAACTCCGGAGTCAACCTTTTAGGAGGAACTCCGAAGTTATCCAAGAATGATTCTTTTAGCACTTTTTCAGTAGTAATCTCCTCTAGAAGTTGAGTGCATGAATCTTCAGGTTCCTCATCATTGGTTACTTCAACTATAGTTGGAGGAGATGGTCTTGGGAATGCTTTCCTAGAATGCAGCTGGAGATTATTTGGATATATAGTGTTAATATCAGCCATGTTTTCTTGTTCTGTCATGTAAACAACTACTCCCTATTTATTTTGTGGATTTGGTATAGGTTGAGCTGGTAAGGGTGATTGGCTAACTGGTTCATTTTTTGACTAACCTTGTGTGTTGGAGGGTCCAGTTAGTAATGCTTGTTGTTGAGGTTGAAAACGTCTAGGTTGTCCCTGGTATTGTTGATTTTATCCCTGTTGAGGACCCCATTGAGGTTGCATGTTTTGTGATCCAAACTGTGGTGGCCACTCTTGATTCCCCCAGTGCTGATTTTGCCAATGTTGATTTTGGCCAATCCTGTTGTCCCTAAGGAGGATTATTCTGAGGCCCATGCCATGTTGGATTCCATTGATTATTTCCCCAATTAGAAGGACCCCTGTAAGAAGGCTAGTTTGGATACTAATTATAAGGGAAATTTCTAGCCTATTTTTGTCCCACATAGTTCAATTCTTCTTCTATAATGGCATTCTTCTTACTCAACCTTTTTATGGCTGGAAGTTGACTACATTGACTGGTAGGATGTTCCCTATCACAGATCTGACAGATTTTTGATTTGTCTAAAGGGAATTCTCTTAACAGATGCTTGTTTCTACACCTAGGACAATAGATGGAGAGTGGTTTAGTTGTTCTATTGATCAGTAGTTCTAGTTTTTGCCTGAATCTCATCCAATGTGGTATTTAGCTGGACCAAAATATTCATTTTTAGATTCGCAATCTCTTCCATTAACTGTCATATTTCATTCTTCCCTTGGAAGATTCTGGATGATCTCTCTCCATCTTGGGTTCTAGAATAGTTCCTACAGAGTTCTTCTATAGCAGGTATATCCATTTTGTTGATATTTCCTTTTCCCATCAGATCTAGTGCTTGTTTTGATTCTTTATCCAATCCTTTTACAAATAAGGTTCTGGCCAAAGAGTGATTTACTGGGTTGCCATACCTTCTCAAGGTGAAGTTAAACCTGTCCACATAGTCCTCTAAGGTCTCTTCCTCTCCTTGTTTAATTTTGAACAATTCCTCATTTTTATTACTGACTCTACATTAATCTTGGTACTTTCCTAAAAACTTTGTTTCCATCTGATCCCAAGAATGGATAGAGTTATGGGGTAAACCCATAAACCATCTCATTACAGAATCTTTCAGGGTTGAAGGGAATAGTTTGAGTTTTTAGTTATTTGATCCATAATCATAAGTTTGGGATACCATTTTGAATTCAAACAAAAACTGATCTAGATCCTCAGAAGAAAAACCTTTGAAATTTGACAAGTGTACTGGTGAAATATTTTTCATAGGAGCATTGTCTCCAACAGCCAGAACAATGGGATATGAGAATGTTCTTGGAGCCTGATTTTCCTCCTCTTCATGATTATCATCCATGTCTAGTACTGGTTCTTCTCTCTGAGGTTCCAGGAAATTAGGTTCTATCAAAGGATCTGCCTGGAACTTTTGTTGTAATTCTTGGATATAATCAGCGAGTGGGAGATTTGGAGGATTTAAGGGATTATTGATTTGAGGTGCAGCTTCCAAGGTAGGTTCTAGGTTTCTTTCTTCAACAAGATCTTGTGCCACCACACTGCTTTCTCCTATAGTTTGTTGATGGGGTGTCTATTTTATGTATCTTCCTTTTGAATCTCTAGCTCTAACCATACAGATCTATCCTTAAATTGTTTAGCTAAGTTTCCCTAATTAACACCCATCCCCGGCAACAGTGCCAAAAATGATAAGGGTCGTTGTGCTTTATCATTTAATCATATTTCTTCTGTCAAATCCAGGGCTATGTCCTTGGCTATCTGCAATTAGGAATCCTATAGTTTCCAGTTTTATCTAACTAACTATAATGACTTCTACTAAATTAAAGGAACTGATCTATCTACTACGAAATGAATTCCAAGAATATTGAAAACATAATTGAACAGTAAATTACTTAAAACAAATCTATGAACTGAAGCATGCATCTATCTATGAAAATAGTAAATATCTTTTAAAGCAAAATCTGAAACAACAAACAATAGTACTAGCCTTCTTCCTTGGTGGTGAGAGTGGGCCCTTGCTCCACACCCTTAGGAATGAAGACTAAAGTAAAGAATCAGCACAAGAGAATGATATCACAACTCAATTCAGTCTAATTCCATCATCTTTGTATTAATATTAAAATGAGATTACAGAAATCAGAAGGAAATAATCGCTATCCTTTTTTGCTTCTTCTGTAAGTATATATAAAATTAGTGATGAGATATCACTTATCCTATCTACCAATTCTTCTATGAGATGACATCCATCTCTTTATTATACTAGCTGTCTAGCTATGGAAAATAACCATGCAATAAAAATAGATTGAGTGGAACAGAAGTCCACTCTAAATCTAAGTTTCAGTCTTAATACATTTGGGTAGTGAGGCCCTGAAAATATGGATATTAAATCAGTTTTATCAGTAACTCATGCAAAAACTAAAAAGAGATAAAAACTCCCAGCAGTTAACTATAGATTGCCCTTAATCACTCAGGTGATAATTTGAGTAACGTCAGGGGTATCACGATCACCACTGAAAGTGTATGACCGACAGCTATGCTGGAAATCTGCTTTGGTCTAAAGAGGCATCAGAGATGTATGTCTTTGTCTGTAGCTCTAGAGATATAATTGTGGCCTTCTTGCTCAGCTCTAGAGATACTCCAGACTTTATTCCAGCTCCAGATATGCTTTTCCTCTTTACTCCAAAACTTCTGATGTCGTGGTATTTTGATATTATCTCCGGAGATCATTAGGACTACCTCCGAAGATGCTTAAAATTGCCAACCCAAACATCTGCACCTGTTGATTCAAAAAGAGAAGTTTTTCTGCATATTTCCATCAATCTCATGCACATTAGTCCTTTAATCAAAAATCATGATCTTAAGTAATTCATCTCCTATTAATCATTATTTAGAACAATCTTGCTAGCCTATTCCGGTTAAGTCATCAAGAAGATGGAACCAAAAAGGAGAAAAAGAGATGTAAAGAAGAAGTATTTCATGGGTGTTACTTGGCACTCATCAGCACTATAAGAATGCCCAAAGCTTAAATGATCGAAGAGGATTTTTGATGCAATGAAGGGGGTATGTATAGGTTTCAAAAAAAGATCGATCAATGGTGGAGATAAATAAAGGAAATGGATGGACAAGATGAGTTGAGAGGACATGATGAACGCGCACATGACAAGTGTCATGCTTTAAGGCTACTTTATTGAGCTAACTGCTTGCTTTGATAAAGATAGGATTTGATTTCATAAATTTAGAATGCTTTTTTGAATTTATGAGTTGATGATAAAAACAATAAGAATTAAAGCCAATTAACTCAATTTTAGATTTGCTTTTTGACATGCTAAAAATAAGAGTTATTGTGTACATAGAAGAAAAGATTGTTTTAAGAAGAATTGAACATAATTGAGAATAAAATTAAAAAAAATTATTTAATTTATCTTGCATGATGGCGGAACAAGAAGATATGAGGATAAAAATAAATTAAACAAATAAATTCATTTAATTTATTTTGCATGATAGAGAGATATAAATAAAATATTACTTTTATTTATTTTTAGAGGATAAAGTCAACTTAAATAAATTAGAATAATTTATTTAAATTTAGAAGAATATTTAGCTAATTAAATAATTAAAATTATTTAATTGTTGATAAGAGAAAATTAAGTGATGAATTAATTGAATAATTAGATTTATTAATTAATGTAGATTTGAGGAATTTGAAAGGGAAATGATTTAATTAAATAGTTAAAATATTTATTTTGGAAGAATAAAATGGAATTTAATGAAATTAATTAAATAAATAGAATTTATTCAATTAATGTTGGAATTAGGAGAATTTGAAGATATTGACGAAATTAATTAAATAATTAGATTATTTAATTAACTTTGAATGCAAGTGATTTAGGAGAATTTGATGTATGCAAGGTGATGTATGCAAAGGTCATTTTTAGGTGTCTACATCTTGCCCCTTATTGAGATGGTGTTGAGAAGTAACAACGTTTCAAAGAAATTTAAAACATAGTGTTTGATTTCAATGGAAAAAGATTGATTTAGAAGATCATGGTTGGAAAAAAATGATTGGATTAGAGATGGTGATGCCCCAGTCACTCAAAGTGAGGGTGATAAGGAAAGATAATGGTAAGCTAATGAATATGATGAATGATGATGATTAATTGATGATGATTGATAAGGATAGTGTTTGTCATTGTGGGGAAGGACATATCCCTAAGTCAACACATGGATGTGGGAACGATATATCCCATTGATGATGGATAGATGATTAATTGATTGATTTATTACAAGATTATGATCAAGACCAAAGTATGTGATTGGATAATTTGGATAGATTGATTAACTAGATTGGTATGGAAAGGATGAGGCATATCGATAAGATGAATGATGATGATAATGAGGATGCCCCTGTAGCACATTTCACAGTTGAGTATATTGTCTTTTCATTGATGTCAAAATATCAGGAAATCAGGATGTTGCATTACACAGTTTTCACAAGATGCAGTTGACAGATGTGTTGATCACATTATATTTCAAAAGATGCAGTTGACAGATGTGTTGATCACATTATATTTCAGAAGGATTCTTCATAGGAAAGTTTAAGTTATGCTTTCAGTGAAAGTGGCTAAGGTTGGCATTATGAGTGGTCTTCATGCAATTATGACACACTTTTGAATGTGACTTGTTGTAATCACAGTGGTTTGATACCTTCTCAGTTTTCAAGTTGTAAAACTCTTACAAGTGGTCCTTCATGATAATGACATCAGTGACACATCAGTGTTGATTCTATGTGAGTTTGTTCTGACTTAGTCATTTCAGAAGATGACACTCATTGCATCAATATTGAATCAGGAGGAGGGCTTATGTCATTTAATAAAAGTTAACTTGCATCATATTAACTTGATGACAGTGGCAGATCAGTTGAAGCTTGGTTTACAAGGTTGAGGTTTAAATATGTGTTGAGGTGTGTTGAGGTTTAAATATGTGTTGAGGTGTGTTGAGGCTTAAATATGTGTTGAGGTGTGTTGAGGTTAACACTTAACAAGTCATAAACTTATGTTCAACATTACCTTATTGCCCGTCATGCACTTTATGTTATAAACTTAAACTGACTGGTCGAGAAGGTCATCGGGCCTTAAGTTGCAATGTAAGGGTATGAAGCTCGTCGGTTTTACCGGCCCCATTGCCTAGGGTGCCCGGTAACAAGTCAATGCATTGTGTGGTCCGCGGGAAACACAAAATCAACGGTTATATTTGAATCCACAGTTGGCGGGCACCGAAGATCGAAAGGTGGGTTTTTAAATGGAAAGTTTTGACAAACGGTCAGTTAGCCCGATTAAACTTGACATCCTCCTTGTTCTAAAAGGCAGTAAAGCATCTATTTCTATCTTCTCTCACCGAAATTTAAGAGATTTTTGAATATAGAAATTTATGAAAAGGAGAGTGTAAGTTTTTTAGAAGGTTTCTAAATGATAAGAAGATGAAAAGGCAGAATTCTACGAAAGGATTTCATTTTTTTTGTTTTATGTTTTTTTTGTTAAGAGAGAAGATGAGAAGTTTAAGAAGAAATGTAATGTTGAAGTTGAACCGGTTTTTGAAGATTTTGGTTTTTTTTTTATTGAAATTCTTTTTGCATATAGTGATTTTGTTTGAATGGCAGATATAAGAGGAGTTGCAGATGAGAGATAAGTAATGAGAATTTTTGAAGAAGTTCTTTTGGAGAATGGAATTGTTATATAATTTTTGCAGGAATGGAGAATCATTTTTCAGGGATTTATGTTGAGATTCTTCAATGATCATGATGGAGTAATGTTTGTTCAGAGAAAGTGAAGGTGTCAGAGAAAGTGAAGGTGATTAAAGACTATAATTTTTCAGAGAAGATAAATTGTTCAGTTTGCAGAGAGAGAAAGCTCAAAATGGTGAATTAGTTTGAAATGGTGTTGTAGAGGTATGAAATATATTGAAGATCAAAATTGATTGACTGTAGGAGTTGAAGACAGTTAAAGGTTGATTGAAAAATTTATTTTGTTTATCTTAAAAGGGAGAAATAAGGTTTTGGTTTTTATTGAAACAGGGAAATCCCCTGAGTTATAATTTTTCATTGAATGTTGATGATGTCAGTGAGACATGCAGAGAGATAAAATTTGCCAGTGAGGCAGAATTGTAATGTCAGTGAGACATTTGTAATCTGAATTTTGTGTTAAGCCAGTGAGGCAGTTGAGTGGTTTTTATACCCCAGGAGGGTTTTCCACTCGGGAAATTTCTTGTGTCAAATCTGTGTGTTGATACTCTGCATATTTACTTTGTTCCTTCTAAAGAATTCTAAATTGTGAAATTAGATTAATCAAAAGTTTTAAAAAGTGTTAAAATTGTTAACAACACTGATTCACCCCCCCCTCTCAGTGTTGTGTGTATTCCTACAGCCCCCTCGAGAGGACAATTGGGTTCAAAGAACAGGAGTGTGCTCACGAAATGAAAGAAGAGATGAAGATGAAAAGTTAGATGAATATGGAATAAGAAGCTACGCAAGATGTAGAAGAATATAAGAGTTGATATCAGATTGATCGATCTTCATGAAAGCTATAGATTTTATTAGGATGTATGGGTGAGATGGATGGGTGGGGTGGATGGGGTGATGTTGCAACAGCTACATTACGTGAATATTTATAAAGAGCAATTCTTATTTATGATATAGCATGTGGATAGTATGTCCCCATGGTATAAAAGACCAAGGTGCCAATGTATCCAATGTGAGGACGTTGACTTTGCAAACAAATGTTTTGAACTTATATCTACATAATAGAACCTTGCTGGACCTGCGAATGGAAAATAGTCTTAGCATAGAATAATTTTAATACAAGGCCTTTTAGGTCCTTAGATGCAAAATATATTGATATGAAAGATGCTAATTCCAACACAAACAAGATAAATATTAGCTATAGTAGGATAATAAGAACATCCCACAAACACAACATACGAAAGCAATGATTATGCCCCAATCCATACTGCATCACAACATACCAAGGTATAGAAAAATCAAGGTAGTCTTGAGTAGGTATTAGAAAGGAACAAAAGATAAACCAAAAAGAAATCGACCAACTAATAAAACAAAAACATAGCCAATATATTCTCTTGCCAAAGAAGGTGCTCATAGTAGATTGGGTGTTATTGTAGGAACGATACATCCATTAAAAGCTTTGTTGTTGGATAGGATGGATTCTAGAAGATGTGGCAAGCGGTATACAAGAAAGTATATTGCGTTAGGAGTAGTCTTTTGTTTTTGGTTTGATAAGTACTTGAGCTTTCAAAGGATGCATGATAGGGAGGACTCTAGGCTACCTGCTTCTGCATCCTGTAGGTGTACAAGACTGATTGACAACACTAGCCTCCCTACCAATTCAAAGTGCTAATAGACATCTTTCTACACAAAAATGTCAGCTAAATTCCTCAACTCTTTGCAGAGATGGAAAACTCTATTTCTCTACTTGGTGTGGGACACATACCTTGTCCTCACTGCTTCCAAGATACTGCCTAAATGGCACATAACTTTCTAAGCCCGTTGCCCACCCTTCTCACTCTGTTCAAGGGTCCAGACTACTTGGTGCTCACTTTCTTTCTCTCTATTTCCCACGCCTGCAAGTCTATTTTCCTACTTGTCTATCTAGCCGGACTCCTTACTGAGCTCGCCTAGAACAAGCATGCATTGCCTCTAGTCGACAATCTAACCACCCCATAAAAGAAAAACAAACAAAAGGCATGGCTCTGCTTGATGACCTCCACACTGTACAGAGGAACTCGAGGAACATCAATGCAGGGTCATGGTTTGCAAAAGAAAAACAAAATTGCAGAAAAAGAAATGACTAATCTACTTCAGAATAACAAACTGAAAACAAAATAGAAATACATAGATTGATCGAACTTCTGTATTTGATTTTTATTCAAAAACTGTTCTTACATCAAAAATGCTTCTCACATCAAAATTCCCTTCTTCAATTCTTCTGCTGAACTCTCTACAGGAAGAATGCTATATCATAAATACTTGCTCATGTCCGTTACAGGACGGTTCAGTTACCAAATGGTTCGTATTCTAACTGCCGGTTTAATTCTGCATTTTCTTGACTGTCGGCCAGACTTACCATGATGTCTCTCCGACATATTCTTTCCTATCGGTAAGACCATATACTGTCGGCAAGTCTAAAACTTCATTGGCCGATACACATCTCTCACCGAAAAGCTTAATTCGCACATCCCCATCGGTGAGACCTTGAGGTTCATCACCCCGATCGGTCAGACCTACCTCCATCGGCGAACACCTTGCATCCTACGCCGATCTCCTTTGTCACTCGGATACATACTTCATACGCTGATATAAGAATTATCGGCTAGACCTTAACCATCGGTGTAGCTTTCTATTCGCTCACCGATTATGCTTCTCATGCCAATACCCACTATGATGAACTGTTGAACCATTGAACTTCAACAGCGAGGTTCAATCGCAAGGTTCAATGAAGAGGTTCAACCTCCAAACAAGTGACCGACACTTTCCACTCCACCATTCAATATGAATGAACCCGTTGAACCATTGAACTTCAACAGCGAGGTTCAATAGCGGGGTTCAAAGTTGAGGTTCAACGGCGCGGTTCAACTGTTGAACAAAATGACCACCGATTCCAACTTTACAAATCAGAATTATAAAATTGTTGAACCTTTGAACCTTGGCGCGAGGTTCAACTGCGGGGTTCAACGGCAAGGTTCAACTGCGGGGTTCAACCGATCAACCGAGTGACCAACGATTCCAATGAACCATTGAACCTTGGCGTGAGGTTCAACCGCGGGGTTCAATGGTGTGGTTCAACTACGAGGTTCAACCATTGAACAAAATGTCGAACACCTTCACCATACATTCATTAACTTGAATTTTCACTTGGCTCAAAGGCTGATCAAAAACAAAATGCTTCTCCCGCCAATGCATTTTCAGAAAACTCGAAGAAAACTTGAAAAACTCCAAGGACAAAATCACATGCTGCAAACTCAAAATTGACAAACCAAAAAGGCTATGTACAGGCTGCATTGAGCCTTGGTGCTCCTGCACCATACTCCCCCTATGCGGAAAGAAACTAGGTCACCTCCGGTGACAATGAGGCAAAATCAATGCCCCTCTTTTTGAATTCGAACTCTGCAACCCAGGTAGCTTCTGCTTCAGGCAACTGCTTCCATTTGACCAAATGCTCCATGTAGACACCATGTCTAGTTTGCTTCTGTACTCTTGAATCCAGTATTCGTTCTGCCTGTAGTTTGGGTTTTAGTGGCAAAGTCACATCTCTGACTGTCTGTTCCTTCTCTGAAATGGATCCATTTGCTGCTGACTGAGGACCCCTGTATTGCACCAGGTCTTGGACATTAAACACTGGTGAGATTGCCAAATCTTCTGGCAATTCAATTTTGTAGGCATTATTTCCATACTTGTTAAGGATTCTGCAAGGACCAATTCTCCTCATCTGCAGTTTGGTTGGTATTCCTTTCTGCATTCTGGCTTTGTTCAAGTGCACCATAACCAGATCACCAACCTCAAACTAAATATCCCTTCTGTGGGTATCTACTCTGTCCTTGATCTTCTGTGTGTTCTCTGTCAAGGTTTTCTTCACCTGCTCATGCACTTCTTTCATGAATAGTGCAAAATCCTCTGCATGTCCACTTCTGTTGTACATGTTTCCCATATTCCTAAGCTCACATACACCTCTGGGATGCATTCCATAGACTATTTCGAATGGACTCTTACCAGTAGTCCTATTCACACTGTCATTATAGGCAAATCCTGCCTGATGAATGACAAGATCCCAACTCTGTCCATATTATTTGGTTATACACCTTAACAGGTTGCCCAATGTCCTGTTTACCACCTCTGTCTGCCCATCTGTCTGTGGGTGATATGCTAAACTAAATGACAAATTTGTTCCCAATCTCTGCCACAATGTTTTCCAAAAATGCCCCATGAATTTAGCATCTCTGTCAGACACAATACTTGCTAGTAGTCCATGAATTCTGATCACTTCCCTGAAAAACAAGTGTGCTATATGACTGGCATCATGAGTCACTTTACAGGGAATGAAATGACTCATCTTGCTAAACCTGTCCACAACTACATATATGCTATCATAACCAGTCTTAGTCTTAGGCAAACCAACTACAAAGTCCATGCTTACACATTCCCATGGCCTGGAAGGAATGGGTAAGGGTTGGTACAGTCCTGCATTTGAAATGGTTCCCTTGGCCTTCTGACATACGATACACTGCTCTACATACCTTCTGATGTCTCTGTGCATTCTTGGCCAATAATAGAACCTTTGGACTAGCTCCAGTGTCTTGTTCAGACCAAAATGGCCACTCAGACTGCCATTGTGCTTCTCCTGTATGAGATTTTCCCTCATGGATCCCCTTGGCACACATAATTGCCCACCTTTGAATAGCAATCCCTGCTGTAAGGTGAAATCTGCAAACTCACTGTGAAAGTGATTCTCAAAATCTTGACATACCTTGTATGCCTCAGCAAAATCTTCATCATCTTGGTAAAGATTCTTGAAATCTTCAATCCCAATGCTCTTCAACTGCACTTCCTGCACTGTGAGCAATCTTCTGCTCAAAGCATCTGCAACTCTGTTCAGCTGCCCCTTCTTATGCTTAATTGTAAAGGTATAAGACTGTAGGTACTCCATCCATTTGATATGCCTGCTGCTTAACTTATCCTGTGAGTTTAGAAAACTCAGAGCTTGGTTATCTGTGTAGACAACAAATTCTTTAGGTAGGAGATAATGTCTCCACTTCCTCAATGCTTGGACTAGAGCATACAACTCTAAGTCATACGAAGAGTACTTACTCTTTGCTTCATTCAGCCTCTCACTGAAAAAGGCTACAGGTCTATTTTCCTGGTTTAGCACTGCTCCTACAGCTATATTACTTGCATCACATTCAATAGTAAATAGCTTATCAAAACTGGGCAACAACAAAACAGGTTGTGTTGCTACCTCTTTCTTCAACCTTTCAAAACTTCTATCTGCAGCTGGGGTCCATCTGAATTTTGCTTTCATTCCACCCTTAATTGTATCCAACACGGGTGCACATATTCCACTGAAATTTCTCACAAACTTTCTGTAAAACTGGGCTAAGCCATGGAAACTTTTTACCTCTGTGGCTGCTCTAGGAGTAGGCCAGCTCAATATGGCTTCTACTTTGGACTTGTCCATCTTCAACTCTCCCCGGGACACCACAAAACCAAGGTATACCAATTCCTGCTTCATGAATTCACACTTCTCCAGATTGATGGTTAGTTGTTCATCATGTAATTTTTGCAAAATAGTATTTACATGTTCTAAATGTTCTTCCTTGGTCTGACTAAAAATTAGAATATCATCTAGAAAAATAATAACAAATTTACTAATGTAATCCTTTAGGACTTCATTCATGAGCCTCATAAAGGTACTGGGTGCATTTGATAGACCGAATGGCATAACAAGCCATTCATACAGTCCTTCTGTGGTCTTGAAGGTTGTCTTCCACTCGTCACCTTCCTTGATTCTTATTTGGTGGTAACCACTCTTCAGGTCTATCTTGGTGAAATACTTTGCTTTTCCAATACAGTCCATGAGATCTTCAATTCTGGGAATTGGGAATCTATACCTTATAGTTATCTTGTTTATGGCTCTGGCATCTGTGCATAATCTCCATGATCCTCCTTTCTTGGGTGCCAACACTGTGGGCACTGCACAAGGACTAATACTCTTCCTGATCAATCCTTGATCTAGCAACTCCTGCACTTGCCTGAAAATCTCTTTGTGCTGATCTGGAGTCATCTTGTAAGGTGCCTTATTTGGCAAAGATGCTCCTGGAATCATGTTTATTTGATGGCTTATTGCTCTCTGTGGAGGCAATGTGGCTGGTGTACCATCACTGATTATGCCTTTATACTTCTCCAGTATAGGCTGCACCTCTCTGGGAATCTCTGTCTTCTTATCCTGCTGTCCTTATTTTGGTTTTACTATGATGGCATAACCAATACCATCCTCCTTAAGAGTACTCAGAAACTCTTTTCCACTCACAACCAAGATATTAGGACTCTTTGTATGAACTACATCTTCATCCTCCAATGACTGAATCTTATAGGTGACACCATCTTTCTGAAAAGAATAGGCATTCTTCTCACCATCATGTACTGCCTTTTGGTCATATTGCCATGGTCTGCCCAATAAGAGATGGCATGCATCCATGGGTAGTATATCACATAATACCTTGTCCTTATAACCACCTATACTAAACTCTACCCAACTTTGTTGATTCACTACCACATGTTGACCCTTATTCAACCATGTGACTCTATATGGGTTTGCATGAGTAATTCTTTTCAAATTCAGTTTCTTAACTACCTCATCAGAAATAATATTATCAGTAGATCCTGAGTCTATGATAATTTTACATACCTTATTCAAAATCTTGCACTTGATTCTGAATAGTGCTCTCCTCTGGCTTGGTTCAGACTTTACTGGTTCCTTCATCAAGGTTCTCCTTATCATTAGGTTCTCTCCATCTTCTGAGTTCAAATTGACCTTAGGTGACTGGCTGCTGGATGCATTATCTTGGACATAGTGATTTCTCTTATCACCTCCTTGAGAAGAGGATATGGCCTTTTCTGGACACCTATACGCTGGATGACCTAGATTGCCACAGTTGTAACACTTCATGTTGGTGAAATAGGATCCTCTGCCTGATCCTCCTGACCTTCCTCTGTTAGATCCTCTTCCTCTGTGGTTTCCTCTACCACTCGACTCCCCTCTCTGCTCTGTGAGTTTGGATTATGCTTGGGATCTATTGTCAGCATTCCTTCCACCAAAACCTCCCCTGTGTCCTCTGTTATCTCTGCCTCTTCCTCTTCCCTTGCTATTTGAGTCTTGTTTCATCTTGTTCTTTTCCTCCACTTTCAGTGCCAGCTGATAGCATTTTTGCACTGTTGTAGGACACAACAAACTGATTTCTTCTTGTATATTCCACTTCAGACCTTTAAGGTACCTTGCTACCTTTATGCTTTCATCCTCCATTACTTTGGACCTTAAGCATAGCTTTTGGAATTCTTCAGTGTATGCATTGACATCTAATTCCTTCTATCTCAGATTCTGTCTCTTCCTGTGCAGCTGTATTTCATAATCTTCTGGCATATATGCCTCTTTGATTTTAGCTACCATTCCCTTCCAAGTAGCTATGGGCTTCTTATCTTCTTTTGCTCTTTCAGTCTGTACAAATTTCCACCAGGTTAAAGTAGCTCCCCTGAGTTTGGATTTGGCCACCTTTACTTTCTGTGCCTCGCTTACACCATCACATTCAAAGTGATTTTCAAGTCCTTCTATCCACTCCATGACCAAATCTGGATCCATTTTCCCACTGAAAAGTGGTACTCCTTCCAATGTTTTACCACTCATTACTTTCAAAGCTTTCAAGAATGGTTCTTCTTCCAACTTAGGATCAGGTGTGGGCTCTTCATCTTCTACAGATACACCTTTCCCTTTATCCTCAAAATATTTAACTCTCTGGCTGACTTCTTCAGCCTTTTGCAACATTAAACCTAGCTTACTCTCCATTTCTGCTAGTCTTTCTTGTAGGAGTCTATTCTCCTCTTCTTGATCCTCAACCTTCTTTGCTAACTCTGCATTAGTCACCATTTTCTTGGATGAACTAACAGACTCACTTGAACTCAGTGATGACATACAACTCTTCTATTCCTATCTAGGATTAACCCAAATCTTACTGTTCTGAAACCAATTTGATAGGGAGGACTCTAGGCTCCCTGCTTCTGCATCCTGTAGGTGTACAAGACTGGTTGACAACACTAGCCTCCCTACCAATTCAAAGTGCTAACAGACATCTTTCTACACAAAAATGTCAGCTAAATTCCTCAACTCTTTGCAGAGATGGAAAACTCTATTTCTCTACTTGGTGTGGGACACATACCTTGTCCTCACTGCTTCCAAGATACTGCCTAAATGGCACATAACTTTCTGAGCCCGTTGCCCACCCTTCTCACTCTGTTCAAGGGTCCGGACTGCTTGGTGCTCACTTTCTTTCTCTCTATTTCCCACCCCTGCAAGTCTATTTTCCTACTTGTCTATCTAGCCGAACTCCTTACTGAGCTCGCCTAGAACAAGCATGCATTGCCTCTAGTCGACAATCCAACCACCCCATAAAAGAAAAACAAACAGAAGGCATGGCTCTTCTTGATGACCTCCATACTGTATAGAGGAACTCGAGGAACATCAATGCAAGGTCATGGTTTGCAAAAGAAAAACAAAATTGCAGAAAAAGAAATGACTAATCTACTTCAGAATAACAAACTGAAAACAGAATAGAAATACACAGATTGATCGAACAGCTGTATTTGATTTTTATTCAAAAACTGTTCTTACATCAAAAATGCTTCTCACAACAAAATTCCCTTCTTCGATTCTTCTGCTGAACTCTCTACAGGAAGAATGCTATATCATAAATACTTGCTCATGTCCGTTACAAGACGGTTCAGTTACCAGACGGTTCGTATTCTAACTGCCGGTTTAATTCTGCATTTTCTTGACTGTCGGCCAGACTTACCATGATGTCTCTCCGACATATTCTTTCCTATCGGTAAGACCATATACTGTCGGCAAGTCTAAAACTTCATTGGCCGATACACATCTCTCATCGAAAAGCTTAATTCGCACATCCCCATCGGTGGGACCTTGAGGTTCATCACCCTGATCGATCAGACCTACCTCCGTCGACAAACACCTTGCATCCTACGTCGATCTCCTTTGCCACCCGAATACATACTTCATACGCCGATATAAGAATTATCGGCTAGACCTTAACCATCGATGTAGCTTTCTATTCGCTCACCGATCATGCTTCTCATGCCGATACCCACTATGATGAACTGTTGAACCATTGAACTTCAACATCGAGGTTCAATCGAAAGGTTCAACGAAGAGGTTCAACCTCTAAATAAGTGACCGATGCTTTCCACTCCACCATTCAATATGAATGAACCCGTTGAACCATTAAACTTCAACAGCGAGGTTCAATAGCGGGGTTCAACGTTGAGGTTCAACGACGCGGTTCAACCGTTGAACAAAATGACCACCGATTCCAACTTTACAAATCAGAATTATAAAACTGTTGAACCTTTGAACCTTGGCGCAAGGTTCAACTGCGGGGTTCAACGGCAAGGTTCAACTGCGGGGTTCAACGGCAAGGTTCAACTGTGGGGTTCAACCGATCAACCAAGTGACCAATGATTCTAATGAGCCATTGAACCTTGGCGTGAGGTTCAACCGCGGGGTTCAACGGTGCGGTTCAACTGTGAGGTTCAACCGTTGAACAAAATGCCGAACACCTTCACCATACATTCATTAACTTGAATTTTCACTTGGCTCAAAGGCCGATCAAAAACAAAATGCTTCTCCCGCCAATGCATTTTCAGAAAACTCAAAAAACTCCAAGGATAAAATCACATGCTGCAAACTCAAAATTGACAAACCAAAAAGGCTATGTACAGGTTGCATTGAGCCTTAGTGCTCCTGCACCAATGCATAGTTCATTTTTTGCTTGATTTAGTCAAGTTGGGGTGATAGGATGGATTGTGATAGATGGAAGAAGAGAGAGATAAAAGTGTTGATGGATTGGGATGGAGATGACGATTTATGATCGTTTTTGGGAATTTTCTAGATTTTTTTGAATGTTTTTGGGATTTTCTAGATTTTGAATGTTTTTGGGATTTTATGGATTTTTGAAATATGATGTTTTTGGATTTTGAAATGTTTTGGGATGACATTGGATAACAATTTGATAGACTAAATGCTAGATACCAATGACAAGAGACAACCAAGTCTAGATGCAAAGGATGGATATGGGATTGGATGAATGGATAAAAGGATAGGAGATAGTAAATGGGATGGAAGAACCATGATAGATGGATGAATAAAAGAATAGGCAATAGTGGATGGAATGGATGAAGTGTGTAGGATGTGATCACCAAAGACTATGTTGCATAGGAATAACATGCCCTATTCTAGGTATAATGCTTAGTATTTTAAAAGACAAAGCTTATGACGATAGGATTGATTGGATTAGTTGGAAATGATGAGGTATGTCAAGAGATTTTCAAAGTATATTTCAACATTTTGCCCCTATCTGTATCTATTGATATGCACCAGACAACTAAGAGGGGGGTGAATCAATTGTCCCAAAAACTCAATTATTTCTGCACTTTAAACATTAATCATTCATCTACAATTATTATGATTTACCAATGAATGCATGAAATCAGAAACTTAATCACATATACAACATTAAACACAAGAGACACTAGATTTTATGTGGAAAACCCCAAGGTGGGGAAAAACCACGAAGAGGATTAGCTCTCAAAATATATTGTAATCTTTGAAAAATGATATTCAGGATTGGTCACTCCATGGGCCTAGAACATACTGGCTCACTACCATGAAGTACAGCTAGGTCTAGCAGGCTCACTACCTCAACCCTAAACCTAGAAAGATTACAATAAGGGCTATTAAACCCTGCTGGTGGCTCACTACTAGTCTCACTGCAAAGATCAACATCTTCTTCAAGTCTGAAATTAATACATTGAAGTACAATAGTTCCTCTACTCTAATCTGCCTTTGCACATCTTTCCTTAACTTCCCATTTTCACACAAGGACATCTTTTCCATGACTCAACTACAAGTAGTTGCACACTTCATCAACCTTGGAATGATCATCAAGGTCAACATTACAATCATTAACCATTGGAACAATCCTCAAGGTCAGCATTACAAACATTTACAAAATAGGTCTCGACCTATTACAATATTATGCAAAGGAAATGAAGTAAAAGTGTATATAGATCATGCCATGTCTTAGCTGGGACTCAAACATGATCTTCCATGCTACAACATGCTTCCATGATCTTCAAAGGATCTCCGCAATTACTGGAATTAACCAAGTCGGCTAAGGCTGGTTACACGCTACGTTATCTGGGAATAATCTTCAAACACAATCTCAATTCTTTAATGCAGACCAATGTCAAGATAGGAACATGATCAGGAGACATCCACAAGCATGTTATAATCATCAAGAGAAACTGCACAGACCTTAACTATTTTAACCATAGGAATCTTCACACCAGAACACATGAACTTCACTGTCTTCAACTGTCATAAAAGAAAGATAACTTGCAGACCACCAAAATATGAACCACTACAATTGTAGGCACTTATCATCATCCCAAATTTTCCTCTAGAACTGCAAAGAAAAATACTTTATTGCATAGAAATGCGGAGCAAAAAAATTTCTCCCTGACACCAGAGAATAATCAGAAAAATCAGGTTTTACTCTGGTGAATGCAACTCTCTCAAAATATTTACACCAGAGGCTTGAGCTCAAGATTTAGCATCTTCAGACATCCCTTCAAATAAATTCCAATCAGCAGACCAAGATCTTTAAGAAAAAAGAAATGAGGAGCAATCTATCAGACTGTTCTTCAGCATACAACTCACTGTCTATACTACACTTCACTATAGCTCACTTGATTCTTCCGAAGAGGCCATTTTTCTCAATATTCTCAACATATAAAGTTTCCAAACAAGTAGTAGAATAGGATACAATTGACACCAATGACAACAAATATATTTTGACATCAATGACAACACCAATTAGGCACATACTTGCAACAATCTCCCCCTTTGTCATTGATGGCAACATATGATGTGAAAAACTACAATAGCCATCAAGACAAGATTCTCCCCTATCACTTTACACATCTACACTCTTTATCTACCTAAGTTTTTCACATGAATTCTCTCCCCCTTTGACATCAATGGCAAAGGGCACATACTTGCACTCTTTTGTTTCTGAACCAAGGTCTCTTCTAAACTTTCTTCAATTGACTGCAGCTCCCCCTTACTTCATGCTTTCTCTGACTGCAACTTTGGTTCTTCATATGAAGTTCTTTTCTTCTTGGTTTGTCAATTCTCACCTTCAAATCTTGCTTCTATTGCACTAATTCTACTGTCAACAACATTGCAACACTTACTGCTCTTTATTAGATAATTATATCTCGTGATCCTTTTGTCCTTAACAACCAATCTTGATTACTACTTGCACTGCTACACCACATATAGCTAATAATTTCCATGGATCAATATTCTTTTGTCTGTAGTTTTTCTTCTGTAGCCTTTCCTCAACATCAATTGTATCTATCAATTTCTTATTGGTAGCTAAAGTAGTGTCTTTCTCACCTTATCAAAATTTATGACCTGTCAACCTGTCCCTTTTGTGCAAGAGTGACGAATTCATCTATCATATCATATCTCCCAATGTAGATCTATAATTCATATCCAACATTTATGTTTTCAGAGCCGCAGAACAAAATATGAAATGGTGGAGAAATACAGACCCTTGTACTCTGGTGCTACATACTATTCTATGCTTAACTTTATCCATCTGGATTTCAACAATTCACAATGGTGCTTCCTAAAATGTGTTCATCAAGTGTTTATGAACAACATACCTGAACTGCATATAAAGATTTTCAATTGCAGTGGTATACTAACCCAAAATCCATCACTTACTTTGCACACTCCCCATACTTAGTCATTTTAGGCTTCTGGACTAGAATTCTTTCATGGGATACAACATTTTTTTGTCCCAAATCTTAGCATAGGCTATCTGGTTGGGGGATTTAGATTTTTCAATATGGCTCCTCCTAAGCCATAGATCACAATTTACTTCCCAGAGGAATTAGCTGCTCCAGAGTCTAGAGCAGACTTATCTTTCATTTCATTTATTCCCTTCCTGACCCAAATCTTGTTCATCTTTGCCTTAACTTTTGTCATATCAACTTTTACCATTGGTATCCATGATCTTGATTGATAATCTTTCTTCATGTTTTCATTTCTGCAGTATCTTGCAGTATGTCTAGGTTTGTTGCAATTGAAGCATACAATATTTCTCTAATCATTATTTCTTCCATTTTTTCCTTGATCTGCATGGGTTGGCTTTATGCCCAAATTCATTGCATGTATAACAGTAGCCACTGAAAGATTCCATTTTCCTATTTGTGCCATATCCTTTTCTCCCTTAACTCCTGCATTCATTAGCCCTGTGTCCCATTTTTTGACATGCATAGCACCTAATAGAATTCTGACTTACTTTACTTCTACATTCAACAACTTTATGACCAATTTTATTACATGTAAAACACTGACTAGAGAATGATGGGATATTTTGATTCATCCTGTTTCTACACCAAGTAGCCTTGTGACTGAACTTGTTACGTGAATTGCAATAACCATTGAAGGATAGGTACCTTTGAGCATTTGGCTACCTGACTGATGGTCTTCTAGGTCTGCTTCTTTGATTTTGAATCTGTTTGCTTTTGTCCTCTTCCTAACTTGCTCTGAAACCTTTATCATTTTCAAATCTCATGCTTTCTTTGTCATCATTATTTTTCTGGCTTACCATTAGTCTATCATATCTAGCAGCACTCACACTGAATTAGTCTCTTTGAGCCCGTACATGTTTTAGATCAGCTTTCAAATCTACAACTTCTTCTTCAAGCTTCATGCAGTCTTTAGTTTTGTCTTTTATACATTTCTCAATTTTTGTCTTTTCTTCATTGTCCTCTTTTAGTCTTTGTTGTAGCTGCTTGATTTGTTTTCTTAACTCTTTAATGTGATCATTTGCTTCTGTTATATTTTCTTTCAAATCCATGTCTTCTTCTGCAATTTTGGAATTGTTACTGTCAATACTAGCAATTAGGGACAGATTCATTTGATTCATGGTAGCTTTGTGACCTTCCACATCATGTTTTGTTTTCTCATTGATGGTCTGGGAGCTTTCTTGTATTTCAATTTATAAATCCTTATTGGTTGGGATTGAATAATTTTGAATGTTCTCATTAACTTTGACATCTGTACTTTCAACAATCCTTCCCAATCTATTGTTGTAACAGTGGTAGGCTTTGGTCTAAGATGAATATCCAAGAAAAATGCCTTCCTCATACTTAGCATTGTCCTTTTCCATTTTAATGAGGCATTTGCTTCCAAATATTTTGAAATATTTCACAGTGGGTATTGTTCCATACCATAATTCAAAAGGAGTCTTTTCTTTGATTTTTACCTAAACTTTGTTTAATGTATAGACAATGGTTTGAATTGCTTCCTTCCAAAATGAACCTGGCAGATTTGCTTCTTCCATCATTAATTTTGTAGTTTCATGAATAGTTTTACTTGCATCTTCCATTATCTTATTTTTTACAGAGACCTATTTTTCTATCCCATATGTTTCACAAAACATATTGAAATTGTTGGAGATAAGTTCTTCTTCTTTGCCAATTCTCAAACTTTTGATTTTCATGCTTAGCTCATTTTTAACCATTTCTTTAAAAACTTTGAGTGCATCTAGAATCTCTAATTTATCCTTGAAAAAGATGACCTAGGTCATTCTAGAAAAATTATCAATAAAAAACATAAAGTACATTTCATCATGGAGGCTAGGTATTCTTGTAGGACCACAAAGGCTTATAAGGATCAATCCCAATCATTCAATGGAAGGTCTTTCTTTATCTTGTAATATTTTTCTTGACAATCTTTGACATTTCCTGCAAATGATGTTGTTTGAGTAATCAATTTCTGGTAGGTCCTTTATAATTTGAATTGATCTTGTTTTTACTAAATCCTCAAGATTTGTATGACAAATTCTTCTATGCCAGACCCAACTTTCATTGGTTTGAGATGTGAACCCAAGAAAGTCACTTTTTTCTAAGATGATAAGGATTCTCTTCTGTTCTTTTTCCAATTGCTATTGTAGCTCTAGATTTTTCTTTGATTTCAAAGGAATCATTCTCAAACACAAACTTAAAACCCCTTTTGCATAACTGTCCAACGCTTAAGAGGTTTTGCTTCAATTTTTTTTTTACATAAATAACATCTTCAAAAATTTGTTTATTGCCAAAACTGATTGATCATATTCCACAAATTTCAATAGTGTAGTCATCTCCAAATGTAACTAACCCTTCATCATATCTTTCCAAACTTACAAACTTACTCTTTTCATCAGTCATGTGGTTTGAACAACTACTATCAATAACCCAATAGTTCTCACTTTGAAACATGACTTCATCATTGGTGCATACTTCAGAACATCTTCGATGGTTGACACTCTTATCTTCATAAATCACTTCCTTAGACAATCTTCCTTTGATATCTCTTGATGAGCATTCGAGTGCATCGATGAGTACCTATTTTTCTTTTGACTCCATTTAGGATCTCCCTTGAGTTGTTAGACTCTTTCCAAAGGGACTTGGCTCTAGTATCAATTGTTGATATGCATCGGACAACTGAGAGGCGGGGTGAATCAGTTGTCCCAAAAACTTAATTACTTCTACACTTTAAACATTAATCATTCATCCACAATTATTATGATTTAACAATGAATGCATGAAATCAGAAACTTAATCACAGATACAACATTAAACACAAGAGACACCAGATTTTACATGGAAAACCCCAAGGTGGGGAAAAACCACGAAGAGGATTAGCTCTCAAAATATATTCTAATCTTTGAAAAATGATGTTTAGGCTTGGTCACTCCACGAGCCTAGAACATACTGGCTCACTACCATGAAGTACAACTAGGTTTAACAGGCTCACTACCTCAACCCTAAACCTAGAAAGATTACAATAAGGGTTGTTAAACCCTACTAGTGGCTCACTCCCAGGCTCACTTCCAAGATCAACATCTTCTTCAAGTCTGAAATTAATACATTGAAGTACAATAGTTCCTCTGCTCTGCTCTGCCTTTGCACCTCTTTCCTTATCTTCCCATTTTCACACAAGGACATATTTTCCACAGCTCAACTACAAGTATTTGTACACTTCATCAACCTTCGAATGATCATCAAGGCTAGAATTACAATCATAAACCATTGTCCAACAATCTCCAAGGTCATCATTACAAACATTTACAAAATAGGTCTTGACCTATTACAATATTATGCAAAGGAAATGAAGTCAAAGTGTATGTGGATCACACCATGCCTTAGCTAGGACTCAAACATGATCTTCCATGCCACAACATGCTTCCATGATCTTCAAGGGATCTCTGCAATTACTGGAATTAACCAAGTTGGCTACGACTAGTTACACGCTATGTTATCTGGGAACAATCTTCAAACACGATCATAATTCCGTAACGCGGACCAATGTTAGGATAGGAACATGATCAGGAGACATCCACAAGAATTTTATAATCATCAGGAGAAACCGCACATACCTTAACCATTTTAACCATGGGAATCTTCACACCGGAACACATGAACTTCGTTGTCTTCAACTATCATTAAAGAAAGATAGCTTGTGGACCACCAAAAAAAGAACCACTGCAATTGTAGGCACTTATCATCATCCCAGACTTCCCTCTAGAACTATAGAGCAAAATACTTTATTGTGGAGAAATGCAAAGCAAAACACTTTCTCCCTAACACTAGATAATAATCAGAAAAAACAAGTTTTACTCTGGTGAATGCAACTCTCTCAAATCTTTACACCGGAGGCTTGAACTCAGAATTTAGCATCTTCAGACATCCCTTCAAATAACTTCCAATATGTGGACCAAGATCTTTAGGCATAAAGAAATGCAAAGTAATCTATCATACTGTTCTTCAGCATACAACTCACTATCTATACTGCACTTCACTGTAGCTCACTTGATTCTTTAGGAGAGGCCAATTTTCTCAATATTCTCAACATATAAAGTTTCCAAACAAGTAGTAGAATATGATACAATTGACACCAATGACAACAAAGATATGTTGACATCAATGACAACACTGATATGCACATACTTGCAACAGTATCAAGATCAAAAAGAAGGAAAGGAGGATGGATTGGATCACAAGGATAATTATACGGATATAATGGATAAGGAAGATATGATAGGAATGATAGGTAGAATGAATGATAGGATGTGTAGACGAGACAACATGCCCCCAAATGTAAGGTTTTAATCATGGTACTTATCCAAGGTGCTTGTTTGCCAAGTTTTCACCGTTGGACGAAGGATTTCTCTTTACTTTTTTTATGTGTATTATGTATGGAAGGATTATGCAAGAATGGATGTGATATAGTCGATTATGATGTGGACTATGGATGGAAGGATAGTGGATTATGATGTGGATTATGCAAAAGCATGGACCATAAGGATATGATGGGTGAAATATGTGGCATAATGGATTAAAGACGGGGAGATGGAGATATGTGGAAATGTTGTGGAATGGAAAGGAACCGAGAGAAATGGTTGCACACACCAAATTGGATTTTGAATCTTTTGATTATAAGGAGGTGTAGGAAGTAATGGACCTATTTTCATAGGGGATGGTTGATGTAGGAATTGAGGTTTCCACACAGACTTAGGATTTTTATATTTTTTGCATTGGGATTTATGGGATGAAGGAATTTGAGATTTTTGGATGAAGTGAGATTTTTGGGATATTTGGGATGTCGATGCTTCATTTGACTTGATTTCTTTTTGCTTAGGGACCCAAACCATTTTATTTTTGGACATTTCTTGTGAAAGTATGGGCTTGGGTAGCCTTTTGGATATATTTTGGTTAGACTCTTTGCAATGATACCCTAAAGCATAAGTATTTTTAGGATTTTTTATTTTATGGGTAGAGGCATCCAAAATTTTATTTGTGAGTCCCATGGACTTGGTGGAAGCTTCATGTATGGTCTATGTATGCATTTATTGATCATGATTAGGAATGTGAGGGGATTTATGGATGGAGGGATTAAAAGTGGATTTGTGGATAAATAGATAAGGGGATTGGATGATAGGGATATTAGGAGTTGGAAGTAATGGAGGTAAAGTGGATGGAGGAAACATATGTTTTGGGGATATGATGTGGTTTATGATGGAAAGGAGTGGATTTACATGGCATAGAGGTAGTACCAACATCTTAAGATTGTTTTTCTTGGGCTATATAACCAAGTCCATATGAGCATGGAGTGACTTTGACATGGGTAGGCTCCAAAATACCTTGTTCATGAAGGCCTAAGCCTTTACCTTGATAGTTCATTTTTTGGAGTATGTGGTGGACAATGAGATTATGGGTGTTTTGGACACTAGATGTGAGTTCATTATTTGATGGAGAGGATGAGGTGGTGGATAATGTTTGTTTCTTTCCAAAGGAGGAACATTCATAGATGAAGGTGGTACGACCAAGGGTATATGATGGTGGATTATTAGGATCTTGATTATCGTTATGCTCATTAATATCCAAGCTATTTATTTGATCATCTATGTTTACTCGGGGTCCAAGTGTCTCATCAAGGAAAGTGGATATTGTTGAATCATGGATAAGACTAGGTAGAGGATGGATAGTGATAGTTTGGATATCTTGGTTATGTATAGGTGTGGGATTATGGATAGGTAGAGGGATAATCTTTTGACCATGGAATGCATAAAGTTGTCTAAGAGGATCATCATGGTTCTCTCGATCATAGATAGGATTTTGATCATGTTGAAATGCACAAGACAACTGAGAGGGGGGGTGAATTAGTTGTTATCAAACTTAACTTCTTATGAACATCAACTCATCAAGCTCCTTATCACTGTTATTATGATTAACCATAAAAGAAAGAAAATAGAAACCTAAACACATTAACATATTCAACACAAGAGACACTAGATTTTTTACGTGGAAAACCCTATAAGGGAAAAACCATGGTGAGTGTTACCTCACAAGATAATATGTTATAGCAACACCAAAAATCAAAGGCTGACTGCCCAAAATGTTTACTACAAAATATAAGGCTCACTACCAAAGAAGGGTGGCTCACTGTCGGTGGGTGGCTCACTGCCAAAGGGTGGCTCACTGTCAAAGGGTGAACTGAGATAATAGCATCTAATCCATGCCAGGGGTTAATTCTATTAAGGTGCAGTACATTTCCTCTACTTTGCTTTGCCTTTACACTTTGCACTCATCTTCGCATCTTCACAAGTTCATGCATTTTCACAACTTGATTACATTTATTTATATAATTCATCAACCTTGGAATGCACAACAAGGTCGGCATTACAATCATCAACCATTGGAACAATCTCCAAGGTTGACATTACAAACATACAATAAAATAGGTCTGGACCTAAACATAATTTGCTAAGGAAACGATGTATATGGATCATACCATGCCTTAGCAGGGACTCAAATGCAATCTTCCATGTAACAACATGCTTCCACAATCTCCAAGGTACAACTGCAAGTAGTGAGAATAGCCAAGTTGGCCAAGACCAGTGTTATCACTAAGACATTTAGGAACACACTTCATCCATGATCTGAATTATACTTTGCAGACCAATCAAAAGGTAGGAACAAGATCTAGAGACATCCACAAGCACGTTACAATCATTAGGAACATTTGCACAACACCCAAACACTTTAACCAGAAGATTCTTCAAACCAGAGCACTTAACCATCATTGTTAGCTATTGTCATAAAGAAAAGATCACTTGCAGAGCACCAAATAACAAACCATTTGGATTGAAGGCACATAACATCATCCCAGACTTAACCCTAGAACCGCAGACCATAAAACTTAATTGCGGAGAGATGTAGAGAAAAATACTTTCTCCCTATCACCAGTGAATGCACAAAAAAATAGTTTTTACTCTGGTGAATAGAACTCACTCAAATATTCATATCAAAGTCTCAAACTTGAGATATAGCATCTTCAGACATCCCTTTAAATAACTTCTAAATTGTAGATAAAGATATGCAATCTACAGGATATGTTGTACTGTTCATCAGCAAACCAAGATACTTTGTAACACACTGTTTCCACTAGGAGGGAAAAATTTCTCAAAAGCACTTGGAAAATCAATATTAGAAACATATTCTCATGATCTTTAGGACTTATGCAAAGTAATAGTCATCACAAGAAAGCAACAAAATAAGAGCACAGTTGACACCAATGACAACACCGGTTAGCACATACTTGCAATAGATCATAGATGGGATCTTGATCATAGATAGGATTAAGTGTGCCATGGATGGGATCAATTTTCTCATGTATAGGACCTTCATCGTATATAATATCTTGATCATAGAGAATATATAGGTTATGGATGGGTTGGATGGATGTGCTTTGATCTTGATTTAGATAAAGGGTTGATGTTTCTACATGCTTTAGATTATACTCTTGACATAGCTCTTGATTTTCTTAAATGGAAGTGGAAGTGGGAGAATCTTGAATAGGCTTGATAGGCTTTTTATGGTCAACAACATGAAGGTATAATGGATCTAGACTTCGACTCATGGTAGGATACTTGTTAATAGGCTTGATAGGTTGTGGACTATATGATGTATTTGGAGGACTAGATATGTTGTTTGAAGGCTCTTTGATAGGATCTTGGATAGGTGTTTGATGACATGGAGATGGTTGATTCTTTTCTAATAGCCATTGGATCACATCCTTCATAAGTGTATGGGTAGGTGGATAATATAATGGATGGATAATAATGGTGGATGGTGTTGTAGGCTTAGGATTAGGATTATGCGGAGGGATAATAGGGGTGGAAGGTGTTGTAGTCTTAGGAATAGGAATAGGTGGAGGGATAAGGGTATTGGACATACTAGGATTGGAATTGGATGGTTTTTTCGAGGGTAGCTCAATCAATGTTTTTGGATCAATTATCATAGGGTTATCTAGAAGGGATCCTTTGGTGGAAGATTGAAGGAACATGGGGATGAAGGTAATGAAGGACTTGATGGATTAGATGGTTGATGGACCAATGGTCTATGATATGGACTACATGGTGGTGTTGGGATAGGAATAGTAGGCTCTTGGATTGGCATTTGATTGGATGATGTGGTAGGGTACCCATAGGATGCATAAGCTAGAGTGTTGTTCCCCTTGTCAAAGGTACCATAAGGACTTAAGGACACTTGATTTTGGTTTAAAGGGTAACTTAGACTTTCTTGTTCTTGTTGTGAAGGAACTTGATATCCTTGTGAATGGATTCGGTGGTGAGGTGAAATGTTAAGATAAGGAGTTGGATGTTCTTGATTTATGGATTGATAGAGATAGGGGTTAACATGAAAGAAGTGGGATAGGTTGATGTAGGGGTAACATGATATGTGGTTGGATTAGGTTGGGTTGGATGTTCTTGAGGTAGGGATTGATATATATATTGATTAACATTGGAATAAGTGGGATAAGTTGATGTAGGGATAACATGATGTGTGGTTGGTTGGTATGAAGTTAAGGGGGATGACACATAAGACTAAGGAGGAATTTGTTGGTGTTGTATGGGTGATGGTATACTGGATGCTGTGTTATATAAAGGTTATGGTTTTGGTTGTTAAATGGAGAGGGGTTCTATTTGTGGGTGTGTTTGTTGAGTGTGGGGTTGGTAGGTGGCTAGGAGTTGTTGGAATTATTGGTTTTGTTGCTCTATTTTATATGACATCCTAAGTTCATCATTCATTTTTTGAATGCCATAATGAGCTTTCTCTAGGTTCATGTTTTCTATTGGTGGAATGGGTTGATACATATGTTTAAGTATTTGTATTTCAACTTGTTCCTCAAACTAGACATCATGATCTACAAGGTGCTCACCATTATTAGAGGTGGAAGGATAGCCTCCTAGGATGTGGATTTTGGGTTTTTGATTTGTCCTAGGCATGTTAATGATCAAAACCATTTTGACAAGTAAAGAATGGGATAGATTGTGGTGAGAATTAGAAGAAGTTGGATTAGATTTAATGATTATTATGATGATATGGATATGGATTGGATTAGGATGAAAATGATGATAAGGATAATTAGGATGATGTGGAAAGTGTTTGTTGATATCTTGACTTAGGCAACTTGCAAATAAAATATTTTACATGTACTTGCATAAATCAAACACACAAGACATAATAGAAAGTTTTAATTTTCAAGATTGACTGTTGTTATTATGAAAAAACTTGAAGACACATCAACAAGCCTAATATTAGCATGGGTGTGGCCAAGAGGTCTTAATATAGGATAAACAAGTTGTCTTAGGATGTCCCCAATATACACAAGGTACGGGTGGCACAATTATGTGAAATGAAAGTGAAATAATGCCACATAGCGAGTAGAAGAGGGTAACCCACCCTTCACCTTCACTTCTCCAGGGTATAATGTTCTTGGGGGCTTAGCCATAACGACAAGATTCCAACTTCCAATAGGTGTGTCTTTCGAGTCATTCCTTACTTTTTATACTTTGTCAGAACGCTAGAGTTGAGGTCATCCCTTGGAGTGGTGTGTCTCTAAGAAGGCCTCCTAAGAAGGGTGACAAAAGCAAATCAAGTTGTGTTTTTGATCTCACACACTTGACTCACACTTGTATATGTTAATTGACCCTTAGAAATTGAAATGTGTGTGAAGATGAATGGATGAAGGGATGTGTTTGAATCCCAAGGTCAGATGAAGTGCATGGGAATATCATACACACCCTAAATCACACTCAAAACCACCAAGCAATTCAAGCACAAGTTTATTTATACCCAAATCCAATTGTGATGATGAAGACACATGTTCATTTTAAACCCACTTTCAAGTATGATGATGCAAACAATTGTTCATTTTAAGCCCAAATCGAAGTGTAATTGCAAACAAGGTTTTGATTAAATGAAAAGACAAAAGTTGGATTGTGTGCACCTGAATCTAATGCTAAATATTATGCATATGTAGCGCCTTATGTCTTCCCCTATGCCACCAAAACAGAAAAGAACAAAGACACTTGCAAACCCACTTGTTAGCATGAAAAGTGAAATCTAGAATTTTTTATAATTATGATTGAGATATAGAAGATTGGATATCACCAATAGATTCCTTATGATTTTCTATACAATTTCAAATAAAAAATCATCAAATTTCGTTAAGTTTTGAGAAAGTTATGAGGGTTTGAAGTTTACAGGTCTATTATCATAGCCATAGGCGCATTACTGTGGTGCAAAGGTGCATTGTTACTGTGCAAAGGTGTGTCGTTATTGTGCAAAGGCACAAACCTATTTTAAATGACCAGAGGCGGGTTTTACTGACCAAAGGCATGTTAAGACTGTGCAAAACCAGAGTTTTATTGACCAGAGGTGGGGTTTTACTGACCAAAGGTGTGTTAAGACTATACAAAGGCATATTGACTGTACAAAGGTGGGGTTTTACTGACCAAACTATGTGAAAATTTGATAGGCCAGAGGCGTGTTTCTGCACACTAGAGGTGAGTTTTTACACTGCAAAGGCACGTTTTTGTATGCCAGAGGCACACTTTTGCAGACCAAAGGCATATGACTATGGCTCAAAGGCGAGTTTTCTATGTGATAATTGCATTTTTTCATACCCAATGTCTAAAAAAATCAATTTTCTCAACAAAACAACGTCAAATCAAGTTAGTGGGTCCCACTGAGCGTGCCAAAATGTGTATAGGTAAAAATCAAGTGAATAATGATCAATAAATGATAACAAAATCAACCTATAACATTTAAGAAAATGATCTATATAATAACTAATAATCAATGAATAGCGCAAAAACAATGAAAGCTTTCACCTAGATTGTATAGTTTCCTTGGTTTTTTATGGATTGCTCAATACATTGCGTACCCATGGTTGCAACAAGTGGACATGATGATGATAATATGCTCAAAGATAAATGTGCTCAACGATGCGATATAATGCTCAAAGCACTATAAGAATGCCCAAAGCTTAAATGATCAAAGAGATAATGGTACCAAAGCTTAAATGATCTAAGAGGATTTTTGATGCAATGAAGGGGGTATATATAGGTTTCAGAAGAGATTGATCAACGGTGGAGATAAATCAAGGAAATAGATGGACAAGATGAGTTGAGAGGACATGATGAACATGCACACGACAAGTGTCATGCTTTAAAGCCACTTTATTGAGTTAATAACTTGCTTTGATAAAGATAGGATTCGATTTCATAAATTTAGAATGTTTTTTTCCAATTTATGAGTTGATGATAAAAACAATAAGAATTAAAGCTAATTAACTCAACTTTAGATTTGCTTTTTGACATGCTAAAAATACGAGTGATTGTGCACATAGAAGAAAAGATTACTTTAAGAAGAATTGAAGATAATTGAGAATAAAATTAATAAATTTATTTAATTTGTCTTGCATGATGGAAGAACAAGAAGATATGAGGATACAAATAAATTAAACAAATAAATTCATTTAATTTATTTTGCATTATAGAGGGATATATATATAAAATATTAGTTTTGTTTATTTTTAGAAGATAAAGTCAACTTAAATAAATTGGAATAATATATTTAAATTTAGAAAATATTTAGCTAATTAAATAATTAAAATTATTTAATTGTTGATAAGAGGAAATTAAGTGATGAATTAATTAAATAATTAGATTTATTTAATTAATGTAGATTTGAGGAATTTGAAAGGGAAATGATTTAATTAAATAATTAAAATTATTTAATTTGGAAGAATAAAGTGGAATTTAATGAAATTAATTAAATAAATAGAATTTATTCAATTAATGTTGGAATTAGGAGAATTTGAAGATATTGATGAAATTAATTAAATAATTAGATTATTTAATTATCTTGAATGCAAGTGGTTTAGGAGAATTTGATGTATGCAAGGTGATGTGTGCGAAGGTTATTTTTAGGTGTCTACATTGATCACCTGTCATTTCCATTCAGGAATATCATGAGGATACAAAAGTCCTGCTAGGTGCTAGTGTTCAACCTTAACTCGCTGACACTCTAGACACCCTACCAGAAATCTTGTAGGATCATTCTTTATTCCCTTCCAAAAATATAAGGGTTTCACATTAGCTAATTACTTTGTCACTCTAGGGTGACCTAAATAGGGTGCAGAATGCACTTCTTTACACAGAGTTCTTCTTAAACCTCCTTGATTTGGAACATAAATTTGGTTATTTAATCTCAATAACCCATCAGGTTCAAAATAAACTCCATTATACCCTGTATCCTTAGGATTTTCTATTAGAGATTTCAAAATTTGCTCATAATATTCATCACTGGTCAAATTCTTCAATACTTGAGCTTTGAAATTAGAGTGCACTAACATTATTGCTGTTATGTGCCTTCTTTGACTCAAGGCATCAACCACTTGATTTTATTTACCCTTAATATATTTAATCTCAAAACCTAATAAGAGATTAGCTCTAACCATATTCTATGTCGGGCATTAAGGTTAGGTTGCATGAAGATGTACTTCAAACCTTGATTGTCATATTTTAGTTCAAATTGTTTTCCCAACAAATAATGCCTCCATACTTGGAGAGCATGCACAATTTCCACTAATACCAAATCATGAGGGGCATAATTCTTCTCATAAGGTCACAACTTTCTGGACTCATAGGCCACAACTTGGTCTTCTTACATGAGTACTCCACCTATCCCTTCTCTTGAAGCATTAGTCACAACAACAAAATGACCCTCTAGGTTTGGCACTTTAAGAATTGGTGTTGAAGTAAATTTCCATTTAAGAATATTGAAATCTTCTTCACACTTTTCAAACCATTCAAATCATTTTCCTTTTCTGCAAGGAAGTGATGGGATGGGTAATTCTAGAAAAGTTCAGAACAAACTTCGTATAGTACCCTGTGAATACCATAAAACTATGAACTTCATGCACATTTTTAGGTGTAGGCCATTCCAAAATAGCCTTTATCTTTGTAGTATCTACAACAATTCCTTTAGCTGATATGATATGGCCCAAGTACTGCACCTCTTTTTGAAAGAAGGTAGATTTGGATAGCTTTCCATAAAGTTTGTGCTCCCCAAGTCGTTACAGATCTATCCACAAGTGTTGATGGTGTTCCTCTTCATTACAAGAGTAGATTAAAATGTCATCTAAAAAAATAAGAACAAATTTATCTAGACAATCTCTAAAAACATCGTTCATCAACTTCATGAATGTTGCTAGGGCATTGGTCAAACCAAAGGGTAAGATTGTGAACTCATATGCACATACCTTGTTGGAAAGGTTGTCTTGTGGATGTCTTCTTCTTTCAGTCTCAACTGATGATAACCTAACCTAAGGTCAATCTTTGAAAATACAGTTGCGTCACAAATTTGGTCAAAGAGATCATCTATGCACGGTAGATGATACTTATTCTTAATCATTTCTTTATTAAGTATATGATAATCTATACAAAGGTGTAGAGTACCATCTTTATTCTTAACAAAGATCACTGGCGCTCCCTAAGGTGACACACTAGGTCTAATTAGTCCTTTTTGCAACAATTCTTGGAGTTGAGCCTTTAGCTCCATCAACTTAGTAGTAGTCATCCAATAAGGTTCTTTGGAGACTGGTTTGAAACCATGAATAATATCTATTGCAAAATTAAAAACTCTTTTTGGGGGAAGACCAGGAAGATCTTCTAGAAACACATCCCAAAAATCATGGAGATAATGGTAAACTTCAAAAGAATTTTTCTTAAGTTTATTCTCTTGATCATCTTTTACCTCCTCCATTTTAACTACAAACATTCGACATCCTTTCCATTTTTCTCTTTTCAATTACATCACAATTTTTTTCCTAATTTTCATTTCTCACTGAAAGCCTAAAATAAGGACAATATTTCCATAGTCATCTAGGCATTCTACTATTTTGGAAAGACAACCAACTTTTTCCCTATGTTACAGTGATAACCATCTCATCCCTAAAATGACATCATAGGATCCTAGAGGTGCTACATATAGATTTACCTCTGTGGAAAAAGTAGGTAGGGTTAATCTAGCTTCAAACAAACATTGCTCTACCTGAGCTCTTGATTGGTTTGCAAACTCTATTAGCCATGAAACCAACTTTCCTAGATATTTTATCAAGTATTCTAAGGCTCACAAAATTTTTTAGTTGCTCCTATATCTATAAGAATAGAAATTGGGGTTCCAAATAGAGTACCTATGGTTTCAACAAAAGTAACCTGATACTCATCTTGATGACTATCAAAAGTAGCATGAATCCTTTACTAAAAATCCATTTGTTGTGAAGGTAAAGGTTTGCCTCCATAAGAAATCCCTTGACTCTTTGTAGGGCACTGGTTAGCATAATGATCTCCCCCACACGTGAAACACCCTCTAGGAGGACCTCTCTTTCCGGAAGATTGATTGGAATTATCATCATTCTTTTTAGGATTAAAATCCTTGGATTCATTTCTGTTAAATTTGGAAATTTTACCATGGTTCCTCTCTCTGAATTCCTAATTCCTAATTCTCTTTTTGAAGGATGTCGAAGGATGACTCCAGTTAAATTTCTATTGAGATCTTTATCAATACACAAAGATAGATTTAAGCTTTTGCTCTTGTTTGATGGCTTTCTCAAAGACCTGATCCATGTTTGTGTGTCCATGGACATCCACTTCTCTGCCAATCTGAGCATTCAAGCCCATAATAAACTTTCTTATTCTAAATCTCTCATCCTTCTGATATTGTGGCACATACTATAATAATTTGGTAAATTTTTCCCAGTATTCATTGACAGTCATATCTCCTTGACGTAGATTTTGAAAATCTGTTAATTTCTAGTTAAAGTAAAGTTGGGGCAACCACCTTTTTCTAAATATGATCACAAATTGATGCCAAGTTAGACTCAAGGAACTCAATCCTAGTTCCATTTTCTTATTCATCCATCACGTGGATTCTTCTCCAGGGCTAACTGGTATGCTCCCCATATAGCTTTGGTGATCTAAGAATAATTTATTATCTCAAAATATTTTCCATCTCTGTTAGCCAAGCCACCCTTTCATCTCCACTCACCATTCCATCAAACTTAAGAGGTATAACTTTCTTTATATCTCAGGCTAACTCAATGGTAATATGAGTTTTTGCCTCATTTTGAATTAGTGAGTCTTGATTATTTACTTTTGATTCACCTTGAAAACTAGATTCTTCTCTTCCTTCAGAGTGGTGTTCTTTATTAGTTTCTCCCCCTCTAACTTCCTATTCTAGGGTTTCCAATCTTTCTTTTGTTTCATTTAAAATTGATAAAATTTGATCTAATCTTGCCATAGGATCATTCTTAGGATCTGGGCCATCCGGGTTCCCTCCTAGTTGGTTTCTAGAATGTTCCATAACATTACTACATCTAATCATTTGCATATAAATTTATCAAAACATGCAACATTTTGATACACTACCATAACATTACAAGTTCATAAATACAGAAACTCAGAGATTCATCATATAAACATTTGCTTATTCTAAAATCCAAAACTTTACTTTATTCACTTTCTAGATTTCTACATCCTTATTCAATACAAAACTTTTCTATTTTTTGTGTATAAGAAATGTCTACATATCACTTTATGACAGAGGAATTTCCTCTGGTTCTTCCTCTCTGTGAGAATCAAGTAACACAAACTTAGTGGGTGGATGTACTCATGAGTAATCCATCAACACCTCTTTACCCATAATGGGTGCATCCTGACCACACCTAAAATGCATGTCACAATGAGTGGATGTTTTACTAATCTTAACAATAGTAGGGTTGGCAACCTTTTTGCCTCCTCAATCTGTTTCCTCCTTTCTAGGTGAATACATTTGAGTGCATCAACTAGTGTTTCAAAATCAGTGAGCCAAACTTCCTTTACATAGCTCTCTGTTTCTTTCGTCTTTGGTTCAGAAGATGACTCATTCTTAATAGTGATCTTAGGCATATCACTAGGTTTTGTTTTCTTGGCTCACTTTCTTGTTCTTCTCTTTCTTCCCATTCTAGTATAGGAACAAATGTTTTATCATTATCATATCTTACCAATCTTGCAAAACCTCACAATGAGCTCCAAGGTCCAAGTGCTTAACCCAACAGTTGTGATACCATGTGTAACATCCCAACCAGAATATTAAATATCTTTAAACATAAATTCAACAAAAATCTCATTTTTTTTTAATAAATAAATAAAATCAAAATATTACAATTACAATTTCCAAGTGCAATTTATATATAATTTCAAGAGATGGTCACTTCACATGCGACTAGAAACTCTTCACATATATCAGATGGTTGCATTCTTTATGACTTACCATTTTTATCAATTTCATTTATAGAATAGGTAATATTTTCTTGTTCACAAGACTTTGGTAGTCAACTGAGAGAGAGAGAGAGAGAGAGAGAGAGAGAGAGAGAGAGAGAGCATCACCCTAGTGCTTTTCCTCCAACCATAGATTAATGGTCCCTCACACACCTTCCTTCTAGAAGTGGCCCTTCCCTTCACAAGGGTAATAGATAGTGAGAATCAACTGATTCTTTATGGCATCTGAGAACTAATGATGTGTCCTAGCTAGTGAAAAATGGGCTTACAACTCTAGTCTAGCTCTAGCTATGTATCACCCACTCTGACTGTTCAACTATCTAGTACACAGTGAACCAACAATGCAAGAAATGACTTTTGCATCACTTTGGCCAAATTTTCATATAAACAAATTTATATGTTCACTCACTCTTTTCTCAAATTGGAGACAACATTCTTATAATTCAGTTTATAATATATATACATGAAGACAGTCTTTGACTTGTTTATACCATATTAGTCTTAAAGACATACAATATTCCCTTATCTTCTAGTCAACTAGATGAGTATAGGGTGAGATCTTAGGTGACTTATGTAGGATATGAGTCCCTCGTTGCATTTCTTGCAATCATGGGTCTATGACGTCCTGTCATCTACTCAATGGCTTGTCTACCTATTTTCGTGCTCATCTGTATTCCTCTATAATAATATACAAGATTTTGACATTTAAGTCATATGAATTATTGATTAAAGACTCTATTTGTCTTAGTCTAGGAATATATATTTGACTCATAATCTATCAAAGATAAACATTAGCTTCATAAAATTATGTATTGAATACACTTCCTCGTGTATATCAAAAGAGAATTCCAAAATAGTAAGCAGTGTAAATCTTGACCATTGATTGGCACAGTGAGTGTATCTCTCCACAATATTGTGGCTATTCTTAGCCTAGGTTTGGGTAAAAATAATATTCCACTACAAAACTGGAATAAAGGTAGTTTAAGAATAGTATCCAAAACAACTTATACTTCTTCATATATGCAAAAAAAAAAGTAGTCTAATGTCGAGTGCTTCTACTGAATGACATCAACTCATTTACTAGCTTTAAAGATTAAAAACATACTCTCTACCATTTTAGTTAGCTACTGCTACGAGTAAAATACTATGATTATGACTGACCTCTCAAGTCTCTCAATATACCTGCCTTTGGCCTTTATTAAGTCGTTCAAACCAAAGCATGGTTTCTATTAACAGTTGGCTTGTATTACACAGTTAGCCTATCTTACATAGTCAGCCTATTGTTACACAGTCAGCCTATTCTTACACAGTCGACCTATTGTTACACTGAGGTTGTATTTCATACATAACATTATATGGATGTTAAATATCATAAGACATCAACTTTGGCACACATTCATTCCACTATTGGACCATTGATACTCTTGAGTATCATTATCAATAGACAACATCATGTGTTTATAATATATAAACATGATACTCTTAACCAGAGAGATCGAAATGTATAGTTGTTTCCAAAAGTAATTACTATACGACAGGGATAAATATATCCTACAGAGTTATCATAACTCTTTCAATTACTAGCATTCAGTATAAGGATATTGCGATAATCCTTTGTCAAGGTTAAACAACAACAAGTTTAACTATCACTAAGATTCTTGATATCCTGCATGCCAATCGACAGTTTATCAATAAACTCCATACACATCTTATTTATAGTTAAAATTAAACAAGAAGCAATGTATTTGACTTATTCCATAAGATACGATAGGCTTACCTATAAAATGTAATAGGTAGTAGGTTCACCAAAGCTTTACTTCCTCCCAAAATACCTTTGCTCCTATCCTCTTCTCCTCTGCCTTGTGCTTTTGATCCTCTAGAAAATGATAAAAGATTTCTCTCCTCTCATTTCTCCCACTCACACTTAGGTAAGGCCTGCATAGTAAATGCCTTCATTCTCTCTTCACTCCTCCACAGCTCTCCACATGTAGAATAAATTTGGATTTTTTGAACTATTATCCTCTCGAGACTACAATCAATCAAACATCATCACCAACAAACCCAAAATTTTTCCAAGCTTTCATAGTTTTAATTTGTCTTCCATCATAGTGTCTAGATCACATCATCCCCTAGTTTATCTTTGATTTGAGAAAATTTGCTTCTCTTAAATCCTTGAAGATAAATTAGTATACATTAGTGTTGTTTATTAGCTTAGAGAATAAACTTCTCCTAAGTTGGTCAACTCATTAATCCAATCTGCCTTTATTGAGGTCATTAGTCTACTTCTTTAAAGGTCATCAAATATTCAAAAAAGTAATTGATCTAGGTTCTAAGCATCTTCCATCAATCAAACATCACTCTAGTAGTCTCAACTCAATCAAAAGTCCAATATCAATCCATCCATCCCCCAATCTTTGTCATAGCACATTTGAGTAATCTTATGACTATGACTAGACAACAACATCAAGCAACCATGGAGGCTTGTCAAAACCAAAACTCCCATCAACAAAATATCCAAAACAACCCCCAACACACACTCCTAAACAGTCCTCATGGAAACATCCAAAACAATCCCCCACAAAATACTCAAAATAGTCCTCATGGTACTACCCAAAACAATCCTCAAGAGGATAATACTACATGTATATATGCTACCCAATATACCATAGGGCTGAATCCTCATGATTTATTACCTAAAGGGTATACCATAGGACAAACATCATCACAATAACCAAGAATTCCCCAACAAGCCCAAGCATTTCAAGAAGTGTCTCAAGACATTGATGAGAACATGCAAGACCTTAAAATCTTAGATGTTATTAACAAACTCTTGGCTTCCAATCCAAACCACTACTTTCATTTACTTGCTAAGACATGAGCCAAGTTACCTCAAGACTTTGACACATCTACTCTTAAGAAGCAAGATTCAATCAATGATGCCATCAATGCCATGGGTAGACCCCAAATCACCTCAATCCAAACAATGTCAACCATATCATCACTTATCCCCGATTGAATACACTTCCTCATGTATATCAAAAGAGAATTCCAAAATAGTAAGAAGTCTAAATTTTGACCATTCATTGGCATAGTGAGTGTATCTCGACAATATTATGGCTATTCTTAGCCTAGGTTTGGGTAAAAGTAATATTCCACTACAAAACTAGAATAAAGGTAGTTTAAGAATAGCATCCAAAACAACTTATACTTCTTCATATATGCACAATAAAAGTAGTCTAATGTTGAGTGCTTCTACTGAATGAGATCAACTCATTACTAGCTTTAAAGCTTAAAAACATACTCTCTACCTTTTTAGTTAGCTACTGCTATGAGTAAAACACTATGATTATGAATGACCTTCTCTCAAGTCTCTCAATATACCTACCTTTGGCCCTTATTGAGTCGTTCAAACTAAAGCATGGTTTCTATTAATAGTTGGCTTGTATTACACAATCAACCTATCTTACATAGTCAACCTATTGTACACAATCAACCTATTGTTACATAGTCAGCCTATTTTTACATAGTCGACCTATTGTTACACTGAGGTTGTGTTTCATACATAATATTGTATGGATGGTAAATATCATAAGACATCAACTTTGGCACGTACAGTCATTCCACTATTGCACCACTGATACTCTTGAGCATCGTTATCAACAGACAACATCATGTGTTTATAATATATAAACATGATACTCTTAACTAGAGATATCAAAATGTATAGTTGTTTCCAAAAGTAATCACTATACGACATGGGATAAATATATCCTATAGAGTTATCATAACTCTTTTGATTACCAGCATTTGGTATGAGGATATAGAGATAATCCTCTATCAAGGTTAAACAACAACAAGTTTAACTATCACTAAGATTTTTGATATCCTACATGCAAATCGACAGTTTATCAATAAACTCCATACACATCTTACATATAGTTATCAATAAACAAAAAGCAATGTATTTGACTTATTCCATAAGATACAATAGGCTTACCTATAAAATGTAACAGGCAATAGGTTCACCAAAGCTTTATTTCCTCCCAAAATACCTGCACTCCTATCCTCTCCTCCTCTTCCTTGTACTTTTGAGCCTATAGAAAATGACAAAAGATTCTTCTCTCCTCTCATTTCTCTCACTCACACTTAGTTATGGCCCGCATAGAAAATGCATTCCTACTATTCTGTCTTCACTCCCCCGTGGCTCTCCACATGCAGAAAAATCTAGGAAGTATGGATCTACTACTCCTTCCCCCACTCCCCAAGCATATAGGAAGAATGCCTAGGGTGAAAAAGAGACTTTTACCTTTTTATTAGACAATATTCTTAACAAGAACTAGGCTTAAATAAAAGATAATACTATAAAATAAACAATACTACACCTATTTTATAGATGTCACTAATGCATACTTTCGAATGCTTAATTATGCTTATTCATGAGCATAATCATTGACTAAGGATTCTCACAAAGTCGACTAAGACCTCAACTTCAAAATTAGAGTTTGTTTAGTCAATTTCTCATGTCGAATTGGCTTTCAAAGACATACACTATGTTACTATCTATCGACAAAGAAGATTTAGCCATCGACTTGACAATGACAAAAGTTTACAAAAATAGAATGATCTCGATGCTTAAAAAATATTTCTAAGACAACCAAAGACATAGGGATTAAGATTTAATCCACAACTGACTTATTCTCTAATAAGTATGTGTATGTGTGTGTGTTTCTAGATGGCATAAGGATCATTGAATTCACATGATCTAGCATCCTCTCCATGGTGATAATCTCTCCTCATCCCAGAGGAGAAAAACTCTTCCTGCATCCACCTCAGTCACACTATGTTAGTTAGTCCATTATATATTTTAACCATGTATTTAATAATAACATCACAAACAATTATTCTTTGCATATAAACTAATATAAAGCAAATGTATTTTCTATCATTATTTTAATCATAATATTTTCTCTGACTAACTATCTGTCTTCTTGAAAATAAAGAAAATAAATATGTTAGTTTAAAAATAGGGTGCGTCAATCGGCGTCACCTGATTTTTCCACTCCAACCAATGATGCTTTTGGAGTCATTTGTTCCATCCTCTAGAGTATCATTTCAACAATATTTCTAGAGATTTTCATTTCATTCCTGTAGAGTATGCTCTGAATGACACTCCTAGATTTTTTCATCACATTCCTCTTGAGCATCCCCTCAATGATACTCCTAGAGTTAGTCCACTTATTTTATCTATAGTATCCTTTCAATGGTACTCCCAGAGCCATTCCATTCCATCTCTCTAGACTATCCTTTCAAAGATATTTCCAAATCTTTTTTGCCACATTATCCTAGGTATTCCTTTTGTGATACTTCTTCTTGTGTCACTAGTTTAGAGTATTCCTTCATAAGACATTTTTAAAATTTTCCCTCAAAACATATTTTCTCTCATGATAGTTTTGGAGTATGTGTCATCAATGCATCTAGGGCTCCACTTTTGACATTTGTTACATTAAAATTTTTAGATCTTGAGTCAACATTTATAGTAATATATTCATCATTATATCCCATAATAAATTTTTTCACTATCACATCACTACCTTGCCAAGTACAATTGTAAACCTCAACATGACAATCCTCATCAGCGACAACACCCATGACTAGGTATGCATTTCATTTTTTATTTCCAAGAATAATAATTTTTCTTATAACTACATTAACTACATGACCACCCTACACCTACAACTACCAAATGTCAAGTCATGTTGTCACCCATAATTCTTAATCATTACCATGATGCCTGCGAGCATGAGAAGTGATGGCTTGTCACCACTTCCATCAATAAACTAAGGTATGATGCATTCACTTCCTTACATTTAAACTCTTCTTTCCACATGATGTGTCATCATCTTCCTTCTCCTACTCTAGAAATCCCTATACTCTTTTGCATGCAAATTTCCCCTACATTCCAGATCCATGTCTAAAAACTATTATCTAAACCACCTAAGCCTGTATCTAGAGCCTACATCTAGAACCCGTATCTAAAGCCTACATTTAGCCCATATTTATAAACCTTCAAGAAGAGTTAATTAAGATATAAATCATGGGGGTGAAGGTAAAATTTGAGATAGAATTAGATAAAAAAAATTGTTATAAAATGAGGAGGTTGTATGAATTTTCTAGGTAGCAAGCTAGTTAAATTTTCTCTACAAATTGAAAGGATTCAATGTAGAAATTGTGAATTAATTTGTTAATAAATTTAAGGAAACTCATTCCATGGTGTAGGGAAGAATTATCAAGGTAAGTCTCAAGACTGTCTCTCCGTTATCTAAAATTTTAATAGAAGGAATTGACATTTTTCAATGTAAAATTTGTTCATATAATGAGTTAATTAAAAATTTTAGGTGGGAAAATGAACCTATGCCTCAATTAATAGTGGGGAAGAGGGTAGACAATAAAAGGATCAATAGGATACTATAACAAAGTCATGGAAATTATTAGTGGTATGGGGAATGAAGTTCTTTACTTGTGAAGGCTAGTATGGTATAGTAGTTGGACCTATCTTGCACATGATAACTCGTCTTTATCATGGCACTGCAAAACTAGAACTGAGAATCAACCTGCCCACCTACCTTTATTCCACACTCAAATTTATGGTTGATAAGCATAACAAGGGTAGAGGGCCTCTAAAATACCATAGCCTTATCAATTTGATCTACAAGCACCAAATTATGAAGAACTCGATACAAGACAAAAAGTGGTTAAATGTTTTTAAAAAATTATCTAAAAAGTAAAAATAAATGAATGGGTCTCCAATAGTAACTACTAGTGCTACTACAAAGAAAGCCACTACCAATTCTAGTAGGCATGAGTTTCCCACAGTCCATAGAATAAAGATAGAAATGCTTTTGGATTAAACTAAGTGTATTTCTTTGCTTCAACGTTTTAGATCACACTCAGTGAACCATCATCAGGAAGAGGATGCTTGTGATTTGGATAGCAGATTTGCTCTTTAAAAAGGATGAGGAAGAGGGGGTTATGGTTGGTGAGGTGGATGAAAAGACAATTAATTAATAAATAACAATGAACTAAAACATGTGAAAAAAGATATATCAAATTATACGTAACAAGAAATCAAAAGATAATTAAATTGAAGAAAAAAGAGAGTAATAATTATATTAATTTTAACATGATATGCATGAGTAATGTGATATATAATAAGTATGAAATGTAAAAAATATCTAATGTTAAATAAATTATGTATAAAAACTAAAGAACAATATGGCAATTATAGTATGTATGACTAAAATGCAATAAGAAGTAAGATGCATAAAGAAAAGAGAAGATTAAATATAAAATGAATAAAAAGATGCAATAGTAACTTCAATATTTATAATATTAAATATGATATTATATTTAAAATATTAAGTATGCATGACAATAGTCCCATAACTAAGAAAAGGAAAGACTATGATAGTGATAATAGATATAACAAGAAGGATCCAAAATGTATAATAAGAAAAAATAATAATATAATAAAAAGAGAAAAAGAACAAAAAAATAACATTAAATAATATCAAAAATAAGAGATGAGAATTAAAAGCAAGAGATTAGAATTAAGGAAATAAGAAGAAAACCAAAGACCCAAATAGTCAATCACAATGGTAAAAAGGAAAGAAAAGAAGAATGGATTCTAGTCAATAATCCGAAACATATAACCCAAGGTACAAACATACAAACATCCAACAACCCAAAAATGTAAACAAACATAGAAAAGAAAAGAGAGCAATGAATGAGGAGAGAAACAAACTATCAAACCTACAAGCTTGATACATAAATAAACACACACGCACAAACACATAAGACATAAAGAGACGGGGTTATAGATGGTGAGGTGGATGAAAAGATAATTAATTAATAAAGAACAATGAACTAAAACATTAAACAAGTCAATCATAGTCAATCACAATGGTAAAAAGGAAAGAAAAGAAGAATGGATTAGTCAATAATCCAAAACATATAACCCAAGGGACAAACAAACATCCAAACAACCCAAAAGTGAAAACAAACATAGAAAAGAAAGAAGAACTCGAACGAGTAGAGAAACAAACTATCAAACCTACAAGCTAGATACATAAATACACACACACGCACAAACACAAAAGACATAAAGAGAGGCCTAAAAATTTTGTCGATCCATAAGGGAAGAGAATAAGGTGAGAGAGGGGGAAGAGGTCAAAGGGGTGGCAAGAGGTGGGAGGAGGGTAAGGAGAAGAGGAATTAAGCAGGATGAAAGTGGGTATGTAGGGAGTTTAACAACGGTTACCAAGCTAGGCTTAAATGCCATACTTCATCATGATTAAGGTTAGAAAGGTGATTTATAATAAAGATGGCTTTAAGGAGCTTTCTCTTGAAAAAATAATCTTCTTTGATGAGAACTTGGGTGTCCTCGAGGCATCTATGGTGTTTAGTTATCGCACTCTTGGTAAAGGTAGAATTGAAAAGGCTACTCGATGTGGGTTTCATCCGACCAATAGACTATCTAGAGTGGGTATCTGACCTCATACCAGTCACAAAACCTAATGATCAGATCAGAATCTGTGAAGACTTTCAGGACCTGAACAAGGCATGTCCGAAAGATAATTTTTTGTTGCCAAACATAGACATTATAGTCGACATTACCGCTAGATTTGAAATGCTCTCACTCATGGATGGTTTCTTAGGGTATAATCAAATAAGGATAGCTCTGGAAGATCGACATAAAACAACTTTTACATGTCCATGGGGCACATACTGTTGGAATGCCATGCCCTTTGGCCTCAAAAATGTTGGCGCTATGTACTAGAGAGCAATGACAACAATCTTTCACAATTATATGCACACATTTATGGAAGACTATGTCGACGACTTACTGGTAAAATCAGTTACAAGGAGAACCCACTTAGATGTATTGGACAAAGTCTTCACACGACTAGAAGAATATAAGGTTAGACTAAACCCTAAGAAATGCATGTTCAGGGTTACATCAGGCAAACTACTGGGCTATATTGTTTCTCGTCGCGGCATAGAAGTTGATCCTACTAAAGTGAAAGCCATCATGGATATGCCTCCACCAACAAGTCTTAAACAACTACACAATCTACAAGGCAAATTACAATCAATCAAGAGGTTCATTGTGCAACTCACTGACAAATGCCACCCATTTCAACACTTACTCTACAAAGGGGTACTCTTCGTATGGACTAAACATTGCCAGGAAGCCTTTCAGAAGATCAAAGATTATTTGTTGTCACCACCAATTCTCATGCCTCCAGTACCAGGAAAGCCCTTTTTATTGTACATATCAAAAACATCTTCACCACTGGGGACACTTTTAGCACAAAATAATGAGGAAGAAAAAGAACGGACAATCTATTACATCAATAGGACATTAGTGGGGTACGAGCTAAATTATAGTTCCATAGAGCGTGCTTGCCTTGCCATAGTTTTTGCCACCTGAAAGATATGACATTATATGTTGAGTCATCAGATAAAACTAATTGCAAAGATTGACCCCCTGAAGTACTTACTCAACAAGGTGAGCTTAGCAAAACAACTGGCCAAATGGATTAGAAATTGAGCGAATTTGATATATAGTATGTTGATCGCAAAGCAATAAAGGGACAAGTGATTGCAGACCAATTAGAAGAGGCACCCACAATAGTGGATCATCCTTTGGTTGTAGATTTTTTAGATGAATCAATCTTTGCCTTGGAAGTTCCTAGAACATGGACATTATTCTTTGATGGTTCCTACATAAATCATGGCTCAGGCGCAAGAATTTTTTTCATCACTCCTCAAGGAGATGCCATCCCTAAAGCATTTCAGATAGCTTTTCCTTGTACAAATAATATTTTTGAATATGAGGCATTACTCATTGGATTATGTATGGCCATCAATTGGAAGATCAAGAAATTACAAGTCTTTGGCGATTCACAAATCATCACCAAGTAGGTCAACAATGAGTATGACACAAAAGATGAAAAACTCATGCCATATAAGAGAATGGTTGACAAGAATAGACTCTATTTTGACATAGTAGATTGTTTTTCATTGATGTCAAAGAACCAGGATGTTGATCTTTGATCTCAGGATGCTTTCACTTTAAGATACTTTCATGGTAAGATATGCATGGTGTTAATTATGAGGTGTCTCAGGTTCATAAGTGATGGTTATGTCTTGATGGTGTTCATTATGCCTTAAGAGCTATGAGATCAGGATAGGAAAATTGCTTCATGATGTCAAAGTGGCCTTTGTCAGAGTGACCTTTCAGACTTTGTCATAATTTCAGAGTTCATACTTGTCAGTGAGTGTTCTCAGTCATGCTTTTGGTTGTCTTGTTTCTGTTTCATTTCTCATGTCATGGGAAGTTGATCATTTGCTTCATGAGTATGTTCAATACAGTAATGCTTGGTATATCTCATTATGCTCCTCAAGTCATAAAAGTTTTCATCGTTCATGTTGATTTTATGTTATTGATCAAAAGATGGCAGAGCATGGTAAACATGTTAATACACTGTATCAGTGGTAGAATCATCTTAAATAGGGTTCAAGATGTGTTGGATTTGTTGGACTGGATGTGATGTTGCATCATAAGACTTGAGATGTAAGGAGTTGCTATGATGTCTTGGAAGGTTATCATGACAAAAGGGTTAGTGTATGTTGTTGATACAAGTTGATATTACTTTTGAACATCAAGCATCAATACAAAGTTATTGATACTTGATACATTTTAGTGTTGCTTCAAGACACAAAGACTTTGTTAATGCATATCATGATCTTTCATTTCAAGATTCCAAACCCTAATCCATAATTTATCCTAAAGCCTCTTAACCTACCCATCACTATTAAATGCACTTTTTTGTTTTAATTCAAAGTTGACCTTCTATTAAAGGTAAAGTGACCTATTGAAGGGTGTTGAGAACATTTGTTTAACCAGCCCTGTCTTATGGCAACTCTTGCTCACCGGTAAACCTCCTTTGTTGAGCACCAAAAGTTAAAGCAACGACTATGATTGATATGCTCGAGGGTGCCAAGCTACAATCTGATGGTGGACATTCAAATTTCTTTCAAACTTCAACGAATATGTTCCTTCCTAAAAAATTGACAGGTGGTTACTAAAATGGCGCTTCAACTGCCTTATTCAGGTGTGTAAAAGCTTAAAAGGTAAGGAATAATGTTTTGAGATCTGAGTGTTGGTTATCCATGTTATAGAGAGTGATATCTACAATCTTGTGTATAAAACATCATCTTTTTAATGGAAATTAGGGTGATATAGAAAGATTCAAATGTACAATATGATTTTAGTTGAAATGTTTATAGTTTGAAGATATAATAGTCAATCAGTGTATAGTAGAGGGCCAAAAAAATTGAGAACTGATGTTGTCTGATGGATGGAACAGTGAGACAGGGTTCATGGTAATACATAGAGAAATACCTATGTCATGTCCACATTTTCCATGTGGTCATGACAAGATATCCACATGTCATGCCCACATTCGTCATGTGTTCATGATATGAAATATAAAAAAAAAATCCCACCCGATGCCAGAACCCCCTCGCGCACTCGACGACAAGCACACTTAACATTGTTGCAAGTGCAAACAACATTAATCACACCACAATGAAACAAGGATAACGTCTACGAAGACAAGGAAACATGAAACTCCTTTCTTTTCTTGCCAAAATGGGGGTTAACCTAACAGGTTAGGTGTAGCATCATGCGTTGCCAAAAGGGAAGATCTCCTTCTAGAGGCAGTCCCTAGTTTCCTCTATCAAGTTTCTAGAGTTATAGGTTCAAACCCTAGACCAAGATTAAAATTTACCAATGTGTTTCAATTTGATTAAGAAAGTTGATTGATTAAAACCAACATTCAACTAAAGGTTTTCTAAAATAATGTCCAACGACTATAGCTTGGACTTAAGGAATAAATACAAAAATCAAAGAAAAGCATAAGGGAACTTTAAATGCTTAGAACATAAATAATAATAAAATCACTAAATTAAATATATCCAAACTAAGAGGGAGAGAATCCCAGTCAAAAGCATTTGAATTTACTATAGTATCTCCTAGGTAAAATTCTCGTAGCATAACATTGCATTATTAACAATGTGAGGGGTAAATAAAACCAAGATAATATACCAACTATAAACTTTTGCGCTGATTTTTGAGCTATGTAACCTCCTGCCTACTGTGTTTTCCCACTTGCTTTTGAATTTGAATTTGATGGCAGACGGTGACCCAGGTGACCCTCCAGACCCGTTGGTGCAAGGTCCCTCGGGGGGTGCTTCAGGGAGTGGGTCTGTCCCCTACGATTCAGATGGATTGAAGGACCATGTGGGTCACGTGTTTTGTGAGGGGGATGAAGATTCCTTTGTTCACATGCTTTGCAATGAGGTTTTGGGTCCCAATGCCTGGAAAAAGGCCCTGGTTGGGGAGAAAGCAACGGCTTGTGGGGTTTCCCCAACCTTGAGTGAGGTGGATAGCGATCCTGAGCTTGAGCTTCCAGGTGTCATGATGGATAGGGTTATCTCCTCGATGGAAAATGCTCTAGTCAAAAAAAAATTTTCCTTCAAACCTAACATTAACACAATCAAAAAATGGGTGAACACTAAGTGGAGGGTTAAAGGAAGTGTGACTGTTTATGCTATGAACAGTGGGATGTTTCTATTTAAATTCATGGCTAGAGAAGATCTTACAATAGTTCTGGCAGGAGGACCCTAGATGCTTGGGAAACATGGCCTGTCCCTATGTAAGTGGAAACCTAGATTTGATAGTGTTGTTGATCTGAATAAAGATGCTCCAGTTTGGAATAGACTCCTGGGCCTTCCTCTGGAGTTCTGGGATGAGGAAATCTTCATGTGGATTGCTAACTCACTTGATCACTTCATCGCCCTGGATGGTACAACTAGAAACAAATCAAGGTTAGTATTTGCCAAAATTTGTGTAAGCATTGATGTAAACAAAATTCTCCCTTACAACATCACTCTTAAGTCCAAGTATGGTCAATGGATTCAACCTATCTTTTATGAAAATTCCACGATCTATTGTCAAAACTGCAACAAAAACAGTCACTTAGCTCCACAATGTAAAGTTAAACCCTTGAAGGAAGCTTAGTCTGTGGTGGATATAAAGCACTACCCTTTCAAGGAAGATCTATGGAATATGATCAAATCTCCTGCCAAAGATAAATCTGCTATTGTTATTGAAGATAATACTCAGTATCTCAATGTAGAGTCCAATGGGCCATCCCTTGATGATACCCTGAGATCCTTCCCTATTTCAGGTATCGTCAGTGGAATGGCATCCCTACCTTTGAGTCTTGAAGATGGGGAAATCCCTCTGGATGACCCCCTAGAAAAACAAGCTGCTTCCAAGGTCATGCTTCCCTCAGAGGCCCCTCCCCCTGAAGCAGCTAGGTCAGACACTTGTATGGTAGTGGAGATTGGAAAGGGTTCCCCCTCCAATAAAACTGTGACACTTACTCCGGGTGCTGAGTCTAGTGCTACTGGCTCAGAGGAGTGGAGCACGATAAAAAATAAGGGTAGAGGCCCAAGAAATAAAGTGATGGATGTGGGTGTTGACACTAAACAAGGTCACCCGTCTTTTAGAGAAACAAGACAAAAGGTGATTAATAAGGACATTGTTATGGGCAGACATAAGACATTGGAGTTAGGTTCCAAGAAAACCTTGATTAAATGAAAATCTTGTCATGGAATATTAGGGGGCTTAATAACCCTCATAAGTAGTTTTTGGTTAAGAACTGTATTTTTGAAAATAGAACTGACATTTTGTTGCTCCGAGAAGTCAAAATGAAAAATGAGGGTTTCCAGTCGATTGCCAGAAGCCTTTGGATGAATGCTGAACATTTAGGTAGTGATGCTTGTGGGGCATCAGGAGGTATTATCACCATGTGGAACAATAGTATTGTCAAAGGAAGGATGATTGAGAAAAACAAAAACTTTTTGGCTACCAAGATGGAGACTGACAACTTTTCTTGGAACCTGATTAATATCTATGCTCTGAATCAGAGAAGCCAAAGATGGGAGCTATGGGATACCCTGTCTACACTCATATCCAGAGAGCCGGATAGTTATTAGATGCTGATGGGTGATTTTAATACCCCTCTCTTCCCCTCAGAAAAGAGGGGAGGGACTATGGACTTTACTGACAATATGCTGGACTTGAATGATTTCTTAAACAAAGAAGGTCTAATGGATTTGGAACCACAAGGTAGCAGGTTTACTTGGTCAAATTAGAGAAAAGGCAAGAACCTGAATCAAGTTAGATTGGATAGGGTTGAGATTTTAGCTAGATGAAAATTTTTAAGCTCATATACCCTTGATGTTCTACCCCGAACTACCTCTGATCATAATCCACTACTCTTATCCTGGAATGACGGAAACAATAAGGGCCATTTCCCTTTCAGGTTTGAATTAATCTGGACAAAACATCTGGAATTCAAAGATTTGCTGACAAAATGGTGGAATATTGACATTCAGGGTACGCCTATGTTTCACCTGACTCAGAAGCTAATAATGATTAAGAAGAAGATCAGAGGCTGGAATAAATTCAACTTCAGAAAGATATTTGATGAAAAGAGAAAGATCAATATGAGGCTAAAAGAGCTACAAAACAGCTTAGAAGAGGGAGATATTACTGAAGCCACAGCCAGGGAAGAAGAGATGGCGAGAAAGGAATGGAAAGATCTGCTAGGAAAAGAGGAAATATTTTGGAAGCAAAAGTTGAGGATACAATGGCTGAAAGAGGGAGACATGAATACTTCATTTTTCCATCAATCCATGATGAGGCACAGGAAAAGGAACAATATTTCTAAGTTGCTGGATGGTAGAGGTGTTTTGGTTGAAAATGATCCGCATATTGGGGAAGTGGCAATGGCCTATTTCTAAAATTTCCTTGAAGCACAAAATAGTAGCATTAATCAACAACTTGTTGATATCATTCCTACCCTCATGAATAAGGATGACAATGCTCAACTAGGAAAAGGTATAACTGAGGAAGAGGTTCGGGCTAGCCTCTTTTCTATGGGTGCTTTCAAAGCCCTAGGAGCTGATGGTTTCCCTCCTGCTTTCTTTCAAGAATTCTGGGAAATTATTGGGAAAGATGTTACCAAAGCTACTAGAGATTTCTTTAAATTGGGTAAGCTGCTAAAACAACTAAACCACACCTTCATTGCTCTTATTCCTAAAAGGTAAGAGGTTATGTGTATGGGAGATTTTAGACCCATAAGTCTCTGTAATACAGTGTACAAGATCTTCTCCAAAATCATGGTCTTGAGACTCCAACCTATTCTTGAGAAGCTGATCAACAGCTGTCAAAAAGGCTTTGTTCCAGGCAGACAGATCATTGACGCTACCATCACTACTCATGAAATCATACATTCCATGGAAAAATGCAAAGTCCTGGGCATGGCTTTCAAAACTTAATATATCTAAAGCCTATGACAGAGTGAGTTGGGAGTTCCTCTTCACAATTTTGAGGAAACTGGGGTTCCAAGATAAATTTCTGGAGCTGATCAGAACCTGTGTTACTTCTGTTAGTTACTCTATTCTAGTTAATGACATACCGAGAGGTTTTTTCAATGCTGGTAGAGGTCTAAGGCAGGGTGACCCCCTATCCCCATACCTCTTCATTCTTGTGGCTGAATCTTTGTGTAGGGGGTTTACTTCTCTGCTTCAATCCAAAATCATCAAAGAGGTTAAACCTGCTTCAACAGCTGGTCATCCAACAATTTGTTGATGACACTATCCTTTTCGGTGCTGCTTCTATGGTGGAATCTAGGAATAGGAAAAAAGTTCTGAAAGAGTATGCCATTTTAGCTAGTCAATGCATCAACTTTGATAAGAGGCATATCTTCTTCTTCAACACCCTGATGGATTTACAGCAAAAAATCATGAGTATCCTAGGTTGTGCGGCGAGTTCTTTCCCCAGAATTTATCTTGGTTTACCTTTCACTGTCAGAGATGCCTCCCTGGATTATTGGAACTCCATTTTGGAAAGGACACAAAGAAAACTCATTGGATGGAAAGGCAACTTGCTGAGTCAAGCTGGTAAGTATCAACTTCTCAAAGCCTCTTTACGAGGAATTCCAGGGTACTTCCTAACTCTATTCAAAACGCCTAAATACCTAATTGAGAGACTCAAAAAGATACAAAGAACTTTTCTTTGGACTGGAATAGAAGACAAAAAGAGACTTGCCTTGGTTGCTTGGGATAAAGTTTTCAAACCTAAAGCGCAGGGAGGTTTAGGCCTAAGGAAATTGAATTTGCTCAATAAAGCGCTCATAACTAAAGTTGGCTGGAATCTTATTGCCGAGGGAAAGGACTGGGGCAGAATCATGAAAGCTAAGTATATGGGGAATTCAACTCCGAAAGACTTCTTTCTTTCCCCTGATTTCCCAAGAGGCTCAGTCATATGGAATAATGTTATGAAATGCACGAACTTGCTCCTGAAAGGTAGCAAATGGAAACTAGGTGATGGGGAAACTATAAGATTTTCGGAGGATAGTTGGATTGAAGGTGGACCCCTAAACAAACACCATAACATTCAGGAATTGATGAATCTGGCTATTAACCACTTTGGTACCAAAGTGAAGAATTACTTCCAGCTGGGCTATGTTTGGGTTAGGCTGTCAGAGTGCTGTCAAAGTAAAGGTGAACTATGTAATGTTGCTAAAGAGATTCAAATGCTCCTAAAAAGTTGTAGAATCCCCCTCTTTCTGTAAAATGATAGATTAGTTTGGTAGAAAGACAAGACAAGAAGGTTCACGATGAAATCTACTTATAAATTGACTATCCCTCATGACAGTGACAACTTATGGAAGAATGTTTGGAACCATAACTTGGTGCCAAAAATGAATCACTTTTGGTGGGTGGCTATCCAAAATAGAACCCTTACCATTGATAACCTCCAATTAAGGGGATTCCAAATCCCAAATAGATGTATTCTTTGCATGAAAGAGGAGTTTGCTTCTCATATTCTCTTACATTGTGAGTTTGCTTGGGAGGTCTGGAGTATGGCTCTGAACATCCTTGACATCCCTTGGTGCAGTAATGGTAACCTTGAGGACCTGGTTAGAGGATGGATCCCCGCTTTGCTAATTCAGTGTGCCATGAAGTTTGGAAGCAGACCCTCCAATTTTATCCTGGTGGATATGGAAGGAAAGAAATAATAGACTTTTCAGAGAAAAATTTAGAAGTCCTAAAGATGTGTTCGAGTCGATTGTTAGACTGCTGCAAGACAATGTTAGAATAGCTCTATAAAAGCTGCTAAAAACCCTCCCAATGCTAGAGAAATCAAAATTATCAAACGATCGAACATACCCACAAGCATTTGCAGAGTGCACGACAAAAAGAGAAAGGCCAGAGCCAACACCTTTTGGAATCCTCCTCCTAGTGACTGGTCAAAACTCAACTTTGATGGTGCTGCCAAAGGCAACCCAGGGTTGGCTAGTAGTGGTGGGGTTATAAGATCAGAGAAAGAATCTTTGATTGTTGCTTTCACTGGGAGCATTAGAGAAAACATTAATAATACTACTAAAGCTATGGCCCTCCTCTGGGGGCTAAAGATTGCTTTGGCTATAGGTGTTAAAAAATTAATCGTGGAGGGCGACTCAATGATGATTTTGGAAGCTGTCAAAGAGAAAGGAAGTGCTGGTTGGCAGTTAGAGGATGTCATTAAGGATATAAAGAGCCTTCTTCTAAATTTTGAAAACAAAGTCCTATTGCACACCTACATGGAAAGAAATAAAGTTGCAGATCTTATGGCTAACTTAGGGATCAATATTCATCCCCTAAGATGCTGGAGGAGATTAAGTAACTTGCCGAATAACATTATCAATTGTATACAAAGAGAGACCCCAATTTCTCATGATAGGCAAAATAATGATTCTAGGTGACGGAGGCAGTGTTGTGGCAAGCTTCCCCATCATTTTGGGGAGATGTGGCACGAAGGATAGAGGTGGAGAGCCAACGTACTCTTCAAATATGATGTGGCATAATGATTTTTTGTGCTCATTGAAACAATCAATGTGATTTGTGGGTGGCGGACGAATATGTCTTATCATCCTGCCTGTAAAGGACAGATGTGGAGCGGCTTGCATGAACTAAGACATGGCTGCATTTATGATTTGAACACCATCAAAACTTAGAAAGATGTGTATTTATGGTTAAAGAAACTTAAGTTTCTTTTTTTAACACTTCTAGATTTTTCTTGAGCTTCTGCCATATCCTCTGCAACTCTTTTCACAAAAAGTGTATTGTGTTTGTCGGTGGTGAGCTTCTTTGCTTGGTGACTATGAGAGTGAAAATTATGGGGGGTGACAAGGTGAGGACGAAACCCATGAACTACAATGAGTTCAGGGAAGATCAACAAGTGTGGACCATTGCCTATCAAGGAGGTATCACGGCATTCATGGAGTCACTGAATGGTTACGATGAGAATTTGTTGACCCAGTTTGCCGAGTCATGGCACGAAAAGCGCACAGTGGAAATTGGTGGTGCTAATTTTGTTGTGTCGAAGGCTTCAATTGCGGCTGCTATTGGATTGCTATGTTTAGGTAATAGGCTCAAAAAACAAACCCACGTCCCAGACATGGAAGGCCTAAAATTGTTCTACAAGGAGGGGGAGAAACAAGTCAAGCTGCAAGGTAGTTTCAAGAGAGAGAGCTTGGTTGCACCCTGGAACTGGGTATGTTTCCTTATCATGAAGTGTTTCACCCTTGAGGGGAGATATAGGGTGTTTTATCATTAACACTTTACTTTTTTAAACCACTTTCGACACAAAACCCTAGTGAATTTCCCTTCTTTTCTGTTGTTGAGCCTTGAAACTTATGTCTTGTATTTCAAGAAAGTCTGGAAGGAAGACACTATGGCCCTTCCCCTCCATCAAGGTCTTATGTTTCACCTATACCATCATTAGCTTGCTCTGAATCCTGCTAAAACCCTCGCTTCCAAACCTGCAGAGGAAAGCTCGAATGATGATTCTATGGATAGAGTTCCTTTGAGCACTAGACTGGCTAAGATGGCTTCCCCAAAGGTTTCCTAGCCTGCTTCCCCGTCCAACCAACCCTTAAGTGGACCCTCAAGACCTCTGTCCAGCCCGCCTATTTCTAAAATCACTTCCCTAGCCATGTCGGGTGGGCGCAGTCGAACCCAACCCCTAGAAACCCCCCATGATAAGTCGCAAGTCGGTACTATTGAAGGCCTTTGTCTGAAAGGCAAGTTCCTATTGCAGGAAAGTAAGAAGCGCAAAGGTGGTAACCCTGCTAAAACCTTAACTGTTAAAAAGAGACGAAGTGTGGAAGATGATAAAAAAGAAGTTGAAGAGCTGGGTAAAAATCAGGGGACCCCAGGGAAAGTTGATGTTGTTATTGTCAAAGGGATGGCTTTGGGCAAGGATGGTAGGCCCAAAAGGCCTTCATTGCGGAGGTCATTGCGGTTGGTTGTCGATCCTCATCAGGGAATAAAGTTAGTGGAGTACTCTACTGTGTCTGAAGAGGAAGAAACTGGGCAGGAGGGGGAAATGAAAGAGAAAAAGGTCACCCTCGAGAAAGAGTAGGAGGGTGCGAGTCATTTCGCATCTATGAATAATTCCTTTTATGACACTAACGAAGAGGACACTGAAGTGCAAAAGACTCTGGACAAAGAAGTTATGAGTGCCAGGAGAGACATGGATTGCAGGAAGTTGGAAGCGAAGCTGGTTGATATTAAGTCTCGATTGATAGTCATGGAAGACAAGGTGAAGAAGATGATCCAGTTGATGCTGAAAACCTCTCTGAATGCTGCTGATGCCTTCACTATTCTGCAGGTGGACATGACCAGTAACGTGAATGTGCTGATGAAGGACCAGAAAACCTCTTTAATTTGTTAACTGATTACTGTAAGGCATTGTTTAGTTAGTTGGTTTTGTGTTTATGCTTTATACTTTTCTCAGACTTGTTTAAAAAAACTCGATATATGTTTTGTTAATAGTTTTTGGTTGAACTGTTAGTCAGTTGTTGCTGGCCCTGTGCTTTTGTTGCTGCCTCTTGGCTTTGTTATCAGGTTTTGTTCTTGGGTTATCAACTTATCTTAATAAAAAACTATAAAACTTTTCCAAAAATTAAAACAAATTAAATACCATGCTTGTTCCACTATAGAATTAAAACATTTGCACTAAAACAATTTAAATAAATATTATAACTATGGAGCATGAATAAATAAATTACAATGAAGGATATAATTAAATCCCACACAAAAGTCCCAAGCAAATAAAACCAAGATAATATACCAACTCTAAAACTTTTGCAAAAATTAAAAAAATTTAAATAAATTAAATACCTCACTTGTTCCACTACAAAATTAAAAACATTTATACTAAAATAATTAAATAAACCCCATCAACTAAAGCATTTAATTAAATTTTAATGAAATAACAAAACCATCACTTAAAGTTTCAAACAATAAAACACTCAACTCACTAATCACTAAGTGAGATTAAAAGGATAAACAAGTGGTTAAAAGACTAACATACTCCCTAAAACCTAGGGTTTCACAAGCCCTAAAAAAAGTTTATAAAAGCATGATAAATCCTCATTTGCCTTCACAAGTCAATCTTTTTGTTCTATTAGTTGCATGTTTAAGTTGGAGAAAGAGAGGGAAAATCCCTTACCCAAGTGAGAAGGCATTTTCCCAAAATGTATTCTAACAAATGTTTATTTGTTTCTCCATGCTTTCTATTTAATTTGCTAACATTTCTATTTGCACCATGTTTTCTATTTTTAATATCTTCAGGTTTAACTCTTTTTTAAAATCATTAGTTTTCACATGTTCGTCTATATTTCTTAATAGCTTACATAACTCCATGTTCTCATTATTCTAAGTTTGCAACTAAATTAGATATGATTTAATTTTCCAAAAAGATTAAAAAAAATACCTTTCTTTTCATTTTTTTAAAAAGTAAAATAAAAAAAATAACTCTCTGGAAAATTTTATTTTACACGAAAGTCTAAAAATAAATATAAAAATATATAAGACTGAATAAGACAGAGTTATTATATATATATATATATATATATATATATATATATATATATATAAAACAGAGGTATATAAAAAAATAGAAAGGATAAAATATAAGGCAGAGTTTATATTAACCAGAGCCAATAGTTTAAAAGGAAGGGTTATTTTTTTTAACAAAAGAAAGAAAAGAAGCTGGGGACGGGGTCCCACGCCCCTGCCCACACCGCAGGTGAAGCCTGCTGCACTCTTTTTTATTTGTTTACTTAAAACTTTAAAATAGTTTATAACCCTAGCTAAAAATGTGAGCTTTAAGGATTTAAAAAAAAAAAACTTTTCTCTTATACAAAATAAACTATTTTATAGAATATATTTAACATTACTAAAATACAATATTACTAATATATATTTGTATATATATCTCATATATATATATAAATATATATTAACTAATATTTTATTATCTGTTTTTTTTTAAATAGAAAACCAATTATATAAAACAACAACATATATATATATATATATATATATATATATATATATATATATATATAACATTAGGAAGATAGCTATTTATTCCTCTATGAAATATGTTTTTTTCATTTTGCTAAACTTATAACCCATTTGTTATTATTGTAATAATTTTAAAACTATAATTAGATCATTATATTATTTCCACTATGCAATGGTAACAAAACAAGAACTATATGGGGACAAAAATATTTTCTCTTTTGCTTTAATAAATAAGCAGACCATTTATTTATTTATTTGTTCATTTTTTAAATTATTTTTCTTTTATTTTATTTCCTTGCTTAACACAAAGTACATTTCTTTCTTTCTACAATAGGACTAAACCATTGTTATCTTTTTTTAAATCTAAAATATAATAAAACATCTTGTAAAAACACATAGCCCAAGTATTTTCTTTTAAGTCACTCAAATATTAAAGTAAGGTATTAATAAAACATCTTGTAAAAACACATAGCCCAAGTATTTTCTTTTAAGTCACTCAAATATTAAAGTAAGGTATTATTCATTTTCTTTACAAGAACTTATAGACATTACATATGAAAATAGGGAAAGAGAGATAGAGAGGGAGATCTATTTTCTACTTATTTTTATTTTTCCACCAAAGCCAAGATAGAAATACTTTTCAAGCCATACATTTTATAAAAATAAAAGAACAAATATTTTTACAAGGGGGGAATTATGGATCAAGGCTTCCAAAGAGAGCTTTACTCTCTTGTACCCAAACCCATACAAGGCTCAAAGCGAAAGCATATACATTGCCTTCAATATTACATGCCTTCAATATTACATAACAAAATGATGGGGAGCTCTGATACCAATACGATGGGGAGCGCACAGCGAATTCCACAGTGATGGGGAGCCTCAGTTGGTAAGACTTACTCCATCGACCACCTTGCAACTTATCACCCCAATATCATAACTCTTTTCGATGGGCGATCTACGTCTCTTGCCTATCGCCAGGATAATTACTATCGGCTGCTTTCATTTCCACTATGTTGATGCATCGACGGATCTCCATCGGTATTCTTTACCCCATATCACCCCTGATATGCCTTGATTGGTAGGACCAATGTTGTCGGTCCAATGCTAAGCTATCTACCTGATGTACTTTGTCATTCCGACATGAACCTTTACACTGCGGCTTCATTTGATGGCTTGAATCTTCCTTCGGCCAGACTATCCTCGTCACTCTGAGTGAGGAAAGTTTTCCCGCTAGCCTCTCTCACCGATAACAACTCCAATTCCTCTAGTCCAAACCTTAGCACATGGAGATGCTAGGTGATCTACTGTGCACAACCCAATTTGGTCCTTTGCGCCGCCGAACCATGAAACAGAACAGGGAACAAAAACACATTTGTACACTGAAGCCATTCCACTAATTTCGACATAAATCTTATCAGTGGAATGCTTCACATTGCCATATTGCAACAATAGAAAACACAGGAGAATGGAAATCTACAACTAAACAATTTGTAATTATAGGAAATAGAAAACCAAATTGGCAACACAGAAAATAGTTTGATTCTCCTTAATAGAATGCACGATTACATTCAATCCTTCTCTTGCTTCGATCTGATTACAATCTCTAAACTATATGCAGTTGATTCACTTCTCTGGGGTTTATAAGCTTGCCTCGTGGTACAACAACCCTATTCCAAGCAGCTGGGAGACTGATTCCAAGCGGCTGGGAGTAAACTAACTGACTCCAAGCGGCTGGGAGAAAACTAACTGATTCCAACCGTCTAAAACTAACAACTTGACCAAAATGACCTAAGTCACAAGGGACTTACAAACATAAATCAAAATACATTGGTCGTATAGACTTTATTACAATGCAAACATGATTTTCTAAACAAAACATAAATCTAAATGCCTCATGGAGGCCACCTTGTGTTAGGTGCTCTTGCACCATACACCCCTCCTAGAAAAGAACTCATATCCCATGAGTTGAGTCTATGTCTTGCACCATCGTTATCCTTCGCTGCATCATGTCTTCCCCATGATCTCTGGACTGCAACTTGCTGCCATGGAATAAAAAACTCATGCCTAGCATTGTATGCTCTACTCACACCTTGCCATGAGTGAGTGCTTGCAACCAAATGCATACTTTGCTCGCCATTCTTACTTACTATCATCTCTGCCTGAACACCTATATCCAAAACCTTGTTTGATGCTTCTTGTACTACTGCAATGGTAGAATATGTTTGCCTGTCAATTCTTGTTGGCTCTAGAGGACAAACAATGGTTCCTACTATGATAGCATCTCTGTCTTTCCAATCAACTTGTGGCTGCTTGCAAACCTACTCTTTTACCTTCTGCTGATCCATCTCAGACATCACCATCTGATCTCCATCATTCAAAACTGAAATCACCTTCAAACTGTGATCTTTGGTAACCTCACTCCTTAAGACACCCTCACTGTCCATGTCTCTGCTTCATGCATCTTCACAAACTCTTTCTTGGCTGCCTTCTTTGCTTCAACATCCTCCTGCAATGGTGTCATCACAAAAGTCTTACCATCCTTCTTGATGGTGTATGTGTTAGCATATCCATCATACAATGCTTTCCTATCAAATTGCCATGGCCTACCCAAAAGTAGGTGACAACACTCCATGGGAAAAATGTCACATAAAATTCTCTCCTTATATTCTCCAATCTGGAAATCAACATATGCTTGTTCACTTACCAAAAGTGATTGACTATCACTTACCCAAGATGCTCTGTAAGGAGTTTGATGAGGAATCCATTCTATGTTCAATTTATCCACCATTTCCCTAGACACCATATTATTTGTTGAACCAAAATCTATGACTACCTTGCATATTTTACGTTTGCTTTTGCAATTGATCTCGAAAAGAGCTCTCCTTTGTGATGGTTCAGTCTTCACTGGTTCTTTGAGCAACATCCTCTTGATCATCAGATTCTCTCCCACTTCTGATTGCAAACTCACCTCAGGAGATGTCACACTCCTTGCATCCTCTTGAGTCAATGTGGTTCTTCTCTCATTGCCATGAGAAGTTAAGGCCTTCTCTGGACACTTATAAGTTGGGTGCCCTATCTGATTACAGTTATAACATCTCATGTTGGAGAACTTGGATCCTCTGTCTGATCCATTTGTCCCAGCTCTTTCATTTGTCCTTCTTCCTCGGTAGCCTCCTCTGCTACTTGAGTCTCCAACTTGCTCTTCTTGGCTAGACTCACCACTAGGCCTCTGGTTAGGACTTCTGCCTCCAAAACTACCTCTAAAATTTTTGTCACCTCTTCCTCTACTTTGTTGCTCACCTTTTCTCTTCAGCTTCTCTTTAGCTCTTAATGCTACTTGAAAGCATTTTTCCACAGTTTCGGGGTAAACAAACTTATCTCATCTTGAATATTGATCCTCGAACCATTTAAATACCTTGCTACCTTAGCTTTGTCATCCTCCATGTACCCACAATGAAGAGTGTATTTGTGAAACTCCTCGGTGTAAGTAGCCACATCCATATCTTTTTGCTTGAGGTTCTGCATTTTCCTATAAATCTATACCTCATAGTCAGATGGAAGGAACTGAGACTTGATCTTCTCCAGCATTCTTCTCCACGAAGAGATCATACTTTTCCCATTCTTTACCCTTTCTCCTTGGGTGTAATTCCACCATGTAAGGGCAACACCTTTGAGTTTAGTTTTTGCAAACTTAACTCTCTTACTTTTAGGAACTTCTTTGTACTCAAAATAGTTGTTTAGAGCCTCAATCCACTCCATGACTTCCTCAACATTCATCTTCTCACTAAACATAGGAACATCTATCTGAGCCTCCGAAGAGTCCTTGCCAATTGCCTTGATGGCTTCCAGGTATTGCTTTTGTTCAGCCGGTATCTTTGCCTCTTCTTGTTCTTCTGCTTCTTCCTCTTTCTCTTCTTCTCCATCAGATCCATCATCTAATTTCTTTCCTATCTTCATTGCCTTCAATTCTGCCTGGAGTGCTTCCCTGACTCCAGTTTTGATCATCTCTTCTATCTCCTTGAATTTCTTGACCACTTTGGTGGTCATCCCCTTTGGAGGCATATCACTAGCCTCTCCTTCGCTCTCTCTGTCAGACATAAACATTCACAGTCAGCACCCAAACGCCAACACTTCTGCAAATCCTCAATTCGACTACAACACAATGCTCATTCAGATGTTCATCCTACACGCTACTTCATAGACCCATTCCTCTTGTCCAACAACAGATCTTGGAGATGCACTACCACTCTCTCTCGCAGTGGCTTCACTCTGCACCCTCTTCCACCAAACCTTTATTGGTGAATGGTCACGACATACCTCATTAGCCTCTGCCCACACACTACATGAATCCTATTCCTTCTCACAACTAGATAGCATGAGCAACTCTTCATCTGCCTTCTCAGTGACAAATCAAATACACAACACCTCTGCCCAGAGCTTTCACTAGCTCTGATACCAATATGATGGGGAGCACAGAGGATTCCACAGTGATGGGGAGCCTCGATCGGTAAGACTTACTCCGTCGGCCACCTTGCAACTTATCACCCTGATATCATAACTCTTTTCGATGGGTGATCTACGTCTCTTGCCTATCGACAGGATAATTACTATCAGCTGCTTTCGTTTCCACTACGCCGATGCACCGATGGATCTCCATCAGTATTCTTTACCCCATAGCACCCTCAATATGCCTGATTGGTAGGACCAATGCTGTCGGTCCAACGCCAAGCTATCTACCCGATGTACTTTGTCATTCCGACACGAACCTTTAGACTGTAGCCTCATTTGACGGCTTGAACGTTCCTTTGGCCAGACTATCCTCATCACTCTGAGTGAGGAAAGTTTTCCCGCTGGCCTCTATCTCACCGATAACAACTCCAACTCCTCCAGTCCAAACCCTAGCACATGGAGATGCTAGGCAATCTATTGTGCACAACCCAATTTGGTCCTCTGCGCCACCAAACCATGAAATAGAATAGGAAACAAAAAACACATATTGTACACCGAAGCCATTCCACTGATTCTGACATAAATCTTATCAGTGGAATGCTTCACATTGCCATATCGCAACAACAGAAAACACCAAAGAATGGAAATCTACAGCTAAATAATTTGTAATTACAGGAAACGAAAAACCAAATTGGCAACAGAGAAAATAGTTCGATTCTCCTTAACACAATGCACGATTACATTCAATCCTTCTCTTGCTTCGATATGATTACAATCTCTAAACTATATGCATTTGATTCACTTCTCTAGGGTTTATAAGCTTGCCCCGAGGTATAACAACCCTGTTCCAAGTGGTTGGGAGATTGATTCCAAGCGGCTGGGAGTAAACTAACTGATTTCAAGCGGGTGAGAGAAAACTAACTGATTCCAACCATCTAAAATTAACAACTTGACCAAAATGACCAAAGTCACTAGGGACTTACAAACATAAATCAAAATACATTGGTCGTATAGACCTTATTACAATGCAAACATGATTTTCTAAACAAAACATAAATCTAAATGCCTCATGGAGGCCACCTTGTGTTAGGTGCTCCTGCACCATACACCCCACCTAGAAAAGAACTCATGTCCCATGAGTTGAGTCTGTGTCTTGCACCACCGTTATCCTTCACTGCATCATGTCTTCCCCACGATCTCTAGACTGCAACTTGCTGCCATGGAATAAAAAACTCATGCCTAGCATTGTAGGCTCTACTCACACCTTGCCATGAGTGAGTGCTTGCAACCAAACCCATACTTTGCTCGCCATTCTTCCTTACTGTCATCTCTACCTTAAATCCTACATTCAAAACCTTGTTTGATGCTTCTTGTACTGCTGCTATGGTTGAATATGTTTCCCTGTCAACTCTTGTTGGCTCTAGAGGACAAACAATGGTTCCTACTATGATAGCATCTCTATCTTTCCAATCAACTTGTGGCTGCTTGCAGACCTGCTCTTTTACCTTTTGCTGATCCATCTCAGACATCACCATCTTATCTCATCATTCAAAATTGAAATCACCTTCAAATTGTGATCTTTGATAACCTCACTCCTTGAGACATCCTCAACTGTCCTTGTCTCTGCTTCATGCATCTTCACAAACTCTTTCTTACCCACCAAAATAATCTTGGCTGCCTTCTTTGCTTCAGCATCCTCCTGCAATGGTGTCATCAAAAAAGTCTTACCATCCTTCTTGATGGTGTATGTGTTAGCATATCCATCATACAATGCTTGCCTATCAAATTGCCATGGCCTACCCAAAAGTAGGTGACAACACTCCATGGACAAAATGTCACATAAAATTCCCTCCTTATATTCTCCAATCTGGAAATCAACATATGCTTGTTCACTTACCAAAAGTGATTGGCTATCTCTTACCCAAGATGCTCTGTAAGGGGTTTGATGAGGAATCCTTTCTATGTTCAATTTATCCACCATTTCCCTAGACACCATATTATCTGTGGAACCAGAATCTATGACTACCTTGCATATTTTACCTTTGCTTTTGCAATTGATCCTGAAAAGAGCTCTCCTTTGTGATGGTTCAGTCTTCACTGGTTCTTTGAGCAACATCCTCTTGATCATCAGATTCTCTCCCACTTCTGATTGCAAACTCACCTTAGGAGATGTCACACTCCCTGCATCCTCTTGAGTCAATGTCGTTCTTCTCTCATTTCCATGAGAAGTTGAGGCCTTCTCTAGACACTTATAAGCCGGGTGTCCTATCTGATTATAGTTATAACATCTCATGTTGGCGATCTTGGATCCTCTATCTGATCCATTTGTCCCACCTCTTTCATTTGGCCTTCTTCCTTGGTAGCCTCCTCTGCTACTTGAGTCTCCAACTTGCTCTTCTTGGCTATACTCACCACTAGGCCTCTAGTTAGGACTTCTGCCTCCAAAACTGCCTCTAAAATTTCTGTCACCTCTTCCTATACTTTGCTGCTCACCTTTTCTCTTCAGCTCTTAATGCTACTTGAAAGCATTTTTCGATAGTTTCAGGGGTAAACAAACTTATCTCATCTTGAATATTGATCCTCAGACCATTTAAATACCTTTCTACCTTAGCTTTGTCATCCTCCATGTACCAACAAAGAATAGTGTATTTGTGAAACTCCTCGGTGTAAGTAGCCACATCCATATCTTTTTGCTTGAGGTTCTCAATTTTCCTGTAAATCTGCACCTCGTAGTCAGATGGAAGGAACTGGGACTTGATCTTTTCCAGCATTCTGATCCACGAAGAGATCATACTTTTCCCATTCTTTACCCTTTATCCTTGGGTGTAATTCCACCATGTAAGGGCAACACCTTTGAGTTTAGTTTTTGCAAACTTAACTTTCTTACTTTCAGGAACTTTTTTGTACTTAAAATAGTTGTTTAGAGCCTCAATCCACTCTATGACTTCCTCAGCATTCATCTTCCCACTGAACATGGGAACATATATCTAAGCCTCTGAAGAGTCCTTGCCAATTGCCTTGATGGATTCTAGGAATTGCTTTTGGTTAGCTGGTATCTTTTCCTCTTCTTGTTCTTCTGCTTCTTCCTCTTTCTCTTCTTCTCCATCAGATTCATCATTTGATTTCTTTCCTATCTTCATTGCCTTCAATTCTGCCTAGAGTGCTTCACTGACTCCAGTTTTGATCATCTCTTCCATCTCCTTGAATTTCTTGACCACTTCATTGGTCATCCCCTTTGGAGGCATATCGCTAGCCTCTCCTTCGCTCTCTCTGTCAGACATAAACATTCATAGTCAGCACCAAAATGACAACACTTCTGCAAATCCTCAATTCAACTACAACACAATGCTCATTCAGATGTTCATCCTACACACTGCTTCACAGACCCATTCCTCTCATCTAACAATAGATCCTGGAGATGCACTACCACTCTCTCTCACAGTGGCTTCACTCTACACCCTCTTCCAGCCAAACCTCTATTGGTGAATGGTCGTGACAGACCTCATCAGCGTCTGCCCACATACTACATGAATCCTATTCCTTCTCACATCTAGATGGCACGAGCAACTCTTCATCTTCCTTCTAAGTGACAAAAATCAAATATACAGCACCTCCACCAAGAGTTTTCACTAGCTCTAATATCAATATGATGGGGAGTGCACAATGGATTCCATAGTGATGGGGAGCCTCGGTCGGTAAGACTTACTCTGTCAACCACCTTGCAACTTATCACCCCGATATCATAACTCTTTCCAATGGGCGATCTATGTCTCTTGCCTATCAGCAGGATAATTACTATCGATTGCTTTCGTTTCCACTACATCGATGCATCGATGGATCTCCATCAGTATTCTTTACCCCGTATCACCCCCGATATGCCCCAATCGGTAGGACCAATCCTGTCGGTCCAACGCCAAGCTATCTACCCAATGTACTTTGTCATTCTAACATGAACCTTTAGACTGCAGCTTCATTCGACGACTTGAACCTTCCTTTGGCTAGACTATCCTCATCTCTCTGAGTGAGGAAAGTTTTCCCACTAGCCTCTATCTCACTAATAACAACTCCAACTCCTCCAGTCCAAACCCTAGCACATGGAGATGCTAGGTAATCTACTGTGTACAACCTAATTTGGTCCTCTGTGCCGCTGAACCATGAAACATAATAGGAAACAAAAAACACATATTGTACACCGAAGCCATTCCACTGATTTTGATAGAAATCTTATCAGTGGAATGCTTTACATTGCCATCTCACAACAACGGAAAACATAGGAGAATGGAAATCTACAGCTAAACAATTTGTAATTACAGGAAATGGAAAACCAAATTGGCAACACAAAAAATAGTTCGATTCTCCTTAACACAATACACGATTACATTCAATCCTTCTCTTGCTTCGATCTGAATACAATCTCTAAACTATATGCATTTGATTCACTTCTCTAGGGTTTATAAGCTTTCCCCGAGGTACAAAAACCCTATTCCAAGCGGCTAGGAGTAAACTAACTGACTCCAAGCGGCTGGGAGAAAACTAACTTATTCCAACCGTCTAAAACTAACAACTTGACCAAAATGACCTAAGTCACTAGGGACTTACAAACAAAAAGCAAAATACATTGGTCGTATAGACCTTATTACAATGAAAACATGATTTTCTAAACAAAACATAAATCTAAATGCCTCATGGAGGCCACCTTGTGTTAGGTGCTCCTGCACCACAAAACTAGAACCATTCCTTTACAAGCTCACCAAGAGCAAGGCCTTTCACATGGCCATAATAAGTCACTAACTCAACAACTCCATAGGAGCTCACAAAGGAGTTTTCTCCATCCTTGTCTCATCTACCTACTTGAAATCTACAAAACACACAACAAGGTTCCAAATGCCAAGGGATTGCTCACCTCCCATCCTAGCATTGCTAGCAAGCCACCCCCAAGCTAGGAGGACCACTAGGCTACCAAGGTTTCACACAAACACAACGAGAAAAGTACTCATCAAAAACACACCAACACCCATCCAAGGGATACCACATCACAAAATCCATAACCATGGATTTGAAACAAGGGGGAGAGATTGGACTACTCTCCTCAAGGGGAAAGGCTTCAAACACAACTTACTCTTTTCCACACTACTTTCTCATATCCCCATTTAACCATTTTCTCTTCAAGATCAACTCATGTTATGAACTTAACCATTTTATCATCTCCATATTTACAAAGAGGGTACTCTTGCCTCTCTCACATAATGACAACCTCAAAATAAGTCCTCAAGCAAAAACAACTCCTCTCAAGGAGTGAGCTTTCCCCAAGGAGGTTCTCACCTCTCTCCAAACCCCAATACAAGGCAAGCTTCTTCCACACAAGTGGTGAGCATTTTCCATAAACAACCCATCCCAAAAACAAGAAACAACATGAAATACACTCACAAAGCACATAACAACAACTATATACAACACAAGAAAACTAATGAAAGCATGAACAAATAAGTTAATAGGCTTGAGAGTCTACCTCTCAAGCTTTCCATGGTTAAAAGGGTTGAAGAAGAGCTTCACACTAGCCTCTATCTCCAAGCTTCTACTCTTTTCCAAGACAGAAACCCAAAGAACACTCTCCCAACAAGAAAAGAATAAAAAATGCAAAGACAAAGAACCCTTCTCCCTTCAACAAGAGGGAGTTAAGTAGGCTTTTTCCACAGGCCTTGATGAATGAGAAGGTGACACTTGTCACCTTCTCCTTCATCCACACAACCCTCTCACAACCCCACAAGAATGAGGAGGTGACACTTGTCACCTTCCCATTCAACTATGCTACACACTCTCCCACAAATGCTCTCACACATGTGTGAGAGCATTGGGAGAGGGGATCACACATGGGAGACCCCTCATGAATGAGGTGGTGACACTTTTCACCTTCTCATTCAACTATGTTACACTCTTCCCCACATATGCTCTCACACATGTGTGAGAGCATAGGGAAAATGTCACACACTTGATAATCTCCTCAAGCACTCAAGACAAGGGTAACCTCAACCTAGGTGAGTGGGGTTAGGTTAGGTGAGATGGTGACATGTCAACCACCTCTCACATCTCCCAAACTTGTCACTTGACTCAAGGGCCAAGTTTAGATGACCATACAAGGGTTATATCAAGTTTAAACATGCTAAGAATGGCCTTAGACCCTAGGGGTATGACCTAGGGTCATTAATTAACCATAATTAACACAAGGGGACTCATAAATCTGTAGGAGTCAAGGACAACACTGAGAGGGGGGTGAATCAGTGTTGTATGAATTTTAACTTTTTGCAAACTTTATCTTACAAGATAAATACAAAGGAGGACATTAATGATTTGTTGAGTTTATATGCACAAGACTTATGATAATAGATATAAACCAATAATATGCACACACAGAAGAAATCATGACACAAGTTTTTTGCTGAGTGGAAAACCCTTAGGGGTAGAAAAACCACTCATGAAGTGCCTCACTGGCTTAACCTTAAAAACTTCTTACAAAGCCTCACTGGCTAAATATTATGTCTCACTGACAAATACATAGGTCTTCACTGACCACAAGCCTCACTGGCATACTATGCCTCACTGACAAACCATCACCAACAGAAGTAATAAACAAATCAGAGGGATACTCTGTTTCCATTTAATACAAAACATTTCTTCTCACATATGTCTGTCAAATGGCCATTCTATTCAAAATCAATCCTACATCCAGATATACACAACAACACTGCATATCTTGTATGTTTCATCTCTGTCTATTTATAAAGTTGCATCAATGCACCTCTTGTAATTTCTTTTCAAAGAAAAATAACCCTTCACATTCTTAGATCTGAAGAAAATGATTTATCCTTTTATGTTTGAGACCTTTCAATTTCCTTTTCTTCAACTCCTCTGCAAATAAAAACTCTTCAACTCCACAAATCCTTTTCTTAAAGAAAATTAACACAATTACAAAATATTTCTCAAATCTCTTCATATCCACCATGTTTATAACCTGCAAGAAATCCTAAACCAAACAAATTACATCTCTGCAAAAATTGTCAATCATTTTTCTCAAACAAATCATCTGTATTAATAAAAAATTATTAATCTTCATCTGCTCATTTGCATGTCCTTTCACTTGCAAAGAAAAAAATAGTCTATTGCTTTTCTCCAATCAAATCATCTCATATTTCTTTTTCCAAGATCTCATAAAAATTGTCTCCAAAAATCATTTTATTCATCAAATATCTTCTCAAAAAAATATAATCACTTTGTAAATATTTTGCTTTTCTTTCCATGAGATAACCCTTCATTTGATATGAGGAAAGAGAAAAAAACTTCCAAACATATTCCTTAAGAAAATAAATCTCCTTCATATTATTTGCTTTTATAGAAAGATGCCTTTTTTTTAATTATTTAAAAGCAAAAATATCTTCATGATAGTTGTTGCTATCAAAGCATTCGATGCTTTATAAGAAACTTTCTAACTTTACAAGAAAAAAAAAACAAATGCATTTTGCCCTTAATACTTAATATGCTCCGTATTCGATGTATTATAAATTATGCTTTTCTCAACAAAAAAACCCAATGCAATCTCCATATGATAACAAAATGATCTTCATTAATTTAGTTCTTCAAAAATTTCGATGTCTTTTGTTTTTAAGGCATGCACCACCTTTATGAAAAATCAGGCTCCCTCTTGGCATATATTATGCTCACTAACATTCGACTATATAAACTCGAGCTCCCCTTTATAAATTGCATTATTGTTTGATGCCTTTCGATGCTCATTAGAAATAATCTAACTTTAAATCATATGCATCAAAAATGACTAATTTGAAAATGATGCCTGCGAATAACTGTTCCACCGGTGGTAAAAAGGAGAGGCCGGTTATCACACGGCACTTAAACCCTTTAAACAGTCACTCAAGTGACTTTTACCTGCAATTGCAGGTCAACCTCCTTTTATAACAAAAAGTGCCATGTTAGGATTTAACAACCATGGAATATAAAATAGGATTCTTTTCTAATCCATGTTTCTGACCATACTCTTCACACATAACAAGTGACTCTCTAGGGTTTAGAGTTGTGAACCTAGGAGGTAACCATGGAATATACAGACATCTAGGAACAAAGTTGTAACAAGAACTAGACATCAATTTAATTGTTCCTAAGACTTGACACCAATAATACTAATCTTTCCCTTGTGTAAGAGAAACAAGTCTTTTCATTCTCAATACATATGTGAAGCCCATAATATACATTAATTAGACAACAACCACTTCACTCCTGATCAATAAAAACACCACCAAGAAGCATTAGTGTCCATCCTCTTGTCACCAAAATGAGTGATTTCTTACCAATGAGCTAACATTTATCAAGTCAACCCTGCATATGATGATGATGATCTTATCAAGAAAAAAAACATGAACTAACATTATTCTTCATAACTCCTGACTATCTTGATGTCCAACATCCATGACAACCTGATATGAAGATCAACTTCTCAATCCTGATCATTATTTGATATGAGTGAATAGAGCTTTACACCAAACATATCAAGACATCTGATTTTATGCATTAGACATATCAACTTATGAAGATGACAGAAGCACAACCTACATTTTGCAACTTGTTCGTGCAACATGGAGACATTGAAAAACATGGACCTCAACCATCAACAAGCATCATGAAAACATATCATAAAGCAAGATCCCACTGCCTTGAGCACAACTTGTGACTTTTAAATTCACAACAAGCGACCTCAAATGTATGACATCAATTTTCCAAACTTAAGATCAATGGCATCAATTCTCTTACCATCATTACACTAAACCAATTCCGTATCTCTGTAAACTATCTCCTCCTGATGTCCTGCAACAACTAAGGCAACTTTTGCATTGCACCATTCCTCCTGATATGAACACACTTTTGACATCAAATGACAACCTATCACCATCAATCTCCCCCTTTGTCATTGATGGCAAAACCATCTGATTGCAATTTTTCTTTCTCCCCCTTTTTGACATCTGATGACAAAGATAAAAAAATTTCTCCCCCTGTGTTGAAATACACAAACAGATCACTACTCATAAATGTCATTGGCAACTGTCCTGACAAGAAATACTAATATGAGGATGAAAAAAAAAAAAAACATATCTCTTTTCAAATTTCCCATGATAGTGACAACTCAATCCTCTGATTAACTCCCCCTGAGAACAACTCCACTTAAAGATTTTATAGCATGATCGTAACCATTATAATCATATTGAATTATAAACACTTTGAAGGCATAAACTCCTTAACCTTTCAACAAGAAATGATTTATGATGATAACAATCCTGAAGCCAACATATGACAAACCTTTTTGAATATTACCATCTGCTATTGCTGATTTTAACTTCCTCTAATGAAATGCAAGATATCACCATCAATGTCATAGCTTGAAGAACTCTGTCTGAACTATCATCCTGAATACCATCCTCCTGTTCTGCACAAGACACTTTTCACAACATAAGAACTAATTCCTTTTTAACCTTGTAATTCAAATCAGCCCGTCAAGACTACACAACAAAATCTTTCTGCAACAACACTTTTCAAAACCAAATGCAGAGACAAGAATTTAACTTCTTCCATTTTCAACCTTCTCAGGCAACATAAGAAAACATCTATCCAAGATCTTTTGTGAGCACCAACATGATATGAATAGGACAAGACATTCAACATCATCAATCTCTATGAGCATTAAATTCTTTAACAACTTATCAACACCTTGCATTCACTGAACATGTCATAGATCATGGACACCTAATACCACTCCAAAACTAGAATCATACCTTCATGAATCATATTAATGATGAAGACCAACAAAGAACATGTTAAATTATTACACCAATGAACATTCATTAAAGATCATCCTCCTGCACAAGATACCTTTTTGCAACACAAAGTCAAAACTGATATTAATTGCAAAACCACATCTAAAATAAACTATACTACACAAGAACTGCTACCTCTTGACTTTGACATTCAAACTAGCTCATCAAATAAGCACATCAATAAACTAACTGCATCATCAAGTTCTTCCTGCAACACCACTTTGCAAAACCAAATGTAGAGACAAGAAAATTAATTGACTCCTTCCATTTGTAACCTTCTTAGCCCACATAAACAAACATCTGAGTACCTTGAGAACATCCTAATTGATTTTGAACTTTCCAATCGCACTCACAAGAACTGTAACATCATGACAACTCAATCTTTGTAAGTATTAACATGACATGACAAAGAAAAAAACCAAATCACTTAACTCTATCAAACTCTTTGTGCTTGGAACCCTTGAACATCTTATCTGCAATATGACATCACATCATAAACCACTGATCACCTATATCACTGTTACACATAAACAATATCAAAGATGAATCCAAAACCAACAAAACAAGATCATCAAAATGATAAACATCAAATGATCTTCTTCTTGAAACCTTTCGGGGATACTTGATAGAACATGAATAACTCCCCCTCACTTCATGCTCTCAGTTATCCAACTAATGATGTAACTTGTGCAAGATGCACAAGTTTAGGATCCTTCTTGTCCTGAATTTCTTTTCTTTTCCAAACCTATATAAACCTTTTCTTTTCTTTGCTCAAGGTATCTACTCTAGATGTCATCAATCTATTCCTGCAAAACGGTGCCTTATGCCCAAGATTATGACATTTAAAGCATGTGACATTATAACCAATTAGAGAAGTAAAGGAATCATATCTTTTTGACGTGCCAAAAGTATTTCCATAATTATATCTTCCATGCATCCAACAGTCTCTTTCTATGTGACCAACTTGGTTACAATAGTAACATATTGCATTAGAATTCTTATTTGTCATTCTAGAAAGACTTTTGTTCTTATGCCACTCAACATTATTTCTGGCATAAGTCTTACAATTTCTAGCTCTATGACCATAGCTATGACAATAATAACAATATCCATGAAATTGAGAATAATTATACCTTATTGAATGGTATTGCCTAACAGGTGGAGGTTTGTTTGTTCTTTCTCTTACATCATTAGGAGCTTTATCTTTTGCTATCTTCTTGTCTTCCTTAGGAGCAGCAGGAGGATTTCTGACTTTGGAACACTCTCCTTCTTCAGTATTCTTTTCAAACAATAGATTCTTTTGCAACTTAGAGGATGCCTTTTCTAACTCCTTTCTTAAAGAAACTATTTCAGATTCATACTTTTCACAATCAACTTCCTTGACCTTTAGCTGATTATTGACATCTTCTTTTATTTTCCTAACTTATGCAATTTGAGCCTTCAAATCTATTATTTGTTTTTCTGCATCTTGAAGATTTGAAATTTTTTTTTGTCTTGGATTCCTTTTCCTCTTGAAGTTGCAATTTTAACCTTTTGTTCTCCATTCTGAGTTTGTTAATCTCATCAAGGCCACAAATGAGCTCACCTTCCATATCAATCTCATAATCATCTTCATTATTAATCTCAACAACAAAATTTTCATCAAGCTCTTGTCTTTTTACATTCATATTGAAGTCTTCCTTTTTATCAAAATTCTCAACTGCAGGATCATTCTTTTTGCTAGTCTTAACTAAGGCTTGTTTTTGATCATCATCAATATTTTCTCTATTCAAGACCTTATTTCTATTCTTCTTTCCCATGGTACTCCAAACACAAGATCTACTCGAGCCTATTAGACTAAAAAGGGAACCTAGGACAACACTGAGAGGGGGGGTGAATCAGTGTTGTATGAATTTTAACTTTTTGCAAACTTTATCTTACAAGACAAATACAAAGGAGGACATTAATGATTTGTTGAGTTTATATGCACAAGACTTATGATAACAGATATAAACCAATAATATGCACACACAGAAGAAATCATGACACAAGCTTTTTGCCGAGTGGAAAACCCTCAGGGGTAGAAAAACCACTCATGAAGTGCCTCACTGGCTTAACCTTAAAAACTTCTTACAAAGCCTCACTGGCTGAATATTATGTCTCACTGACAAATACATAGGTCTTCACTGACCACAAGCCTCACTGGCATACTGTGCCTCACTGGCAAACCATCACCAACAGAAGTAATAAACAAATCAGAGGGATACTCTGTTTCCATTTAATACAAAACATTTCTTCTCACATATGTCTATCAAATGGCCATTCTATTCAAAATCAATCCTACATCTGGATATACACAACAACACTGCATATCTTGTATGTTTCATCTCTGTCTATTTATAAAGTTGCATCAATGCACCTCTTGTAATTTCTTTTCAAAGAAAAATAACCCTTCACATTCTTAGATCTGAAGAAAATGATTTATCCTTTTATGTTTGAGACCTTTCAATTTCCTTTTCTTCAACTCCTCTGCAAATAAAAACTCTTCAACTCCACAAATCCTTTTCTTAAAGAAAATTAACACAATTACAAAATATTTCTCAAATCTCTTCATATCCACCATGTTTATAACCTGCAAGAAATCCTAAACCAAACAAATTACATCTCTGCAAAAATTGTAAATCATTTTTCTCAAACAAATCATCTGTATTAATAAAAATTATTAATCTTCATCTGCTCATTTGCATGTCCTTTCACCTGCAAAGAAAAAAATAGTCTATTGCTTTTCTCCAATCAAATCATCTCATATTTCTTTTTCCAAGATCTCATAAAAATTGTCTCCAAAAATCATTTTATTCTTCAAATATCTTCTCAAAAAGATTAATCACTTTGTAAATATTTTGCTTTTCTTTCCATGAGATAACCCTTCATTTGATATGAGGAAAGAGAAAAAAACTTCCAAACATATTCCTTAAGAAAATAAATCTCCTTCATATTATTTGCTTTTATAGAAAGATGCCTTTTTTTTAATTATTTAAAAGCAAAAATATCTTCATGATAGTTGTTGCTATTAAAGCATTCGATGCTTTATAAGAAACTTTCTAACTTTACAAGCAAAAAAAACAAATGCATTTTGCCCTTAATACTTAATATGCTCCTTATTCGATGTATTATAAATTATGCTTTTCTCAACAAAAAAACCCGATGCAATCTCCATATGATAACAAAATGATCTTCATTAATTTAGTTCTTCAAAAAATTCGATGTCTTTTGTTTTTAAGGCATGCACCACCTTTATGAAAAATTGGGCTCCCTCTTGGCATATATTATGCTCACTAACATTCGACTATATAAACTCGAGCTCCCCTTTATAAACTGCATTATTGTTTGATGCCTTTCGATGCTCATTAGAAACAATCTAACTTTAAATCATATGCATCAAAAACGACTAATTTGAAAATGATGCCCGCGAATAACTGTTCCACCGGTGGTAAAAAGGAGAGGCCGGTTATCACACGGCACTTAAACCCTTTAAACAGTCACTCAAGTGACTTTTACCTGCAATTGCAGGTCAACCTCCTTTTATAACAAAAAGTGCCATGTTAGGATTTAACAACCATGGAATATAAAATAGGATTCTTTTCTAATCTATGTTTCTGACCATACTCTTCACACATAACAAGTGACTCTCTAGGGTTTAGAGTTGTGAACCTAGGAGGTAACCATGGAATATACAGACATCTAGGAACAAAATTGTAACAAGAACTAGACATCAATTTAATTGTTCCTAAGACTTGACACCAATAATACTAATCTTTCCCTTGTGTAAGAGAAACAAGTCTTTTCATTCTCAATACATATGTGAAGCCCATAATATACATTAGTCAGACAACAACCACTTCACTCTTGATCAATAAAAACACCACCAAGAAGCATTAGTGTCCATCCTCGTCACCAAAATGAGTGATTTCTTACCAGTGAGCTAACATTTATCAAGTAAACCCTGCATATGATGATGATGATCTTATCAAGAAAAAAAACATGAACTAACATTATTCTTCATAACTCCTGACTATATTGATGTCCAACATCCATGACAACCTGATATGAAGATCAACTTCTCAATCCTGATCATTATTTGATATGAGTGAATAGAGCTTTACACCAAACATATCAAGACATCTGATTTTATGCATTAGACATATCAACTTATGAAGATGATAGAAGCACAACCTACATTTTGCAACTTCTTCATGCAACATGGAGACATTGAAAAACATAGACCTCAACCATCAACAAGTATCATGAAAACATATCATAAAGCAAGATCCCACTGTCTTGAGCACAACCTGTGACTTTTAAATTCACAACAAGCGACCTCAAATGTATGACATCAATTTTCTAAACTTAAGATCAATGGCATCAATACTCTTACCATCATTACACTAAACCAATTCCATATCTCTGTAAACTATCTCCTCTTGATTCCTGCAACAACTAAGGCAACTTTTGCATTGCACCATCTCCTCCTGATATGAACACACTTTTGACATCAAATGACAACCTATCACCATCAAAATCCACTTAAAAAGACTCATAAATATTTAGCACAAAATTTGTACAAACCAACAATACAACATTACAAACTCTCAAGGCGATCAAACAATAAGGTGAAACCTTACAAAAATTTCATCAATTTAATCATGCAAATAAACTCAAACAACACCATAGTCCCTAGGAGGGACTTGGTTGAGCATCATTGGTTTTAAACATGGGTAGAGTCGCGGACCTCCAATTTCCATATCCAATGGAATTAGTCTGCACACTTCAATGCACATTAGTACCCACATGCAGTATATATATCTAGATAGCTGAAGCAACACGAAATAGGGAAGCACACACATCATACACTCATAAATATCACATGATAACATTCACTTGATTCTCAAATCAAGTGTATTTTAAATCACACAATCAAGATCATAAATCAACTAATATTTCATCAATTCAAACATCTAGCTAAACCATTTCAATTGCATCATTTATAATACACCTCTAACATCATGGAATTCATAATATAATCAAGCATGTAAGATATAGCATCATCCTACAATAACTCATCAATCTAATCAAGCACAAGATAAAATTGACAAATGTCCAAATAGGAGGGATCAATAGTCCTCAAAATGACCACATGTCAACTATAATTCAAACCGTCAAGGTCTAATAGTGTAGCTAATCAAGTCGCACAAGGGTGGGCCTCACAACCTACGTGTTAGTGTATATAATATGAAGGTTCTAATATAGAATATATAAATATCTATGAAGACATCATGCTCTGACAGAGTTCTTTGAAAAGAATATTTGTTTATGCAGTTCTCTGAAGAGTATATTATGTGATCATAGATGCTGATAGATCTAGACTGTGAACAATGAATTCATTATGAGTATTAGTTCTTGTGTTGTGAGTGAAAGGATTATGTTATTTAAAGATTGAATATTTGAGTCTTGTCTGCATGATTGAAGAGTTAGAGGATTTAGTTCTTGATCATGCAAAGTATGGAAAGATACCTTGTGAATAGGCATATAGTGAAAGCCTTTGTATATAAATATGCCTTGTGAAAGTGAGGTTGTATGCAATATTTGAAGATTTGTGCATGGAACATGAAAAGGGGCAGAAGATTGGACAGGAGATTTGTTTAGTTTTTATATTAGAAGAGATTCATTGTAGACAATGTCATGAAGATTTTTGAAGACCTGCAGATATAGACAGTAGAGACAGATGTGGTGAAGATAGCAGGAGATATAGGATGTTGAAGTGGGTTACAGAGGGGATATTAAAATGACTTCATTGACAAATGATGTTCTATGTATGATGAAGAAAGTTTTGTCATTTGATGTAATGCAATGAATTAGGGAAACCCCCTGATTTGTCTTTTCTTTCATATATTCATATTTTGTAGCTAGTGAGGCATGTTGTAGTCAGTGCGACATTTTTCATCATCCAGTGAGGTTATGTAATTGATGATTTTCATGATTAAGCCAGTGAGGCAGTTTTGAGTGGTTTTTATCCCTATTGACGAGCAAGATTACACCCGTTATGCAGAGCTGTGAGGCTCAGCAATCCTGTGCAACATGGGATCAAACTCAGGTTGTGGGTGACCTATGGTGAGTTTGAACCTCTAAATTATGGGTTGGTTCCCTTAAAATATTCAATTGGATCTATGACTTTGATGTGGAAAAGGGTTAAAAAGGGCTACTAAAACACTAAAATTGTAATATAAAATATGGTGATGACCTAAAATTAATGGAAAAATGACAATCTAACTCGTAATAGATCTCATAAAATCTATCCACACAAACCACTTTTGGCAATTTGATCACAAAAATAATTCTAAGGGAGGCTGAAAAAGATTTTCTTCCTGAAGGAAAAGGGTTTTTCACAACATAAAATGAAATTTCTCCAATTGCATAGCCTAAGACCTGTGATTTTCAATGCTATCTAACACATGCAAGTATGAATGAGACAATGATATTAAAGGTTCTGATGTTTTAAACACAATAAAATCTCATCAAATTATTCAAAAAAGCAGCATTAATGGAAAGGTAGACACTTGATTCAGCTAAAAAATAAAGAAATAATTACATAAAAGACAAAATATGGAACCTATAACCTGCTGTAATCTCTATATAATCTGTAAAAATGAGTTACAAAACCCTCTTTCTCTCTCAAAGTGTAAAGAGCAAAAAAGGCAAGAACTAGAAAAACCTAAGTTTTTCTTATAATATATAATCTGCTCTCTCCAAGAGACCTAGAAAGGTCAACTACAGTCAACTGCCTCTAAAAATAAGCTCTCAAAATTGATTTGCAAGCAAACAAGAAAATCCCTAAAAATAAGGGCTGTAACTATCCCAAATCGAGCAAAAATAACTCTAAACTACTCTCCTCCATATGTTTGACCAAACTCTCTAAAATTGACCAAAAAAGCCATGCAATGAACTCAAAAGTCCTTAGTTAACTCCACTTCTCCAAATTTGCATGTTTTTGGACTGCAAGTGGTGTGGGCAAAGAGTAAAGTAATTTTGGATAATTACTTTATTATGAGTTACATTTTGTTCTATTTTCTTAATTTTACAACTTGTGACAAAATAGTAAAGTAATTCATAAGTACATTACTTTACTATTTGTTTACATTATTTGAGTTGTAAAAACATGTAAAATTTGATGAAAAGAACAAAACAACACCTTATCTCTCCCTTTGATTTACATGAATTGTATAATTGCATTAATAAATGATGCCACGAAAAAACCAGGCCACCATGCATGCAAAAGATAAAAATATCTTCCTCCTTATAGCTCCATGCATACATAGATTACATCATGTAAACCACCTTATAAATCCCTTGCATGCATACTTCATCTTCTTACTGTGTCTTCTTGTTCTCTCTGTATTTTCTCCTTCATGGCTACTTTTTCTGAGTTTTAAAAGCTCTTAACAAAAATGGAAAGCCCGCTGCCTGTAGCTCTTCTTCCTTGCAAAAAACACAAGGTATGGTTTCATTCTATCTTGTCATTTGGGCTTCTTGACTATACATTTTTTGATATGATAAGGGTTTTGAAAAAGATTATATGGGTTTGTATTTTTCTTGTAGAAATGTCTCCTCCTAGTTGTGACCATGACTAATGTATACATATACTTTTGTTTTCCTAAGAAAGAACTTGACCCATGGAAATGTATCTCCTGATGAGTAAAAAATACTTTGGTTCTTTTGTTATAGGAAAGAGAAGACCGAGCTCTTTGTATTAGTCATAACATGACAAGGGTTTGAAAAAAACTTTTGTGGGTTTACATTTTTCTTGAAGAAAAGTTTCTTCCTGGTCATGGCCTATAGCTCCTCTTCTTTTTTCTATGTATTTCTCTCCTCTATATCTGCTATCTGGTCCTGGAAACCCTGGAAACCCTTTGTGAAAATGAACACATGGACACTATTGCCCTTTCGGCCTTTCTGCGAAAGATATGAGGGTTTTGAAGTAAGATTTCTCCTCTTGTAGCAGTAGTTAACTTGGTTTTCATATCTTGAAGAAAAATGTTTGTTCCTGGATGTGTTTAACATCTCACAAGGCATAAAGATACAAGGGTTTGAAATGAAACCCTACCTTTTTGTAACTTCAACTAAACTGGGTTTTCATTCTTTTTATATTTTTTACTTTTCTCTACAAAAATGATGGAAAAAAAGTACTATTTGCTGAGCACTCCTGTATATTTGCATCATGTCTATTTGTTCTTTATGTCTCCTGTAGATAGACCTGTCATTTGCTTTGTGCTTTTCCTCTTTCAGGTAGATGTAAATAAAAGAAGATGATTGTCCTACTTTTCATGAAATGTAGACTGTATCTCATCATATGATAAGGGTCTTGAAACATATCTCCATCATAAAATGGAAGATGATGTTCCATCTGTAGCATGACAATACATCATATGCATTTTATCTCTTCATTTGTCTAATGCTATTATAATTGTGTCTATGAGGCTCACATGCTATAAGGTTCACTTCTCCATTACAAAACATGGGATGTTGTTCCATCTTTGACTGTGGCATTTATTGATTCTCTTGCACACCCATTGGTTTCTGTATATGTACTTTGTGATACATTCTTGGATGTCTCTTTCATGACTCTATTGTGTTGTAAAGTATAGAAGATATGGACAATCTTGATGGTACAACCACATTTCCTCTTTGCATTATCATGACCGTGTATTGACTGGGTATGTCTTATGCATATTACATCATATAGCATTCTCCTTTTTGGTAGCATTAAGAGCTTTTCTTGACTATTCCACCTTGACTGTACCTACTCCTGTTCTTGGTTTTCTCATGATGTTGCATCATTTTAAACACATACTTTATGGCTTTCAAATATTCTATATTAGATACATTTATGAAAGTGATAAGGACCATTGTGCTCATCATCTCTTGGCATTTGTTTGCACTTGCTTTGATGAACTTACCTCTAAAGAGACTTGAATGTTACCTTTGAATGTCATCTTGAGGTTTGATCATGAAAACTATCCACTCTTACATACACTTGGTACTCCTCTTGAGAAGTATGACTGTATCTTCAATCCCTATGAGGGTTTTCCACTCGTGACATCTATTGTGTCATGGTCTCAATTTTTGTGTGATTCATTTGTCCTACATGCTTGAACATTTAGTATTTGACTCCTTCATTTGTTAAAGCATATTATCAAGTTTTGGTGTAGGAGCACTAAGAGATTTTGTCTTGTTTTGACCTCCATTTTATTTTGTTTTGTCCAATAAGGTCCTAGAGACTATTTTCATGATGTATTAAGGCTAAAATACCATGTTGTAATAAGGACTTGGTCCAAAAGTGTATTGCTATCATAGGATCATGGAGGACAGTCATATGTTTCTCATATTTGTAAGCCTTGTCAAGGTATATTCCAAGAGTCAAGGCATGTTCAAAAGAAGTCTAAGGCTTCTTCACAGCCTAATCACATTGTAAACAGGTTTGAAGACTCATAATCACCAAGGATTATGCAAACACACTAAGGATTAGTTGCAATTTCAAAACTGTCCACAAACTGCCAAAGGAGTTCAAAGTAGTTGCAGCCCCAAGATCGACCAAAAACCAGTTTCAAAGAAGTTACCAAGGGGTAAGCAAGGCTATATACCCTTGGCCATGATTGTTGTATGAAGGAGAGAAGTTTATAAGTAATACAAATCAGTCTTTTGTTGTCTTTTCATTGTTTTTTCTGAATTTGTTGAAGAACAGTCCGTACCTCTCTAATGTATGAAATTATTGTGCCTTCCATGCCATTGGGAAATGAAGAGTGTTGAGTCATCTTCCTTTTAGATGTGTTTTTAAGCAATGATCTTGTGTTAGGAAGAAGTTGTAGTCATTTTCCATAAGACTATTTTTTTTTTGAATTTGTTGTTTCATTGGAAAAAAAAGACTTACAATAGTCCGTACCAATGCATTGTACGGCTCTGTCATGAAGTCTAACTTACTTGGGGGTGGAGTATAGTGAAATAAATTTCTTTCAAGTATATTTTGAAGCCTTGACACTAGAGATAAAGTAAGTTATAACAAATCATTGAGGGACTGCTCTTTACAACTCTATTTTCTAGTAAAATTTGCTGTTCCAGGCCGTACAAAGAGAATGTATTGAACTGTTGTCATTTCTCCATGCTTTGAGTGGTTAGAGAATTGAATCTACTTGCATTTGAATAGATTTTGGTGGTTTGAAGTTGCAGTATAAGAGAGTTATAAGAGTTTGTTCAAAAAAATAGTCCCATAGAACCCTAAACAAGGGTTTTGCCTCTCATAATGAGGAATTGACCATCCCATAGTCTTCCAAAGCCATAAGACCTATGGGATGGATGTATTTGATTTTACTTTGAATGTTTTGGTTGTCTACAGGGGTGGAAGGACTGATTTGTGCAAGATTTGTTGGGTGGCTTGATAAAACCATGTATTAAGCCATTGGAGAAGCTTGTATGAAGCAACAACAGTAGGGAATTTGAGGACAGTCGACTCTAACAACAAATGAATAGTGGATTCTTTGGTTTTGGGATGCCATTGGCATGTCTGAGGGGTCAAGGGAGTTATAAGCCATCATTTGAGGGTACTTGCTTCACAAACTAGGCCTAATTAGGGCTTAAAACCACTAGGAGGGTTATTGGTTAGGGCATACTTTGCAAAACAACCAAACCCATTTTGGAGTATGTTGTGGGGAAGCATAAAGGGTATCTTCCAATTGTCTGAGATTTGTATTTGGGTGTCTGTGCAAGAAGATATTAGGACTTTTCTTTGTATTTAGGGCTACAAGCCATTTTTGAGGTTTGTGAAGGAACTACTAGTTCGAAGTTTGATCCACCTTTGCCAATGGATGGGATAGGGTCTAGTACATTTCTAAACACCATTTCCAAGAAGAATTCAAGATCCTTAACTATTGTTCCCACTTTTCCATGAAGATCCTTATTTTTGGGCTTTTGGGGTGAATAGAACCTTGTCTTGTTTATCCTTCTTTTTGTATCCAATTTGCCTCTACATCAAGTTTGATGCCTTCACTTTCTATTTTCAAGTTTGATAAGAAGTAAATAACTTGTTTTGATACAACACTGAGTCACCCCCCATCTCATTGTTGATTGTACTCCAACAAGTGGTATCAGAGCACAGATTCCCTATAGAAGTCTAACCGGCTTGGGTAGATCTTGATAGTGGAGTACCATGGGAAAGAGTAGAAGAAATAGAGAAAAGAAAGATACCAAGAAAAAGGTTGAATAGCAAAACCCAGTCATGTCATGTGATGAATTGTTACATGAGCCATCCTTGAAAATTGACACAAAGTGTGATAGAGAAAATGACTTTATTGTTGAGTTTGATGAAAATGATTGTGAGGTTGATGTTGAAGGAGAACTTATATATGCCTTAAGTGAGATTAATAAATTCAAAAAGGAGAACCAGAGATTAGAGTTGGAGTTACAACAAGAAAAGGACTCTAAGGACAAAGTTGTTTCAGACCTTGAAGAGGCAAGAAATCTGATTATAGATTTAAGGAGTCAAGTTGTTGAATCAGACAAATTGATTATCAGTCTAAAGACTGAAATTGAGGAAGCCAAAAGAGTAATAGATGTAAAAAAATCTAACCTTGAGGTAAAAAGAATTGAATGTCTAAAATTAGAGGTAGAAATTGTCAATCTAAGAAAAGATTATGACGGTCTCAAGGTTCTGTCCAATAAATATCAGGAGTTTGAAGAAAGCACAAACAAGTTGAATGACATGTTGAGCAAACAAAAGCATTACAAGGACACAAATGGTCTAGGTTATGAAGAAGGAGAGTGTTCCAAAGCAAGAAATGAACCTAAAACGAAGATAGACTTGAGTTATCATGCTAGTGCTCTAGAATATCAAAGAGGAAGGACGATCAAGTCTACAAGATCTCTATCAACCACGCACTCAATGAGGTACAATTACTCTCAATTCCATGGTTATTGCTATGCATGTCATGTTTATGGTCATAGGGCTAGAGATTGTAAAAGAAATGATTTTGGATGGAATAAAGAGAAAAGTTTTTATAGCTAGTCAAATCAGGACTACAATAATGCTTGTTATAATTGCAATAAAGCTGGTCACATAGAAAGGAATTGTTGGATGCATGCAAGAAAAATGGGATATAATAAGAACTCCTTTGAATGGATAAATAGAAGGAACAAAATCATTTTCTTTAACTGTCATAAGTGTAGTGTATGACATCTTCTACGAAGCAATGGATGGATGACATGCTTACATATGGCTCCAAAGTCATTAATGGGGTCAAGACCATGCATGACAAGGTGAAAGTAGATGGACACATGGTAAAAGATTTGAAGGAGGAATTTCAAGACCAATTGGGTACCCATAGAATTAGGGCATTAAGTTAGTCAATTTTGGCAGTTAATTTTTCTTTATATATCCAAGTTTTCAAATTGGGTCATGTTATGAATCAATTACTAAAATTCAATTGAAAAGGATGGAATCTAAGGCATGTTCAATAAAAAATCTTTTGAAAATTGATGAGTTGTGGGAGGTGATGTATAAATTTTGCATACATGGAATACAATAATTTTATATGTTCCTTTCATTGTTCTTGTTCCTCATATATTTGCACCACTTTGTGTAACTGATCAAGTGTGTAATACTAATTCAGTAAAGTTAATTTATTATGATTTCATCATCTTAACAAAATTCAGGAATTGGATTTTTACAAAATAGAATCATTTTATTTTTATTTTTCTCTAAACCCTAACACCTTTTGTCCTTTCTTTATAGATATAATTAAATTAGGAATAATTTGAGGAAACTTGTAGATCTACTATTTAGAATTCCTTGCCTAGACATGATGTCAAAAATAGAGTTTGATATATCAAGTAAAGAAGGTGTATTGGACAGACAAATGCCTCATTATTAGATGATTGGATGGAAATAATTAACCTAAGGGTAGATTTGTTAGAAGAAGAAATGAAAGAGCTCAAGACTATTCACAACAATGCAATGGATATCATAATAGGTGTGTAAGAACCAATTGATAAAACTTAAGGGCATTTCTATAGAGATTGCTAGGAAGTTAATGATTTAGTACATTTAAAGCATCATCTGAAGGAGGTGTAATATCAAGAACTTGGCCAACCAATATCCTTTAATCCACCCTCTTTTGACAAATTAATTTCCTTCTAGTTTTTATTTAGAGAATCTGAGAAGTAGATACCAAAGAGGCATGCAATACAATATTATAATAATAGGTGTGTAAGAACTGATTGATAAAACTTAAGGGCATTTCTATAAAGATTGCTAGGAAGTTAATGATTTAGTACATTTAAAGCATCATTTGAAGGAGGTGTAATATCAAGAACTTGGCCAACCAATGTCCTTTTATCCACCCTCTTTTGAAAAGTTGATGTCCTTGCAGTTTTTGTTTAGAGAATCTAAGTAGATACCAAAGAGGTATGCAAAACAATATTATATTTCAAATGTTTATGCCACATATCACTTCAGATTTGATTTTATCAATGGACTAGATATGTAGGTGATGAATGATTATTTGACTACATTTATAGATTACAGGAGAAGAGAAATTGGCATAAACAATAAAATTATTATTGAAGATGCTAGTGATTAGGAGGGAACCAAAAAGGATGAGGCCCCTTGCACTTTATGCCACACATTTAAATTTCTCTTATTCCAAATGTAACATTCAATTTTTTTATGGTGGAACTATTTAAATTTTAATTTTGGGTCTGAGGATATTTGAATCCTAGTGCTTGATGTAAAAGGATTATTGAATTTGATGCCCAAGAGGTTGTATATTTATAGAGAATTTAAGGGCATTGTTAAGGGATTGAACACTTGCTATAGAAGTAAGGAATTAAATTAGTCAATTTTGGTAGTTAGTTTTTCTTTGTAGATCCAAGTTTTCAAGCTAGGTCATGCTATAATGAACCAATTACTAAAATTCAATTAAGAAGGATGGAATCCAAGGCATGTTCGACTAAAAATCTTTTGAATTGATAAGTAATGGGAGATGATGTATAAATTTTTCATGTGGAATACAATAATTTTATATGTTCCTTTCATTATTTTTTTCCTTAGACATTTGCACCATTTTGTGTAATTGATTGTGTGTAATATTGATCAAGCAAAGTTGGTTTACTATGATTTCATCATCTTAACAGAATTAAGGAATTGGATTTTTTGTAAAACAAATTCATTTTTTCTCTAAAACCTAACACCTTTTATCCTTTCTTTTAGATCTAATTAGATTAGGAATAGTTTAGGAAACTTTCAATTCTACCATTTAGAAAGTTAGATCTAGGGTATGCAAGTAACTAGATTGTTGGTAATGAATAATATGATGACATCTAAAAGTTGTTAGTGTAGGAATATTAACACTATTAATTATTATTTAAAGAAGTAATTATGTGTATATTCTCCACATGGCTTCAAGCCACCTTAGGTGGTTAGGTGTCGACTTGGAGAGTCCAACATAACTCTCCAAGCCACTTGTCGACACTATTTCTGCCACCTCTAGTTGAGTGTTGAAGTCGACTCAACCTATCTACCTTATATGTACAACTACCTTGTTCATAATCAAATTACTCTAAATTGTAATTAGCAATGCGTTAGTCGATCTTGTTTGGCTGATAGGCCATTCTATATGTGCACACATCTTGTAACTACCAAAAATTTGGTAGTCCCATTATTTTTTGGTCATCCAAAAAGTTAAAAAAATTCATCATAAAAAAAAACCTGTTTGATTTGGTAGTCCTTCATTTTTTCATCATCAGAATACACAAAAAAATAAAAAATAACAAAAAAATATATTTACGACATCCCTTCCTATTACCCATTTGCCTAATTAATTTCATAGTATAGTGTACCACAGAGCGCACTTTGCCATGATGTCATTTAAATGTACCCTATCTGGTATTTTATTTTATTTTCTGAAAGAAAGGAAAAAATGGTTGAAAGCAAATAACCCAGGCATATCAAATTGCAAGATTTGAGCTAAAGGGTATATGAGCAGAAAACAAAAGAATCACCTTCGGAGGAATCGATTCAAGGTCATGGAGGAAATCTTTGTTTTTTAAAGGTATTTGTATTAGTTCTTTGTTTTTCTAGCACAAAAACTAAACTTTTTTTGTTGCAATTTCATTAAGCACAGAAAACTGAACCCTGATTACTGTTTTTTTCTAACTATGCCAAAATTTGTTTCAATGCAAGATATTTACATTGCCTCCTTCCTTCAATTTTTTTAACATGCAGAACTATTCCCTTGGTTCTTTAGATAAAAGGGTTTTCAAAGAAAGATCATACGATTTCTGATTTATACATGCAAAAAAAATTGGGGATGCCGATGCAACAACAAGATCGATTCCAGGTTCATGGAAGTGGTCTATGAGGAGCATGGGATCAACCCCACAAGCTACTACAATGGGTCATTTGGTCTTCATATGGAGAAAGTGAATGCGTATTGCAATGTGGCTAACTGTCAGAGATTTGTTCCATGATTGTTTTCATGGATCTCGAGCCTCAGCATGGACAACATTAGGATAGGGCCCTATGGCCAAGGATTCCACTCGAATAACTTTGTCTTTGGTTGGTCTGGCATCACAAACAACTGGGCCAAGGGCTATTACATAGAGGGCATCGAGCTCATTGATGTTGCCTTGGACGTCCTGCACAAGGAGGCCGAGAACTATGATTTCCTATTTTCTCTTATGCTCTTATTTTTATTCCTACTTCTAGGGTTTTAGTTGTACCATTCTCTGGGAGGAGGCACAAGATCTAGAATGGGGATAATAGACATGGAACTATTGTCAGAACACCATGAGTGCAAGGAAAAAATGATGGAGAACTTTGCCTCAGGTTGTCAAGATTGGGGCTTCTTTCAGGTATATTAATTATCATTTTCAGTTGTATGGTCAAATGACTCTCTTTTTTATTTGCAGTTGAAAGATTTATCATTTCAATTAAGTACAGTACCTTTTGGTGTCGAGCTTAAGCAATATACACTATTTCAAGGAAATGGCAACATTATTATGATTAAGATTTATAAGTCCTTTAGTTAGGAATGGTGCTGCCGAAAGATTTCAGGCCTGCAAATTTTTCATCTACTAGGGCTTCAATTTTAGGGGAGGTGAGAGCTCATGGAGACATCGACAACTTTCAGGGTAAGGCTAAGACATCTGCTAGGACATCTTTGGACAATGGATGCAAAAAGGATGCCTCTGCGAATAATGTTGGCCAGGGCTCATTCCCCATGGCACTTTCCTTCGACAACTCTGGAGGTCAAGTTGGGCTTGAAAACAGTACTTGATCACCTGAGTCTTCACCATGTTCCTCCAAGATCTTGTCCTCATATTATAGCTCCATTTATACACCCTCCTTTGCAGAAATAGTCAAATACGGGCAGAGTAGCGATATACGACTTGTAAATTCATCTGTGGTGGGCACTTCTCTGGAAAACCCTAGATCTAGGTCTGACTCTCCAGGGGCTTTCTCAAATCCATGAATGTCAGGTATTTCTAGCAGGAGGTTGGTTCAATGCTTAAGAAAACCTTAGGAAGTGAATTTTAGCACTAACTTATTAAAGGAAATGCATGAAAATGAATTTTTTTTTGCGGAGAATGGGTTGATTGGAAGGTTCAGTCATTTTTGGCCTAGACTTCTTGTATTACATGATTGGATTTCAAAAGCTTGGGGTCCCCTAATGGAGAAAAACTTGGAAATCTACCCCAGTGCTAAAGGTTTTTTCATAGTAGTTTTTGACAGCAAACAAGACAAAAATACTATTCTCAATCACACATGGCTATGGGGTGAAAGCACACTGCTTCTTAAATCATGGCACCCAAATTTTGATCTAGCCACCAAATCTTTTGTTGTTATACCGATCTGGGTTTGCCTCGCTAATCTTCCCCTACATTTTTGGTTTGAGTCTTGCTTTGCAACAATTGGCAATTCTCTTGGTAATTTTGTAAGTACAGATGCAAATTCAAAAAACTTCATACACACAACCTTTGCAAGGATTTTGGTTGAGATGGACAGCTCCAAAGCCCTCCCAGCAGAAATCATCTTAAATGCAAATGGTAACAGATGGTTGCAAACTTTGGACTACGAAGGTTTAATTTTCAGATGCAAAAGATGTTACGGAACTGGTCACATTGCAGTAGATTGCCCCAAGGTGAAAACGCATGCAAAATGGGAGGCGACCTAGTGGAAAGATGCCTGTCCCAAGCACTATTCAGTCTCAATCTCCACCAGAATTTGTAGCTCATCAAAAAATGATATCAGCACGAAGAATGAGGATAAGCTTTGTGAGCCTTCTACAACATCTAATTCTAATCCAAAATTGCGTCCTTTGATCGAACTGTGCGGATCTAATTGCATTGAGGATAGTGATGTTTCTTCTACAGTTAATCATTCAAAATCCACTAAAGTGAATGAGGGTGATCATACAACAATGGATGGATTTCCCCTCTCTCAGACTCCTCCACTAGCTACAAATGATCCTATTGGTAAGGATGGGGAATATAATTGGCAAACAATTAGGAATAAGAAACAGATTAACAAGCTAAGAAAGTTGGGTTGTAACGATTCATAGCTTTGGTCCTCCACCATTTCAGTCCCAGAGAAATAAATAACCGGGGGGTAGATGAACGACTCAAAGCACAAAAAAAGGAGGATGCTATTTTCAATATAATGGAGTGTAAAAATAAATTGTTCTCTATAGGAAATTTGGGCATCAAATCTCAGTAAACAGCCCCACAGGATTGTATTTTATCTGGCGACCCTTGGATGGTCACCCGTGGGCCTTTGTGCGTTTTGTCGTTTGGTAGTTTTTTAGCCCTTTACCTTAGGAAGTTATGGGTTCTAATTGTAGTGTTAGAACCTTGAAGATAGATTTTAGCAGTGGTTTATATGAATGTTTTGTGCCCATGCTTTATTGGGATGTCAGGGTTTGTTAATAATTGTCTCTGGACTGATGCAAGCATTATCTCTTGCTTATTACACCCCTATTCTTAGGGCATGCACTTGGTTTAATTTCATTTTTATTTTAATATGGGGTACGGCTCCCTTATGCCTATTTTATGGATCAAAAAAAGATCTACAAGTCCTTTAAATATCCACTTAGGCCTAACCATGGTAGCCCTGGTGTTGTAAGGGGTTAGTCATTTTGTATTGAGGCAAACTTTCTATGGTACTGCCAGCTAATTAATCATAAAATTCTTGGGTTTGTGTTGGAGCAAATGAAAGGAGCTGTGAGAGGTTTCTTCAAACTTCCATTGGAAGAAAATCTCAAGTATGGTATCCAAGAGAGTGAAGGCTATGGTCAGGCCTTTGTAGTATCTGATGAACAGAAGCTAGACTAGTGAGACAAGTTTTATTTGGTGAGTGTCTTCCTCAAGATACCAAAAACATGGATTTCTAGCCAACAAGACTGATGAATTTTAGGTATGTTTGTTATTGCCCATTGCCTAGACCTGGTAAGGTAGGAAGGAGGTAGAATAATAAAGGAATGAGAAGTAAAATGAATAGAGATACAATGTACAGATTTTTGTTAAGCCTAAATATTTTTAAATGACCTTACAAGGAAGAGAGATGGACCTCACATAGATGCAGGTCCATGGACATCAGGGAATTATTTCCATACCCAATTGAGGAAACATATCATATTACCCCTAATAAATATTTTTTGTATGCAGGTGAATAGTAAATGAGTTTTGCATTGAACTTTAAAGGCTCTCAAATAATCTATTGAATCTAATAGCAGAGACTCTGGGGTTTTGAGGCTAACAATTTTATTAATCTTGAAGGAAAGTAGTTGTAGGAAATTCGAAAGAACTATTATCCAAAGTGTCCAAAGGCCTGATCTTGTGTTAGGAATATTCCCGCACTCAGATTCATCATACATAATTCTATTGTTATAGGATGATGAAATAGGAGGATTATATATACGCAAGGGTGAAGAATGGGTTAGTGTTCAACCCATTCCTGGGGCTCTTGTGATCAACATTGGAGATATGTTGGAGCTATTATTTTCATCTCCATTTCAATCTCAAGGTTAAATTCAAATGTATTTTGATTTTATAATTTTACCCAACCCATAGGATGGTGTTTACTCTTAAACATTTTAGGAGTGGTGTAGTGGTTGTATCTGGGTATTTGAGTTAATTCATGCTGGACATGTATGATTTTCTGGAAGATGTTTGGCTATGCCATTCATTTGGAGGGCAATGCTACAACTTCACTGCATTTGTAAGACACGCTGTGCCTCTAAGACTGCTTATTTTCACCTTAACAGCTCATCCATTCATTGGTTTGTGAAATTCTTGTTGTTCATATGCCAATTTTTCTGTAGCGGCTACTTGTCTTTGAATTATAGGATTTAGAGGCACAGGGATGCAAGGATAAGCACTTTAGTTTTCAGTATAGAAGTCTTTTTCTCCTTTCTTTCTTGTAAGTTTGATGAACAATTCTTGTTTTTTGTCGGGAAACTGCAGTCAACACATTCAGGGAAATAGAAGCATTTTAATCCTCCAATCCAACAGAAATTGTTACCATTTTTATTAAGGATTATATACATGCTTCCAAAGGTCTTACTAAGGTGTTTAATGAATTGGGGTTATCGAAGTACTGGTTCTTGGTGTCTAAAATGCCCAAGAGTGGGGAAGATTGGCTGATTGTGACAGAGATGGTAGCCAACAATCTGCACTTGGTTGTGTTCACTTCCATGTCATCAAAGGAAGATACTGAAGGCATTGCATATCAATGGAGATATGTTGTTGAAAATGAGCGTGAGTAACATGACTCTTAATAGTTATTTTCTTGAGACATTTGCATCATGTCATAGAACCTGCAATGTATTGGAATCTCTCTGTGCATTATTCATAGATTATATTTTTGTTGTGTGTTCTAGTTCTGAGTGTAAGTGAGTTGGATCTTGTTCTATGTGGTGGTAATTCATTATATTGTATTTGTGCCTGGTGTTAAAACACTAATTTTTAAGCGGTTTGGAGTTCATTCAACACGTCTGTTCCATAAAAAAATAGAGCTTTGGCATTTGATTTCTAACACATTATAGGAATTTGCAGCTGGTGATAGTGGCATCAAGCTTGGATCCTATACAAACCGAAAAGAATCAGTACCATTAAATTCAAATGCAGCTTCATGGTTTCTGGAGAAGTACTTTACTACAATTCTTGATGAAAGTGGAACGTGCAAGGATCATTCTTCTGCACTTATGAGTATGCTCAATGCCTGTTATCAAGCGGTAGGGAAATACCCAACTTTCTTGCAGTGAATTTTTACATGGTATGTTGGTATTTTGATTATTGCCTCATTTCCAAGATATGACACCTTTTATGTTAAAGAGTAGATTTTCTTGCCGATAACCATTGTCAGATCTCAAGAGAAGAAATGGAGATGGCTCATAGTGAGTCTGGATTGCTCCTGAACAATTTGATATTAAAGGTCAAGAAACTTCCAATAACCATGATCATGTTACTTTTTTCTACATTTGAATGTCCAACATATTGCGTAGAGGAGTGATGGAGGGGGAGCTTTTGATGCCATAGACAGGCTTAATGGTAGATCTTAATGTGGATGCAATACTGTCACTGCTTACCAGGTTTCTAACTCTAGCATTTGCTTCTTGTTATAAATGTTTCCTTTGGTATCCAATGCTCTTATTAGTGAACTTGTAAGTGCTGTTAAAATTTTTGCAAATAGATGGTTTCCTTCCACATCAAGAGTTCTCAAAAAAATTCAAAGGAAAGCTTCTAGAATTTGCTCGTGGCTGTTTGAATCGAAAGGGATCCAGGATCAACTTTATGTATTGATTTTATGATTATCTTTTTAGTTGGTATGAAGTTGAAAAACATGGGCAGAAGGTGCTTGAGTCTTAAAAGATCAATTGTATTTTGCAGCTAGGGGCAGCAAATGGAGTCTGCAAAAATGTACCAGTTCCTTCAAGATCATCTCCTACAACACATGGTTCCTCGATTTCTAACCAACCTCTACAGGCTTCACAGGCTTCTCTCCCCCATTTACTCAGTTTGTGGGTCTAGTACATATATCGCAATATCATCATTTGCCACAGATAGATTTTTCTAATCTATGAAAAAATGATGCTTCTTTTCCTCTTCCTACCGAGCAGCAGAATGGATGATGTGCTATCAAGTCATATCTTTGTTATGTTCACATCTAGCTTCCTTTTAGACACCAAATAGAACAGCTACAGTTTCACGATTTAGATTACTGCTAGCTGGTTTACCAATTCTCTGTGAAATCTTTTCATAGACGCAGACCAAGATAATTTTGGTGCTTTGCTATCGAAATAAAAATAGAACTTTTACACCAAAATTTAGGGAACAAGTAGTTAATTTTGGAAGAAGGCTACAATTGCTGATTCTTTTGGGGGCTTCACTTGGCTGTGTGGGTTGGAATACTAGGACCCATATCCAGAATGAGCCCAAGTTTGTCCACAGATGTCTTGGTGTTAATTTTGTATTAATCAAAGAAATAGGAGAAGAGATTGTATTCTCCATATAGGACTCAATGAAATGAGAGATTCATTTTTGAACTCTCACGATTGCAAAAGCCAAGAACTAACATTCAATATTTGTCCTTCTGTTGATAACATGGACATACTATTACAGGCACAAGTTTGAAGCTACTTTTGAGTCCTCACTCACTTTTTGGATTCTATTTGCTTGTATCTGTTCACGGAGACATTTCATATAATAATATGAGCAATCTATTTCTGGGTAGAGTTAAGACATTTGGAAATATGCATTATAAGAGGCACATGAAAGTGACTTGAATTGGATGTCAATTTTCATGCGGCAAATTGTTCCCAGGCAAAGTCAAAAGTTACAAAAAAAAAGCTTTATTGAATGGCACATATTTGAAAAAAATAAAATACATCTTTATATAATGGATAAAGTGCAATAAACAAACGATTTATTTAGGATAATGAGTTGGGACTGAAACTATTTGAAATAAGTGTATTGAAATAAATATGCGTTTTAAATAGTGGGCGGAAGGGTGGGCACCCTATTCACTCATATCAAGTGAAAGAGTCATCTTCAATGACAATCGAACTAATTTCATAGTCATCATTTCAAGTAATGTTTCTTTAAGCATGGAGAGATAAATTATAAAGGTTGGCAGAGGTCTCTCTCGGGGAAAGCTAGACTCAAGAAAGATAATCATCATCAAAGTAATTCATGTGGTGAGAGTCGAGCAATAATAATAGCTTCTACACTCTTCAACAAGACTGTGGTTTTGAGATCCTTCTAGCACGTATTTCTTTCTCTTTCTCTCGCTAACCCTCATTTTCATTCCTATCTTGAAGAGCTCGGCTTGAAAATAATCTACAGCTTCAATGGAGGGCAGTTCAAGATTCATAGCTCGCATTGCGATTAAGGGCTTGGTAAACTTGGGAGTCGATACTCCAATCCAATTAGAAAGCTCGGTGAGACAAATGGCTTTCAAAGGAGGAATTACAGATCAAAGACTAAAGAGAGTCTTGCGAATCCATGATGATCTCATCCTAGCAGTAGTAAAATCATTCTTGGCAGTGGTTTCTTGGATTCAGGGGAAGCTTACAAAGTAGATACCAGTATTTCCTGGAGGTTTCTCGCTTCTCTGTTGGATGTAGGGGTTCCCAAGGCCAAAGCTTAGACAGTAATATCCAAGCTCTTCAAAGCAGATATTCTTGGTGGTTTAGACAAGACTCTCAGAGCAGTGTTCGCAGGGATTGGGGTTCCCCATCCAAGAGATATCCCTCTGCCTCAGGACTAGGGCGAAGTGATTATAGTTTTTCCCTTCATCCTCAATATGAAAGGAATGTCTTTGATAGAGCATGGAGAAAAGGTGGAGAAATTGGTGTCCTTCCTCAAAAAGATGTTACAAATGGAGGTTGTGAATGGTCAGTTTGAATGGGTGCAGTCTTTCTAGGTCTTGGCACAGGAGATGAACTTCATGTGACTCCATGGCTGCCCCCTGGTAATTTTTGGTTCTATTTTAAAATATTTCAAGTTCTGCTCTCAGCTGGCTAGAAGGTAGATAGTATATTCTGCTATACAGAAGAAATATAGAAGCCATTAGGGCTAATTTTGATTTTATATGGCCTTACGTGGTCCTTATCCATCTTTTGTTGAGACCCTGCGTGGTCTGATAGGGATAGTTTGTAGAAATAGGGATAGTATGCAGAAAGTATAAACTGTAATTCAAGCTACAACAGTTGTTTTGTAATTTTCAAAGTTCAAATATATATAAAATATCCTTTTTATGCAGCAAAAAAAATATGTATTTTAAATAATAAAACAAAGGTAATAAGCTATAATTTGAATGATGGAATATATAGTGCAAGATGTTTAGAATTGATTTGGCAATGTGTAAAAAAATCTAAGGTTTGTTGGATGAATGTTTTGGAATTTGAAAAATGATTGTTAGGGGAGAGGGGTTAGTAGTTGTTAGTTAGGGCTAACTTTGCAACCATGTAGCATTTACATGGAATATTAATGGAAAAGTATTATGATGATCTACGCCTAAATGAGAATCTTAAATAATTTAATACAATATATGTAGTTTTTCCACAACATTCAACTTAACTTATTTTACAAAACTCTGACATAAGAGAAACCTGAGGCAACCCAGATCCTCACTAAGCATGGGATTGATGGGAATCCTTAGTTGTTTCTTTTGTGTTTTCTGTTGTTGGTCTTTGCTTAAAGTCAGTTTGGTTGGGATTTTAGGTTACTCTATGTTGTGTTGTTATTCTACTATTAATGCGCCATTTTTGGCCTATGTGAGGCTTTTGCTCTGCCCTCTGGGCTATTTTGTACAGGGTTCTAGACCCTTTTTCCATCTGACTTTATCAAAAACATTAGATGAAATGGTGATCTTAGTTAATTCCTACATCAAAACATTTCTATGTATCTCAAATGAATGCATCAAATCTCTAAGAGAAATTTTAACCAAGGTATTCTTGAGTTAATCAATTAAATCATCTCTTATGAGTTTTTTTTCCTCAACATAGGAGGTTGTGAAACTAGATTACTGGATGAGAAAAATGGTAGATGAGATGAAACATTCTAGACCCTAGCCGTCCATTGATATGTATGGCCAATTGTATGATAACTCCATGGAGTCATTAGGGCATGGGAAGTAGGTATATCTCTAGGAGGGGATGGTTGAATGTGAAAGGTAAGAAATGAGGATACATAAGCCATATGAATAGTAGGAGAATAAGATATAGAATTATGATCATGAAAATGTGTAGGAAGAGCATTCAATGGTAAAACATCATGGAAAGAGGGAGGAGAATTAGAAGAAATAACATCCTACAATGATATGGATGACTCTCTAAGGTACTCAAAGGTATGGTTGCTAGAAGAAAAAAACAACAAATCACTATTATACATCACCGTAGACCATATGGAATGATACCATTGAATCATATGTAAAGAGCCAATGATCTAACATCAATACGTGTAAATGGAAGATATTCATTAAAGTACATGCATGTATAAACATTATAATGCACATCCTATTTAGGGTTTCAAAACATATATGCATTATGGAAATCACACACCTGACAAAAACCTTGGGCAAGATATCATATGAAAAACTGATGTAGAAAAATATAATCATTGCCCATGGTATTTATGAATGAGAGAAAAAGAATCATTGTCATAGCAAAAAGAGGGGTCCATGATAAAAGTAAGATGTGATATGAGATCATAAAAAATAGAAACGATCAGATATGAAAATTAAACAACAAACCCTAAATCCAAAAGGTTAGGAGGGTTGTAATAAATAAGGTATGAAACAATGAGAGTCCAATCTCCAATTGAAGTAGAACAATTTGAAATAGAAGGGTGGATCCAAACCCTAATTAATTGTGAAATAAATGTATACAATCAGAAACAGTAGATATGAAACCCTAACGGAGAAGGAATAAACCCTAAGGATAAAATTTTGGGGGTGTAAGAGAGTCAAGTTTGCCATCTTATGTAATGAAAATAAAATATTTTCACTGTAATCTACTTGGAGCAAAATAAATAACAATAATAAAACCCTAAGATTTAGAGCTGAGATTGATATTTGATACTACAATAAGTAATCTAGTTAATGTGAGAATTAAATGAATAAAAATAAATGTACTTAACTCCCAATTTGATTGATAAAAGATTGCCATAAATGTCACAAACTAATTTGCCATTGTAGCAAGAAATTTGGATCTGTTAAATGAAGGCATCATAATAATGAAATTCTTTGTTGACTACTAGGTTCAAGATCGTGCTCATGTATCTAGAACTTTATTCTTGCAAAAATGAACATAACGTGCATATATGAATTTTAACTGCACAAAAATGATCTGACAGGAATATTGATTGATAACGATTCACCTCGATCTGATATATTTGCTTCTAGGAAAATGATGTTGAGAGACATGATTTGGCAATTTGCAAGATAAGTATTTGTTCTTTACAAGTCAAGCCCCTAGGCAAGCCAATTCAATGATGATGAACACATATTGAGGATAACAAACAATCATGTAGTACATCCTTAGGATGTTGATGTCACAAGATTATGTTTTTGATTCCTACAGATGCATGTAGTAGTTTCTATCCCTTTCTAGATAGGCCCTTGTAAGTACCAAAATTGTGTCAGTTCTACATGGAAGTTTGATGATGATAAAGAGGTCCCAATCATGGCCACATAGGCTTGAATTAAAATCCTCTTGGTAGTTTCACTCTTGGTGACATGTCCCTTATGTTTCCCCCTCCTTGACCATTGTCTTCAACCCCCAAACTGAGTTTCCAAACTTTTTGGTTGCCTAAAAAACCCTTTCCAAATCCTTTTCCTAAGATCACCCCTTTGACATTTTGGGTCACCTAAGTGGCCCATTCTTAAGTTGCAGAGCCATCCAGGCGACCCAACCTAGCAAAATGGGTGACCCTATCATTTTTGGATGTGTAAAATAACTTTTAGTTCTAGCTTTTCTTCTTGGTTTTTAGACCATTTTTTCTCACGTTTTTCCATTATAACTTATCATCCTCTCACTTTCTTTCCATTTCAAACTATTGATCAAATATTATCTTCTCTAATTTGTTTCTAATTTATCTCTAGTTTGCTTGAGTTCTCTTTAGTTTTCTCTAAAGTTTTCTTCTTATCTCTTCATCTATTCTTAGCAAAGTTTACATTTCTTCTTTAGTTAACTAATTCTTTCGATCTTATCTCTTCATCCCTTCCCTCTCACTTCTACCTATAAATACCCCTTAATTCTTTATTATTTGACATCTCTCATTCACATCTCATAACATAGAAGCAAGCAAGCTTCTCTCATGGGAATTCAAGAGCCCTTATTTAATTTAGTTTTAGTTTTAGTTTTGTAAAGATTCAAAGCTTTCCCTTTAGGAGGTTGTTTTTATGCATTCTTTTTTTCGACAAGCTTATGCATAATATTCCTTCTAGCTTTTTATGCTCACGCAAGGACTTAGAGAGACTTTTTACCTTCAAATTTGTTATTGCTTATAAGCCAATTTTTATTTCCTCACATCCTTGTTTTATCCTTGTTGCCAAGAGGAGGAACCCACTGTTGTAAAGGAGGAGACACTTGCTACAGGACCTCCGAGGACATAGTTTGGAATTGGCACCCATTATCAATAGGTTCTTTACTATTTTCTTAGTAATTAACTCATATCTTTCTCTTTGGGAAGTAAAACATTGTTTGTCTTTCTCTTGATAGAATAGAGTTACTTGTTTTTCTTAGAATAAATTCTTATTTTGCTTAGAGTAGTTGCAAATTTTCTTTGATATCTTAGATATAAAATTAAAACACAAAAATATGAAAACATAGATCAATTGCATTAGGAAAAGTCATATAGTTTACATTCATATTTCTCTTTCATAGTAATTAACTCATTTTAAAAATTTGGCAAAAGAAAGGCTTGCATTCATTTAGTCTTAATTACATTAGAAACTCATCAAAACATTTAAAAACACAAAAAACATAAGGGAAGCCCTTGATCTAGACAACAATTTCAACATTTAAATCAAACATTCAAAATCTCGATTTCATCATGAGGTCAATGAATTCAAACAACTTTATTAAATCAAATAATCAAATGTAGAAAATATCAAGGAAACCCTTGATTTGATCATGAGATACACAAACTCAAAATTCAACATTCAACAAACATAATACAACAACTTCATTGTCACCCATGACACTTTTCTTCCATGAAAAGAGAGTAATTGAAGTCTGATTCATCCCTGCCTAGTTGGCTTTTCCCAAAGGAGTTGGGGTGACTCGACTGATGCCTTTAGCATGTGTGTAGTGCATGTACTGCATCATGTCTAAGTCATATTCTAAACAACATAGTCCTATATAATTTAAATGAATTAGGGGTAGTTATTAAATACACTACCCTAGTGAGCAATTTGAAATAATTCATGCTTTGGTTGGCTCACAATGATTAATAAGGGAGGGGACATGGGCCTAATTAAAGAGATATGAATTTAAAAGTTTAGGGTTAAGACTTGCACACATGGAAGTGATCTTGGTTAATTGTGCACCTATAGACCTAAACCAGGGTGGTAAATGACTAGATATAGAGTTAAATCTCTATCATAAGGATGAATGATGATGGGAAAAAGCTAGGATAAGGTTATTTGCCATCTTCCATGCAAAATCAATGCATAAAGGACAACCTGGTTACCATGGGGCCAAAACATAAGGAAGAATCACATGGGTATGCAATTTTCACCATTACATACCCAAGTATTTTGAAGATGTGCTTTTATCCTTTTCAAAATTAAAAACCAAACATAAGAAAAATATAGGCAAAAGGCGGATGAAATCATTATATAGAAACAAATGCACCCTTCACATAAGTATCCTGGGACAATTAATTAAATCACGATGGTAAAAAATCTGACCTAGGATAATGAGTTAAAACTAGAAATAACAAATGTTAAATTAAATGAACTTAAATGTGATACTTAACTAGATTATGAGGATGGGAAAGTGAAGTTGGAAATGCTCGGAATTGATTTGCCACAGTACTGGATTTTTTAAGACTAACCAAGCATGTGTCTCAGAATTTGGCAACTGATTATGTTTCACTTTGGTTCACCTACACAAATGCTAACTTGAATCTAATGCTATAAGTTGCGATATTAAATTAGTAGAAAGTAGGCTATTGGGATTTGCTTGCCTCGATCTTTTGATATGTCAATCTTGGCAAGGACTAGTGGTGTTTAGGAACACCTTTGGGAATCTACTAAATTGTAAGGTTTACATCTCCTTTCTAGACCCTTAGTTGGATATATTCAATGACTTTAGAATAGGGATTGAGGATAATAATTAAGCATGCAACATCATCCTAATGTAATGCTTTGATAATGGTGCTATGATGCTATCCTAAATACTCTATGATGTTGCTCTTCTATGACTCCTAGGTCGTCTTTAATAAATCATAAATGAATAAATGGATGTCCTTAAATACAACAATATGACACACAAATCAACACAAACATGCATTAAATTGACTTGCAATAGTCAGGAGGGAGTCAATATGATTAATTTTTTATTTGAATTTTAAAAGTTCAGGGTTCAGATATGTGATTGTGAAAATGATTTGGGTCAAGTCTACACACATATTTGATCCAAAGTGATGATGGTGAATCAAGGGATCATAACTAGTCTTTGGAAATGAATAATAGAAAAATTAGAATGTGGTAATATCATAAATTAAATTCATACAAAAATTTATCACTTTCAAACTAATCATTACGTTAAAGACATTCTAATCAAAATAACCCAAAACATAAAAGGGAAGAAGGCAAGGGTACACAATTTTCACCAGAAGAAATTAATTAGAAATTGAAAGCCAAGGGATAAAAGTAGTCTATAGAACCCAAGAGTAGCAATGTACTACTAACACACAAGCCCCACCAAGCAGGCAATAATTGTTATGCTAGACTCTCCCCTATTTCCTTGCTGATTTTGTATCTCCTGCTATGAATCTTGATGAAATAATATGTTGTCTTTGCTATCTTCTCCTCTTCAAACAAGGTGGTTAAAGATTCACCTTTTAGACTATTTGTGTGCTTGATCCAAATGTCCTCGTATGCTATAGATTCCATGATGTAATGGCATTCTATTTCCACTAACCTGGATGCACAAAAACAACAAACCCTATCTGTCCATTCTTCTTTGGTGTTTTCCAACTCCCTATTTTGCACCTAAGATGGTGCAAGCTACTTTAAATTAGTTGAGCTATTAGCATTTTCACTTTTCATTTTATTTTTGCCCCTATATAATTCTTTTTCTCTTGGTCATATGTGGGATTGAATTGTTTGACATAATATTTTCCTTTTTGACTAAGTTATTTTGTCCACATGACTACCATGACTTTCTCTCTCACATATTTTTTAATTTCCACATCGGTGCTTGGACACTTTTTGCATGGTAATACCCCATTTACTCATCCACCCGGTGTTTTGTTTCATCCACATGTTCCTCCTTCTATTTAGCTTTTCCTTGACTATATTTTTGGGCCAACGACGCATCTCCATGTTCTTTATTCTCTCTAAATATTGTAGCAGTTGAATTAGCATCGATGCTTCCATTAGGAAGGCACCAACCTTAGCTAGAAAGATCTCGTATGGGACCGTGGTTTTTATTTTGAAACTGCTTGTAATTAAATGTTTTTGTAATATTTCTATTTGTCTCCATTTTAAAGCTAATGTGTTGGTACCCCAAACTTTGCAACCATACAACACCACAAGTGTAACTAGCAGCTCGAATAAGGTCTTCTTCGTTTTCTAGTCCCATAGTTCAACGAATCTACATATGTTTTGGAGCATGCATGATGCTTTCCATCCTTCTTGTATCCTTTTAGTCCTACAAGTCTCCCAATTGAGATTATTGTGGAAATCAAGACCAAGATATTTGTATTCATTTACCACTTGTAAAGGGCTTCTTTCAATCTTGAAATTTATTTGTTTCTTTTTTCTTCTTAAGGTAAAGATCGTGACCTTGGTTTTACCAATGTTCACTTGCATTCCCAGCTCTTAACAAAATAGCTCTAGAGCTCTCAGGTGTTCTTGCAGACTATGTATTGATTTTGCCATTGTAATATAGTAAAATTTGGATAGCTTTTAGTTTTGATAGGTTTGATGTCTATCCTCCTTTCACCAATTACATTCAAGGACCTTAGGATCGAGTGGCAGAGCACTATCAAGTCCTTGGTCACTTACAAATGTAGGGATGCTTGGATTAGGGTGGTCTGATTATCAATTTATACTCTCTTATGCTCAATTGTACATCAAAACCCTAATTATGCAAATACAACAATAAACAAATACATTATTCAGAACGATGCTATAAAAATATGTAAAATGATCAGTGGAAGTGCACTTGTTTTTGAAGTTCAGAATGTAGAATAGTCAGGGACTAAGGAGCGGGTGCCCAAGTCCAAGGCCTTGTTTTTCTGTCGGGATCTGGAGACAAGATCTGCTACTTGTGCCTATTGTTTTAGAGATTTTCTCGTTGCAGAACTTTGAGGACCAGGGAGCAGGCACCCTAGTCCAGGGTGCTCTTTTCGGCTCTGATATGCAATTCTAACACTCTGTTGTACCCTCTTGCAACTTCACTTTGTCTGGATCTTCAACCTGTAACCTGCAACCACGAAAACTTTGGGAGGGAGTTGTTGTATTTAGAGGCTTGCCTCAATCAAGCCCCAAAGAGACACTTAAGTCTTCCAAACACCGTTGTCAAATAGAGAGTGCGTGCCCTTGTGAGGAAGAGGCAAAATCCAAATGATAAAATGCTCAAAAACATAATAGATGTCACCTTGTAGTGAAGATTTCACAAGAGGAAGAAGCTCTTCATTCCATGAGGGGATGGATGTTCAAATCTGTAAACACAAACACATAAACAACACAAATCTGCTCTTGCAACACAATGAAAGCCTTGAATCACCAATGCTCATGCCAATTTTCATCTAATGAACTTCTAGTTTCAAATGAATGCCTAAACATGCTTTTATATGCAATTACAAACATCCCCACTAAGAATTTCGTAATGCAAACTTACCATGTCGGCATAGGACCTATTTAAGGGTCACAAGTTGACACCAGAAATTTGGACCTGACCCAAAATAAGGCAGGACTAGGGCTCGAGCACCCAAGTCCTCCCTCCTATTTTGGTCAGGGTTAGGTTCAAGGGATTCCCCCAGGTCCTATTTGCCATAGAACCCAGGGTTTATTTCATCGAGATGTCAAAATATGATGCAAAAGGTCCTAAATGCACACTAAAGACCTGGGAGCTAAACCTTAAGAGGGAAAAGCCCCCAAGGGGACATTTTCTGACGTTACAACCATTAAAACAAGGTCATTAACATATAGTAACAACTTTATTACATATGTGGCTAGGTGAACACCACCACCACCCAACTTGTCTATGTATAGCCCAAACAAAGTGGGGACAATAGACACCCTTGTTTTGGATCCAATTTCCAAAACATTCTAATAGTCTACTCTTTGTTCTAATTTTAGCTTGAACCTGATCATAAAGCCTATAGATTACATGCTTATGTTTTTTTAGAATTCCAAACTCTTCCATTCTATCCCATAGTTTGCTTCTAAGCACTGCGTCAAATGCCTTTTTAAATCTACAAAACAACATAAAACCTTTTCCCCTTGTTTATCCCAGACTTTTTAATCAAATTCATGAGAGTGATGCAGTGATCAATTATAGAGTGTTTTGGCTTGAAACTTGGTTGACCTTTTGCCCTCTTGCCCTCCTTTTCTACCCCCACCTGCTAATTTTGCACTCCACCATACTTCCAAATAGTTTTCCAAAGAGGGGATTGATCATTATGGTACGATAGTTTGACAAGTTGTTGACATCCCCATTTTTGAGGAGAGGAATGACCACACCAATTGTCTAATTTGCTGGGAAACATAATGAATGACCTCATTAAATGTCCTTTTGATGTGCGGTGTGAGGGCATCCAAGCCCCACCTTAAGTATTCAATGTATAGCCCATCTATGTCTCGTGCTTTGCCCATTGGCAACTTTTTAATTCCTTCCTTGATATCCTTTGTGGAGAAGAGTTTGTCACTTGATTTAATTACTGGAGGGGTGTCTTTATTTTGGTCTCTTTCATACAACATTTTTGCACATTCCAACCATTGGACATCTATTGTATTATTCTTGTTATGTTTTGATGTAATATTATTCTTGATCTTAGATGTGAAACAGGAAGGTGGGTGACACCCAAAGAAGAATGGGCGGATAGGATTTGTCGTCTATGTACATCAGGTTTAGTGGAAACAGAATGACATTACATCATGGAATGTAAGACGTATGAGGATATCCAGATCAACTACACTGATGTGCTAAAGGTAGGGTCTCTAATGACCTTGTTTGAAGAGGAGAGGGTAGTTAAAGCGACATATTTCCTGTGCAGGGTTTAGAACAGAAGAAAGGGGATCAATAGTGAAATGGAGAGCAACCAGAAGTAATTGCGGGGCTTCCCGTGGGCCCTTTGTTTCCTTGTTGATGCGGTTTGTTTTCCCTCTGAGTCCCATAGACTATGGTCTCGTGGACGTCATTAATAGCAATCATTCATTCCCTCCAAAAACCTCTCAGATTATGCTTTCCAAGAAAGATTAGTTCCTGTTGGGATTGAAATTCCTAGGGTACTTTTTGGCAAATATTAAGTGATGTAGAGCACACAGTGGAAGTCAAACAATTGATACCATACTTCACAACAAGGGGCTTCTATCCCACAGTTCAGACAGATTAATCCTTAATCAGCTTTTAAAATCCACTCTCTAGGTCCAAACAATACCGAAACATATATATTTTGTACTATCGATAAGACAACTAATGTCGGAAAGACTTTGCCAAGTCTTATCGTAGACCTATCTTATACCGATGTGTCCCCGACACCTCCTTCATTGTGACTTCTTTCGTCGGTGTAACTTAAAACTCTTCCACCGATCTACATCTCTTACCAATATGCTAAATGATTGTATATACAAGACATGACTTGTTATCACCGGTTCTCTTTACCATTTCTACCAGTCACCCTTTGCATCTGACGAAAGATACATTCCCAACATACATTCTGAAAGATACATTCTCGATATGCTTTTGTGATATATGTATGTAATGTATATTCGACGAAATGATACAAAACTCATGCCGATACACAGTAATATACATTGCGGAATCAAAAGGATTGTGAAATAAGATATAATTGTTGTATATTTCGTGCTTTGTATGTATGTTTTGGAAACATGCATTGCAATATACGTATAATGCAGAATCGAGGAAAGATTGAAATTTGGTTAAAAGGGTGCATCAGGACTTAAAGTATATCGGAAGATGCATATACAAGTCAGAATCAAAAGGGGCTACATACTGCGATTTATAAAATAAGAAGTCTGAAAGAAAGATACAATTGAATTTGTATGTATCGGGCATTGTATATGAAGGTTGGATACAAGTAGTGGGTCCCGCCGCTTGCACATTGGGCTTGTATATAACCATGTATATCTTCGATATACAAGCTAATATACAAGCTAATATACAAGCAAAGATACATTTTAAAGATACAATCCGGATGTCAAAAGGAATTCAATATAGAAAATTCTTTGTATCGGCGAAGCTGAATAAGTCAGAAATAAAGCCTGTGAGTCTCGTCGACACGATAGTCACAACAATGTCGGGGACATGTTGTGAAAGTTATTCCAATAAAGAATGAGAAACATGTATCGGCGAAACAATCATCATCGGGTAATGTATAATAAGTTATCCCGATGGCGTGTTTCACTCTGATGGCGACGATGACTATGCTCATTGACGAGACCTTTGCCGATAGTCATATCGGGGACACCAAACAGATTGGGGAAGAATGTTATTCTTACAGCGATGTAGGAGGTCTTGCCGATACAAAACACATAAACCCTAAAATGACATTAAAATCCGAATGGTTAAGATATTCTTCTGACAGTTAAAATATGGGTTTTTTGTAGGATATAAACAACGGGGATCAAGTTATATAAACACCCATGAAAGGATCTTGACCAACTGATAAATCATCGATAAGGGAAGTAATTATTTGAGTAAATACATATGTTTAAATAAATTTGTTTTGATCATTTGATCAGAGGCTAATTTGTGTTTTATCTTGTGTTTTTAGGAATAATAAAGAAACCCTCAAAGGATATTAAGCAGAACTACAGTTAAAGATCTTTGTTTGACCCTGAAATGGTTATCCATTTGATGATTAATGGCGAGTATTAAATTTCCTGAATTAGTTTTATTAGAACAAATACTGTTGTTCTGTTATCAACCGTGACAACTATTGTAACTGGTTTGAAGCTTGTATGCCGCTCTTTATAAGAGATGACCAAGACCAGAATTAGATATAGAAAGGGATAGATAGAAGAGAGAGAGATTACAGAATAGACCAGGGGATATTATAGATTATATTTGAACAACAATGCTAGTTCACTTTTAATATATTTTATTCTTGTAGACCATGTGCAAGCATCTCTGATGAAGTCAAGTCTGTGAACATGAAACAATAACTGCAAATTTCGGTATCAACTATCTGTTTAATTTATTCAATTATATGACTGTCTCCTTTCAAAGTTTTCCCTATTATTCAATTTGAGTTATCAAGTATATCTTCAAGTTGTCTATACACATTTGCTGTTATAGTGTGATAAGATTAATTGGTTTCTGCTTTTAGAATTAAATCCTTTAAATCTGTCACAGTAACTGTGAAGACATTGTTATGGATCTGTAAGAAGAGTCATATAGTTAGGGTTTATATTCTGTCTCCAGTTTTTTGATAAATCTGTTACAATTGCAGTATTATTCTGATAGGTTCCTTCAAAGAGGGATTAAATCCTTTTAGATGAATGTAGGTAATTTGATTTTATCAACTGGATGTATATAATATGGAATATTAACTACTTCCTTGCAGGGTTGTACAAGTTACACACCTATTCTTTCATGCTAGGTAGTTCGAGTTTTTACCAAATAAACAGTCATTTATTTCATGATCATACTGACTCTATATTCGATAAGGCACTGGTCTAATGTTTTCAATATCACTTATACAAATTCACTTCAGATTTGTTTAATTAGATTGCATTATTGTTTTAGCATTACAATTTAGATCATTTAGAATTAACTTGCTGTCTTTTCATCTGTTTTATTTTTTGTGCCATTATCAATAGTTAGATTAATTTTGATCAAAGTAGTGATCATCTCTTTATCTGCTTTATTAATTAGAGGTTTACCCGCCTAGGTCTGGCAGAGCCTGAAGCGAAGGGGGTTTATCAATATCAACCCCGTGTTAGTTAGCCAAAAACGTCAAGAGAGCCTGGCAACCTCTTAGGGTTAACGACCTGCATTTTTGAGACCTAACAGTTCCTTCCTACTTGCACAAATTCTTCCTTTTTAGATCTCACTAGTTTTTCGTAAACTTAATGGGCGGATAGGATTTGTCGTCTATGTACATCGAGTTTAGTGGAAACATAATGACATTACATCATGGAATGTAAGACATATGAGGACATCCGAATCAACTACACTGATGTGCTAAAGGTAGGGTCTCTAATGACCTTGTTTGAAGAGGAGAGAGTAGTTAAAGCGGCATATTTCCTGTGCAGGGTTCATAACAGAAGAAAGGGGATCAATAGTGAAATGGAGAGTAACCAGAAGTAATTGGGGGGCTGCCTGTGGGCCCTTTGTTTCCTTGTTGATGCGGCTTCTTTTCCCTCTGAGTCCCATAGATTGCAGTCTCGTGGACGTCATTAATAGCAATCATTCATTCCCTCCAAAAACCTCTCAGATTATGCTTTCCAAGAAAGATTAGCTCCTTCCTACTTGCGCGAATTCTTCCTTTTTAGATCTCACTAATTTTTCGTAAACTTTTCTACTCTCCTTTTCCTTTCATGAGATTTTCATTGTCTTTTTCAATGCTTTGCACTCTTCATCATACCACAAATTTGTCAAAAAAAATTGTTTTTTCTACCTCTTTTAGGTTTAGATCTATTGCATGTTATGAGTACTTAGTGGATTAAAGCTAAGAGGGTAAACAATAAAATAAAATAATGATCTGGGGCTCCTTTTAAAAAAGCACGGGAGCAGGCAGTTTTTGTTTTGAATCCAATAAAAAGCGGGAGAAAATAGGTGCCGTCAAATGAGGGCGTCGCTTTTCCAGTGCTTTTGTGGACTGTTGGACAGCAAGAGGAAATTTAGCATTTAGAGCATAAGACTCCACTTCCAGTAAGGATGAATAGTAAAACACCGTTGAGGACTAGGGTTCAAACCGCAGGGAGGCCTAACAATTTGCTGAGCCCCAACGATGACGATTTCGAAAGGGCTCAGGCGAGAGCTGCGCGCGCCGCAGCCACCAGGAGGAAGTCCATTGTTGATCTGCCTCCCCCCGCCGTGGAACACGACGGCCTCCTCTCCAAGGACCAAATCCTCGACCTTTTCCATAATTCCATCAAGCTCTCCAGCGAAAACGTAAAATTCTTTATCCTCTTCTCTTTGTATGCCATTAGTTTTTTCCCTTTTCCTTCAAAAACATTTGCTCTCAAATCTAGTGGTTTACTTGAATAATATCATGTAGATGAATGCTTGTAGAAAATAAACCAGCGGAACACCTGGGAGCTCAAGTTAATCGATCACCTCAGTGAGATCATCTACATTAACGACAACGACACGGAGACAAACTTCCAAAAGGTCTCTCTCTCGCTTTCTCTCTCTAACGTAGATTTAAAGACTAGATTTCTACAGTGTACAATATTTAGCAAATAGTCTTTCGTAGAAGCCTGTAGAATTGAAGTAAAATCAAGACAGACTTTAACTTAGATTTGTTTTTGTATTGTGAAGACAATTTTAGTTGACGTCTGATTGGAGGACCTAATTATCAGTTGTTCCGCCACTCTGCAGCTTTGGTCATGCCGCGGAACTTTAATATTGGTCTCTCAAAGTGCTTTTCTCTTAACACATTGTGCTTTTGCCGTTTTCTAAGTGGAAATTTGTTGAAATCACAGCAATGTTCATACTTCCCACCTTTATGAATGAGATTTGCAGTCAACATCTTCTCAATAACTATATATGTAAAGGTAAAGGATACTAATTGGTACCTTAGTTCCCTAAAATCAGAAAATATATGTTATTTCATTCCCCCATTTTATGTTGGCCATCTAAAGGGATGGGAATTAGCCACATTTCCATTAGGCCTTTGATTGCTTGACATTGAGACATTATCACACACTAATTGAGGCATCGGGATGACATCGTCATCTCAGCTCTCAAGAAACTCCTGCAATTTTGTTTATAAGAAATTAGTTTCTCTTGGCCCCACCTGGAGATTTAAGGTTGACTTAGATGATTGATGCCACGTTGGCACATTAAGTCCCAATTTTATAAGTATAAATAACATTAATTGTCCTTCACAAATGCATCATCAAATCGTAATGTCTTATCATATGACCTGTGTTGACCCAGGAGACAAAAATAGGAACTACACAAAATGATCTGTAAATGCATTCTAAGCAGGAAGTTGAGAGTATTGAAGTAGTTCATACAGGAAATTGAGTTGAGGTTCATAGTTGCTAGCGAGTGTTTGTCATTGTAAGTTAATTAGACTTGTGAGGGAGCTGTGTTAAAGGTTGAAGGGGCCAAGTTCATTGAGATTCAAGTTAGTTGTGTGTCCAAGTGGCCTAATATTGTAATTGCCATTGAAGATTTGTGGTTAACTAAGCAGTAGCTCATATTTTGCTGGCATTTTCTCTTGTATGCGGGTTTCTCCAAGATAAATACTTTGTCTTCTTAATTGTGGATGGTGTTTGCTCTCATTTACATATTGCAAGTTAAGTTAATTGTTTGGCTAGTTTTCAACACTTCATTTTTTAATAAATCTGTATGTTGGTGACTAGTGTATGGTATAACCATCATAATTTATAGATCAAGTAGTATTAGAGCAATTTCTTTCTTTGTAGAAGTTGTGATTGATTTTACAAGTTCACGCCTACAACAAGACCAAGTGGAAGAAGAGATTTACTACCTTTGCAAAGAGACATTAAACACTGTAGGTGGAAGAGAGAACTAAGAAGCATGGAGAGATATTTGCAAGACCTTGATGGTGAAGCAAGGTTCCTTAAGCTAGAAGTTGATGTTGCAAGTATATCTCAATCAATGGAGACGATGGAGAGCATTATGGAGGCTCTAATGGAGAAATTATGCTTTTTAGAAGGCACCAAAAGCAAGCGGAAAGCACACTCCAATGAAGAAGAGCCTTCACATGATGAGACAAGTTTACTAAGAACTTGTATTACACCAAGTTTCTAGGATGGGGACGGGGGGATGTGTTTTTGGGATGGATTTTTGGGAGGTTGTTTTTTAGGGGACGATAGGGGATGACTATTACAAAAATAGGGAACATTTAAATATATAAGAAATTTCAAATATTTATATGATAACTCTTGTCATGTGCAATTGCACCCTGCTTGAAGCCTGTTCAAGCATTCCAATGACACAATGGGACTGATCTCAAGGTGTGGGACCTTGCAAATAAGATCAGACCTCTAGAAAAGGATGGTTCCTCTTTCTGAGTTTAAGGCTTAGAGAATTGAACTAAATCTAATGCTAATGATCACCAGGGAAAAGGGGTAGAAGGAATGCAGAAAGGAAAACAGTGATACACCAAGATTTAGGGTGTTCAGATGCAACTGACATAACACAGTAATGATCTCAAAGCTGAAGGGGATTCACACAGAATCATGCAGGTTCAAATACAGGTTAAGGCAGAGAGATGAAAGTATGAAAGGGATTGTTTTATTCACAATACACAACCTACATCTATCAAATAAACATAGTGCAAGAACAATGAGAGAGGCAAGATTCTGTTTATATTGATCATAGAGGCTAAATAGCCATTACAAAAGAAGAAGAATTCATTACAGGCATGAAATAGACACAAAATGACAGACTCTCCTTCATTGTTGAATTGGTATAGAGATGTGAGAGGCTTAGCATAAGAGCACAATCCATCAAATCCATCTAGTTCTAGAGAAAACCACAAGGCCTGAACCTACAACGAACTTTCGGCCTCTGGAAGTGACCCAACGCAGCCAACCAACAACCTTTTACATCTTTTAAATATGTGTATATAGCATTTTTGAACTATAGTGCAGACCTGGGCATTTGAAAATTAGTCAACAAATCGTGCCCATGCTACATTTAATTTGGCTTGGAAATCTGTCAGGAAACTAGCGGACTTTGAGGAGCGCCCATGCTTGGCGTGTTGAAGAATTCATAGCCTGGAAGGCCGCCCATATCCTGTGCACTGATTTGTCCTTGGAAGGACCCACAGAAGCATGACTTGTAGAGACATTTCACCCTCCTAAATATCTGGTCCTTTTGCTTTTAAGATTTCCACTGTTCCAAGTACCTGTAATTAACTTTGGCCTGCAAACCTATACTTCAGGTATTAAGCTTTCTGCAACAATAGTGCGATTTCAGGGGTCAAGCTTTTACAACACTTCAAAGTGTCGTACCTTTACAATCTGCCTTGGGCGCTACTTATTTTCTCCTATCAACAGATTCACCCCATGTCGAACTCTATTTCTTATTGCTTTTTATCTTTCTCGACTTCACCTCCCTTGTCAGCAATTTCTTCATTTTCAGAACTAGGCCTGCTTTACCTTTTGCCTTATCGGCAAAATCCTAGTTTTGGGAACTGGGATCTCTCTTTGGTTCTTTGGCTCTTTATCTTCAGTTTTGCCTTATTGACAAAACTCCATGTTCGCGAACTGGGCCTCTTTCTTCTTCCTTCTCGCCTTATCGACGAAACCCACCTTTCGCGAACCATATTTGCCTTCGCTTTTTGCCTTGTCGGCGAATTCACAACTTTGTGAACCTCTTTGCCTTAGCCGATTTTGCCTTCTATCTTTTGCCTTATTGGCAAACTTGCACTATCATGAACCACTGAGCCTTGCTGATTTTGCCTTTGTTGGCAAAAAACACTGTTCATGAACCATCTCCCTTTGGCATTGGTTCTTCTTCATCTGAGCTCCTATCGCCTTATCGGCGAATCCTCAAAATTCCGAACTACTTAGTAAGTTCGAAATCCTGCCAACTCGCTGATAGCCCTTTTTTGTGCCTTGCCTTAGTCAAAATTTTTCATCTCCTTTTACCTTATCGGCAAAAGTACCCCGTATTGAACCTTTGACTTGGTCGTCCTTCTCAGTCGGTGAATTTATCCTTTTTAGAACTCTTTGTGCCTTAGCCACTTTTCCACTTAGTTGGCAAAATTCCGACTTTCTCGAACCTTGATTGTTGGTGAATCCTCTTGGTTTTCTGGTTCTCCTTTCGCTTTATTGGCAAAGTTTCAAATTTTCGAACCACTTCGCTAGTTAGACATGTTGCCGATTCACCAATAGCCCTTTGACCTTCGTGCCTTAGCCTTTCCTTGATCTTTGATGAAGATTTCCCTCCCTTCCTTAGCCTTTTAGTCAGCGAAATGCTTGTCGGCAAAACCACCGATCGATGAACTATGAAGTTCGCGAACCAACACTTTGCCAACGGAATGTGCACCCCTCTCTTTCTTTCCCTTCACCCTGCACTGTTTTGCCTTAGCCGCTTCGCCCCTTAGTCGGCAAATTGGCGAATTGGCTAACTTTCGAACCTGTGAACCAAAGGTTTGCCAAACTGAACTTTTGCTGACTAAGGCAAAGAAAGGGCAAAAACTTGGAAATTTTTGGGGATCTTTTTGGGTTTTTTCTAAGGGAAATTTCCTTCCATTTGGGTTTTCTTAGATCGGATATTTTTGATGGAAGGAGGGCTTTTGGGATATTTTGGACTAGGCAAAATATGACAACAATAACATTGATAAGGCATTCATCATATACATTATAGAACCTTAATACATTACATTAGGGTTGAATTGAGATTTCACATGATAGTCGATAGACAAATTAACAAAATTCAATTGCTTTTATTGTTAATGTGCATATATATCATATAAAAATTACAACAGAATGCCTAAAGGCTACAAGTTTCAACTACACAATGACAAAAACATAGAAAATTTGTTGCTGCCCCTAATTAGCATCTACTAACACTGTATCAAAATTGGAGTTTGATTCTTATTTATTGCCACTACAAGGGGCTACCTTATCCAGTGGAACCCCAACCAATCACTCATGTGCTATGTTGGTGCTCAAAGTTGTGACTCCTCAAATACCTAAGCCAATCAATTCTTAAGTGTCAGGGGTGCCAAACTCAAGGCAAGGATTCAACTTATATTCAGAATGAGGCAACTAAGAGCAACATTGATAAGGTGGGTAAGACCTTCTTCTTCTTTTGGCTTTGCTAGACTAAGGAGGTATTCCCTAAGGTGTATTTGAACAATGACTGATACTAATGTGAAGCTAAACCTTGAATCAAACCATACCCAATGCACATGAAACTGTAATTTTTGTCACTAGGCAGTCTGTATGTTGGTTTGAGGAATTCAAGGGTATTCCACCTTCATATAGCAGATACACAACCATGCAGAGAGTCTAAAGTGATGCTTTAATAGCCCCAAATGAAGAAACATACATCTAAACGTGGATATGGGTGGGATAAACAACACAAAGAAGGTTGACAGACAACATATCGGTGCCTATATCTAGTTAGGGTAGCAGAATTTGGATATCCAATCAAAGGAGACACTATTGTAATCAGATTTTGTTACCTAATCAAGGTAGCAACAAAGACAATAACTAATAGTCTATTGCATAAGCGAGACTCCAAACAAACAAATAGGCAGTTAAATGATTGTAGAACACAATCCAAGCATTCTTTAAAGATCCATAAATAGTCCATAAATTTCAACACAATTCCAAGCATTCTTTAAAGATCCATAAACAGTCCATAAATTTCATACATTCTCATGGAAAGATACCTTGCAAAAGCATTGCAGAAGTGTTTTACAATCTCCACAATCAACTAATCATGAAGAACATTCAAATCAGCAAATGTGATTAGAGTAAGTTGTCAAAATACCAAAAACACACAGAATGTTCATGGAGACACTTGAAATGAAGTTCAATCTGCACATCGGGTTTAGTATTTGAATATTACAATGTCTTCTCATAGCCCTTGAGAGAGAATCCAAAAAATATTATAATGTATTTGCTCTAAAACCATTAACTGGAAGAAACCCTAGGTTTCATACAAGTTTTTATATATTTCTCAGCTTTGCTTTGCAACCAAAATGTTTTCCATCATTTGCAAAATGAATGCAAAATCCATTAAATACTTTGTTCAATCCATCAAGAAGTCTTGGAAGGAGGGATTTGATGTCTAAAAAATGAATCTGGACGACTATACTTGCCTACATCACAACCACATGGGTTGGTACCAAAAAATCCTACATATTTGGAGTGTCTGCCCATGCTTTGGTACAAAAATTTCATCATGGAAGGGTCTACAGTAGTCTTGGGGTGTATGGAGCTCACCTACCATGTTGTTAGGCCTCAAAAAGATCATTAATGGTGGTCTTGAGAGTTGCTGGAGTCTCTCTTGAGAGTTGCTGGAGTGTCTCGTCGCGTCTTAAAAAAATATGAAAATTTTGAGTATTTTGCCGGAAACCGGAATCCTGGAAGAACTAGGGACATAGGGACATTTGAAAAGTGCTTGCTGGAAACTGGAATCTCGGAGGAACTAGGGACTTCAAAATATGGGGCGCTCAACATTAGGGAAATTGGAAACCTGGAAGAACCAAGGACACATGGATAAATGAAAAGTGCTTGCCGAAAACCGAAATCCTAGACAAACCAGGGACATCAAGATATGGGGCGCCTAACATTAGGGAAACTAGAAACTTGGAAGAACCAGGGATATAGGGATATTTCGAATTACACAAGAGAAACCAGAAACCCCAAAGAACTTGGGACATGGGGCACCCAACTTTAGGGAAACTCAAAACCCAAAAGAACCAAGGACACAAGGATATTTGAAAAGTGCTTATCGAAAATTGGAATCCCAAAGGAACCAAGGATGTCAGGGTATGGGGCGCCCAACATTAGGAAAATTGGAAACTCGGAAGAACCAGGGACATAGGGATGTTTCGAAATACACTAGGGAAATCGAAAACCTGGAAGAACTTAGGACACATGGATATTTTGAACTACACAAGGGAAACCGGAAACCTAGAAGAACTTGGGACATGGGGCGCCCAACTTTAGGGAAATCGGAAACTCGGAAACTCAGAAACTCGAAAGAACCAAGGACATGAGGATATTTTGAAAAGGTTCCGATGTCCATGAAAATCCCGAAATCCCTAAAATGACCAAAACACCCAAATGAATGTTCCACTTGATGCGAAGTGCTAAACATAGCTCGAATTTCCGAGCTCATCCCAAAATTTCAAGTTTTAGCCCTTTGAATTCAACACGGGGAAATGGGAGGGTCTAGAAAGATCATGGAAAACTTGAAAATCCCAAAGCGAGCAAAACATCCAAACAAAATACCAAATAGATGCAGGGTCACTAATAATCATAGCCTTCAATTTCATACCAAGATTCCAAGTTTTGACCCTCCAAATTGAACATGGGGGAATGGGGGTTCTGAAGGACATTGGAACCAAGGATGTTCCAGGTTTTGACAGGAATTGGAACCTGGAACCCTACACCCAAAAGCGAGGAAAAGACAAGGAAAGCACGAAACTTAGGAATTTTATGAGATTTTTGGTAACAATAAGACATGGCCATGGCATGGGGAAGGTAAAATAGTCACCACAACACAAATTTGACCAAGGTAAACCCATTGAAGATTTCTTAGATCAGTTATTAGTAATGGGTGAAAAATATTTTAGACAACAATGAGGCATAAAACTTGGGATTTTTTGAAAATTTTTAAGCACATGCCAACATGTTGCCTCCTCATCAACTTGTGTGGCATCTTCAAGATCAACATCCCAACGTGTGGCTGGAGTTTGATGATATTTAGGAATTTGTCGATCCTGAAGCTACAAAACACTATGCGCAACCACTAGCATCTTTGCTCATCAAGAGGTAAGTCTATTCCTTTTGATTGATTGGAAGAAACTGTATGTGGACCAATTCCTCTTTGTAGTAGGGGAACTGACAACCTGTGAAGGGAGGTGAGTAACAAGTATCATCAACTCTAGTGCATCCTTGCCATGCCACATCCATTAACCAATAGGTCAGTTTGAGCTAATGTAGCTTTATCCATCCTTGCCTCTAGTTTGTTGACTCTTGGATCGTGGAGATGGACAAAGGTTAGCCATTATGTGCGAAGTAAAGTAGACTTCTTATCAGTATACATTTTTCGAAGGGCCTTCATGAGCCCTTCTTTCACCTCTTCATCATGAGATGGAGGCACTCTCTTAGGCCTAGCAACATGCCATTTGGGATTTAGAGAATAGGCTGCCATATGAAGTGGGTGTTCATAGTGTTCTACCGTTGTGTCACCATGCGCCTAAAGGCTAATATGCTCCTCATAAAATCCTAAAGTAGGATCCCTGCTATGAATGGCTTGCTCTATCTGTCCAAGAATGTTGTTAAATGTCTTATAAATCTCTCCAAGGCTAGGAGAATTTGTGTCAACATATCTTATGACCGACACAACAGGTGAGATGATGGAGCAAACATATTTGCAAACGAGTTACAAAAAATTAAATTTTAAAAAAATTAAGACTTAAATGACAAAAAGTGAATGCTATTACAAAGAATGAAATAATTTACAAGTTAGAAACATTAATAGATTAACAATTTAAAAATAAAATCAACAATTTCTTACCTCACTATGGACCACCAATCATTGTCAAGGATCTTTTGTTTCACACTTTTTCCTTTAGCTATGATTGCCTCTAGCTATCTATACCACTTTAGATTAACCTTCATTAACTGTAGAGGCTCTTGCACCTCAAGCATCCTATGTAATGAAATGAAGTAGTTGGCATAATTAGTATCCACGGGCTTGAGAAATTCCTTCCTCGAAAAAGTCCCAAACAAAGCAAGTGAGGTGCGATGGTTAATAAACGAACATCTATGTGTCTCTAGCTTCTATCACCACTACCTTCACTCAATCTATCTTCCCAATGTCTTTCAATGCATGAACACAACATGGGGTCTAGAAATATGCTTGTAAGCACCCTCCACCATTAAGCTCGCTAACCTACATACATGGGCTAAATCGATCAGCACTTGTACAACATCAGAGAGCCCAAACTATTTTATGGCATCCTTCAAAATCTGAAATTGGAAGTTTGCATCTTTCCTCTTCCTTGAACAATCAATAGCTCTAAGAAAATAAGAGCCAACTGAACAAGTGACAATGATATTGATGAGTGGCCGATGTCTAATATCGGTCCACCCATAATGATGATAGAGCAACCATCCCTTATACAAGTTTCTCTCATTTCCTCCATCACTACACTCACCTTAGAGTACTCTCTATCAAGGAAGGTGGTGTGTAGTTTATGTTCTCCAAGGGGCAAATGAGGTACTGACAACAATTGTATCTCTAAATATTTGTTTGAAATATTGAGAATGTGCCACATGAAATAGTATGGCATGGGCAAAGCAAAATTTAGCAATAGAAGACTCAACCACCTCTTGTGATTGCATATTAAACATCCTTGCAACACTATAGCCCTTTTCTTTCTCTTGGTAGAACGCTCTCCCATTTGACTCTCAACATCTATGGTTTGGGTAGGGAATGGCATACTAGGCTGCATGGTCTCTATTGGCATTTCCTTATTTCTTGCCTCCCTCGCTATGTACAACCTAGTGACGTCAACATTCTTAGCTAGGGTTATTTTTTCACAACCTTTTACCCCTTGTTCACTTATGCACAAAAAATGAGAATAAACTCTTGTGTAGCTGCTTCTGTAGTCTTTGTTGCGCAAATGGCATAGCCATACTCTATTCCCCCTTGATTTTTTTCTTATCTTTGTTTATAGTTGTTGCAAATTGTAAAAGATACTTTTTTGGATTAAATGGGCCTTTTGCATAGTTTTTGAGGAGTTTAGAAGGGCATTCAAATGGGCTATTTGAACTCATAGTCCTTGCAACACTCGTACTCCTAGAAGAACCCCCAATAGGACTTCTATGGTTTTTTTCTTGAATTTGAACCTCTTCACGCTCACTACCCCCATTGCTACTTATTGTTTTTTTGGTTGAAAATTCAAAACATAGTTGCAAGTGCAAAAATAAAACAAAAAACCCTCCCAAAGTGTTTGGAACTTTGAAAAAAAAAAGAAATGCAAAGGAATTTGAGTAAATGAACAAGCAATAGTAAGCTTACGTCAAATGACGTAGATTTGATGCTCTCATCTTCTTCCCACTATTATTTTATTCTCTTCTCATAGTTGTTTCTTTCTTGGTCTTCTTATTCACAATTTGGAAATTGACAAAATGAGTTTGTTTTTTGTTCTTAGTTGTTAATGGGGTTGTTTTAGGTTTGGGGTTGGTGTAAAGAGGTGTGGGGATCCTTTTGGGTTGCCCATCCCTACCCTCCCCCAACCCGCTTTTTTTCAATTTTGTGTTTTCATAATTTTTTTTGCTTTTTATGCTAGTTGGGCTGCTTGCTGTTTACTTGTCCAAATTTTCCATTTAGGAAACGTTTCCACATATTTTAAAAAATCGAGTACAGGGTGGGGACATTTTAGACACGTTCCTATATCCCCGAAATGTCCTCTATAACAAACGGGTCTAAATACGTGAGGAAGACATCCTTGGGGTACATAGCTAAGAACACCTCTTTTCAAGGCGAAGATTGAGATTCCACAATTCGAAGGAGATGCGGATGTGGTAGAGATTGACCATTGGTTGGCATAATTGGAGGTATACTTTAGTATGCATACTATTAATTTGGATCAAATTTTTTTCTTTGCTAGATTAAGGATGGGAAATCATTCTTTGGCTTGGTTTAAAAGTTTTGTATTTAGTGGCTTTAAGAAAACAAGCTCCAATTAGTTCACAAGATCAATTTAAAAAAATGATTAAGAAACAATTATATCCTATGTGTTATAGAGGAAAAATGTATGGAATGACAATTTTTGAAACAAAAAGATGTACTATGCAAAAGTACACTAGTAATTTCATAGAAGGGTTGTCCAAATGGAGAAAGATGTGCAAGATGAGGAGGTGTTGACGAAGTACGTTAGAGGGCTTCACAACCATCTTCGAAGGCTTACATTGCTATCTAAATTGGTGGACATAGATGAAGCATGTTACTGTACTCACTACCTTGAGGTAGATAGTCCTCCATCCTTGCCAAGGATAAAAATAGCAAAAGCCAAGAAGGTAAATTCTACAAGTATAAAGAAGAAATATGTATAACATTGTGGTTTTGTGATGTGGATGGTCATACAAATTTATCTTATTGCAAGCTACGTACGGAAAAATGCACATATAAGAAAGTTAAAAAGGTCTGAAAAAATCTATGCTTACTATACAAAAAGAGAGTATAATATTAATAAGGGTGAAGAAATTAGCTGTAGCTTGGAAGTGAATTCTAAAATTTCTTGCACTTCAAAGAAGGTTAGTTTTAATTTGATGGCACAAGAGGAGATTGAGCAATAAAAAATGTTTAACATCAAAATTCAAGTTAAGGGTGTTAAAATTGATGCACTTTTTAGTTCTTGTTCGCAAGTTAACCTCATATCTAAAAAGTTGGTTGGAAAGCCTGGTTAGAAACTTATCAACACCCCAAGCCTTATGCCTTGGGTTGGATTAAAGAAGGCACTGATTTACTTTTCAGTAGACAATGTAGATTGAAGTTTGCAATTAACCAAATTTTGTTGATGAAGTGGTTGTGGATGTTTCTTTGAATGTATGTTTAACCAAAAAATTATTTGTTATGGGAGGGCAGACAAGTGCTGCTTGATCAAAGGTGGTAAGAGCTTTATGTTGTTTGCTTACTAAAGCAAAAAGGAGTAACCTATAGTCCAAAATCTTCACCAGAGGAGGATATTGAGTGGAAGCACCAGGATCATTCCCTTGGACGTGGAGAAAACAAATGTTGATCAAGTTCTTTTTAGTTCAAGCTCTTTGATATATTTTTATCATTTAGTAGCTAGAGACAAAGGTTTTCTGGATCTTGATTGGAGTGGTGCAAGGTGAGATGGCAGCCATGTCATTTATTGAGAGGAACATCCCTCTTATTCTAAGCCTTCATAGCTTTTGAGGACCAAAAGCCTTAGTATTTAGGATGTCGAAATTCCAATCACGGTGTATAATCTCCTAATTGTCATGTCCCCATTTCCGGAGTGACTTCATATGGAGTTGACGATTAGCCTATCATCCATTCTCGTAGTCTAATGTATTGGTAAGGGAATGATTTGCTAGTTGATTTTATTTCTATGCATGGAGAACTGAAAAGTTGGATCAACTAGTGTATTATTGGGCTATATGGGAAATGCAATATTGAAATTGTATTTTCAATTATTTGATTTGAATTTTCAAATGATGGAATAAGAGGGACAATGAAATATTTAATTACATTTTCTCTAAATTGATTTTTATGGAGTTAGTGTGGAATAAGGGTGTTCGCCCAATGGAGATATAGGTCCAAACTAAATTCAAAAAGCAAAGGATATGGATTGATTGGCACATTTTATGAGGTTCATTGAATTATATTTGATTTGTGCATTGCTTAAGGAGCCAACAACTACCTAGGAGATGATCGACTTACATTGTGGAGTGCAATTTTCATTGGATCATGAACCTTGTTTGGAGCATTTGCCAAGTCAAAGGCATTTAAAAATAATTGTAAGGAAATTCAATGCAATCGCCCAAGCAAAGAATCGGCGGCCAAGGTAAAGAAGATCATTTTAAATGCAAATTCATCATATTAATTGCCCAACGTCAATATTGTATGCATTCACCTTGAGGTTGTTATGGGCAATGGATTTAGAGGAAGGAAAATTAATGAATTGCTTCAGCCGTCCAAGTCAAGGAAGGATTTTAAATATTTTTCAAGACAAAATTCAATGCTTGTGTCAAACGCCACCAAGAAGGGATGATCGATTGGGTTTAGAGCAAAGTAAATTTATTTAATTTTGTTATGATCAACTACAACCATTGAATATTGTTCAAATCTCTCCATTTTCATTGGTGGAATTCAAAATTCAGTGCAAAATATTCAAGAGGAGGATTGCCCATCCAAGGATTCTTTAAATAGAGGGTTTGAACATCAATTTGGGACTATTGATGCATTGGTATGTTTTTCTCTCTCTTTCTTTTGAACTGAGAATTCCGATTTTTCAGTTTATTGGCAAGGTGATGACCCCTTGTTTTTGTATGGAGATGACCCCATACTAGTTGTGAAGTGATTTCATTTAGAATTCACTATTTGTGCTTCATTTGCAGGTTGTTTTTGAGTGATTTGAAGTGAAGGATCATTGATAAATAAACCCTTGGTCATGATGAAGGCAAACCGAGGTAGTTTATGAGTGTTTGATGGAGTTATTGGCATAATATAGTGACTGGTTTTTCATTACAGTCATCTGATAATTTGTTATACAGGATTTTTATGAACATTGGAAGCATCAAGAAGACATTTGGCACACCTAGGAACTCATCGATTGCATTTGGAGGTCATATTTGGGCATTTACATGAAATCTGGGCATATTTCAACTAGCTACATGTCTGCTCCAGCCAGCTACAGGTTTAATCAAGTCTGAATTGCATGTGGGATTGAAGTTATATGGTGTCAAGGATCATTTAGAAGCTAAATCAGTCCAACCGATTTGCAAATTGGGCTATTTGGAGGCTTTGTTTACAAGATATCACTCCTATATCATTGGCTGCTCTTTCATTGGTGATATCAGCATTATATCAGAGATCTGATCAGTCATATCAGTCAGCTAATAAGTGATTTATATTGGTGTTATTTGGCTTATCATTGGCTGATGTCATTAGTTCTTCATTCTCCATTGATTTGACAATAGTAGTAATGAAGTTTGGATGTAATTATACCTCTCTTTCTTGCACATTTGAGGTCTGATGTACATATGACAGTGACTGATTTTTGATAACAGCAGTTTGTAATTGACTTCATTTCATTTCCAATCAATGATATATGCAAAGGAGATTGGTAGTTTCATATATGTGTGATTGAAATTTGATTTTGGTGTTATATTGTGCAAGACTTCTTATCTAAAATTGATTGAATATTTTCAGTTATATATAATAAGGTCTCTTACACTAATACTGCAATAACATTGAATTAAACATACAAATCATTGAAATTTGAACTGCAGAAATGATGAACAAAGACACAAATATTTCACACCTTTTAATCTGCTTCACATTCCTTCGAAAGCTTAAAAGGCAACCTCTACAACTAGTCTTTCAATTGCATAGAAATATTACACTGCTTTGCGTTATTAATTTTCTGTCTTGCCTCTATCTTTATACTATTCAGTTAAAAATCTAATCTTCCAATAAAGCAATCTTTTCACTTAAAAGAAATCAATCTTATCTCAAGCAGGAGATGACTTGGAAGATAAGTCTAAATCATTAGTGCTTATTGCACTTTATTAGACTTAATTAACTAAATAAAAGACTTTCACTTTAATCACCGAAGTGAATTACAAAATAGAAATAACTTGAACTACCTGCATGTTCACATTGAACTTGTGCAGAAGTTTCGAACTGAGTTAAAAAAACTCAACAGATGTGTGATTCGTAAATGTATTCTAAGGAGGAAGTTAAGAGAATTGAAGTAGTTCATGAAGGGAATCGAGTTGAGGTCCATAGGAGTTTATAGTTCCTTGCGGCATTTGTCATTGTAAGCTAATCAAATTTGTGAGAGAACTGCATTAGAGATTTTAGGGATTGATTTCATTGAGATTCAGGCTGGTTGTGTGCCCAAGTGGCCTAAGATTGTATTGCCATTGAAGATTTGTGGTTGAGTAATAGCTTACATTTTATTGGAGTTTGCCAATTTAAAACAATTAAATTGCAAGTTAAGTTAGTTGTTTTGCAAGTTTTCAACACTTCATTTCTTTCATAAATCTGTATGTTGGTGACTAATGTATGGTATAACCATCTTAATTTATGGATTCTAAAATTCCAATTTATAACAATAAAAAAAACATTATTTGACCCTCATAAATGAATTATTAAAACACTACATCTTATCATATGATTTGTGTTGATTAAAAAATGGGGAGTTGATCCAAAAAAATTATGTTTAATTTTGCTAACCAAGAAGACTACAAGTTGAGGTAACAAAAATATAGAAGAATGCTTCGAAAGTATCGAAGAGCACATCCATGTGTGGGTATTTGAATCATATTTCCAACATTTCAAGAATAGGCTCAATCAAAGTTTGTATGCAAAAGTTATGACCTTTAGGAGATCAAAGGCTTCACAAGAAACTCACATAATGATAGTGACTAGCATTTAGCCATCAAAATTAATCTAGTGAGGGTGACAAGCATTTGATTGTCAACATCATAGTTCGAAAACGTGGACTCGGTAGCCCAAAATTTTGACTTGGGCTTGGGACTCGACATGGACTTGGCAAAAAAAACTCATAATTACACGCAAAAAAAAAATTAAGACATTTAGAGAACACATAAGTCTAATTTGACTATCACTTTGTCATAATTCAAACATAACATATGTCATTGACCCTCAAACTCTCAAAATTTGAAATTTCATACTTTCAAAGTCTAACAATACATTGTAATACAACAAAATTATAAATAATAAATGTATAACAGCACTATAATTGTTTACATACGATCATATGTCAAAAAATAGCCAAATACAATCTACATCTTCCTCTTTCCCCTCCTCGTGTAAATTTTTTAGACCTCAAATTAGAAGGTAAGTCGGTATCAAAATGATGACTAATTGTTTCCTCAAAAGTGTCTTCATTTTTGTCCATTACATCCAATTCTGTAGGGTCTTCATCAGTAAGCAGGACATCACTTTGTTATAGCATCATGAGAAATACCCTCCCCATTTTTGGTTTGAAAGCGAAGGTTGTATCGAACGAAGACAAGGTCATTAAGGTGATTCTGGGTCAATTTGTTTCTCTTCTTCATGTGAATGCTCTTAAATAGGCTCCAATTCCATTCACAATCAGAAGCACTACAGGGATGGGACAAAATATGGATAGCTAGCCTCTGAAGATTTAGTATGCCGGCACCATAATACTCCCACCATAAACCTACAAAAAACATTTAAAAAATATAAGAATTAAGTAACAAATTAAGAGTCTATTCAAAGTTCAAGCTTTCAAGTTTCTAGTTTCTACTTGTAGTATTGAGCTAAAAATTAAAGGATTATTTTTTTACTTGGTTGTTGTTTTTCCCTCCTTTGAATTGCTTTAACTGAAGAAAAGAGCCTCCCCTTTGCACCCTTGTAGACCTCCAACTCATCAAGAACTTCATCTCTTATCTTATTAACTGGCACCATCTTATCAATACATGAAACAACAAGTGCCATGACCTCTTGATCGACCTTAAATGTATTAGGAAGTAGAACTTTGGGTTCGGGTAGTAGGCCAAGGCATGTATCGGTTGGTGGAGTTGGTTTGTCCATTTGCGATCAATGATGTGCCAAATTGTTTCATATTTTCTTTTGTTTCCATCATAGTAATGCAAAATGGCCTTGTTGGCCTTATCCATGGCCTCATAGAGGAAACCCATCGACATGCCATCTCCATCCACCATACAAAGAACCTTGACCAAAGGTTCTGTCGCCTAAAAATTTGAAAACAAATTTGAGATTATTAAGAAGATAATCTTGTATAAAGTTTATGTTTGTATTTGTTACTTGCCTTGATTAACTCCTCTCCATTTTTGTTGAATAACTCATCAAAAACTATTCTTGCAGTCTTATCCCCTTTGACTTTTTTGGAATATGGAGACTCCATCCAAGCATCAGACACGCACATTTGCTTGAGAGAAGGAATTGCGGCAAGAATGCTTTGCAAAGTAAGGAAGTCACTAGCAATCTTTTCACTCTCGGTCGTACAAGCTCCTTGCCATTTGTGTGCTTTCTAATCAAAGAAAGGACCCAAGTATGGTTGTAGATAAATTTGGTGACCTGTTTAGCATCTTCAACCACACTTTTGATCCATCCAACATTCCCAATGTCCTTTAGCATCAAATCTAGGCAATGTGCAACACAAGGAGTCCAATAAATAGTAGGATGCCTCTCCATAGTAGGTCTCCTTGCAGCTATATATGCTGCTGTATTGTTTGTGATAATTGAGACAACATTGTCAACCCCAACCTCTTGGATCACCTCGTCCAATAGATTGCACAAAGTCTCAGCATTTTTGACATCGTGCGAGGCATCTATAGAGTCCAAGAACACCAATGTGCCATTAGAAGCCACTAAAAAGTTAAGGAGAGCCCTATTCTGCCCATCTATCCATCCTTTTGATAAGATGTTGTAGCTCTTTCTCTGCCATACTTTCTTTTGATCACCAACCACAAGCCTTGTATTTTTTTACGACTTCCTCTAGCAATGGCCCACTCGATTCTCTGGCTGTTGGAATCTTAAACCCCTTACCGACAATTGTTAACGCATTCATCAACCCTTCCCAATATGGGTTGTTCGCCACATTGAAGGGTAAATTATTGTAGTATCAAAAGTTTGTTGCTGCTATCCTAGCCTCATGGCGGTTTTCCTTATTCCAAGCAGTACCTTCAAGCGAGGGTTGTGCTCCTCTAACATTGTGTGGAATAAAGAAATTTGGTGATGATGAAGAACAAATACAGCTAGAAATAGAACTCTCAAGAGTCTTACTAGTAGAGTAATGCAAATGACGAATGTTTGGGGCAGCAATGGAATCCATAGATACATTAGGATTGACATTCATCACTGCTGCCATTGCTTCCTTCGTTCTTTGCTTTTCCATCTCTTTTGTAATCTCTTTGGACACCTTAGGGCATGCCTTCACATCATGTCTAGGTATTTTAGCAAGGTGGTATTTTAATCTGTTAATTCCTCCTATCATAAGAAGCTTGCATTCATTACAAATGACTTGGCCCTTGAGAGCACCCGATGTTCCATACTTCCATGCATTGTCTTTTCTACCACTCCTTTGTGTTGAAGTTGACATTGTTGATTTTAACATAGAAAAGAATCAGCAGCAAGCAAAGTGATAAACATTTATAAAAGAAAATAGAATGCAAATACAAGCTAAAAATGTTAGGAAATAAGGGGTGAGTGGAAATGGACAACATTCCCATAGTTTTTCAAGTTTTATGATTTCCAAACTAAAAAAAGAAAAAAAAAAACTATACCTACTAGTTTGATTCTTTGAAGGTGACTTGAAATCTCCTTCCAATCCCTTCTCAAATTGTGTTCTTGCAATGTAGATATCCTTGGTTGGGTGAATGAAGACCAAAAACATAAAAAAAAATCAAAAAGCAAAAATCGCGGTTCAGTTTTTTTTATTCTTCCGCTAGGAGAGTCCATGGTCAAGACTTGCGAGTTCGAGGTGAAAACTTGGCGAGAATTGGAGAAAGATTGGTTGAGTACTCGGTCCGACTCTATTATGACTCGGCTCACAAGTTGCGTTGACTCAGTCTGGTGAGCAAAAGGACTCGTGAGTTGCCGTGAGTCATGAAACTATGATCAACATAATAAACTCGTGACAAACTTTTGGCCATCAAATCTAGACTAGTATTTTATAATTTCAAAATTTTGAAGAAAGGTGACTATGAACTAATTGGTTTGCTGGATTTTGACATCAGTTGTGGGAAATTTGCTAATGTGGCATACCGATGAGGTATATTTATGGCTTGTTGATGTGTTAGGCTCAAGGCATTGTGTTGTGGTGGTTGTGTAGATATAGCAATAAATGGTGATGGCTTCCTACAGATTTGAACCCAGGTTTGTCAAGTGAACTGCCATAACACTACACTCATCAGCCAAAATGCCAAAGTTCAACTTGTGGAAAGAGATGCAACAATTTGAATTTGAAGTAGAAAATTGTGAACAAGGTGCAAAGCTCCATGGAGGGTCCTTGTAAAAGGAGGAAGGGATGGTTTGAACAAGGTTGCGTCATTGCCATAGGCTTGTGGCAGCCGATGGCCACACTAGTTAGGAAAAAGGTGCTAGTGCTCTTTGGATTGCCAAAATGTTTCTTTTTTCAAACTTGCTCTCTTGGTTGATTATGGTTGTGCAACTTTGACTCTTGTTTTTGAGGGGGTTAGAGGTGAAACCAGAGAAAGTGCAGAGAAGAGATCCCCTCTAAAATTTCATGACAAATTTAAAACTTCTCATGGTTCTGAAAATTTCCACCCAAGGTGTCCAAAAACACTGTTTCTTGAAAAAGCAAAATTTGGCGATATCTTTTTGAAGAAGAAGCCCAGAGATGCAAAATATCAGACATAATCTTATCTTGTCATCCCCCAAAATTCTTGTATTAAAAAATAGTGGAGGTGTAACATAACTCCCAAAACATGCCTCTTCTTCAAATTGCTTGCTTCCCACTTGTCTTGAAGAAAGAAAGTCACACCCGCTTTGATACCATGTAAAAACTTAGCAATAATAGTGCCTTAGGAGCATAGTGACATAAGCTTAAATCAACATCAAAATGAGAGAAAAAGAGAACAATGAAGAATTGGAGAAGGCCTTCTTGGCCTTAGGCACAAATCAAACTTTTGAATACATATCACAAAAATAAAAAGGATAAAACAACAACGAGCTTGGCATGTGTATATATACATTAAGTCATTGGGATATGAAAGGGACTGAGTAGACCTATATATAATATTAATGTCAACCTTACACATGTAGGCCCTATACTAGGTACAAGGTACCGCATTAAGATAAAACTGAAAATGTAACCTAAAGATGTACCACATGTTGGTAACTCAATGGAACCAATAGGAAAGAGATATGAGTCAAGATTAGAATCTCCAATATCCAATTTGTCCAGCTCTAATTCATACTTCCATAAATTTCTAGCTGTTTTGGGACTACTTGCTTTTTTTTGTTACATTTCCTTGCAGCTCTCAGATAGCATGGATTCATTTAAATTTGCCTTTTCTCTCTAGAACTTCTAAAGAAAACTTTGAGGGCACATCACTTTTTTGATTTAGTGTATGTGCCTTCTAATTGGATCTCCCCTTGCTCTATACAAATTCATATTCCCTAAAATGTTTTTGCAGTTCAGTAGCTTTCTTTTGATTTTTCGTCACTAAAAGGACCTGCTTTCAACTTTATGAAAACCCAATGAAGCAGGGAATGAATCTGTTTTGCTTCCCTTCCTTGCCTTGGCAAACATTTTACACTGTATTCAAGGAACTTTAATTTGATCCATGCTTCATCCCTTGTTAATCTAGGCACCAAATTTAAAACTTATACAACAGCTTGCCAACATTTGTACAACTGTAGTTAAGAATCAAGAGACATTAAATTTGAATAAACAATGGGTATCATACAGGTCCTCAACCTCAGCATTCATATGGTTTAACATAGGAGAACGATAAAAACCGGTGATAGCAGGAGAATTGATGGCTTGCGGTTTGCATAAATGATCAGTTTACTGTTTCAGTACCTTGTTCCAACAATCATTGTAATTTCTCTTAAAAAATGTTAATTCATCTGGATACATGTTTTCCTTATCAAACCATGTGCTGCATTTCATTGCAATAAAGATTCATTGAGAAGTGAAACTTTTGTACCGAAGGAAAACATTGTAAACCTATTGTTCTTAATATTAAAATCTATTAGTTCTGAGAGTAAACACAATCATATTATGTGAAAATTTACAATTAAACTGCATTATTGTTTCAGCGGTACTGACGGAGTGGATATTGCTCTGGATAGTCATTATAGATGCCAATGTTTAGAGGTAAAATATTGGCCATATAATAGTAATTGGAGACCAAACCAAATTTTTTTGGATTGTGTTTCTATTGGTTTGTGTTTCTGTAGCATATGTTTATTGTGTTCCCATGTTTTATCTGTCTGGCATTTCTCCTTAGTGTTCTGATATCTTTGTACTGGTTTCTGGTTGGATTCTTTCTTTACATTTGTTTGGACTCTTGGACACAAATCTGGCAATACTTTTTATTTCTCGACAAGATTATGTTTTTCAAAAAGATCTCTTGGGAAAATTTGGGAATTTAAAATTTTATGGTTAGCTTTATGTTTTCTTCAGTTTAAATTACATGTGTATTTGTTCTTGAAGTTTTAATATTTGGAAATTCGCCACAGGTTTGCATAGTTTTTTCTGTTCAATTCTCAAATTTATCTAGAAAATTTAATATAGGGATGTGGGTTTTCTTCTGAACTTTTGTTTCTACTGGGTAACGGAGTAGCATGTCCATGGTGATTTGGACTCTTGGACACAAATTTGGCAACACTTTTTATTTCTTGACAATATTATGTTTTTCAAAAAGATCTACCTTAGGAAAATTTGGGAATTAAAAATTTTATGGTTAGCTTTATTGTCTTTTCAATTTAATTTACATGTGTATTCGTTCTTGATGTTTTAATATTTGGAAATTGCCCACAGGTTGCCATAGTTTTCTCTGTTGAATTCTCAAATGTGTCTAGTAAATATAATATTGGGATTTATGTTTTCTTCTGAACTTTTGTTTCTGCTTGGTAATAGAGTAGTATGCCAATTGTGAGTTGATATAAATTTCTATTTGAAGTACTAAGTAATAAGCTTAAGGTTGAGTTAATTGCCATACTTGTGTATAGCATTCCTTAATCCACATCATAATAATAGTCTCATGACATAATTGATTAGTAATTTAAAAATTGGGAAAATCTGGGAATTTAAAATTTTGTGGTTAGCTTTATGTTTTCTTCACTTAAAATTACATGTGCATTTCTTCTTGAGGTTTGAATATTTGGAAATCGGTTATAGTTTTTTACTTAGTTACCAGTTCGCCCAGGGTATCTGCAGGGTCCCGGTTCAATTTGTACCGGATCCGGATTCGGAGTGGGCGCGGATTTGTCCAGGGCACGCCAAAACAACTGTGGATTCATCTGAGATGAACCCAGACAAACTTGCTGCAAATTTCACCATTTTCCTATGCCGTTGTGATGAACCCACCACGAATTTCACCATTTTCCTATGTTGTTGCGATGAACCCTGTCGTTTTCCTCTGTACATTGCTTTTTTTTGTTTTAAGAAAATACAAAACCTATTATGGTGTTCATACCAAGCCTCTATGAAGGATGCGCATATGGGTAGGAATGCAAAGATCTAATCCCATAACTCTTCTTGTTAATATCGTAAATAGAGGTCTTCATTGGTTCTCTATTGTGGTCACTCACATTTGGGTCTTGCGTAATTGACGTTGTCTTAGCTCATGCCCTTACCTTGTACCTTTGGTGAGCCACAGGGTGGGAGAAAAATGCGGGTGTTTCGCCCTCTCTCCAAAGCGGCATATAAATTGAATCAATCCCCGAGTCTGGCCTGTGGATAAGGTGTATAAATATATTATTATATTATATTATATATTAACTTATAAATATATATTATTATATTTTATATATTCTTATAAATATGTATTATATATTAATTTATATATTAGCTTATAAATATTACTCTACATTAAAAATATTAGGAAATATATACTTTAGGTCTAATATTTTTGATTTTAGATTATAAATGTATATATTTATTATTTTTATATGTTTTTGTACTAACAAACGCAAAATGAACCCAAACCCAATTTTTCTTTTGGCTGAATCCACGAATCGAACTGGTGAACACGAACCCAAACCAGTACCAGGATAGGTAACTTAGGTTTTTTATAGTTTTCTCTGATGAATTCTCAAATGTTTCTAGGAAATATAATATTGGGATGTGGGTTTTCTTCTGAACTTTTGTTTGTGCTTGGTAATAGAGTAGTATGTCCATTGTGAGTCGATGTTAATTTCTAACTGAAGTACTAATCAATAAGCTTAAGGTTGAGTTAATTGCCATACTTATGTAAGCATTCCTTAATTCTTATCATATATAATGGTCTCATGACATAATTGAATGGTAAGCTATTGAAATTATTATTCATTCATTATTTAGAAGCTTTCTGGTAATTGAGCAGCATTGTCAAAGTTGTAATCAAAACTAATGTATTAAGTCATTGATCTGACAGGCTAGCTGCACATTGGAAGCAGGTGTAAAGATTTATTCATTTAGAGTTGACTCGGTTTACTCTGAAGTGTACAAGGTCCTTGGAGGGCTTAATCGTACAAATGGCATTGAGAAAGAACTAAATGGTATGTGTGTGTGTTTTTCTTATTAATATGTACTTTGTAATGCTTTTTTTCTTTGGTATGCACTACTGCTTACTAAGATCATCATTAATGACTGTTTCTGTACTCTATGAGTAGGCTTTCTTGTTTTTTGAGTGAGGTAGATAATTGTTGAAGAAAATGACTTCAGAATGAGAGATAACCAATGTTAAATTGTTAATGAAACCTGTCATCATCATGGAATTTTTGAAATCTCAATATTATGTGGCAGTTGATTGATGTAATAATCTTGGGAAAACTATTTGTTATTGATTGTTTATTTCTATGAATGGTTGGAGCCTATATAAGTAAGTTTTGTTGGAAACATTCATTATACTAATTGAATTTACAATTTTCACACTGCCAGCTGCCAATGAACTATTTGTAGGTTTACAAATGGTCCTACCTATATCAATAGTTCCTATGAAATTTAGAGCCATGTGTACCAAAAGAGGTATATTTACTTATCATGACTAAAAGATGCTAATACAGATTAGGCTAGAGAAACAGAGATAGACTTAGCCAAGTCCACATTACATGAGTCAAAAAATTTGTCTAACCTTCCTGTACTTGTCTTGCATTGGTGTAGCGCATTCTTTTGCTTCCTTTACAGTTTGCTCCTGCTTGCCAATGTTATTTATCATATCCTAACACTGTCATTACTATTATCTATGCTGTTGCTGATCTTTGTAGATGTCTCACAGGCCTTAACTGTTATTAACAATGCTGTTGGAATAGGTAGCTTGGCAGGCCTAGTTTAATTGTGAGCTTGGTCATGAGGTCCAACCACAAGGGTACAAAAATTGACCAATACTTCTGTGTGTGTCTCTCTCCTTGACCCCCACTCACCACCCTCTGCTCTTCCCGTATATGTTGTGCAGGCGTGCAAGTGCCACAACCTCGCCCCTGCTCCCCACCCCCTCCTCCTTGGAACAGGTGGTTTAGTAGGGCCTAGTTTACTCCCGAGCTTGGTCATGAGGTCCAACCATAAGGGGTGCACAAATTGAACAATACTTATGCGGGCATGTGTGTATCTCTCTCTTCGACCCCTCACTTACCACCCCCTGTGTAGACACATTCCCACATGTGTGGCCATGCAAGTGCCCCCCCCCCTCTCTCTCCTCAACCCCCCATTGAGCACCCTTTGCACCGCCCCTTCATACATGCATTCTTGTGTGTAGGTGTGCAAATGCCTCCCTCTCCCTCCCCCTCTTCCTGGTGTTTCTGCCTTCTCTCTCCTACATAGACATATTCCTGTGTGTGTATGCATGCAAGTGCCTCTCTCTCTCTCTCTCTCTCTCTCTCTCTCTCTCTCTCTCTCTCTCTCTCTCTCTCTCTCTCTCCTGCACACATTCTTGTGTGTGTAGGTGTGCAAGTGCCTCTTCCTCTCTCTTTCCCTCTCTCGCTTCCTCTCCCCCCTCTCCTTTGCATACACACATTCTTGTGTGTGCAAGTGCTTCTCTCCCCTCTCTCCCCTACATACACACATTCATATGTGTGTAGGTGTGCAAATGCTTCTCCCTCTCCACTTACCACCCCTCGCTTTGGCCCCCTCCACACAACATTCTTGTGTGTGCAAGCGTGCAAGTGCCCCTCTCTCGTTCACTCTTAGTGCCTCTCCCTCTCCCTCTCCCTCTCTCCCTCTCCACTTACCACTCCCCACTCTTGGCCCTGCATATAGACATTCCTGTGTGTGTAGGTATGCAAGTGCCTCTGTGTGTATATCACAATTTGCTCTTGCTTGCCAATGTTCTCTTTCATATCCTAATACTATAATTGCTATTATCTACGCTGTTACTGATCTTTGTAGATGTCCGGTAGGCCTTAACTATTATTTACAATGCTCTTGGAATAGGTTGTTTGGTAGGGCACAGTTTACTCCCAAGCTTTGTCATGAGGTCCAACCACAAAGAGTACAAAAATTGAAGAATACTTGTGTGTGCAGCTCTCACTCTCTCTCTCTCTCTCTTTCCATTTATATATATATTTGCAAATCTGTCATCCCAAAAATGTTGTGTTTTATGGGGTGGGGACATTTCCTACTCGACACCGCATCCCCGAAACATCCTCTATAGGGGATAGGTCAAAATATGCAGGGGATACATTCCAAGGGTACATAGGTCCCAAAGTCTTTCCCTTACACATTTTGTTTCTTGCATGAAATTATAAACTATGCATGTATATAGTTGAAACAACCAAGTGATTGATTAAGAATGACTAGACAGATAACAAAAAGACCATTTATGAAAATTCAAAAGGAAATAATGCTTTATTTTGAAAAACCATTATGTCATGCTCAAACATAGGAAGCAATAAAGCATACAAAGGAAAACAATATATTAATGTTTGACAGAACATAATTACACTAGACACCTACCCTAAAGATTTCAAAAAGGAAAGGTAAAAGATATTGAATTGAATGGGACCCAAAAAACATCTTTTACCTTTCCTTTTAGAAATCCTTAGTGTATGTGTCTAGTATAATTAGGTTCTGTCAAACATTAAGATATAGTTTTCCTTTGTATGCTTCCTATGTTTGAGCATGACAATGGTTTTTCAAAATAAAGCATTATTTCCTTTTGGATTTTCATAATTGGTCTTTTTGTTGTTTGTCTAGTCATTCTTGATCAATCACTTAGCTGTTTCATATATATACATGCATAGTTCATAATTTCATGCAAGAAACAAATTGTACAGGGGAAAGACCTTGGGACCTATGTACCCTGGGGTTGCATCCCTTGCATATTTTGACCTATCCCCTATAGGGGATGTTTTGGGGATGCGGGGTCATGTAGGAAAAGTCCCCACCCCATAAAATACACAATGTTTTTGGGATGACAGATTTGCAGGAGGAAATGTTAGGGGATGGCCAGCCATCCCCTACGACCCATGTAGTTTAAAATGCATTTAAAAAAAACACAAAATTGAAAAAAAGGGATGGGGTGTCCACAAGGACCCCACACCCCTTTACACCAACCCTAAACCTAAAATAGCCCCCACTAACAACTGAAAACAAAAAAAGAACTCATTTGCCATTTTCCAATTTGTGAAGAAAAAGACAAAGAAAGAGAACAATTGTGAGAATAGAAGAGAACAACAGTGGGAATAAGGCAAGAGAGCATCAAATCTATGTCATTTGAGGTAAGTTTACTATCCATTGTTCATTTGCTCAAATTCCTTTGCATATTTTTTGAAAGTTCCAAACACTTAGGGAGGGTTTTTTGTCTGTTTTTTGTTTCATGTTTGCATTTGCAATTGTGTTTTGAATTTTCAACGAAAAAAGAGCAATAGTGAGGGTGAAGAGGTTCAAATTCAACAAAGAAGTCGTAGAAATGTTGTTGGGGATTCTTTTGGAAATGGGAGTGTTGCAGGAATTGTGAGTTCAAATAACGCATTTGAATGCCCTTCTGATCTCCTCAAAACCTATGCAAAGGCCCATTTAATCCAATAAATCTCTTTTACAATTTGCAACAACTATAAACAAAGACAAGAAATTTTCTTGGGGGGAGTAGGGTATGTCTATCATTTGTGCAACAAAGCCTATAGGAACAACTACACAAGGGTTTAGTCTCATCTTTTGTGCATGAGTGGACAAGGGGTAAAAGGTTGTGAAAAAATAACCCTAGGTGAGAAGGCTTGGGTGACTAGATTGTACATGGAGAAGAAATAAGGGAACGCCAATAGAGACTATGCAACCTAGTATGTCATTGCTTGCCCAAGCCATAGATGTTGGGCGTAAAAGGGGAGAGGGTTCTACCAAGGTAAAGGAAAAAGGTTACTAGTGTTGTAGGGATGTTTAATATGAAATCACAAGAGGTGGTTGAGTCTTCTATTGCTAAATTTTTCGTTGCCAAGCCATACCATTTCATGTGGCACATTCTTCCTATTTCAAACAAATGTTCAAAGATGCAATTGTTGTTGGTCCTTGATTTGTCCCCCTGAGAACATAAGCTACGCACCATCCTCCTTGATAGAGAGTATTCTAAGGTGAGTGTAGTAATGGAGGAAATGAGACAAACTTGGATAAGGGATGGCTGCTCTATCATCATGGATGGATTGACCGATATTAGACATCGACCATTCATCAATATCATTGTCACATGTTCAGTTGGCTCTTATTTTCTTAAAGCTATTGATTGTTCAGGGAAGAGGAAGGATGCAAACTTCCATTTTCAGATTTTGAAGGATGCCTTAGGAGAGGTTGGGCTCTCTAATGTTGTACATGTGGTGACCGATTTAGCTCGTGTATGTAAGTTAGCTATCTTGATGGTGGAGGATGCTTACAAGCACATTTTCTGGATCCTATGTTGTGTTCATGTGTTGAACAACGCATTGAAAGACATTGGGAAGATAGATTGGGTGAAGGTAGTGGTGGCAAAAGATAGACATATAGATGGTCATTTGCAACCATCACATCTCATTTATTTTGTTTAGGACTTTTTTGAGGAAGGAATTCCTCAAGCTAGTGGATATTAGATATGTTGGCTACTTCATTTTGTTAGAGAGGATGCTTGAGGTGCAAGAACTGCAAAGAGTTAATGATGATTAATCTAGAGTGGGGTACATGGCCAAAGGCAAGCACAATTGAAGGAAGACATGTGAAACAAAAGATCCTTGACGATGATTGGTGGTCCATAGCGAGGTAAGAAATTGCTGATTTTATTATTAAATTATTAAATAGTTAATTTATTAATGTTTGTAATGTGTAAATTATTTTCATTATTCATAATAGCATTCACTCTGTCATTTGAGTCTTAATTTTTTTTGGATTTTAATTTTTGCAAGTTGTTTGCAAATATGTTTTCTTCTTCATCTCACTTGTTGTGCAAGCCATACGATATGCCGATATGGACTCTCCTAGCCTTGGAGAGATTTATGAGACATTTGATAGCATGCTTGCACATATGAAGCAAGCCATTCATAGTAGGGATCCTACTTTGAGATTTTATGAGGAGCATATTAGGTCCATTGTGACGCGGCAGTGGAACACTATGAACACCCCACTTCATATGGCAACCTATGCTATAAATCCCAAATGGTATGTAACTAGGCCTAGGAGAGTGCTTCCATCTCATAATGAAGAGGTGAAAGAAAGGCTCACAAAGGCCCTTTGAAAAATGTATACTTATAAGGAGTCTACTTTACTTCACACACAGTGGCTAGCCTTTGTCAATTTTGGTGGTCCAACATTCAACAAACTAGAGGCAAGGACGGATAGAGCTACATTGGCTCAAAATGACCCCATTGGATGGTGGATGCACCATGGCAAGGATGCACCAGAGTCGAGGATACTTGCCATTCGCCTTCTTTTCACAGGTTGCTAGTTCCTTTGTTGTGAAAAGGAATTGGTCCACATACAACTTTATTCAATTAGTCAAGAGGGATATGCTTACCTCTCAATGAGCGGAGAAGTTGGTTTTTGGGCATAGCATCTTGTGGCTTCATGATCTTACTTTGGGATTTTATGAGGAGCATATTTGGCCCATTGTGATGTGGTAGTGGAACACTATGAACACCCCCTTTATATGTCAGCCTATGCCTAAATCCCAAATGGTATGTAGCTAGGCCTAGGAGAGTGCCTCCACCTCATGATTAAGAGGTGAAAGAAGGGCTCACGAAGACCCTTTGAAAAATGTGTATTAATGAGTCTACTTTACTTCGCACAAAATGTCTAGCCTTTGTCAATCTTCATGGTCCAACATTCAACATACTAGAGGCGAGGATAGATAGAGCTACATTAGCTCAAACCGACCCTATTGGATGGTGGATGTGGCATGGCAAGGATGCACCAGAGTTCATGATACTTGCCATTCACCTCCTTTCAGTTAGTTAGTTAAGAGGAATATGCTTACCTCTTGATGAGCAAAGCAGTTGGTGGCCATGCTTAATGCCTTGTGGCTTCAGGATCTTACTTTGGGATTTTTTGAGGAGCATATTAGGCCCATTATGATGTGGTGGTGGAACACTATGAACACCTTGCTTCATATGACAGCCTATGCTTTAAATCCCAAATGGTATGTAGCTAGGCCTAGGAGAGTGCCTCCATCTCATGATGAAGAGGTGAAAGAAGGGCTCATGAAGGTCTATCAAAAAATGTGTACTAATTAGGAGTCTACTTTACTTCGCACACAGTGGGTAGCCTTTGTCAATTTTTGTGGTCCAACATTCAACAAAACAAAGGGGAGGACAGATAGAACTGCATTATCTCAAATTGACCTTATAGGATGGAGGATGTGGCATGGCAAGGATGCACCAGAGTTGAGGATACATGTTATTCAACTCCCTTCACAGGTTGCCAGTTCTTTTGTTGTAGAGAGGAATTGGTCCACATAGAGTTTCATTTAGTCAGTCAAGAGGAATAGGCTTACATCTTGATGATTAAGGAAATTGGTGGCTATGCAAAGTGCCTTGAGGCTTCAATATCAATAGACTCTAGCCATATGTTGGGATGCTGATCTCTGATGTAGGAGCATTCGGGTCCATGAGCAATCCTGTGTCAACCAAAAACATTTCAGGTTTTTTGTTTTATGTTCAATTTTGTAACTGCCTGCGACGGTTTAACTTACTCAAGCTGAAGTATATAAGAAATCAATGGTGTTCTTTAGGCTGCTGGTCGGTTGGTTGTATTGGAGAAGAAAGCATTGTTCCTATTTAAGAATAGATTGATTTGAAGACTGTAAATATTATACTCATTCATTTGCTGCAACGAATGTATGTTGTGAATGTAAGTTTGAGATTTGAATAAATTCAAATGAAATTGTGTTGCTGTGTGAAAATTTTCATTGTTGGCTGCTAGACTTGGTTATCTGATAAGATTCCCAATCTAGATTGCATCAATCTCGAAGATGCCACATAGGTTGATGAGGAGGCACAAGAGGGATTGGTTGGCGTTCAATTGGATGAGGCAACCCATTATAGTGGTAGTGACTTAGACTCAGACTTCAATTTTGATGTAGTGTTACAAGATGTTGATTAGAGATAGTGGCATATTTTCTATGTTTTTGTCATTTTGTAGTCGAAACTTGCAGCCTTTGGGTATTTTGTTTTAATTTTTTGTAAAATACCTTACTAGATATAACTGAATTTTTTTCCAATATCTTTCAAAGCGATCACCAAAAGATCAATTATAAACACATAACAATATTAAAGAACACATCGAGAAAGTGAATGCCGAAACCTCCAATGCTTATTATTGATTTCAGTGATGATGGTCACAATTGCAAAGTGCTGTGTTATTACATCAGCCTTGACTGATTATAAAATCAGTCCTCATACAAGTGAAAAAGATGAACAAATATGTATCAAAACCTTAGCCTAGTGATAGGCAATGAAGTCCAATGATGAAAGATCTTCAACTAGGGATGTATGATGGCTGTAGCTGACCTTATATGCCTGATATGACTGCTGTACCTGCTGATCAGACTGCTGCGACTGTTCCAAACTACCCAGATTTGTCTAAAATGCAAAAATGATGCCAAAACAAGCCTCAAAAGGCTAGCAATAGGGTCAAAGAGGGCAGCGATTTGTCTTTAGAGTGTTTCCTATGCTTCAAACCCTTGAAATCTTCACTTGAATGATATCTAACAGCCCTGTACCAATTTCCTGGTTCGCTGATTCAAAAATCAGAATGTCATATGATAGCAAAAACACATTAAAATAGCCTTTTCATGCAAATCGGTTATCTTGGAAGCCTTCAATGATGAACCAATGCTTCAATGACTTCAAATGGAAACCGTATATCCTTCAACATCACAATGAAAACATGCAAATCAAGAATCATGATGAAATCTATATGATATCATCTCACAAAGAGATATGAGATCATCTCCATATCAAAATCAAGGGATTATCTCCTTGAAAAATACTAGAAAATGCAACTTCCAGCCAAACACAAGAATATGAAAAACTTACCAAGTGATCAATAGTTCCTAGTTGAAGGCAAACAAGCCTATTTATGCTCCTCTTGGCCTTGGCATCCCAATTTATGTAATTTTGCAAGTATTTGGAATCCACCAATGAAATGTAATCTTCTTTGAACAATTTTAAATGCTTTTCACCCATGAAACTCATCATTTAAAATCACTCCATCATTTTATTAAATGCCTTCTTCTCTCCAACACCCATTCCCTTGAGTAAATGAGCCAATACATATTTTATTAAATGGTTTTCCTTCAGTGGCGGCCTCTTGGAGTAATAAATAATAAAATATTATTAAAATATTGCTTCTCTTCTCCTTGTACGTCGCTCCATGAAATAAACATAATATTTTATTATTTTTAAACACTTCCTCTTTCTTGGGCGGCGATCTCTCATTGGTAAAATAAAAATACTTATTTTAAATAACACCTTCCTTCTTGGCGTCAATCCTCCTTGGGCAATCAAATTCAATATTTTATCAATTCCCTCCTAGGCATTGGGCTCATGATCCAATGCAAATGCATTGTTTTATTATTTTTGAAAACTCCTCCTTGAGCGTTGGGCGCTTGATCCAATGAGAGCAATATTTTATTGTTATTTTAAATCCTTCTCCTAGGCGTTGGGCACTTGATCCGATGAAACAATTTGAAATCACCTTTTCCTTTGAGCATTGTGTAATGTTCCCTTTTTAGCTAGTGTCAGAGTTTAGTGGATTAGCCTATTATCATTGGTTTCCCGTAGGCTAATGTGGTGATTAGGGGGCCCTTTGAGGGTGATTCAGGGTTATTCAGCTGACCCTTTGGGTGTATATTTCAGTATTCTCCTTCTTAGTGCATCAATTTATTTGTGGTTTGCCTTCTAGAGGTCTTTCATGCTCATTTTATACACACTATTTTTAGTAAGTCACTTGGACATTTGGGTCCATACTATTTATGGAAAGTCATCTGGATGGTCAGAAGGCACCACAGTTATATTCAGGAAGTTGGTAGGATCAGTTGTTGGTTTGATATTTGGCATTTAATGGAGTTTAATGATTTAATTTAATTATTTAAGTCTAATCTATCATTGACTCTGATATAATTAATTAAATTAAATATCTTTATGATTAAAGGGGATATAAGGGGTCAAGTGTGCATTTAATATATTAATGCCATAAAGTATTTAATTATTATGCCAAATGGGGTGCCAACATATGGAGGTATAAGGATATTAAGTGACTTTATAATGATGTCAATGACAAATTATAAAATAAGGTCACTTTTGAGGGGAAAAGTAAATTAAAAGAGGAATAAAATAAAGTATTACTTTTCAAAGTGCAAAATAAATATAAAAGGAGGAAAAAGTGCAATGAGGATTCATTTTTGATATGTTATTTTGAAAGAAACTTTTTCTTGAGAGCTTTGGCTTGCAGGGTCAGTAAACCTTAGGATGAAAACCCTAGAGGTTTTGGCTATTTGGACGAAAACCCAGATCAACCCACTTGGTGAATTCATCTCAGGATTCATAGTTGCATTAAATTGTTTAGTGTTTGTGTTGATATTGCTAGTTCATCATTGTGGCAGCCATTGGAAGGGTTTGATATTGCTGATTTCTACATATGATGGCGGCTAGAGTTAATGGGTATTGAAGATTATTGCATATTCTTTGATGGCAGCCCATTAGAAACATTTTGGTATCATGTTTGTGGCATTTTGACAGAATTTGTGGAGATTTTTGGCTTGCATGTTGGTATTTTGATGTGCATGTTTGAGGAGTGATGGATTTTGAGGTTGTGTTGCAAATAATCCATCTGAGTACTGGAGATTTAGCTTGCCTGTTGGTATTTTGGTGTGCATGTTTGAGGAGTGACGGATTTTGATGTTGTGTTGCAAATAATCCATCTGGGTATTTGAGTTTTGTAGATTTGAGCTATTGGGTGTTGCTTCAATTTCCAGTTCCAGCTAGGGTTTGACATGGGTGCTCACAGAAATCAGTTTTGGCATATGGGTATTGATGCAAAGTGGCTGCCATGAGGTTGGAATAACGTATGCACTTCTGGGTATTCTTCATTTCGTTGTAAGATTCCAGAAATTATCAATCTTCCTCTCTTGTCAACTAAAAATTTGTAGCAGCGAACTCAGAAATCGAAAAAGATGCAAAATATGCATTTGGGTATGTGTTTCCAAGTTTGCAATGTGTTCATTTTTATTCCTAGTTGATTGTTCATCAATTATTTCATGTTTTTATGGCAAGATTTTTCTCAAAAACACACATGCAATTCCAAACTGAAACCCTTTTTGCATCTTCTGTCTAGTCTAAAAGACCACATTAATATAAAATACAAAAACACACTAAAAAGACAATTTTTTTTTTTTACAGCAGAACAGGGCAGCATATTACACATTGGCACAAAACCCAATCAACAAATTTTTATTATTATTTTATCTCCTCCAAGTGGCGTTGAAAAGCTCTAGATGAAATATATTTGAAAATGCAATTAAAGATTGGCATTGTCTCTTTTGTCCACTTGGCATCAATTTGAATCAACCAATCAAATAATGAAAGTACAATTTGAATATTGCATTTCCCATTTTCCCATTCTCTATTCTCAAACATAGCTAGAGGAACAATATCACTTAGCAACACTTAGCCAAAAATCCAATAAAATCACTAGTTGTGCCAACATTATAGTTTTCCATCCTCTAGAACCAAGCTCAAGCCAAAATCATGACTTAGCTCAAAATGGGGACATTACATTTTTATACAATATATATGCACATTGACAATGAAAGCAATTAAATTTTGTTAATTTGTTTGTCGACTCTCATGTGAAATCTCAATTCAAGTCTAATGTTATGTATTAAGGTTCTATAATGTATATGATGAATGCCTTAACAATGTTATCATATGAATATTTGAAATTGCCTTATATTTTTAAATTTTCCCTATTTTTTTAATAGCTATCCCTTGATGTCCCCTAAAAATGGCCTCCCAAAAAACCCATCCCCCCATCCCTTGCCGTCCCCTAAAAAATGGCATCCAAAAAAACTTATCCTTCCATCCCTTGTCGTCCCCTAAAAAATGGCCTCCCAAAAAATCCGTCCTAGAAACATGTCCCCCCATCCTTTGCCATCCCTGTCTTGGAAACTTGACGTGACATAACTTGGGACCCTTCAATGGAACTGAATGCTGCAATAATGCAAAGTTGATCAAAAGACAATGTTGATGATGAATTACTATTAGCCATCTTGAGTAGTTATGAATTGTTATAATTTCACGATAACTATTATCTTTAACTTCTTCCTTTGCTCTAGATAGTGAGAAAAATTAATATTTCCTAAATGTCATTTTCATGGTCACTTAAATACATGCGTTTCTTTTACTTTGATTGTTTTTCTCTTGCAGTATAGGCTTGTTAATTTTTGTTTTTTCTAACAAATTTTACTTCCTAATGTAATTTATAATATGTTTGTTTTCCAATACATTTTTCAATAAAACATCATTGATTACTAAACCTGCAACAATGCCATAATAGGACATGGGGAAGAGGGAGAACTTAGAGATATGGAGGAAGACGAAATGAGGAAGGAACACCCCAAGAAGGTCTGTCCTTGGGGTTATGGATGTTTAGTATATATGAATGATGCTTTGTTTATGACATGGAAATGATTTCATGATATTTCCATTACTCTGCAGACCTCAGCTTCATTGGCTTCTTTGGAACCTTCATTTGAGGCACTTAATATAAAGAAGTTTGACGGTATAACTTACTTTCCTTGGAAGCACTTTGTCTCTTGATTTTTGGGTATAGTAGTTGCATGGTTTTTCAAACTTTGACAGGAATGTGAGGTTTGAAGGTCTTGTTAACTCTTTGATTGATTAGGCGAGCTTTTCTTTCAATCTTTGTAGTTGCCTTCATGGTCGACCCTTTATACCATCAAACTTCTGCACAATTTGATGAGGGAGGAGCCAAGGGCCTTCTATTCAATACACTAAGTGTCTATGATGATTTCCAAATTGTGTTTGACTCTCGAGATGTCCCAGAGAAGAGTATGAAGTTATCAGCAGCTAAAAATACAGAATCATCATCCCTGATAGACCTTTCTTTAATGAAAGGTATTGCTGGACCTACTTTGTCTTGCAAAACATAATTCTTGTCCTTGTTTCGATTCTAAGTTTGCAGCTTGACTGAAAAGTATTTCTGTTATCCAGATATTGTACTGCACTCAATGGCTGTGTTGCAAGATTCAACAGATATTTCACCATCACTTAATGGAATCCTTAAGTTGTTGGATGATCCCTATGATGATGCTAGTCAAGCTGCATCAGTGAAACAACATGAAGACATGGTATTTGATTTATCTCTTGATGATGAAGTTACAGATAAGGACAGGCCTCAATATTTCGAAAACAATTATACAGCTGATGGAAACATTGACGATGGATTGGATGATGTGATCCCAGATTCAGCTTCTCGGGGTTCTTTTGCTCCAGATAGGCACCACCATGAGGTCCAATAAGTTTCTAAACAGTGGCACTCTAACCCAATTATGTGGTTCTTTATTTGATGAAAAACTTGTTTATCTTATGAGTCTCTACTGTTTTATACTTACAATTTCCAATTCCGTCTTTCAGGAAAATCTCAATGAATGTACAGTGGAATACACAGTTAATGAGGATTCTTCAAGCGAGCAGACAGTAGATTTTTTAGTACTAGGGATGGGTATGCCCTCTAACAAGAATGCTTGGGCAGGCCCAGAACACTGGAAGTTACGTAAATCAAAAGGTAAGAACTTGCATTTAAATCCTTAATTTCATGTTCTTCCTAGTTCTGTATTTTAACATTCTTATCTGAATAATTGATAACTCAATTTGACATGCTTGTAGATATTAAACGAAGTACAGAGGCTCAAGATGATTCGTCCTTGATTGAAAAGAAGACTAGAAAAACGAAAAGAGAACCATTTTTGGTTGATTATATGAATTTGCAGGATATTGAAAGCACTGCATTTGCTCCACCCAAAAATCAGCGGTCCTTACTTCTGCCCCCGAGTAATTCTTTTATTGAAACTATTCTTCCAGAAGACTGCCATTATCACCCAGAGGAATTTGTGAGGCTATTTATAATGCCTTCGATATTGGTATTGCCAACATCTTTGTAAACACTCTTGTTTTTTACTTTCTTATAGAGAGACAATGAAATGTGGCTCATGTCTACACAGAAGAACCTTCAAGTTTGATCTTTAACTTTGGTGTCTTGAACTGTAATTGTAAACTGTTAGTTTATTGTATTTGCAGTGCGTCCGGAAGAGAGGAAGAAAAGAAAATGGTACATTCTACATGTTGTTCCTGAGACCAATGTGATTTTTAAGTATTTTGATATTAAGGAGAATCTTGACATGTAATTTCTATATTCATTAAAAGGAATTCTCTAATGTTTGTAGCTGATTATGCTACTTGCAGATGATTCTATGGAAAGAAACCATAACTATGAAACATCATTTATGTGTGACGATGGAGATTTTCATGACCCTTCTTGTGCTAATTGGGATAATGTACATGATGGAAGCGATGTTGAAGACTTGAGTGATAGTAACATGGTTGCTCAACCTCGGAAGGTATGGTTTGCAAGTTGCCACACCCTCTTTACAGTAGTCTGCATTTTACTTCTATCTATGCTTCAGTGTAGAATCATTAGGTTGCAAAATGTGCTTTAACTTTATGTATGTTTAAGATATCTCTTGGAACATTTGTAAATGTTATTTTCCACCATCATTATTTATTGAAAAGATTGAATGAAAAATTAAAAAAAGGCAACAAATGTAGGAGAGAATCCTGAGACTAAAGTTCAGTTTAACTTTTGCAGAATGAAATAGGTTAATATGACAACTTTTTTGTTATTGAGGGTTATAATCTTGGGCAGCCTCAAGATTTGCTTTTCTGTCTGCATGCCAACATTTTGAATGGCAGCTTGATTTAGCAAATTGGATATAGCCAACTAAAGTCATGGTGTGATCGAGTTATCCCCTCCTTGATTTTCAAGACGACAATAGTTTTCTATCTTTGGAATTTATTGTGGTCTAATCACTATAGATATTCTTTTAACTGATTTAATTATGATGTTAATGAGCTCGCTGGAATGGATGTATGTGTCAGATCAAAAGTTTCTCAAATGCTGAGTTCCTATATGAGAGATGCCAATGTCCCATCGAAGACTGGTTTCAAAATGCTAAAATACCACAATAAAGGTTCTGTTAGTATCACCAACATAAAATAATTTGGCAATTTGGTTGAGGATGTATTTGTGAGCCATTGTAACCCCACATCATATAGGCTCTCACTCGACAGTTTGGCTATAGTGAGGATAGAAGGCCAAGGTTTCAGTTTACAAATATCATCTCAAACCACTTCATCAGTGGAAAGGCAATTTGGTTTTACAGATAGTGTAAATGCATATTCACTCAAATTTTGTTTGCTTATGGATAAATTAGTCACCTATGCAGCAAAATGGACTTGATCCTTGAGTGATTTTTTGATTGATATCTAATGATTTAAAGCTTACATAGTTTTGAGGAAATGGGGAAAGCAGCGGTTATTAGAGATGAGGATAAGCCAACAGTTGGAGTACAGTGGTTGATGCGAATGCCAAAATATATGCTGTTCTATTTATAGATTCAAAAATCTCATTATGTTTATGCCCTACCAGTATTAACCATGCATCTAAACATAAGTTATACCCACAATATTACTACCATGAGTTCAACAAGCAATAAAAGTGAATAAAACACAGTTGAATCTAGATATACATTTTAGGAAGTATAAAAATCTCAGACTAGATCACTCTAGTGCTTGAAAATTATCAAAGAAAAAAATCCGAATGAATATAGCAAGATCCTAGCACAGTCTCTTAAATCAATTCAGTATCATCATGGTCTTCTTGTTTTCTTTACTCTGAGGTATGCTGGCATTCTCAGCAACCAGAAGAGGAAAAATAGAAAACTAAAGTGAATATATATATATTAGAAAAAACTTAAAAAGCTATTTGCAAGATTCATTAAACAAAAATTCTACAATACATGCAATGGCAGTACTTCGCACCATATGTTGTCTTCAATAGCTTGAGAACCTTCCCTAGAACCTGTGGTCATACCACAAAGCTCTAACTCTTTTGTTTATTTTGCAAATCTCCAACAGAAGCAGTCAAACTCCGTCCAAATGTTCTGCAGCATTTATAGAAAACACAAAATGAACAGAATTGATAGAAAGAGAGTGGTTGCATATTTTGTAACTGTCTGACATCCTTTCATCTTCCACGCTATATTAATGGAACTTGGCTATTCTTTGATTGCAAGAATCTCAGAAGTAAAGATAGACATCTTGTGGTAAACATTTGACCTCTCAAAATTTGTAAAATGCTTCTGCATAATACAGTCTTGCAATTTCAAATTTGTAGTTCAAGCATGGTGCCTTATTGTTCTTGAATTATCTCTTGTCAAACAATGCTCTGATTGATATTTGCGCTCTATTGTAATTTCTTTCATTTCCGTTCATCACACATTTGAATCTGTTTAAGAGTGTTCTCCCCGCTGTGCCCCTAGTTCTCTAGAATCAGAGCAAGCGTGTGATTGTTTAGCAGCATTATTTGAGTTTCTCATCTAAATCACTCTGCACATTTTGGATGTCCACTTGAGTGAAGTCTAAGTAAATCAAACTTTGTCTTCAAGCTGATGATCCCTCGTTCTACCGTCCTTCACAATCTCAACAAATGGCAGACAATTGCATACTAAAGATGCCGACTTCAAAAATTTTTAGGAGACAATAGAGAATGCTTTGCAGTGATAGAGGAATGATTTGGAGCAACACTATATATGCAGGAAAAAGTTGTAAAAATTGATCACTTAAAGCAACTTTTATGATGTGTTAAATCCCCTTCAGATTTGTCAATGGCATCAATGAACATACCTTTTGGAGGCCAAACATCATACAAGGTACTAGTAAATCTGGATATCCCTAATTTTTACAGTAAAAATAGATGGTAATATTATACATAACTGGCTTAAGCTCATTTGTTCATAATATGTGGTTAATCGATCTTGTGATCAAGAAAAGATCACATTTGCCCTTTTGAGAGGATCCTTGGCTATAAAAAACTGGTGGAATAACTACTGCACTATCCACAAGGATGACCTTATACTTGTAGAAATGTGGAAATTGAATAGTTTTGTCAAAGCCTTGGAAGTAACCTATTATCCTATTGAAAACTATGATGACCAATATATCAAGTATTCCCAGCTTTGTCAAATGCGTGACTATTGTGTTCAAGAGTAACAACCATTTTCTGTTCTTTGACTTCCAATTTGAACATTAAAGAGTGAACAAACTCTAAAATTTTAGTATAGGTTGGGCTTAAGACCATATACCCAAATTGACATTGAATTCCTCCCTATTTCTTTTGTAGGAACTTAGAAGAAAATACTTGTGAATTTGGATCCACACCAAAAGACTAAACTGGGGCCTTCAATAAGGAACTGATTTTGTTAGGACTTTGTATGTTATTGTTGGGAGTAAGGCATGTAAGGCGCATATTGGCACTGGGCCATGAGAATAGAACTTGGAACCAAATACCTATAAATTTGAGTCTACACCAAAAGACCAAATTGGCTCTAAGGACTTTTTATCATACTGGTAGAGTTAAGGCACGTAAGGTGCATATAAGGAGAAGCCTACATGTATGCATGCAAATTTGAAGCAAAAGCAAAGCACAAGTCTAAGAATGAATATTCTACTAAGTCCCATGATAAGTTGTAGAGTAAGAATTCCAGTCTAAAGCTCAACAAAACTCAAAGCAAGGAAAAGGACCTTTGTGTCATTCTTAGAAGAAAGCATTAGTTGAGGAACAAAAGCAGCAATGAAAGATTGACAAGTGGTGCACAATACATAATTCTCGTAGACACTCTACCAAGGAATGACGTGTTTGAAAAGCTCTTCTTGCACAGACAGAAGCATCTAGTTCTATCATAGAAAGGCAAATAGGTTGTGGATTGTGAACTAAGTACTAGGCTAACAGTTGCCAGTTTTACCTCATTTCCAATTCTAATCTAGAAGCACAAAGATTGTTCCATTCTCAAATATGGGTCAATGGACAACTTTTACACCTCATTGTTGATAATGGTATCTAGAAGTATTCGATTTCTCTTGAAGCAATTTGAAGATTGAATTTGCCTAGGATGTGTCACTTAACACCATACTCCATTGGATGATTTAGTGGTTTTTGGAAAGTGCGTCACTTATTAGTGTTGCTTGGTGTACAAAGTCAAGCCTTTTCAAAATATAATATTTGTGATTAGCAGCTGTAGAGGTGTGTGATGTTTTACTTGTGCAACCATTTCTATTCCATTCCCATGCAATCTATGAAGCAAATCCCATAAATGCTTTTCTAGATGTTGGTAAGGATAGATATTGATCTCAGAAGGGGTAGATTGGTATATTTAATTTCCCACCTTATCTTGCATTATGATTTACCATTTGTCATCTTACCCTTGTATGCTTCTAAGGTATCCAAATGATTAGGTGGTCTTGATGGAATATTGTTGACCATTGCTTGAGGTGCATTTTCTTTTGAGGAAAACTCAAAATAGGTGTTTAGTTTCCTATTCAGATAGGTATCTATAGATGTCCCATAGTTGCGGATGCCAAATATATGAATGGAGAATTTTCTAGATTCAACTTCAAGCTTTTCTATGAAAATAGGATGTATGATACAAAGGGCCTCATGGTGGAATGGTTAGGAAGAAAGTTCTCTCATGTTCCAAAGATAGAAGACTATTGGGCGAATTGTGCTAGTGAGTTCAAAGTTAGAAGGTTAGAGCATAGACACATAACCCTTAGTTGGCCTATCTCAATATTGAAGAGGTACCTAAGGGGCTTTCAGATTCATAAAGAGAAGCGCTATCTCCTAGATACATAGAAGCACAGATGGATCATAACCTTTGTCGTTGGTCAATTGGTTTGTCAAGGTAAATACATCCATCCAAGACAAGACCAAAAGAATTTTGGACCGGAGTGTCAACCACCTTCAAAGCAAGATATTAGAAAGGACCTTAGGAATATCCAAGTGTAAAACTAAAAAAATTAAGTGTGATGTCCCTAACTTAAATTTGCACCATAATTCACAATACAATGATCGAGTACTACAAGATTGCTCAATAAAGTAAAGGCACAAAACTGGAATGAGATGAATGTATAAAGATCTTCAATTACAATGCTGATATGAAATCTGATTACATCAATTAGGCATGATACTCAAATGTTTGAAGCCCTAGGACTGATACAAATCTGAATTCTGCTCAATAGGGAGGGAAAATGTCTTCAATGTCTTTTAATGCCCTCTCTCTATGATGTCGCTGCCCTCCAGGATAGGTTCGCTGCTCTTGTTGTGGTCTTCGCTGCCTTCAAATGGAGTTCGCTGGCTTCCTAGGGATGTTCGCTGCCTTTTATGGTGTACTCCAAGTGATTCGCTCCCCTTCTAGGCTGGTCTTATGCCTTCCTTTGGCTGCTACAACTCAAAATTGATGTCTTCAATGGCTGCTCTAAATCAGATGTGCAAGAATAGATGAAGTTAGATGAATGGGGACATCACCATTCATTGCCAAGGGGTCATCTCCTTGACTATGGACATTAGAATTGAAATTCTAGGCCATTTAGGATAGGAAAGATACCAAGAACATTTGTCGATGAGTGATGCAAATGGCAGCTCCTTGCTCTCCTTTTATACTTCTCCTTGTTCTAGACTTTTCTCCTTCCCAAGCGCTTGCTAGAAGGATCTTTAATGAGGTCGGCCATCATACCTTGTGTTTTCTTTTATGTTTTGGCGCCAACTTTCCCTCTTTTTGGAGCGCACCATACTCCTAGTGAGGTCGGCCAAGGATGAGTACCTTGTCAAAGGGTGGCGGCCAAGACACCAAGCAAGTCGGCCACAAAGGAATGTGTCTCCAAGATGAAAATACATAGGAATGAGTCCAAGTCGGCCACCATAAGGAAAGTGTGAAATTGGACAAGGAAAACTCATGGAAAATGGACCAGAATCTCCATCATGTCAGTCTCAGAGTGAAATGCAAAGCCTGCAAAGCTAGATAATGAAAATGTAGCACCAATATCATTCCCTTAACAATGTGTTAGCCTACGGGAATGGATGATAGGGTAACTCTGAAATCCCCTGATAGCTCACTTCGGAAATGGGGACATGACAGTCCTCCCTTCTCGGGATTGCTTGTCCTCAAGCAATCGAAGATTGGGATGCTCCAGAATCTGCTCTCCTTCCCACGTAGCATCCTCCAAAGATAATCCTCTCCATTGCACCAGGTACTCACAGATGACACAGTTGCACAATTGACGCTCTCTCATATCCACAATGCCATCCGGCTCCAGAATCAACATGCCCTCTTAATCGAGAGGTGGAAGATCAGGTGATGATGTCACATGTTGTCCCAAGGCCTTCTTGAGGCACGAGACATGAAACACATTATGGATCTTGCTCCCAGGCGGCAAATCAAGCTCATAGGCAACCTCACCTTGGCTTGAGAATCTCCGCACCACTCTTCTTCAGAGTGCTCTGTCTATATGGTTGTAGGCGCAGAAAAACCAAGTCATGTACCTCAAAGGTCCTCTCACTGCGATGCCTATCTGCATAGATCTTGTGCTGATTCTGTGCACGCTGCATGTTCTCCCTCAATGAGGATGTCCTGTTTCTCCTGTATCATCTCCTTAGCCCGAGGAGCTCTACTATCACCAAAAGCCAAATCCACAAAAGATGGTGCATCATATCCGTACAATGCCCTAAATGGTGTCATGCCAATGGACATGTGGTAGGTAGTATTGTAGTAGTTCTCCTCGAGATGCAACCACTTGACCCAAGCACGTTGATGTCTTGCCAGTTTCAAAGATATCCCTCAACCCACTTGTTCACAATCTCTGTCTGTCCATCGGTTTGAGGATGATAACTCATGCTCGGAGTCAACTCTGTCCCGGCAAGGCGGAATAACTCTCTCCAAAATGTGCTGATGAACCTACTATCCCGATCACTCACAATGGTCTTGGGAAGACCATGCAGGCGGAACACCTCTCGGAAAAACAACTCTGCCACTTGTGATGCAGAAGAATCTACGGCAATGGGATAAATGTGTGCATACTTAGTGAGCCAATCCACCACCACGTAGATGCAATCTCCTTAGGCAGCCCTGTATTGAAGTCCATGGAAATGCTTTCCCATCTCTGCTTAGGAACAGGCAATGGCTGAAGTAACCTAGCAGGAAGAGTATGCTCAGACTTGTTCCGTTGACAAGTCATACACTCACGAACATGTTGTAGCACATCATCCTTAAGACCCTTCCAAGCGATTCTCTCCCGCACCAGTCTGTAAGTCTTGAAGAATCCAGGATGTCCTGTTGTAGGTGAATCATGCACCACTCTCAAAATTCGCTTCTTGAGCTGAGACTCAGGTACCAAGAAGATTCTGTCCTTGCAATAATTCACATCATCTACCACCTTGTATCTGTCATCCTGTACTATGCCATCCATGAGCTCACAAGCAAAGGTAGACTTGGAGTACTCCACCAACAATTGAGACTTCCAATCAGCGGAAATCTAACTCAGAGAACAAAGGGTAGGTCTCCTAGAGAGTGCATTAGCCACCACGTTCTTCTTCCCTTTGACATACTCGATGTCGAATTCGTACGTCTGTATCTTGGAGACCCACTTTTGCTGCCTCTCGTTCAAGTCCTTCTGCTCCAAGAAGTACTTCAAGCTGTTGTGGTCGGTCCTCACCACAAACTTAGATCCCACCAAGTACTGTTTGAACTTAGCCAAGGCATGCATGATGGCTAGCATCTCCTTATCGTAGGTGGAGTAGAGGCGCTTAGGATCCCTCAACTTCCGGCTCTCGAATGCAATGGGATGTTGGTCCTGCATCAATACTGCTCCAATGCCCTCTTTGGATGCATCACACTCTAGCACAAAGGACTTGGTGAAATCGGGCAATGATAATACTGGTGTTGTGCTCATAGCCTCCTTAAGTCGATCAAATGCTACCTGCTCCTCGATGGACCAATGGAATGAGCCCTTCTTGGTAAGGTCCGTCAGTGGTGCTGCCAACTATGAGAAGCCTCTGACAAATCTCCTGTAATAACTGCAAAGCCCAACAAAGCCTCTCAGGTCAGTGGTGTTCCGCGGTGTAGGCCACTCCTGAATTGCCTTGATCTTCTCCTCGTGGACTCTCACACCATCAGCACTGATCACATGCCCCACGTACAGGATCTCTGTCATCCTGAACTCACATTTCGAAGCCTTGGCATATAGTGATGTGCCTCCATGATTCCAAGGACCTTGTTGAGATGTTGTAGGTGCTCCTCCCAAGATTTGTTGTAGATCAGTATGTCATTGAAGAACACCAAGAAGAATTTACACAATTGCTTGTGGAATACATGGTTCATGCAAGATTGGAAGGTAGCAGGTGCATTTGTGAGTCCAAAGGGTATGACAAGAAACTCATAGTGATTGTAGTGGCACCAGAATGCTGTCTTGGGATTGTCTTCCTCTCGCACCCTTATCTGATGATAGCCCAAACGAAGATCAATCTTTGAGAAGTACACGCCCCCATGTAACTTGTCAAGAAGCTCATCGATCCTGGGTATGGGGTACCTATTTTTGATGGTCTTCCTTTTCAAGGCCCTGTAGTCAATGCACATTCTCACGGTACCATCCTTCTTCTTCACCAAGACTACTTGAAGAAGGTCTAATGAATCCCATGTCAATTAGCTCCTTGAGAGTATTCTCGATCTCCACTCTGAAATGTCGTGGGTGACGGTATGGAGGGATATTGATTGGCTTTGTTCCCTCCTCAAGCTCGATTACGTGCTCAAAGCCTCTGTTCGGGGGCTTGCTAGGAGGAATCTGACCAAAAACCCTGCTGTGCTTATCCAGAATGGACTGTATATCAACATGATACTCACCTTTGGAAGAAGGTGTAGGAGTGATGGCTACTTGGGCAGCCCAAGCTATGTCATCATGGCGAATTAGGGCCTCCATGTGCCTTGTTGATATGGCTCTAGCTCCACCGTCGGAAAGTGACTTCAAGATAACCTTCTTTCCATTGTGCATGAACTCAATCTCCATCTTCTTCACATCATGAGTATATCGTCCAAAAGAGTCCAACCATTGCATTCCCAAAACCACATCCATACCTGACAAGTTAACAATGTAGAAGTCGTTTGTAACCGTGTAATCTCCCAACTGGATGCTTAGTTCAGAGACCTTCTGTCAGCAGTCCATGGTGTATCCATCGGCAACTAGGATTGTGAATCCTGGAAAGTCCTCTCCTTAGAGATGTTTTCTCTTCACTAGCTTTTCATCAATGAAGTTGTGGGTGGCTCTGCTATCGACCAAGCAAGTGATTCGTTGTCCCTTAAGTACACCCTTTAGTCGAAAGGAATGATATCTAGGGGCTCCCGAAATAGAGGCAATAGTTGCCTTGCCTGATCCTCCTGTGTCCAACTCCAAGGTGGGCTGCTCCATATGCTCCTCGTCGTGTTCAGATCCTGTATCATGTGCATCGTCATCCTCATCATCGGATAGCACCTCTATGAGATGAGCTTTGCCTTTCCCAAGGTTGCTTGCAAGTGAAACATAACTTCTTCCTCCTCAAGTCATCTCTCGCCAATGAAGTAGGGCTAACCTTGTGAGGCTGAAATGTCTTCTTCGGAATAGAGCTAGATCCCTTGAAAGTGTTCTTCTTCGGTGGAGTGTATGCCGGAGTGGTATCCAAGTCCAAGGCTAGGTCAATGGCCTCCTCAACTGTAGCGGGTTTATGTACCTTCACCAATCCTCGGATTCTATCATTGAGTCCCTCCACAAAGAGCATAGTGATTCTTCTCTCTGTCATATCAGGAACCATGACCACAATTCTTTGGAACTCGTTCACATAAGCCTCCACTCTTACATCTTGCTTTAGCTATGCGAGCTCACGGTAGATCTCCACATTCTTGCGATCGAACCAGTTGATCAACTTGTTGACGAACTCATCATATGATGTGATCTTGTTGTGGTGCTAAGATATGAGTCCATGATGCCACCATTCGTATGCTAGTCCCTCCAGGTGCATAGTAGCAAAGTGGATTACCTTCTCCTCACTCATCGGTTTGAGGGTGAGAAAGTGTCCAGCTTGTTGACCCAAGCCCTTACGCTCATTGATCCACTACCATCGAAATTCGGGAGAGGTATCTTGTTCAATGCGTCCTTGTACTCCTTGGACTCTGTAGGTTGAGCTCTTCTTTGCCTTTGCTGATTCACTCTACCTCTTCTAGTTTCACGCTTATGGTTCAAGAAGGTATTGGTATTCACTCTATCTCGAACATGCTCGGGAAGTGCATCATATTCATTAACCAGGGTTGTTAAGTCTTATTCTTCTTCCTCTACTTGGAGCTTCTCCACTGCTTCCTCTTCTCTAGGAAGGAAAGTAGGACGCATAGGCCTATCCACAGTAGGTGTATGGGACCTCCGGGGTGATTCTACTACGCTGTCGACACTTGAACTTTTTGTATTGCCTTGATTGTTGCCTCCATTATTTGCATTTTTCATTAGGGCTTGGAACATTCTCTCAATATTATGTTGGGCATTCTGTTGTTGTTCAACCATCCTCCTCTGATTGTCAATCATCTCCTGCAGCAATTGCTCCATATCTCCTCTGGAAGGGTTGCCTTGTCTTTTATCTCCCATGTCTTCAGCTTTTCTTCTTTGGGAATGATGCGGCAACAGACTAATTTGATCTCTCATGACCCATAGGCTGGCAGGATCTTTAGCTCTGATACCACTGTGATGTTCCTAACTTAAATTTGCACCACAATTCACAATACAATGATCAAGTACTACAAGATTGCTCAATAAAGTAAAGGCACAAAACTGGAATGAGATGAATGTATAAAGATCTTCAATTACAATGCTGATATGCAATCTGATTACATCAATTAGGCATGATACTCAAATGTTTGAATCCCTAGGGCTGATACAAATCTGAATTCTGCTCAATAGGGAGGGAAAATGTCTTCAATGTCTTTTAATGCCCTCTCTCTATGATGTCGCTGCCCTCCAGGATAGGTTCGCTGCCCTTGTTGTGGTCTTTGCTGCCTTCAAATGGAGTTCGCTGGTTTCCTAGGGATGTTCGCTGCCTTTTATGGTGTCCTCTAAGTGATTCGCACCCCTTCTAGGCTGGTCTTATGCCTTCCTTTGGCTGCTACAACTCAAAATTGATGTCTTCAATGGCTGCTCTAAATCAGATGTGCAAGAATAGATGAAGTTAGATGAATGGGGACATCACCATTCATTGCCAAGGGGTCATCTCCTTGACTATGGACATTAGAACTGAAATTCTAAGCCATTTGGGATAGGGAAGATACCAAGAACATTCGTCGGTGAGTGATGCAAACGGCAGCTCCTTGCTCTCCTTTTATACTTCTCCTTGTTCTAGACTTTTCTCCTTCCCAAGCGCTTGCTAGAAGGATCTTTAATGAGGTCGGCCATCATACCTTGTGTTTTCTTTTATGTTTTGGTGCCAACTTTTCCTCTTTTTGGAGCGCACCATACCCCTAGTGAGGTCGCTCAAGGATGAGTACCTTGTCAAAGGGTGGCGGCCAAGACACCAAGCAAGTCAACCACAAAGGAATGTGTCTCCAAGATGAAAATACATAGGAATGAGTCCAAGTCGGCCACCATAAGGAAAGTGTGAAATTGGACAAGGAAAACTCATGGAAAATGGACCAGAATCTCCATCAAGCCAGTCTCAGAGTGAAATGCAAAGCCTGCAAAGCTAGATAATGAAAATGTAGCACCAATATCATTCCCTTAACAATGTGTTAGCCTACGGGAATGGATGATAGGCTAACCCTATAATCTCCTGATAACTCACTCCGGAAATGGGGACATGACATTAAGAATCTTAAAGTATGACACAACCAAGTCAAGAACAACTCCAAAGGTTTCTGTTTCTCAAATACTATCAAGATTAGGAGTTGGAGGAAGTGGAGGGATGAAGAGGAAAGAAGGAAGAAATTGAAAGCTTCATGTGGGACCAACCTTGAGGATAATAAAGATAAAGTTGGTTAGAAGGAAAAGCATCAAATCTCTTCCTTGAATCCCGCTAAATCTTGAGCTCTCTCATCTTGTTTCCTAGGTCCCTAATCACTTTTCCTCCTTCCAAGTCTCCTAGGATGCTTTCCTATCATCCTTCACATTCATCAACCAAAAACAACTCTTCTACATCAACATCTAAAACCCATTCTATTGGCTTGCACCCAAATCCCATGCTTTAACTTGGTGCTTTTGTTGATGCGGTGCTTTTTTGTTTGCCGAAGTGTCTTTTGTAGGTCATCTCTTTTGTGCTCTCCACTGGAACTCATATAAATGCATTTTCCTTCATTTGCGGTGTTGTTTGGTGGACTGTTCTACTCTCTTTGCTTGCTTCCTTGTGCATTGTGGTGTTCCCCTCATCTTGCGGTGCCTCATGTTGCCTTGTTGTAGTTCCCTATTGCTTGCCCTTGCTTATTGTTGATACCACATGTGCTCCATACCTATTTGTTCTCACCACAAAGGGAGTATACTTTATCTATTTATCCGTCTTGTTCCCCTTTCGGTGGATCCTCATGTGTGTGGTGGTTTCTTCAAGCGTGTGGTGGCCGCACATGTTCTTGCGGGTATAATTCTATGTTGTTGTGGTCTCTCTTTGATCCCATTGGTCTTTTGCAATAGGTTTCTTCTTTGTGCAGTAGGATTGTCATCCCTTGTCTTGCGGTCGAGGATGTGGTTGTTGCTTTGTGGTAGGTCTTGCCCTCATTTGTTGTGGTTTGCTTTGTTCTTGGTGGCATCCCGATGGTCTGTGGTGCATCCTTGTGGTGCGTTGGTGACTATGTCCTTGTGGAGGTCGGTTCTCTCTACGGTGGAGTTGTTGTGCCGACATTATTGCTCTTTGGCCTTTGCGGTGTGCCGTTTGCTTGCAATGGTCATCTTTTGGTTGGTGTGCCTTCTCAACCTCGACATTGCTCCTTGGGCCGTTTGTGGATCTACCATGGTAGGGTGCAATTCAAATGTTCTAACTTGAGCCCTGTGCCTGGTTGTGGTAGGCTTTCCTCATTCAAAATTCTCTTCCTCAATTCGGTGTTGCATTTATTGTTGGATTGGATTAGTGGTTGGTTCCTCTCTGTCATTGGATGTCCTTGCTCACTCGTAGTAATGGAGACATGACATATTTGCCCTTGCTGGACAAATCTTACATGATCCCATGTGGATTTCTCTTGTCAACAACTTCATTCTTTTTTGGAGGTCGGATCTAATTGGAAATGCATTTGAAATCTCCCTCCAAGAGCCTTGATGCTGAGTGCTATATATGCATGGCTGTTTGTTGTATTTCGGGTTGGTCACTAAGCCAATTTTCTGGCCGTAATGTATCTCAGGTTGTAGAGCATCAAGTGATGCAAGTTTGGTTTTTAAGGGGACATGATACACATTGTAAATCATAGGAAGGTTGTTTCATGAACACAATGCATGTAAATGGTATGTCTCTGTGGTAGTCTGTAGCTATTCAAGGGGGTCTTTCTTATGTTTCATGTGGGTAGTTGCAGCATCGAGATTGGATTATTAAGTATGCCCATTTACATGAAGTGTTAGATTTGATTTGTATGCATGTGCACATCTAGTTCCATTATGCTTTACAGGTGTATCCTCTTCTTCCTTGCATGATTATGACTTTGTTGCGCAATGGAGTAGACACGGGTCTGATTGTTGAAGGTCCAAACATTTCTCAATGTGATTATCTCTCTGTCCTTGTTAGTTTAGGAATAGATTAAAGTTTGACGTGTTCTCATGATCTAGAAGTATAACTCAGGGAACATCTTAAGTGACTGCAAACTGCTTAGATAGTTAAAGGATCATTTGATGCATGCCTACACCTTGCTCTTGTGTATGAAAAGTTAAGTGGAGTCATTTGTGGGGATGTTGTAATGCTGTTATTTTTGGGTGCATATGCAAGGTTGTCTTATTAGCTTAATAAGAGGTCTTACATGCAACTAGTTAGTTTTTGGCCTAGTGACAAATCTTGGGGTCAAGCATACACTGGGTATAGTTGCGGTTGGTTTAGCCTTGTTCCATTATATTTGATAGATGTCCTATTGAGGATACTTCTCGGAAATACCCTGTTGAGTTTAGCTGAGCCCAAAGAAAAGATGAGCCTACCCACTCATAATCATTGGTCCATTCATGCCACAATTTGATCAGAAGTCAGGCCCATCACCTATGTTGACATTCCTTGGCCTTAGGCGTTGGTACAAGTCTTTAAGATTTGTGGATCCACATGTTTGAGCACCAACACCTTCGATGTCTTGACCTTCTCTTCATCCTCAAAACCCTCCTCCAACTTCCTCCATTCACCTTTTTCACGTTCAATCTACCATGATCACTACATTCCCCATAAGGAGTCCTCTTAGGAAACAAGTATAGGTAGGGGATATGCCTTATTGGATAAAAACATTGGTCCAAGAAAGAGGAAATTGTACCAGCTAGGCATTTGAACATCATTTCTCTTTCTTCCCTTCTTTCCAAGTCAGTTCTCAAGAAGCCAAAAAAACTATCAAGGTTAAAGAACTCTCAAAGGCATGTCATCATTGAGACAACAACTCCTCTTGACGATAAAGCAACTCATGAGATAGAGGCTTTAAAATTTTAGGTGATACAAAACAATTTGGGTCCAAAAGAAAATCATGCCTTTGAGTGGGCTGAAACATACAAATTTTAAATTCAGCTTGTGGAAACCACTGCGAAAGCCCTTAGCGCGTAGAAGAGTAAATTGTATGATGCAGAACACAATCTCCTCTTTTGTATTATCTATTCCTTGTGCTTTTTATGTTGATAACATGATGGCGAATAACCATACAAAGGTCATAACTGAATTCAAAAGGCTTTTGAAAGAAAAGCTTGGAGGTCCACAAACATTGAACAAGGACAACATAGACAAGTTGGTCAGGATTTTGAGGCATGTCAGTAAGATAGAAAAGGAACGATTTTGGATTGGTAGATTGCTTGTGGAGAGCATGTTATGGAGGTTCAAGTAATCAAGATGAGCACATTTTTGTTGCCCAAGGCATCCTTGGTCAGAAGCTTGATCTCTAGATTTCAAAATATCTAGAAGAGCAAGGAAGTTGTTGCTTCCTGCCAGAGTCGCCAAAGGAGATGGTCAACATTTCAGAATAGCTATTTTTAGCTCCGAGTATTTTTAGAGCATAACTATTGATAGGCAGCCTTCTAGAAGAACTATTTTCAGATATATTATTATTTTTTTAGTTAATACGGATTTCTTTTTGAGTATAAACTATTTTGAGCACTTTTGTATTTGGAGCTTGCTTAGTTTGCAAGCAATATATTTTAAGTAGAAAACTTTTGTTATTTATTTCTTATTGTATTTATTTGCAATAAATTGTATTGCGATGCAAGATATATCTGTGTTCCACAGAGTCTTGAGAGGGGGGGATGTAGGGACAAGGGGACCAAGGGTCTAGATTTGGGGATGATGGTTGGTGGGGGTCTGGAGCTCCTAGTGGGGTCGAGAGGCAGCACTCCTTGAGAAGGTCTAGGGGCAGTGCCTCTTGTGGGGTTTAGGAGTAGCACCCTTGGCGTGTTCCTTGACAAAGTATAGGGTAGGGTTGAGGGGTGAAGCCCTTGCCATCAAGTGCAAATTAAGGCCTTCGAAACCACGCAGACCTTCATGGTACACACCATTTTTGCGCACCGATGAATACTTGGCTAATGCTCTTACGCTTGCTATTGCTCTCACTTTTCCTATCCTAATGCTCTTTGTCTTGTAGCTTGCTGTCGCAACTTGCAGCGTTGCTCAATGCTGTTGACACTTGATATTGATTTGGAGTGAGGCTGGGATCTTAATTTATTGCTTTGTGTGAGTGCTTAGGGTGTGGGTCTAGTCCATAAACCATTAGGGTTAGGGTTAGTGGTTTGAACATAAAAAAATGCCTGATTTTCTTAAAAAAACATTTTTTCAATTGTTTGATTCAGGGGACAACTGGAAGTTTTTGGTGTGTTTGAGGGACATTGACAAGTCCCATGAGGGTCTTCGGGACATCTTGACGTCTCCTTGTGGTCCCCAAAATAGGGGGACGTCCCGGAAACATTGCCTCTTTGAGGAAGATGTCTTGGAAATGTCCCTTGACATGCGATGGTGGTGGCGGAATGGCGGGGGTACATTTCCTTGGAGTCCTTGTATCTTGGGGATGTCCCCATCCCAGAAATGGTTGGATTTTTGGGGGGATGTGTCCCCATGCAATACTGAAATATACAACTGATTGATTGTATGAGAATGCAATCTTTGTAAATGCTTATAATAAGTGCTTTATGCATTTAGCTTTTAGCTAATAGTAATTTTATTCCTCCTAGCTGCTGAAATTATTATTCAAGCTGAGTGGGTGTCATCTTGTGTTAGAGTGTTGGAGATTTTGTGAGTTGAATTTCAATTGATAACTATTGCCGGATTTTGTTGCAGTTTTTTTTATTTGAGTGTTTGTAGTTGTGTATGCAAATCTCAAAAATTTAACTTATAAGATCTTGTCTTTAAATTTTAATTTAATTACCGTGTATATATTCTTTGTGATGATTGCTCTTTAGGGAGAAGGTGTATGTGTGTATGTTGTCGTAGGTACATCATTAGTGTTGGTCATAAACTCCAAAATCTCTGTGATATCCCGATGATGACCAGCTATAGCAAAGATCAAACATAATTTAACTTAAAGATTTGATCAATTACAAACTATATTAATATAATAATATTACATTATTAATGACAATAATAAATTATTATTATAAACAAGATATAATATATATTAAAATAATGATAAGAATATTGTTATCATTATAATAATAATATTATTTAATGTCAATAATAATAATATTTATTATATATAATAAACATAATAAATAATAATAATATTTATTATAATAATAAATAGTAGTAATATTAAATATTGCATTATATATATATATATGATATAAAAAAGAAAGTATACCATATATACTAATCGGCCAAGTGCTTATAAGCATTGGCGATCCTTAAAGAAATCAAATGACACCCCGACCGGGTAAGAATAAGGGTGCGTCCCTCATTACAGCAAAGGCATGTGTATATATAGGCCTTCCATACTCTCCAAAAGGCATCGAAGGGAGGAAAAAGGAATATAAGACCTGCAGTTTAGGTAGTAATAAGAAGAAGGTAATAAACAATGGGAGCGATTCATAGAATAGGAAGTCAGTGAACAGAAAAAAGGCAGCAAGCCTAATGGGAAATGGAAAACCAAAGACTATGAAGGATCAGTGAATAAGGAGGGCTAGGAAATATAGGAGTCAGCTCATATCAAATCAGCGAATATAAAAGCAGCACATCATAGGAGAAGCCCACGATAATAAAGGAAGAATTGCGCTAAAGTTTGAAGACTATCCTTTGATAGCTTAAAGGGTCGTGGGACCTCCAAATACCAAGTCACCATCTTCATGAAATGAAAGGAGTACGTGAAGAAGGTTCGCTGTTTATTGAAGGAGTCTTTAAGAAGATATATATATATATACATATTTGCAAGCTGCCTGTGTGTAAACTTACTTGCTTAACGCTTCCAAATCCAATGCACTATAGGAGCTAAGATTTAATTCCATGAATGTCTGTCTATCTCGAAGGCTTAACTGATGTATACTTAGGTTTGCATATATGGGGGAAATCTTGAGGAATTATTACTGAATTTATAGCAGAAGAAAGGCAATAAAAACCTTTATACAAACAAGATAATATCATGGTAATATGGAGCAGATATATGGCAGATAAAAGGCAAAGATATAGGCAGGGAATATAAGTCAACAAATATAGAGTCAGCAAATATGAAGAAAACAGAGATATAAATGGAACACATGCAGATTGCATAAAAGATGTATGCAGACTTAAAGGGAATACATGCAGATTGCATAAAGGATGTATGCAGACTTAAAGGGAATACATGCAGATCTAGGAGGAGTAATAAATATATATTGAGAATGAACATCAAATCAAAAAGAAGATTTGTGCAGACCTTGAGCAAAATATGAAAAGGAAAATATGTGAGTATGGAGCGATGGAATGAAGAGGATATGTATGAAGAGGATTCAAGGAGATATATGTGAGGAGAAAAAGATAAGATAGATAAGAGGAGATCATTCAAAGGAAGATAAGTATGGATCGATGAAGCAAACATTGGAAAAGAAATAGTTATTACAGCTATTCAATCATGCTACAACTCCATCATCCCATCATTCTAATATTCAATTATTATATTATTCTCTCGTTCTATTCCTCTATCATTATATCATTCTATTTATCAATCTATCATTCTATTATTCATCCTTCATTCTATTCTTCTATCATTACGTCATTCTATTCCATTATTCTATTATATCATTCTTTCCTTCTGTCCTTCTACTCTTCTATCACTCTATAATTCTACCATTCTATCTTTCAATTATCATCAAATCTCATCTCACATATGCAGCCATCAAATAAGAATCATTTCAACAAGAACATTAATACTCATTCAAATTATCCTCAAGTAAAACTCACAAACATCTTTTATTTATACATTATGATATATTAGAATTCCATCTATAGTACAAGGGAATATTGCATAAAGATCATATCTCTGTAGCCCCTATTACTTCATCCAAGAAGGAATGTTGGGTATTGTAGGAAGAGTAATTCCATCTTCTGTATAGACCCCAATGGCTGGGATATTGTTCTTGATGCTGGGTCCAGAGATCTCGTATTGATCCCAATGGCTGGGACATAGTTCCCGAGGCTAGATCCGAGACTCTGTGTATAGACCCCAAGGGCTAGGGACTAAGTTTCTCGAAGCTGGGTCCAGGGATGGTTTCCATGCGCCCTAGTCATGTAAAACCTAATTCCTTGATGAAGAATAAGAGAGGAAGATATGGACCTTAAAATATGTTTAATATCCACTCTAATGTACTTATGGAATATGTTATAGAATGGTCATAAATGACAAGAAGGAAATGAATAATCCCTTGTTAAGAACAAAATATTTATATTATCCTTGATCTTATTTGATATTATCACTGAAATTTATTGATCTCTAAATGTTTCTAATGTCTCTTTGAGAATCACTTTGAATGCAGAGTTAGGTTTAACTGTTTCCACTAGAAAGGGGACAGTACAATCTCTCACTTGTATGTGGAGGTGCTATAGAAGCCTTGTGTTCATACGTGAGAACCAAAAGTTGGGGTAGTTCTTAGTTTGTTTGCATTGAACGTCGAAAAACCCAGAAGATTATATTTTGCATACTGTAAAAAGTTGAAACTAGTTTCCGTAGTTAGAGTTCTAGGGTTTTAGTTTAGTTTTCAAAACCTATTCCAGACAATAATAGTTGAACTTGAACTTATTGAATTTTTGAGTGAACTTGTAAGAATCTTTAATTCTTTTAGCTTCAAAGTCAAGTTTTACTATAGATTTATTTTTTGTTTGAGCTTATTTCAGTATGCAACGTTTTAAAATCTCATACTGATTTTGAGATCTTATTTTGATTAGATTTATGGTTTTGTTGTTGTTTGAAGGCTGTAAAGTATTTGAAACTAGATCTCTTATTTGAATGGTCAGTACCTTGTTTCCTGTTGATATTTTTCTTTTGTTGTGCACTATTTGGAGGATAACTTTGACAGATGGGATTGGAATTTTCTATATTTGTTCTTATTCTTATATGCAGTGCTTCTCTAAACGATTTTAATTTTCTCAGTTTTTCTCAATAAAACTTTTCTTTACAGAAGTTTAAGTATTTTAATTCCTCCATGCTGTTGATGAATCTCTAAAATACAAGAGATGTTAAAAGAATGCAGATAATTGAAGTATTCCCATTACATATACACTGAAACAAAACTAATGCTATCCTATAACCCTAACAGACACAAGTTACTGAAATGTGTATCGTAATCCAAAATTGACAGGTTGTGAAAATTGATGTGGACTATGACAAGACATCAAAAGATGTAGATGTAAGAATTCTTAAAGAAACTCTTTGGTCTTGCATTCTAGACTCTGCCAAGACTAAGGAAGAGGTATGTAGTTTGACTCATATATGTGTTTTTTGGAGTGCAGTGGTTGTGTGCTTAGGTCTTTAAATTTTAAAATAGTATTGTTCTTTCCTATAGAAGAGATATGTGGGTTCACATCTATGTTTTAAAGATTGCATTGATATTCTTAAGAGCTTACAACAGTATTGTTTGTTTCCTGGTTTCCTTGGTAGCAACCAATGTTTGATCGTTAAACTTCGTTGGTTTGGGGGTATTCCAGAATGGAAGCATGTTATATATATGTGTCGTCCTCCTTTAAGGTAGAAAAATGCCCCCATGTGAGGTGGTTGCAATACTTTTTTTTGGTGGGGAAAACATTTCTTTTGGAAGACAACCTAAACTTGTAAATGCCCTTTAGATGTTATCAGCCTGTACTTGTGTTAGGACTATGTCTTTCTGCTGGCCATGCCTAGTTTGGATGCATTAAAAGGAAGGCATACTATTGCCAACTGCTGTTGGACCAAGCCTTGCAATTTCCTATAATATTAGTTATAGAAGACATCAGAAGCTTGTCTAACAATTCAAATATCTTGTGGAACTTGCTCAATTCATTCACACATTATATATGAAATCAAGCAGGAAAGAGTCTAGACATTATTGATGAGAATTAGATAGTTTTCAAAACCATCTTAAAATAAAAGATGGTTGGTGAAGAGTAAAGACACCCTTTGTGCTCTGTCCAATACAGCCAACCTGTAAAGACAGTATCTTTCATTTTGGATCATGTTACTTAAGGTATAGATTTTGCTTCATTGCCTGTATCACAATATCTTATGATTTCAAAATCTTCTTTATCGAATAAGGTTTCTTAAATTTTCTTACCCATAAATCCACATTGATGGCTTTGAATACCATGATTCTTTATTCCTTTCATTTTATAATTTATGCGTATTGTGCTTTGTTAGTTGGAAAGTTGCATGAAATGTGTGAACATGCAAATTCATATGATGCCTATGGGATTTGAGTTCATAAATCAGTCAGCAAGATTTAACTAATGACTGCCGAACGAAGGCCTTAAATCTGGATATTAATCTAAAGATTTTTTTAACATATTTATGATAGCAATCCTTTGCGCTTTCCTCGCTATTTGCCTTCAATTCTATGAGGTTTTGCAATATTCTGTTTAAAAATGCTTGACACAACTGCAGTTCCACTTCTAAGTATTCTAGTTAGCATGTAGAACACATGTTTATGGTAACAAGGATTTTACTAGGCTATTCAAGCATCTTGTCTGAAGTCCTCCATTGCATACAAGTTTTGATTTTTGGCTCATGTGATCGATACACACACATTTTTTGGCTTGTTTCATTGTTTACTTCCTTTTTAATCTCCAGTCTACAGGAAAGGGATTTGTACTGAGTATTATTTAATCATTCGGTACTTTTGAAGCTTGAGTTGGTTTCTTTATAGCTTTTCCATTTAGATATGGTCATTATTTCTTACCACTGAAGATGTTCCTTTAACAGTAGAGTGACTGCTTTGTCCATAGAGAAAATATAAGCGAAAAGTGCATTTGCAAATTTCTAAATTTGTCTGGTCTGAATGCTATATAGCCAGGCATCCTACTGCTCTGCCTATGAGCTCAACTTTGTCTTGTAAAACATGCACGAATGCCATATGGCTCCTTAGAACTCATGACTCACCATTACAAAACATACACGAATGCCATACAGCTCATTAGAAATCAGGACTCACCAATAAATTACACGGAAGATTTTTTTACTTCATTGCACTCAGTGACCATTATAAATTTATAACCATGGATTTTATGTAATCCATGAAAATCTATTATAATTTATTTATTTTTTGCTTTGTAATTCAGGCTTTTGTATTTCTCTTAACATTGATCAGAATATTGTTTCATTCCATGACTTGACGAAGGAACACAAAATTACAGTAGTGACTTACTATAGGTCATTTATAAATTGCTAAATTTATTTGGTCTGAATGCCATATAGCCAGGCTTCCCACCACTTTGTCTATGAGCTCAGGTTTGTCTAGCAAAATCATGATTCTCACCAATCAATTACACCGAAGATTTTTTGACTTCATTACACTCATTGGCCGTTATAACTGTGAATTTTATCTGTTCCATGAAAATCTGTTATAATTTATTTATTTTTTGCTTTGTGATTCAGGCTTTTGTATCTCTTAACATCAATCAGAATACTGTTTCATTCCATGACTTGATAAAGGATCACACAATCATGGTAGTGACTTAATATGGTCATTCTGGATTGCGCACAAATGTCATAGGACAAACTTTTTTGGTTTTGATCTATTTCGGTTTATTGAAATGATTATGTGCATTTTTTGTAGTTCTCTTTGAGAATCAATGTGGTTTTGAGTAACATTGGGATTCATTTTGTCAGGATTATGAAGCTAGGCCAGAAAGCATAACATCATTCAAGAGACTACTCGACAAATTTCCTGCCACATGCCTAGCTGCTGCACCTGAGGATATCTCTGTGCATCTCTGTTTCATTTGCTTGTTACATTTAGCAAATGAAAATAATTTAAAAATTCAAGGTTGCCCAAGCTTGGATGAGCTCCTTATTTTAAGTATCCCAAACACTGATCATTTCTCTGATGCAGATGATTAAGCAGGATGGATATGTATGTTATGTACACTATGTCTAATAATATGTATACTGTGTGAGTATGAGAGTGCTATAATGATGTACTGTGTCGTATGGGAATGTCAGAATGATTCTTTGTAGTATAGTATATTGCAGTCTGTACAAACACTTCTCTGGCAGTTTTGTCACCATTTTTGTACCACGCAAAGAAGACCCTGAAGGATTTTTAGATATTCCTTTCTGGAGCTTGAGATGGCTAAAACAAAGCTGGAACAAAATACGATGACTTGAGGGTAAAGCCTTTTGCTTAAGCAAACAGCTTGTGAAATGTTAGCATCAGTTTTTAGCTTTCAAAGGTGGTAACTTTAAAATTTGCTAGCAGGCTATTTTTGTGAATTTTCCCCTGAAAATAATTCACAATTTGAAAACATTTGAAACTGAACAGTCCTCCCAATTTTTACAAACGTATGTTCTGCTATGGTAGTTCGCCAACCATGTATATAAGAAATACAGAATTTCAAGAAAATTGAAGAATATTTTTGAATTAATAATTTAATGCTAATTCAAGAATTCAATATCGAGCTTAGAATCACCAGGATTCTAAGCTTGAAAAGTTATAGGCTTTCTTACAATCAGCTCTAGCAGGGAAGTTATATTGTGATCTGCAGAACCTTTTTTTGTTTTATGACATGCTCATATGTTTTGGGCCTATTGTAAGGTTACCTTTGCTTTTAAATTTGTTTCCATAATGATGTCTACAAAGTAAATTCCAGTAGTCGTAATCCATATCTGAGGAAAGAAAACCGTTCATATTTTATATGTTGCTTTGCTATATACGTGAAACTCATCATTTGAAAGACATTCTGCTGTGATTTTATTAGACAAAAATCTAATGCCTTCTACACTTTTTCTAGGAGCTCCTGCTCATTTTGTTTTCCTTTAGATGCTAGTTCATTACTTCTTATCCTTGGTAAACTGAAAAACTTGGCTTGGTATACCACTGCTATGAATTTGACATCCCACATCTTGGGATGATTGAAAAGGAAATGGTCATAATGTTACAGATGAAATTGTGGATATGTGGAAGTGTGTGTTTGTGTAACAGATTTTGTTTCTTTTTTGAGCTGGAGACTTTATTGTGCAACTTAATAGACAAGAGCTGCAGTGCAGCCAAGTTCCTGCCAAAGACTGCCAGGGTCACAGGTGGTTTGTTTTGGCCCTTGTGCTTTTGTCTTAATTTACAATTGACTTGTTTGACCAGTTGTGTATTAGTTAAGTTGTCGCTTTAAACTTTAAAGGTTAGAACTTAGAACTGACTGACCCTTCTGGAGGGTGCTTTTTGGGAAATCCAGAGATTCGAATAAGTGCCTCAATATATCCTCCAGTTTTTCTTCCAGTTAAGACATTGATGAGAATTGTCTTGCCAGCACCAATGGCTCCCATCAATGCTGTAAGAACACCAGGCCTAAACGCCCCTGTAACATCTCCAAGCAATTGAAGCCTATCTTCAGTCACCCCGTGTTCCCTCAGTTGCTACAGTCAAAGGCAAAGCTTGTCAGTCAAATCCTTAAAAGTAAAAACAAATCATAAAAAACAGCAATCACTGAATCATGTAATTGGCCAGTCCCAGGACTCGATTCTCACACTGAAGGCATCTCAACCAAGTATTTGACATCTTCAAAAGACATGGTTAGTGGTTGAAATGGTAGAATCGTTCCTTGTTTTGGAGCAACTCCTGTTGCAATCTCCAGTGCTGACTCACTGTTGCTTTGCAGACTAGTTGATTGGCTTGCTCATTTGTCTGACCTGCATTTCAACTGCATAACCAAATAACCAGCATCAGATCATAATTTGGTAAACAATCAGAAAATAATGGATTACATAGTAATCTGCTCAAATTCTACCTGTTCAAGTAGAAGAATATCTGAACCAGAGTAGTTTAAAAGATCCCTTAGAGTATTGTTGCCATCTGTAGAAGATAATGTCCGTGCCAGAGACTGATTTCTTGACCTTGATATGTTTAGTCCCTGCTCTGTACCATTCTTTTGGGATTGCAATTCATCTAGGCCTTGCTTGGAGATAAAGCTTGAGGTTCACCAAGAGCTAGAGAAAAACAAATCCCCTTAAAAAAAGATGAAAGAGAGAGCAATCCAAAGAAAATATATATTTGTGTTGAAATAACTTGCGATTTAACTATGCAAGAGCAAAGGTTAAAAGCACATTGAAGAGCACCAAAAATCCCAACAAAGCAGAAGCTCCTAGTGAATACCAATATCGCCTTGAATAGATGCCATTGTTCTCCATCACTGCTACACCCAAATTTGTGGCATTCTCTGCACTCTGAAAGACAACAGCATTACAGGAAACAAGTTATTTTAAGGCAAGCATGTAAAAAAAATCCCTGTAGCTTAAAATTCACTTCAAGGAAAATTATGATTTTATCATTTGCATCCATTGTAGCTCAATATTCCATCCAGGCATAATAGGCTAGACTTTTGTTGTATGATTCTATCCAACAACAGGGAGTTCTTAATATATGAAAAGGCAGACTCACAATTTTCCATCTTGGAGCAAGCATCTCATTAACAGTGATGGCATTCTCTGCATACATCAAAGGTGAACACCAGTGGCCCCATATCCACCAGTTCGAATGGTCTCTGCATTAGAAATCCATCATGCGGTTAATCTCAATGTGTAGTGACAAGATTTTCTCAATTCTAGTCTCATGGACACCTTAATTTTTTGTATGACAGTTTATCTGGAAGGTAGAAAGGATGGAACTGCTAACCTCTAGGCAGAATGAATCCTCCAAGCATAACCACTATAAGAAGAGACAAAGACCCTCTGGTGTCAGCTATAATCATTGTCCTACATATTCCTGCAATAAGGCGGAACGTAGATGATGCCATTTGATGAAGTAGAAAGATTAGAAGGATCTGATTCTGAAGGTGGAAAGCAAGAAATAATTGTCCCCAAAATTGTTAGTGCCTTCAATGCTCCGTAATATGGAAAATAAAAGATAGGAAATCACTTAAGTGAGCTTTGTAGTGAGATTGTCTAATCCAAATCCAGTGAAGCTGTAGTGAGATGGTGGTAGTGTCTCTTCAGCCCCAACGCTCCAGCTACACACCAAAATGCTTGTGAAGAACATAAAATGTGAGATTCCATACATAAAAATGAAATCTGTTGAGACTTTGCCATTAGAAAAGTAGCCTGTAGGCTTGCCACCCCAAAAACCTTGGCCACGAGAGTTTGCCATTAGAAAAGTGGCCTGTAGGCTTGCCACCCTAAAAAATCTTGGCCATATGGAGCGGTGACAGACGCAATGGGTGTTGGCTGGTGAAGCCCAACTGTTACAGCCGTCTCATTCATTTCTCTGCCATCTCCCTTAACTTTCTGGATTCCCATGATGAGGTTAAATATAGTGTATTATTGGAGGTTGTTTATTATCTGGCTATTAATAGATATTGACGGATGTGGAGTGGAAACTGCTGTAGGTTTATAAAAAGCTTGCTGCTGTGTATTGTAATGTATGAGAGAAATAGTGAATAATATATTGCCTTGCTGTTTGTGGATGTAGCCTTCATGGTGAACCACGTTAAAATCGTGTCCTGTCTTGCATCTGTGTTCTATGTTTGATCTTGTTTTTAGATTGTTTTATTTGCTCTTTTTATTTTAACAATTGGTATTAGAGCTTGGTTAGAACCAAGTAGGAGTTGTGAAGAAAGTTGAGCAGATATGGAAGAGAGCCCCAACTTGGATGATTGGGTTCAAGCTCTCATGTCTATCTCCCATGGCTCTGGAGAGAGTTTTGATGAAGTGGGAGCTATTCATATAGATGATGATGAAGATTTTTTCTTCATCATCATCTATATGAAGCTTTTGGATCAGTTAGATAATGAAGCTAATTCTGTTATTGAGGAGTTTTTTGGTATGTTGGAACTTGGCAGTGACATGGAGCAGATGCAAGAAATAAAAAGTGTTGTGGCTTAGTCTGGAGAAGAGGAAGAGTAGGACACGTGTTCAAGGAATGGTTATAGTACTCTGTCTGTAGGGAAAAAGGTTAGATTTGGTTTGCCAATGGAAATAGATGACGCTTTTGTCTATTTGGCTGTTGAAATTCTTATGAGTGACTATGATCTTGATTCCCCGAGCACTGCCCAGGCGAGATCTGTGTGGGAAAGGGCCGTAGGTCAGTCTGTCAATGCCTCTTGATTTGTCCGACAATCTGGAAATGATCTGCGGTGTTTGATAAGTGGAACAATGAGGTTAAATCCCATTGATGGAAACAAGGGAAGATATTCTTCATTTAGAATCCTTGGTTGAGGAATGTCCCAATCATGGAGTGTGTTATCTGTTGAAGGAGTAGGAATTGAGAGCCTTTGCACAGAAAGCTAGAATGGAGCGAAGCGTTGCCACTGTTGTTGCCACTACTGGTGTTGATGGCGACAAAAGTATTGGTGTTATTTTTGATAAAACTGGGGAAGGAACCCCGTTGAAGGAGATAGTGGAGCCTGATCAAGAAAGATCAATTAAGGAAAGTAAAGAGGAAAGAGAAGAGCAGCTTAACAAGGAAGCTCTGAGGGAGAGAGATAGGGTTTGTTCTCTAGCATTGTTGATTAACAATGGTGAGGTGAAGAAAAGCGTAAATTTGACGCTAGATAACACTGTAGAGAGTATTCGCAACTGTTATGAAAACTTTGCCTGCCTGGAGCACGGTATGGTATCCTTCTGTGGAAGCCATAGGGAAATGGAGGATACGGTTTCTATTTTTCTGCATTTAATTGCGCGAAAGATGAGCAGTCTGGCAACGTTTTGCACTTTTTTGGCGTTTACGACGGCCATGGAGGATCTCAGGCATTTTTCTCGGGCGTGGTGGCGAATATGGTGTTCGCTTACATAATTCTGTTTGCGCAGGTTTTGACGGTGGGAATTGTGGAGTAGGAGCCCTTTCCGGGAGTGCTCATTCTGCAAGTGTTTTTTGGCTTGTCGGGTGCACGCGACGGGATGGAATCCGACGATGTGGTGCTGGGCGTTAATGGCCACTTGTTTGCCGTCGGGGAGCCCACAACGACCATGTTTGATATGGTGGATGTGATTAAAAAGAATCCGGGGAAACCCCTGTCGTTTTTGGTGGAGAGGAAAGCAGAGCGGAAGTTGCAGGTGGATGTGACGCATGACGGGGCGGGGAAAATTGGGGATTATTCGCTGAGGAATAAGAAGAGGAGGTTTGAGAGCTTTGTGCTTGTGCCGGATATGTTGTTGGTGAGATTGATTAAGCGTGCCCATGTTTTGGAGGTTATCAAAATCGATGTGCTTTGGAGGAGATTCATCCAGAGCTTTCTTGAACAAAAATTGGTGAAGCTAAAATCTTCGTTGGGGCTGATGTAACATTACACGTGGAAATGCAGGGGATATCTTGGCAGCACTGGTTGGACTTCAGGTGGGAGATTGTTGGGTGGTGAAGCCCAACCGTTACAGCCGTCTCATTCATTTCTCTGCCATACCCCTTAACTTTCTGGATTCCCATGATGAGGTTAAATATAGTGTATTATTGGAGGTTGTTTATTATTTGGCTACTAATAGATATTGAGGGATGTGGAGTGGAAACTGCTATAGGTGTATAAAAAACTTACTATTGTGTATTGTAATGTATGAGAGAAATAGTGAATAATATATTGCCCTGTTGTTTGTGGATGTAGCCTTCATGGTGAACCACGTTAAAATCGTGTTCTGTCTTGCATCTGTGTTCTATGTCTGATCTTGTTTTTCGATTGTTTTATTTGCTCTTTTTATTTTAACAATGGGATGCATAGGTATAAGTAGTGTGGTTGCAGAGCCAAAAAAAATACCTTGTTGAGGGAAACATTTGGTCAGGTTTACTTAGAAATGTATAAATTTTGGTACATTTTTATGTGTGCATAACTTATAGGCATTGATTACAAGATTGGTAAAGGATGGCGTGACAAGTAAGCATGAGGCTTGAAGGTAAAATTTAAAACATAAGCTATTGTAGGGCTATTTGTTCTTGGCTCTTCATCATCTTGAAGTCGTTAATAAAACATTTTTTCCCATTCAAATGTTAAATTGAAAAAAATATGAAAAGAAATTTTTTTGATCGTAACGAAATAAATGTGAAAAATTTAAATGTCAAAGGAATAAATGAATGGGAAAGTAGTTCATACCAATTGATTTAATAGTAGTTCATACAACAATAAATGTATTCACCATGCTTAAAACTAAAGTTCAACCTCACTTCTATATCATCCCTCTAACACAAAAGGAAAAAATGTAAAATAACAAAAAAATATTTTAAAGGCACCTAATAGCACGATATTATCCACTTGACAGACACAAAAGATATGTAAATGATACATTTACATTAAAAATTGTGTTCAATGGAACACTTTACATTCACAATATGAATGAGTATCTAGAATGGTGATTGTACATTAGAGTTGCAAAATGTAATGAAATATGTCAGTGGAGGTTGACAAGAAACATGTGACAAGAAGGCACTAACTAAAACATAAATAAATGTATTGTTGAAGTCCTTTGTTATTGTTGATAAAAACAATAGTCAATAGAATATGTTAATAATGTATTCTTACTTGGCCTAGTACATGGGATAGAGTGTTCACATTATCCTAACAATTAATCAATTCGGGGATAAATAATCGTTTTGGAGGTTGGGAAGTAGGTGAATAGGAAATCCCTTTAGACATAAGCAACCATAAGGTAGTTGGCTTAGGTTAGAGGTATCTTGTTCAAGCTTAAGATGGATGGTTGCAAACATGAATCGAAGAAAGCATTTGTCTATTGATATATAAGGGAAGTTCTAAAGGGTGTTGTTTCATTTAAGATTATTTGATTCTAACATCTTCATGAAAAGAAAAGGTATAGATCAAACGGTAAAGGTGTCATCGAATGGGATAAACCCTTGAGATTTTTAAGAACAAAGAAGAAATTAATGAGTTTGGAACCTTGAATAGGAAAGCCATGAAATGTAGAAATTCCATTGTGAAATAAAGATGTGATTTACTATGCACAAATATCTAGCTAAACCCATACCGTGGGTTATGAGAAGCATATGGGAATTAGAAGTTTTAAGTGCTCTCCTCACTAGTAACATTGCAAGTAGTGTTGAAAGAGTAGTTGCTTTTGTTTGAACTTTTCTTTCTAGATTTGATATATAGCATGTCTTCCTCAATTTTGATCAAATAGCCGATTGTTGATTCACTAATATCCTCAATGGAAAGTTAATTCAAAACTCAAACAAAATTTTTATTTTGCACCTTAAAAACAAGCTTACTAAAAGGAAATATTGCATAGGAATTAGACCAATAGTGCATTAGAGCAATAACCAAGGTTGCAAAAGTTTGGCAACAAAGGTATGTGCATTCCAAGAAAGCAAACACGAAAAGGAAATAACTCTTTCTATTCACTCTCCAAAGTCATATGCATTTGAGTAGATTTTGCTATCTTGGTATGCAAAATTTGAACCTCACTAAATGCTTCAAGCTGGGTTGGTCAATGTCGAGTTAGCATAATTTCTTTTCATTGGGATTCTAACTAAAAAGTGTAGACTTAACAATGTTAGAAGCATACCTCTTAGCTTGTTTGGGAACAATTATTGCAAGTTTTGCAAGTTTATCTATTCCCATTTCTTTCTTTGTATCAAATGACTAATTACAAATGATCTATTTGCAAGGAAGTTGAACCATCCGTGAAATTGCTTTGATGATGACATGGATGACTAGGCCTTGAAGAGCCAAGTTTCCCTCTTGATCCTCCCATGTTGCCTTCAACTCTTATAAACATAACATCAATAGAGAGACTTCTTGAATGACATGGAATTGAATTATTATTAGTGCTAGAGGAAGGCTTAAATTCTTTAGCTATTGCCAATGGCCTTGTTGCATAATTGGATGGCTCTCGTAAAGAGTTGAGTTTCTCCAAACCCATGTACATGGAAATTAGATCCTCTGCACCACCATTAGAGAGAGTGGGTGCATCAAAGTAAGTGAAATCAAGATCAACATCAAACATAATATCATCTGGCAATCGAAAGTCAATATCAGATTGAGCCCTTTGATGCCTTGCTCTCCAAGGTGGAACCTCTAGGATTTGACTAACATCTGTGCTAAATTGTTGCATTGAGCCTAAAGTCCTTGAGGGCCCTATTACTGATGAGCTCGTTGGCTATTGCATAGACACATCCATGGACATTGAATTTCCAGACAAGTTCGATAGACTTGGGGCTGCTACTTTTTTTAATGTGAGTGCATTGTTGGGGATGGGTACTCTACATACCTAGATTGTTCAAGAATCTATTTTCGTTGAGAAGGGTTGATGGATGAATTAATTGTAGTTTTTTTGGGTCCATTGATGGCCATTTCCATTTGCAAATGCTTTACAAATGTCTCATATCCACCTCCTAGCCCTTCCATTTGAGCAAAATTTTTGTTTATGGATGTAGTAGAATTGAAAACTTGAATCAACAATTGTTCCAAGTCAACACAAGTTGTGCTTGGTCTGAGGAGGATTGATTACAAAGTTATTCTACTCACTAACACATTCTAATCTCTTAAACAATTTGTGGCATGTGGCATCTGAAACAAATTGAACACTTATACTTGCTATTGTTTGAACTTAAAAAGCAGTTTTGCTTTTGGGTGTGAGAATTTTTATTGACCTATTCTGACATCTAAAATGATTTATGATTGGCATCTAGAACAAATTGAGCAATACGTTTGAAATCCAAAAAAAAAACCCTTTGAGTTGAGCAACTAACTTCATAGGCAATTCTAAAATCTAAAACAATTTGTGGGTATGTGGGACACTGAACATGGAACCTAAGTTAATCTAAATTGTGGGAAAATATAGCAGTTAACTACTTATTTTTCTTTAGCCAAACATCTAAACAGTTTGTGGGTATGTAGGTAATGAAACAATAGACTTGATTTATGGACTCTATCTAATCTAGATTAGAAAAAAATACCTCCTTCGTAAATAAATACAATCTTGTTGTAGACACATTCTTCCAGATCTCAAGATCGCCGTTCACATCAAAACATGCTGGGTTTCACTAGTGTTGAAAAAAAGTTAGTTGCCAATAACAATTTGCTTTAAAATAATAATTTTGAAATTGTTATAAAAAAGTTCTAGTGGTAGTCATTCAAACAAATTTTCCAATCTACTAAAATGTGAAAGGAAGTAGAGGTGTGGAATATGCTTCCTACACTAATCTATGAGAGGAGGTAAGTGCAAAAATTAAATTAATCATACAGTTACAAGGAAATGCACACAAAAGCAATATACAATAACACAATGCTTTACATGGGGAAAAACCTTTCATTACAAAAACCCAACATTGCAAAGCAACTCAATGTATTATTCAATAATCAAAGGTTACAATACACTTGCAGATTCTAATCCTTTATAGGAGTTTCACCAAAAAGAGATCTAGAGTAATTTTGGTAGCATAATAGTACATACAAAACTCACAATGAAAACCTCCATCTTAAGCACCCAATAAATAGAAGCAATACATGAACCCATTAAATAGTAATTAGGAAACCATGAGCTAAAACCAACTAGCATGTGGTGCCCAAATCCCTAGTTAAAAATCCAACACCCAAATCCTAAGATGAGTCCACATGCTAAAAATAACATATTCCTTCCACTTGCCATAAGCTTGTCATAATCCACTCATCAACTTGGGCGCTCCATTTTGGCTCCATTATCTCCATTCAAAGATGCTTTATGACATGTCATAACACACTTAAGTTGGTCAACGAGTGTAACTTCCTCTTACAACTCTCTTATGTGTCATAGATGCTTTTACATTTCCAATGTGGGAGGCCCAACTTTCGAAGGCCATAAATTTTGATTCAAGAAGTCAATTTAGCCCCCTTTTTTAAAAACTGTAGTGCTCAAAGAGATATATGTCCTCGATATCAAGGAACTAATGACAATCCATTTGAATTTTTTTTAGGGCCAAAAGTGATCTGTATAGCCCAAAAATTGAGTTTTTTCGCTCTATAGCCTGAAAATTGCAAATTTGTATTCTTTAGGTTGCAAGCTTGGGACATTTTTCGTAAAATTCTCCCACTTGTTGAATTCCTTGCAAGAGCGAAAGGAGTACCAACACTATGAAATAATTGCTAGGGGTCGAGATTCCCATAGACTCACAACACCAATTGAACTTCTTTGTGCCCATTGGCTTCATCAATGCATCTGCAACATTCTACAAAGTGTGAACTTTCTCCATCATCACTCTCCCATCCTCTAGCATGTCACGAACAAAATAGTACTAGACATCAATGTGCTTAGTCCTCATATGAACAATCGAGTTCTTTACGAGACATATGACACTCTAATTGTCACATAGAACTGTAATAGTTCACTAGCTTAGCCCCACATCTGAACACAATCTCTTGAGCTAGATGGCTTCTTTACAAGCATGAGTAGCTACCATGAACTCAACTTCTATAGTGGACAAAGCCACCACAACCTATCGTTTGTTCATCCAATTGATAACACTACTGAATAAAGTGAAAATGTAACCACTATTGGATCTCTTACCGTCGATATAACCTATCCAATCTAAATCCACAAATCCACAAATATTCATTGAGTGTTGGTCCCCCATAGAATCCCCATGATAGCAAATAGAGTATTTAGAGGTACCCCACAAATAGTTGAAGACCCTCTTAATTGCATCCCAATGAACTCATCCAAGATTAGCCATGAAATGGCTAAGGACTCCCATTGCTTGGGCAATGTCTAGTCTAGTATAGACTATAGCATACATCAAGCTCCCAACAACACTAGCACAAGGTACTCGAGCCATGCCGTCCATTTAATTAGGTGAAGTCGGACACTGGTCTACAAATAATTTGGTTCCCACTAAGATAGGAACACACAATGGTCTGCAAGTTGTCATGTTGAATCTCTCCAACACTGAATTCACATATTTGCTTTGGCCTAATCAACACATTTTGTTCACTCTCTTTTAATCTACATCCCGAAAATATATTTGACAACCTTTAATTCCTTGATCTCAAACTAGTTTGAAAGTTGAGACTTCAAGTCACAAATCACATCCTTATTGTTACTGAAAACAACATATCATCAATGTACAATGCAATAACAAGGAATCAATCACCATTCATCTTATAATAGATGTAATGATTTGATTTGGATCTCAAAAATCCCAAACTCAACACAACGGAATCAAACTTCTAACACATCCTAGGAGACTGTTTGAGACCATACAAAGACTTTTCAACTTAAAAACCCAAGATTCTTTACCTTCTTCTACGTAGTGCTATGACTGTGTCATGTAGATCTCTTCCTCCAAATCACCATGAAGGAAAGCTATCTTCACATCCATTTGCTCAATCTCAAAATCAAAGAGTGCTATAATAGATAATAAGAACCAAATGGACGTTAGCTTAGCAACTAGAGAAAAATCTCACCATAATAAATTCCCTCAACTTGGGAATATCCCTTCGCAACCAGTCCGAACTTATACTTTTCAATATTACCATCAGAACTGATCTTCCTTTTTAACACCCATTTATAACCAATGGGTTTCTAACCATCAGACAAAGGTACTAAGACCCATACGTAAGAGGGAAACATGGATTTAAATGTGTTTATGTTAGCTTAAGGTTACCACTAATCCACCCTACATGATAAAGACTAGAAGATTTAATGTTTTTATGTTTTCTCTAGTTTTTTGTTTCGAGTAACAAATAATAGAAATTAACTAGCCTTATCTATACATTTTTCCTCCTATTAAATTATGTTTAAACAAGAAGGAAAAAGAGTTGGGTAACAAAAATGAAAATATCTAAAGATTGGAATACAAAATAGAAAAATATAGTTCAAATTGCAAAAGATAAAATAGGGATGAACCTAGAAAATAATCTGAGAAACTCACTACCCAAGATGTTAGCATGGCATGCTATCATCTTTTTAGCGCATTGTTGTCTTGTCTATGCATTGTCATCCAAATCAAATGTAAAACATAATTTTCCATACAAATTTCCAAGGTTCCTGCACACAAAGAAGCAATAGCACAAAACGAGTACCAAATAATTTTAGAAACAAACATAATGCAATATAAATATTTATAGCAATGATTTTGATTGCAATAAAGGAACAAAACAAAATAACAAGGTGAAGGATGAAAGACAACAAACCCTTGTGCATGGATGCCTCCAAGAAACCTATAGCTGAGATAAAGAGGGAAGGCTGGGTCTACTTAGGAGCTTGCTGTCATGTCCCCTTTTCCGATTAAGCTAAGGAAACAATAATATCTTAAGTTGTCTCAGTGGCTTTATTTTTATGAAAAGGGCAATTTAATATCATTTTATTAAAACAAGGGTCCTAATAAAGTGTGGCTAAGACTAAGGGACAAAAAGTTATGTTTATTTAAAAGGCCTTTCTAGGCACTTCTAGAATAAAATTGGAGGGAGAAGAGAAAAATAAAATAATATTATATTTCCTCAAAGAACTTATAAAAGGAGTGGTTTGGGAAAGAAGATATATGTAGTTTATGAAATCAAATGTATGTTCATCTTTCTTGTGATCAAATGTATGTTCATCTTTCTACCTAAGGATGGAAATCCTTTTGGCAAAATGGATTCGAGGATGAAAACCCTCCTATTCATATGAGTAATTCCATTCATGAATTCCTTGTGTGCTACAAGGATTAGATTTGGGGACAAAAATCCTCATCTCCTTTCAAGTCGTTTTATTTAGGGGTCATCGTTGTGCTAAAACTTCTAGTTTTGGGTTATTATTTGAAGATATGAAGATTTTCCAATTTTAGTTGGTTTTGATGTGTGTTGAAGATTTCTAGAATTTTGGGTTTGTGCCAAAGGTTCTAGTGTTGGTTTGTGGGATATTACAGTTTGCAGTTTGCAGTGAAAATTTTAGAGACTATGAGAGGGATCAAGATTATAATATATTATTTTTGTTGTGAGTTTGCTGAAATATTTTCAAGCATTTCCTAAGAATATTGGAGAATTTCAATTCATATGTGATAGTGGAATAATAGTTCCAAGCTGTCGTATAGTTAAATTTTCCAGTTGTACACTTTTCTCTGGGTGATGTACCTTTTTGTAGGGGACAATGACTAACAAGTCTTATTTTTGGTCTACCATATACTAGGTCGCAACATATTTCAAACTATCATGCCACCTTCTAAGTAAACGTGGTATTGCATTTGCTTTTGTGTTGCCGTACTAAATAGAAGCCTATCAAATTTCTTGTATTGTTGTACCAATTACAAGGTGGTCAAATCAATTGTTAGAGGTTGTTGCTTCTTTGAGGTCTTTGTTGTACCAATCAACAACGATCAAAGAGTGGAATATTTTATTGGCCATATTAATCAATCGTACAACTACTACAATTTGTAATATTAAGTCTTGCAGGTGTTTTTTTAGTTGCTATTCACCAAATATTTATATTTGATCACTAATGTTTGTTGTCATTAAAATTATGCGCTGTGTTTAGGTAATGTCAAAGGTTGTTGTACAATCTAGATTGCTACAACATTTGTTAGGACTTGAAAAATCAGTCCTCAAATGCCCATTTTTCCCCAAAAAATCATGTGCAAATTTCTTAGCAAATGTCATTATTGGATAGAGAATTGAATTATGAGAAACTTTGCCTTTTGAACCATCTCGAAATTCCTTAAAATGAAGAAGTTATGCTTAGTCAAAGTTTTGGTTTTTGTGTTTTTTGCCTTAGTCAAAAAATGGTTAAGTTCCAATGTTGTTTTCTTTAGAAAATTCTCCATTTTTTTTTTCCTTTGTTGGCAAATCGGGTTTTCTCAAAACTTTCTAATTTTTCACGAAGTTCAACTTTTAGCCGATTCGCCGATAAAGGCAACAGCAAGGCAAAATTCATTGCAAAAAGCAAAGAAGTCTATCGGCATAATTTTGGTTCAAGAACCCGATGGTTCAGCGATAAGGAGTTCGCTCAACGGACATTTTGCCGATATGGCAAGTGGAGTAAAAGAAAGCCAAAGTTCGACAAAGTTGTATTTTTGCCGATAAGGATAAAGGCAAAGTTCGTGTTTTTTTCGTTTTGCCAATAAGGGAGAGAAAACAAAGCATAGTTTGGAAAAGTGTCATCTTGCCGATAAAGAGAAATCATAGCAGGTTCTTGAAAAGTATAAATCGCTGACAAAGGAAAATATGAGCAAAGATAGAAGTTCTAGAATGTTTCATTTTTCTAATAAGCCAAAATTGTCTAAGGAAAGATAGAAAAAAGTGCTTTGTCGGGAAACCGGCTAAAAACTGAACTTTCCTTAAGTTTGTGTTTTTCACTTTTTGTCGATAAGGCGATAAATGGAAGAAAGGAAGAGTAGTTCATGATTCTTCATTTTCACCAACAAAGGAAAGGGATAGTTTGAGAAAAGCCAATTTTGCCGACAGGAGAAATCAAATGGCAAAATGGCTAAGGCAGGAAGTTGGTTTGACACAGGGCAAATTTGCCGATAAGGCAAATTGAGGTGTATTTTAGCTAAGGAAAAAGGAAAGCACGAATGGTTTGGCAAGTGGCATATTCACTAATAAGGTGACAAAATGCTTGGTTCGAGAAAGCAAGATTTTGCCAACTAAGGGGCAAGTAGCATTTTTGCCGATAAAGGAGAAATGGTGCACAAAGCCCTTGGTTCTTAAAGGGGCCAGTTTGCTGATAAAGAGAAAAAAGCCTAAGGCATAGATTATCGACAAACCGGCTAAAGACTGAACTTTTCAAAAGTTTGCTTTTTTCATATTTCGCCGATAAGGCGATAGGAGAGAGCTATAAAAGGGAAAAGTCAAAGGTTTGTGATGAGGCATTTTCGCCGACAAAGGAAGAGAAAATTGACTAATCATAAAGGTTTTGAAAAGTTCTTGCAGTTTCAAATGGTACATATTTATTGACAAGGTAAAAGTGAAATAAGCAGGTAAAGGAAGCTTGGTTCAAGAATTCATTCATTTGCCGATAAGGGAAATAGATCCAAGGAAAAAATAAAAAATTGGCTAAGGCAAGAAGGATATCGGCGAATTGGAAGATGGAGGAACTAGTGAAGTAGTTCAAGATTTTCATAATTCACCGATAAGACGATAAAAGGTGTACTTTTCTCTAGGTTTTGAAAATCAAAGATTCGCTGATATGGTAAAGCTAAAGAGGAAAGAAGCCAAAGTTCCTAAGGTTCGAAAATATTAGATTTTTTCGATAAAGGCAAAATGACTCAGGTTCGGCAAAATAGAAATTTGCTGACAAGGGTGATATAAAGGCAAAATAGCTCAAGTTCACAAATGTTGACATTTGCCAATAAAGCATTGAAAAAGACGCCAAGAGGTAAAGTTATGAAAAGTGTGAAATTGCCGACAAGGTGATAAAAGAGTTAGTTCGACAAATGAAAGATTTGTCAACAAAATGCAAATAGCTTCCAAGTTCTGAAAAGATGAAAATTGCCGAAAAAGTTGAAAAATAAAGATAGTTTGGGAAAAAAAAAAGATTTTTGCCGATAAAAGGCGAATGAAGGCGGCTAATGGTAAAGTTCGAAAAAGTAAAAAGTTGCGGACAAGAAAGAAAGAAAGGCAGGAAGTTTGTGATGAACTCAATTCGCTGATACATGGGAGATGGAGATGAAGTTCGACAAGTTGGATTTTTGTCGACAAAGGTGGCTTTTACTGAGTTCGTAAAGGGAGAAAATTGGCGATAAGGCAAGGTAGTGAAAATGAAGAAGGTAGGCCTGGTTTGAAAAGAAAAAAATTACCAACAAGGGTAATATAAAGGGAAAGATTTTTAAGTTTCTAAAGAGGTGGTTAGACCAGAGAGGAAATTGGCGATAACGACAAAGATAAGTCAATCTTCACAAGGTGAATAAAAGAAAAAGAAAAATGTAGGAGCTCGTGATAAGATCTGATAAGGAGACTAAGTCTGATATTTTCGGAGTATGGTTTCTTGGCTTCCCAACTCCTCCAACCACTTGGGAGTGCCCCAACCACTTCCAGGAGCGCCATCAATGTGAAGTGACTGGCTGACATCAAGACAAATGCAGTTAGGGTAGTTGTTGAGGATTTAAATATGCAGTTAAGGAGTTTAAGATTTTTATGGTTGTTGAAGATTTTGGTGCCCAAATCTTTCGCAGATCTTTCTCAGATGAACTTAGGATGGCTATAAAGGCAAGATCAGATCTCTTATCAAGGGTTAGTCATCTTTACCATTTTTCAGACAACTAAGTGCGGAGCTCTCTAAGGTTCTAAAGAGCAGAAAAATTATGGTTCTCCAGCAGATAAGACACAGTTTATGAAAGGTTTTTTCAGATTGATTTCAATTATCATTGTATGAATTTCTCCTTCTATAAATTTTTAAGAAAATCCTAAGTTCAGCTAGGTTTCCTTTTGCCACACTTCGTGGTATGACTGTAACTGTTTATCAGATGAATCAAACAAATTCTTAAAACATTACATGCTGTGTAATGATCTCTTATATGATTATAGATGAATGATTATATGTAGACAAAGGATTACTAAGTATTTTCTTCTTTGATAGTTGTCTTTCTTGAATTTGGGTATCCAGAAAGTGTGTGTTTCATTTTTTTTGTTGTTTTCTTCCTTCTGCTGAACTGTGGACTTTATAACCTATTGTATTAGGCACCAGTCTAAAGTGTTTGATCACCCACACTCTTTAAAAATCAAAACAAACTTATCATGTGTGAAGCAAGTAATTAGTTTGTATGTCTTACAAAAAAGCATACCTACACTTTCCATTGTCAATGGGAGTGCCTTCTCATCAGCTATTTAGTGGTTATTAGTGAAAATCAATTATTTTTAGGTCTAGTGACAGTCTTCAGGGCCTAGAAGATGATTTGGGTTTGGTTGTCCTTTCATTTTTAGTTGTTCATCTGGTGTTGAAGCCAATACCTTTTTAGGTATACCCTTTGGAATATCCCTCCCGAGTTTAAGCTGAGCTCCAAGTGCAGAGGAGCCTACCCACTCTTGTTAGTTGACCAAAATCGCTCTAAACTTGTTGATGAACCTCTTCCTATCACCTAGAATGACCATCCTTGGCCTAGGTGATTTAGGAATGTTTTAGGGTTTAGGGTTGCAGCTATTTTGGGGCTCAATAGATTGGTACTATTGCGGAGACTAAAGTTACTGTAGCCGTTGTTGGGTTTTAGGCAGCTGGAGCATTTTTAGAGCTCTGTAACATCATGTTTGTAGTTGTGCAGCTTGTTGTTGTGGAAACTTACGCCAATAGATTGACATTGTTTCTGGGGAACTCATACTTAGGGTTCAAAATTTGAAGACCTCTGCAACATAGTTACTAAAGAAGTTCTTCCTAGCAAGGAAGTGGTGACTCTGTCAGCGAAAAACCCAGAAAGTTAGTTTTTTCAACAGTATTGAAATGGACCGTAGAAGAATGGCAGAGGATTATTAAGAACTAGAAAGCTCTTCAAATCGCTCAAGAAGTCTATGGGATAGGGGTAGAAGAAGATACCCTAATGTGGTACCACCATTAAATGCCCAAGACCAAGTGGGTATTTCTAGAAGAGATGATGCATTTAATGATCGAAGGAGTCAACATCAATACACTTCTGGGGACTCCACTGACAATATACTCAGAACAAATAGAAGATAGAATAGAGATGGGTATGATGTCAAGAGAAATCAGAATGTCATTGGCAGAGGGAGAAGAGACATGCCTTATGATGTTGATATGAGAACGTTCGGCATGCCTCATAAAAATGAAGAGGCTCTCCAGAATGATCAACAACTTGTTTCACCCACTAGATCACTTGGAAGTCGGCATGATACCGTTCCTAATGAGGAAAATTGGAAGCAGCAGCCTAGTAATGATGAAGAAAGAGAAAGAAGAATCCAAGATGAATTGGATCTGCTTGATCACTTTAAATACATGCAAAGATAAATTCAAGCCTTATTTGAACAATAGCAAGATGAACTTGCTTCGCAGGCCTAGACGAATCAGAATGCACATCAACAACTATACAATCAGTAGAATAACTAGAGAGAACAACAGTAACATCAAATGAGATAATAGGGCGTGAATCAGGCCCCTGCTCACAATATTAACATTTAGCCACCACTTAATCAAGCAAACTAGCAGCATGGCAACATTCAGAATGTTGGGCATGCACAGCGAAGGCAAGCACATAGATTTATTGCATAGAGGCAGGCATTGGGAGCTGAAAGGTACAAGAAACTTAACTTCTCTGGCATCCTTGACTTTCCTAATCCTATTCCCAATGAGATTAGGGGAAAAATTCTAAGGTTCCAAGGTAACAATGTTGTTACTAGTGAGGAACACTTGAGACACTTCATTAATATCACATATGAGTATGATATTGAAGACAAAGATGTGATGATGAAGTTGTTCATACACTCTTTGAAGAAAGTGCAAAAGAATGGTACAAGGCTCTCCCAGACATTAGTATTGACTCATGGGATGAATTCATGAGAGCATTTAGACTACAATATGGGGATAGGATTGACCCCAAATTTGCCATTAATGAGTTCACAACAATAAAAAAAGGGAATCAATGAAACTATTGCCGACTTCAATGGCAGATTCATTATGACAATGAGAAAGGTACCTCCTCAAATGAGACCTAATGAATCCATGTGTTTGGTTTTATACTGTAGTGCCTTTGATTCTAAAATTGGTTATTTCTTGAGGGATAAGAGTCCTCAAACACTGAGGGAGGCCTATGCCGTGGCCATCAACATTGAAAGTAACATGAGAGCATCTGACAAACATGTTAAGAGATTTGATGTGAAGATATCTCAGCCAGATAGAGTATCTTTTAATAAGCCTCTCACAACTGTAGACAAGTTTGATAAGCTTATGGGCGTTATGAAGACTAATCCTACAAAGTTGCTCAAAATGACAAAGGGTTGCCACCACAAGGTGCTGCAACACATTTCAATGAAGGTCAGAGACTGCATAACTGACCTTACAACATAGATTGGTCTAAGAGACCACAATAGAATAACAGACAAGCTGCCCCTAGGCATGTTAGTTTCAAACAGCCTGAGAGGAATACTCTTGATCCATTGAGTAATGATCAAGCAAATTTTCAAGATGAGAGTCTTTGGTGCCAAGTGTGTTTCCTTCCACATGACCCAACAAACTATGCAGTTGCTCATTCAATGAGTAAAGATGAGAAATTTCCCAATGAAGAAGGTGGAGCTGAATATTATAAGGAGATAAATCAGTTTGACACACAGGAGTATGAGTAGATAGGTCAGGATCTAGATTATGATAGCTATTAGGATGATGATCATATTTTTCAATATGATCATGATGAAGATCAAAAGAGATATCACTTGCCCGCTCATGATTTTGAGCACTTGAGGGATCTCATGCAAAAGAAGTACAAACAATCCAGACCTTCTGAGAAGGACTTGAAATCTCTCATTGATGCCACCATCTTGCAGGTTCAAGGGGGCTATCAGTTGAGAAATAGGCAAGTGTCTATGCATAACTCTCCTACTATTGAGTTAAAACATGATACGAAGGATAATGAGAAGAAAAAATAGAAGATGAATGTGGAACAAAAAAGTAGTACTATTTCAAAGAAGACTGTGCATGAGAGGAAGAAGATTCCAGTGCAGCCTATAGCAACAAAACAAAAACTTGTACAAAAGAACCCAGCATCAATTGAGCAACTAGTTACTATGCCCATATTAGGGGTTCATTTCCCAAAAGGCAGTTACAAACGTGATCAGCCTCAAGCTCAAAAGAAATCAGAAAAGGAGAAGGAGAAGACAAAGGAAAAGGGTAAGGATATCTGATCCAATCAAGTAATAACTTATATTCCTTCTGCAAATGATGTAACTATTTCATCTGATACTCCTTTGCTTGGTTATCTTCCTATTGACATGGCTCACATTTTTAGCCAAATCTGAATTTCAGTGCCAATAGGGGAACTTATTAGAATTCCTAAGCATAGGAATATAGTTGTTTCATTTATCACAGCCTCTAGTGCACCTACACAGTCCGTTGTTGTCCCTGTCAAAGAAGATGAGACCATACAGGTATTGTTGTCACCAAATAGTACACCCTTTGCTGAGATGATGAAAACACTTAGCTTGTTGGTGAAACATGGGATAACTCCCCTGATTGTGGGCTCAGGGTGTGGGAGTTAACATCCAGAGTGAGTTGGTTCTCTTGGTAACTTCATCTAAACTAACTAAACTAAAGCTTTGTTGAGGAAAAGAGTAAGAAGGAAACATGAAAATCAACCTACTTATTCCTAAGGTGATGCACCAAATGATGTTTCCGAAGTCTATACTGCTGCTTGTAGGAGTCAAGGACAACACTGAGAGGGGGGGTGAATTAGTGTTGTGTGAATTTTCAAATCTTTTTACAAAACTTTAACTTTCAGAGCACAAAGAAAGAAAGATACCATTGATTTGTCAAATACATATACACATGACTGTGAATGCAGAAACAGAACAAAACTTCATAATAAAATCATCCACACACAAAGAAGATCAATATGAATCATGACACAAGATATGCACGAGTGGAAAACCCATCAGGGGTAGAAAAACCACTCCAAAACTGCCTCACTGGCTTAAATGAAAATCTTCTTACAAATGTCTCACTGACATATACAGAGGTCTCACTGACCACAAGCCTCATTGGCATACTGTGCCTCACTCGCAAACACAATCACTATTAACAAAACATCAAACTTTGTGTGCAAGACATGATTGTTGTTCAATCAGATTTGCACCATTGTATACAACCTTATACCTCCTGTTTGATTTTCAAGTCAAGACTATTTTCTTTTACATACTTTTGCAAACAAGCTCCATATACAAATCTCTATAAACAATTTTCTCTGCAAATTATCTCTATCAATCTTTCATCAATCACTGCAATCAAAGCTTGATTCCTTGCAATCAAAAACATTTCAAACAACTGCAAGTGTCTTTAAACATTCTGATATTCTTGTAAGAACATTTCACAATGAAGAATATCTCACAATATGTCTTTTACTCTACAAATTGGTTCACTCAATCATTCATCTGTATCATCAAATTATTTTCATCATTGATCTGCATAACCTCCACTCACACCCACGGTATATTTCATCTCTGTCTATATATAAGAAGTTACATCAATGCACCTAAAAAATTATTGTAAACAATTTGAATGTCCTTTCACCTTCAAGACACATTTTCATTCACCTCTTTTTGAAACCTTTCATCTTCTTTAAAAATATATCTGTTTGCATCTGATTACACAATATCTGCAATAAAAATATAAACAATAGGACTCTTGGAATTTCACTTCTCTCTGCAAGAATATCTTCTTTACACAAATATCTTTCATATTTTTGAAACCTTCAATCTGTTCATTTTTCCTTCAATCTTTTGATCTTCCCTGCACAACCTATCTTAAAAATAAGATCATAAGAAAACACAACACCATTCATCTTCCTCATGCTCTGCAATCATTTCTCTGTATCTTCAAAAATAAATCAATCTTGTAATCCATTCACCTTCCATATAATTTTATTAATCTGCCCTCATAAAAACTACTATCCAATTTTGCAATAAAACCTTTCATTTCATGCTCCTCAAAATTTTTCACCTGCAAAAATCTTCAAAAGCATTCTTCAATACAATATGCCTTCAAAAAAAAATATTATCCCTGAAACAATCTCTTCTAGATCCTTTTCTCCAAAAACTTTTTGCATAAAAAAAAATCATAAAAGCTCCTTAATAATTTATTACTCTGTCCATAAAAGAAATTAACTTTTTTCATTTTTATGGCACAAGAAATAAAGAAGCCCTCTTGAGTTTTAAATTTAGAAAAAATCTTCCAAAAAAAAAATCTCCTTAAAAGGTGGCTTTAAAAACTCAACAAATTCCCTTTAAAATCTCCTTAACTCCTCCATTAAAAAGATGCCTTTTTAAAGGGCAATAAAATAGGAAACCAGCCACATCCTTCACTAAAAAGATAACCGAAGCTTTTTATTAAAATCTTTTAAAGCCTTCTAAAATCTCGAACCAAAAATATATTTAATGCATTAAAAGAGACTAGAATTAGTCTTAAAAAAATATTCCTTTCTTCAAATTCGAGCCCCACATAAATTCGTACCTTTTTTTATCATATGCATCGACCACCCACAACATTCAATGAATTTTTTATATAAAGTTCACTTTTTTTAATGTCATTAAGACACGATATATAGGGGGCCGATAGATTTAAAGGATTAAAATAAAAGTTTTAAATATTTAAAACAAAGCCATAATTATGGCATAATTTGTGCTCCCTAAGAAACCTTTCTTCTTGGCACTCAATGCATATGAATAAGACTATTTCAAATGTCAAAGAAGGCTTATCTTGGAAGAGAGAAACATGAAGGCATATGTAGACAGCTTCTTATGCATTATTCCTTTAGAACTTAAGTCTTAGGGTATAGATCACAAAGTTATGTGAATTGAGCACCATCAACAACCTCAAGACCATCATGAATAACCTCAACTTGCATCAACCTCTTGCACCATCCTCAACTTACAGACAACATGAGAATGACAACTCAACTTCAACTCATTCTGAATTTAACCAAAAATCTCATCAACTTTTGAAATGTAGCAATTAAAAACTCGGAACCTCCTGAATGAAGACTTTGCATAAGATCAACTAACAAATTCCATCACCTATATAAGCAACTGATCAACAACACCATTGAAAATCAACACACCACATGAAAGGTAAACAGTAATCAAGCCAACTCCTGATTGATGTTCCTTATAGAGTGAACAATTGTAAAAGACATGATCCACCTATATCAATAGTGCAAGTCTTGATGATACCTTGTGAAGATGCATACTAACTCAACACCCTCAATATCTTTTTGACATCAATGACAAACTATCACCATCACTGTTTGGACTCAAAAAATGGTCAATAATCTAAAACCAACACATACACAACTCAATATTTTGTATGTTTTTGCAAAAGTGTTTCATAACAAGGTTTGGTATGTTAAAAATAGAGGTTAGAAGGAAGCTATGCTTGTTATCACAACATAAAATCTACTCTCAACTAGTTAACACAAGCTATGACTTGCAAAAATGCATACATTCTGCTCAAAGGCAAGGAAAATAGGACAAAAATCAAGGGGAAAAACAATCACCACAAGATAACTTATCAACTATCTAAAAGATTTGCACAATAAAACAACAATGAGAAGGTAAAAATAGCTTATTTTATTGATAAAAAAAGGTGTTAAATACAAATGTGTAAGCTTGAAAATGGAGTTAAAATTTGCTGTCCTAGCATGAAAGAACTTAAGAAAGATACAATACAATGCCTAGAGAGAAAAAAGAACTGCTAAAAACTAAGTCTAAGGGTCCTATATGTCATCCCAAGCATAGGAGAGCATATAGGAACTGATTTTGACTAAGTTACAAAACCACAAAAATAGCAAACCTATTTTGGATGCCCAAGAAGAGTCCTCATCTAATGGTCTTCAAAAAGCTCCTAGAAATACTCCAACAACTCCTAGATGCTTGGGTGCATGTTCCAACTACTTTGACTCCTTTCAAACCCACCTTGCATACATATAGGAGATGTCCTTTATGGTCTCAAACTGAAAAGATTCCTTTGGAGGGCGTTTGGAAAGGTTTTGGTTCATTTAGGACTCTTGAACCTGCCTCTAACTGTTCATTTGTGGCCTCAAACTACTCCCTTTGCAATAAGTACCCCTGTAGGGTCTTCTTGAAGGTTAATACTGCCCTAGATGCTATTTTATCGAGTTTGCAGCCTTCTAAAATGATGGGAAACTCCATCTCTATCTTCTTCAAGGTTTCACGTTTGATTGTGACAAGGTTCCTGAGGTCCTTACTGCTGATAACTGTCAACAGTCTGTCTTATAGTCTATCAATGCCATTTGACCAACTGTTGCTCCGTGTTGCTACAGTCATTGTGACTATTTTCCTTATACATAAAGTTTTTTTGGAATGATAGGTATTAAGATAATGGCCTTGAAACAATGTACTCTCTTAGCAGGTCTCAGTATGACTGTTCCCTAACAGCCTATGATGACTGTTTTCCTAGATCACTGCCATTGTTTTGACATCACTGTTACTTTCCAGGCTGTCTTTGGTCTTGGACTGTTCCTTATCAGGATTAATGTCCCCTTGTATCTTCCTTCGAACACTCTGCTGCTCATTTCAGTCATTCTTGACTGATTTCAAAGACCTCTATTGATTGTTATAATCACTCCTTTGTGACTGTGACAATAATTTTCCCTTGTACACTGTACTTTGGGTGGCTGCTCGCTTGTAGATGTTCTATATTGTCATGCTTTTGCTATTGTCTTGACTGTTTTGCATATTTTAGACTGACTTTCATTACTGTTCTTCATCAGTTCCTGAATTTGCCTCTTCATGACTGCTCACTGTCTACTTTTGACATTTGCATGACTGTCTTTTATTTGTTGATAACTGTTATGCAGTTCTTCTTCCTTTCATGACCTTTTCATAAGCTTGTCTACTACCATATCTTGAGTCTTCAAATGCTTCGAGTGTCACACTACTCTGCTTGACAACATCTTCATACTGAACCTACATAATGAGGATTAGGTTTTGCAAACAAATAGAAGACCACAGATGCTCCCAAGACCATCATAGGTCTACAAATATCATGACCATCATGCCAACTCATAAGAGAACGGGGTTTGTGTCTAAAAGTATAGCCATCAAATAGAAATAAGATTGAATGATAAGTTTTCTTAGCACCAAAAGCTTTTCACAAACCCTAAAGATGAGTGTATAAAACCCAAAAAGCCTTACCATCTCTAATATGCTTTTAAAGTGAGTTTGTAAGGTTTTTCTATGGCTTAAGTAGGGCCCCTAAATGATATCATCTTTCATGCATTCATTTCTGCCCCCTTTTGACTGTCTCATAGCTCCCTGAATCTACAAGCTCTCTTTTGGATTACCGTACATGACTGTTTCTAATGGACTATTTCCTTGTGCTTTTAAGACCGTTTTCAACTTGGTTTGACTATCTTTTGACAATATGGGGCAGTCATCATTGTCATTGGTCACTGTCTAATGCAGACATCTCACAAGTCTTTGTCTAGACTGCTTTCTTTTGTGTTTGACAGTCGTCACTACCTTTTGGGCTGTCCTCAAACACTACAAACCTTATAAATTGTGATCCACTAATGTCTTATTCTTGGGGACCATATAAATTGTGATCCACTCATGTCTCTGTCTTTCCATAGAAGGTCTAGCTCTTCTTTGGATCTCTGTCTATGACTGTTCTTTCCTAGTCTCTTACTCAGACTGTTCTTTGCCATTTTTGCTGTCAAGTTAACACTTCCCTCTATAATAATGACTCATTGGTATATACTTTGTAAAATGTCTTATGAGACTACAGAGTGTGGAAACTCTCCTCACTCTTACTCTTACTCCAAACGGGCTCTAGCACTGTTGTTGTGCAAGGTCTACCACCCTCTTTTAACTGTGGACTGCATCTTGATTTATGCAATATGATTGCACTTACATCCTTTTCTATGTGACTGTACCTTCCAAGGGTCTGTCATTGAGAACCTCTACATCACTGTTGGACTATGCACCCTTTATACAAGGCCTTTTCCTTCACCACATGACTGTCCTAACTTTTGGATAAAGCTCTGCCATCCATTGTCTTTTCTTGTACGACTATCCCTACTTCATGTTCATTGTATATAGGCCAACATGTAGATATCCCATAAAACTCATTTCTCATTGTGCATTCATTCACTATCATTTATACATAGTCATACTTCTCATGCAAACTGCTAATAGTGCACAAACTAATAGTACTTGACAAGTCATGATGAAGTTAAGCCTTGGTTAAAATAACTCATCTTCAAAAACACCCAACAAGGAAAACTAGAAGGCTTTGTTTATAATAACAATGACAAAGTAAGGGTTTCAAAATGACAGATCTGTTTATTAACAACAAGGCTTCCTCACGTGCATGCTGATCCAAAAATGGAGATAGTGATCCGCAAGGCCCAAACTAGTAATAAATGTGCTTGACCACGCCATAGATGATAACAACAAATATTTTGCTCCCTCAAAATGCTCTGCAACGTGCTGAGTTTCCATTATTGTCTTCACAACGTGGTGAAAAATTCCTCTATTATCCTGCAACACAAGTAAACTTGAGTAACCAGATGTTGATTTTAACACCATAATCTTCTCTAACACTGTAACATCCCCCTTTAACCTAGCAGCGAGGGAAAACTCCATGCCTTGAAAGGAGGTAGACCTGTTCAATACTAACAAAACCCTAAACTCTTGCTTCACGTGAAGAGAAAGTCTTCATGAAAACAAAAATTTCATTTTCCCTATTTTTCCCCCAACATGGGATTTCTCTCCTTTAATTTTTGCTTTAATTTTTTATTTTTCAACTCTCATCTTCTTTGCATATGAAAATTAACCATTTTTGCATCCTTCCAAAAGCAAAATGCCAAAATAATTTTAGCAAATTATTTTCAAATCAAAAGAACTTGACTTGGAAAAACAAGATAAAGACCAGGCACTTAAAATTAAGCACTTTTGCAAAAAAGGCTAACAGGGATATCTAGGATCAATTGTTGTTAGCAATAGGACGGGAGTAGACCCTTTTTACACAACATTGATTATAAATGGTTGGCTCTTACATAACTGTATGCTTGATTCTGGAGCATCCAGTAATGTTATGCCCTTGTCTATCATGAATGATTTGGGTTTGAAAGTATTCAAATCTTTTGAAAAGTGTTTTTCTATGGATTCTAGGGAGGTGAATGTGATTGGTCTGGTAAAGGATGGTGAGGTTAAGCTTGCTGCCTACCCAGACAAGTCTTTCCTCATGGACATAATTATTGTAGACTATCCTACCAAATGGGGTATGTTGTTTTCTAGGAAATGGGTAGCTTCTATGGGTGGAAGTATACAAATGGATCTATCATATGCCACAATTCCAGTTTAGGGTGTTGAAGTGAAGTTACACAGGGAGAAGAAGGTAGAAGATGAACACCTAAAGGATAGATATAAGACAGAGGAATATCACACCAACTTCTTTGACACTGACATAAACCATTTCATGGGATATTGCAGTGATGATATTCCTAGTTTGGAGGCTTTACCTTCTAATCCTGTTACTCCTATTTGTGGTACATTGGAGTTATGGACTTTGTATTTTGATGGTGCATACTCAAGGGAAGGCTCAGGTGTTGGTATTATTCTAATATCCCCTAATGGTGAACAATTTGGTAAGTCTTTTAGACTTGATTTTTAGTGCACCAACAATGTCGCTGAGTATGAAGCCCTCTTGCTGGGCTTAAATGTTGCTCATAAACATGGAATCACATGTTTGAAAATACATGGCGATTTAGAATTAATTGTGCAGCAGATTAGGACATTTGCTGCCAAGGATAAAAAATCAGAGTGTACCGAAATGCAGTCTGGGTCACAATGGAATTGTTTGATGCTATTGGCATTGAATGGATTGAGAGGACCAAAAATGAAAAAAAAACAAATTCCCTTATTGTGGTTGCGTCAAAATTCGATCCTCAAATGAATTTTCCTCATGGCTAATATGCTGTGGAAATACTTGCAAGACCAACAATTCTTGGTAACATTTATAGTTGGTACATTTTTAATGACACTAATCAGATTTACATTTTTCTGAACTGTATGGATGAATTTGATAATTAGTTGATTGATTGGCAGCCAATGATAGAAGTGGCTAATGGTAAGGAAACTCTGTTTGGTAGTGATGTTGTGCAATTAAAAACAAATACTATTCCAAAGGGGCTGGTAGCATTAGAAAGAGTGCTTGACAATGCAGACCTATGGAAGAGTAAAACTAACCCTGTTGAAGAGGGCAACATTGAAGGTGTAAACCTGGGAACTAGGGAGGCACCTAGAATGGTTTACATTGGGAAGAAGTTGAAGCCTCATGAGAAGAAGATGCTGATTACTCTGCTTAGAAAATTTAAGAAGTGTTTTCCATGGTCCTATGATGAGCCTAAGGATTATAGAGAGGATCTGTTCCAACATACCATTCCCCTCCAACTTGATGCAAGACCATTTAGGCAAAAACAAAGGCCTATAAATCCTACCATTACTCCCAAGATGCAAAAAGAACTATTGAAGATGAAAGAGGGAGGCATTGTCAAACCTATCGTACATTTTGAATGGGTATCCAACCTTGTCCCGGTAAGAAAGAAGAATGGGGAAATTAGGTTGTGCGTTGACTTCAAAAATATGAACATCACATCCCGCAAGGATAACTATCCTCTCCCAAGCATGGATCATTTATTACAGAAGGGTGTTGGTTCAGAATTGATGTCAATGATGGATGGATTCTCAGGATACAACCAAGTGCTGGTCAAGGAGTCTGAACAATGCAAAACAACATTCACCACTCCTTGGGGGACCTATGTATACCTAAGAATGCCATTTGGATTAAAGAATGTTAGGTCAACATTTTAGCAAGCTATGGATGTAGCTTTTACTGATCTCATTGATGAGATCATGGTGCTTTATCAAATTGCCATGACATCATTCTCAAAAGAAAGAGGTGAGCACTACAAGCATCTTGAGGTAATCTTCCAGAGGTGCTTAGATTATGGGATTTCTTTGAATCCCAAAAAATGTCAGTTTGGAGTTGAAGAGGGCAAGTTGCTTGGGCACATTGTGTTAAAAGATGAGGTAAGAATAGATCCAAAATGAGTCAAGGCTATTGATCTCATTCCCCAACCCGATTCAGTTAAAGGAGTATAGTCTTTTTTTGGGCGAATCAACTTTGTTAGGAGATTTGTTCCTAATTTTTCCGAAAAGACTAAAGCCATTTCTAAAATGCTCAAGAAGGGGAAATCTATTACCTGGGAGAAGAGCCATCTAAAGCATTAAAGGATATCAAAGAAGCTATCAAGGAGGCACCTGTACTGATAAGTCCAAATTATTCTAAACCCCTTCAATTGTTTTCCTTTGCTTCTTTTTATACTATTGCTACTGTTCTACTTCAAAAGAATGAAGATGAATTTGAACTGTCATGACCACATGGAAAATGTGGACATGACATGTGGTTATCATGTCATAACCACATGGCGAATGTGGGCATGGCATTTGGTATCAGAGCCCATGTTTAAACATTGGGCATTGAGGGCACATTATTTTATTCCGCATTTTTGTGTTAATTTTGTTTTAATTTTGGGCACCACGTTTCATGTAGGATGTCACCTAGAACCAGGAGAGGGTGTCCGCGCGCCAGTGGGTCTGGAGGAGCCGAAGTAGGAGCTGTTCCACCACCTGAAAACCCTAATCAGGAGCCGCCACCCGTACCTGACTTAGGTCCCCAGATCCTTCAGGTTTTTCAGGCAGTGTTAGCACGGTTGCCTCCGGTTGTGGATGAGCCACATGTGGATGTTCTAGACGCGGGCAACTGATCATGGCACATCAGCTCATTGGGAGAGCATCAGGAGTCCGTCGCGCCATGAATAATTCGAGGCAAGGATTGGGGTGGAGCATATTCCACATGACCCTTTAGGACCGCGAGATGAAGTGGATGCACCCATTCGAGGTCACCGAAACCGCGGAGTCCCGATCCAGGATTTGCTTAGGCTTAATCCACCTACTTTCATGGGTACATCAGAGGTAGATGAGGCTGAGGCTTGGCTCATCAGCCTTGACAGGTGCCTTGTGTTACGTCCCTACGGGAGCAACACGAAGGCACGAGTAGCAGTCATCTTTTGCGAGATGCAGCGGCGACATGGTGGCGCACGGAGGAACACAAACTCTACCTTTCGTTGGACACTCTTTCATGGGACACCTTTGTAGAGTGTTACAACGTGCATTACCTATCAGAGCATTACAGACAATGCCACATTGATGAGTTCCATGATTTACAGCAGAGAGGTTCCACAGTTGCACAGTATGAGTGCAAATTTGTGGAGCTATCCCATTATGTCAAGTATCTTTAGGATGAGAAGCTACTTGTGAGTCATTTCATCAGAGGATCAAACCCTCACATAGTAGGACCAGTTCGCATGGCAGACCCATGGACTATGAGCGAGGCCGTTGAGAAGGTGCTCATCGCAGAGGAGGTGCATGGACGGGGCCAGGGGTCACATCCATAGTTTCAGGATTGCAACCATCAGTAGGATCAGGGTTTTCGTAGACCCCAGCCACCTAATAGGGGCAGATTTAGATCCACATCTCTACCACCTAGACCTCCATAGCAGCAACAATAGCAATAGTATCAATAGAGGTCGCGACCATAGTAGAGGGGACAGGGTGGTCTGAATTGTGGATGGCAGTCGTAGGGTCTGCGGAGAGACTAGCGGCAATAGGCACCAGCTGGAGGACCTGCTAGATCACAACAGTCCTTTAGAGGATCACAATGCAACACAATTTGACTTGGAGCAGAACAGTCCAGTCGGACTTAGTCAATACATGTTCAGACACGTAGGCCTTGCTATGTTTGCGGTGGTGCTAGACACTTGGCTAGAGAGTGCCCATAGGAATTCACAGTTGGAGGACAACATGTTAGTGGTTCTGAGGCTACAGTTGGAGATATGGGTTGATCTCACCAAGCCTTTGCAGCGGTTGATAACCGCTAGGCTAACTTTCAGGCCTCCATGATAGAGACGCCAGGTACTATTGGGGATATACCCACTACTATTTTGTTTGACTCAGGAGCCATAGACTCCTTTATTTCTCCATTGTTAGTGGAGCATTGTAGGCTGGTGGCCTCTAGGTAGGACGTTTAGCTGGGAGGTTGAGTTAGCTATAGGAGCCAAGATGGCTGTAGATGCAGTGGTCAGAGATTGTGAGATTTCACTTGGTGCCTTCACGATAGTTGTGGATCTTAGGATTATATCCTTACGGTCTTACGATGTGGTGCTAGACATGGATTGGCTTGCAGCTCATAGAGCCAAGCTAGATTGTCGCCGAAAGGTGATAGGATGCCTCGATGATCACGACACAACAACAGAGATAGTGGGCAGTCAGAAGCCCACAATAGTTTGTATGATATCGCAAAACAACTTAAATGCTGTATGTGGAAGGGTTGCCAGATGTTCGCGATCACAGTCAGCGACAGATTAGAGGATGAGCTAGAGGCTACGCTTGATGATCACCCCATCCTTAGGGAGTTCACATATGTGTTTCCTCTCGAGCTTCCAGGGATGCCACCTCGTAGAGAGGTTGACTTTTATATAGACCTTGTACCAGGGGCTGAGCCATTGTCTCGTGCACCTTACGAGATCACCACACATGAGCTCAAGCTTTAGCTAAAGGAGTTGCTAGCGAAGGGGCACATTCGACCTAGTGTCTCTCCTTGGGGCGCACCAGTCATCTTCATGAAGAAGAAGGATGGGTCGCTTCAGCTATGCATGGATGATAGACAACTTAATAGGGTGACAGTAAAGAACCGTTATCCTTTGCCTAGGATTGATGACTTGTTTGACCAGATGTAGGGAGCTAAGGTGTTCTCTAAGATTGACCTGAAGTTTGGATATCACCAGTTACGCATCACATAGGCGAATATCCTTAAGACCGCATTGTAGACTCGTTATGGTCACTATGAGTTCACCGTGGTGCCCTTCGGTTTGACGAATGCCCCTGTAGTATTCATGAGTCTTATGAATGGGGTGTTTCGCACATACCTTGATCAGTTTGTGATTATATTCCTTGATGACATTTTGATTTACTCATGGACTGAGGAGGAGCACGAGGAGCACCTTTGCTAGTTACTATAGTGTTTGAGAGAGCAGCAGCTTTATGGCAACCTAGAGAAGTGTGCCTTCTTTAGATCAGAGGTTCAGTATTTGGGGCACATTCTATTTGGTGATGGTATCTCCATAGATCCATCAAAGATTAAAGCTATCAGGGATTGGCTAGCACCTACTAGTGTCACAAAGGTTCGAAGCTTCATGGGGCTAGCAGGGTATTACCATAGATTTGTTGAGGGTTTCTCTCAGATAGCACATCCCATCACTTCCCTTCAACAAAAAGGGAAGAGCTTCTTGTGGACAGAGCAGTGTGAGAGGGCCTTTGGGGTCCTCAAGGAGCGTCTCACTAGCGCTCCTATCTTAGCAGTACCAGACCCAACAACAAACTTTATGGTTTGCATAGATGCATCTTTAGAGGGATTAGGAGTAGTGTTGATGCAGGATGGTCGAGCGATCGTGTATGAGTTGCGAAAGCTCAAGACCCATGAGCTGAACTACCCGACACATGATTTGGAGTTAGCAGTGGTAGTTCATGCTCTCATTCGATGGAGACACTTCCTCTTAGGACCTCACTTCGAGTTACACTCTGACCATCATAGTCTACAGTACATCTTCACGCAGTTGAATCTAAATGCCCGTCAACGGCGTTGGATGGAGTTCCTATGTGAGTATGACTTTGATGTGCATTACATCAAAGGGAAGGAGAATGTGGTTGCCGATGCCTTGAGTCGGAGGCGCCATGAGATCCTGACCTTGACTTTGAGTGTTGACTTGAGAGGGCGTATCTTGTAGCACCTACTAGAGGATGAGTGGTATCTAGAGGTTCAGTAGGAGTTGCAGTCACAAAGGGCCCTTAAGAGCAAGTTCGCAAGGTATTCTTTTGAGGCAGATGGTCTTCTTCAACATCGTTAGCGCATCTATGTTCCCCTTGTAGGTGATCTTAGATCATTAGTTCTATCAAAGGCTCATATAGCACCATATGCAACACATCCAGGGGTGAAGAAGATGGATGCAAATTTGAGATAGTTGTACCACTAGGCAGGTATGAGGCGAGATATTGCAGAGTTTGTTGCTCATTGCCTTGAGTGCCAGAGGGTGAAGGCCGAGCATCAGCATCCAACAGGTTTACTTTACCCTCACGAGATACCAGAGTGGAAATGGGACACCATTTCCATGGATTTCATTGTTGGCCCACCTTTGTCAGCTCGCCGCCATGATGCCATCATGGTGATAGTTGACAAGTTGACCAAGGTAGCCCACTTTCACCTGTATGCATGACGTACAATGCACCAGCAATGGCGAGGGTTTTTTTGAATGACATAGTGAGACTTCATGGGGTACCTCATCGCATCATATCTGACAGAGATTCAGTGTTCACTTCAGCCTTTTGGAGGGTATTACAGCAGGCGTTGGGCACTCAGCTCAACTTTAGTTTAGCTTATCATCCTGAGACAGATGGACAGACTGAGAGGGTGAATTAGGTGTTAGAGGACATGCTTCACATGTATGTTATGGATCACCAGTCTAGATGGGAGGACTACCTGTATCTAGTTGAGTTTGCCTACAATAATGGGCATCATAACTGGTTAGGTATGCCTCCCTATGAGGCCTTGTATGGTAGGCCATGCAGGACTCCCTCGAGTTGGGACTGTTTAGTGGAGAGAGTGGCTATTGGACCAGAGTTAGTACAAGATATGGAGCAGCATGTCATTTTGATCAGGCAGAGATTATAGGAGGCACAAGATTGCTAGAAGAAGTATGCCGATGCCAAGAGATTGGATTAGAGCTTCTCCATGGGTGACAAGGTGTTCTTGAGAGTGCGGCCGCATAAGAGTCTGATCTGTTATGGAAAAGGCTCTAAGCTTGTACCTCATTTTGTTGGACCTTTTGAGATCTTAGAGAAGATAGGACCCGTAGCTTACCATCTTGCCTTGCCACCTAGTCTGTCACGCATCCACGATGTGTTTCACATTTCTGTATTGAGACGTTATATATCTGACATGACTCATGTTTTGGATTGGGATGCCTTACAGGTAGAGTCAGACGGGCCACTGGCTTTGGAGGCAATTCACATCTTGGCTCGTCGGACACTAGGCCTTCAAGGCTGAGAACTGAACCAGGTCAGAGTTCAGTGGGACCATTATGATGAGGTCTCAGCTACATGGGAGGACGCAGCTAGATTGAGGACACTTTATCCCCACCTCTTTGCTGACTTCCAGGAGGAAGTATAGTCTTAGGGGGGGAGGATGTGAGGCCTACTTTTACTCACTTGTATTATTTTGCTTATGGTACTCCTTCGATGGATTTATTATGGTCTTGTGTATTTTAGAGATTGTTGATCCCACACTTGGACCTTATTACCTTATCTTATACTGGATTAGATAGATGGTTTATGCTTTATGGTTGGTTAGATGGCATGTTAGATTTCCATTTGATGATATGTTGTTATATGCTAGGATGTCATTTGATGCTATTGATATGTGCATAGATGTCAAGACTGATGTTATCTCTTACATTATGTGATCCTGATTTCTATTTATGAGTAATGGATGATTTGAGAGACATTATATTATCATGGATTATTTTGATGTTGTATATTGCGATCATGTGTGTGTAATGTATGTCTTTCATTTGCTTCGTCTATTATACCATGTACTATTGATGGGTGCTTGGAAGTGTGCATGTTACTTTTCCATACCCATGAAAATTCGGAGGTCGGACAACAACCATATGGATCCCTTGTTCAGCCGACCTAGTCCTAAGTAGGACTAAGGTCACATGTGCTTGAGAATGTTGATATTTGTTGTATTTGATTTATGACATTTTGTATAGTTCATATCTTTTTCAATTTTTCTATTGATGTGTTGTACAAGTGTATTGTTGAGTTTGCACTATTTTTAAGTGCTAAATGTTTGAAGCCACTTTTATGTGATTTTATGTGTTTCTAAGTGTTTCTAATGGTCAAAAATTGACCCTAGGTCATACCCCTAGGCTCTAGGACCATTTCTAGCTTGTTTAAACTTGATTTGGACCTTGTATGGTCACCCAAACTTGACCCTGAGGTCAAGTGACGAGTTTGGGAAGTGTGAGGGTGGTTGGAAGGTCACCATCTCGCTTAACCCCAACCTCACTCACTTGGGTAAGGTAACCCTTGATTCTCATGCTTTAGAAGCTTTTCACATGTGTGAACCTCTTCCCCATGCTCTCACACATGTGTGAGAGCACTTGTGGGGAAGAGTGTAGCTTAGGTGAATGAGAGGGTGACAAGTGTCACCTCCTCATTCATAAGAAGCTTCCCTTTGTGTGTTCACATTCCCCTATGCTCTCACACATGTGTGAGAGCACTTGTGGGAGAATGTGTAGCTTTGTGGAATGGGGTCCACATTCATGTGGGGTTGTGAGGAGGGTTATGTGGATGGAGGAGAAGGTGACAAGTGTCACCTTCTCATCCATTAGGGTTTGTGAGCCTTCTCTTTATATCTCCCTCATTTTGAGGAGATGAGGGTTCTTCCTTTCATTTCTTTGGGAATTTTTGGACTTGTGTTGGGAGAGTGAAGGACTTGGAGATTTTGGGAGAACTTGTGGAAGCTCTTCACCAAAACTCACTCCATTCTTGAAGTTTTCAGGTATTTCTCAAGTTTCAAGCCATTTGCTTTTGTTTTACTATTGCAAAGTGTTTATGCATGTTTTGTGTTTTGTTATTTTAGTTTTGTGTGTTGTGGGTTTTATGGGCTGTTTGGGTGAGCTCTCCTTGTGAGAGAGCTCACCTTAGTGTTGGGTGAGAGAGGGTGAGAACCTCCTCAGTTTCCCCTCTTTGTCATGGTATTTGATTTGTGGCCAAGGGCCTCATTTTTGGAGTTTTGAGGAGTTTGGGTTATGGCATGAGTGCCTTGATTTTTGTGATTTGTGAGTATGGCAAGAGGCAAAGTGATTCAAGAGGATATTGAGTTTAAGAGTGTGGGTCTCCTTGAGTAGAGTGAGTCCACTCTCTCGCCCTTTCAAATCCATTCCTAAGATGGGTTAGTTTTGTTCTAAACCTTGGGTTGGGTGTTGTTGTGCTTGAAACGAGTGTTTAGTTGTTGTGGTATGGAACTTGGTTGTTTGGAAGACCTCCTAGCTTGGAGGTGGCCTATTATAGGCCTAGGTTGGGAGGAGAGCTTCCCATGCGTATTGTGAACCTTTGTTGTGTTTTGTAGGTTCATTTGGTGGCTTTGGAGGAATTTGGAAGTTGAGAAGAAAATATGTGTTTAGTGGATTTTAGTGGAATGTAAAAACATGGCAATGAGTTGCCTTATTGCCTTTTATGACTTTGTTGTAAACCACTTCTTTATGTAAATATATTTGGTATCATTTCAATGTAATGAAGATGTTATGTTTACCTTAGTATGCTTTCGAATATGAAGAAGAAAAAAAAATGACTCTCTTTCTTATTTTCCCTATTTGTCTACAAATCTAAAGTATAAGATTTCTTGCAAGAAAATGATTAATGTATACCTTCCTTAGTATGACTTTAGAAATATTTAAATGAGTTCTTGTTTCTACAAAATAATAAAAATATGGTTGTAGTTATAAAAAAAAAGATAATATCTAACTATGTATGTCTATGTAGATTATAGATCTCTTTTGTTACTTTCTTATGAGTTGTTGTGTCTTTTATGTCTTTTATATATATATGGGAGAGATAAATGAAAGTTTCTTGAAATCGAAGTAGAGAACAAATGGCTAGGGTTAGTTTTGTTTTGTTGAAGGAGCCCCTGGTCTGGCCTGTCGTCGTTGTGCTCTGTGCGCAATGCTTTTATCATCAAACTCCCTTCGATATTTGCCCCATTCACAGTTTAAAACACCCTTAAATACTTACAGTCTACAACGTCCTTTTTCATTCGCTTCTACATTGATCATTTGACCATTATCAGTTATCTTATGTTTTAAGTTCTCTGCAATATTTTGTTTAGCCCTTTGTAAATTATAAATGATAGTCGACGCTTCTGCTATTAGATAATTAAGACGTCGTCTAATCTTCTTTGAACGCCTTTGTTACATTTTGTTAACCTCTGCAATATGTGTCTATATAGTTCTTTAGTATTGGTTCGACCCGATAAAGAATATCAATCAAATTGTAGCCTGTGATATTTGTTAGATCCTCTGTATTATGAGTTCAGTCGGTCGTTGGGGTATATACCCCTGTGTTTATCTTTGATCATTTATGTTATGTACAGTATATTTTCTATAATCAAAACCCTAAGTGATTTTAATCATATTCTACCTTATTTCCATTTAATTCTATTAAAGAAAACCCTGGCAAAAATATTGACGCCTACGTTATCGAAACGCCTGTAAGATATAACTTACGCCTGTTATAGATAGGCCTACCCTATAACTTAATTTTGGCCAGCCCTAAAATAGTGGAGCCACCCCTATACAATCCAGAGACGCCTTTGCATTTTGCCTTTGTTCGGCCCCTCCACTAGTTTGGCCTTAACAAAACATCTTTTCTATTTAATTTTCCGTGGTTTAAAATATAAGCTCGGCCCTAGTTCGTTTGCCCTGTGCTACTTCTTCAGGGATATACATATATAAATATATTTCCATGGGCATACATACTTTCTGTGTTTATTAACTCTCTTTGTGTGATATTAAGTATCTCTGTGTATTTTTTATTTCTATCCAACAGTATATTGAACCCCACACACACACACACACATATATATAATCTCTTATTTATGTTTGTAATATGTATGGATGCTTTTTGGGTTACTTTTCCTCTCTGTGCTTTATATATACTTTCATTTTCCAAAAAAAAACCAGTGAGCATGTAGAACTCATAAAACTTGTAAACTTATAGAAAATGGATATAAGCTTGTAAACTTATAGAAAATGGATATAAGCTTTTAGAGAACTATTTTTTTAAAAACTTAGTAAATGGCACATTTGTGCATTTAACAATGTAGAAGAAATAGAAAATATATTTAGTAAACAAATTTGAAATGTTAGAAAATAAGTAAAAACCCTCAGCCTGTAGAAAACAAGCTTGTTAGAAAAATAATAGGTTAGTAAATCATTCTTGCTTGGGATGATACCTCCTACTTGGGGAGGTACCATCCATTCTTTTGTCTCCTCTACACTTGCACATCAAATCAAAATAAACAACTTGAGTTTGTGAACAAATAAGGTTTTTGAGTGTTTTATAAGTTCGTCTAGGGCTTGGTGCCCTAATCCTATTAGGGATGTTTGTTTTATTAATTTTATTAAACCTAGATTAGTGTGAGTAATCACACTTAGTGGTTGTGGCTCTTTTTGTCCTATTAGAAGTGATGCCCCTTTTATTCATTTAATTTATTTATTTGCTTTATGTGTTTGCACCCCCTTGCTATGCAAGTTGATTTAATTTAATTTTAACTTTCAATTAATGGTTAGAATTTTTAAATAAAGTGATGTTGGTGTCCATATTGAATTATATATTTATTTATGTTTTTTTTGAAAGGGGTGTTGGGGAAAATTATATTGAGTCCTTTTATTAAAGCTAGGCTATTTAATTTGTTTAAATTCTTGTAAAGGTGAAGGGTTGTATTATGGCTTTAAATTCTAAATGTTGGGATGGGAATTTAGTTGAACTAATGTATTTAATTTTACTTAATTTTGGTAAGAAGTTAAGTGGGTTTTATTTTAAATTTTGCACCCTCATATAGTTGATAAGGTGGTGTTATGCTGCCAATATCACTATAGGAGGAATCCCATTTTATTCATTTTTACCTCGTTATGCTGGCAAAATTTTCCTAGACTATATGTGTTTTAAACTTGATTAGTATTAGTTTTATATTCCCTGTTTTATGTGATTAGTGTGGTTTAAACAGAATTTTGAATTGAATTTGAAATTGACCCACCTCATTAGGGTTTAAACCAGGGTGGAATTCTATGTTGGAATCCAACACTCTCAACGTTGCCTTTCGCAACTCAAACCCCCTAGTGGCTAACATCGTAGGGTTATGATTTGAGATCATATTAACCCAAACTTGATTGACTTCCTCACCTACGGGCGATGCACATGATGTTGGTTTCTGAGTCAACTATGTTGTGAACAGGTGTCACCGAGCGTGCATGTTGCGCGTGAGGGGGTTTTGTGGTGTCGAGGGGGAAATTTTTTGGTAATTCGTGTCATGACCACATGACAAATGTGGACATGACATGTGGTTATCGTGTCATAACCACATGGCGAATGTGGACATGACATGAACAACCTATAGGATTCTTTAGTGAGTCTTTACAAGTTGCCGAATTGAATTATTCCATAATGGAGAAGCATGCCTATGCATTGGTTAAGGCCATGAAGAATTTCAAATCTTATTTCATAGGGGCCAAGATCATAGCATATGTGCAACACACAGTAGCGAAGGGTATCTTCACATAGCAGGAAGCTTCTTGGAGGTGTAGATGAATCAATAGGATCCAAGAATATGACATGGACATACAGGTCACAAAGTTGGTTAGAGGCCAAGGCTTGGCTAAAATGATGGCAAATTCCAACTTAGAGGCAACTAAGGTAGATGAGGTAAATGTGTCTCAATCTGCTGGTATGTGTGCTTTAGCTAACAATCCATGGTATAAGGATGTTATATTTTATCTTGAAAACATGAATTGTCCACCATGTACGGATAAAAATAAAAAAAGAACACTCAAGTTAAAATCCCAAAGGTATGTCCTGATCCAAAATGAGCTCATGTGGAGAAACCACGAGGAAGTATTGCTCAAATGTTTGGATCAAGAGCAAATTGAAATAATGATGAATGGATGTCATCATGGTGTTTGTAAGGGGAATTTCAGAGCCAAAACCATTGCCCACAAGATTTTAAGAGCTAGATATTGGTGGCCGACCTTGTTCAAGGATGTCGCACAAGAGATAAGAAAGTGTGATGCTTGCCAAAGATTTTCTGGCAAGCTAAAATTTGCTGGGGCATTAACCCTACTACCCCTTGTTGTAGATGCACCTTTCTAGTAGTGGGGAATTGACTTCATTGGAGAGATATAAGAAAGTTCCAACAATGGTTTTAAGTGGAGCCTTGTGGCCATTGATTATTTCACCAAGTGGGTAGAAGCAATTCCCACTCGCAATGCAACATCCAAAGTGGTTATTGACTTCATAGTAAGCAATATAATTACCAGGTTTGGAGTTCCAGCTAGGATTTTGGCAAATAACGCAATGTGTTTTAGATCTCAAGAGATGCTGAACACGTGTTCTAAATTTGGCATAAATCTTATGCATTCATCTCCTTATCACTCCCAAAGCAATGGATAGGCTGATTCAAGTAATAAAATCGGACACTGAACTAGAACAAGAAGAGATGGGATGATAGTTTGAAGTATGCTCTTTGGGCTGATAGAATAACTTTCAATAGATCCATTGGTAGAAACCCATTTGAGTTGGTATGTGGAGCAGAAGTGAAGATGTCCATCAACATAGAGTTGCCAGTCCACCATCTGCTACAAGAGATTGAAGGGGAGCAACATGATGTAATGTATTAGAGTATCTTACAATTAACTGAGATGGAAGAACAAAGAAGAGCTGTACATGATAAAATGTTGCACCAAAAGTAGAAAATGAAGCTCTTAATTGATAAGAGTAATGTGTCAAAAGGCTTTCAGGTTGGTGACTTGGTGCTCCTTTGGGATGCAAGATCTAAAGATAAAGGGAAACATGGAAAATTCAGTCCCCTATGGCTTGGGACTTATGAAGTTGCAAAGAAACTAGAGCTCAATGTCTACTTTTTGATGACCCTGGAAGGAAAATTGCTTCCTATTCACGGTCAGCTTTTAAAGCATTACTTTTCATAAGTAATGTTTTCCTTTGAATTTTGTGATGAAATCTTGCTATATCTAATATTTTTTGACCTCGAGTAGTCTTGACCACTGTTGGTCTTGATGGTTTTTTTTTTGGTTCCTGTGTTTCATTTTTTGTTGTTTTTTTGGTTTGCCTAGAGATCTAAATTCTCGCTATGCCATTGCTTAGCAAACATCTCCAACTAGAGCCACTGATAGGACTTGAAAAACTAGTCTTCAAAATCCCTATTTTGCCCCCAAAAATCTAAAAAATCATGTGCAAATTTCTTAGCAAATGTCACCATTGGACAAAGAATCAAATTTTGAGCAACTTTGCCTTTTGAACCATCTCAAAATTCCTTAAAATGAAGAAGTTATGCTTAGTCAAAGTTTTGGTTTTTGTGTTTTTTGCCTTAGTCAAAAAATGGTTAAGTCCCAAATGTTGTTTTCCTTAGAAAATTCTCCATTTTTTTCCTTTGGCGGAAAATTGGGTTTTTTCAAAACTTTCTAATTTTTCACAGATTTCAACTTTTAGCCGATTCACCAATAAAGGCAACAATAAGGAAAAATTCACGGCAAAGAGCAAAGAAGAAGAAGCCTATCGGCATAATTTTGGTTCAAGAACCTGATGGTTCGGTGAGAAGTAGTTCACCTGACTGACTTTTTGCCGATAAGGTAAGTGGAGTAAAAGAAAGCCAATTTCAACAAAGTTCTTTTTTGCTGATAAGGATAAAGCCAAAGTTCATGTTTTTTCCTTTTTGCCGATAAGGGAGAGAAAACAAAGCATAGTTTAGAAAAGTGTCATGTAGCTGATAAAGAGAAAGCATAGCAAGTTCTTAAAAAGAATAATTCATCAACAAAGGAAAATATGAGCAAAGATAGAAGTTTGAGAATGTTTCATTTTACCAATAAGGCAAAATTGTCTAAGGAAAGATAGAAATAAGTGCTTTGTTCGGAAACTGGCTAAAACTGAACTTTCCATAAGTTCGTGTTTTTCACTTTTTGTCGATAAGGTGATAAATGGAAGAAAGGAAGAGTAGATTATGATTCTTCATTTTGGCTGACAACGGAAAGGGATAGTTCAAGAAATGTCAGATTTGCCGATAGGGCAAATCAAATGGCAAAATGGCTAAGACAGGAAGTTGGTTCAACACAGGGTAAATTTGCCAATAAGGTAAATTGAGGTGTAGTTTAGCTAAGGAAAAAGGAAAGCACAAATGGTTTGGCAAGTGGCATATTTGCCGATAAGGTGGCAAAATGCTTGGTTTGATAAAGCAAGATTTTGCCAACTAAGGGGATCAAGTGTTAAGTTCGGCAAGCGACATTTTTGCCGATAAAGGAGAAATGGTGCCCAAAGCCCTTGGTTCTAAAAGGGGTCAATTTGATGATAAAGAGAAAAAGACTAAGGCATAGATTATTGGTAAACCATCTAAAGACTAAACTTTTCAAAAGTTTTCTTTTTTCATCTTTCGCCGATAAGGCAATAGGAGAGAGCTATAAACGGGAAAAGTAAAAGTTTCATGATGAGGTGTTTCTATCAACAAAGGAAGTGAAAACCGACTAAGTCAAAAAGGTTCTGAAAAGTTCATCTTTGTCGATAAGTCCTTGTAGTTTTGAATGGTACACATTTTCTGACAAGGCAAAATTGAAATAAGCAGGTAAAGGAAGCTTGGCTCGAGAATTCATACATTTGTTGATAAGGCAAATAGACCTAAGGAAAAAGAAAAAAATTGGCTAAGGCAAGAAGGATATTGGTGAATCGGAAGGAGGAACTAGTGAAGTAGTTCGAGATTTTCATAATTTGTTGATAAGGTGATAAAAGGTGTACTTTTCTCTAGGTTTTGAAAATCAAAGATTTGCCAATATGGTAAAGCTAAAGAGGAAAGAAGCCAAAGTTCCTAAGATTCTGAAATGTTAGATTTTACTGATCAAGGTAAAATGACTCAGGTTTGACAAAATGGAAATTTGTCGACAAGGCTAATATAAAAGCAAAATAGCTCAAGTTTGCAAATGTTGACATTCGTCGATAAAGCATGGAAAAAGGCGCCAAGGGGTAAAGTTCTGAAAAGTGTGAAATTGCCGACAAGGTGACAAAAGAGTTAGTTTGGCAGATGAAAGATTTGCTGACAAAATGCAAATAGCTTCTAGGTTTTGAAAAGATGAAAATCACTGAGAAAGGCAAAAATAAAGATAGTTCGACAAAAAAAAGATTTTTTCCGATAAAAGGTGAATGAAGGTGGCTGATGGTAAAGTTCGAAAAGGTAAAAAGTTTCTGACAAGAAAGAAAGAAAGGTGGAAAGTTTCTGATGAACTCAATTTGCTGATACATGGGAGGTCGAGATGAAGTTTAGCAAGTTTGATTTTTGTCGACAAAGGGGACTTTTTGCTGAGTTCATAAAGGGAGAAAATTGCCGATAAGGCAAGGTAGTGAAAATGAAGAAGGCCTGGTTTGAAAATAAAAATTTGCTGACAAGGGTAATATAAAGGGAAAGCTTTTTAAGTTTCTAAAGAGGTGGTTCAACCAGAGAGGAAATTGGTGACAACGACAAAGATAAGTCAAGCTTCACAAGGTGAATAAAAGAAAAAGAAAAATACAGGAGCTCATGATAAGATCCAACAAGGAGACTAAGTCCGATATTTTTTTAGTATGGTTTCTTGGCTTCCCAACTCCTCCAACCGGTTGGGAGCGCTCCAATCTCTTCTAGGAGCATGATCAATATGAAGCGACTGGCCGACATCAAGACAAATGCAATTAGGACAGTTGTTGAGCATTTCAATATGTAGTTAAGGAGTTTTTAAAAGATTTTTATGGTTGAAGATTTTGGCACCTAGATCTTTCCCAGATCTTTCTCAAACTGACTTAGGATGGATATAAAGGCAAGATCAGATCTCTTATCAAGGGTTGGTCATATTTACCATTTTTTAGGTGACTAAGTGCAGAGCTCTCTAGAGTTCCAAAGAGCAGAAAAATTATAGTTCTATAGATAAGACATAGGTTATGAAAGGTTTTTTTTAGATTGATTTAAGTTATCATTGTATGAATTTCTCCTTCTTCCTCTGTGTTTTTTCAAGGAAATCCTAAGTTTATCTAGGTTCCTCTTGCCACACTTCGTGGTATGACTGTAACCATTTATTAGATGAATCAAACAAATTCTTAAAGCATTACATGTGTAATGATCTCTTATATGGTTATAGATGAATGACTATATGTAGACAAAGGATTATTAAGTATTTTCTTCTTTGATAATTGTCTTTCTTGCATCTGGGTATTCAGAAAGTGCGTGTTTCATTTCTTTTGTTGTTTTCTTCCTTCTGCTAAACTGTGGACTCTATAACCCATTGTATTAGGCACCAGTCTGAAGTGTTTGATCACCCATACTCTTTAAAAGTCAAAACAAAATTATCATGTGTGAAGTGAGTAGTTAGTTTGTATGTCTTGCAAACAAGCATACCTACACTTTCCATTGTCAATGGGAATGCCTTTTCATTAGCTATATAGGGGTTATTAGTGGCAACTAGTTGGTTTTAGGTCCAGTAATAGTCTTTGGGGCCTAGAAGACGATTTGGGTTTGGTTGTCCTTTCATTTTTAGTTGTTCATCTGGTGTTGAAGCCAATACCTTTTCAAGTATACCCCTTGGAATATCCCTCCCAAGTTTAAGTTGAGATCAAAGTGGGGAGGATCCTACCTACTCTTGTTAGTTGGCCAAAATCGCCCTAAACTTGTTGATGGACCTCTTCCTATCACCCTGAACGACCATCCCCGACCTAGGTGATTTTGGAATGTTTTAGGTTTTAGGGTTGTAGCTATTTTGGTGCCCAACAACATCTACCTAATTGCTATTTTATATTCCATAGTCATATATGGGATTTAATTTAAGGGTTTTTTGAAATGGAACATACCAATCTTCAGTTTGTCGCAATATATCATTATGCAGTGCATTTATGTATTTCTAGAAATTATGATTTGTTGTTTTAGCATGGAAATTTGAGCGGTTCTCCACTAGGTTTATTCTACTATCTTTGCAATAGAGTTTGGAGAGCACTGTCGCCAAACCCATCTATTAATCATTCATAATCTTTCATTGCATGCATTGTAGAACTGTGCGTCTTGTTGCCAGATAGTGTCCCAATCACAATTTACTCTCACCTTGCCCACATTGAGATCCTAGATATCAGAAAGTGTGAGGGTTTATGCATTTTCATCATAAAATTGTAAAAATTCAAAAAAATCTAGTTCAAGATATTACAATGGTATCAGAGCTATGATCTTGCTATCCCACAGAGTTAAAGCTAACATTTGACATAGATTACATCACATGCTTGCCAATGACAAAAAATATGGAGGGCAGAAAAATGGAGACATTTCAAGAATCTCTTTAAAAAATGTTATAGACTTTGCAAAATATGAATAATCAGATGAATCAATTTTCTATTCTAGTGAAACAAAAGGATGGAAGAGTAGAAGAAGAAGCACACATGGAGAGCTCAATTTTCAAGGATCAGTTATTGAAACATTTTGCTACTAGTTTCAAATCTCTAAATTCATTTAGAGACACATGACAAAAAGACCCTATCCTAAAGGCATGATTAGAAGAGTAGTGTGATAGAGATGAGTGTAAACTTCTTACTTTTTGTGAATATGGTGAAAAGACTGATATTTACAATGTTTTTGATATTGGTAAACAATGGGTTTTTGAAAGAGCCCAAACCCTTTTTCAAATCTTATGTTACCTATGGATAATACTTTGAGATATTCTAAGAAAATATAAATAGAAGGTTGAAAAAGAAAGGAAAGGTAGAACCAAATCCCTTAGAATATGCCAATGAGAAAAGGCCAAAAGAATCATTCCTGAAGGAAGAACAAAAATAGAGCTATAAGAAATTGAGAGGAAGCAAACCTTGGAGGAATCCACCGTATAGGTGGAAGGTATGGAATTTAATGTAGAAAAAATATATCTTATTGACTTTTGAGATTATAGACCAACAAAAGAATTATCTTAATGAAGTCATGGAGAGGAGAACATCACTTGTTGAATGCACAAGTGAAAAAAATGTCCTTGTTCAGAAAGCACCAATCAATCTTTCAGAAGATTGAGTAAACTCCAAAGAAGAGTGATATTAGGACATGATTAAAAATGAGAAGAATCTTTTGGTAAACCCAAAATTCTTGAGTCTTCAGAATAGTGGTGTTGATAATCTTTTAGAGGCATCAACAAAGGAAGATAAGCACTTGGACCATTCTGGTGATACTGGTTCAGAATATGAAGGGAATGTTCCAAACCAAGAAACATATAAGATTGATTTCTAGAAAGACTATTGAGAGGCATGCACTCGAGAAGAATGTTGGTTTTGAGCTCACATAAATTTTTAGATCAACAACTAATGAGAAGCAAATTGACTGTCTTTGTGATTTTAGCTTAAGGCATGAAAGTATTGATTGTAGCAGAGGTTTGATATTATTGCAAAACTCTTGTCATCATGGAAAGTACCATGAGAATGGGGAGAGGATTAAGGATTCAACTTGTAGCAAAGGACACATAGATCCTTTCGTTGAAGGTTGTCCACACATATAGGATCTAGATGATTCTTTGAGACACCAAATACTAAATTCTAAAGTGGAATAAGAATGGGTTTTTGCTTAATGCAATGTCTTCTTGGTTCATTTCCTATTCATGTTGTTGCCATTCCAACTACTCAAGTAATCAACAATGTGCTTGATCACATTGGAGAACTCAAGGATGTGGAAGAGGATATTTGGAGGGAGGCAGTTGATGGCCAAATATATGATGCTTGGAAAGCAGTGAACTCCCAAGTAGTGCAGTCTCCTTTGGAAGTGTATCAAAGGCTAATAATTCAAGATTTCCCTAGGATGATGAACTTTAATGGAGTAGTGAATGTCGTGCATAAAATATTCATGGTAGAGTTTTTAGCTCCTAGTTATACTAGAGTGATGTAATGGAAACATGTTGGTGAGTGCATTTTCTACATAAAGCAACCCCTAGGAAAATCAAAAATTGCAAAGACAATATGCACAACCAAGATGAGCACACCTAAGAAACTCCTAAGGATGACTTGGGATTTGGGTATTAGAGAGGGTGACATTTGGGGAGAATCAAAGGTAGTTGGGAATGATTTGTTTGAGGACAATTAAATTTTGGGAAGGGCAAACTATCATGCCCCCTTTTTTTATTAAACTAAGGAAATAATTAAAATAATACCTTAAGTTGTCTCAATGACTTTATTTTATAAAAAGGGCAACTTAATAGTACTTTATTAAAAAGAAGGGTCCTAATAAAGTGTCACTAGGACTAAGGGCCAAAAAGTAATGTTTATTTAAAAGGACTATCTAGACACTTCCAAAATAAAGTTGGAGGGAAAAGGGAAACAATAATAATATTATATACCCCTCAAAGAGCTTATAAAAGGAGTGGTTTAGGAAAGAAGAAGATATATGCAATTTATGAAATCAAAACCCCCTTTTCTTGAGATTGAATGTATGTTCATTTTTCTAGCTAAGGATGAAAACCCTTTTGGCAAAATGGATTCAAGGATGAAAACCATCTTATTCATCTAAGTAATTCCACCTAGGGATTACCTGTGCATTGCAAGTATTAGATTTTGGGATGAAAACCCTCATATCCTTTTGAGTGATTCCATTCAGGGGTCAATATTGTGCTAAAAATTATAATTTTGGGCTATTATTTAAATATATGAAGATTTTCCAGTTTTAGTTGGTTTTAATGTGTGTTGAAGATTTCCAAAATTTTGGGTTTGTGCTAAAGGTTACAATGTTGGTTTGTGGAAGATTACAACTAGCAATTTTGTAATAAAAATTTTAGACTATGATAGGGTTCAACATTATAATATATTATTTTTGTTGTTGTGAGTTTGCTGTAATATTTTTTAGCATTTCCTAAGAATAGTGAAGACTTTTAATTCATATGTGATAGTGGAATAATAGTTCCAAGTTGTCGTAGAGTTAATTTTCCCAGTTGCACACTTTTCTCTGGGTGATGCACTTTTTTGCAAGGGACAATGACTGCCATGTCTTATTTTTGGTTTTCCATCTATTGGTCACAACATATTTCAAACTACAATATAACCATCTAGGTAAATGTAATATTTTATTTGCTTCTATGTTGTTGTACTAAATAGAAGCCTATAATTTTTTTGTACCGTTGTACCAATTACAAGGTTGTTGAATCAAATGTTAGACGCTGTTGCTTCTTTGAAGTCTCTGCCATACCAATCAATCATACTCAAAGGGTGCGAAATATTTTATTGGCCATACTAATCAACCGTACAATTGCTACAATTTGTAATATCAAGACTTGTAAGTGTTTTCTTAGCTACTATTCACCAAATATTTATATTTGGTTTATTGGTATTTGCCATCATTAAAATTATCAACTATGTTTAGATAATGTTAAAGGCTACTATATATAATATGGATTGCTATAGCATCTACATGATTTCTATTTAAAATTCTAGATTTTCATATGGGCTTTAATTTAAGGCTTTTCTGCTATTGAACACGTCAATCTTTAGTTTACTGCAATATATCATTGTGCAGTACATTTATGTATTCCTAGAAATTATGATTTGTTGTTTCAACATGGAAATTTGAGTGGGTCTCTTCTAGGTTTATTCTCATCTTTCCAACAAAGTTTGGAGGGTATACCTTCCAATGCATATGTTAATCATTTATAATTTATCATTGCATGAATTGTAGAACTATGTGACTTGCTGCCAGTAAGTTGTGTCCCAATCACCATATACTCTCACCTTGCCCACATCATGATCTTGGTGATCAGAAATTGCGAGAGTTTATGCATTTTCATTATAAAATTGTAAAAATACAAAAAATATCTAATTCGAGACATCACACTTGCCAAGAATGGTCAAGCCCCTATTTTGGTCTTTCAACCTCCATTGGTAGCCAATGATATAGAGAAAAATAGAAAGTGTGTGTGTGCTTAGGCTACATGTGTCTAGGGCTAAGAACAATAATGCTGAAATATAATCTATAGTATTAAATCCTAGGTCTACAAGGATTAATGCCCTAGTGTGAGTATGAAAATGCAAATGGAGTTGAAAACCTCTAAGTGTGAAAAAGGAAGTTACAACACAAGGAGAAATCACAATAGCAATGAATAAAATAGAAACAAGAGAAGAGATTCAAATAATATCACCCGCAAACACCAAAATGGAGATAATAGTTGCTAAAATCACAAGAACAAGTTATCAACCATGAAGAATCAAAGAATCTCCAACGATGGAAGTGTATAGTTGCTACTCAAAAAGTTTGAGAATGCTAGAATGCTTCACAAAATTGCTAGAATACAAGAGATTGCTTGATAGAGAGTCTAGAATGTTTTTTTTTTAAAGATTGAGATAAGAGGGAAGATGAAGGGTAATGGAATGCTAACTACTTGTTGAGATTCACCCAATGAATCTCTAGGTAGTTACATTTGCATGTTCCTGCACAACAAGGTAACAAAATCTAAAGAAAATGACTACTATACAACTATAAAGTCAGTGGATGCTAGCGCACTATTTGCACATCCGTGTGTCGTAATACCATCCAAGTATAGTATGGCCGGAAAGAGGTCAAAATGACATAAGAACATTGGGTTTACACATAAAACATATTCATGAAGGTAGAAAAAATGATTAAATACATAAATATAAAGTTCATGTTGGCATCAAGAGAGAGACAAAGGCTAGGATAGGGCCAAATGAACCTAAAAACATGCTAGGAGTTACAAACGTTAAATTGAGGCCAATTTATAGTACTAAAATTGCACGGTATGTGATTTTTGATCTTACATTTTACCCACACTTTAGCAGGGTTTGCACCACTAGGTGATAAACTATGCTAAAGTACTGAAAATAAATAGCATTTTGAGAATATGCAACAAATCTCCAAGCAAGGGAAGCATGCCCCTAGACTGAGAATCTGCAAAACAAAACATGTTAAATAACAAAAACTTACAAGACAAATAATGTCAAAATAACATAAAACTTGTGTTACCCTAAATTCAAATTTAGTGTCATGCAAAATTTTAGCATTCTTTCGAGTCTTAAGTTCATGGTTTAGCCATAAAAATTTGAATTCCATTAGTCATCTTTGGGTTATCCTTGTCAAGTCGCGGGTTTCTAAGTTTTTGTAACTAAAGTCGTAGGTTTCTTAGTTTTCATAACCTAAGTCACGGAGTTTTGAAGTTTCCTAACATCCCGACCTCCCGACTTAGCCTTTCTTTTATTTAAGTCATCCCGCTCGCTTTTTAGTCTCTATGTTGTTGGTAAGTCGGGGGTTCTCAAAACTTCATAACCTCTGACTTGTGGTTCTAAAGTTCAGGTTTTCAGTTACTCTGCAACATTGAAGTTTTTCCCACTTTTCAAGGCATTTTCTTCTCATTTAATGAGGTGCACAACACGTCCGATGGATGTCTTTTCAAAAATTTTGGATGACATGTGAAGTCTTGGTGTCATTCTCTCGAGGTAGGAATTTAATGCCACATTTATTAAGCATTAAGGCACGTCATGTCTGAATAACAATATTGTTATATTTATCTGAGATGGCGATATTTTCTCTAAGTCATTCTATTGCACTATCTTCTACTCCCCGTCGTAATTCCATGAAAGCATATTGAATTCTTCTCTGTGCTTATGTTCCTATGGTTGGTGTTGAAATACAAATACCATGGAGCCCCTCATTCTTTGGGCATTTAGAGCAGCTGGGCTCGTTTGAAGGACACGGAGCTTGGACATATCGGCTTAGGAGATTTATGGGCTCGTCTGGAACAAGATGATAAATCACCTTTCGTAGAGAAGATTTTGCTGAGTGCTTTGGCACATGCTGGAGGTTTCCTGACTTCCGTGCAAAGTATTGATTTGGTGATTGCATGTGCGCAAAGCTATATCTCAGAGACTCAAGAAGTTAAGGCCAAGGACGGTTCAGTGATAGTGAAGGTTGATTATGGATTTATCTCTCATGCATTGAGGATTCCTAGAAAAGAGAACTTTGAGGAAATGTTTGTTGCAGAAGGATTAAGGTTCTTTAAAGCAAACGAGGATTGGTGAATGAATTCAATTGCGAGGAGCTAGCTAAAGTCCAAGAAGAAAGGTAAGTCCCAATTGCCTCCTAAATTGAAAAGGTCTCATTTCAAAGATGAAATTTCTGACATTATTACTTAATTGCATCACGTGGTTGGGAGTGCAACTACAGACTCCTTCGAGTACTGGATGTGTCAGTTTATCCTATTGATATGTAGTGAGAACCAATTCATTGACTGGGCTAAGATTATTAGTTTTCATTTGTATGAACAATTGGCTAAATTTTAGCAAACTGCCTCCTTTCATATGTGTTCATACTTGGTGTACATTCTAGCTAGTCAAGAGGTTGTTTGGGCAGGGTTGAGACCTCAAGGGTCATTAACGCCAGACACACCTGTGTACAACTATTTTCGTCAGCTTACTAGAGAAGTGGGTATGAAAGATTTCCGCCGTATAAATGATGCTTTTCTGATGTTTACTGTGAGGAGGCTGGAAGGAAACCTAGAACTCAAGATTTCTCCTGAATCTACCACCTTGGTTATGGGGTTTGGAAGTTTTTACATACAATTTGATAGATTCACCTATCTGCAGATAGGGGGTTATGAAAAGGCCCTGACAAAATTGCTTCGTTATGCAAGTGATTATCTCATTTTTCTAGAAGTTTGTAGACAAATGTATGTTGTTAATGTCAAGTACCAAAGCATGATGAAGAAAGGATATGCTTTCCCATTGATGCTATCCTCTTACACTTGCAAAAATAATGATGTTGCGAAGGGGGCGGAGCAAACCTTGAGTGAATTTAATTTTCATTTCTTATCCTTGAGAATGCATTTTGATAGTAAGAATTATGTGCAACAGAATTTCCATGGGTCTGGTTCTTATGAACATCACTCTCATTTGGAAGATTTATAGGAGGATTGCGCTGACGATAGAGAAGTTTAAAGAAGAGACTGCATGAGATTCACATTGAGTCAAATTCAAGACTTTGGTCTCCCATTCCAAATCCCAGATGGCGTTGAAGATAATTCAGAAACTATTGATGCTGAATACCAAATTTTAATTTCAAAACCCCTTCCTAGAATAAACTGGCCAGAGAAGGAGGTTGTGGATTTAAAATCTTGTTCTTCCATGGTGTTGAAAAGGACAAAAAATTGGTTACTAGGGAAATGGCATGGATACACAGGCTCTCCTTATGATCAAAGAGGGTCTAGAACCAAACAATAGGGGTCTGCACAAAGTTTTGGTGCTTGTGCTACTCTTGGGAGACATGAAGCAATACAGTCTAAAACTAGTTCATAGTCTGGAGGAGATGGCAAAAAACTAGATGAAGTAGCAAAGTTGAAATCAACTTGTGAACAAGACAATTTGCCTCTATCTGCTCCAAAAAGGAGATCTGATCAGGTGAAACCAATGCTAGCAGATTTAGATTCGATCTGTCAAAAAAATGCAAATGATGGCTCTTTTCCTCCATTGTTTGAAGTTCCCTATCCTCCCATGGACGAAGAAGTTTCTATTTCTGTTCCTTTTATTAATCAAGATAAAATAGTTTTGAGCAATAAAGATACTGGTATGACGACATCCTCTCTTGGATGGTTGAAAATGGAAGTTGAAAGGAAAAGAAAGAATGTTCCATCAATGGCAGTGGAATCAACACATTAGCCAAACTGTTGTAGACTACCTCGAAGCCCAAAAAGGCTAAGAGAATGTCAAGAATGGTGATTGATACTGCTTCTAGCCATCAAATGTTGGAGATTGTAGACCTAGTTAAGGATTTGAATGAAAATGAAATAACTAAGGTTGATTATAAGATAAGTCATATAGACATGGGTCCCTCTACTCTTGAAGGAGATGTGTATCATGTGAATTATTCTATTAGTGCTTTGATTAAGAGGGTGAAAGAAGAAAGAAAAGAAAATTTGAAATTGTAGTCTCAAATTCTCTGTTTGAGTAACTTTATACAATCCATTGTGACCCCTACCTCTCATGAAGCCTCCAGTTCTAATGTTGAAGGAATTGATTCTAGTACAATGCAACATATAAGAAAGAATTTAAATTTTGCTAAGGCTGTCAATGAATGGATGGAGAAACTTTCCTGTGAAGCTCTATTTTACCTTAGGAAATCTATACATTTCTTTTCTCAAGTATCTAAGAAGAGGAAAGAGTTAGTTACTGAGCTCCACCAAGTAATGAAAGAATAAGGCAACATGTATGTGCTTTCGAAGGAAGTCTCAGAATTGGTAGCCATGGATTCTCTGTTGCTAATTAACGAAAGGGTAATCAATGATCCAAAGGATATAGATCCATCTTGGTCTGACATGCTGGAGTGAAAACTGTCAATGTATGATGGATTTATTGGAGAGATCAATAAGGTACTGAATCAACATCTTGAGATCTTAATTGAGATTAAAAAGAATTGTAACCTCTTGGAAGTTGATATTCGCAATGAGTTTTGGGAGAATCTATTGGATATTAAGGATATATCTCTGAAGTTGAAAGAAGTATTCAATGAGGAGATAGCTAATCCTGAAACTGTCACTGGGGAGTCTTTGGGAAAACTGGGCCACATGCAAGTCTATCTCAATTCATTGAAAACTGAGAGTGATGATGATTATCAAAAGATGGCTGATGCAGAGAAAATGTTGACTAGGTGGAGAACCAGAATGCAGATCACCACTACACCTGGTAGTAAGAATATCACTTCCATCATTACCAGGTACCAAGAATATAAGGCAAGGATAAAAGCATGGGAAAGCTCAATTGACATGGGAGAACAAGATGGTGGAAGCGTTGAAGACCCCAAAGATGGTGAAAGTGTGGTTGCATGATCACTTTCTTTGTTTTATGATATTTATTTAAATTTGGCTCTGGGAACTTATTTTCAAGACTTATTATTATTATATTTTTAAAGCAGTTGTCTCCAAGAAACCATTCTCTTGAAATACAATTATTATATGTAAACTATATATATGGGTGCTTAGGCACGAAGTAAGGATATTTTTGGTCAACTTTGATTCCTCATTAAGACAAATTTTGTGGTGTTCTTTTCAATTCAATTACTTTAATATAGAAGATACATGTGGTGAAGTTCAGACATGCATAAACTTTACGTTATAAATGTTTGGGTATTATTCTTATTATGTTGAATATATTGCCAATTGTTATTCTCCTATCTATATTGGAGTATTGGATGTCTATTTCATTTCATTGCTATGAGATGTTTATCTTTTGGTGAATGTTTTATTGATGGTTATATTATATCTGGGATATTCTTTACTATTTTATTGAAGTGTTATTTTAAGTCTTTGAACTTCTCATAGAATTCAATTATTGTAGAAGTATATAATTGCCTTTCTAAGCTTTTTGGTTAAAATTCTCACCTTCTCTTGCTTTCTGGTTAAAAGCAACATAAATTTAAATTCATTATATATCATTCAAAGGTAGCTGCATTTTGTAAAATTAGCAGAGAATCAGTTATAAAATATTATTATAATTGGTTCAACTGTTGATACACTTGTCACTTCTTGGGCGAGAGAATATAGAGTTAGGTGATAAATCTGTAGACCAATAGATTTTTGGCCTCCATTGGGGATTTATTGATTATACATGTATTGTGAGTTTCTTTGCAATTAATTTACATGGTTCTTCAAAGACGTAACACTACAACCCTCCAGCCTAACGTAGATTAGCTTATGGGTGATCAAGAGGATATTGTTACTGGTCTTCGGTTACTTGCTTGGCAACAAAGAATAACCAATTTGCAGTATAACCAAATTAATGAAGTATTAGAAGAAGAAGAAGAACTTGGTGAAATCATAAGAGATAACACCAGGTATTTTGGTAAAGCTCAAGAAATCATTTTCATAGAAAACGTGGTACCTGTTCCTCGAAGAGAGAGAGTTTTCCCTGTACAAGCTCTTCCCAATTATTGGCCAAGAAACTAGGCTATCAATCAAAGGAACTAGTTGAACAATCGACAAAATCTTCCACAAAATAATCAGTAAGTGAAGTTGGTAACTCTGTAACTTATTATTCCTATTGTTCAAAACTGGCTTCTAAGAGATATACTAGGGGAGATAGAAAGAAAGGAATTTGGGATAAAGATTTTGAATTGCTAGAACCTATTAATTTCTCATCTTTTCCACCTAACCGTAAGGTCATGTCTGTTAGTAGACCGTCATCCCTTTCTCCTAAACAAAGTGCCACCAATGCTTCCAGTGTATCTTGCCAAGCTCTCCTTTTGCATGGAACTGTCCTTCCATTGCAAGTTAATTTTCCTATTTTCATGGGTCAGCCTCCACCTGTCCCATGGGGAGATGTTATAGGTCCTCTCAACCTAGGAGCTCAGTTTCATGATTTTACAAAAGGTTTAGGGAAAACTATACCTAAATTTAAAGGGGATGGGAAAGTCACTCCTGAAGAACACATGCAATACTTTTTTGCCGCTTCCTCTATCCTTGTTGTACAATACAAAGATGTCTCCATAAGACTCTTTGTGGAGTCTTTAACCTATGCTGCTATTGACTGGTTCTACCACCTCCCAAATGGTTCTATTACTAATTGGGCTAACTTGAGGTCAAAGTTTGAAATAGATTTAGTTTGTAGAGAATGAGCAAGTTCTTGTCTCTCAGTTGGCCTCTATGAAAAAGGAAGTACATGTGCCAATGAGAGAATTTGTGGCCAAATTTAACAAACTAGTTAATAGAATTCCTAAAGATATGAGACCTAGAGATGTTTTGTTAAAGTGCTTCTTCATCAACATCCTCCCACTAGATGTTAGTTTCAGTATCAAAAGAGAGGGTATAGTTGATTTAGATGCATCCCAAGAGAGGGCCATATCCATAGAAGATGATTTAATTATTGCCAAAAAATGGAAGAAAGAACTTCAAACTGGTAAGCCCTCAGCAGTAGACTCCACTGATCCTATTATACAAAGGCTGGCTAATGATATTATTACTTTGAAGAGACAAATGCCTAAAGGTTCCCCTATTGTTCAAATTCCAATGATAAAAACCCAAGCCAACAAAACCCTTTTGCAAAACCTAAACCTTTCTATGTTTCATTATATATTGCTGGGTTTAGGTAGAGCAATTGTGTCATTGACTATGGAGCCTCTGATAATGTGATGCCTGCCCAAGTAACTAAGGCTTTAGGTTTGTCATTCACATCCTCACATGGTCGGTGTTTTTCTATGGATGGTTCATCAGTCCCCATAATAGGGCAAATTAAAGATGCCTAGGTCATCCTAGCTACTTTTCCAAAGAAAAGATTGAAATTAACCATCCTAGTTGTTGATATTCCCACTAGCTATGGAATGCTCCTGAGCAGAAGTTTCTGCAGAGACCTGGGGGGTGAAATACAAATGGATTGATCTCATGCCTCAATACCATTAGATGGGAAGAAGGTGCGTCTTAACCCTGAGCCTAAAGCCAAATTCATTGTATTGAAATTGGGTGACCCAAGGGCAGACATTCTATTTGTAGAGATTGGGCCAGACACATATATATGTATACTTCAACAAAAGAGGAATGCTCAAGTTTGGTTAGTCCTGACCTAGATGATGAACTATGGACTTTAGAATTTGATGGAAGTTGTTCTAGTGCTGGGTCTGGTGCAGTAGTGGTTTTGATTTCACCATATGGTTATAAGTTCCCTTTTGCTTACAAACTGGAGTTTGACAATACCAACAATACAAAAGAGTATGAAGCTCTGTTACTTGGATTGACTTTAGCCAAAGAAAGGGGTATTAAGCAGTTGAAAGTTGTAGGGGATGCTGAATTGATTCTCAAACAAGTCCGGAAGGTATACACTAGGAAAAATGGTAGACTTAGACATTATAGAAATAGAGTCTGGGATTGTATTGAAGACTTTGATGCTTTCTCTATAGAAGCAATACTTAGAGATCAGAACACTAGGGCTGATTCATTATCTGTTTCTGCATCCCTACTCTTACCACATCTAAACTTTAAGGATAAGTCATATAGAGTCGAAATTATTTACCATCCTAGTGTTCTTGATAATGTAAATCACTGGTAGGTATTCAATAATGATCAGCAGATAATTGTATTTTTGGAAAAAGCTGAATTGTTTGCAAATATTTTCTTTGAAGGCAGTAGTGATGCCAGTAATAATGTTTTTGAAGGTGATATTAGTTTTCTGGATGGTAAGGGATCTGAATTCATACAGTTAAAGGGGAACAATATTCCCAAAGGATTAGTTTCTCTAGAGGATTTATTCAATAGAATGATCAATATTTGAAACAGAAAAGCAAAGTCTTTGTTGAATCATGTGCTGATTTTGGCCGTGTCAACATAGGCACAAAAGAAGATCCCAAAATTGTGTGCATCGAGAAGTGTTTTTCTCCTCAAGAGAGGGAACATTTGATCTCTTTGCTAATCCATTATAGAGATGTTTTTTCCCAGTGCTACACATATTTGAAGAGATTTAGAAATGGAGAAGTGCAACACTATATTCCATTAAAGCCTAGTGCTACACCTTATAGACAGAAACAAAGAACCTATAATCCCAAGGTGGCATAAGCTATTTTTAGTGAGATAGACAAAATGCTAAAAGAAAAAATTATTAACCCCATCAATCATTCCACGTGGGTAGCTAATATCATTCCTGTCAGGAAAAAGAATGGGGAAATAAGGATTTGTGTTGATTTTAGGAACTTGAATCAAGCTTCCTTAAAGGATAATAATTATCCACTACCTGTGATGGATCATATACTGTAGAGAGTTTCTGGTTTTGAGATGATGTCTATGCTCGATGGTTTTTTTAGGGTATAACCAAATTGAGGTAGCCTTGAAAGATCAACATAAAACTGCATTCACTACTCCGATTGGCATCTTTGCTTATAACAAAATGCCATTTGGTCTTATAAATACAGGGACCACCTTCTAAAGGGTGATGGATTTGTCATTTGGTGATTTGAAAAATAAGATCATTGTTGTTTATTTGGATGATTTGATAGTTTTCTCCAAGAAAAGGGCTTACCATTTACATGATCTAGAAGTAGTGTTGCAACATTGCAGAGAGCAAGGAATTTCCTTAAATCTGAAGAAATCAATCTTTACAATGATTGAGGGAAAACTCTTAGGCCACATTGTTTCAAAAGTTGGAATTAGGGTCGATCCTAAAAGGGTGAAAGCCATTATGCAATTGAGCCTACTTGCAACTAAAGATAACACCATATCTTTCTTCAGCCATTGCCAAGTGAATTTTCTAAGAAGATTTGTGCCAAAATTTGCTGAGCTAACTAGGCCTATTGCTGATATGATGAAAAATCATTCTTCAAATGGAGCAATGAAGGAAAACAAGCCTTTGAGGACATAAAAATGGCCATTGCCAATGCGCCAACATTGGTCCATCTTGATTTCGATAAGAATTACATTATATATTGCTATGCATCAGAACATGCTCTATCGGCTATCCTATAGCAGAAAAATGAACAAGGTATTGAAGCTCCTATCTCCTTCATGAGTACATCTCTTAAGAAGCATGAATTGAATTACTCTCCACTTGAGAAACATGCATATGAAGTAGTTAAGGCCCTGAAAAGCTTTAAATTCTATATTCTAGATTCTTATGCTACTATTTTTGTCCTGGAGTCTAATGTAAAAAGTATCCTCACTCAACAAGAAGTTGGATGCAATAAAAGAGGATCTTGGATAGCTAAAGTGCAAGAGTATGATGTTGATATTAAACCCACCAATTTGGTCAGGGGAAAGGGTTTGTGCAAGATGATTTCAGAAAATAAGGTTATTGAAGAAGAACAGTTGCCCTTAGTTCTTTTCACTAGTACAATGGATGAGTGGTTCTCTAATATTTATTATTTTCTAACATATGGTGATTTTCCATCTCACCTTTCTTCCAAGGAGAAGAGGAATTTGAAGCTCAAAGCCCATAAATACATTCTCTGGGAAGGAAATCTGTACAAAAAAGGTGTGGATGGGACATTCTTGAGGTGTGTAGACAAATAAGTGGGCATTTTTTAACTTCAGTAACAACCCTCAAAATCTTAGGTCAATGCTTCTATTGGCCAGGTATGTTCAAAGATGCCTATGAATGGGTGTCCAAGTGTGAAAAGTGCTTGAAGTTCATTGGTAGACCTCACCATGCAACATTACCTTTGAAGCCCATGGTGATTGATGAGCCCTTTCAACAATGGAGTTTAGATTTTATTGACCCTATTAACCCTAGTTCCAGTGCTGGAAATACACATATCTTAATTACCACTGACTATTTTACCAAGTGGGTGGAAGCTATCCCTGCACTTTCTTGAAAGAAAACATTTTAGTAAGATTTGGTGTTCCAAAGAAAATTGTCACTAATAATGCTAGCTCTTTTTCTTCTTCTGAAATCACTCTCTTTTTTTATGATTATGGTATTAATTTGGCACATTCATCCAATTATTATCCCCAAGGCAATGGACAAGACGAGTCAAGTAACAAAAATCTGATTTCTATTGTCAAGATGTTAATAGATGAAATAAAAGGGGATGACATAAGAAGTTATATGATGCTTTGTGGGCTGATAGAATAACATACAAAAGGGCCATTGGTATGTCACCTTTTTAGTTGGTTTATGGAATTGATAGTGCTATACCTATCCCTTTGGAACTATCAACACAAAACCTACAAAAGGCAATCGAAAATGAAAAATTTCAATCAGCATTGGAGAAAAGGATTATGTACCTAAATAAACTAGAAGAGCAAAGAGAGATAGTTGTTGATAAAAATTACCAAACACCAGCAGATGGTAAAGAGAGTTTTTGACAAAAGGGCTAAGAAAAGAAACTTTGTAGTTAGGGATTATGTACTTCTTTGGGATAGAAGAAGAGCACCTAAGGGAGCACATGGAAAATTTGACTCTTTGTGGAAAGGACCATTTTAGATCAAGAAGGTCATTGGAGACAACACCTTTCTGTTAGCTTATCCAGATGGTACACCTCTATCTCTTGCCTATAATGGGCAAGACCTTAAATTGTTCAATTGGTGATACTCTTGAGCTTTCTTTGTACCATAGTTCCCTTTTGTTTTTGTTTTGTTTTGTCTATTTTATGTTTTGTCCATTCTTTCTACCATCATGCATTGTTTTTCTATCATATTGCCAAGGCCTACTAAATAATACATGGCACACATCCATAGGAATGATGTCACATAACACCTTGTCTTTGTACCTTCCTATTTGAAACTCTACCCAACACTGTTCATTGACTAATACTTGTTGTCACTTATTCAACCATGAGACTTTGTATGGTAATAGCAACTAAATTATCAGTACTACCTGAATCTATAACAACTTGACAACACTTACCTTGACAATTGCAAACAGTCTTGAATAGTGACTTCCTTTAAGGCGGATCCTTCTCCATTGGAACCTTGATCAATGTCCTTCTCATCAGTAAGGATTCTCCTCTCTATCTCTTCTAGTTGTGGTGAGGAGTTAACACTCTCTTCATCTTCTCCTTGAGAAACTTGAGTTCTTCTTTCATTCCTAAAGGTGGTAGTTGATTGCTCTTCTGGACACCCCAAGCTTGATGGCCTGTAAACTTGTTGCACTTGTAGCATTTACCCATGAAACCATTGAATCCTCCTCTTTGTCCAAATTTGCCCTTGAAATTAGGCCTTCTTCTCTAAAACCCCCTCTTGGATTTGGTGCTTACTCTTGGGAGGTGCTTGACTCACCTTGACTTATTTGTGGTTGTCCTCTACCAGGCATATGGACCTTTACCTTTGAAATTCCTTCCTCTACCTCTATTCTATTTTTCTTGCTTCCTATTCAACTTCTCCCCAGCCTTTAAGGCTAGGTGATAGCACTCCTCAACTGTCCCAGGGATTGTAAGTCTCAACTCTTCTTGTAAGCTATACTTCAATCCATTAAGGTATCTTTCAACCTTATTAGTGTCATCCTCTGTGTGTCTTGATTTGATGCTCAACTTGTAAAACTCTTCAGTGTACTCTTTCACTCCCATATCCTTTTGTTTCAAGTTCTGCAACTTCCTATACAACTAAGTCATGTAGTCACTAGGCATGAATTTTCCCTTCAACTTGGCAATCATCCTATCCCAAGAAGTAATCTTGGATTTGCCTTTCTTTCTCCTTTCTTCCCAAACATAGTCCCGCCATAAGGATGCATGGCCTTTCAACTTAGTCCTGACCATCTTTACTTGTTGCTCTTTAGGTACATCCTCAAACTCAAAATATTTATCCAACTCCCCTATCCAATCAAGGAGTTCTTTACCATTCAAACTACTTGCATATACTGGAAGTTCCATCTTCACCTTGGTTTCATCACCCTTGACTTCCTTCAACAATATTTCCATCCTCAAATCATTAGCATCCCTCTCTTCTTGAGGTTCTTCTTGTAGTTTTTCATCCACCACTTCATCTTGGTCACTCATATCTCCTGTAATCACTTCTCTTCTTTGGTTAGTTTCCACTGCAGTGAGTCTTGCATCCAAACAGATTCTCAATTCCCTCATTTCTCTGGCAAGGGCTTCTCCTAGTTGTGTTCCTATCCTCTTTGCCACTCTTTTAGTTGCATTAACTCTTGGAGGCATCTTTCTCCTTTTGGATTGTTAACTCATGTATGGACTTTTTTAGCTTTATTGGCTTTGATACCAATAATGATGTAGAGGGTTTACAATAACAAAACCTATGGGTAACAAGAACAAGAACAAAATAATACACTATTGATTCCCAAACTCTCTTAAATGGTATGTTAGTCCTATACTCTATATACTATTTGAGGAGAGATGAATGGAGGGATAGGATTCAATCTTGTATTCAACTATAGAGATTAATTAGCTTGCATGATGGAATGACAAGATAACAAGTGTCAATTTGAGAGAGGTGCAAGATGATGGGACATGGATTGAAGAAAAATAGACGGTTGAGATCTTCTTGATTTGAATGAAGAGTAGGGATTGAAATCTCTCACGTGTGAGAACACTCAAGGGAATTTGTGATGGGACATCTCACACATGTGTGAGAGTCACATTTTTGGAATGAAGGGTGTGGATTATCTAGGGATAATATATGGTGGGGATTAAATCTTAATCTCATTTAGGATTAAGAGATAGATAGCTAGGATTAGGCTAGAAAAATTGATGGCTAGAATTTAGGATTGATTTGATGAAATGGACTATAAATTATTATTAAAATGGGTGTATGATAGAAGTGAATTTTTAATTAAAGGAAATAGTGATGTGGAATTTTAGGTGACATTGGCTTAGTTAATTAAATATATATGTTTAAATATAATAAATAGAAATAAAAATAGCAAAAGACAAGCTATAGTAATGGCATTAGCAGCCATGACCTCGCTTCCAGAAGAATCACAGGGTAGTAGAAGTTTTTTATGTAATTTTTTAAAAATTGACTAGACATGATTGGCTCAAGACATTTTTAGAAACAATTTATTTTCAATAGGAATCACAGTGTAGTAGAAGTTTTTTTAAAAATGTTGTTGAAGGAGACACACAACATACACATATTTTACTGCAAATCTCTTGAATTTTGTGCAGTAGAGAAGCTTCTTTAGCAATACTACAAGATGGTTGCCTATGTAGTGTAATTATAAGGGACACAATTCTGTTTTGGTGGTAAGTGAACTAAGTTCTATAATTGTTGGTGTTTAATACTTTTCTTAGAATTGTTGTTTGTTGCAGTATTATTGGCCTAAAACAGTTAGCATTGCTGCACTAAATTGTTATAATTTTGAGAGTTGATAATGTAGATGAAATGGTGATTGCAATTTAAAGCTCAATTTGATTTTGATACATAGTTCCACTATCTAAATAAATTGTAGGGAAGTGGTACCATTGTGTTCCAAATTATAGAAATATTAGCCTGGAGATTTGAGCTTTGTGATGTCGACTTGTGGATATTCTAATGTAATGAAAGTAGTAAGGAAGCTAAAGAAGAAAGATGGATTTATAAATACCAAAGGGAATGATGGAAAATATCCCTTGCCAGAAAACAGAGCCCCTTTAACAATTAGGGTCAGAGGAACAAAGTCTCAATATCAAAGCAGAGAAATGTTAAATTTTTTGAACAATAATATATATATATATATATATATATATATATATATATATATATAATCTTATAATTATAATTATATAATTATAAAATTATAATTTGTAAGATTAATTTATATAATTATAATTATAAGATTGATTTATATAAATAAATATAATAATATAATATTATAAATATATTATAATTATTATAAATTAATATTATAATTAATATATATAATAATAATATATTATATTATTATAATTATAATTAATTATATATATTATAATAATATTATTAATATTAATGCTGATGATGGCATGGTTTGGTGGTTAAGTCGCTCAGTTGTAGTGGCGGCCACCAGAGTTCAACCCCCACTGGGCCAACGAGCTCGCAAGGCTTTACGCCTTCGTTGGGCCAACCAGCTCGCGGGTTTGAAGTGTTCTTCCTAGGGGATGAGGTCCCCCATGTTGTGGCCTCACTAGTTCATTGCTCCGGGCAAAAACATTCACGTGGAGCCAGAGGGCGTGTCGCACCAGTGTCGCCGGTCACGTTAAAAAGTTTACCAGGCGCATTATCTTTAAAAAAAAATATTATTAATATTAATTATAATAAATTTTAATAATGAAATATATATATATAGTCGAAGGCAACATTAGATCAGTTCGACTGCCTGATATCAAATAGTGCATCGTTGTGGAATGGTTTGCAGGCCATTTTAGAAAATGAAGCTGCCATGGCAACAGATGAATAAGAAGGGACTTAGATGCAAGGTTGGGCAGCCAATGATGCCCATTGGCTGGGATGTCCCAAAGTAGCCCAAGTAGATGTATAAGCTATGAACAAGCTGTGTGACTCCATGAATTGATGGACGCCAGTTGGTATGGCAGCTTACTCTTTATACAAGATTTGTTTTTTGATTCAATAAAATGGGCACTACCCCTTGGTAGCAATTTATCTATATATATTATATATTATAATTAATATTAGTATTAATAATATTATTATAATATATATAATTAATATATACGTATATATTTATATTAATAAGATATAATATATTATATATATAAAAGTAAGGAATATTCTTCTTCAAATCCATTAAATTAATACATAATTAATATATAATAATAATTATATAAATATTAATTAATCATATGAAAATATTATTATATTATTATTTAATATCATGCTGATATATAATAATAATATTTCTAATATATTAATATATAATAATTATATTTAAAAAATATTAAAATATTATTATATTATTATTTAATATCATGCTAATATAGAATAATAATATTATTAATACACTAACATATAATAATTATATTAATTTATAATAATTATAATATATTAATTATATTATATTATTATATTTATTTATATAAATTAATCTTATAATTATATTACATATGATAATATTCAATATGTATATAGATATATATATTAAAAACAAAGAATATTCTTCTTCAAATTCATTATATAATTATTGAATATTATTATATGTAATATAATTATAAGAATTATATATATAATATTCCTTGTTTTTAATATATATATATATATATATATATATATAGCAAGGAACATTCTTCTTCAAATTCATTATATATATATTTTGAATATTATTATATGTAGTATAATTATAAGATGAACTTATATAAATAAATATAATAATATAATATAATTAATATATTATAATTATTATAAATTAATATATTAATATATTAATAATATTATTATTATATATCAGCACTTTATCTAAATAATATAATAATATATATATATATAAAATTCAAAAATTGTAAAAAAATTATTAAATATGATAGTTAACTAGTAAATATCATGGCTAAAATAAGGGGTTTTTTTAAAATTTGCATTTTGTTTAAACAAAAAGGGAGTTTTCTGAAAAAAAATTATTTTTTATTGCTAACTGTAACATGTCAAAATGTTAAAGGTACAAATTTATCTAATGATGTGTAAATGCAAATACTAGCTAACCTCATTGAGCATAAATGAAAGGTGAAGAAAACAATGTAAAACTCAAATACAAAGGTTATATACATTTTGTGATGTCGTGATTTTCTCCAAGTAGATGGATAATGATGATGGATGGATGGATGTTGAGTTACTCTTGATCTCCTCAATGTGACAACATAGATCTGTGGATTTTTGTTGATGCCAAATGCTTGAGGATGGGTAGGATTTATAGGTTTTAGGAGAGATGAATGGAGGGATATGATTCAATCTTGTATTCAACTATGTAGATTAATTAGCTTGTATGATGGAATGACAAGATAACAGTGTCAATTTGAGAGAGGTGCAAGATGATGGGACATGGATTGAGGAAAACTGGACGGTTGAGATCTTCTTGATTTGAATGAAGGGTAGGGATTGAAATCTCTCACATGTGTGAGAACACTCATGGGAATTTGTGATGGGATATCTCACACATGTGTGAGAGTCACATTTTTGGAATGAAGGGTGTGGATTCTCTAGGGATAATGTATGGTGGGGATTAAATCTTAATCTCATTAAGGATTAAGAGTTAGATAGCTAGGATTAGGCTAGAAAAATTGATGGCTAGAATTTAGGATTGATTTGATGAAATGGACTATAAATTATTATTAAAATGGGTGTTTGATAGAAGTGAATTTTTAATTAGAGGAAATAGTGATGTGGAATTTTAGATAAGGTGACATTGGCTTAGTTAATTATATATATAGAAATAGCAAAAGACAAGCTACAATAATGACATTGATAGCCATGACCCCGCTTCCAGAAGAATCACAGGGTAGTAGAAGTTTTTTATGTAATTTTTTAAAAATTGACTAGACATATTGGCTCAAGAAATTTTTAGAAATAATTTATTTTCAATAGGAATCACAGTGTAGTAGAAGTTTTTTTAAAATGTTGTTGAAGGAGACACACAACATACAAATATTTTACTGCAAATCTCTTGAATTTTGTGCAGCAGAGAAATTTTTTTAGTTATACTACAAGATGGTTGCCTATGTAGCATAATTATAAGGGACACAATTCTGTTTTGGCAGTAAGTGAATGCCTAAGATTTGTAATTGTTGGTGTTTAATACTTAGAATTGCAATTTGTTGCAGTATTATTGGCCTGAAACAGTTAGCATTGCTGCACTAAATTGTTATAATTTTGAGAGTTTATAATGTAGATGAAATGGTGATTGCAATTTAAAGCTCAATTTGATTTTGATACATAGTTCCACTGTTTAAATAAATTGTAGGGAAGTGGTACCATTGTGTTCCAAATTATAGCAATATTAGCCTGGAGATTTGAGCTTTGTGATGTCAACTTGTGGATATTCTAATGTAACGAAAGCAGTAAGGAAGCTAAAGAAGAAAGATGGATTTATAAATACCAAAGGGAATGATGGAAAATGTCCCTTGCCAGAAAACAGAGCCCCTTTAACAGTCAGGGTCAAAGGAACAAAGTCTCAATATCAAAGTAGAGAAATGTTAATTTTTTTGAACAGTAATATATATATAAATAATAATCTTATAATTATAAAATTATAATTTATAAGATTAATTTATATAATTATAATTATAAGATTAATTTATATAAATAAATATAATAATATAACAATATTAATATATTATAATTATTATAAATTAATATATTAATATTATAATTAATATATATAATAATAATATATTATATTATTATAATTATAATTAATTATATATATTATAATAATATTATTAATATTAATATTAATTATAATAAATATTATTAATGAAATATATATATATTTTGTCGAATGCAGCATTAGATCAGTCTGACTGCCAGATATCAAATAGTACATCATGGTGGAATGGTTTGCAGGCCATTTTAGAAAATGAAGCTACCATGGCAACAGACGAATAAGAAGGGACTTCGATGCAAGGTTGGGTAGCCAATGATGCCCATTGGTTGGGATGTCCCAAAGTAGCCCAAGTGGATATATAAGCTATGAACAAGCTGTATGGCTCCATGAATTGATGGACGCCAGTTGGTATGGCAGCTTACTCTCTGTACATGATTTGATTTTTGATTCAATAAAATGGGCGCTACCCCCTTGGTAGCAATTTGTCAAATATATATATATATATATATATATATATATATATATATATATATATATATGTAATTTTTTAAAAATTGACTAGACATGATTGGCTCAAGACATTTTTAGAAACAATTTATTTTCAATAGGAATCACAATATAGTAGAAGTGTTTTTTAAAATGTTGTTGAAGGAGACACACAACATACAAATATTTTACTACAAATCTCTTGAATTTTGTGTAGCAGAGAAAATTCTTTAGCAATACTACAAGATGGTTGCCTATGTAGTGTAATTATAACAGACATAATTCTGTTTTGGTAGTAAGTGAATGCCTAAGTTATGTAATTGTTGGTGTTTAATACTTTTCTTAGAATTATAGGTTGTTGCGGTATTATTGGCCTGAAACAATTAGCATTGCTGCACTAAATTGTTATAATTTTGAGAGTTGATAATGCAAATGAAATGGTGATTGCAATTTAAAGCTCAATTTGATTTTGATACATAGTTCCACTGTTTAAATAAATTGCAGGGAAGTGGTACCATTTTGTTCCAAATTATAGCAATATTAGCTTAGAGATTTGAGCTTTGTGATGTCGACTTGTGGATATTCTAATATAATGAAAGCAGTAAGGAAGCTAAAGAAGAAAGAGAGATTTATAAATACCAAAGGGAATGATGGAAAATATCCCTTGCCAGAAAACAAAGCCCCTTTAACAGTTAGGGTCAGAGGAACAAAGTCTCAATATCAAAACAGAGAAATGTTAAATTTATTGGATAGTAATATATATATATATATATATATATATCTTATAATTATAAAATTATAATTTATAAGATTAATTTATATAAATAAATATAATAATATTAATATATTATAATTATTATAAATTAATATATTAATATTATAATTACTATATATAATAATAATATATTATATTATTATAATTATAATTAATTATATTTATTATAATAATATTATTAATATTAATATTAATTATAATAAATATAAATATATATATATATATATATATATATATATATATATATATATATATATATATATATATATATATATATATATATATATATATATATATATATATATATATATATATATATATATATATATATATATATATATATATATATATATATATATATTGGAAAATGAAGCTGCCATGGCAACGAATGAATAAGAAGGGACTTAGATGCAAGGTTGGACAACCAATGATGCCCATTGGCTAGGATGTCCCAAAGTAGCCCAATTGAATGTATAAGCTATGAACAAGCTACCCCCTTGATAGCAATTTATGAATATATATATATATATATATATATATAAAATTAATTAATTAATTAAAGTGAAAATATATATATTAGTATAATAATTAATATTAATAATTTATATATATATGTATTAATTATTAATATATATGTATAGGTTTTAAAAGCAGGGAATATTCTTCTTCAAATCCATTAAATTAATATATAATTAATATATATATAATATAATATATTAATATTATTATATTTATTTATATAAATTAATCTTATATTTATATTACATATAATAATATTCAATAATTAAGAATAATAATTTATTATATATATTACTATAATTACAATTTATTATAATTATAATAATATAGTAATTATTATTATTATAATATATATAATAGGTTTCTTATGCTTAGGAATCTTAATATATTAATTATTATATATTAATATTAATATTAATAATATTATTATAATATATATAATTAATTATATATATATAAAAGCAAGGAATATTCTTCTTCAAATCCATTAAATTAATACATAATTAATATATAATACTATAATATATAATAATATAATATATAATAAGTTTTGTTGTTATACACCACAACAATAAAAAAATGGCGCGATGCTATGGAGAGCGAAAATTTGCTGAAAGCCAATTTGTAGGGAGACCTTGTTCAGAATGGCGAGAGAGAGGGATGCAAGTAGGCTTCATGGAGCGAAGAGATGGGAAACGTTTTCCTCAAAGGGAGCTTGAATCGGTGAATTGGAATGGTGGAATCGCAGGTGGTGGTCAGAATTTTCTACAACAGGAGGAAGGTTTACAAAGATGGCACGACGATCGGCTTCCTATGAGAAGAGAGAAGCAACAAAACGGTAATCTTCGTGGTCCAAGGCACTGGAATCAGCGACAACAGAACTATCAACAAAATAGGGGAAGAAGAAACCCTAGAGGTAATGGTCGACGCAGGGATTTTCAGAGGCTAAATTTGCAGCCCAGAAATCAATATCATGGAAGGAGGGAAGACGCCAGAGAATAAGAAATTTCAATTACCCTCAATACTAACCGTATACAGGATCTTGCTCTGAAATTGGAAAATACTGCGCTTTTAATGAAATGGCATGGGAAAGAATTAAATTGGCAAAGTCTGATGTCTTGGTGGTGTGGCAAATGGGGAACGGATTTGGAATTCAAAAGGATGACAAATGATTACTTCGTGGTTATTTGTCCTTCGGAAGCCATCAGGGCTCAAATTGAAGAAGGGATTTGGATTCTTGATGGCTGCGGCTTTTACATCAGCCGTTGGAAGGCCGGGTTCGATCCAGCTACTCACCGTTTGGAGAAAATCCACGATTGGTATATTTTACCCAATCTTCCCCTTGAGCATTGGGATTCCAGGGTTTTGGAAGAAATTGGTAACGGTATGGGATCCTTTTTGTGTGCGGAGGAGAGGGGCAATCCAGAAGGGTCAGGCACAGTGGTTCGGGTAGGCATTGAGAGCTGCCCAAATCGTAGAATCCTGTGTGAAATCAAGATCTCATCGGGATTAGGCGTCTAGATGTAGAAAGTGATCCACAATCTCATTCCCACAGATGCTCTGGTCAAAGTGTTAGGGTGGAAAAGCGATCCTTTTCCAAAAGAAAATTCAGAGCAAGCGTCTAATAAACAACTCATGGAGGATGAAGTTTATGTTGAAGAAGGTCTACCTCCTCCTCCTAAAGTGGAACCTCCAAAAGAAGCCATATCAGCCCAGAAGCCTGACAATGATTAGAGTGCCAGGTCCATCGACCAAAAATTGTCGCAGGCGATTGAGCTGATTGGCAACACAGTACGCAAGGAGGATCTTGATTCTCTTATAAATGTGGGTAAAGAATTGGTGGACATTGCAAATGCGGCCAAAAGAGGGGAGTTCGACATCGACAATTTTGAAGCCGAAGATTGGCTGGTAGAACAAGATCTCGAGCTGATGGGTAATGAAGGCTCGTTAATGGACAAGGAAGATCTGAATAAAGCCCTGAATAACCTTACAGAACAAGGGGAGTTAGGGCTAAAATCGAAGGAACCTACGAAAATAGTGCCAGATTGCGGTGAACACAGAGGGAAAGGTAGAATTCTGAAAAAGGAAAAACTCAAGTGGGATGGGGAGGCTTCAGGGCAATTGAAAATCCAAACTCTTTTGAAAGTAGGGAAGGGAAACACCCTTCCTGAATAACAATGAAAAACATAACTTGGAATGTTAGGGGCTTAAACGCCCCTAACAAAAGATGCCTGTTGTGACAGCATCTGAACTCGCAGCAACTGGACATTTGCTTGATCCAAGAATCTAAATTAGGAGAACAAGAACGAGCAACTCTTAGCCTAAAACTGAGGAACTAGAAGTTGTGTGGAGTCAATGCAGAAGGAGCATCAAGTGGACTGCTCATGCTTTGGAAGCCGCAAACAGCCTTGCTCAAAATGGTAGCCTCAAGCAAGTACTGGCCAGCCTGCAAGGTAAGGAGCCTAGCTTCCAATCTAAGTTTTCTTCTGGTTAGTGTTTATGGACCTAACAACTACATTCACAAAAGAAATGTATGGAACGAATTGGACAAAGTTTGCAAACTTCCAGGGTTTGATTTTCTCATTTTAGGCGGGGATTTCAATGCAATTTTGAAAGAAAGTGATAAGAAGGGGGGAGTCAGAAGGAAACTTCAATCTCAGTTGGACTTCGAAAGTTTTGTGGATAGAAATGAGCTTTGTGACATTCAAATGGGAGGTGGGCAGTTCACTTGGACAAATAGAAGGCTAGGATTCTGTAACATAGCTGAGAAATTGGATAGGTTCCTCTTCAAAGGAGATTTCAGCAGTTTTCCCTTTAATCTCGACTGTCAGCTGCTTCCATTACCAAGGTCAGATCACTACCCCGTTCGCTTGGAATTATTGGGGGAAAAGGGATCAGTCAGGAGTCCCTTCAAATTTGAAAATATGTGGTTTCAGCATAAGGATTTTTTGGATCTAATCAAACAATGGTGGAATGAAACGCAGCCAGTAGGTTCCAAAATGTTTAGCATTGTAGTCAAGTTGAAGGTTATTAAACAGAATCTAAAATCATGGAATAAAAATAACTTCAAAAACATCTTTGAGGAGAAGAGGCAATGTGAATCAGAATTAAAAGCCCTATCGGAGAAGATTATCAGAGAGGGAATGGATAACCACAGCTACTTACAAGAAAAAGTGTTGATGGCAAAAATGAATGATATTCTCACCAAAGAAGAAGTATTCTGGCGGCAAAAATCTCGGGAAGTTTGGATATCTGCCGGGGACAGAAATACCAAATACTTCCATAACACTACAAAGGCAAGAAGGGAAGTAAATAGAATTTCCAGGGTTAGAGACATTAATGGAAGGCTTGTGGAGGATGTGGAGGAGGTCAAACAAGTTGTGGTGGAGCATTTTCAGACTCTCCTGCATGAACCAGAAGGTTCCTTGCTCACAGCTCAAGAAGAGCTTGTGGGTTATATACCCAAGTTGGTAAATGATGAACAAAATGATATGTTGAACAGCAAATTCTCAGAGGAGGAAGTGAAGTTTGCACTTTTTCAGCTTCATCCAGATAAAGCCCCTGGACCCGATGGCTTTCCAGCCAGCTTCTTTCAGAAGTGCTGGGACATAATCAGCACTGACATTATGGAGGCCTTAGAGGAATCTAGGACCTCTGGACAACTCCTAAAAGAAGTCAATAACACTTTCTTAGCTCTAATCCCAAAGAAAGAGAAGATTGAACTTCTAGACGACTTCAGGCCAATCTCTTTGTGCAATACTTTTTACAAGATTCTAGCTAAAACAATGGCTAATAGGCTAAAAATACTTCTACCAGATCTGATTTCAGAGGAGCAGACGGGGTTTGTCTCAGGAAGGTCCATCTTGGATGGGGTAATTATTGCTCAGGAGGCGATTCACTCAATTCAAGTCACGCGAAAGCAGGCAATGCTATTAAAACTTGACATAAAAAAGGCTTACGATAGAGTCAATTGGCGTTTTCTGTTTAAAGTTCTGGAAGGTTTCGGCTTCACCAAGAATTGGCTCGATTGGATCTTCTCCTGGGTGGCAAGTCCTAGATTCTCAGTTCTCATGAATGGAACTCCGAAGGGCTTCTTCAATAGCTCTTGTGGGTTAAGACAGGGAGACCCACTATCCCCCTTCCTTTTCATTTTAATGGCCGAAGCGCTTGGCAGATCTCTTTCCAGAGCTTGGAACCTTAGGGAGGTTGAAGGAGTTCAAGTCACAAGTGGCGCTTCACCTATTACCCATCAGTAATTTGCTGACGATACCATGCTGTTTGGAAACGCCCAAATCAGGGAGGCTTGAAGTTTCAAGACTATCCTCCAAAAGTACACTTTGGCCTTAGGACAAGAAGTTAGTCATGAAAAATCAGAAATTTTTTTCTTTAATACTCCTGCGAGATTGGAAGCTCAGATTTTGAGGATCCTTGGTTTTACGAAGGGATCTCTCCCCTGCACATATCTGGGGATCCCGTTGGATAGGGGTCTTCGTCCAGGCAATGTGTGGAATAGTCTGCTGGAGAGAGTCAGCAACAAGGCAGCCTCTTGGAAAAATAGTTGGTTGTCTTGGGTAGGCAGGTTAACGAAACTCAAGACAGTCATCTCTGCCCTACCTACCTATCTCATGTCCTGTCTTCCTTTATCAAGCAAAGCTAGCAAAGAACTGAATAAGAGGATGAAGAACTTTTTTTGGCAAGGATCGGCTGATAATTTCAAATACCCTCTCGTTAAGTGGCAACAAATTTGTGAATCTAAATGAAGGAATGGTTTGGGCATCAAAAATCTTTTGCTCCAAAACAAAGCCTTGGGAGCCAAATTAGTTTGGACAATTTTTTCCAACCCAGACCTCAAGTGGGTTCGGATTGTGCAGGCAAAATATTTGGATGAAGGGGTAGACAACATTTTCACTTCCAGGGAGCTTCCCTCAGGTTCCAGAATTTGGAACTTCATTCGCAGCTGTAGAAATCTCATTTCAGACCATCTTTCATGGGAGATCAGGAGTGGGGACTCTGCCAACTTCTGGGATGACTCTTGGCAAGGGCTACCCAAATTGGCCAATGAGGTAAGCTTGGCAAATGTCAAAACTATAACAACCTAGGCATGGGGGGATAAGGTAAGAGATTTTTTGATTCCATCCTTTCACAATGGTCTTCTGGCAACCAGATGGAAGAGTCCACATAATCTTAGGTTAAGTCAAGAAGAATTGCAACTTTTCGACAAAACCATGGCTGACAGACAGATCAGCTTCTGGCAGGGCTCGGATATCCTCAGATGGGTAGGTGCCCCGAATGGAGTTTATAGTGTTAAGGAAGGATACAACAAACTGGTGGACTGTCACGAGGAAGCCTTGGCAATCCCTAGAGAGCTATGCTGGAACCCTAGCTATATGCCAAAAGTAGGGGTCTTCTTGTGGATAGCCTCCCAAGGCAGAGCCCTAACAGCAGATAGGTCAGCCAAACTCAGATTCCAGGGCCCTTCAAGATGTTGTTTGTGTAAAGAACATTCAGAGGACGAAGATCACCTCTTTCTTAGTTGTCCGTATGCGAACACAAGTTGGAACTGGCTAATGAACAAACTTCTCTGGAAATCTGCTTTGCCAGTGAGATTGTCTGATTGGTTATCCAGTTGGCCCAGTTTACACAAAACAGTGGTGTACCACAAGCTGTGGGAAATTAGTCCCTCATTGTTGATTTGGGAGCTCTGGAAAGAAAGAAATAGAAGACTCTTCCAGGATAAAGAAATGCCTCTCCCTTCGTTTCTAAACAAACTCGAGAGTAGTATAGTCGAGGTTTTTAACTCAGCACTGGGTAAGGTAACACAAAAGAGTTTCTCAGCTTGGGATGCCAAGATCAGACAGGGTTGGCAAGGCCTCATATTGTTGTCTCTCAGCTTGGAAGGAGGACAACAATCATCGCTCAAAAGACAACTTGCCAAATGGTCTCCCCCGGACCCTGAGTGGTGCAAATTGAACTTCGACGGAGCTTCACGAGGGAATCCCGATAAATCAGGAGCTGGTTGCATCATCAGAGATTGGGAAGGGAAAGCAATTGGTAGTCTTGCAGAGCCATTAGCAGTAGGAACTAACAATGAAGCGGAATTGGAGGCCTTAATCTTAGGTTTGAAGCTTGGCCATGAGCTAAATCTTCGTCAGGTAGCCATTGAAGGGGATTCCCTTGTGGTGATTAATGGGCTACGCACAAGGAAACTCCTCAACTGGAAATTGGCTGCAAAATTGGAAGTAGCCTTGGCCTTGATGGACCAGTTTGAGCTGACCACAGTTAATCATATCTATAGAGAGGCCAATGCAGAAGCAGACTCTCTCTCTAATCAGGGGGCAGATGGAATTAGCGTCAAATTCCTCTCTAGCTGAAGAAGCAAAATAGGGTGGCAGGGTGGGCACCCAATCCAAGAACACTTGGATGGGTCGATGCCATGCGAAGTAATCATGGCTTTCGTTTATCAACATTTGGAGAGGCTTTCATGCCTTGGAGGTCCTTCTTCCCTCATTGATTTCACCGGCCTCCGATTTGAACTATGGCACGCTTCTCTCCAAGCAACCTTTTGTTACATTGATTACTAGCCTCGGTTAAATGAATGCGACCTCCTGTAGACGCAGATAGAACGACATTTTCTCATTCCTATTTTCATTCCCATTCCTCAGTCCCGCGCGGTTTTCTGCTGGTTTCGTCGGAGGCAGCATCAGTTAGTATGGAGCAGGGCTCAGGCTACATTGCGAAGATCTCAGTGCATGGGTTTTTGAATTTGGGGACTTCTACACCTCTTCAGTTGGAAAGTTCAGTAAGGCAGATGGCTTTCAAAGGCCTGGTCACAGATTTAAGGTTAAAACAGATACTGCGCAGGCATGAGGGCCTCCTCCTTCTGGCGGTCAAGATAATTTTGGGGACAGAATTCTTGGTAGCGGATGAATTCTATTGGGTCGATTCCCACATTTCTTCCCATTTCCTTGCCTCAATTCTGGATGCCGAGGTGTCTACTGCAGCGGCGAAATCTATCATGGTGAAAATTTTCAAGTCGGAGTTCCTTCGGGGCCTTGACTCCATTTTGGAGGCGGCCATTCCAGGGGTGGGCATCCCCCGCCCAAAAGACATTGTCTCACACAAGGATCCTTTGGAGGTAACGAAGATTCTGCCCTTCATCCTAGACTTGAAAGGAATGGCGCTGATCGAGCATCAGGATCGTGTCCTCCAGGTATACGGATTTCTATAGGACATGCTGCAAGAGAGCGTGGATTCAGGGGACAAGGTATGGATTGATAGGCTCTGAGCCATGGCTGTTGAGCTTGGCCTCTTTTAATATCCTGCTTGCTTATCCTCAGTTCGATGGGCTCTGTCCCTCTTAGATTTGCTAATAGTATAGTTAAATACTAAGACCAGTAAGCCTAGAGGCTAATTTTGTTTGCTTGGTCATCGGATCAGTCAGCTTTGTGCTATCTATGTAAAGCATTACAAACCCTATAGCTCTAAGGATAGGTCTTGGGATCTTTTTGTCATCTGTTTTTGGCAGGTAAACGGCTTATAGGCACCTGCATGTTCATACCTGTTTCAGATCAATATAAACTTATATTTACGTATCAAAAAAAAAATATAATATATAATAATAATGTATATAAATATTAATTAATCATATTAAAATATTATTATATTATTATTTAATATCATGCTGATATATAATAATAATATTATTAATATGTAATAATTATATTTAAAACATATTAAAGTATTATTATATTATTATTTAATATCATGCTAATATATAATAATAATATTATTAATATACTAATATATAATAATTATATTCATATATAATATTAATATATTAATTTATAATAATTATAATATATTATTATATTTATTTATATAAATTAATCTTATTACTATATTACATATGATAATATTCAATAATTAAGAATTATATATATATATATATATATATATATATATATATATATATATATAATATGAATTTCAAGAAGAATATTCCTTGCTTTTAATATATATATAAAATTATTATTTTTAATTATTGAAGATTATTATATGTAATATAATTATAAGATTAATTTATATAAATAAATATAATAATATAATATAATATAATAAATATATTATAATTATTATAAATTAATATATTAATATTATATATTAATATATTAATAATAATATTATTATTATATAATAGCACCTTAACTGAATTATATATATATATATATATATATATATATATATATATATATAATTCAAAAATTGAAATTTTTTTTATTAAATATGATATTTAACTAGTAAATATGATAGCTAAAATAAGGGTTTTTTTTTTTAATTTGCATTTTGCTTAAACAAAAAGGGAGTTTTCTAAAAAAAATTATTTTTTATTGCTAACTTTTAACATGCCAAAATGTAAAAGGTAAAAATTTATCTAATGATGTGGAAATGTAAATACTAGCTAACCTCATTGAGCATAAATGAAAGGTGAAGAAAACAATGCAAAACTCAAATACAAAGGTTATATACCTTTTGTGATGTCGTGATTTGCTCCATGTTGATGGATGGATGTTGAGTTACTCTTGATCTCCTCAATGTGACAACATAGATCTGTGGATTTTTGTTGATGCCAAATGCTTGAAGATGGGTAGTATTTATAGGTTTGAGGAGAGATGAATGGAGGGATAGGATTCAATCTTGTATTCAACTATGGATATTAATTAGCTTGCATGATGGAATGACAAGATAACAAGTGTCAGTTTGAGAGAGGTGCAAGATGATGGGACATGGATTGAGGAAAAATAGAGGGTTGAGATCTTCTTGATTTGAATGAAGTGTAGGGATTGAAATCTCTCACATGTGTGAGAACACTCATGGGAATTTGTGATGGGACATCTCACACATGTGTGAGAGTCACATTTTTGGAATGAAGGGTGTGGATTCTCTAGGGATAATGTATGGTGGGGATTAAATCTTAATCTCATTTAGGATTAAGAGATAGATAGTTAAGATTAGGCTGGAAAAATTGGTGGCTAGAATTTAGGATTGATTTGATGAAATGGACTATAAATTATTATTAAAATAGGTGTTTGATAGAAGTGAATTTGATGTGGAATTTTAGATAAGGTGACACTGGCTTAGTTAATTAATTATATATATATATATATATATATATATATATATATATATGTATATATATAATTAATTAACTAAGCCAATGTCACCTTATATATATATATATATATATATATATATATATATATATATATATATATATATATATATATATATATATATATATATATATAAATAGCAAAAGACAAGCTATAGTAATGGCATTAGCAGCCATGACCCCGCTTCCAGAAGAATCACAGGGTAGTAGAAGTTTTATATGTAATTTTTTAAAATTGACTAGACATGATTGGCTCAATACATTTTTAGAAACAATTTATTTTCAATAGGAATCACAGTGTAGTAGAAGTTTTTTTTAAAATGTTGTTGAAGGAGACACACAACATACAAATATTTTACTACAAATCTCTTGAATTTTGTGCAATGGAGAAAATTCTTTAGCAATACTACAAGATGGTTGCCTATGTAGTGTAATTATAAGGGACACAATTCTGTTTTGGTGGTAAGTGAATGCCTAAGTTCTGTAATTGTTGGTGTTTAATACTTTTCTTAGAATTACAGTTTGTTGCAGTATTATTGGCCTGAAATAGTTAGCATTGCTGCACTAAATTGTTATAATTTTGAGAGTTGATAATGTAGATGAAATGGTGATTGCAATTTAAAGCTCAATTTGATTTTGATACATAGTTCCACTATCGAAATAAATTGCAAGGAAGTGGTACCATTGTGTTCCAAATTATAGCAATATTAGCCTGGAGATTTGAGCTTTGTGATGTCGACTTGTGGATATTCTAATGTAATGAAAGTAGTAAGGAAGCTAAAGAAGAAATATGGATTTATAAATACCAAAGGGAATGATGGAAAATGTCCCTTGCCAGAAGACAAAGCCCCTTTAACAATTAGGGTCAGAGGAACAAAGTCTCAATATCAAAGCAGAAAAATGTTAAATTTTTTGAATAGTAATATATATATATATATATATATATATATATATATATAATTATAATTATATAATTATAAAATTATAATTATATAATTATAAAATTATAATTTGTAAGATTAATTTATATAATTATAATTATGAGATTAATTTATATAAATAAATATAATACTATAATAATATTAATATATTATAATTATTATAAATTAATATATTAATATTATAATTAATATATATAATAATAATATATTATATTATTATAATTATAATTAATTATATATATTATAATAATATTATTAATATTAATATTAATTATAATATATATAATAAGCTATAATATATATTAAGATTAATGATAATAAATATTAATATTAATTATAATAAAAATTAATAATGAAATATATATATTAATATTATATATTATTAATAATATTATTATATATCAGCACCTTATCTAAATTATATATATATATATATATATTAAAAGCAAGGAATATTCTTCTTCAAATTCATTTATATATATATAATTCTTAATTATTGAATAGTATCATATGTAATATAATTGTAAGATTAATTTATATAAATAAATATAATAATGTAATAAAATTAATATATTATAATTATTATAAATTAATATATTAATATTATATATGAATATAATTATTATATATTAGTATATTAATAATATTATTATTATATATTAGCATGATATTAAATAATAATATAATAATATTTTAATATTTTAAAAATATAATTATTATATATTAATAATATTATTAATAATATTTTTTTTTGATAGGTAAATAGCTGGTATGGGCCAGCACCTTTCAATTATAGTTTTGAAAACATAACACGGGGAGGTCTCCAGACATGAGAACTTGAGTCTTTAATGTATTACAAGGGATTGACAGCCAAAAACTAATACACCATTAAAAACCAACCTCCTACTACGCAAAAACTAGTCTGGATCCAAAACAAGAATAATCCACTAGCTGAAACAAAACACATGAAAACCATCAACTAACGTAAAGACCAAAAAACTGGTAACTTACAACCCCCTCAGAACACGCCACCTTGAACATCACCCTCAGTTCCATGGAGAGAAGAACTGGAAGTGCCTGCTCCAACACACACTTCCCAGGCCTCATCCCGCTTTGCCTCCTTTCGCATCAGGCGAGCCTTGGCTGCCCAGATTTTTACTAGATAATCCTTCCTGCATTTCTTGTGCGCCAGGCCTTCTGCAACCTCCTCCACATCCCTCTCGTCCTCCTGCACCCAGTCTTCGCCACAGTCAGGGAGCAACGAAAACTCCACATCTTTGTTTTCCTCCTCTGAATCACTATCATCAGGAACCCAAAAGCCTTCCCTCGCCATGTAGCTAACCATCCACTCCTTCGACAGAAAGGGGGAGATTTCAGCTGCTCTTTGGAGAAAGTCCAGATTACGATCCATGTCCGCCACCCTATCCTCGAGATCCCCTGGGTCAATTGTGAAGACTATGGAAAATTTTGGGATTTCCTTTCCACCTCTTCTTTTTCGCATGTAGTACTGATGTGCCTAGGGAATTCTACCATCGCCATCAATATTATCGAGAACCGCATCAATTTCCCCCAGATACGAATGCTTGAAAAGTCTCTGGCACAGGTTCTTCACTCTTGCTTTAGACATTCCTCTGTATAGTGCTAGAGCCATAAACATTGCTGCAATGTCAGTATTCACCCGCAGCCTATGTTAGTCCCAAATGAAGCCTGGGCCAAGCACCTATTTCACTACATTTACCACCAGCTCATGTTTGACTGAGAGGATACCTCTCAGTCATTTATCTATAATTTCCCCATGGAAATCCATCATAGCCACCAACGATTCCAAACATATCGGCGTCTCCATAGATTTTGCTAAGCTACCACCCTTATCTTCTTTATCTCTGCCTGAGCACCTTGCCTTCCACAACTGTGACAAAAGACTTGCAAAGATAAAACTATAGAAACACCGGCGCATCTCTTTAATCAAGAATGAAGTAATAAAGACGCCCATGGTCGCACGTTTCAAACCAGCTACAACATGTACTTCGCACATAACATAAGTGACGCGAAATAACTGTTGTTATATGGAGCCTAATCAGACTCGGAGGTTATATTTACCCCACTTTTATCAGCGCAGTTTCCCCCCAAATTCCTACGGGGTCAAGGGGCAGCGCCCCTTGCGGGGGTTTGGGGGCAGCGCCCCCAAGACGGGGTCAAGGGGCAGCGGTAATGCACCGGGAGTTATTTTTTATTGATCGACATAAGAAAACCTATTTTTGTAACTGACAAAAAGCTTGATAAAAAGTGGCTAAGGGTTAGGGTTTTGGTATTGTATTGTATTGTAGCATTTTGCAGCGGTATTGAGTTGCAGGGATTGCTGATTGTAATCGGTTTGATTTACTGGATAATAATATTAGACTCTCTGTTTGGTGGATGTAGCCTGAGTTTGGGTGAACCACGTTAAAACTTGTCTCTCGCTGTTATTATTTCTGTGTATTTCCATTCCTCTGTTTAATCTTTATTTGCATTTAATTGATATCTTCTTCCAGCTAACCCTAACAAGTGGTATCAGAGCGGGTTGTGTTCGATTATCGTCTGCAAGAAAGTCTCACGGTTGAGTGGGAGCAATGGTGGACGAGGGTAAAACGAAGGTTGATAAATTCAATGGGTAGAACTATCAGTTATGGAAGATGCAGATGGAGGATTACCTCTATCAAAAGGATTTATGGAGGCCGTTGGAAGGAGTAGCCAAGAAACCGGCAACAATGTCTGATAAGGATTGGAATCTTCTTGACAGAAAGGCACTAGGAACCATTCGGTTGTGCCTGGCACCGTCGGTGGCATTCAATATAACGAAAGCGAAGACAACAGAGGGTCTGATGAAAGCTTTGGCAAAATTGTATGAAAAACCGTTAGCCTCAAATAAGGTATTTCTCATGAAGCAGTTGTTTAATTTGAAAATGGTTGAAGGTGGATCTGTGACAGGTCATTTAAATGAATTTAATGCAATTGTCAGTCAATTGACTTCTGTAAATGTAAAATTTGATGAAGAAGTTAGAGCTCTCTTGATATTATGTTCATTGCCTGAAAGCTGAGATAGTTTGGTAATGGCAGTTAGTAACTCTATTTCTGGTTCAAATACCCTAAAATTTGATGATGTTGTTGGTGTTATTCTGAGTGAGGAAATTCATAAGAAAAGCTCAAGTGGATCCAAATCAGGCAGTGTTTTGAATGCAGAAAGTAGGGGTAGATTAAAGGAGAGAGGAAAAGGTTGCGGAGGTCATGGGAAGTCACGAGGAAAATCAAAGGACAAAAGATCCCAAACCAGAGGACAGAAAGATTGCTGGTACTGTGGAAAACCAGGTCATCTGAAGAAAGATTGCTGGTCTCGGAAGAACAAAGAAGGAGACAAACAAGAAGGCAATAAGGAAGAAAATGTGGTAAGCAATAAGTCTTAAGATGATGCTTTGATTCTTTCCCTAGATAATGCTGATGATTCATGGGTTTTAGATTCAGGGGCCTCATTTCATGCTACGCCCCATAGAAGTTATTTCCTTGATTATGTCCAAGGGGATTTTGGGCTAGTTTATTTGGGAGATAACGAACCTTGTTAGATTGTTGGAAAGGGAAGAATCAAGATTAAGTTGCAGAATGGGAATCATTGGCCACTACAAGAGGTAAGGCATGTTCCAAGGCTCAGTAGGAATTTAATTTCAGCAGGGCAGCTAACTGAACAAGGTTGCAATGTTACATTTACTGATAAAAATTGGAAGGTTTCAAAAGGTGCCTTAGTAGTAGCAAAAGGTGTGAAAGTAGGCACCTTATATCTTTGTACAGGTCATACTGTTCCTTCTACTTTAGCTGTTACAGAGAAAAAATAAACAGGTTCAGGAACAGTTGCTGCAGGTTTGCAGGAAGAGACTGGAAAAGTTGCTACAGGTTCTGAGACAACACTGTGGCATAACAGACTTGGGCATATGAGTGAAAAAGGTATGAAGGTACTTCATTCTAAGAAAGTTTTACCAGATCTGAAATGTATTAATATGGATTTCTATGAAAGTTGTGTGTATGGAAAACAAAAGAGAGTCAATTTCTTAAGGATGGGAAGCAAAAGAAAAATAAAAAGTTGGAGCTTGTGCATACAGATGTATGGGGACTAGGTCAGGTATCTTCTCTTGGTGGCTCTCGGTATTATGTTACATTCATAGATGATGCAACTAGGAAGGTCTGGATTTATTTCCTTAGACATAAATCTGATGTATTTGAAACATTTAAGAAATGGAGAAGCTTGGTTGAGAATGAGACGGGTAAAAGATTAAAATGTCTCAGATCTGATAATGGCGGTGAGTGTTGCAGCAAAGAATTTGAAGATTATTGTTCCTTTAATGGAATTCGTAGGCAGAAAATGGTTCCAGGGACTCCACAGGAAAATGGAGTGGTTGAACGCATGAATAGGACAATAATGGAGTGTGCAAGGACCATGAGATTGCATGCTGGACTGCCTTTAAACATGTGGGTAGAGGCTATCAACATTGCTGTATATTTAATTAACAGAGGTCCTTTAGTTCCTTTGGGCTGTGGTATTCCAGAGGAAGCATGGACAGGCAAGAAGGTGAGTTATTCTTTTCTGAAAACCTTCGGCTGTGAAGCATTTGCACATATAGATTCTGAAAATAGAACCAAGCTGGATGTGAAATCAAAAAAATGTACCTTTGTTGGATATGGCATTGATGAATTTGGTTATAGGCTTTGGGATTTTGAAAATCAAAAAATTGTGAGAAGCAGGGATGTTATATTCAATGAGAAGGTGTTGTACAAAGATCAGTTGCAGCAACATGAGAAGAAAGAAAAGGACTATGTGGTGCTAGATGATACTCCAAATAGTGATGTTCCAGTGGTTCCTCATGCTCTGCAACAACAACCAGAAATACCACAAACTCCAGTGAATGTTAGATGGTCAACAAGGATAAGTAGACCTCCTGAAAGGTTTTCTCCCTCTTTGTATTCTATTTTGTTAACAGATGCTAGTGAACCAGAAGGGTATAATGAAGCTATGCAGGTGGATACATAGGTTCAGTGGGAGCTTGCAATGAAAGAAGAAATGGACTCCTTGCTGAAAAATCAGACTTGGGAATTATGTAAGTTACCTGCAGGTAAAAAGGCTTTACCAAATAAATGGGTTTACAGGCTGAAAAAGGAAGATGGAGGTAAGAAAAGATTTAAGGTCAGGTTAGTTGTAAAAGGATTTGCACAGAAAAAAGGCATTGATTTTGATGAGATATTTTCTCTGGTTGTCAAGATGACTTCTATTCGTACTGTTTTAAGTATTGTGGCTGCTGAAGATTTACATTTGGAACAGCTAGATGTTAAAACTGCCTTTCTCCATGGTGATTTGGAGGAGGAGATATATATGGAACAGTCCTAAGGATTTGAGGTCAAAGGTAAGGAGAAACAGGTGTGCAAATTGAAGAAGAGTTTGTATGGCCTGAAACAAGCACCTTGGCAATGGTATTTGAAATTTGACAGTTTTATGGCTGAGCAAGGCTACAGTAGGTGTAATTCTAACCATTGTGTTTATTTTAAGAGGTTGGATATGACCGCTACATTATTTTATGTTTATATGTTGATGACATGCTTGTAGCTGGGTCTAACATGGATCACATAAGAGAGTTAAAACAACAGTTAGCACAGTCATTTGATATGAAAGATTTGGGGGCAGCAAAACAAATCCTTGGTATGAAAATTTGTAGAGATAAGAAGAATAGAAAATTGACTCTATCTCAGGCTGCTTATGTTGAAAAGGTGTTGCAGAGATTCCACATGGAGAATGCAAAAGCTGCCAGCACACCTTTGCCTAGTCATTTGAAATTGGCCAAGGACATGTGTCCTAAGACATAAGAGGAGGAAGAGAAAATGTCCAAGGTACCCTATGCTTCAGCTGTAGGAAGTTTAATGTATGCCATGGTATGCACCAGACCAGATATTGCACATGCTGTAGGAGTCATTAGCAGGTATATGAGTCATCCTGGATTAGAGCATTGGAATGCGGTAAAATGGATTCTTAGATATTTGAGAGGTACATCCAATAAACACTTATGTTTTGGGGGCTCTAATACTGATTTAGAAGGTTATGTAGACTCAGATTTGGCAGGGGATATTGATACCAGGCGGAGTACTACAGGTTATGTCTTTACTGTAGGTGGAACAACAGTGAGTTGGATTTCCAGGTTGCAAAAGGTGGTTGCTTTATCCACCATAGAGGCAGAATATGTAGCTGCAACAGAGGCAAGCAAGGAGATGATATGGCTGCAATCTTTCATGAAAGAATTAGGCACACAACAGGTTAACAGTTATTTGTTTACGGATAGCTAGAATGCCATACATCTTGCAAAGAATTCTGCCTTGCATTCAAAGACCAAACACATACAGTTGAGGTATCACTTCATTCGGTCAGTGTTGGATGATGGATAGTTACAGCTGGAAAAGATACATATAGATGACAATCTAGCAGATATGTTGACAAAGGTAGTGACAAGGGAGAAGCTGAGCTCCTCTTCAGCTTCGGTTGGTCTTCTAGACTGAAAACAACAAAAATAGAATAGCAGAGTCTAGGGTGCTTATTTCCAGTGGGAGCTATAGGGTCAGCGGTGTTATGATCAGTCTCCAAGTGGGAGATGATATGGTGTGGAGTCTGATCAGTCTCCAAGTGGGAGATTGTTGTTATATGGAGCCTAATCAGACTCGGAGGTTATATTTACCCTACTTTTATTGGCGCGGTTTCCCCCCAAATTCCTATGGGGTCAAGGGGCAGCGCCCCCAAGACGGGGTCAAGGGGCAGCGGTAATGCACCGGGAGTTATTTTTTATTGACCGACATAAGAAAACCCTATTTTTGTAACCAACAAAAAGCTTGATAAAAAGCGGCTAAGGGTTAGGGTTTTGGTATTGTATTGTATTGTAGCATTTTGCAGTGGTATTGAGTTGCAGGGATTGCTGATTATAATCGGTTTGATTTACTAGATAATAATATTAGACTCTCTGTTTGGTGGATGTAGCCCGAGTTTGGGTGAACCACGTTAAAACTTGTCTCTCGCTGTTATTATTTCTGTGTATTTCCATTCCTCTGTTTAATCTTTATTTGCATTTAATTGATATCTTCTTCTGGCTAACCCTAACAATAAGTCCTCCTTTGGCCTCTTAAAAGTACTACTTGCCTAAAAATGATCGCCGCCTTTATCGAGGATACGAACCCGCCGCCACACAACGAGAGCAATCTGCTAGCTTGCATCATCTGACATCACGAGCTCCACGTCTTGGCAGAAACATCTACTGCCATCTCATCACCAAGGTCATCAACGAACCTTCCCATACTACCCTCTTAGTCTCCTACAGCTCGTCGTCTTCTTGCACTTGCTCCCTGGGGGAGAGTCGTATTTAAACACCCACGGCCCCTCTCACCCCGCCAGATCAGTGTCAGGATGGAGAACTAAGATCCTGGCCACCTAGGGCTCCCTGCTTCGCTAGAGCATCAGCTTCCTGGTTGCCTTCTTGATATATGTGGCTTACTCTAAACTTCGCGAAGGATTCTACAAGCCTTCTGATTAGGGGAAGCCATCGACGCAGAGTCCCACTGGGAGTGTCAAAGGTCCTAATTACATTAACTGTTAGAAGTGAATCCCCTTCTAAATGAACCTTCAAGGAACCCAACACCTTACCCATCTCTAGACCTACAAGAGCTGCCTAAAATTCTGCCACATTATTCATCGCAACACCTATGGAGGCTGAGCACTGATCCAAAGTTCTCCCATCCAAATCCTGAGCTAAACATCCAATCCCTGCTTTGCCTGGGTTCCCTAAATTTGTGCCATCGAAGTTTATCTTGACCCACCCCTCATCTGGTCGCTGCCAAACAGTCTGCTTACGAACCTCCAATCTTTTAATAGGATTCAAGTTACCTACCATCAGGGGAATGCCCAGGCCTTCGAAATTGTTGTTAAGATCGATATCTCGATTATTGAAGACACTTTTAGACGACGGTCTACCTTTGGTGGCTATGTTTGTTAATTCCACAATTGTCCTTTCAATTTTCCTTAGGACCACATCTCTGTCTAAAGCCTTTTCTTTGAAAATTCTCCTGTTTCACTCTTTCCATAATTCCCAGCAAATGGTGGAAGGAACAATCTGCCAAATGCTACCCAGGGCCCCTTTGAAGTTCTTACTTAGCCAGGTGCAAATCCACTCCTTCAAATTCTGAGACAAAGGGGTTTGCAATCTCAACTTCCTTATAATCCCTTTCCAGCAAAAATCTGCGAAGGGGCAACCGAGTAACAAATGGTCCATAGACTCCTTGTTTTTACAGAGATTACATCGACTGGGGCCTCTAAAGCCCAACTTTCCCAACCTGTCCTGTGTCAGAATTTTGTCTTGGATAGCTAGCCATAGGAACACTCCTGCCTTCGGGAGCACATCTTTGCCCCATAGCAAGTGTTTGGGCCACTCCTAAATCATCTCAGTTCTTTCCTTGATCAGGTAGCCAATCTTTACCTTGTACTCCCCATCTTCTGAAGCTACCCATCTCAGCACATCCTCTCCTCTTGAGTCTGGAATTTTTCTTCCTTCTAGAATTAATCTAAGGGCTTCCTTCTGCTCGGCTGGGGCATCTAATTCACTGAGGTCCTTCCATCTCCACTGATCTCCCACATCCCTAAAGTCACAAACTCTGGGGCCCCAGACCCTCATAGATTCTCTTCTGATATCCTCCAAGTTGGGTGAGTTAACTAACTTAGGATGACCATCCCATGAATCTTGCCAAAAATGAGCCTTACCGCCATTATGGATTTCCCAAGTGGCATGTTTTGATATGATCTCTTTGCTTTCACAAATAAAATTCCACGCTGTTGAGCCCCTTGGAGGGTTACTAACTCTTACTATTTCCTCTGGGTCATTTGAGTCCAGGTACTTGTTCCTTAGAATCCTTACTCATTTTTGATCACCTATGCACATAGCCCAGAGTAATTTGGCCCCCATAGCCAAATTCATCATCCTTATCTGCCGAACCCCTACACCTCCAGCTTGCTTTGGCTTGCAAATATTCTCCCATGCCAAGAGGGGAATTTTGTTTGTGTCATTCGGTCCATTCCAAAAAAAATTACACATTAATTTATTGAGATGGTCCTTAATGCTGGCTGGGAGTTTCCAGCATGACATAGCATAGATGAAGATAGCTACCAAAACTGCCTTTATCATAAGCAATCTACCCGCCAAGGTTAACGACTTGCCCTTCCACAATTCCATTTTTTGTCTGCAGCTAACAACTAATTTCTCCCAATAACTTTTCTTGTTAGCTCCTGCAAACATGGGCATTCCTAGTAATCTTCCAGAAAGTTTGCCACCTTTACTTCTAAAATTCTGGCTAACTCTCTTTGCAGGCTAGGTTGGACATTTAGGAAAAAAACTTTTGACTTTCTCCAGTTTATGGCCTGACCTGAGACCCTTCTGTAACCGTCCAACAACATCTTGATCCTTCTAGCTTCCACCCTAGTAGCTTGTCTGAAGAGAATGGTATCGTCCACAAATTATTGGTGGGTGCAAGCTCTGACACCAGGGGCCACCTCCAAACCTCTCCAAACACCTTCTCGCCTGGCTCAGCATATCTTTCTACCCAGAGCTTCCGCCATTAATACAAATAAAAAGGGCAAAAGAGGGTCCCCCTGTCGTATACCTTTAGAAGAGCTGAAAAAGCTTTTGGCAACTCCATTTATCAAAACTAAGAATTTAGGAGCATGATGCATGAACTTATCCAATCTAGCCACTTGGGATCAAAACCAAAATTCTTTAAGACTTCTAATAGAAACTGACGATCCACCCGATCATATGCTTTTAGGATATCAAGCTTCACCACCATACTTGGAGCTCAGAGTTTTCTGACTGTATGTATTATTTCATGAGTGACAATTATTCCCTCCACAATGGACTTGCCTAGAATGAAGCCACTCTATTCTTTAGATACAAGCTTATCTATCACTGCCTTCAATCTATTAGCTATCACTTTTGTTACTATCTTGTAGAAGGTATTGCAAAGCGAGATAGGTCTGAAATCCACCATCTTTCTTGCTACCTTCTTCTTGGGGATAAATGCAATAAATGTGTGGTTGAAGACTCCTAGCATGGTAGATTTCCTCCTCAATTCTTCCACTTCCTTCAAAAGGTCATTTTTAATAATCTCCCAACACTTCTGGTAAAAAAGGGCCAGGAATCCATCCGGTCCCGGAGCCTTATCTGCTCCGAGTTGAAATGTGGCTTTCTTCAATTCTTCCATATTGATTTCCTTAACTAGTTCCTTGTTTTCCTCTTCTGATATAAGAGCTGGGATCTGCCCCAGAATATCTTCTCTTTTCCTTCCCTGCTCAAGATTTTCCTTTGAGAAGAGTTTTTCAAAATGGCAAATAGCTTCCTGAGAAATCTCCTCTTCCTTATTAGTTACTAATCCATCCTCCTTTTCCACCTCACTACTTCTATTGCTGCTTCTATTGGCCAAGGCCGAATTGTGAAAGTAGTTAGTGTTCCTATCCCCCTCCTTAAGCCAAACTTCCCGAGACTTTTGTCTCCAATGGCACTCTATTCTAGCTAAAATTTCTTCCTGCTTTCCTTTTAGCCTTTTTTCAAGAAGGAATTCCTCCTGCCCCATACCTCCTTCTATGATTTTCTCATTTAGCTTTCTCAGTTCTTCTTCCACTTTTTCCCTTTCTTCAAAAATGTTTTTAAAATGTTCCTTATTCCAGACTTTTAACTTAGCCTTCATCTTTGTCATTTTTTTATGGAAGATGAACATATTAGATTGATTCCCTCCACAAGACTCCTTCCACCACAAAGCAATCTTACTCAACAAGTTTGGATCCTGTAGCCACATTTTTTCAAAATGAAAGGGGGCACCTCCCCTGAAACCGTCATTAACCATTTCAACCTGAATCGTGAAATGATCTGAGCTGTTGTAGGGGAGAATTGAGGCTTCTATTGAGCTTGCAATAATTGACCAATTACCTTGTACCATAAATCTGTCCAGTTTCTCTGCAATGTTTGTAAAACCCATTCTCCTATTAGTCCAGGTAAAAATACCATTCTTTGTTTGAATTTCTCTTAATTCATTCTTATCCACAAACTCTTGGAAGTCCATCTATACTCTTGTTGTGGTCCTATTTCCTCCTCTTTTCTCCTGATTATTTAGTGTAGCATTAAAGTCCCCTCCTATCAAAATGCATTCCTGCTTGTTTTGGTCTAGAAAGATTGAGAGCCTTCCCTAAGCATTCCTTTTGTCGATTGTGCTTACCGGCCCATATACATTGATTAATAAGAAGTCCCTGTTATTTTGAAAAAACTTCGCCTTCACAGCTATCCAACTTTGGCTTGCTTCTATGACTTCACAACTTGCTTTACCTGGGTCCTAGAGAATACCTGGACCGCCAGAGGCCCCTTCAGCTTCCTCAAACTCTCCCTTCCACCCTCTCCAAAATCTTAGTTTGTTTATCTATTTTCCCTTTTCTATTTTATTTCTTGGACTAGGATAAAATCAGGTTTATTTGTTTCCACTAAGCGCCTAAATAGGCGCCACTTGCTAGGGGCATTTAAGCCCCTAGCATTCCAACTTAATATCCTCATACTCCCTTGGGAAGGGGTAATTCCTTCCCGTTTCTTAGTGTTGTCTGGTTAATTTTTGTTTGTCCCTTAGTAGCCCCTACCACCAAAAGCCTTTCCTTGTTAGATTTCCTTCCCCTTTGACAGGCAGCCCTAATTCTAGGTGTTTTCTGTTCTGACTGGGTTTGTTCCAGACCCCTTTCCTCTAGGCTGCCAATTTGCCCATCTTCAAAGCTGACTTCCTCCTCTGAATCCAAATTAGGGTCCTCCTGTTCACCTTCCTTTTCTTTCATACTACTTCCTACCATCTCACTCTCTGCTTCCAGACCTTCAACTTGAATGTCTTCTAGGTTGTGAAGATCTTCCATTGTCAGTTCATCCCTTTTCCCTAGGACCGGCTCTTTTAGTGAGGTTTCCTTATCATTCTTCATCAAGTCCCTCTGATCAACTCTTCCATCCGCCTCAAGGTCCCCCTCCTGGTGCCACATAAAATCCACCAAGTCTACTTCCCAATTTCCTTCCTCCTCCTTCCTCTTTTCTTCTGTTAAAGGTTTAGGCCTTCCTATTTCGTAAAAGCCAAGACCCCTTTCTCCAACCTCTGATTCACACTTATCCTTTCCATGTGCCATAGACTTGCAATTAGGGCACAGAATCAAACCATCTTCCCTTCTTACTTATTAAATCCAGGCTCCTCCTTCTGATTCTAGCTTAATTTCTGACGGTAGTATACCATCATGATCAACTCCGATACACATCTTGAAATACGCTCTGTAATGCCTCGTCATGCAACCCTAGAGTGCAAGGCTAAAAGTACAAAATTACAGAACTAATTAATTTTTTTTTGAAGCAAGTAAATGCAATAAGAGTAACCAAAGATGTCATAATACACGACATGAAGAAAAGTGCACTTCTAACTCCTCTAGGGAAACATAACTGCATTAGAGAATATAAAGTATAAACCACACAAGAGATAATCAATTACTATTGCTACAGAAGGATCAACTTATCATTGCAAGATAGTTTATTTACAAAATTACAATGCAAGATTACAGGACCGATCGTGTCGGTTTACAACTGAATAAATAAGAAAGCATACAACTCTGAAGGAGGAGAGCAAACTGGAACTGGAACACCTCTGCGCAGAACTCAAACCACATCTCCAAAAGGACCAAATGTCACAACCCAACTCAAGACCACAACAGAAAACAAGGACCGACCTAGTGGAATAGACCTCGCGTCATCTCCCATCACTGATACCCATTGGTGTAAGAACCCGCTCGAACCTACTATATCAGGTGGAGTTGAGGTTCAGTACCTGCAGCCTGCATCCGAGCAATTGGTTGAATAAAATCAAACACATATATGACAACACCCATAGAGAGTCAGAGAATCGCGGCGTAGTAGGGTACTCGAAGCGAGTAATACTACACCGTCTCTGCTCTTGACACAATATCATAATCACCTGTTTAATTATACCAATCAAACATAAGTCATAACCTACTATTTGACTGTCTCAGAACTGAATCAATGAAATGAATGACTAGCAACTACCACCAATTGACAGAGAGCAATGTAGAACCACTGCAATCACAAGGCAACGACGAGGGGGCACTACACGCTCCCCACTTCCTATCTTCTTGAATTCCATCTTGGAATTTGAAATTGCCCAGCTTTCTTCCTATCATTTTTAGAACTTCCTCATCCCAATATTCTGAGGGGAGATTGTAAAGGCGAACCCAAGTATGGCTCTCTCCTATGGTTTGAATGCTTGGGTTGAAATTTGGTTTCCAGTCTACAATATGCATTTGCGAGCCTCCTAAGAAAAAGGGGCCCGATCCTAGGGCATCACTTTTTTCTGCCTTCAAGGAGAGGATTACCAAATAATAATCATTTCTAAGTGCCCAAATCCCAGTCTGGTGCCCCCATTTCGCCCAGCACCATTTTACGATTTCTTCCTTGCTCAACGACGACTCCCCTCCCCATTTAATGAAAACTCCCTTTTCTTTAAGCACATCTATGGTATTATTATTTGGTTTAATTTTAACCGAAATAGGATCTGGTTCTTGGTACATATCGTTATGCTGAGTTTCATCCCTTTTGCCTCCTCCCTTGCTGCTAATTTGCTCCTCCTTCCAAACATCCATGGCTCACCATTGTTGGTTTTCATCATTGTTCCTTTTTTTCTCAAACCACCCATTCGCTTGCCCAAAATTCCTTCCCTTCCCTCTTCCTTGATTGATCCATGGGGGTCCCTATCTAAATCTACCCTTCTTGGATGCCCTCTGGTTCCATCCAAAATTTCTCTAACTCTAGTGTGGCTGTCTCCATCCCCCATCACGCATGTTTTCATAGAAGGGATGCCGCTTGTTGATCCATCTTCCATTTTCAAAAACCCATTGGGGTCTTGTTGAGTCATTTTCCAACCCCAATCCTCCTTCTGCACCAGTCCCTCCTCTGTGTCTGAATCTTGCGTGAAGGTCTTCAATTGGGAAGTCCAGCTTGCTCCTCCATTCACCATTGCCATACCATCCCACTTCCTGCTTATCACTTATCCAGTTGAAGCGATTAAGTTCCTCGCGCAGCTGATCCTCACATCGCAGCACCTCTCACCTCTACCCTTCGGTCTGTGCCATTAGTGTCTCATAAAATTTTATCTCTCAAAGAGTTTCTTAATTCAAAAAAACCCATAATATTATTAATAATATTATTATTATATATCAGCATGATATTAAATAATAATATAATAATATTTTAATAAGATTAATTAATATTTATATACATTATTATTATATATTATATTAATATATATTAATTATGTGTTAATTTAATGGATTTGAAGAACAATATTCCTTATATATATAATTACAATTAATTATATATATATATTATAATAATATTATTAATATTAATATTAATTATAATTCATAATAAGATATAATATATTAATATATATATTAATTAATATAATATATTAATTATATATAATAATTAATATTAATATATAATAATTAATATATTAAGATTCCTAAGGATAAGAAACCTATTATATATATTATAATAATAATAATTTATTATATTATTATAATTATAATAAATTGTAATTATAGTAATATATATAATAAATTATTATTCTTAATTATTGAATATTATTATATGTAATATAAATATAAGATTAATTTATATAAATAAATATAATAATATTAATATATTATATTATACATATATATTAATTTAATGGATTTGAAGAAGAATATTTCTTGCTTTTAAAACCTATACATATATATATTAATAATTAATATATATATATATATATATATATATTAATAATTAATATATATATATATATATATTAATATAATATATATAATATAATATAATATATATATATATATTAATTATTAATATTAATTATTATACTAATATATATGTATTTTTTTTATATTAAAAATCAAGAGAATCTAATATAATACTTTAAAGAAATTAATTAATTAATTAATTAAAATACATTAAAGTATATATATTTCATTAATAATATTTATTATAATTAATATTAATATTAATAATAATATTATTAAATATATTAATTATAATATTAATAAATAATATTAATATATTAATTTATAATAATTATAATATATTATTATTATTATATTTATTTACATAAATTAATCTTATAATTATAATTATATAAATTAATCTTATAAATTATAATTTTATAATTATATAATTATAATTATAAGATTATTTTATATATATATATATATATATATATATATATATATATATATATATATATATATATTACTATTTCAAAAATTTAACATTTCTCTGCTTTGATATTGAGACTTTGTTCCTCTAACCCTAACTGTTAAAGGGGCTCTATTTTCTGGCAAGGGACATTTTCCATCATTCCCTTTGGTATTTATAAATCCATCTTTCTTCTTTAGCTTCCTTACTGTTTTAATTGCATTAAAATATCCACAAGTTGACATCACAAAGCTCAAATCTCCAAGTTAATATTGCTATAATTTGGAACACAATGGTACCACTTCCCTGCAATTTATTTAGACAGTGGAACTATGTATCAAAATCAAATTGAACTTTAAATTGCAATCGCCATTTCATCTGCATTATCAACTCTCAAAATTTTAACAATTTAGTGTAGCAATGCTAACTGTTTCAAGCCAATAATACTGCAACAAACTGTAATTCTAAGAAAAGTATTAAACACCAACAATTACAGAACTTAGGCATTCACTTACCACCAAAACAGAATTGTGTCTCTTATAATTACACTACATAGGCAACCATCTTGTAGTATTGCTAAAGAATTTTCTTTGTTGCACAAAATTTAAGAGATTTGCAGTAAAATACTTGTATGTTGTGTCTCCTTCAACAACATTTAAAAAAAAACTTCTACTACACTCTGATTCCTATTGAAAATAAATTATTTCTAAGAATGTCTTGAGCCAATCATGTCTAGTCAATTTTAAAAAAATTACATAAAAAACTTCTACTACCCTGTGACTCTTCCTGGAAGTGGGGTCATGGCTGCCAATACCATTACTGTAGCTTGTCTTTTGCTATTTCTATTTCTATTTATTATATATATATATAAAATTAACTAAGCCAATGTCACCTTATCTAAAATCCCACATCACTATTTCCTTTAAATAAAAATTCACTTCTATCAAACACCCATTTTAATAATAATTTATAGTTTATTTCATCAAATCAATCCTAAATTCTAGCCATCAATTTTTCTAGTCTAATCCTACCTATCTATCTCTTAATCCTAAATGAGATTAAGATTTAATGCCCACCATACATTATCCCTAGAGAATCCACACCCTTCATTCCAAAAATGTGACTCTCACACATGTGTGAGATGTCCCATCACAAATTCCCATGAGTGTTCTCACACATGTGAGAGATTTCAATCCCTACCCTTCATTCAAATCAAGAAGATCTCAACCGTCCATTTTTCCTCAATCCATGTCCCAGCATCTTGCACCTCTCTCAAATTGACACTTGTTATCTTGTCATTCCATCATCCAAGCTAATTAATCTCCATAGTTGATTACAAGATTGAATCCTATCCCTCCATTCATCTCTCCTCAAACCTATAAATCCTACCCATCCTCAAGCATTTGGCATTAACAAAAATCCACAGATCTATTTTGTCACATTGAGGAGATCATGTAGTGCCCCTCCGTTCTCACCTTGGATGTATAGGTGAATTGGTCAAGGCGCATGAAGGTGAAGGTAAAATAATAGGAATATTCAAGGTAAGGTAAACAATTGATGTTGTACAACATAGGTAGATGCTTCATCCATGCATGGTTTCATATGATAGTTAATGTGTTTTATTGATAATCTCTATTGCGGCACTAATAATGTAGGCTTTGATATTGTTTTGCATTCCAATGATTAAGATGTCGATCTTACTACAATTGTTATATATTAGAATAGATCTCATGTGACTGATTCTGTTAGATTTATTTGTTATGATGGTACTTCTGACACTTATGATTTCATGCACCTGTATGTTAAGTGTAGGGTTTTGTTTAGATAAAGAGATAGATTTGATTTGGTTATGATTATGTGTTGAGCTAATCTAGATTGATATGACGTGGAAGGGACAATGTCGCATCACTCACTTGTGAGCGCCCTGCGATGTTGCGATTCCTTTTTCCACCTAGTGCTAGCTTATATGGATCTATACATGTTTGATCAGGCATCAACTCCACCTGAATTAATAGGTCTGGGTGTGCCTTGAACCCAATGGATATGTTGTTTTGGAGATAACTTAAGGTCCCACATCCCAAGTCATTATCCTCGATCAGGATGCATGACATGTCTAGTTCAACCTGTCAGCGCTGTTAGTATGTCGGTCTTGCAATTGATTTATATTTGATGGAGCTTGTTGGCTAAGTGTGTTTTGGCCTAGCTTGTGAACATGTTTGATTTGGCTTTTGACGATTGTCTTGCTTAGTGGGTTATGTTGTATGCCCAGATTTCGTTAGATAGTCATACTATTATTTGATCCACTATAATATTGAACAGGGTTACATCATATTATCATTATTATTATTAATATTTAATAAGATTAAAATGGTAATTGATAATTACCTAGTTCAAGATAATTATTTAAAGTTGTTTGAATATGAATTATTTTATTACTATTATTAAATTGATTTAATTGAGGGTATTTATAGATCTAAATAAGTAGTCATGACCGTAAAGGTTAAGATTATTGTCATCATATATTATTTCTTTTCTAATTACTTTATCTATTATTTAGATATTGGCCTTATTCCCCTATTCCAAGGAATCCAACCTTGCCAATCCAATTATGCATGAATACAGGAATATTTGAAAAAAAAAAATGATATCCTTTTTGACAGGTTTGACATTCTTTTTTCCCTTTCTTCCAATCATATGATTTTATTCTTTAAGAACTTCGTATGTTGTCATACAGTTATGAATGTATGTGTTTCTGAGATTTCTTCAATAAAATGGACATAATTCATTGGACTTACATTCCCTTCACCTGTGTATTCTTATTCTTACTTTAAGAACACATAAGTCCACATTTCTTTGTAAGTGATTAATCTCACACGCACTACTCTCCTCTATTAGAACAACAACAAAGGGATTCTTATTGACATCTTCTCGTTGATGCCCCCTTCTCTTTGCTATTTGATGAGCCCGATATTGCATGTGGAAATGACTTATGCACATGCTTATTCTAGGTGATGAGAATAAGACATTAAGGTAGTGTAGGAGAAACAAAAAGATGATAAGTTTATTCTATGAAGATAGAATAAAAGAAACAAAGCTGTAAAAAGGCATTCGATGAGTTGACACCTCTTGCAGGCTCTCTGCCGAACAGGCCACGTGCCTCATCACTGCTACCACAAATTACATGCATAGACAGCTTTGGAAAAATGCTACCTACTCGCGGGGGAGTAAAATGGGTTCCATTTTTTGGGAATCGAAAAAGCCTGTTTTGAAATCCCCAAAAATCCTAAACAATTGTGACTGTGAAAACCTCTGTAGAATGGCATCTGGAGCAGCGTCAAGGTCTCTCAGACACGCGTTCCGTTCTGTGGGAAACTCATTTAGAGCCGCAGAGGGCACAATGCTGTGGCTGCTGCTAAACTTGTATCTCACCTTTTGGTCAGCTCAAGAACTTGTAGCCCCCTTTCTCTCGGAGCAGGGAGAAGCTAGGGGTTGGACAGGAGAGAAGGGAGGGGGCAGGGGATTTGTTTTCAGAAGGGACGAATAGAGAGTATGGACTGAAAATGGAGTGGGTTGTGCTCAATAGTTGCTCAAACGTTAGCTGCTCCCCTAATGCACAATGTGTTAAAGCAAACACCATTAAGGATGGTGTTTAATGCCAGTGTGAATCTAGCTATGGAGGGGATGGATTTGTAGATGGAGTTGGATGTTTCAAAGGTAAGTCTAACTTAACTTCCATCATTTACTTGATAGTTCACATTTTATGTCTCTGAAAATGTGGTTAAAAAGATCTTTGGCTTATACTCCCTATTTGTCATTCATGCTTCATTTAGGCATGCAACTCAAAATAGCTCCATGGGATTCGATAGCAAGACATTTTATTTTGAATTTGTGAAATCCTCGCACTGAATCTAGTTTGGGCACTGAATTTGCATATTTTGCTTCTGGGTGTGTAAAATTTTGAGTTTTTTCACCTAAGCTTTGCATATAAATTTTGCATCAATTAATCGTAATCGGGACAGTGGATTTGTGCCTGTTAGCTTTGATTTGTGTTTTGTCATACTGTATAATACAAGAAAACTACAGAGCTACGTATTTGACATGTAGCCATTGTGAATGATATTTGATGCAATTTACAATTCTTCATTGGTCTCCAACTTTGAATACCCTACTTTAGAAATACCACCTTTATTGATAAAAATCTGCTTCTTATAGGCCCACCAATAGTCACATTATCTTACAAAACTCGTAGGGTCTTATCACTGGTCATTTGCACAAGTGTATTGTGTAATTTTTCCAAGAAGATCAACTTCTAGAGGAGTTGTTGACAACTCCAAAATCTTCTAAGAAACTCTGTGTTTAGGGGTGATTTCTTGGGCAGCTGGGGTTAACAAAATGACTTTTAGCGTGTGCTTCAATGAAGATTCTCATCAAAAGGTTGGGTTTCTCAGTGAGAAATAATCCTTATGGGCTCCTTTTTATAGTGTGGCATTGGGCTCTCTTCATTATTTGAGCAAGCTGCTTGCCATACAACACGAGAAAGTAGTTCTTGGTATAGCTTTCTCCTATCTTTCATCTAGTCAATACCATAGTATTCTCATTCTCATAATGATGATGTATACAATTAAGAAAGAAATGAGACGACATTTTGGGCTTGTTAGCAAAGAGTCCAAAAGGATGCCTTCGGAAACAACATGCATTGATCTCTCAAAAAAAAGCAAGAGTCAACAAAGAAAAGGGCTTTAGGGGTGCAAGACTACTCATCAATTTTAATCCGTTGAATCATTACAGTGCAAGATTTTAAATATTAAATTATAGAGCAACATTACAGGAAGAGAACATTTTCTTACACTCAAAGTTCTCATGGTGTCTGTGGTCTTGTCAATAGTGTAGTATGTTTGTAGTATTTACTACTCTGTAGATAAGGATTGAGCATACTGGGATAGTGCATTATATTCCTAATAGGTCAGTCAAACTCTAGTGGTTTTCCTTATGTAAACTAGCTTAAAATTTAGATTGCTTTGAAGTTGATTTGAAAAGCCTTGTGAAATTAATTTGGAAGCAATGTAAACTATCTTTGGATAGCCTATTTTCCCATTTAATACTAAAGATTTGGATTCACTGAAATTGGTTTGAAAGCAATTTCTGCAAACAATATGCTTAATATTTAGAAGTTAAAACTTAGAGTAGCTGCAATTGGTTTGAAAGAAGTGCAACTATGTTGGATAGCACTTTGAAAAGCCCCATTACAGAATATCCCATGTTCTGTGATTCGATTTATGAGATTTAATTTTTTTTTGATGAATCAAACTAGTTTACTGTTGTAATTTCACTAGTGTGGCTGCTGAGGAGGAATCTGTTTTGTTGGGCCTGACAAAAATTGATTTGTAAATGTAGTCTCGCCACTAAACTAAATTCAAAGACAGTGTGCTAGGAATTAGGTTGAAGAGAAGTTTAGCAAGGTAGCATTATAGGAAGAAAGCAGAGGTTTAGAGGCGCAATTTCACTCATCATTTTTTATTTCATTGAATCATTATGGTGCAAGAAGGATGAGATCTTTTATTTAAAAAAAAAAAAATTCCTCACATGCTGCACCTAAATTCCCTTTTGTGGCATTTGTGGTCACTTTCATCACCACTAGCTAGAGTGGGCAACACCACTGTAGTGTTTGGTTGTGGGTTATGGTTTGGTCATTCAACTGTGCAATTGTTAGCGTGTCGTGTGTTATCCCTACTCAGTTTTCTATCCCTATGGGGCTAAAAGATAAAACTTGAAAGATAATTTCCATACAGAGTTGTGAAAACATTTAAATTATCTCACACTCCCAAGCATTCAGATCACAACTTTTGGGATAGACTCTTTCTCAAGAAACTCCAGTATTCATGATATATGTCTATTGGACTAGATACATAATGGGCTATGGACTATAACTCTAGTTTGCCTAAGGCCAGTCTCTTGAAATGCTGATTCTCAGTTAAGTATTCCTGTGTCTTTTTGGAAAGCCTCATACTCTTACTTGCAAACTGTACTTGTGAATTGTGATGCAACATTGCTTCAGAAGAAGTCTGACTGAGAAGATAGATAAAGGACAAGGTACTTATTTGTAAAATAGAATGCTAGTTCCTTATGATATATTCTGGTATGACTCTAAACCTTGCTTCATTTAAATCCTGCTTGGTTTCTAGGCCATACAATGAATGAACTGTTCTCTTCCCTTCCAGAAAAATAGAAAATCATCATTCTAAAAACAAAGAAAGACTGCTGGGTAGCTAAATGTCAGTTTCTTCCTTCTAATTGGACTAGAGGGTCAGTAAATAAAACTAAGATTTTAGCATAATGTCCTCAATAGTTAGATGAACACCATACGCTGCCATTGTCTTAGTACCACATAAACTAATTTGGTAATTCAAACACATTTTCCATTTAAATTTCCATATACTCACGTTCAAGATACAATCAGAGTAGAATTCCTCCTTGCAACCATCGTATTTCGTGGGAAGACATCTCTTTGCTGTGTTCTGTCAAACAGTACATGTGCCTTGCCAATACTTCTACATTTTGTGTACTTGTATATAGACCTATTATCTATTATAAATTAAATATGAATAAAAAACATAGTTAAGATACACGATTTATTAGATGAGTTGTTGGAGTATATATATATATAAAGATATAGGATTAAGAAATAAATCGATATAGGTAGTATCGATATATTTGTTATTGTGAATAGATGAAAGATGATATGGTGATATATTTAATGTTGACATTTTTAATTTAGTTGGAATTGATTTAATTACGATTTGTTATAATGGTTTTGTTAAGTTAAAATTTGATAAGAAGGATTGAGATTAGGGTGAAACATTGTATGTGGTTATGCTTTAAATAATTGGTATATTGTAAATGAATCTTGTGTAATGCCCCACCATGAAACACTAGAGAACAACACAATTACACTAAACAAATCAGACAATTTTTTTTTTTTTTAAATACAAGGAATAACAAGGTAACATTTAACTTATCTGTACTAAGCAACATTCTCCCAGGGTTCCATGGCGACATTACTGACAAAACTTCGATCATGTTCTCTCACACATCACACATTAACTTGACAACAATAATTCATTCTAAATTTATTACATTAATTGAATAACCTTATACATTTCCATGACATCAAATAAATAATCATCCATAAAAAATACAACTTCAGTTTTTCATACATAAGAGGATACAACATAATATTGTTTACATCACCAACTTTCGTTTACAATGGATTACAAACATTATTAATAACCTGATACACAGGATAGTACATGAGCATAAATAACTGTCTTCATCAACTGGTACATGATCTGAAACTGCTACAGGAGTTACAACCTTCTTGCACATGAATAATGACAAGGAAAAACCAATGGAGATAAAGCACATCCACCCGACCATGTGGAACCCTGAGGTCCACCCCCCGTGCTAGGAGATAACATAAGGTCCCACAACGTCATACAGTTAGGTAGACAAGTGCCTAACAGGAACAAGGACTAAACATAACTCCATCACAACACATGACAACATCACAAACAACTCAATATCACTTCCAGAGGCAACACACGACAAATGGGGAGAATACGACTAGGGAATGCTAGGCTGCAGTAGGGAGAGTGTCATCGCACGGTCCTAACATGGGTTATCTTGACGGCCTCTCACTAGGCGCCGGCCCCATAGGGTGACTCATGCGGCATCAACCTTCCTTTCGTGAGGACAAGGAAGTTGATCTTACCGACCAGGCCTTCTCTACCCATCCTTAGTCTAAATGAGCACTACAGGCATGGGAGAGGAAATCCAATTATCTTGTTAATGTGTATTTTACCCTTTTTCCCCCGGTCTATCATGTGTGTATTGTTGTTCTAAATCTTCTTGTTGTCATCATAACACATCCTCTATCATTATCTAAGAACATATCTGTAGTTGGTAGCTCTAAAGCTCAATGTGTCATCTAGGATCGTTGATAGTAAGGTATGTAGAAGGGTCACAAGTCTTAAGCCCCAACTTCCCATAATCCAACCTTGTATGGATGGGGATACAAACTAAGACACGATACAAATGTAGACTTCAATACCATTGGTTATGATATGAAGTATGCAAGCTCTAATACCAATGATCTAAGGCCCAAGATAATATTCAAAGGATAGTCACACTTGGCGAACTAAATGTGCTATGGCATAATCATATTTTGAGTGACAAAGGGCAAGAACTATATCAAAGTGCAGCAGCAAGGGGAAGGAATGCCAATATGCAAAATTGTATTATATTCTACAGTTTTGTACAGGATCTAAGAGGTTGGATGTATGAATGCCTAAGCTATCCTCATGTTCTACCACTGAGTTAGCTAACTTACTAACTTCTTGTTTGTCTATTACAAAGAATGGTAGTATACATTATTATACACAAATTATAAGAATTTATATATATAAGTTGTTACTTTACTTTTGCATACACAAATTATAAGAATTTATCTCGAACTAAAAGCAAACAAATTGAAATCAAATTAAATGTGAGGTCGCAAACATGCATTAGCCAAGAAAGCAAAGGGATGTGAAGTAGCAGTAGAAATCCCTTTAAGAAAAAATAAAAATCCACACGGCCATATACAAATTTTCTTATATAATATAGTATACGTAATTTAATACAAATGGAAGACCTGGCATACAAAAAGCTACAATTTCTCCAGACAAAGAGACCATAGAAACTAATAATAATAAAGGTCTTAAAAAACTAACAAGAGATCATAGAAACTAATAATAATGAAGGTCCTAAAAAACTAACAAGAGATGCTTTCCTCATCCTCTCCAAGCATTTCCAGTTGGCTGAGCAGCTTTCCATTTCCTTCAAACGTTCCTCTCCTTCTCTTTTTCCATTTTCCATCTTCTGCTCCGGCTTTTCATTCCAAAGATGTACAGGCTTCCTGAAAAACTGTTCAATGTCATGACACCTTCATTGTGTTATAAAACAGGGCTTAACATATATCCTGTCACACTATATAGGCAGTGTTTGTTCTATACATCTGATTTTAAGAAGGCAACAACATTGTCTAGTTATCCAAACACAGAAAAAATACACTTGTAGGAAACCGAAAATTAAACCTGATTCCTTTTTATCGCTGCAAATCTGTCACGATGCATCGTGTCCTAGTGGAAGCCTACATTTACAGCTTGCTTCACTTAGCATCATCATAATCTTCACAAGAACATTGTCCTTGTTTTAAATGGTGGAACTGGTTAAAATCTCTGACAGCAATTTCTCTTACAACCCAAATTCAACACATGTCCTGATTCTTGATGACTCTAATATTTGTTCTAGGGTATGTATTAACAATCCGAATTCCATCACCAATTTCTCAGTATAGTGCAATAGGATTAATTCCTTTCCTCCTTCCTCCACATCATGTGCATGTCATGAATCTAGAAAACACCCTGTTGTATTCATCCCAGGACAGTTTCTCCATTTTTTCATAGATCTCCTGTGTTTGAAGGTGTGTATCTGTCTCCAACACAAAAAGCATGTACCGTTTTATGGACTTCAATCCAACTGCACCCAGGTATCTTTTTAATTTCTCTATCTTTCATCAATCTCCGTATCTTCTGAACATCACCCCACCTGCCCACTTTTGCATAGATGTCTGACAGAAGAACGTAAGGCACAGCACTTTTAGGATCCAACTCCAAAAGAAAAGATGTTGTAAATACTCCTAGTCTTATATTTTTATGTGATCTACAAGAGCCAAGCAAGCACATCCACAAAACCACTGCAGGTTTAATTGGCATTTTGATGATAAAGTTTAGTGCTTCCTCAAGATAACCAGCACGACCAAGAAGATCAACCATGCATATACAATGATCCATTTCAGGCATAATGCAATAAGACTCATTCATAGCATTTAAGTATTTACAGCCCTCACTCACTAGACTTGCATGGCTGCATGCAAATAAAACACAAATGAAGCTTATGTGGTCAGGGTTTGTTCCAGAATACTTCATTAGCTCAAAGAGTTTGAGAGCATCCTTGCCATATCCATGCATTGCATATCCTGCAATCATTGCATTCCATGACACCACTTCTCGTTGAGACATTTTGTCAAACAGTTCACGTGCTTTCTGTATGCTTCCACATTTTGCATACATGTCTATAAGGGCATCTACAACTGAAACATTCGACAAAAACCCACTTTCAATTATTCTTTGATGGAACTCCATACCCTGTTCCAGAGCTCCTATTTTGGCACAGGCTGGAAGGATGCTGGCAAAAGCTGTGGGGTCTGGCTTGACACCCGCCAGTTGCATTTCTTTAAAAGTTTTCAAGGCTTTTTCAACAAGCCCATTTTGCGCATATCCTGTAAACATCGTAGTCCAGGAGACCACATTTCTTTGAGACATCTTGTCAAACAGTTCCTGTGCCTTATCCATCCTTCCACATTTAGCATACATGTCTATAAGGGTACTTACAACTACAACATCTGACAGAATTCCACTTGCAATTATACTTCGATGGATGTCCATACCCTGTTCCAAAGCTCCCATTTTGGCACAGGCTGTGAGGATGCTGGCAAAGGTTGTGGAGTTTGGCTTTACACCTGCCAATTGCATTTGCTTAAAAGTCTCCAAGGCCTTTTCAACAAGCCCATTTTGTGCATATCCTGCAATCATTGCAGACCATGAGACCACATCTCGTTGAGGCATTTCTTCAAAAAGCCTTGAAGCCTCATCAAGATCACCATTTTGTGCATATCCTGCAATCATCGCATTCCATGAGACCACATCTTTTTGATGCATTTTGTCAAACAGAACCCGCGCCTTCTGTATGCTTCCACATTTAGCATACATGTCTATCAGGGCATTTGCAACTAAGACAGCTGATAAAAACCCACTTTCAATAATTCCCTGATGGAACTCCATGCCCTGTTTCAATGCTCCCACTTTCCCACAGGCTGAAAGAACACTGGCAAAGGTTGTAGTAGTTGGTTTTACACCTGCCAATTGCATTTGCTTAAAAGTCTCCAAAGCCTTCTCAACAAGCCCTTTTTGTGCAAATCCTGCAATCATCGCAGACCATGAGACCACATCTCGTTGAGGCATTTCTTTAAAAAGTTTTAACGCCTCATCAAGAGCACCATTTTGTGCATATCCTGCAAACATCGCAGTCCACAAGACAACATTTCTTTGAGGAATCTTGTCAAACAGTTCCCGTGCCTTGTGTATGCTTCCACATTTTGCATACATGTCTATGAGAGCATTAATAACCACAACATCCGACAAAAATTCGCTTTCCATTATACTTCGATGGATGCTCATACCCTTTTCCAAAACTCCTAGTTTGGCACATGCTTGGAGGATAGTGGTAAAGGTGAAGTGATCAGGTTGGACACCTGTTCGTTGCATTTCCTTAAACAACGTCAATGCCTCTTGAGGATACCCATGTCTTCTGTAAGCAGTAATAATCATGTTCCATGAGACGCTGTCTCGTTTTTCCATCTCCTCAAAAACCCTACGAGCATCCGCCAAATTACCGCATTTTACATACATGTTCATAACATTATTTTGAAAAAAATTATGTGAATCAAACGAAAATCGCCTATCACCGGTGAGAGAATGGACTTGCTTACCCTCTGAAAGAACAATCTTGGGAATGTAGGTCTGGAACAGTTGAAGATATGTACTGGGGTATAGAATGGGCAGTGCCTCCATCAAGCTACAATGGAACACTGACACCATCTTAGCCATTTATTTATTTCTCTCAATCACACTTCCCACCTCCCCAACCTGTAACAATGGTTTGTTCAAACGATTCATTTTCAGAGCTAAAGTTACACACCCCTCAAAACAAGCCACAGGCGCTCCCCTGCAACAGGATAGACTCCCAGTTGCGGTTCCAGAGAAATTTCCTTCAACAGATCAATAATGGTTCTCAAGCAATTGTCACTTTTTAAATTTAGTGTACATGAGGTTATTTTTACAGTTCATTAGAATGACGAGCTTTGAAAAAATTGTTAGTTTTGTTTCCACAAAGGTTGAGATCACACTATTTTAATTTATCATTATTTTTCCTAAGAGGAATAGCACAAGTAGCTAGAAATTGTAAGAGACAAAAGTGCGTGCCTTATCACATTTACTTTTGGCATTGTCGTAAATGTATTGTTGGTGTGTTCGATTTATCTTTTTATACACACAAACTAATTCAAATCATGAACATATCATTTAAAATAGCTATATCAGTGTCAAAGACAAAACTAGTTTGAATCCCTTCATATCTCTACCCTCTTCGACTAGGTTGCACATGTTGCTCTATCCCTTGGACTAGGTTGATTCAAGTGTAGCCTCATGCAAAAAAAATTATTAGCACACTTGGCATTGCACAATCTCTACATGCACAATGCTCCTACATAGTGCTCATGCACAACTACACAACTTTGCACACACTCGTGCATCTCTATGCATAGTGTCCATGCACAACTATGCAACTTTGCACAATGTCCATGTGCAACCACACAACATTGCTATTGCACATCTAAACATACACCTACAACATAGTGCATCACTGCATGCTTATGCTTAGTCAAATCATCCATGTGCAACATGTGAGGGCATCTACATCACAAGAAGCACTACCCTACATGCAACACCTAGCGACACCCATGCCATAATAAACAACACCATATGATTTTGACACTTAGGAATGTTATGTCTACATATGACATGTAACCAAAAACATTGAACACATGTCAACATCTATGTGGTACCTAGCCAATGCCCTAATTGTAGTTAATGTGTAAATGTCTACATTATACGTCTTGCACAAGTAGAGGAATCTGTAGATTCACATATTAACCCTCTATAAATATTTTCCATGTTCATTCTAAATAGAGGTGGCATATCTACCATAAGTCGTTCATTATCTAATGTGTAATTGGTTTACTATTCTATTTTTTCATGTACATATTCTATGATCTTACTTATTGCTAGCTAATAGATAAGATCCTCCTTAGATCACCTGGGATCCAAATCATTGGTATCAGAGCTAAGGTCTTTCTGCATGTCCATACAAATGCATGCACATCATCAAGAAGGTTGTACATTTGGATCAACTTTTGAGAATCAAACAAATGTTAAAAATATAGTCAAATGGTAGACATGATTTTTTCATAGTCCATGAAGATTGATTTAGAGATCTTTTTGATTCAATTGTGTTTTTTTGCATCGATGTTTCAGATCACACTCTACAATCCATCATCAGGAAGAGGAACAAATAATGGATTGGATTGCATAACTTGTTCTTTAAGTAGAAAAAGATGAGAGGGGTGGTGCAAAGCACAAGAACAATGAGGGAGAACTCAAGAAGAAAAATAAAATAAAAAACCAATTTAAGAGGAGGGATCATAAGGTTGGACTAAAAAATACTATAAAATGTAAGACCATTGAAGAAGTTAAAGAAGTTAAAGGTAACAAATGTTTTAATAAAAAGAAATTTTGATATAAGGGAGAGGGGCCAATAGCCGCCCACGCCCTAATAACCGCTATGTTTTTGTGCACCCTACCCCCCAATAATTTTTTAAAAAAGAACCATTACATGTAAAAAGAATACCTAGTAAATTACCACATATGCACCAATACATGTTCACAACTCCATGTGTAGTTTACCATTGCAAAAAACTAACACACATGCTCTCCCACTTGCATTTTCAAGCCAACTTGATGCAAATATGAGAACTTCCAATTTAAATATACACTTTATTGTTTTTATTACAATAGGTCATGTTTATAAAAAACCACCCATTTGGACATTAAATAAAGTCAAACTGGTCACATTCACATACTTTTGTGCACAGCTATTAGTACCTAAGCTACCATAAATACACAACACCCCAATCCCAAAGGGCTGTTAATCACACATTATCCCATACTTGCTATCACATCCCCCCACTTGCTGTCACATTCTCCCATACTTGCTATCACATCCACTTGCACCTACACAAACACATAATGGTATTAGGCTCCCCATCCAGACAATTATTTAATAAAAAAATAAAATTAAACCAGTTTAAATAAAAAAAGTGAGATTTGTAAATCACATCAATCGAATACAATAGTTTATATGCATTTAATCAAATTCAAATCTCAACAACTGGGTTCAATTCTGTGTATCATAACATCGAATACAATAGCTTCTATGCACTTATTCAAATTTAAACTCACCAACCAAATTAAATGCATTTCTTTTTCTAATATCAATCCATTATAAGATGAACATTATGCAGTGTAGAGTTTGTTTTAAGCATAAATTTTCTGAAGGAGCGCTGCAAACCCTGTCTGCTGCCAAAAGGAATTTTGCAGACTTCCACGTTAAGGTTCAGGTTGGTACTTCACCTTCTTATATGAAGTAAATGTATCTGTTACTATATGTTAATATGAAGTAAATGTATCTGTTAATAAGGTTTCATTATATGAGGGTTTTGAATGTTTTGAATCCTACAGCTTTGTCTCATTAATAATTTTACATTCAGATTCTTCCTAGTTTTGCCCGAATAGTATTTATTACTTATTGTTACATTAAATATTTACAATTGTTTTCCTATGTTGTAATATAATATATTGAGGGTTTCATTTTATATAATCTATCCAGGGTTTATATAAAAAACTTCTACATATATTCGGATTAGACTGTTAATGTACTGTATATATTCCTCATTTTGTCCGAATAGTATTTATTAATTATTGTTACATTAAATATTTACAATTGTTTTCCTATGTTGTAATATAATATATTGAGGGTTTCATTTTATATAATCTATCCAGGGTTTATATAAAAAGTTTCTACATATATTCAGATTAGACTGTTAATGTACTGTATATATATACATGTTTATCTATATAGATATGTATATCTATAGACATATGTATATAAATAGACATATGTATATCTGTATACATATCTATACTGAAGAATATATTGTTATATAATGAAGTTTTTTTGTTATACATACAAATGGGTTCTTATATTTTTATGGGTATATATTTTTTAGGGTTCATTGTCCACGGTTAAGGGTTTCATTATTTTGTCTTGTGATAATTTCACTGTACAGAAGAATAGACTATTATATAATGAGGGTTTTTTTTATACATACAAATGGGTTCGTATATTTTAATGGGTATATATTTTTGAGGGTTCATTGTCAACGATTAAGGGTGTCATTATTTTGTTTGACGCAACCCTTGTCTTGTGATAATTTCACTTTACAGAATAATATACTGTTATATAATGATGGTTTTTATTTTACACATACAGATGGGTTTGTATATTTTTAAGGGTATATATTTTGCAGTGGCATTCTTACCTATTATGTCTAAGACAACCATTTCAGGTTGGCACTTAGCATATAATGGGTAGCTTCAATCAATAGATTAAATCATGTTATATATATAAGGGTATATATTTTTGAAGGTTCATTGTCAACGGTTAAGAGTTTCATCATATCATTGTCAATGGTTAAGGGTTTTATTATATCAGGGTTTCAAATGCTTTGAATCCTACAGCTTTGTCTCTATAATAATTTTACAATCAGATTCTTCCCAATTTTGGCCGAATATATATCTAGATATCTCTATACATATCAGTATAGCTGTATACATATCTGTATATCTATAGACATATGTAGATCTATAGACATATGTATATTGATATATATATGTATATGTATAGACATATGTAGCGTAGACAATGGAAACATTTCAAGTTGGTACTTAACATATCACCGTTTTACATTTCTAGAAATACTTTCCATCGCACCGTTGAGAACAGGGAAAGCAGTCGGTAAAATGATTAACTTTTCGATAGAAAGTGGAATATGTATTTGGATCTGAATGAACATTGAATGGATTTAATGTTGTTTCTCATCTGTGCCTAAGCAAACACGTTACCATGCATGTTGTTTGTTAAATCATTCAATAGATTAAATCATGTTTGTTAATGTCTCATATGTGTGTGTGTGTGTGTGTGTGTGTACACATATGTATATAGATAGACAAATGTATATCTGTATACATATCTACATATCTATATACACATGTATATCTATACATATCTGTATACATATGTATACATATCTACATATCTGTATACATATCTATATACATATCTGTATATCTATACACATTTCTATACATATATGTGTACATATCTATATATCTGGTACTTAACATTTCAGCATTTCATTGAATTGATTAAATCGTGTCTGTTACTGTAGTGATTATATATTGGAAACACATAATGATGAAACCAGATTGAGGTGATAACATAGTCTAAAATGAAACAACACAATGAAACACTACAAAATGGAACACGTGATGGTTGTCGTCCATGCCACTGCAATAATGATGCCTCAATCTGTTTTCAGTCATTGCACTAAGGATGCCATTTTTTCTACAAATCACTTCTGGTATTGATGATGTTTGCATTTCTTGCAGGTGTATAGATACTTATGGCTCGAGGTAAAAAGGGGAGGAGAACTTCTGGAAGGAGGACAGTCAAAAAACCTGGGGGTGCAAGTTTCCTAATGTGGTGTCGGAGGACGAAGATACACATACCACAGAACCAGATCATATTGCAGTGGAATGTATATTTCCCTCCGCACATATAGAGGATTTGGAAACGAATATAGATTGCCTTCAAACTACTCCTATGGAAATAGGTTCTTCAAGGTTGAATAGAAGTATATGGACAAACAATGACATCCAAAGTGCTATGGCTGATGTCGAGGATAAACATATGTCAATCAGAGTAGTTGCAAAGAAGTGGAGAGTGTCTGCTAGCAGTTTGAGGTCCTGGTTACTAGGTCTCACGAGCACCAAACGCAGGGGGCCACAGACCATCCTGACTAATGAGGAGGAGGCAAAAATAGTTTAATGGTGCAAGGACATGGCCGACATAGGCCATGGGCTTGAAATTTCACAGCTAAAATCTACTATGGCAGAGGTCATTCAGTCTAGGCCAAATCCTTTCACAGATGGGATGCCAAGGAGGTCATGGTGGGAGGGATTTAGGAAAAGGCATCCAGATCTAACTATTTGCACTACACAGGGTGTGGACACCGATAGAGCCATTATGCTAAGGCCACGCATAGTAAATTTATTCTACGACAATCAAGAAAATCTTTACAAGACACATAAGTATGGGTCCAGCAGAATATGAAACTGTGACGAAACTGGGGCACAAGCTGGAAGGAACTGTGGAATGCAGGTAATAGCAAAATTGGGATCCCGTTGTGTGCCCCACCTTGTCTCAAAAAGTAGGGAGTGGATTACTGTTGTGGCATGTGTTAGTGCATCGGGTTGCAATATACCTGGTTTTTATCTATTTAAATCTAAAAGGCATATCAAAAACTACATAGCCAACTGTGAGTTGGGTGCATGCATGGCAGCTCAAGAACATGTGTGGATGACGAAAGACCTATTTCTGAATTGGCTGCAGCATTTTGCTGCATCTATCCCTAGAGGAGTTTCACCAACCAATAGAGCTCTTATAATTTTTTATGGTCATGGTAGCCATGTTGCCTTCAAGACCATAAAGGAAGCACGTCATTTAGGGATTGACCTCATCACCCTCCCAGCACATACAAGCCATAGATTGCAGCCACTAGATGTGAGTATTTTTTCACCATTTAAAAACTATTTCAAAAAGCAAAGATCTGCATGGATGACAAGCCACCCACAAATAGAAATTGGAAGAGAAGAGTTGGTCACTCTTACTAGCAAGGCCTTCAAGCAGGCCTTGACCCCTATTAATATAATTAGTGGGTTCAGAAGGACAGGCATTTGGCCACTGAATAGATCTACGCTTCAAGAAGACATAAGTGATGGCTTCCAAGTATCAAATGAAGACATCAAGATTCTATGGCCACTGCACCAAAGAATCAGGCCTTCGCAGTGGATGAGGATCCTGAGATAATTGCAGTTGAAACCTTCTTGCAATTTGTTGGATATACAGATGTACAAATTGAGGAATTCATCAGAACATACAATAAAAGTGGAAGTGTACAGAATCCAATGGAAATACAAGAAGAATGCACTGAAATGCCAGGAAGTCAAATAGTTTCTAATGTTGCTGATATTCTACAGCCACTTCCTAATGCTACTATTATAGTTCCTAATGCTGGTGATATTGTTTCCAATGCTGTTGATACAGTGTCTAATGCTGCTAATAGAGTTCCTAATGTTGTTGATACAATTTGTAATATGGAAGGTCTTAGTTTGCCAAGTCAAGTTAGCCAACTAGAATGGATGGCTGAAGCTGCTAGAAACATGGGGATACAAACAAATTTTAGTTAGGTGGATGTTGGCCTTTCAATGCCTTCACCACCAGATCATGATCCATCTAACATCATAGACTACTTCACTACTGCATCAAATTAAGATCCACAAAACGAGGACATTGCAGAAGAAGAAGAATGCATAGGTGATTTGGAAGAAGATTATGTGCCTTGCACCCAAGATAGTGAGATTCAGCCACAACCAGTTAGTCAATTTCTCAAGGGTACAGGCAAGGGGTGGTAAGAATAAGACTGGGGTACTACGTTTAAGTAGGCAGTCCCAAATCTTAACATCCGATGCATACATCGAAATGCTCAACGAACAAGAGAGGGAGAAAGCTCGTCAAGAAGAGTTGCAGCTGAAGAAAAAGGAATAGATGTTGGAGAGGAAAGCTGAAAAAGAAGCGTAACAACAAGAGAAAGAGAGAAAAAAATTGGAAAAAGTGTTAAAAAAATAAAGAGTGGCGGAGGAAAAATGGGAGAAGGAAATTCGGTGTGAGCAGGCAAAGAGTGCTCCGAGGACGAAGACAGCAAAAAAGAAAGGGAAAAAATTAGCAAATGAGAGACCATTGATTACCCCGAATTCTCCTCTACCTAGAACATCCCATTCTAATGGACATGTTTGCCATCTTGAGCCCAGCCTTTGCAGCTCTAAGCAATCTGTAGGCAGGGTCTAGCCCAGGAAGCTCAAATGAGTTGCTTGTAAATGGAGATTCTAATCAGGCTTTGCTTACCCAGATTGTTGCATCACTACAGACTATAACTAAGCCACTCAATTTAACTTGGACTACAAATGAATGTGCTGCTACATAACCTGAACAACCTATTCCTTTTCCTGGATTTATGGAGAATTGAAGAAAAAAAAAATTGGATGGAGATACTTGACATTAGTGAAATTTCTATGCGTACATCTGATTTAGTCATATCGTTATGTAATATTTTGTGAAAAAAGGAACAGATTGATGTAATGTTTATATGTTTGTATGTTTGTAACTGTTTTGGAAAAAAGCAACAGATCAATGTCATGTCTAACTATTGATATTTTTGTAATATTTTGTGAAAAAGGAACAGATCGATGTCATGTTTATATGTTTGTATGTTTGTAACTATTTTAGAAAAAAAAGCAAGAGTTAAATGGTTATTTCTGAAATATCTATGTGTTGATCTCATGTTTGTATGTTTGTATGTTTGTATGACTGTAACAGTTTTTGGAAAAAAAATAAGACTTGAATGGTTTGTCAACATGGTACTACAAGTTGTCTACATAATTTGTTTGTAGTAGCATGTTGTTTTAGCATTCTGTTCACATAATTCTAACTTAATTGAAATCATTAAAGCATCCAAGTAAATGTAGTTCCATTTAAGCAACAAGGAAATTTAAATTATTGAAAGGAACCTAAATTAAAGTATTGTAAATTGATTGATTGATTAAAAGTAAAGCAAAGGAAAATGATTGAAAAGAACCTAAAATTAAAGTAAAATAAATTGATTGATTAATTAAAAGTAAAGTAAAGGAAAATGATTAAAAAAAACCTAAAATTAAAGTAAAGTAAATTGATTGATTGATTAAAAGTTTAGTAAAGGAAAATGATCGAAAAGAACATAAAACCACTATGAAGAAAAACTTAAAGCCTAGTGGGTCATTGCCTGAGTAAAGTCTTATAAGACTTTACCTGAATTGATTAAACCCAATCGAAGGTGTTCTAGAAAGCATTGACCATGGTTGTATGCCTAAAAACATATAAATGATAATCGAGGTAGTAATGAACATACATCATAAACAAAATCATTAAATTGAACTACAAGTGCATCTATCTAAACACATTGTTCCATAAGATGTAATAAACAAAAAAAAGTAAATGCATTGTTCCATTGTTACATATTGCATTGTTCCATTTATTAATCTGACCAAAATATAATAATTGAAAAAGAAGACTGTATATAATAAGGTATGAGAGCAAAATATTCCATCGGAGCCATCAGAACAAAATATTCCATGAGTAGTGGTGTGTTAACAAACACAATTGCATAGTACAATTTGTCAACCAGTGTTTTAAGTAAAGTCTTATAAGACTTTACCTTCATCGGGTGCTCGCCTTGCAAGGTGCTCTACAAACCTCTCACATGCCTGCAATCATAGAAATCAAAAGTCAGGTAGTCATCTGGATAGTAACAAACAAACATCAAATCATCCAAATAATTTCATGCATTTGCAAAAGAAAATATGAACTACATTTAGACATATTATTTTAAATAGTCACATATAATTGCAAAAGAAGACTATAATATTGTAGCAGAGCAAAATATTCCATCAAAACCATCAGGGAAAAATATTCCATGAATAGTGGTGTGTTAACAAACACAAATGCATAGTACAATTAGTTAACCAGTGATGTAAATAAAGCCTTATAAGACTTTACCTTCATCGAGTGTTCGCAATGCAAGGTGCTCTGCAAACCTCTCACATGCCTGTAATCATAAAAATTATATGTCGGGTAGTCATCCGGGTAGTAACGAATAAACATCAAATCATCCAAATAAATTTAAGCAGTGCAATGATACAACTATATATTGCAGACATATATAGTGATACATATACATATATGTATACAAAATAAAAATTTACATGTATCCATATATATGTATATATCATTTATATCCACTCCTACACTAAAAAGGCACCACACTTAATCACTTTTATAGTTAGAGTAGGTTAAAAATATGTTTATTAACACCCCACCATAAATCAAGTTGGTGGAGCCTTGGAACTTACCCACCCATTTCCTAAACCTGTTGACACCTCTTTCATGCATTTAATAACATATTTGCAAATTATTCCAACACCTTTGTGGTGCAGGAGCACCTACCTGACAGCTGGCCTCCATGAGGCAGTTAGTTTGTTATAGGTCTGGTTAATGTTTCCAAGAAGGTCTTATAAGACCAATGCGTGTAATAAGGTCATGTTGACCATACTTGACTATTTTTAGATAGTTTGTTTGGACAGCTGTTATACTGTATGTCCGGTTGGATCTCCCAGCCGCCTAGAGAGATTTCCTAGCCGCTTGGAAGCTCCCAGCCGCTTGGAGTCGAGTTGGTAGTACTCGCGAGAATTCCTATTTATGCATTAGGATCGGTTGGTTTTAGATATATTGAGGAGCTAGGTTGCACAGAGTGAGACAGAGAGAGACAGAATATTGTATTTGCATCTTTTGAAATCAATAAAGAGATCCTGTTTGTGTCCATTCTCTATTTTGAATTCCATTGTGTAATCGAGTTCTGGTGGTTGCATGGATTCAATGATCCATTCCACCGGTTGATTCGTCGAATCGGTGGAATGGCTATGTACAATAGTTTAGGATTTAGTTTGCATTTTCTATTTGTTCACATGTATGTTTGCAGGATCACAGTCGAGATGTGCTGAGAACCCTAGCATGGGCATGTGCTAGGTCGTGCTGGTAGTTCGAGTCTGGAAAGTTGTCCAGGAAGCAGATCGGGTCACCTCAGGAGGTTAGGTGGATCGAAATTCGCTAAGGTTAGAAATTCGTCACAACGGCATCATCAGGATATTTCTGTGTATATCCTACAGTTACTTCGGGCGTCATCTGAGTAGATGGAGGTGAGCATGATACAGTTGTTTGCATAAGGTGAATGCATTTCGGGGTGATCATCACAAGGTGTTGCCGAGGAAGAGTATATCGGCATAAGTTAGTCGATCGGGTTGATAAAATCATCGCGGGCCGATAATGTTAAGTTTGGCCGACAGCAGGATATTGAAGGAACTGCATATGACGTCATCGTCATCAGGATAATCGTCATTAGGACATTCTGAAATATCACCCGATAAAGGTTTATCCTGCTGACCATAAGTGTTTTGGTATCGGCATAAGGCATTGAGAAGTTAAGTGGATCGGGAGGAGGATATTCGGCAGAATATTCGTCATCAGTATAAAGTTGAGTATCATCATCAGGATGTTTCAATATGACCGGATAAGTCATATCCTGATGCTGCTTGTTTAAGTAGGTCGGAGATCAGGGTGACGTAAGCGTCTAAAGGAAAGGTGCATGAGAGTGTCGTCATCAGGATATATGGGAGGAACCAGATATTTTATATCTTGCTGATGAAGATGATGTCGAACATCATGATGCTGCAGATAGAGGTTGGCGGTAAGATGAACAGTGATCGTCAGGAGGATGATTGCGCTTGCCGAATATGATGAAGCTGCCGATAGCCGGATATGATGATGTTGCTGACAGGTGAAAGGTCGAAGGTTTGTCTGCAGGAGGATATCGGTCGGCAAGAGAAAATATGATGATGCTGACAATGTTAACAGAAAATATGATGATGATGATGGGTTGTAGACATACATGCTGTATGTCAAGGTTTTAGTGTGGATGCCTCTGCATCATAGTGGTATCAGAGCTCAGCAAAAGGTCTGGGCTATTGTGTGTCGATTCTGTCACTGAAAAGACAGAGGTAGAGGAGTGAGAGGTTGACAAAATGCCTCCGAAAGGTAATGGTACTACAAGGGAATTGCAAGAGATGAAGGAAAAACATGCCAGAGAGATGAGGAAGATGAAGGAGCTTGCTGAAGCACTTCAAGCCAGGCTTGTAGCCTTGGAGAAGAACAAAAAGAGGGAAGTGGACGACAGTGAATCAGAAGAAGATGAAGATGCTGTTGAAGAGTATGAAGAGGTAGCTGAAGATCTGGATGCTGAAGACCAGAGATTTGCAAAACTGTTAAAGGCAGTGCAGAGTGATAAACCTAAGGTAAAGGTTGATGTTTCCAAGTATAATGGAAGTTTGAATGAAGATGAGTTACTGGATTGGATTGCTGCACTTGATAATCACTTTGAATGTGAAGATGTTGCTAAGGATCAGAAGGTAAAGATTGCAAAGACCAAGTTAGGAGGTCATGCTTTGGTATGGTGGGATTATGTACAATCCGAGAGAAGGAAACAAGGAAGGTCAAAGATCACTTCATGGGATAAAATGGTAGCAAGGATCAAAGGTAAATTCTTGCCCAAGGATTATGAAATTCAGATGTTTAAGAAGCTGCAATTTTTAAGGCAGAAGGAAATGGATGTGAAGGCATATACTGAGGAGTTTTATAAGTTGAGTATGAGATCTGGTCATCATGAGAATGAGGTAGAAAAGGTGGCTAGGTACTTGGCTGGTTTGAGATTGAACATACAGGATGAGTTAGTTTTAGCTAACCCTAAGAGTGTGGAGGATTGTTACCAAATGGCAATCAGGATTGAAGAAAAGATGAATAGGAGACAAGATAAGTCCATGAGACGAAGAGGCAGCAATATGAGGGGAAGAGGATTAGCCCCTACAACAAGGCAAACCAATGAGGGTCAAGAAGACACTGGTAAAGGACAGGGACAGTCTGATTTCAGAGGTGGATGGAAAGGTAATAGAGGCAGATTTGGAAGTGGTAGAGGTTCTACTACATTTTCAGGAAAGTGTTACACCTGTGGTGAGTTTGGTCATCCATTTTTCAAATGTCCAGAAAGCAAAGGTTCATCATCCAGAAATGATAGAATGAATGACAAGAGAGTACAACTTGTGCAAGAAGAGAAAGTAGAGGAATGTGTACAAAGTTTAAACACTTATCAAGATAGAGTTCCTGACAATTATGGATATCCTGAGGAGGGAGAAGCATTGATGCTAAGGAGAACTAGTTTGCAGACATCAAAGGATATGATGCAAAGAAGAGCTCTTTTCAAGACCACATGCAAGAGCAAAGGTAAAGTATGTAAGGTTGTCATTGATACTGGTTCAACAGATAACATGGTATCTCAGGAAATGGTGGATAAACTAAATTTGGAAAGGATTCCACACCAACACCCTTACAAGGCATCTTGGGTGAGTGATAGTCAATCACTTTTTGTCTATGAGCAGGCATATGTTGATTTTCAGATTGGAGCATATCATGATAGAGTTTTGTGTGACATTTTGCCCATGGAATGTTGTCACCTACTGTTGGGTAGGCCATGGCAATTTGATAGGAGGGTACTGTATGATGGGTATGCTAATACCTACACCATCAAGAAAGATGGGAAAACTATTATGTTGATGCCATTACAGGAAGCAGCTGTAGTACAGAAGGCAGCAAAAATCATTTTAGTGGGAAAGAAGGAATTTGTGCAGAAGCCTATAGGAGCAGGCATAAAGGCAGTTGAGGACATTGCAGGGAAAGAAGTTGTTAAGGACAACAGTTTGAAGACAGTTTTAGTTTTGACTGACAGAGGTCAGCAGCAGGTTCAGCAACAGGTTTGCAAACAGCAACCAGTTGAGAGGAATGACAAGGATGTTGTCATAGTTGGGACTATTGTTTGTCCTATAAAGGTTGAAAGAAAGACAGAGTTGAACATTACATAAGTTCAAGAGGCAGTTCAGACAGAGGTTCTGGTCAGACAACCTGACAAACACAAGGTATGTGAGAGAAGGGCCTACATTGACAGGCATGAGGATTTACTTGCAAGAAAACAAGTTACAGTTCAGAAGTCTTGGAGCAGCCGAGAGCCAGCAGAGGACAAAGCTGGAACAGGTCAAGACACTGCAAAGGCAAAGTGTAAAGGTGGAGGACTTCCACAACCTAACTCATGGGCCATGAGTTCTTTTCTGTTGGGGAGTATGGTGCAGGAGCACCTACCTGACAGCTGGCCTCCATGAGGCAGTTAGTTTGTTATAGGTCTGGTTAATGTTTCCAAGAAGGTCTTATAAGACCAATGCGTGTAATAAGGTCATATTGACCATACTTTACTATTTTTAGATAGTTTGTTTGGACAGCTGTTATACTGTATGTCCGGTTGGATCTCCCAGCCGCCTGGAGAGATTTCCTAGCCGCTTGGAAGCTCCCAGCCGCTTGGAGTCGAGTTGGTAGTACTCGCGAGAATTCCTATTTATGCATTAGGATCGGTTGGTTTTAGATATATTGAGGAGCTAGGTTGCACAAAGTGAGACAGAGAGAGACAGAATATTGTATTTGCATCTTTTGAAATCAATAAAGAGATCCTGTTTGTGTCCATTCTCTGTTTTGAATTCCATTGTGTAATCGAGTTCTGGTGGTTGCATGGATTCGCTGATCCATTCCACCGGTTGATTCGTCGAATCGGTGGAATGGCTATGTACAATAGTTTAGGATTTAGTTTGCATTTTCTATTTGTTCACATGTATGTTTGCAGGATCGCAGTCGAGATGTGCTGAGAACCCTAGCATGGGCATGTGCTAGGTCGTGCTGGTAGTTCGAGTCTGGAAAGTTGTCCAGGAAGCAGATCGGGTCACCTCAGGAGGTTCGGCGGATCGAAATTCGCTAAGGTTAGAAATTCATCACAACGGCATCATCAGGATATTTCTGTGTATATCCTGCAGTTACTTCGAGCGTCATCCGAGTAGATGGAGGTGAGCATGATACAGTTGTTTGCATAAGGTGAATGCATTTCGGGGTGATCATCACAAGGTGTTGCCGAGGAAGAGTATATCGGCATAAGTTAGTCGATCGGGTTGATAAAATCATCGTGGGCCGATAATGTTAAGTTTGGCCGACAGCAGGATATTGAAGGAACTGCATATGACGTCATCGTCATCAGGATAATCGTCATCAGGACATTTCGAAATATCACCCGATAAAGGTTTATCCTGCTGACCATAAGTGTTTTGGTATCGGCATAAGGCATTGAGAAGTTAAGTGGATCGGGAGGAGGATATTCGGCAGAATATTCGTCATCAGTATAAAGTTGAGTATCATCATCAGGATGTTTCAATATGACCGGATAAGTCATATCCTGATGCTGCTTGTTTAAGTAGGTCGGAGATCAGGGTGACGTAAGTGTCTAAAGGAAAGGTGCATGAGAGTGTCATCATCAGGATATATGGGAGGAACCGGATATTTTATATCCTGCTGATGAAGATGATGTCGAACATCATGATGCTGCAGATAGAGGTTGGCGGTAAGATGAACAGTGATCGTCAGGAGGATGATTGCGCTTGCCGAATATGATGAAGCTGCCGATAGCCGGATATGATGATGCTGCTGACAGGTGAAAGGTCAAAGGTTTGTCTGCAGGAGGATATCGGTCGGCAAGAGAAAATATGATGATGCTGACAATGTTAATAGAAAATATGATGATGATGATGGGTTGTAGACATACATGCTGTATGTCAAGGTTTTAGTGTGGATGCCTCTGCATCACTTTGGTTTTGTTCATCCATGTTAAGGTGAATGTTGTGGACATATGGACTACAAACATAACGTGTTCGAATTTATATAATTTATGCACACACATATAGAAATACATGTATAATATATACATGTATTCATATATTTGTATGTATATATATATATTAAATATTATGACATATGTATTTATTTTTGAGGGTGCATTATAAACATTTGAGGGTTTCAACAATTTCTAGCATATAGATGTGCTGCAATTGTAAAATTCTTAAATGTTAAGTACCAGACAGGTTTTGCAGTGATCCTTTAGGAAATTTATGCTAAAAACAATGTCTACGCTATATAATGTTCCTCTTATAATGGATCTGAATTTGAAAAAGGAATGCATTGAAATTGGTTGTTGAGTTTGAATTTGATTAAATGCGTAGAAGCTATTGTATTCGATGATATGATAAGCATAATTGAATTTGATTGTTTAGTTTGAATGTTGAAATCTTAAGTACCAGACTGAAATGTTAACACTGTCTAGGTTGCATATGTCTATAGATATACGTATGTCTATAGATATACGTGTATACACACACAGATGCGCACACACACACACATGTCTATCAATATACATATGTCTATCTATAGATATACATATGTATATCAATATACATATGTCTATAGATATACAGATATGTAAATAGATATGTAGATATCTATACATATGTATAATCAGTACCAGAAGTGATTTGTAGAAAAAATGGCATCTTCAGTGTAATGACTGAAAATAGATTGAGGCATCGTTATTGCAGTGGCATGGACGACAAACATAACATGTTCCATTTTGTAATGTTCCATTGTGTTGTTCCATTTTAGACTTGTTATCAACGGTTGAGGGTTTCAACATTATGTGTTTCCAATATTTAATCACTACAGTAATAGACACAATTTAATCCATTCAATGAAGTTACCCATGCAACAAACAACTGGAAAAGATGTAGTAAAATTCAGCAAACAAATTGGACTAATCTTTCGAACATGTATATCTAGAATTGTAAAATGTTGAAATGTTAAGTACTAGCTTGAAATGTTTCCATTGTCTACGTTGCATATGTCTATACATATGTCTATAGATCTACATATGTCTATAGATATACAGATATGTATACAGATATGTAGATATGTATAGAGATTTGTATACAGAAATGTATATAGATATACATATGTTTATCTATAAACATATGTCTATAGATATACATATGTATATAGATAGACATGTATATATAGATGGACATGTATATATAGATGGACATGTATATATATACAGTACATTAACAGTCTAATCTGAATATATGTAGAAGCTTTTTATATAAACCCTAGATAGATTATATAAAATGAAACCCTCAATGTATTATATTACAACATAGTAAAACAATTGTAAATATTTAATGTAACAATAATTAATAAATATTATTCAGACAAAACTAGGAAGAATATGACTGTAAAATTATTAATGAGACAAAGATGTAGGATTCTAAACATTCGAAACCCTAATATAATGAAACCCTTAACTGTTGTCAATGAACCTTCGAATATATATATATATATATATATATATTACATTAACAGACATGATTTAATCTATTGAATGATTTAACAGACATGATTTACGGGACAACATGCATTGCAATGTGTTTGCTTAGGCACAAACGGGAAACAACATTAAATCCATTCAATGTTTGTTCGGGTCCGAATACATATTCCACTTTCCACCGAAAAGTTAATCATTTTACCAACTAATTTCCCTGTTCTCGACAGTGCGATGGAAAGGCGAGGCTATTCAGTCAAAACTGGCAAGAATCTGACTGTAAAATTATTGCGGAGATAAAGCCGTAGGATTCAAAACTTTTGAAACCCTGATATAATGAAACCCTTAACAATTGACAATGATATGATGAAACCCTTAACCGTTGACAATGAACCCTAAAAAATAAGGTATACCCATAAAAATATACAAACCCATTTGTATGTATAAAAAAAAAAACTATTATTATATAATAGTATATTATTTTGTAAAGTGAAATTATCACAAGACAAGGGTTGCATCAAACAAAATAATGACACCCTTAATCGTTGACAATGAACCCTCAAAAATATATACCCATTAAAATATACGAACCCATTTGTATGTATAAAAAAAACCCTCATTATATAACAGTCTATTCTTCTATACAGTGAAATTATCACAAGACAAAATAATGAAACCCTTAATCGTTGACAATGAACACAAAAAAGTATATACCCATAAAAATATACGACCCCATTTGTATGTATAACAAAAAACCATCATTATATAACAGTATATTCTTCTGTACAGTGAAATTATCAGAAGACAAGGGTTGCCTCAGACAAAATAATGAAAATTTGAAAGTAAATTACATAGCAGTACTCAAATCACGGGTAGCATGAGAGAAAAATGAAGATAAATGATTGTATAAACACCATCGTATGAAACCAAAACAATGGAGTGAAAGAAAAGATGAAATCACATGGAGAAATGATGTTTACTCATTACCAGCATGGAGATGGATCTACATGGAGCATGACAGCCAGCGGACATGGTGAAACTCTCGCATTTCCATCGCACCATGGAGAACAGGGAAAGCACTCTGTAAAATGATTAACTTTTCAGTGGAAAGTGGAATATGTATTCGGACCCGAATGAACATTGAATGGATTTAATGTTGTTTCCTGTCTGCGCCTAAGCAAACACATTACCATGCATGTTGTCCCATAAATCTATGTAAGGGGACTTACGATGGGTGTGCGGATGTTTAGGAAGGAGGCGGGTAAGTTTGAAGGCCCCACCAACGTGATTTATGGTGGGGTGTTCATAAACATATTTTTAACCTACTCTAACTATAAAAGTGATCAAGTGTTGCCTTTTTAGTGAAGGGGCAAATTTTTTTGGGGGCCATGGCAAGCGGTTACCAGCACATCAGTGCGCATGTATGGGGCGACATGTTGAAATGACCATTTTTTTACCCATGTGCACATAATGCATCCTACAGGGAAATGTATAAATGCTCATAAGCTGAAAGAATAGCTTTAAGCTCTTCACTCGTATATGGAAAAACCCAAAAAAAAATTTCAAAATTTGATATGTCTAGCTATGCGCTTGACGTGCGTGAAGTTAGGGTGTGCGGCTACTAGCCCCTCTCCCTTAACTAAAAGATTCATAATAACAAATTGCAAATGACATGATGAGAAGCAAAGATCTAAGATTAGAACATGACCATACAAAAATGCTAGTGTAATGATAAACTATTATCAATAACTAGAGAAAAAATCAAGATGAGTAAAAATAATAATTATTAATATGCTTATAAATAAACTCAATATAAATACAGCACGGGGCCTGGCTTGATTGGCGAGCGATTCCTGTGGTAGGCACAAGGTCACGAGGTCCAGTCTCCCCCTTGCCCACCTGATATTGTACCTGGTTCATAGCTCCAGTCAAAAGCGTTTACCCATGTTGAATAAATAAATAAATAAACTCAATATAAATTATTATCTAATAAACTCAAAATAACACATTGAAAATGACCATAACAATAAATATTAACATGCTCAAATAAACTCAACATAAATTATTATCTAATAAACTAAAAATAACAGATTAAAAAAGATAAGATGACAAGCAAAGATCTAAGATTGGAATTTTGAAAAAAAGACTAAAAAAGATGGTGCAACGATAAATTATTATCAAGAAAGAGAACAAATATTAATGTGAAAGTAAAGTAAATAAATATTAATATGCTAAAAAATATGGATAAAAGGTAAAAATAAAAATACAAAATGTAGGATTAGTGAAAATTAATTAGAGAATAAAAAGAAAAAATGTCAAAAAAAAATAATGAGAATCTAATAAGGAAACGAAAAAAAAAGGAAAAACCAAGAGAATGAAGAATAAATCGAAGGAAAGAAAAATTAGTTAGAGAAAGGATGAATATAGATGAGAAAATAAAAGAGAAGAATATAGATAATAAATTAGGGATAAAAAATTTTTAAAAAAAGAGCAAGAAAGAACCAACCAATTCTAAAAGTATATGAATAAAAATAAAGAGAAGTAATAAAGGAAATTTACAAGAAGAGAAACAACATAGGAAAATTGGAGATTGGATAGCTTTAAAGAGATTATATAGAATGAAAGAACAAAAAAAAGAAAAACAAAAGGAGAAACCCAATAAAATGAACCAAATGTTACAAAAGATAAATAAACCCTTAAAAGTCTTAACAAAGAATAAGAGATAAGAGAAGAATAGCCAAACAAATGATAAATATGCAAAAACAAAATGCAATAAAACTAGAGATAGAGGGAAAAAACATAATGATGAGAAAAGATGAGAAGCAAAATAAGGGGTTAATAATATATTATAAAAATGAAAATAAATAAAGGAAAAGGAATGAGGAACAATGAGATAAATGAGGAGCAAAATAAGAATTCAAAGATTAGGAGATTAGGGATGGAAAAAGGAGGGGGAAAAATTAAAGCAAGGAAGAAAATAAAGAAAACCAAAGAACAAGCCAAAGGAGGATTAGAACATGTGATGATAGGAAAGAAAATGGAGGGAACCAAGCTAAGGACCAAGGGGAACAACGCACATAAAAATCAGGAGTAGAGGGGGTGATTGATGGGGAAGGGCATGAAGAGGATGGGAGGCTAAGAAAGATGGAAAGAACACTGGACCACCAAGATGGGCAAAGAAGATATGACAAGGTAGGAATAAGAGGAAGTAGCAAACACACTAAAACTTGGTAAAGAGGAGGAAAAAATGAAGGGGGGAGAGGAGGGAGGGGAAGGGAGAGAGTGAGAAAAGGAAACCAAGAGGAGGGAAGAGAATTTGAAGCAAAAAAGAAGGAGAGAGGTGTCATGCCCACATTTCCCATGTGGTCACAACACACAACACACGTGTCATGTCCACATTTGTCATGTGGTCATGCCACAAAACATCAAAAAACTTTTCCCACCAGACTCTAGAAACCCCCTCATGTGCAACATGTGCGCTCAGAGACATACGCACGAAGGCGAAGACCTCAGTCGACGTTGGGGTAATGCGAAGTCTTTTCGCAACCCCTACAAAATGATAGTCTACTAAGGGGGTTATGCGATGCGAGGACCGTCGCTAATAGGGTTAGTGTCCATAATCAGATCTAACCCTAAGGTTCTTAGATGAAGCGATGTGATTTCAACACATAACCTAGGAAACTAGAACATAATTAAGTTAAATTAAAGCCATCAAAAAATTAATTAAATTACTCTATAATAATTCATGCAATAAGGTAAAGGTATGAAATAAATTACTTAATTTACCCATCGTCCATTTTTTGAAAAAATTCGGCAGCATAACACCACCTCATTATTAATGGGGAAATAATTTTTAAATAAACAACCTTTATTACAACCTTATCAAAAGGAAATATGAATTAAATCTAACTACACCTATAAAATAATTTATTTTAACATTCACTCAAGGCAATGAAAATAAAATACATTCACATTAATCAATTATATCAATTAATTAAAATTTGCTTAGGATTAGAACAATACAAAGGTGAAGGGATAAATAAATTAATCTTCAAATAAGACAACAATAATTTCGACGTCAAATTCCCACTAAAAAGAAATCCACTAATTAAGTTTAAAAAAAAGACAGAGTTAAATTTAAACCCACTTACCGAATAAATCAAAAACCAATTAAATAAGAAATAAAAGGATTTTAAAATTAAATAAATTAAAACCCACTTAACCCAATAAATAAAAAAAAGCAATTATATAAGATAATAAAATGATTTAAAATTAAATAAATTAAAACCCACTTATCCCAATAAATCAAAAAAACAATTAAATAAGACAATAAAAGAATTTAAAATTAAATAAATTAAAACTCACAAAAAAAATGATTTAAGATCCTAAAAATTTAAAAAGGCATTAAAAGGATGGAAAAAGCCCCAATAAAATGCTAAGTTCATTATCCCAAAATTTAAATAGATATTTGAAAAAGGGATGACTAAGTCCAAAGCAAAATGCCTTCCAAAATAAATGAGAGGAAAAGATGTCACGTTCATGGGGAAAGACAATTTTTTTTTTTTTTATTATTATTTTTTTCTCTTTCCCTATTCTCATCTAATTTATTTCCTCTCCTCAACTCTAACCCTATTTTGTCTCTATTATTTTCTAAGTTTTCTATCTTTCCAACCTAACCCTATTCTTCCCTTCTCTCATTGTTTTCTCTAATTGGTTTTCTATTTTGTTTGCAAGTTGCCCAAGTTTTGGCCATGGAGGCCTCTCTGCTAAAATTTTCCTTTCTATAGGCAACTACCCAAGCCCTTTTTTTGCAGCATATATATATATATATATATATATATATATATATATATATATATATATATATATATATATATATATATATATTACTAAAAGATACTCTGAAAACCCCAGGAAACCCATATAAATATTTTTGTTTTGCAGGCATTGAATAACTTCAGTGAATATATATACATTTTGTATATGTCACAGGGTCATTTTGAGGAGTGGCGACCTATTGAGCAGTGGCTGAACAGGGAAAAGGAATTAACAAGGATAAAGGTTTGTTTGGCACATGGCACTGTTTAAACAAAGGAGAGGCATGGGAGAGGCGGTGGTTTCCCTGCCCCTTCCAAAGTGTAGTAGTAATGGCGGCGACCCTCCCCTCTCAAACTCTTTTTTATATATTTTGTGATACAAACTTTTCTGCTGCCCTTCTACGGGCTCGAACCCTAGCCCGAATGCATAAAGTCTCTTTTATTTAATATACTTTCAAATACTTTAAAATATATAGTATATATATCCAGAAATATATATATGGATATACCTTTACACAGGTATATACTCATTTAAATGTGATGTAAAATATGAGATATATACACAGGTTTATATACTCATATATATAATATAAAATGCAGGGTATATATATACATGTGTATATACTCAAATACACAATTGAAACAAATTTTTCTATTTAAAAAAACACAGAGAAATTAAAATAAAAGATTCAAGCATATATATATATATATCTTACAATTATTTTCCTTCTGTAAACCCTTTTTTTGAGTTTAATAAAAAGAAACAACCTACAGCAAACTTCATCAAGTATTTATTCCTTTCTAGAAGACTGGAAAGTAGGATTTATTTTCCCATTAAAACACAAGTAATTTATCCATTTTCTAAATGGACAGTAACTATACTTTACAAAATAAAATAGTAAGCTAACTTTTGTTTAACCAGCTAGTTACATTTGCATATATTTCTTCCCTTACTTTACAATATGGAAGTTTTCATCTTTCTATTTTGTCATGTAATTAAATACACCCATTCAAAGAAAAATGGAGAGAGTAGGGAGAAGGATTTCTCTCTTTTTTTTTACATACTATATTTTTTTTACACTATGACAAGAACCATACAACTTTTTTTTTGAAAACTACCACAAGAAGAATTGCAATACTATTTTCTTTTCTTGAAAACATCACAATAAATCAAACATCAACTTCACATAAAATGACTTGAGTCCATAAATGTATTTTTTTTTCTATTACAACATATACAAAGAGAGCTCACTCTCTTACAATGATTACAACAAGGCCTCAAGGGCCATGGCTTTCTGGTGCAAGGGCACCATAGTAAAATCTACTATGTTGAAATAAGGCCCATTTGGCCATGTCATCTTGTTCATGTTTTGTTTTCTAAAACCTAGAAGTCTTTGTATTCCATTTGGCAAATAATGGACACATTTTTGTATCTAATAGAATCCAAAAAGATCAACAGGAGTCGGTTGGGATTCAGAGCAGTTGGCCTTCCCTAATCGTTGAGCAACCATTGATCTTCCAACTCTGGCTTAATAAAAGCACAGAGGAGCAACCAAGAAGGGGGTTCTATAGATTTGAGGATTGTGATTTGGAAATCATCTAAGAAATAATAACTTATGTCCGTCATTTTCTGTGTTTGATCTGTGTCATAAATATTTCCTGACTATTCATAATAGCTTCCTGGTCTCTAAAATTGAAATAGTTAGTCTAAATTGTTAAAGATGAGTAGATAGCCATTCCACTGGTGGATTTCCAAAGAAATCAGTGGAATGGCATCGGTCTGTACATATTTTTGTTTGTTTTTCCTTTCATTTACCTGTTTGGAGGGGCAGATGTTCCAAACTGAGGAGTGTGCATAGTAGCATGCCCTAGCATTTCTATGTGCTAGGTGTAGAGCGTAGATCAGACTGTGTGAGAGTGATAACCCTATCGACATGTTGCTGGGACTCAGAAGCGAGTTTCTGCCGAAGTCAAATGGAGTCAAGAGTATCGGCGTATCGGGTAGATAACTTGACGTTGGACCGACAGTGTTGGTCTTACCGATCGAGAGTATCGGAGTGATAAGGGATAACTTACGCCGACGGAGATCCATCGGGAGGAATCGGCGTATCGGCAACTCCGGAGTAAGTCCCAATGACAAGTCTAGTCACGACAAAGAGGGGGTTGTTCCATCGGTGCATCGGACTAAGGTTATAAGTGCTCGCCGATGATAAGGGTCACAACGATGAGAGATTGGTTACTGTTGAACTAACTGTCGGCCGAACGAAGAAGAAGTCTCACCGATAGGAGGTATCAAACAAACTTGGTGTTTGGTAAAACATTTCCAAAAGTCACCGATAGCACTTCTCTTGCCAATAGGCAAGAAGTGTGGAGCCACCTATCCGCGAGAGTCACGATGTTGGGGTGACACGTTCAAGGAAGACCGATGGTTTTTTTCTAGCCAATAGACAAAGACTTTTGAATCTCACATTGTTTCGCTCCTCAACATATTGGTATTAGAGCCCGAAAAGATTTGGGTGGCAAGTCAAATTGAGGATTTGTAGGAGTGTGGGGTGCTGTCTATGAATAGTGTATGTCAGACAGAGAGAGCGAAGGAGAGGCTAGCAATATGCCTCCAAAGGGGATGACAACCGAAGTGGTCAAGAAATTTAAGGAGATGGAAGAGAAGATCAAAACTGGAGTCAGGGAAGCACTCCAAGCAGAATTGAAGGCACTGAAGATAGGAAAAAGGATAGATGAAGGTTCAGATGAAGAGGAAGAGAAAGATGAAGAAGAAGAGGAACAAGAAGAGGCAGAGATACCAGCCGATCAAAAGCATTTCTCGGAAGCCATTAAGGCTATTGGTAAGGACTCTTCGGAGGCTCGGATAGAGATCCCCATGTTCAGTGGAAAGATGAATACTGATGAAGTCATGGAGTGGATTGAGGCTCTGAACAATTACTTCGAATACAAGGAAGTTCCTGAGAATAAGAGAGTTAAGTTTGCAAAAACCAAACTAAAAGGTGCTGCCCTTACATGGTGGAATTACACCCAAGGAGAAAGGGTAAAGAATGGGAAGAGTATGATCTCTTCGTGGAGAAGAATGTTGGAGAAGATCAAGTCCCAGTTCCTTCCATCTGACTATGAGGTGCATATTTACAGGAAAATGCAGAACCTCAAGCAAAAAGATATGGATGTAGCTACTTACACCAAGGAGTTTCACAAATACACTCTTCGTTGTGGGTACATGGAGGAGGAAAAAACTAAGGTGGCTAGGTATCTAAATGGTTTGAGGTTCAATATTCAAGATGAGATAAGTTTATTGACCCTTGAAACTGTGGAAAAATGCTTTCAAGTAGCATTAAAAGTTGAAGAGAAGCTGAAGAGGAAAGGTGAGAAGCAAGGTAGAGGAAGAGGTGGCAAAAATTTTAGAGGCAGAGGCAGTTTTGGAGGAAGAAGCCCTAACCAGAGGCCTAAAGGTGAGTCTAGCCAAGAAGAGCAAGTTGGGGACTCAAGTAGCAGAGGAGGCTATCGAGGAAGAAGGCCTAATGGAAGAGGTGGGACAAATAGATTAGGTAGAGGATCCAAGTTCTACAATATGAGATGTTATAACTGTAATCAGATAGGGCACCCGACATATAAGTGTCCAGAGAAGGCCTCAACTTATCATGGTAATGAGAGAAGAACCACATTGACTCAAGAGGATACAGGGAGTGTGACATCTCCTGAAGTGAATTTGACATCAGAGATGGGAGAAAATCTGATGATCAAGAGGACGTTGCTCAACGAACCAGTACAGACTGAACCATCACAAAGAAGAGATTTATTTAGAATCAACTACAAGATCCAAGGTAAGGTTTGTAAAGTTATTATTGATTTTGGTTCTACTGATAATATTATATCTTTGGAAGCAGTAGATAAATTGAAATTAGAAAAGATACCCCATAATTGTCCATCTAGGGTCAGTTGGTTAAACAAGGGACAACATATAGTCATCAATGAACAAGCATGGGTAGAATTCTGTATTGGGGGGTATAGAGACAAAATTTTGTGACATCCTTCCAATCGATGCTTGCCATCTTCTGTTGGGCAGACCATGGCAGTTTGACAGAAGGGCTCATCATGATGGGGAAAAGAATGTTTACTCATTCCAAAAGGATGGTGTAACTTATAGGATACAGTCATTGGTAGAAGGGGATCCGCAGCATGTAGGATCTAGTGTAATGCTAGTAGGAGAAAAAGAATTCATGGACACACTAAAGGAAGGTGGTGGTGTAGGTTTTACTCTGGTTGTGAAACCTAAGGAGAAGAAAATAGAAAATATGAGAGAGATAGGACCTAGGGAGGTCAGAGAACTACTTGAGAGTTATAAGGAAGTAATTGTAGTAGATATACCAGACTCACTACCACCTATTAGAGATATCAGCCATCAGATTGATCTCATACCGGGAGCTATACTTCCCAATAAGGCAGCCTATAAGATGACCCCTCAGCAGAATGAGGAGATAGCCAGGCAGGTTCAAGAACTTTTAGACAAGGGGTTAATAAGAAAGAGTTTGAGTCCATGCGCAGTCCCCACAATTTTGGCCCCAAAGAAAGATGGGAAATGGAGACTATGTACTGATTCTAGGGCAATAAATAGGATAACCATCAGATACAGGTTTCCTATTCCTAGAATTGAAGACCTAATGGACTATTTGGGGGGTGCTACCTATTTCTCTAAGATAGACTTGAAGAGTGGGTACCATCAAATAAGGATAAGAGAAGGGGATGAGTGGAAGACAGCATTTAAAACCAATGAAGGGTTATATGAGTGGCTTGTGATGCCTTTTGGTCTTTCAAATGCCCCTAGCACTTTTATGAGACTAATGAATGAGGTGTTGCAGGAGTTCATAGGGAAGTTTGTGGTAGTCTACCTTGATGATATCTTGGTGTTCAACAAGAGCAAGGAAGAACACTTGAAACATTTGGAAATAGTCTTGAAGAGGCTGCAAGACCAGAAGTTGTTGATAAACTTGGACAAATGTGATTTCATGAAACAAGAGTTAATCTACTTGGGTTTTGTCATTTCCAAAGGTGATCTGAAGATGGATCCTTCAAAGGTGGAGGCTATTTTGAATTGGCCCACACCTAAGACAGCAGGGGAGGTAAGGAGTTTCCATGGTTTGGCCACATTCTATAGGAAATTCATTAAGAACTACAGTGACATCTGTGCACCTATGTTGGAAACCATCAAGGGTGGTTGCAAGGTGAAGTTTGTGTGGACAAGAGAAGCAGATAAGAATTTTGAGAGTCTGAAACAGAAAGTTGCTAAATTCCTTGTTTTAGTGTTACCTGATTTCAATAAGGTTTTCACAATTGAATGTGATGCAAGTGGACTGGCCATTGGAGCAGTGTTGAGCCAAGAAGGCAAACCAGGAGCTTTTTTCAGTGAGAAATTGAATGAAGCTAAGAGGAAACATTCCTCTTATGATTTAGAATTGTATACCTTGGTACAAGCTTTGAAAAAGTGGAGGCATTATTTGCTTCCCAAACAATTCATTGTGTACACTAACAATCATGCTCTCAGTTTTTTGAATGGACAGGAAAAGCTCAGCCATAGACACATGAAATGGGTGGAAAGTCTTCAAGCATACACCTTCACCATCAAGCAAAAGAAAGGGATAACCAATAAGGTTTTTGATGCTTTAAGCAGAAGGGTGTTGACAGTGCAAGAAGTGCAGTTGCAAAGCATGGGTGTTGAGTCACTCAAGGAATTGTATGAAGAAGATCAGGATTTCAGAGAAATCTACAAGGTATGTGATGAATTTGCTAATACTTTTCATAGTGAGTTTTCAGATTTTACATTGCAAAATGGACTATTGTTCAAAGGATGTCAGTTGTGTATCCCTAAATGCTCAACGAGGGATAATATTGTGAAGAAAAAACATAGTGGTGGTTTAGGAGGACATTTTGGGTTGAATAAGACTTTGGATCTGGTAAGGAGATTTTATTTCTAGCCAAGAATGTAGTCTGACATCAGAAAATTTATTGAAAGTTGCATAGTATGCCAAAGAGAAAAAGGAGTCTCGACCAATGCAGGATTGCATCAACCTTTGCCAATACCCAACAGGCCTTGGGAATGTCTAAGTATGGATTTTGTGATGGGGTTACCCAAAACAAGGGTAGGTTGTGATAGTGTGCTTGTAGTGGTAGACTGATTCAGCAAGATGGCTCATTTCATTCCTTGCAGGACCACTAATGATGCTAGCTACATTGCAGGTTTGCTCTTCAAAGAAATTGTTAGGATTCATGGGCTACCCTTGAGCATTGTGTCTAATAGGGATAGAAAATTTGTAGGACACTTTTGGAGAACCTTGTGGAAAAGATTGGGTACAAACTTGTCTTTTAGCTCAGCCTACCATCCTCAGACTGATGGACAAACTGAGGTTGTGAATAGGTCATTAGGCAATCTCCTTAGATGTTTAACAAAAGAACATGGCAGCAGTTGGGATGTGATACTCCCACAAGAAGAATATGCTTATAATGACTCGACAAATAGGAGCACAGGTCTGAGTCCCTTTCAAATTGTATATGGCAGTCACCCCAGGGGTATTTTTGAATTGAGAGACGTCCAGGGGTTGGAAAGGAGTGGTCATGCTGATGCATTTGCAGAAGCCATGAAAGAAATACACCAACAAGTCAGAGATACTTTACACTAGAATAGTCAGAAGACAAAGGTGTTAGTTGCCGTTGCACCAAAAGATCAACCTATTAATGCCCGATACAACCACTTGACTTAACAAGCACGGGAGGCGGTTAAGCCCTTGTCGCAAACCATTGCAGCGTAGCGCTGAACAAGAAGACCAAGGGTCACACCTTGCAACAATCCCCCCAGTGCAAGCGCGGGGTTTGAACTCATGACCTCAGCTCTGATACCAATTGTTAGTTGCCTTTGCACCAAAAGATCGACCTATTAATGCCCAATACAACCACTTGACTTAATAAGCACGGGAGGCGGTTAAGCCCTTGTCGTAAACCACCGCAACGCAGGGCTGAACAAGGAGACCAAGGGTCAGACCTTGCAACAGAAGGCTTTAATGAATCAAAGGAGGAGGGATGTGCAATATCGGGTAGGTGACTTGGTCATGGTTCATCTGAACAAAAATAGGTTGCCAAAAGGAGGCCACAACAAGCTGATGATGAGGAAGATTGGACCCTGTCAGATTCTAGAGAAGTACGGTCCAAATGCTTACAAGATTGAGCTTCCTGATGATATTGCCATTTCACCCATATTCAACATTGTTGATTTGACATTGTACAGAAGTCCTAATATAGGGGAGAATGCAGAAGACCCTATCCAGGAAAATGAAGACTGGCTAAAGCACCTACCTTCTAGGGAGCCACCAAAAATGGAGTATATTTTGGAAAGCAGAGAAGCCAGGAAAAAAGGCATAAAACATACTTTAAACATCTGGTTAAGTGGCAAGGGCTTCCCAATTTAGAAGCTACATGGATCCTGGAGGAAGATATTCTAAAGCAAGGTGGAGATGTACACGAATTGGTCTCTAAGAGGACTTGAGACATTTTTCTTCTGGGGATTATGGTGCAGGGGCACCATAGTAAAATCTACTATGTTGAAATAAGGCCCATTTGGCCATTTCATCTTATTCATGTTTCGTTTTCTAAAACCTAGAAGTCTTTGTATTCCATTTGGCAAATAATGGACACATTTTTGTATCTAATAGATTTTGAAAAGATCAATAGGAGTCGGTTGGGATTCAGGGCAGTTGGCCTGCCCTAATCGTTGAGCAACCGTTGATCTTCCAACTCTGGCTTAATAAAAGCACATAGGAGCAACTGAGAAGGGGGTTCTGTAGATTTGAGGATTGTGATTTGGAAATCATCTGAGAAATAATAACTTCTGTCCGTCATTTTCTGTGTTTGATCTATGTCATAAATATTTCTTGACTGTTCATAATAGCTTCCTGGTCTCTGAAATTGAAATAGTTAGTCTAAATTGTTGAAGATGAGTAGATAACCATTCCACTGGTGGATTTCCAAAGAAATAAGTGGAATGGCATCGGTCTGTACATATTTTTGTTTATTTTTCCTTTCATTTACTTGTTTGGAGGGGCAGATGTTCCAGACTAAGGAGTGTGCATAGTAGCATGCCCTAGCATCTCTATGTGCTAGGCGTAGAGTGTAGATCAGACTGTGTGAGAGTGACAACCCTATTGACGTATTGCTGGGACTCAAAAGCGAGTTTCCACCGAAGTCAAATGGAGTCAAGAGTATCAGCGCATCGGGTAGATAACTTGACGTTGGACCGACAGTGTTGGTCTTACCAATCGAGAGTATCGAAGTGATAAGGGATAACTTGCGCTGACAGAGATCTGTCAGGAGGAATCGGCGTATCGGCAACTCTGAAGTAAGTTCCACCGACAGGTCTAGTCATGCCGAAGAGGGGGTTGTTCCATCGGCGCATCGGCCTAAGGCTGTAAGTGCTCATCGATGATAAGGGTCACAACAATGAGAGATTGGTTACTATTTAACTAATTGTCAGCCGAATGAAGAAGAAGTCTCGCCACTAGGAGGTATCGGACAAACTTGGTGTTCGGAAAAACATTTCCAAAAGTCATCGATAGCACTTTTCTTGCCAATAGGCAAGAAGCATGGAGGCACCCATCGGCGAGAGTCGCGATGTCAGGGTGACACATTCAAGGAAGACCAATGGTGTTTTTCTGGCTGATAGACAAAGACTTTTAAATCTCACATTGTTTCACTCCTCAACACTTTCATAAAGCCAAACTTTACAAAAATAACAGAAATAACAACTCCCTCCAAAGCTCCAAAACTCCAGTGTCATCAAACCTGTCACAAAAACATCAAAGGCTTTCCCATGCCCATGAGAATGCTCACCTCCCTGCCATAGACTCAAGAAGAGTCACCCCCGAGCTTGGAGGTCACCCAAGCAACCGGGTTCAAACCACAACAATAACAACACACCAAAAAAACACACTCATGCAAGTAAGAACCCCACCCAAAGATTGCTCAACATAAATCCATTTGCATTGATATTTGGGGGTAGGAGAGTGGACTGCTCTCAACTCTAGAGGTGCACCAAAAAATCTCAATACTCATATTTTTCATAACACAAGGCCTCTAGCCTTAAACTTTCTCAAATTTCACATTTTCAAGGCACCCATGCCTTCACAAAAATTTCATTTCTTCTCAAATTTCACATTTCCAAGGAACTCATGCCTTCACAAGAATCTTATTTCTTCCCAAAATACCTCATGGCCATCAATATCTCAATAAAAATGGTGAGGGTGACCTGGAGGAGGTTCACTCCTCTCCCACCCCAAATGAGATGAGCTCTCTCCAAAATGGGGAGCTTCATCCAAACACACACAAAGAAACCCACACAACAAAACACCAAGATTCACAAATGCACAAACAATCATCAATACATTGAAATGTAAAACAAAGGGAAGACTTATAGCCTTGAAGCTTACCTTTAAAGCCCCAAATGTTAAGAGTTGTTGGAGAGGTCCTCCAAATCTCCCTCCAAGCTTCTTGCCTTCGAAACTTTCTCCAAAACTCTAGCTAGCTCTCTCCCCAAACAATAATCAAGAAAAATGAGCAAAAAGAAGAACCATCTCCCTCTCTCAAAGAGGGAGTTTAATGGGCTACACACAAGAGCCTTGAGGAATGAGAAGGTGACACATGTCACCTTCTCCTTCATCCTCACAATCTCACTCACCATCTCCAAGGGATGAGGAAGTGACACATGTCACACTCCTATCCCTCCAAGCCTCGCATTGTCACACAAGTGCTCTCACACCTATGTGAGAGCATAGTGGAGATGTGAGTCCAACTTGGAGACTCCATGAGGATAGGGATGGGACACATGTCCACACCTTGTCCACCAAGGCAATCCCATTCCCTCCAAGATGCTCTCACACATGTGAGAGAATAGGGATGGGATCCTCTCACACTTGAAGGCCTTGGGGGCTTCCCAAGCCTTCAAGATAAGGTAGACTAAACCAAACAACAATAGGTGATAATCCAAACAACCCCCAGTAGGGTGTGCATCACATACACCTACCCAACTAACATAGCGATCTTAAACAAAAAAGTTCCACACAACACCACATAGCCTCGAAGATAGGGTCACACTCCCATAAGTTGAACCCTTAGCTTGGCGAAGTAAAACAACATGGTCTAAAAGTGCAACTAATCCAGTCACACAAGGGTGGACATCATAAGAGGGGAAGGAGGATAGCAATAGGAGGGAAGAAACGTTGAAGCAAGAAAGGAGAGAGGGGAAGGGGAGAGAAAGAAAAAGTGAGGAGAAAAAGAATCAGAAGGAATGGGGATTGGTATTGAGGGAATTAAGTAACAAATGCCATGCAAAACTTAGATTCCACCCTTCATCTCGATCGAGATTGGTCAAGTGGTTTCTAATCTAGATTGTTTCTTTAAGTTTTTATTTGAAAAATTCTTCTTTGAAAAGGACTTGGGCATCTTCTAGGTAAATGTGGTGCTTGGTATTGGATAAGTGTTCTACCAAGGTATATTTGGAGATCCACTCATGTCTAATTTCATCACTGTGCTCCTTGGTCCTAGTACTAAGAGAATGACCAATTTCACCAATATAAGGAGTGCCACAAGAATAATCAATCTTATAAGCCCTAGAGTTGTGCAAAATGTCTTTAGGATATTTGGTAGATGGGATGAGGTTTATGGTGGTAGAAAAGGGTTTGAAGGCACACTTGAGACCTTTTTTACAAAGGTTTTTAGAGATATTCTTAGATATACCTTCAATGTAGGGAAGGGTGGCAACATGAGCAACACTAGGTTCATGAGTAACACTAAGTTCTGTGATAGGTGAAAAGTCAGGTTTAGAAGATCAGACATAGTCATGAAACCCTAACCCTACCATCATCAAGGAATCTAATCTAAATGAAATCAAAGAACAATGCAATTCAAGCATAACATCACCTAGACCGTGTGATTCCTTGTTTGAGAGATGTGGACTGCTTCTTCAACAATGAACAATTGCAAAGCTGAAAGCTGCCATGATGGATGATAAAAGCTCAAATGAATGCTCAGATGCTCAAGATGATAATGTAGGTGCTATATGATTGCTGGATGTCTCATATGGAATGAGAGGGTGTTTATATAAGACTCAACCAAGATCAATCGACGGTGGAGATTCAGAGGCTATGTGAATGGTTAGGATTGAAAGATACTAAATTTAGGTCCTATTAGTTGTGCATGTGAAGGATATGAATGAAAGTTGTACAACAACACATGATTGACTGGACAAGTGTTGGAATATGATAAAAGATGAGTGTTTAATTCAAATAAAATATTTGAATTAGTTGGGAAATGATTTGGATATTAATTAAATAAAATAAATTTATTTAATTAATAGGATAAATGAATAAAATGGGATAAGATATGATGTGGAAATTAATTAAATAAATAAAATTTATTTAATTAATTGGGATGAGGATAGGATATGATTGGGATATGATGTGGAATTAATTAAATAAATAAAATTTATTTAATTAATTGGCTAAGTAGGATGAGAATGGGATTTTAATTAAATAAATAAAATCTATTTAATTAATTGGCTTAATGGATAATGATTTAACAAGGTGTTGCTAGACATGGACAAATTTGGGTGTCTACATTTTGCCCCTCTTTGATACAATGTTCGATAGAGCATTGTGTCAAAGAAGATACGATATGCGTTCGATAAACAAGTTATGCCCCAGTGTAACTGGCAGGTGATGCCCCCTTGAGAGGTAAGCCAGGCTAACCAGGAAGGGCTGGGTTGGCTCTCGATAGAAGAAAAAGGCGAAAAAGTAGGCAGACACGAAGAAAATGGGGGTTGGGTGGGAGAAAATAGGCGATGGCATAGAAGAATTAGGGTTTTGAGAAGGGCTATAAGTAGATTCTACAATGGCAAATAGGCTCATTTGTGCTCATTTGTGCTCAGAAACTAAAGAAATCCAGAGCTCCTGAGAGTGAGGGTTGCAGAGCTATTAGGATGGTTATTCCACGCAGGGATCATTGTGCAGAGCGAGTGAGGACACATGGGCGACCAGAGGGAGCAGGCGCACCGGTATGTTTCAAAACTTTTCCCAAAAGAGTGTAATTAATAGCCTAAAAGCGTAATTAATGCACACACGTCACCAAAAGCGACTAGGTTAGGAAATAGTAGTTTTAGGTCGCTTATGTAGGAAGATACAACGCATATAGTAGTATAGCTCACTTATAGGCGCAGGGTAGTCGCTTTTGCAAAAAGTGGTCGCATCCTGTCGCGGGAAAACACAGGTGAAATGCGCGGATAGAGGAAAATGCGTCGCTTATGGGCAAAGAGTTAGCGCATATAGTAGTTGGGATCGCATATGAATAGGAGTGGTGTGCATTAGGTAAATAGCTCGCTTATTGGGATAAAATAATCGCAAATGTTATTTGGCTCGCTTATAGTATAAAAAGAGACGCATATAGGAAGTAGCTCGCTTTTAGGACAAACTGGAACGCATATAGGATAGAACACGCATAGAAAGCAAAGATCAGCGCATATGGAAATAGAGCTCGCTTATAGGGAAACAGTAAGCGCATGATGTAAAATAGCTTGCATATAGTCAAAACAGATGCGCATATGGTAAAGCTAGTCGCTAATGAGCAGAAAAGGAGCGCATGTGGTAAAGTGGACCGCTTATGGTAGGTGTAAGGTAGAATAGCAAATAGATAAGCAGATTTTGATATGGATGACTAATGGAAGAGACTGACAAGGATAAATGGATGATGCAGGATGTACTACCACCATTGCTATCACGAGAGCCACATCCGAGAGATTTGCGATTGGTGAGGTGGTTGGATGCAGAGGAGCTACTGGTGTTAGAGATCTTGGGCTTGGAGTATGTATCTCGATTAGAGCCAGTTCAGGCACATTGGGGGCTGATGACAGCGATGGTGGAGCGATGGATGAGCGAAGAGGCGACCATCACCTTAGAGGATGTGTTCCAGATTTTGAGGATTCTGATAGATGGGGAGTGTGTGGATTATGATCCGGATATGGGTCCAGCGGTATTTAGGAGATTATTTGGGACACCAGACATCAGAGCAGAGGGTTCAGAGATCCCTATGGTGAGGATGGAGGAGCTCTGTGACAGGTTACAACGGGTAGTAGTGGCTATCATTAGATGGCTAGTGGGTGATAAAAGAGCCAAAGGTTTTCCAGTAGGATGGGGGATAGTGATGGAGGGCATGTTTTCATATGGCATGAGATATGCATGGGCAGAGTGTGTGTTGGGACAGCTCTATCATTATCTGCGTGATTGCACTTATATGTTTGGAGCGAGTATGTCAGCAGGAGTGACAGTGTTACATGTATGGGCATATGAGCACATTCCGGTTACGAGACTAGAGGGATGGGTTGCTAGAGTAGCAGGAGAGCCATTTGCATGGATGTATAGAGGGGCTTTGACATATTGACAGCGCCGAGGTGTGGTATACTGGCAGAGGAGATTGGATGAGGTGGATAGATTTGTATGGAGGCCATGGCTAGGATGTGAGCACTGGGATGAGGAGGATGCAGAGCTTGTCTATGCTAGACATGCGAGATACATTTTTGGACGCGGCGTGTATATTATAGAGCGCTATTTGCCAGAGAGAGCTTTGAGACAGTTCAGGGAGGCACAGGCAGTACCAGTAGGTGATGCCATTTTTGGGAGGACAAGACAGGAGGTGTTTGATTGGGGTCCAGAGGTTGTGGTTGAGACAGCTTTAGCAGAGAGAGATGGATTACAGCCAGTAGCATGGCAGTGGGGACAGGGTCCTGCAGATCTAGGCACATTACCAGAGTATGATGTACACTGGGCGACAGCTAGGCTGACTTGATTGACACGGGATGTGGAGATTGGAGAGATTGGGATGGAGAGACCAGTTCGGAGGAGATGACGATGGGCTCCACTAGCACAAGTTGTTGTGCCAGCAGCACCAGGGATACAGATGCCAGAGCAGGTGCCAGGTCAGCCTGCTATATTAGCACAGCCTCAGGCATAGATTGTAGCAAGTGATGATGTTGGTATTCAGCAGCTGCAGAGACGGATCAGAGAGGAGAGGAGATGGAGGCAGCGAACACAGATGATGCTAAGGAGGGTGGAGATAGATAGGCATCAGGCCGTGATTAGTCTGCAGCATGCGAGAGCACAGGCACAGACATATCAGGCTCAGCTATAGTTGAGAGCACAGGGAGGAGATGGACAGGATGACGGTGCTCTAGCTAGTGTGACTGGAGAGAGAGATGTGGCTAGACAGCATGAGCAGATGATGAGACTAGAGCGAGACACTGGAATACAGCAGGTACAGGCTATGAGAGCAGAGAGGGATGGTCTGCGAGCTGAGAGAGATAGTATGCGGGCTGAGAGAGATAGGGCGGTGCAGCAGCTGCAGGGGATGACCAGTGAGCGAGACAGAGTAGTGGCTGCATTGGGGACTGATGGAGCTACGATGTACTTAGCTACACAGTTGACAGAGGTATAGGCAGAGCTTCGGAGAGTGCAGGGTGAGGCTAAGTATTACAGAGGCTTGTACTATGGAGCAGTGCCAGCAGAGCAGAGGCAGCCTAGTTTCAGGAGCAGGTCAGGGGCTTTAGGTTCACGGAGGATAGGTGGATCTCGATCAGTAGCCTCAGTGGTGGGGCCATCGAGAGACAGAGGACCAGGTACAGGACCTAGTGGTGGTGGTGGTCAGGGTGAGGGAGCTGCCAGTAGTCACTAGGGCTACCTTGTTTACATTGTATTATGATGAGGCCTAGAGCCGATTTTGTACATTTAGTCCTTCAGGACTCAGCTTGTATTGTAGACACTTGTATTTTGACACATATGTATATATATATGGCAGTTTTAGTGATCGATATGATGTTGCAATGGTTATTATGTTGATATTATGATGGCTATGCATGTTGTGTGTTTATTGTCATGGATTATGTATGGATGTTTATGCAAATGTTGATGAATGGAAAATGTGTGAATATGTAAATGGTAATAATATGGATAGACTTATGCATAGAGATGGATGGTAAAAGGATATATGATGGACTTAGGTATGTCTAACACACTTGTTTCGCAGGAGCGGGAATATGGACAAAGGATGATGGAAATGATTGATCTTGGCTGAGTATGATGGAATGGATAGATAGAATGAATATATAGGATGATGACGGGCAACTTTCAAGTAATTGCTCAGAATGAAAAGAAATGCAGTCCTTATGTTTGATATAGCATATGGATGTTATGCACCAGGGTATAAGAGACCAAGGTGTCGAGCTATCTAATGCGCAACTAGCGTGTTACAATCTTGTCTGAACACATGAGGTCAAGATGTTGAGCCACCATGCACAAGATATGAATAATAGCTAGTGTTGGACTTTGACGCTACAAGCAAGGGTTTGAGCTTATCTCCACTATACATAATGATAGCTTGCTGGATATATGTATGGAGTTAGTCTTAACATAGAATAGTCTCAAATGCATAAGAGACTGTTTAGCTTCTCAGATGCTAGAGATATTAATATGTAAGATGCTAATCCCAACACGTACAAGATACCAATACGCATGGGAAGAGAATAAGATCATCCCGCAAACACGACATACGAAAGCTATATGACCATGCCCCAGTCCTTACTTCATCGCAACATACCAAGATATAAATAGATCAAGGCAGTCTTGATTAGGCAGAGGAAAGGGACAAAAGATAAATCAAAATATAAAACAAAAGATACTATCATCATGTTCTCTTGTCAAATTTTGGGTGCTCTTGGATAGATCAAGCTGGCGCCTTGTTAAGAGGAAAGCTACATCCTGTTGAAGGCTAAAGTTGTTGATAAACTACTATAGCTAATGTTGGCTTAAGGCATGCGGATAAATAGCTTCTGGCGTACCGTTGATTGGTTAAAGTGCTTGAGCTTTCAATATACACATGATTTGCTTCTTGTTTGAGCGAATCAAAGAGAAGAAGATCAGATGATGAATGAAGATGAAGAAGATGGGGTGGATCATCTGTGCTTGAGTACTGGAAACTTCCTTCGTATTCCAGACTGCCTACATACCCTGTATCCATGGGATCAAAGCACATTTACGATGAAGATGAGACATGATGAATATGTAGTTCTGGGTTTTATTGATGATGTAAGTGATGAAAGATAGAAGAATGTGAGCTGAAAGATCGAAGGATGTTTAGAAGAAAGATGAATGATGAATGATGAAAGGGGCTATCATCTTAGCCTGAATCAGAGTGCTTCCTTCGCATCTCAGATTGCCTACATACCCTGTATCCACAGGATCAAGGGGTCAACGATAGAGCTGGATGTAGTTCTTATTGATGTCGCTAATTGGTTGGATGTTTGATCAAGCGATGTTTATTGCGATTGTTGGATGAATGTAGATAGATTGCGAGGATATGGGTCCTGGTTGCAAATCATTAGGTCACATTTGTCGTTGGATATATGCCATGGCTGAAGTTGATAAGGTTTGTTGTGTTGTAAGCTGAGTTGATGTGTTATGAGCTAGAGATAGCAGTATCCACTTCCAAATAAGACTCAACAAATGCCCCCAGTGCGGGATGAGATTTATTATGCAGAAGCGACAATGCGGAAAGGCTGTGGCCAAGATGCTAAGGTGCCAAAAGATATAGGTATCGCGACAATGTCTTAAATATGATAGCTAGCATTGGCAAGGACGAAGATGAAGACGAAAGGCTATGTATGGCATTGCGATGTGGATCGTGATTATGGACTATACAAGATGAAATGGGGAAATATGATCAAACGAACCAAGCAAATGAGGGAAGCTGGTCACTACATGCAGCGCCTGTTTGCCAAGTTTTCACTATGGTACTTATCCAAGGCGCCTGTTTACCAGGTTTTCACTAGAGGACGGATTATTTATCTTATGTTTTTTTTTTGTTTGCTTTTTTTTTTTTTTTTTTGAGGTATAGCTGAGATTCATGGATAAAACTTCTTGAGATGAACGCTGTTGACTAGTTCATCTAAGGGAATGCCTTTAGGTGTTGACAAAGTGTATGCACCTGATCCATAGACTGCTGTGATAATGAAAGGACCAAGCCAATTGGGTTCAAACTTGCCCTGTTTCTCTCGATGTTGTTGATTCCTTTGATTTTCTTTAAGGACAAGGTCGCCAACTTGAAATCTGCATTCTCTGATCTTTTTGTTATAGCTGCGGTGTAGCCGGTTTTGGTAGACTTGAAGATGGTTCAATGCTGTAAGGCGGCGTTCATCTAATAGCTCAAGATCATGGAGTCTGGATACTCGATATTCTTCATCTGAGATAGTATGTTGCAGGGATATGTGCAAAGAGGGGATCTCCACCTCGATAGGTAAAATAGCTTCAGTGCCATAGACGAGAGCATAGGGTGTGGCTCCAATGGGAGTTCTGATGCTTGTTCTATATGCCCATAATGCAGGATGCAGTTGTAGATGCCAATCTCGACCAGCTTCAATAATAGTCTTTTTAAGGATCTTGATGATTGTTTTATTAGAAGCTTTAGCTTGACCATTTCTCTGAGGATAATAAGGCGTAGAGTATCTATGTTGAATATGGAACTTGTTGCAAAGATCTCTAACCTCTTGGTTCTTGAAAGGGCGACCGTTGTCTGTGACAATAGCTTGAGGAACTCCATAATGGCAGATAATATAATGTAAGATGAATTTGGCTATTTGTTTACCTGTGATATAGGTCATTGGTATGGCTTCTACCCACTTCGTGAAATACTTAGTGGCGGTAATAATAAACTTATGACCGTTGGATGAAGTAGGATGGATTTTACCTACGAGATCAAGTCCCCATTGTGAAAAAGGCCATGGAGTGACAATAGGCTGAAGCTCATGTGCTGGTGCATGTATTAGATCTCCATGTTTCTGACATTGTAGACATCTCCTTGCAAATTGTTGTGCATCTTTTTCCATAGTTGGCCAATAGTATCCTGCTCGTAGAAGTTTCTTAACAAGGCTAGGGCCAGCGGAATGCGAACCGTAGACACCTTCATGCACTTCACGTAAGGCCGTTTTTGCTTCCTCGAAATCAAGACATCTAAGAAGGATACCATCAAGACTCCGGCGATAAAGGGTGTCTCCTAAGATAGTGTAACGAGAGGCTCGATGGATAAAGGTTTTGCGCTGGGTGTTGGATAGTTGAAATGGAAAGGTTTGATTACAGAGATACTCGTATATATCCTTGTACCACGACGAGTTGGGACCAACAATTTCACATATGGGCTCAGACTGTGGAACTTCAAATGCTGGGATCAAAAGTTGTTCGACCAAGAATTCACATTTATGGGTGTTAGATGGCATGTCTAAAAGAGATCCAATCATAGCCATGGCATCTGCTGCTCTGTTTTGTAGTCTTGGAATTTGCTCAAAGGTAATATCCTCAAAATATTTCTTGAAATCGTCCACCATTAGCTTGTATGGAAGAAGCTTCTCATCTTTTGTTTGATATTCATCTAAGACCTGTTTGATAACCAGCTGAGAATCACCAAAGACTCGTAACTGTTTGATAGCCCATTGTACTGCCATGCGCAAGCCTGTGATTAAAGCTTCATACTCTGCTATGTTGTTGGTACATGGGAATGCTATTCTGTATGATTTAGGTATACAATCTCCTTGAGGGGTAACAAACAAGATGCCTGCTCCAGATCCATGTTGTGTGTATGATCCATCAAAGTATAGTTGCCATCATGCTGGAGAATTCAAATTAAACAATCCTTCATCAGGGAATTCTGGATATATTGGCTGAATGTCTGTGATGGGTGCTTCAGCTAATTGATCAGCAATAACTTGTCCTTTGATAGCTTTGCGGTTCACATATTGTATGTCAAATTCACTTAAGATCATAACCCATTTTGCTAATCTCCTTGTGAGAAGTGCTTTTGAGAGGAGATACTTGAGGGGATCCACATTAGAGATGAGCTTTGTTGTTTGGTTCAACATATAATGTCGCAACTTTTGGGAAGCAAACACTAATGCTAAACAAGCTTTTTCCATGAATGAGTAATTGAGTTCATATCCCACAAGGGTTCTGCTAATGTAGTAGATGGCTTGTTCTTTTCCTGAATCATCATGTTGAGCTAGAAGGGCACCCAATGCGGCGGTTGTTGATGATATATAGAGGAATAATGGACGATCAGGTATCAGAGGTACTAACACAGGAGGTGTTGCCAAGTATTCCTTTATCTTATCAAAAGCCTGTTGACACTTTTCATCCCACTTAAAAGGTTCAGCCTTACGAAGAAGATGCTGAAAAGGATGACATTTATCAGCTAGTTGTGAGATAAATCTGCGGATAGATTGTAGCCTACCTTGTAAACTGTGAAGCTGTTTAAGATTCGTTGGTGGAGGCATTTCTATGATGGCTTTTACCTTAGCTGGGTCCACTTCTATCCCTCGTCGAGACACAATATATCCCAGCAGTTTTCCTGATGTTACACCAAATACACACTTCTTTGGATTTAGTCTGACTTGGTATTTTTCTAATCGATCAAAGATTTGTGCCAATACTTGTAGATGTCCTTCTCTTGTCTTAGATTTTCCCAGGATGTCATCAACATAGTCTTCCATGATAGTATGAAAAAGGTCATGAAAAATAACTGTCATGGCTCGTTGATAGGTGGCTCCAGCATTTTTGAGACCAAAAGGCATTACAACCCAACAATATGTGCCCCATGGACAGATAAAGGATGTTTTATCTTGATCCTCCTCTGCTATTTTGATTTGATTATATCCTGAAAATCCATCCATCAAAGATAGCATTTCATGTCCTGCTGTAAGATCTACAATGTTGTCTATGCTTGGTAGTGGGAAATCATCCTTAGGACATGCTTTGTTAAGATCTTTAAAGTCTGTGTAGCAACGAACACGTCCATCTGGTTTTGCTATAGGTACTAAATTTTAAACCCATTTTGGATAATCAATAGGCTTTATAAATTTTGCTTCTAACAGTTTTTGAATTTTTGCTTTGACCAATAAGGCAACTTGTGGATGCATTTTGTGCAATTTTTGTTTGACAGGCTTTGCATCAGGAAATACTACTAAATGATGTACCACAAGTGAAGGATCTAGCCCTGGCATGTCTGCGTAAGTCCATGCAAAATTTATAGCTCTTCTCATAAAAAATGCTGTGAAGTTTTTTCGTTCTTGCTCTGATAGTGATGCTGCCAAAAAAGTGATCTTTGGATTCTGCTCTGTTCCCAAGTTCATGTCTTGTGATTTTTCAACTAGCACAGTTGATTTCTCATGGTAATCAGTGGCAACAGGAAGATCAAATCCTCCATCCTCAGGTGCCTCAGAGAGGTTTTCACCTTCGGATACGTCCTTTATTTTTACTTTTTCATGGTCAAGAGGCACCTTTCGGTTTTCACCTAGTGACCTATTTTGTTGAATTTTGTTTATTTCACTTTTGCAACTGAAGGATTTGATACTTCCGCCAAAATATGCTAGTTTAGGTAAATCCATCATGAAACCTGCTTTATGATCACCCAGTGGAATACCTTGTCTCAAACCCATGAATTCTGCAATGGCTTCGTCATTTTCAAATGTATCTAATATCGGTGCCCCCTGTTGGTCCCAATCGATGAGGTCAGGATATACGAGTGAAAGGCGAATGGAGGAATCATGATGGCTAGAAGAGGCTGTGGAGAACATAAAGATGGAATGTTCTTGAAAGAGGTCGGTGATATGAAGGGAGGAGTCATCGATAGTATCCAAATTAGAAGTCTCTCCTACCGAAGAAGGTCCAACGTCAATATCAGAAATACACTTAATGTCTTTGGGTCGTGGTACCTCCGATTGGTAACCAAGGCCTTGCTTATTAAACTTCTTAGACACAATAATGGGCTCAGTAGGTCCTTGTTCCTGTGATCCCAAGCCGCCATGTCCTTTATAGCCCATGTTCTTTATGATATGAAACCCATTGTTGTATCGCTCTACTTCAAGTTGGACTTGGCCATTTTCATCAAAGAATATCCAAGAGTTTATATCCTCAATGTCTTCATCATCCAAGAATCCACCTTTAATGAATACTATAGGGGGAGCTTTGATAACAACGGAGGATGAAGTTGGCTTGGATGTAGAGGGCTTACCGTGAGATTTAGGACATAATGGAAGGGTACCAACGCAACAGGATTCTTGTAATTTGTATTCACCAGGGCCATGTTTAGTATATTTGAGATGGAGGTTGGAAGCGGCTTTGCTAGATGAGGGCTTGAGGAGGTCGGATGGGTTTACATAGGATGAAGACGGATATGCCTCGGTGTTGATAGGAATGCGATTCAGACTCTGATATTTGGCTTGAAAGGCACGGCAAAACTCAAATGGATTGGGATCAGCTTGAATGGTAACCTCGACACCCTTATGTGGAAATTTAAGGCATTGGTGGTAGGTAGAGGGAACTGCTTTAAGGGTATGGATCCAAGGGCGACCAAGGATAATGTTGTAAGGAAGATCAATATCAAGGACTTGACAACGGGTTTCTATAATGACCGGCCCAACTTGAATAGGCAATAAGATAATCCCTTCGGTAGCTCTTTCAGCGTCATCATATGCTCTGATGGTAATAACCTTGGAGGCGTCAACATCTTTCTCAGAATATCCCAATTGCTTGATAAGTTTCAAAGAACATATATTAAGACCAGCTTCCCCATCTATCAAGACTCGTTTGATACGGCGTTGTTTAACAAATACTTCAATATGGAGGGCTTCGTTATGTGAAGGATGAATGGAGGGTTGAAGATCTTTGTCAGAAAAAGTTAAGTGACAAGGAGCTGCAATGCTAGCGACCATAGATTGGAATTGCATGATATTAATATTATTAGGCATCGAAAACTCTTGTAAGGCTTTATCAAGGATAGCTTTATGTGCGGGGGATATGCGGAGCAGCTCAAGAATAGATATGTGCGCGGGTGTTTTGCCAAGGTGATCCAAGAGGTTATAGTCAGAGAGAGATCAAGGAGGATGTGGAGGTGCTCCTTGAATAGTAACTTGACCTCTTCGCGTGGTTACGGCACAATCAGGTGCTCTCCCTTGGACAGTAATGGTAGAAATGCGAGCATGGTCAATGCGGCCAATGGTAGACGATTCATAGTTATACTGAATAGCATTTCCAGCATGAAGGTTATTTGCCTGATAATGAGATGGAAGTGGATTCTTGAAAGTCTCTAGATCATAGTTTGATGTTGATTGTTGGACAGGTTGAGCCGTTGAAGGTGTGACATTGATTAAACCTTGATCAATGCAGTCTTGGATAACATGTTTTAAACACATACAACCATTTGTTTTGTGTCCTTTAACTCGATGGTAATCACAATACTCATTTTCTTTGTACCAAGGAGCTCGAAAGAGTGGTTCGCCATTTGGTGGTGCATCAAGTAGAATAATGTCTCCTGCTTGAAGTAGCTTTCGAAAAACAACTTCCATAGGTTTCGCTAATGGTGTAAATTGTCGGCATGGATTGGAAGTTTGGCGATGGTTTCTTCGTTGTGGAAAAGGTTGTTTTGGTGTAGAGGTTGCTTGAATGTTGATGGGGGCTTTCATAGTTTGAATATTCTTTGCGTCTACAATACCATCATTTACAACATTCTTGTTCTTGTTCCAAAAGCGAGACTTATTGTTGGAATTCTGGGGAGAATCTTTGTTGTCGCGAAAGATCTTGATAGTTCCCTTGGCAATGAGAGCTCGTTCAATAATAACTCCTTTGGAAACTAGTTCGTCAAAGGTACTAGCACTTTACAATTGTAATTGGAATAATAGCTCAGGATGAAGATTTTGAACAAAGATGTCAAGCTGTTGTTTCTTAGGTATTTCCCATGATAATTTGCTAGCCATATTACGCCATCGTTGGGTAAAAGAAGAAAAGGGTTCGCCATGGCGCTATTTGTTGTTGACAAGGTCATTCATGTTTACCTCATGTTCAATGTTGAAGGCAAAGTGTGATCAAAATTTATTTGCCAATTCCGCAAAAGATTTAATGCCCGGGGGTAAATGAGAAAACCATTCGAGAGCTTGTCCCGCTAAGCTTTGAGGAAATAGTCTCAAAAGATACGTATCGTCATAAGAGACATCAAGACATGCCACAAAGAATGCTTGAAGATGGTCTTCCAAATTTCCTTTCCCTTTGTACTTATCAAATTGTGGTATTTCAAAATGTGGCGGATATTAAGAGACTTGTCAAATGGACAGGCGCATATGTTTTCAAGAGAGAAAGGTTTCTTGCCTTGTCCTACCATTTCATTGATCATTTGTTGAACATCTGCTGAAGATAATTGCTGTTGTTGCAAAGGGGGTGGAATATGGTATGAGATATATTGTGGTTGCGGTTGTGGGATATATGGAGTTGTGACTGTTTGTTGCGGTTGTGTACCCACAATGTATGTCGAAGGATTGGTATGTGACACGTATGTGTTGGAGGATTGCTGTCCTTGAGACACAAGCGGCAATTGGGTGTGCATCACATGGGAAGTGGATAGCGGAGTGATAGTAGCGAATGGTTGGGAAGTTGGGATTGAATTCATGACATGGTAAGTGATGGAGGGATTGGTAGATACGACAGAAGGATAAACATTTGGATTTGTATTTTGGATAATATGGGGATTGGTATGTGTCATGTGTTGGGTGATAATAGGGAAGCTGTGGGTAGCATAAGATGGATTGATGGTGTGTGAAGGATTGGAAGAATATGACGGCATGGATGTAAGTTGATCAACATAAGTGATCTTATTGTTCGGATTGGCTGGAGAAACAGGTGGATCACTCATGTCAATGAGACTAACGTTGGGATTATATGATAGCATGGAGGGATTAGCAGTTGGTGTATGGGATATGGTATTCGTATGAGATGTAACAGATTGTAATGGGTGTGAAGCATGGACAACAGGTGTTGTTGGAGTAGTTTGAGAGGTTTGCACACTATGAGACATGGGAATAGCTTGTGATTCTTGAAACATTTGCGCTTGAGTTACATGGACAGCTTGTGTTACTTGACGCGTGGAAACAGTCATGGTAGAAGGAGAGATATGTTGAGGAACATGGAAAGGTGGAATGTTGAGATTTTGTGACATGAGAGGGAGCACATTGGTTGGCACTAACAATGGTTCTAAAGTATGCTCCGATCGTGGTGGCTCAAATGAAGCAACAATAGGCAATGAGGACGATGTTTGCGATATAATAGGAGATGATGTGACTATAGTAGATGGTCCCTTCGCAACAACAGCGGTAGTGTCGGGATCTTGCTCTCTAATAGCGGATATGTCAAAGTCCTTTGGTAGTTTAGCACCCATGCGAGCAAGTTGGAGAAAGCAATGATTAGGCTCAGATATCATGAGTTTCTCAACTTGGTCCCATACATAGGTATCTTGAAATCTTGATGAGTCGTCTTGAAATTGTTCTTCAAAAATTTCCAAGGATGGTGTGGGTTGCATTCGTTGTGAAGATGACTCGCCAATAGTGTATCCTTGAGGCATGAACATATGAGGAGGCATACTAGTTGTGAATTGAGTTGCATCCTTAAGAGGTGTTGATTTGAATTGTTGCATCTCAGCTTGCAATTTGGCTTCCATTTCAGCTCTCAATTTGGCTTCTATTTTAGCTCGATATTGACTCCTAGTTTGAGGCATGATGTTGATGATGAAGTTGAGCTTGTCAAAGTTTTTTTTTGAGACCCAAAAGATGATAGTTGGCTAGTTGGTTGATTGGTTGCTATTTTGGTTTACTGGTTTTGCTAATTCGCTTGGTTGGTTTGTTTTGGCTGAGTTGTTGTTGTTGGGTTGTTGTTGGTTTTCCCTAGAGGATAGCTTAAACACTCAAGGGAAAGATTGTTTGTTGCTGATGTTTGTTGGAGCTAAAGCTGAAGAATGATGTTTGCTGAAGGATGATGTTTGCTGAAGCTAAAGCTGAAGGATGATGTTTGCTGATTGAAATGTTGGGTTGATATCTAATTTGCTGGTTGGGGTCTCAAAAAGATGGAAAGCTCATGAGTTGTGATTGATTGATAAGCTCAAAAACAGGAGACAAAGTCCAGGTATTTGTTGTTGATCAAAGAGAAGTCTGAAAGCTGATGTTTAAAACTTAAACAAGTTGGATCTGTGGCTAATTCAGCTGAGGCAATGAGATTTGTAGGTATTTTAGCTACAGGCGACTGATGATAGCTCAGATGCGATTCAAAGGATTCCAAAGGCGATCAATGATAGCCTAAATGCGATCTGGTTTAGTCTCGACAGTAAATCATAGTGCTAACCAGAAGCGAATGGTTTGCCAAAGGTGATGACTGTTGGTTTGAAAGCGATGTTCTGTTGATCAAAAGCGATGCAGATTTCCCTAGAGGCGACAGTATGTTGTTCAAAGGCGAGCTTGTTCAGACATAAGATGACTAACTGAGGCTTAAAGGTGATCCGGTTCGGGCAACATGCGATCAGCTGTGGTTCAGATGTAATTTTGCTCAGGCAATAGGTGATCAGCTATGGTTTAAATGCGATGCAGTTCAGACTATATGCGATCATCTGTTGTTTAAAGGTGACACAGCTCAAGCTAAAAGTAGGTTTCTGCAGTGCAAAAGCGATGTTCGTTATCTGTGCAGGTAGTTTAAGTTCAAAAGCGACTGTGTTTGTCAAAAGGATGTCTGATTTTATAGTTATTCAGCAAGAAAATAGTGATTATAGTCACTCACACTCACAACAAGCACAAACTAATACAACCTAGGCTAGGAAAGGATTGTATCCGTTGAATCCCCTGGCCATGCTTATTCAAAGCAGATAGCTTCAGGATCTTGGTAGCACCGGCTCCCCTCCATGGAACTCACTTCTCACGCATACCAAGTTCTGGGCTTCCTGTAAGGCTTGTCCCCACACCAAACCTTAGGATTTTCCCTACTATCTCTACTAAGAACCACGTGAATCGGGGCCACTTCAAAGGTCCCACCTTTTGCATCAACAGATAGAAGGTTTTTGGCTACTACACAAAGTTGCTAATAAGGGCATCCATTCGGGTGGCTATACATGCGGCAGCGCTACTCTCTGTTATGGAGTCTCCCAGCCTGCAAGGGTTGCACCTTGGAGGGTTTTGGGGGAGGTTGGCTCTCGGTATAACGCAACAACACCCGTTGTTTGTGGCTTTCGACACAAACACTTTTCTTATATAGCGGTTCGGAAGGACTTGGCTTTAGCCCGTTATCGCTTGGGTCGTATCCCTTCTCACACCGGGAAGGCAGGCCCTCTAAAGATAATGACAAGTTCTCATACACCCAAGATCCATTTGATAGGCAAGGGGAGAGGATACTTTTGTCATTAAATTTGGGTTACAATCAAGCACATGCAAGCAGTCAAAAAAGATAAATCAAGCACGGAGCAAACAATGATTCATTTTAAGCACCAAGCCCAAATGTGCCTAATTTAGTGAAAAACCACAAATCTTGGACCGATCGAACCTGCAACAGATATGTCAGTAGTTTGATAACCTCCTTTTCTTGGACAAATCGATAAGATGCTGCGCAAATACCCAATTAATAGCCAAGAAATCAAATTGCCAATGAAACAGATTTAAAAGCAACAGAATTTTACCAGATGCGATTCACTGTTGATCAAAAGCGATCTTCAGTTTTTCATATGCGAGATACTGCAGATCATATGCGACATGAAAAATATAGTATGCGACACCTATCAACTTATAAGTGATGTGCATAGACCCAGACGCGACCGATTACAACCTGAACGCGATCTGTATCTGCAAAATAACAGTCAAAACACAAAAACCCTAGTCTGCACAGGCGAGCACTGTCAGTTCAGAAGCGATGCATATCAGTTTAAGAGCGGCTTCTGTAAGTTCATAAGCGACGCGCATTGTATTAAAAGCGACCACTGTCCATTCAGAAGCGATGCGCATAAAATTAAAAGCGACGACTGTTATTTCAAAAGCGATGCGAATTATATCAAAAGTGATCACTGTTGCATCATAAGCGATATCTACAGTTTAAAATGGCAGCTTAACAGCGACAACACATATGCAAGTTCTGTTAATACAAAGGCGATGCAAATCATACCTGAGGCGATCACTGTCGGTTTAAAGGCGATCCAGAGAGGTAAATGCGGCCGGTTCTAGCGTAAAAATGACACGGAGATACAGAAAGCGACAGATTTTCGCTCAGATGCGACTGAAATTTACTGTAAGCACCTGCAAAATCTGATCTTCAAAGAAACAACTCTGAAAAATGAAGTCAATCAAGGACGTGAGTCCCACCGGGTGTGCCAAAATGTGATAGGTGAAAAGTCAGGTTTAGAAGATCAGACATAGTCATGAAACCCTAACCCTACCATCATCAAGGAATCTAATCTAAATGAAATCAAAGAACAATGCAATTCAAGCATAACATCACCTAGACCGTGCGATTCCTTGTTTGAGAGATGTGGACTGCTTCTTCAACAATGAACAATTGCAAAGCTGAAAGCTGCCATGATGGATGATAAAAGCTCAAATGAATGCTCAGATGCTCAAGATGATAATGTAGGTGCTATATGATTGCTGGATGTCTCATATGGAATGAGAGGGTGTTTATATAAGACTTAACCAAGATCAATCGACGGTGGAGATTCAGAGGCTATGTGAATGGCTAGGATTGAAAGATACTAAATTTAGGTCCTATTAGTTGTGCATGTGAAGGATATGAATGAAAGTTGTACAACAACACATGATTGATTGGACAAGTGTTGGAATATGATAAAAGATGAGTGTTTAATTCAAATAAAATATTTGAATTAGTTGGGAAATGAGTTGGATATTAATTAAATAAAATAAATTTATTTAATTAATAGGATAAATGAATAAAATGGGATAAGATATGATGTGGAAATTAATTAAATAAATAAAATTTATTTAATTAATTGGGATGAGGATAGGATATGATTGGGATATGATGTGGAATTAATTAAATAAATAAAATTTATTTAATTAATTGGCTTAATGGATAATGATTTAACAAGGTGTTGCTAGACATGGACAAATTTGGGTGTCTACAGGTTCATCAACCTTTGAAATAGGATTGATGCATGTTTTGGCTTGTTTAAATGGTCTAGTATTGTGTTTTTTGGCATACCCATTCAATTTGAAAACTTGGGCAAGGTGGTAGAGCTCTTTGTAAATATGTTTCGTGTCACACATGCAATATGCCCTAGTAGAAAGAGTCTTTAGGACCCCCACTTTTGGGCAAGATGGTGATGGGAGGAAGCATGGAGGTAGAGGTCAATATGGGTGGATTTTTTGAAGACTTGGTAGGAAAGGGAGTCATACCCTTTCCTAATAATAAGGATATCTAGGAAGGGGAGTTGGTTATTGGACTCAACCTCTTTGGTGACTTTAATATAATTGACAATACGATTTAAGTGAGAGTAGAAGATTTCAAGTTTCTCAAGACCATGGGGCCAACAAATTTTAATATCATCAACATGGTGCTTCCACCAACTTAGTTTGGGAGGGAATGAGTTAAGGGCTAGATCCTTGAAATGCTCCATGAAAAGGTTCACAATGATGGGAGATAAAGGGGATCCCATGGGAACACCATCAAACTACTCATAGACCATGTCTTGGAAGGTGAGAAAAGTGGACCTTAGGCACAACTCAACTATAGAGGTAATCTCATCATTGGTTTTTGTCTAATTAATTTGATGGAATCATTCACTGGGACTTTGGTAAACAAGGACATCACATCAAAGCTAACTAGGATCTCACCATTATCTACCTTTCTATCCCTAATGAAATTGAAAAATGGGTAGAGTCCTTGATGAAGGAATCAAATTTCCCCAGAAGAGGAGAGATTATTTTCTCTAAGTGGGTGGCTAGCTTGTAGGTAGGGGAATAGGTAATATCAACATTTAGTCTAAGTGGAATGTCATCCTTGTGGAATTTAGGAGCACCATAAATATAGGGGTGAATTTTTCAATGGGCAACAAACATGTAGTTGATCTTGTTTTCAAGAAATAAATTTGGAAAAGCACTTCTAGAATGAAGATGGAGAGGTTCAATGGAACCAACTTTGAGATTTAGAAGTGCAAGATGGAGGATTTTCTCATGGATAGAGACATTAGGTTATGGTTGTAGATCATAAACCACTTGGCATGAAAGTTGAATTGGTTAGTTATTGATTGGAAGGCAAGGAGACTCCTATTTTGCTTTATGGATTTAGTGCTCCTAAACATTTCAAGAGAGACCACCACCAAGAAGATTTGGTATAAGTTAGGGAACTTGTATCAAACAAAGTCCCCTATGAACAAACTTTTTCTACAAAAGTTGTATTCTTTGAAGATGGGTGATGGTGATTAAGTGATGAAGCACCTAATGCATTCAACACCTTGGTAAGATAGTTGGAACCTATAGATTTGAAAATAAATGTAGAGGATCAATGCATAATCCTCTTGTGTTCATTACCTAATAGTTGTGACAAACTAATTATGGCAATAAGTAGCATTGTCATGAAGCTTAAGCTTGATGAGTTGGTGGATGCATTACTCTCTAAGGAGATGGGGCAAAAACGTTTTGTCTATAAAAAGTGCATTGATTGTTAGAAGTTTTTCTAAGGACAAGGAGAAGAATAAGAAGAATTATAAGCATGTGAAGTCTAACTAAAGATCTAAGTCTCATGGTAGATCCAAGGTGAAGGGTTGAAAGTACAAAAAGACTTAGCACATCAAGAAGGATTGCAAGGAGAAGAAGGTGAATGAAGAGTTGATGATTTCAAATTGAGATCTTTCCATGATGATGGTCGTGATTCCTTTGTTGGAACTCCTATGCATGCATGTTGCATGGTTTATTAACTTTGGGGCATCTTTTGTAATGTAGGAAAAAGTTTTTTGTTGGTTTTTATAATTTAATTGCCCAAAACTTCAAAATCTTCCACATTACACTAGATAAGATTGTGCTTAACAAGTTTTAATTCTATTGCTATAATAGAAAGTGAAATGAAACCTTATATAGATAGATTTCCCTTTACTAGTTAAGCCAAGTGAAAGAGAAAGAAAGGAAATTAATTACAAATTTATAGATTTCAAAACTTATGTATTAAAGCAACAAATATAGTGTATAACTAGAAAATGCAAAGAATGAGGAACCTCGTGCTAGAAGATGGAGTCCTCTGTTTAGGATGTTGGTGTGATGCATGAATGTCCACATGATGTGTTGTCATCCTATGATGTGTCATAGTCTAGAAATTTTGCAAAACTTAATTTTTTATATAGATCTCTAGGTTTTCTACACATAGGAGATAAAAGGACACAACATGAGTATTCAAGAATATACCAGGTCAAATAAAAGTAGTAAAATGGATTTTTATTTATAAAGAAATGAAATGACAAGGGAAAAGGAAGAGAAATAATGAAACTTTTGTGTGGTTCTAGTCTTCCAAATACCTATCGCTAAGACACGAGAAATAGTTGGGCTGCTTAGGGGATTTCCATGAATGGTCAAGCCCCTATTTTGGTCTTTCAACCTCCACAAGTAACCAAATATAAAATAGATTGAAATATTGTGTGCTCTTATCCTATGTGCATCTAGGACTAAGAACAATGACAAAATGTTATGAATATTACCCTAGGTCTACAAGGACCAATAGACTAGTGTAAAGTACTCAAACCATCACAAAAGTTACATGAAGTAAATAATCCACTTAATTACATCATCTCAAGCAAAAGATAAATCTCATAAATTTATGAATCAATAAAAGTCATTAAATCTTACAAAATCACATGCTCAAATCCAGGTGATAGCACTATAAAATAATATACAAAGTCCATTGGCTTTCATGCCATAATTCGTCTAATTACAAGTTATAATAAATATGTACAACAAGTATAATAAATCAAACAAACTCTCTAGTTGCCATGAACCCACATGGTTCTCCTAAGAGCCGAGAGATGAGAACATGGCTCAAGCACTTTGCCACCCAACCATGAAGCAATTACACTTCCCTGAATCCCTTCATAACACAAAGGAAACCCAAACCCTGCATGAAATATCTACCTACTTGGAAACAACTGCCAGGAGGGAACACCCGATGCAACTTGATGCCTAATGTGCAATTCTAAACATTGAAATGTGGATTGTCTCACAACAAGATGTGGCAGAGATATATATAAATAAAGTTTGCTAGACAAATATTCATCTTTTTTAATGACTACTCACTTAGGCCTAGGCATTAGAAAAATAGTTACATGTTCAATTCCTGAAAAGAGGAAAAGCCATCTCTGATAATCCACATTCAGCATCCTAGCCCAAAAGTAACCCAAAAAACTCATATCTAATAATCTACTTTCTTTTCAAAATAAATAACAACCCATATTCACCTATAATCCATCTCTGATTCCCTTTCCAAAACATCAATCATGAAAACATGCTTTTCAAGCAATTAATTCATCATACAATCATACAAATTGCATCTATAAATCTATTGAATTGATTTTATTTTCTAGTCCATATTTCATTCAAATATTCACAATGTAATAAGTTTTCTATTTCCAACCTAGTATATAGTTCACTTCAAGTAAGTTTGTAAATAAGATAAGGCTATATCCATATTAGAACTTACTCCATTCACAACAAACATATAAGGAAAATAAAATTTAACCTATAATCTAATTCATTCAACAACCTTACTATCCACTATAGGAAGAAATCACTTGCTATGACAGGAAGGTTGACAATAACAACTGTGATAGAAACAGTGACAATAAGTCAAAATAATAAACAACTTGCGACAAGAAGTTGCAATAGGAAGCAATACAAAAGCAACAGAACTCACAAATAGGTTATTGTCAAACTGGCGACAATAATTGAGCTGTAGAAACTCTCAAATATGTTACTATTGAACTAGCGACAATAACTAAATAGGTCTCAAACAACATGAAAATAGATAAAAAGATAGCTACAAGAGAACCCTCTGATATAATAAAACAAGGCTATGTCAGGGATCTAATAATGTCACCTAAATTTAAGGGTTGTTTTCAATAGTAGGACACATAGTTCGACCAAGAAGTAGAGGCTGACACCTACCAATAGAGTAACTTCTAATATTAAAATAGAGAAAGAATTTATGATTGCCAAAAAATAAATTATCAGCAACCAGAAACATGTTAAATTATGTTTCAAAGGTTGAGACAACGGCCAAGAAAAAGAGGCGATCTACTTAGCATGAAATCAAGAAAGCAAAGAAACATAGGGGAGAAACAAGAACGGTGGCAAGATACTAAGCACAAGTAGCAAGATGATAAGCACAACTGCCCAACTTCCTAATTCGCTTGGCAAGTCGAACCAACTTCAAATGCCATGGATTAAAGGAGACTGGCGGTAGGGAAGAAATCTAAGGTAAGTCAACAAAACAAAGAGACTAAACACCTATAACCAGAAGGTTGATCCCCAACAGCAAGAAGGATAGAATGCAGGCGATCAACTAATGGTTGACGGTAATCTGATCGCAGGGAATAAGATAGCTCACGACAGGGAGTTTTTAGATCATAACAAGGAAAACATAAATACAGGCCACCCATAGGTGTAACATAGACGAAAGAAGAACAATTCATAGGCTATATTTAACTATAGTTTATCCGTCCTTTATAACCTTAAATTATTGCAACTAAAACAAGGAAAATACCTGGTTAAACTCGCTTACCAAAGGGTCAAATTCCTATTACTAACGCTTCTCCTCCTCTCCTATTGCTACCCATAAAAGAATCTTGTCCTTCTTCCTACTACTAAAACTATCGATGCTCAGATATGATAATAATATTTTTGCTCCCCCCCCCCTTTTTTAATAAAAATCTCCTATATTTGGCCTCCCATATTTTTTTTTAGGTTTTCTTTGCTTTTCTAAAAATTTATGTTTTATTCTATTTTGAATGCATCTTTGCATTCCCAAAGGTCTCGAATTTCTTTTGAAAATAGAATAAAATAACTAACTTTTAAATTTCTGTCACTTGCATGACAGTAACTTCTATATTTATGTCACTTGCATGACAGTATCTTCTTTTAATTCTTTTATTTAGATTATAAATATAATAATATTAATATTAATGCAATTTATCTATTTTTAATAAAGCATAATCATTTTTTTTATCAAACAAGTAGTATTAGCAATAATAACAATACATACATACATACATACATACATATAAATTAAACATAACTGTTTTAAATCTAAATTAGATATTGTTTTTCAAACAATAATATTTATATAAATAGGAAACAATTTTTATTATTTATTATTAAATAATATAAAACTAAACCATTTTAAATATAAATCAAAGGAAAATTAATATTTATGACTAAATCATGCATTCAAAATAGACTTATTGCAGCAATTAAAACACATATTTATCTACTCCCAAGTCATCAATCACATTTATCGACTAATTAATAATGCATAATAAGATCATTCAGAAAATGTAGTATGACATGAGACTATGTGAGTGTGTGAGTGCATCAGGGTTATCCATCCCAAACAGTTCTTGCCAAGTGGCTAAAGCATCTCTACCCCAACCATGTTCTCGTCTTCGACGAGTACCTGCATTCAGTTGCACTCAACTCCACGTCAATAGGTTAGTTCCCCAAAATCATAGCTGAAGTAAATCATAATCTATATCCATAATCATACCAATAATATTCAATTATTAAAACAACTTTAAAAATTATGCAATTATAATATTATGAAAGTTACTTGCACACACATGGAATCACTCAAGGTAAAACAACCATAGCAAATGTTCACTAATCTAGAATAATAATTTAGTCCATAAAATGAGATGTGACATCCTTCCCCACTAGGAAGAGACATCGTCCTGATGTCTTATTACACAACTAAAATAATAATGTATCAATCTACCACCAACAATGTATCCAAAGTATCATAAAACAATAAAAATAACTCAAAGTATAATAATCCATGCATGAATAAGAAATCTATTCTATATCCTCAAATGAGGAAAAGATCTATCAATCTCCTCTACATCCTCCCATGTGGCACTATCCTTTAAATATTGGTCCCATTGGATCTTGTACTGCAGCACATCCCTACTACGTAACTTAATGTTGCACCTCTCTAAAATTTGAGTGGGCTCCACCAACACCACTCTTAGATCCTGAACATGTAAAGCATGCCAATCAAGAATGTACGAAGCATCAGGATGATAAAGCTTAAGTAAGGACATATGAAAAACTTTATGGATAATGGCAAGTTCAGGCGATAGAGCAAGTCTATAAGCTATAGGATTGATCACTTCCAAGAGATTGAACGGTCCAACAAATCGAGGAGCAAGTTTGGATGCTTTGCCAAATGAAACTGAACTCTATTGAGGTTTGAACCTCAAGAAGACTTTGTCACCAATAGAGAACTGTCTAGCATTCTATTTCTATCTGCATTGCTCTTTTAACGATCTGAAACTTGCTTCAATTTTTCTTTGATCAATCTCATCTAATCATTCATTTCCCTTAACATATAAGGACCAATCACTATTTTGTCCTCCACCTTATCCCAACTGATAGGTGTTGGGCACCTACATCCATAGAGAGCTTCGAACAGTGTCATTCCCAAAAATGCATGGTATGAATTGTTGTATGTAAACTCTACCAATGGAAGATATTCCTCCCATTTATACTGTTGATCCATACAATACATCCTTAGAAGGTCTTCTACAACCTGATTAACTCTTTTTGTCTAACCATCTGTTTGAGGATGATAAGCTGAATTGAAATTCAACCTGGTTCCCAATGCTGCATTAAGAGTTGTCCAAAACCTGGATGTCATGAGAGTGTCTCGATCTGAAATGATCATCTCAGGCACTCCATGCAATTGAAAAATCTCCTGAATAAACTTCTTAGCTAATACCAAAGAACCATCTGAAAGATTCCTTGGAATAAAATGTGCTACCTTTGTCAACTTGTCCACAACCACTAAGATGACATCATGTTGATTCTTAGACATGGGCAACCCTTGAATAAATTCCATACTTATGCTCAGGAACACTGTGCAGGTAAAATAATCATGTTGGATGCACATGCTCAGCTTTGACTCGTTGGCACTCCAAACATTGAGCCACAAATTCTGTCACATCCCTATTAAGTCTAGGCCAAAAGTATAATGGTCTCAAACCGTTGACCATATTGGTCACTCCAAGGTGCCTTGAATAAGGTGTGTTGTGGATCTCCTCACGCACTAACTTCCTTAACTCTCCTGAGTCAGGATTATACATCCTTCCCTGATATCTCAAAAGTCCATCTGAATCAATCACATAACCATCAACCCTGTGATCTAAGGGGTCTACTTCCAAAGCTTGCTTCACTCTTTCATAATGCTCATCCCCTTGAAGATTTTGAATTACTTTCTGCTTGAAATTGGATTTCGTTGTAACCATGGCAGCTAGATGTCTTCTTCTACTAAGGAATTCTAACCACCTTCTCTATGTTGCATTAAGGTTAGGTTGAGTAAATATATATTTGAGCCCTAAATGATCTGTCTTCAACTCAAAGGGCTTGCCTAGAAGATAATGCCTCCACATCTAAAGTGCATGAACTATGGTGGCTAACTCAAGATCATGTGGCACATAGTTTAACTCATATTGCTTTAACTTTCTTGACTCATATGCAACCACTTTCTCATTCTGCATCAACACTCCTACTCCTTCTCCTAAAGCATCATTTATAACTATAAAGTGACCATTACGATCTGGTATGGTCAAGATGGGATCAGTTGCGAGCTTTTCCTTTAGTACTTAGAAGGCTTGCTCACACCTTTATGTCCATTCAAACTTCTTACCCTTCTTTTGTAGTGAGGTAATCGGTGTTGCTATAGTTGAGAAACCTTCCACAAACTTTCTCTAATAACCTACAAGTCCCATAAAACTTCTAACTCCTGTCACACTCTAACGTGCAAGCCATTTTGTTATTGCTTTACTCTTTTCAGGATCAACTGTAATCCCTTCTACCGAGATCACATGACCAAGACAGTGCACTTTATCTTGAAAGAATGTACACTTAGATAGCTTATCATAAATCTTCCACTCTCTCAAGCACTGTAAGACTATCCTCAAATGCCTTTCATTCCCTTCCACTGATTTAGAGTATATCAATATGTCATCAAGGAAGATCAACACAAAATCATCTAAACAATCACCGAATATGTTATTCATCAAATTCATGAAGGTTGCTGGAGCATTAGTCAACCCAAATAGTACCACTGTGAACTCGTAGTGACCATAGTGAGTTCTAAAAGCTATTTTAGAGATGTCATCATCCTTAACTGCAATTGGTGATAGCCGGATCTAAGGTCTATCTTGGAGAACATCGTAGCTCCCTTCATTTGATCGAAGAGCTCATTTATTCTTGGGAGTGGGTACTTATTCTTTATAGTAGCTTTATTAAGCATCCTATAATCATTGTATAACCTCAAAGTCCCATCCTTCTTCTTTACAAAGATAACTAGTGTGCCTCATGGCGACACACTAGGTCTAATGAACCCTTGATTTAGCAACTCCTACAATTGTGCTTTAAGCTCATACAATTCTGTAGTAGTCATCCTATAGGGTGCCTTAGATTGAGGGTCAGTCCTTAGTAGCAAGTTAATCTGTATGTAGCACCTTTAGGTTCTTATGATGTAATTTTGGGAATCAATTGGTTAGCTGAACATAAGTCTCTAGTAAAGTGTGAAGATAAAGTTCTTAGATGTTTGGATGACCTAGGATACACCTCCATGGTTTCTTCTATTTTGACCACTTCATGATCCTCCACTACGATCAACATTTCTAGTATTCATGATGAATAATCTACATCAAGTTTGCAACTTAGCATAATAGTTCCAAAAAGAGGCCCTAGTGCTCAACCTAGAGCTCTTATACCAAAATGTAAAGTACTCAAACCATCACAAAAGTTACATGAAGCAAATAATCCACTTAATTACATCATCTCAGGCAAAAGATAAATCTTATAAATATGAATCAATAAAAGTCATTAAATCTTACAAAATCACATGCTCAAATCTAGGTGATAGCACTATAAAATAATATACAAAGTCCACTGGCTTTCATACCATAATTCATCCAATTATAAGTTACAATAAATATGTACAACAAGTATAACAAATGAAACAAACTCTTCAGTCACCACGAACCCACATAGTTCTCTTATGAGCTGAGAGACGGGAACATGATTCAGGCACTTTTCCACCCAGCCATTAAGCAATTACACTTCCCTGGATCCCTTCATAACATGAAGGAAACCCAACCCTACACGAAATGTCTAGCTACCTGGAAACAACTGGTAGGAGGGAACACCCAATGCAACTTGATGTCTAATGTGTAATTATAAACAATGAAATGTAGATTGTCTCACAACAGGATGTGGAAGAGATATATATAAATAAAATTTGCTAGACAAATATTCATCTTTTTCAATGACTGCTTGCTTAGGCCTAAGCATTAGAAAAATAGTTACAGGTTCAATTTCCAAAAAGAGGAAAAGCCATATCTGATAATCCACATTCAGCATCCTAGCCCAAAAGTAACCCAAAACACTCATATCTAATAATCTAAGAAGAGGAGAAGTCATAAAAAGAGAAAAAGTGAAGAGAAGCCAAAAACTGTCACACCTAGGCATTCAAGAAGGCTGAGGGGGTAGAATGTAGGAAAAAGGGTTGATGAGGAACAAGGGGAAGTAGAAAAGGAAGAAGTGCAGTAGCAACAAGATCCAACATTCTTGGACATAGCTTTAGAGAAGGAAGGAAATGTCCATGGGAATACTCCTACTGATGCCAGTATACCTAGCAAACAAAGAAGGTATGTTTCTTCATCTTTTAGTTCTGATTCAAAGGACATTTTCATTGCAAGAAAAATGGGAAAAACAGTTCCTGGCAGCCTTGTTAGAGAAATTTTTGATGTTACTAAAAATAAGGATGAAGGTTTTGATTTTGAACAAGAAAAAGAGTTGTTAGAAGATAGAAATATAAGGCAAGAACTTCAGGAAGCCCTTAATACAATCAAACAATTAAAAGAACAATTGAAACAGTATGAGGAAAATGATAGGGAAAAAGAGATAAGAATAAAAGATTTGGAGGAGAAAATTCAACCATATGGTCACGGCACAAACATAGATCTATTAGCACAAGTGGTTGAGAGCAAAATGGAAAATGATAAAAAAGAAGCTCCAATTCTGCAGCCTCCTATAATAAGACCTCCAAAATGCCTCACTGTTCTATCTATGGGTTTTGAATTGATGAAGTTCAATGATGAATTCAAGCAAGAAAAGGAAAACTGGGAGAAGGAGAAACAAATTCTTAATGCATCATTAGAAAGTAAAAATGTTGAGTTGAAAAGGTTGCAAGGAAAGCTGGTAGAGGTAGTTGACGGGGCAATTCAAATCATAGAATACAAACCTCCACCAAGGGTTTATGCATTATTTCTCAAGGAAAAGTTTCTCAGCTTTCAATTTAATAGATTCATCAATGATCATCCTATTTCTATCTATTCAAGGCATCATTTTTTTCAATTATTTCAAGAATCCAATTTGGAAGAATAAGATTAGTTATGTGAATACTATTTGGATAATTATTTGATAGAAGAAGATACAGAGTGGAATCCCTTGATCTATGTTGGTGATCTTCAAGTTAGAGCACTATTATCTTACTTCAGAAATGAGCAGCTTAGAGGGGAACTGATGGATAAGTATGAAGAACAAGAAAAGAAAGTGCCACTGCAGATTAGGAAAGAATCCTTAAATCCTGAAGTGGTCCTGACCCAATGGCTAACACTACTTTCTCATAAGGGTCCAGGTAAAGTAATTATGGATTTAAGACTCATGGATTATAGAAGGATACAACGATTAGTAGTGTCTTTTATTCAGAACTACCAGAGGTATGTGCAGAATAGATGGGATAGTATGACCCCAGAATTGCAAAAGAAAGAGCCTCACTCTTTCTACAACTTTATGAATATGTTTGAGAGGTTGCGCAGGTATACCCAAACCTCAGAGCAAAAAGGAGTGGCATGGTTATCCCTTACTTATCACCCTCCTATTCTTCTTTATCTAGTACCAAATTGGGCAGGAGGAAGAGGTGATGAGTGTAGGCGTGTTGAATCAATCAGGATGGAGAAAATTGCATGCTACAATTGTTTTTATCTCAAACAGGGACAGGGGGTCAGATAAGATATGGACCTGAGGTGAATAACTTTGCATTATAACCTTTTTCCCTAGGTGTTTTATTCAATATTTTGCTTAAGGACAAGCAAAAGTCTAAGTTGGGTGGAAATGATGGGTTCAAATGTTGACTTCTTTTATGTTATTTCTTATGCTTCCAAACTTCATACCTATGATATTTCAGATACTTTTCTAAGACATTACCACCATAATATGTTGTCTTTTATATATATTCTGCAAACCTTGAACCTAATTTGCCACTATGAAACATGGTGATAATATTTGTCAATTGAATGAGTTAGACATAAGTATGTATGTATATAAATGAGATTTTATAGATTAATTATGAAGGCTATTTTGTATGCATACGTTTTATGGATTAACCCTGTGCAACAACGAGTTGGTAGCATTGAGGAGAGGAGAATTTACAACACATTACAGAATAGAGCATTAAAGGAAGTCACAGTTAAGCACCAACTGAAGTTGAACGTGATCATCATGGAAGAATAAATACAAGAGAAGAAGACTTGTTCTAGGATTCTAATCACAGCTTATGTGTTTTCATTCATGAGCCATTGAATAGGAATTTCTATTTGAATGGGACTTTGGTTCCTTTGTTTCAGTTAGATTAATAAATTGATCTCGAACCTATACCCTGATATCTAAGGATGAATTGATGATCAAAGTTAGTTGGTAGTTACATCGTACTCTCCCATTTCTGTATATGTTAAGAGGGATGAGTTTAATGGTAAGTAAGTTTTTTCAAGCTACTTTATTTTTATAGTTGCTCAACGGTTAGTCTATTTTTATGTTGGAAGATCCAGACATGTTTTATTGAATACAATATAAAAAGATTATGTTCTTTATATGAAGTGAATATGACTATGTGTTATGAGAATCTGAAGTTAGTTTCCAGATTAAGTGAGACAGTTCCCTGAGTTGGCCACTCATGGTACTAACCCTCACTTCGTATATTTCCTTATGTATTTATGTATTCCTAGTTAGAATTGTTTTTGTGTTGTTTCATAAGTTGCATTATGAGACAAGTAAAATATTTTGAATGTTATTTCCATTAGTTGTGATTCATGAATGAGTGCATATTTTAAGTCCTCCAGAGGCTACTGTTACTTCTTTTATCATTCTAAATATTTTGAGTTAATCTTGTAATTCCCTATTGAATATAGTTATCTTCAGCTTGTGTTGCAGGTACCCATACCCACTAGGTTCTATAGTCATTTTTACTGTTTTTGTATTTCTAAGAATTCCAAGCCAGTAGAATAATCTAAATAGGTCTATATGAGTTAGTTTAGGATAGAAATGAGTCTTGAAGGCATATATAATGCAGGCATCATCATAAGCTTATACTCCTTGGTCAATAATTCAATGTAGGAATGTAATGATAGAGTGGACTATTCATATAGGTTTACCCCTAAATTATGTTAAGTCTACAACGCATTAGTTTTCCTCTACACTAGCCCTTGGGGTCTATTAATGAATCTCTAATCTAGCATTGGGAAACTATGTCCCTATCCCTTGGGGTTGATACAAGATCGCTGACCCAACTTGAGAAACTAGGTCCCTAGCCCTTGGGGTCAATATGAGATTTATGACCTGGAATTACAACCGCCTTTCCCTACCATACCTATGATTCATCATTGGATGAAGTAATAAGGGCTACAAAAATATGATCCTTATTTCAATATCCCCTTGTACTATAGATGAAATTCTATTATACCATTTATCATCATAATGCATGAATAAAAGATGTTTGTGAATTTTACTTGAATGATGATTTGAATGAGTATCAATGTTCTTGTTGAGATGATTCTTATTTGATGGTTGCGTATGTTTGATGAGGGTGAGATAATCAAATGAGGTATTCCTATGAGATTATTCAATGACTGATCCCTATATTGAAGTGTAGATTGATTCCATGATATAGATGATATTATGTTTGAATTCACTCTTGACCGATGCTGAGATCAAATGATATATATTACTGATTGGATATGATTGAATGATGCTTATGTGATTGCTGATATTACAATGAATGGAAATTTGATGATGATATGATATGTCTTCCTCAAAGCTCTTCTCTTTAATACACATATACTTCTTAATATAAATCTGATCTACACATCATAGTGCTACTCTTCCTCCTCTATATACTCGGAAGTAATTTCTTGCATACCCCTTTCTAATGATTTCCTCCTAAATCTTATATGCAAATTTGTATGTGTTTTTCCTCCTTATTTTTTGTTATACTCAGTCTAATACATCAGCCATATGTATTTCATTTTTAGTCCATATATCTTCTTATTTCTCCACTTTCTGAATATATATATATATATATATATATATATATATATATATATATATATATATATATATATATATATATATATATATATATATATATAACTTTTAATCTGCTTATTCCCAAATAGATATATCTCCTTATATTCTTATCTTCCTATATATGCATATGCAGCTCTAAATCTATTCTCCTTATATTCTTTTTTTTCCCCATCTAAATGCCAAACACCAAACTATATATGTCCTCATATTCTTGTGAAGGGATATGCCCCTTTCAAAGGGGACATCTCTCCACATAATTGCACCTTATCAAAATTAATTGAAAGCTTTTACTAACTCAAATCACATGTTATAAGGATTCACATCATTTAGATTTGGTCACATGTTTTATTAGTTATGAATTTCACCGTATTAGATATTGTCTGCCCTTAATCGATGCATCCTTCCTTCATACGTAATCTGCTTCTAAGTAATCGTGTCTTTGTCCTTAGTAGTCTTAAACCTTTTAAGAAACCACAGCTTTGTCTTTATGTTATATTCGCTGCTTTAGAAGTATAATAAGACAAAGTCACTTTTTTATTAATTTAAGTGCTTTATATGCTTTGTTAACCGTATCACTTCATATGAAGTCGGGTCACTTTTAATATCTTTTTATAGTATTTTAATTTAATATATTATTAATCAATATATTTATATATTATATATTATATATTATATTTATATTTTATATATTATATAATTTATATTTATAATTATATGATATATATTATATTATAATTAAAATTGATAATATTATATTTGTAATTATATTTATTATTTTTAAGTATAATAAATATATTATATTCTTTAATGTTGTTATATATATATATAATATTGATTATTATAAACGGTGACTTCTCTGTCTATCATGATGTTTAAATCTTTAATTTAAACAATGCCTTTATATCGGGACATGACACAAGAGTATCTGGATCAAAAGTATTATGGGAATTCATTACAACATGTGTAATCTTTCCAGCCCACAACCATTGACATCATAACACATACAATACACACATGAACTTATGGAATGCCTTATGAGGTTAGTAAAATACTTGGTAGCTCATAGTGAACTTTATGGGTTTTTAGAGAAATCTTAAGTAAATTTAAAATCCAAGACAAAATCAAGAATGATTTGTATCATAAGAAACTATGCTTTGATATTTTTTTGATACCTATAATTGATAAAAATTATAAGGGATACCATCATTAATAACATTAGATCCTAAAACACCCACATTGGCTACCTTTGACCTTATTTATGAGTATTAATTACTATATGAACATAGAACTATCATCATCATCATCAATCTAGGGAGAAAACTTGTGTTGTTGGAATGAGGAATTTTTTCATCCCAAGAAAAGATCTCAAGGGATCACTTGAGTACATGTCCCAAATCTTTTTGAAAGGCCTCCACATTCATCCAAAAGGATGTTTGCATTGTTATAAAAAGTAAAAATATGGAACTTCCTGGATCTATGACATTTGAGGGTAAACTTGAGGAACTTGAGTATATTAACTAGAAAGTCCTAGTACAAGCAATATCTTTATGCACAATTCTTTATCCTGAAACCTAGGATGAGGTTGCCTAATTCGAGGTCTCTAAGGTGATTTATGTAAGAGTCACGAATGGACTCAAGCTCCCAGGATCACTTGCAAATTTAGAAATTAACTTTCCACAAGAGAGTAGCAAGATGATGAATTGCTTGATTGTGGTACAAATAAATTATGATATTATGATATGATACAAAAGGTACATGAGAGACCTTGCTTATATAGGCAAGGTGATGAGATAGGACTACATAGGATGATGACAAGTGTCTTAATCATAAAACATGAGACACCAAGAGATAACTATCATAGGTGTGACCCTAAGTAAACTTAAGTAAACTAGTGTGAATAGGACCTAATAGGGAAACCAGTTAGGTAATATACCCTATTCACACCAACAACCCCCTTTAAGTGCAACTTAGGGAGAATGAGAAACTATGCAAATAATGCAATGATGGATGATGGATGGGTCTTGGCTACAAGACCATGTTAGGTACCCATGTATAAAGGATCTCTCACAAACAAAGTAAAGGAGAAAAACCTGTAGGAAAAAACCCCTCTCCAAAAGAGAGAAAACAAGAAAGTGAAAGAAGGAAGGAGGACTCAACATGATTCTCCAAGGACTACTTCTGTCACCAATATACAATCAATAACCCCCATAGGAGAGAAAGAGTGAGATGTTAGATCCCCCCACAAAGAAGTAGCTCTTGTGCCAATGATGAATGTCTTAAGACAGAATACAATCCATTGCTTACAAACAACATTTCTCCCCTTGGGAAGAAACAAATCCAATGGTGGATGTAAAAGCAACTCCCATAATTTGGATAAAAAGGGAATCCAAATGAATACAACTCTAGTGACCAAATGCTCAAAAAAGATGTCTTCTCCAAATTGGAAATTGAATGTCCTATCAAAGTAGAACTAATAAAGGAAAGATATTGAGCTGCATCTAAAAACACTGAAGATGTGATGACATCACTGCCATCAAAGCCAAGAGATAAACTCTCAAATGTGTCCTCCAAATTTGAAATGTGAGACTCCACTAACAGGGATGAAATGTTTGATAAATAGGAATCCCAATGAGGTGGATCAGGAAGATTGAAATGATCCCGCTGCAAAGAATCACTAGAATCTCTTAAAGAAGCAACACTAAACTTTGAAGTAGTAACAAGTGATGGAGATATGATTTCAATAGGAGGAGAAGGAGAAGAAAGAGAAATCTTTGTGTCATCACAACAATCAAGACCTGCTAGATATTCAAGCTCCTCTTCTGTATCATCATCGAAGGGTATATTATCTGCATCATCAATGGGTAGAAGATTGTCCAAATTAGGATCATCAGGGAATGGAGAGAGACATGTGTCTCCATAGATCTCCCAAATGTTGGTCCAAAGAGTGTGTGGGCACTCAATATGTGAGATGGAACACATAGTGTCAAAATCAACACTAGAACAAATCAATCCTAGGACATGATCATTTCTAATATCCCATGCATATTTCCTCCTAGGTGTATCTAGTTCAGGGATGAGTCCATAAAGATAAGGTAAAATATTAAGGCACCTACAATGTGTTAGGATGGTTTTTTGCCAAGACTCATAATTATCGTTATTCAAGGTTACCACGGAAGGATGAATAGAAAAACCCATGATATCTCCTCAAATGACAGAGATCAAGACTCACAAGATTACCCCCCAATTTCACTCAATCATGAGACCCCCCAACAATATATGATCTTGGCACTTTATACTTAGTGCGATTACAACTACCACTAGCCAAAAATAATAAAGTGGTCTTGATCTTAGTACATTGCAAATGCCAATCTAGGCCACAAACTGAAAGTACAATTTTTATGTAGAATAAGATCAATTTGATTACATCATTGAGAAGTACATGAAAAACTATGCACTTTCAAAAAAATTGCACCCAAAAATGTTACTGTATGAGCCCAAACATAGCCTTGGAAGTTCTTAAAACAAGAACTGCTCAACAACAATTGTGAAAGTCTGCAATTTCTGGAAAAATCAAAAACTGATTGCACTACTACAAAGCCTACGAGATTATACCCCAAATAAAAAAATTGCATAGAAAAATGAGCAAATATGATTGATAATGAGGCCTCTGAAGTTTAGGTGCCAAAATGAAAACTCAAATGGAGAGGGGGGACTGAGTTAGGGAAGGAGACTGATGATGTCATGAGTATGTCAACAAATTGGTTGACAAAATATGCCTCAATTCATTTGAATATTCCCTCCAGGTGTCAAAACCACCATTGGATTTCATAAAACCACTTTTCTGTGAGCAAAACCACTGTTTGATGAAGATAAATGCTTGGAATCAATGCGTAAAAGACTTATGGGCAAAGAGGGTGGTTTTGGCCGCTAAGAAGTTGTTTTATGGTGACAATTGGGGGAATATGTTGTTGGTAAATGCTATTGTCGAGAGTTTTGTTGTCATCATTTGGGAGGATTAACTATCGAGTAGGGGATATGCTGGGGAATTGTGCCATGTGGTGCCCACATGTTGGTGGCATATAGTGTGTAGGGGTCCTGTACCCTGTGGTTCATAGGTGACACAAGTGTGTCTTGGAAAAAAATAAAAAATCAACAAAATAAAACATTTAAATAGAAAAAAATTATTTACTTGGTGGATAAAGCGAATATTTGAAGAATTTGTTGAAGATTTTGACGATGCGAGCTTGCACGGGGACTATATAATACGGACCTGTATGGTTTGTACGAAATATTTTGCGACCTAAAATCTAAACCCTAGAAAACATGGCTAAAATTTTTTTGACGCCAAAATATAGGGTATTTTATGTCAAAATTCATCTTCTAAGCCTTTTGGACTTGATGGTGGGATCCTTTTACTCAAAAATATACCCAACAAAAGCTCATGCTTGATTTTCTCCCATATTTGAGAAGAAGCTTGTAGATCTAAAGCTCTAGTACCATGTAAAAGTCACCAATGGACTCAAGCTCTTAGGATCACTTGCAAAATGAGAAATTAACCTTCCACAAGAGAGTAGCAAGAGGATGAATTGCTTGATTATGGTACAAAATGAATCATAATATTATGATATGATACAAAAAGTACATGAGAGACCTTTCTTATATCGGTAAAGTGGTGAGATAGGACTACATAGGATGATGACAAGTGTCTTAATCATATGACATGAGGCACAAAGAGATAACTATCCTAAGTGTGCCTTAAGTAAACTTAAGTAACCTAATAGGGAAACTGGTTACGTAATATACCCCGTTCACACCAACAATTTAGAATATCTTTTATTTAGGAATGATAGTCAAAGATGATGGTTGGTTGGTGTCACAAAGTAATGAGTCCAATATTTAGCAAGAGAGAAACTATGAATGTTATAGGGCTTCTTGATGATGCATGGGTGTCATTTTTGGCCCTTTGCCCTAGAAACATTCATGGGTTAGGTAGGTGATGCTATCACATCATCTCTCCAAAGATAATATATCTAAGATTTTGCTTATGTCACTTCACTTAGGTTTGAGATGGAAAAATAACAAAAGTTGACAATTTAGTGATTGAATCTCTTTTGGTTGCCAAACCCCATATGAAATCTGATGCCATAGTTGATTGAAAATATCACTACGGGTGTATGAAGGCATCATAAGCATTCACACTTAATTTGGTAAAATTTCAACCAAGAATGACTAAGAAATGACAATTAATAATGGTGGATTACTAAGCTGCTACAATCTGCGACCCATTGTTTTGGCCTTAAAACCACATATGATGTTGGATTGACCTAATTTTTTATAGGGTTTATGCATACATGATGTCCTAGACGTTTGTAGGAAAGCAAGATAGAAAAACTCTATGAAGCAGTTCAAAAATGTCTTTGTTTGTCAAAACTAGCTCTATCATAGGGATTGATCATTCTATCATGTGGACATCATGCAAAATCTGTGAATGACCTTTGAAATGACCTGATACCTGCAAGGATGCCTTTCTATCTATGATGACTTATTTTGAGTTGTGGGAAACTTCCAAAATGATACTTAAGATGAGGTCCTAAAGATCAAATGGTGACCAAAAGTCGAGGAGAAACTCTAGTATGGATCAAAATCTATGAAACAAAGTGGATGAGTTCCAAAGAACAAAAAATTGTTAACAAAAATATCCAAGAACAAGAGCTAAGAGTTATTTTGGTAATTTTCAGACAGCATATGTAGGAAAGTTCAAGGCATGACCATTGTGGTTTGGAAATAAAGTAAAGAGTTTCTTTTCAATGGATATTTTATGTTTTGTGAGGGTATCTCTTCCTTAATTGGAAATTTCATGTGGATGCCATTATTTGTGACATTCTTACTTAGTTCTTTCATTTCCATTGTTGTACATTTAAAATACATGTCATTTGAGTACCATAAAATTGTAAATATGATCTACTTAAGAAGTTTATAATAGCATAGTTTGTAATGTCCCACCCTAGTTTTTTGCCTATAACCCACAAAGTTTTCTAATTCTATCATGTAGGCATGTCATCAAACACTTTGCTGCTTGGTAGTTTTGATGTAATGCATTTATCATGCATATAGAAATATATTCCAACTAGATTTGTACAATATTGTTAAAGGGAAATGAATAGACATTTTGCCAAACATGTCATGCATAAGGAAATGAAATACCAAGACATCTCTGACCTCAATAAGCAGCTCCCAACAATATATTAATGATTTCTTTCACCAACAAGTTTGATGTTACAAGTAGCAGAAATAATGTAGCTTGAAGTATAAAGCTCTAAAGTAAATTTGCACCAAGAAGCTGCTGTCATAAAGTTTCAAACTGTTGCAACATGTCCATGGTGTTGCATGTAGCTGTGTGTACTCAGAAAACTACTTGATAGCACCTCCAAACTGTATGAAACTGCTCCCAAGAGTAATGTTTTAATGCAGCGACTTCATCTCTATACACGACATAAAGCGCTAGGCTCCTATAGGGCCACGTCCCTCCTTGGAAGCCCTCTACAGTTGCACCTAACCTGTTTACTCCAGCAATCTGGCAATCAACCACAAATTGCCCCTTAAACCTCCACGTGAGTCTTCATCCAATCAACTTCTCAACATACATCAACAAAGACTCTAAAAAAGACAAGTGATTTCTCCTTAAGTCAAAATGTGACTTCTATGTGAGGTGCGATTTGCTTTAGCACAAAATCTTCTTTCAATCCTCTCAAAACAAATATAATATTGGCACAATCTTCATTATATTTGTTTCAACTATGACCAAAACTGTACCCTCAAATCTTCTAACCGGCAAACATTCAGTACACAGGCAAGCTCTGTATGAAATTGCTCCAAATCTTCAGCATTCAACACAAGCGTGAAATCTGTGTGATTCCACCAATATTAACTAGGGAGGATCTTTCACCACCGAAGCTAATCTTCTCCAAGAGGGTTTTCATCCTCAAGAAGGCTGAGATGAACAGAGTTCAATCCCATAGAACCACAAGAGTTTCATAAGAGGAAAAATAATAATAATTTGCCTATCCAAATGAGCTCTCTAAATCTCCTTTTATACTTTTTTCCCGCTGAACTTTCTAGAAGTTATATTTTTAAATTCACTTTTAAAATACTCTATTTTCTCCCAAAGAGCCCTTTATGAAATAATAATAATAATATTTGATGTGCAAGGTCTCCTTTTTAAGTGTCCATAATTTAAAACTTTTGATTACCTTTCTAACAAGCTATTATATTAAGTTGTTTTTGAATTATTTCATAAAATTAAGCAACCTTAGTGAAATAATTAAATAAATGCTCATTAATTCACCCAAGTTGTGGAAACCAATGAAACAATATTGGAACCAAAATTTGACTATACTGGAATGTTGCATGGATTGAGGAAACTTGACTTTGGGAGGATACTAATGATGACTTTGAAGATGTATCTGATTCAAAATCAGAGGATGATGAGTTTGAGGAGGCAAGATCACTTGAATATCACAAGCCTAAGTTCTAAACAAACCATCCTTCCTATTTCTCTAACAAAGTATCCTTTGTTACATCTCATTTGTGCTCTTTAATGAACTTTTGTTATTTTCCTTGTAGCTTCTTTAGCGGTCCTCTATGCTTCATGTGGTTTCAGCCATCTAATCATGAGTCATTTGAGTAGTTAATGTGTGAACACTTCTCTTCCATTCTTATGTATCTCTTCTTTACTATTTTCCTCATGAAAGGACATCCTATTTGCAGTGAGTTATCCATGTCGAATGATTCAGATTGTTGAATCAATCACTATGGTCGCATGTAATGCATACCTTCAAGTCCATATCTTGGTGGTTGAGCCTCAACATTGATGGCACAATGTAGTTTCCACAACCTTAGGCATGAGTCAGTAGTATTTTCAAATTGTGAACAAGTTCCAGATGACGACATGATATGGCTATACTTGGGCAAAGAATAGTTCAAAGGTGAATGTTTTTAATTGTGGCCAAACAGATATGGTTTGTTAAGGATCATATAGCTAATTGGTGAGAATGCTTTTGAACTTTATTTGTGAAGCTCTATGGGCAATTATTTAATAGTGAAAACTAATAGATTGAATTTTCTGATCCATCTATGGTAGATAATCGAGACATCATAGCACAATCCTAGTACTAGATGAGCTCATTTCACAAATCCTACAATGAAAGATGAGCTACTCTATTTACCTTCATGTCATGAATGCTAACAATTTTGAGCTCATTTCACAAAACTAATCATGGTAGCAAAGGACCTAGTACTAGATGAGCTCATTTCACAATCCTACAATGAAAGATGAGCTACTCTATTTACCTTCATGTCATGAATGCTAACAATTTTGATTTTGAATATCAACTAATGTATGGCATTGTATGTGGGGAACATTCAGGCAAAAAGTTGGAATTTGGGAAAGGAAAATAGTTAAACGTAGATTATAATGTGATAATATATATTTTTGAATAGAAGAAACAATGCAAGGAACCCCAAGTGGGGTTCTAAATAATTATTTTTACTTCTGCAAGTCATTAATATGTCATGTTACTTTAGAGCCATTTTCATAGCACTTGAAAGTTTAAAGCTGCCCAAATATGGCTAAAATAGTGTAAAACTTCTAGAAAAATGAGGTTCTAGATAAAAGTTCCACTTGTCAAAAGAAATGTTGGATTTGAGGGTTATTTTCTGAAGAATAAATAAATAAGTATGCTTGCACATCCATTTCTATATATTTTGGCTAAGAGAAGTATATATCTCCATTCCACCAGCCTTTACAACACCTATTTCTTGTATGATATGTCTGCAAGCTACAAATGGCTAATATCACTGGATAAACCCTAGTCTGGCCTTAATGAGTAAAGATGAGAGTAAAGTGTCATATGTAATCTCTTTAATGATTGAAATTATTCATATGTGCACCATAAATTGCTAAGTTCAAATTTACGGCTTTATAACTGAGGCTGTGATTATTGTAGTCTGCAGTCTCCATCCATCTTTATTTAGTAGACCTATGTGAAATAAAATTTGAGGGTTTTGTTCTATAGAGATTTATCATTGGACTTGGGGCAGAAAAGCAAGTAGCTGATTGTAGTGAATTGTTCCAAAAATAATGGAATAATCCTAGTTGAAATCTGTAAACTACTGCAACTGTTTAACAAGCATGTCTTGTTTTCTTTGTTGCTAAACATAACATTGCATTTATTTTTTGGTTGACTGTCCATTCTCCCTATTTATACTAAGAGGATCTGTTATATGGCTCATCAAAATTTTCAATAGTTCGGCTGAAGAATGGTGGGGCAAAACTTAAGCATGCACCTGCTACAGTTGGATACCATTGGCATCCCTCATTTAGCTACGATCAGCTTCCCATGCGGATTGAGCAGGTCATATCTATCTCTTATATAGATTTTTCTTTATTCTCATGTTTTATGCATTGATTTTCACAAATACTTTTGCAACTGGCTAGACATTGCAAATAAAATTCTCAATTGCTCCAAAATGACATTTTCTAAAGGACAACTGCTGAGAGGTGAGGAATATCATCCATTATGAGGATGATCATGTTTTATTTTTTTACCAATGTAAGAATGAAAAATAAAAAAGAAAACATTCTAATATGGACTCAGGGTTAGTTATTTCAAAAGCATTCATTAGCACAAACATTAACTGTAATGAATGACATTGTAAAAAGTAAATAGACAAGGAGCAGTTTCCTGATTACGTTTGCTACTGTTATCTCTCAAACAATCTTTTTAACTAGTTAGTTTTTCCAACATGATAAGTATTATAGATTGACTCCTCCTGATACTTAAAATGGCAAAATACAAAGTGTAAGAACCCTTGCTAAATCTGATCTAAATTTTTTATTTTGTTTCTTTGTTTTCAATGGTTTTTATGAGTTTTCAATGTGGGAATGCATTTGCTATGTTATGATGCCAATATAGAACCATTTTCATATGAAATATGAAATATCAACAGACTAATGAACTGAAAACATACATCAGAGATCTGATATAACTCAGAATAGCAGGGTTTTCTTATTTCAAATTAAAGATTTGAATAAGGAAATTGTTTACAACATACCCGATTGGGTTACACCTCTTCTTGGCACAAAATGAAACCTTACATGACAAATAGAAGACTGATTTGGATGTCTGTTGTTCACACTGATATTTGATTTGAAAATGCTGATGAAGACAATGTTGGACAACTCTAAAATAGGCCACAAACACCTCCCAAAGGTTAGCGCTAGTTCCTCAATGTAGCCGCTCAAACCCTAGGTGCTAAAGGATGGATAGTAAATGCCAATGGAATGATAAATATGCCTCAAAATTTTGCTCTGTCTAATAAAAAATGTTTGATACAAATTTTTGATGTAAACAATGGCTAAAAACCTTCATTCATGTGCCATGATTCTCCTCCTATGATGAGCACTAGTCTTCAAATGATGTTAGAAACCCTAGGCGGTGAGCATAGATGTCTTTCTCCTCCAAACAAGCCCATGATCTGCCTATATAACTACCTAGATCTGCAAATTGCTCTCAATGATGTCAAATGATGTTCAAATCCTGGCGGCCAACATTAGGGAAACTCATATCTACCCTAAAAAACTCAACAATTCCATCATAAACCATGCAATATCAATGCCAAATCCTTCTCAAATGACCTACAATTGATTATCCTTGAATCTCCATCATATCAAATTAACATTTTGGCACAATTCAAACCCTAGCTATCATAAACCTACAGAAATGATTTGTCCTTATAGCTCCAAACAAATGCAAAAACCTACAAATATGTCCAATGGTAAACCCCATATAGATTTATCTCTCAAAATGGAGTGGGTTTTCGTCCAAACCACTAATTTTCTAAGGGTTTTCATCCTCAGAAAATAGGCTAAAACAAAGTTGCAGCTCAAAGAGAAAATCTCCAATATTAAATGACAAATACACAATCATGAAAAATGACCTCCAAATGCCTTTTTTATAATCCACAAGTTGAGTGCTCAAATGTGCCATAGTTTGTTTTGATTTCATGTCCACCTCCAAAATAAAATAATATTTTATTCTAATTTTCCCATCTTCAATTGGGATGTCCAAGTCAAGGAATAAAATATTATTTTATTTTTCTCTTCTCCAAGTGGGATGCCACCCTTGGCATTAAAATATTAATATTTTATTTTTATTTTCTCTTTATTATTCCCACTTTCCATCCTCCAAGTGGGTCGCTCCACTCCAAGGCAAATTATTTAATTAATTTTGACCTCACCATAATTACCACAAAATTACTCGAAGTCATAATCCAATTTCGTTTTGCCAAAGAAAAATAGTTAAATGCATGATTTAACTACTCAAGGTATTCCCTTGCTTCTTCAACCTAGCCTATGAGAACAAAATAGGCTAGCTGACACATGGTGGGTGATCACTTGAAAAAAGAGAACATTATAGTCCTCCTTCCTAAAATTACTTGCCCTCAAGCAATTGCAAACCTATATCCTGTGAAACACTATCAAACAACAAGTATCTCCATTCAACCAAATGTCTTGTGATCACTCTACTCCTCCACCTGTGGCTGCATCTCTCAAGAAGAATATGAAGAGTGATGTACAAAGTGAGCTCCAGTGGCAAAACTAGTCATACACACTCAAACTCAACTTGGTCCCATCCTCCAAACTCTAAAATCCTGCTCCTCCTATGTGTGTTATGTATGTGTAGTTTTAGGAACAAGGATGTAATGCTCTCAACCACAAGTACCCATATCTCCGTGTCTCCAAAGTTTCCACCATCTATGAGTGCTAAGTCCAACAAGGACCAAACACTATACCAACTCAAAGCCCTAAAGAATGCCATGCCTGTCAACAAGTAATGAAGAGCATGAAATCGAGAATATGACCACATGTCTCCAAGCCTCCACTACTCCACTCTGATGTAATCATCACCAATCCAAGAGATGCCAAGCAACTCATCATGATCCAAATGAAGTGATCTGCCAAGCATGCCACCACCAGGATCCCAACCATCACACTATCACATCCATCAAAAATGAGGAGATAGAAGTGTCTCAAAGAGCTATCAACATCAAACAACTCTCCAACTCCTAATGATCTCCCATGTATGTGCAAAACACTCATCATAGGTGCATGAAAAAACATATTAGCCCATCCTAGGCTACTGATGTAGGTCAGAACAACAACCTCCCAACTAAGAATCAAACCTATGTGGATGCAAAAAGTGCCTCTAATGACATAAGATGATAGTACCTCATCATTATGCCAACCTCCAATGATGAAGAGATGATCCATGTCTCTCCCAAACATCCAATCAGCCGTTGTCCTCCAAGTACTCCTAACAATCTAGAACAGTCATCTCTCATCAAAGCATGAAGTAGTGACCCATGAATTGGGGCTGGAACATCAATGCCCTCATGCTCACATCCTTACCAAGCATCACAGTCCAACTGATACACAAACATATGCAACTCGAAACCAAGTATCATGACAATATTTCCATACCTAGGATCATAGATTAGCTAAAATTGTACTCCTCCAAGTCCATGCTAATCAAAAATAATTGCCTCTATGACATGTACCATAAATCTTGAAAGTAGGGCAGCCTCATACTCTACCAAAGAGTCATCAACATGATAGGATTGTATCTCATCACAAGTCAACTCCTTAAGCTCTCCATGAATGACCAAAGGCTCATCTAAATCTAAATCACTTATGTCCCCCTCTACATGTGTAGGTATAACACTAGTGGCTGATCCACCAAATGTATGTTCAACTATCCCATCCTCATCTATGATTTGAGCCTTCAATGGGTCCTCTGAAAGAGGTAATTCATGAACCTCATGATGTAAACTAGGTATACACGTAGAATATGTTGAATCATACCTCTTCTCTTGTTCACACAAATCTGCATGTTCTTCTTGCTTGCTCACCTCAAAAGGCTTATCCCTTGCATGCTAAACCTCTACACATTCTTCCCTTGGAAGAAATAATGATCTAAGGTGTGACTCCTTTTGTTGTCTTGCATGATCAAGCTGATTGCAACGTCTCTTGACCTCCTGTAAGTGATGTCTTTCTTGGGCAGCCAACAACTTTGCGTTCCTAACTCCTTGTGACCATCCATCACACCTATCATGTGTCTTCTTCACATCCTCCATGGTATGATGTACAAAATCAAAATCTTTATGGCTTGACTCTTCAACACACTCTTCATGCTTAACAATCAAATCTTGAGTGTCAACATTGGGGAATTCCACAACACCATTATCCTCATGCAAAGGGGCTACTAATTCATGATTATGCAAGTAAATATGACTGTTGTCATAAAACAAAAAAATAGAACTGTTGTCATACCCTTGTGTGATGTCCTCAAGCATCTCAAACACTTCTTCCTTTGTCGAATGCTCTCTCACAAGTGCAGATCCAAAAGGTGACTCCAACTAAAAATCACATGCCTCTAACTTGAACCAAGCCTCCATCCTCTTGGTTGTCATGCCCATAGGTGTGCCATTGTTGATGGCCTTCAAAATGATTTTCTTGCCATTTGATGTGAATTAAAGCTCCATTTTGTTGAAATCTTGGATGTATCTCCAAAGAGACTTTAGCCATTGAATCCCTAAGACAATTTCGGTCTCTCCAATGCCAACAAGATAAAACTCATCCTCAAATGTATAGCTGTCCAATTAAATGCTCAACTGGGAGAACTTGCTCATACAACTCATCTTGAATCCATCCGCCAATAAAACACTAAATCTAGGGAATTCCTCTGCTTGTAGTCCATTCTTGACTACAAATCCCTCATCAATGAAATTATGTGTAGTTCGACTATCAACCAAACAAGATACTATTTGTCCTTTCACAATGCCTCTTATTTTAAAAGGATAATGCTTAGGAACACCCGAAATGAAAGCTATTGTACCTTGTGTGTCATCAAGCTCCTCTTGTCACTCCTCCTTGTCTCCTTCTGAGATAGTGTCTAGAATCTCCTCATCCACATCAGAAGTAACCTCAATGTAATATGCTTTGCCTTTCCCAAGGCATCTATGACGGGCTCCCATGGCTCTTTGCATGAAAAACAAAGTTTCTTCCTCCTTGATTCTTTCTTAACTTCATAATCCATCTTAGGAGGTGTATACCTAGGCTGATTAAAAATTTTCTAATTTGATTTAGATCCCTTAAATCTTTTCTTTTGTGGCTGAAATGAAGGAGGTGTTGTCTCAAGATCAAGTGCTAGATGAATTGCATCCTATAGAGTGTTAGGCTTATGAGCCTTGACCAAACCCTTCAACTTATCATTCAAACATTCTACAAACAACATTGTCACTCTTTTTTCTATCATATCAGGAACCATAACAACAACCTTTTGGAACTCATTGATGTAGGAATCCACATGCCCAATTTGTTTCATTTGTGCCAACTCTCTATAATAGACTTCTACATCTTTCCTATCAAACCTAGCAATGAGTTTATTTGTAAACTCCTCATAAAAATGAATCATTGCATGGTTTTGTGTCACAAGACCATGATGCCACCAATCATATGCTACTCTCTCTAGATGCATGGTTACAATTTGAATTGCATCCTTTTTCGACATTGGTTTGAGTGTCAAGAATGTGTCCAATTTGTGTATCCAAGCACAGGTTGTACTCTTACCACTACCATCAAAGTTAGGAAGATGGATTTTGTTCAATGTTTTCTTGTACTCCTTGTGTTGCTTCTTGGGTCTTCTTTCTTGTTTGCCTTTCTTCTTATCCCTTTTCTAATTCATATATTGATTCAAAGTGAGTGCATTTCTAACCTCTTGTGGAAGTGTATGGTACTCATCATAGGCAACCATCACATCATCAGTTATGTATGTATCTTCTTCCTCTTCGGATGTCTCTTCTTCTCCCCTTTGCATAAATGTAGGATGAAGTGGCCTATTTGGAACACTAGTAGCTGTTATACCTACATTATTATTCATTGTATTGTTGTCCTCTTCTAGAGTAGGTTGATTTGCCCTCATTTGACCAATGGTTGCAAGTAGTTGTTGTGTTTGCATGAAAGTTTACATCATTTGCTATTGTTGTTGGGCAATGGTATTCAATATATTTTCCATGTTTGGCTGCTCAAGTCTCCTATGACTTTCATTTCCATTACTACCTCTATCTCTTTCCATCTCAACCTGTTGTGTACTTACAAAAGGAGTGTCTTCTCCTTGAATTTCCAGTTGTCCTGCTCTTCTTCGAAAGTAATACTTCTGTGAGCCTTCTCCTTATTGCATATGATCAACTTAAACCCTCCAGGTTGGCAAGATGCTTGGCTCTAATACCACTGTAAGAATATTTGCTAAAATCTGATCCAAATTTATGATTCTGAACTGAGTTTTCTAATTTTGTTTCTTGTTTGTTTTCAATGGTTTTTATGAGTTTTCAATGTGGGAATGCATTTTCTATGTGATGATGCCAATATAGAACCATTTTCACATGAAATATCAACAAACTAATGAACTAAAAAGCATACATCAAAGACCTTATATAACTCAGAATAGTAGGGTTTTATTAGTTCAAATCAAAGATTTGAATAAGGAAATTGTTTACAACATACCCAATTGGGTTACACCTCTTCTTGGCACAAAATGAAACCTTACATGACAAATAGAAGACTGATTTGGATGTTTGTTGTCCACATTGATATCTGATTTGAAAATGTTGATGATACAATGCTGGACAACTCCAAAATAGGCCACAAACACCTCCCAAAGGTTAGTGCTAGTTCCTCAATGTAGCTACTCAAACCCTAGGTACCAAAGGATGGATAGTAGACACCAATGGGATGGTAAATATGCCTCAAAACTCTGCTCTACCAAATCAAAAATGTCTGATGCAAATTTTTGATGTAAACAATGACTGAAAACCTTCATTCATGTGCCATGATTCTCCTACTATGATGAGCACTAGTCTTCAAATGATGTTAGAAACCCTAGGCGATGAGCATAGATGTCTTTCTCCTCCAAACAAGCCCACAATCTACCTATATAACCACCCAGATATGCAAATTGCTCTCAATGATGTCAAATGATGTTCAAACCCTACTGACCAACATTAGGGAAACTCAGGTCTGCCCTAAAAAACTCAACGATTCTATCATAAACCATGCAATATCAATGCCAAATCCTTCTCAAATTACCTACAATTGATTATCCTTGAATCTCCATCATATCAAATTAACATTTTGGCACAAATCATGTTAATTTGTTTTTCAAACCCTAGTTGTCATAAACTTGCAAAAATGATTTGTCCTTATAGCTCCAAACAAATGCAAAAACTTGCAAATATGTCCAATGGTAAACCCCATATGGATTTACCTCTCAAAGTGGAGTGGTTTTCATCCAAACCACTAATTTTCTAATTATTTTCGTCCTCAGAAAATAGGCTAAAACAAAGTTGTAGCTCAAAGAGAAAATCTCCAATATCAAATGACAAATACACAATCATGAAAAATGACCTCCAAATGTCTTTTTTATAATCCACAAGTTGAGCACCCAAATTTGCCATAGTTTATTTTGATTTCATGTCCACCTCCATAATAAAACAATATTTTAATTTAATTTTCCCATCTTCTATTGGGACGTCCAAGTCAAGGAATAATATATTATTTTATTTTCTTCTTCTCCAAGTGGGATGCCACCCTTGGCATTAAAATATTAATATTTTATTTTTATTTTCTATTTATTTTTCCCACTTTCCATCCTCCAAGTGGGTCACTCCACTCCAAGGCAAATTATTTAATTAATTTTGACTTCACAATAATTACCACAAAATTACTCCAAGTCATAATCCAACTTCGTTTTTCCAAGGAAAAATAGTTAAATGCATGATTTAACTACTCAAGGTATTCCCTTGCTTCTTCGACCTAGCTTACGAGAAGAAAATAGGCTAGCCAACACATGGTAGGTGATCACTTAGAAAAAGGGGATATTACACAAAGATATGGCAAAAGAATTAGGAATGTCCTTTGAGTGCAGTGGATGGCCATCAACAAACATGTCCATAAAGGAACACTGTTTGATGTTAATTGTTGGTCTCATTGGGATACTATGGATCACTAATTTTTAGTGTTCCAAGTTGATGTGCCCCTGGATCTAAGTGACATTCTGAATGTCCCAGGGACTTGAGGACAGGAGACTTCTTGGTGTCCCCTAGTTGTCCCCCACATTAGATGCATAAAAATCAACACAAAAAAAAAAAAAAAAAAAAACATTCTAGAACAAATAGAACCCAAAAAGGGGAGCCCAACAAGGCCCCCCAACTCAAAAAACTTTTAAAACCCATGACCATTGCTATTTTGCATTCACCAAAAGAGAAGAGGAAGAGGGAAAGAGAGGAAGAGGAGTAGTTTCTTAGAAAAATTAGATGATGACTCCAATTTTTGAGCTTGTTCCTCAATTGACCTATGTACTATGCATGATGCAACATTTCCTTTTTTGGCATCTCTCAATATAAAACATGTTTTGTATCATGTCTATGATTATTGGTTTATCAGATGGATTATGGAATTAGTGAATTATTATTGTACTTGCTCTTTAGAATTTTAGCTTCGTTTGGTTTGTTATGCTATTTTTAGGTTTTTTTGATTTATCTATATTTTAAAATTTCAAATACTAATTTTATATATTGTTTGAATAATAGTTTGTAAACTCTCTGAGTACTCTTCAAGTCGCTGAGTACTCACAAGATTTTTTGCTCTGCGAGTACTCATAAGATTTACTCTTTGAGTTTTTTTGCTGAGTATTTGGAAAAACTCAATTTTTTGGTGAGTGCTCGTCAAGACTCACCAAAAACTTGGTGAGTTTTTCCAAATACTTGACTTGTTGCATCAACAATACATCAAAATTGCAGAAAAAACACTCCGAAACTCTATTTTTTTGGCATTATAAGCATTGTTTTTTGCCTTTTTAAAAAATTATGAAAATGGTGTGCGCCATGAAGGTCTGTGTGGTTCTGAAGGTCTTCATTTGGGCACTACCCCTCAACCCCACTAGGGGTGTTCCCCCAAACCCCCAACCAAACTCATTTGGTACATTTTCTAGCTACATTTTGCATAAAAAATACATTTTTTTCAAAAATTTAAGTGTTTTTAAGTTGTGAAGTTTTGTCAAGTTTTTTCCAAGTACTCTCTGAGTCAATTTTTTTTGGCTTGCTGAGTACTCTCTGAGTTTGAGTTTTTGAACTATGGTTTGAATAGTTGTTCCCCTACCATCCCTATTGTCCCCAAAATTCAAACATTTTTTTTGTAATGGCCACCCTAGTTTTTTTTCCATAGTTCCACACAAAGAGGAAGATGCAATAGTTAAGTTCTTCCACACTCTTCTGATCACCTAGATCCCTATGTGTGTAAGGTGAGAGCATACAAGTGCTTCCGAGTTGGCATTTCAAATCAACCTGCAATAATAACAACTTCCACTTATTCAATGGGCATCTACTTATGTAGTGGGCATCCACTTAATCGTGGGAATCACCACTTATTTAGTGGAGGAAAACTAAAAGTAAAGTTAGGCACATTCACTTATTCAGTGGGAAGCCATTAACAATTAACCACTTATTCGGTGGGGTGAGAAATGAGCAGAAAATAACTACTCCACTGGTGGTAATACCATCCAGGGTTACATTCATGAACAATATTGCTTTAATCCATCATTCTAGCTAATCATATAATTTTGAAATATAATTTCAAGCTACTAATACAACTAAATCAGAACTATATATGTTCAAAAATCATCAAATTGCATAAGGGAAATCATATACCAATGCTTGTCATTGATAGAAGATGTTATGATCACTGTAGAAGTTGCCCTAACTGTTGGTATTGGTCTAAACTGAAGATAATCACACTGTTACTCTATTGCAACACCTAGAAACACCTCCAAAAACATTGAAACTGTTGTCCACACACCCTAAACTACCACAACCGGTCATATTACTGAAATGACACATTCAAACTCAACCTGCACTACCCCTATCAAACTAAAAGCACAAAACTATAGCCTAGAATTAATGATCAGAATTGTACCTTGCTGGTGCAACGAGTACAATAGGTCAAAATCCCACCAAAATGGTCATAACTCCTCCAAAACCTAAAACCTCCTCTCCAAAACAATAGCAAGGCATTCCTATAGGCTAAGCGTCAGTATTTCTATGGTAGAAGATAACTCCCAAAAGGAGCACTTCACTTTGCTAGCTCCCATGTACCTTTCGCTTGGTACGACACCCTTGGAAGGTATGGCTCCTCACAAATAATTACCCAACTCCCTTTAACATGTATAATCAACATTATTTTGTCTTTAGTGGTAGCTACAAGACAAAATCACTCCTAGTCATAAGTATTTTCATGAATCCCATGCATATTTTGCATTAGAATATTGTACGGATTGCCATGAAGTGGTACGGCTTGCAACTGATTTGTACGACTAGTTTGGGGTCATTGCCATTTCATTTGCAATCTATAGAAATCCATCAACCTTCACACCAAGATTAATAATCTTAAAAAAAAACTCAAAAAACATCAAAATTTCTCAAACCTAGTTTACTGTAAAATGACTCCATTGAAGCTCCTTGTGATTTTTGAATTAAAATCACCAGATATTCTAGCTAGGGTTGGTCTTCCACAATTGAAACTAGAAGGAGAATGAGGGATGCAACCTCACAGGACAAAGGCTGGTAGCTCTTCACAGAAATTCATATCAGAAAATGCATAAACTCCCCTAAGCATTCAAAACTCCAATTTATAACTTCTCGTGCATGCCAAGGATAAATAAAATATAATATTGCATTATGGGCTTCATGTGTATTTATTTCCCACGAAAGTGGGCACTCACTTTGGAGAATAAAATAATCTTTTTTCCACCAAGCACTCAACACTAGAAAAGAACATCTTTTAAAATAATTTAAGTTGCCAACTTTAAAATAAAAAGTTAAACCAAAGACAACTTTATTTTAATTATTTTAAAAGTCAATTATGTTAAAATGACCTAGTTATCCTTCGGGAAATTCATGAAAACAAGGCTAACTATGATTAAGTTAATTATCGATAGAAAGGGGACATTACAATTTTGTTGTACCCTCATCACCACATCACATCGTCCCCAAAACTTGGAGAAACACTGTTAATTTAGTACACTAACTAAATCATCATCCATGTCAATCCTAAAAAATGTAATATAGTCCATAGTTATGCTAGTCCATATGCTTTTGATAATGGATACTTTGGCCCATAGACTAATTTGCCCATTGTAAAACCTGGTTTTGGATAACCAGGGTTGCATGTACATATGGTATGTATTGATGATATCTTCTTGCATATGTATACTTTACAGGGGTGATTTTGCACTAAGATGCATGTACAAGAAAATCTATGATTTTGCTAGGTCATGCTATTTTGATCAAAATTGAACAATGTTTACACTATTTATTTATGACATAAATACTAATTACAAAGTTACAACTTGATATGAACATTAAGACCAGTTAATAAAATGAGTATAGTAGATGGAAAACAAATACAAAGGCCTAGCTTAGGATCCACGAAGTATAGTGACATTACAAGTTGGGTAATAGCCACTCTTTGTCCCTCATGCAAACAATCATCTTGCATCTGTGATGCCTCACAACTTCATGTTTAGCATATCAAAATCAGAACTCGTTATCCCTAAAAAATTTCTAAGGGGAGACTTCCCTTATCTAACTATTTGTGAGAAAGTACAATTGTGAAATTTAATGCTTTATGCACATGTTTACAACCAATTTGTTGTGAGATATTACATTTGTAAACATTCAAAACTAAACATTAAATAGAAGATAAAGTAGCATTCTTGAAGGATTAGTGATATAAATCCTTCTTCTATGCCAAATTTGTGTAAATTAAAAGAGTTCACCTAGAATAGCTTAGACTAATACTCCATGGGAACGATACTTGGAAGTATTTCAATTTACATACTTATCATGTTTGAGAACAGTGGTCTAGTTAGCTTATTTTACTAAAATTTAACTATCCATTCTGGATCACTACTATGATTTTTGATACAATTATACAAGCACATATTTTGATAGAATTGTAAGCAAAGAAATTGATGCACGGTATCTAAAAAACTAAAAGTATTTAATGTCATGAAATCTTGTGTGGAGGCTAATCAAGATAACATAAAAAAGTAAACTCACATTACCCACTAGACCTCATATGCCAAAGATCCATCTGCAAGAAGTGGATCTTGACCTTGCTTTTCATACTCCTAAATTATTGCCTTGTGATTTAAAATCTAGAACTTCCATGGCCCAACCATCATCATTATCTAGAATGCATGGGCTAGTGACATTTAGCTCTATTCTTGGAGATTTAGAGTTCCAAGGTGGATGGTCACGTATACGGAGGCATTAAGCAATGGGCTTAGCCATGTTGAGGATTGTGGTTGTTAGTATGATTCTTTTGAAGCTGGTGCAATAGATTAGGAAGACTATTGGTAGTGAGACTTTGTTCTAGGGTGCTATGGGTTCTTCATGTAGTTGCTCTTCCCACTCCTTCAGTTTTTAGGATTGCCTTATAGAGTCTTCTAGTGGGATCTAGGTTATTTTACATGGAGTGTTTCCCTAGTAAACAATAATCTTTAAAAGATGTTCAAGCTCCATTGCCACTTTTCCTAATTTACATTGAACTTGCTTGTAGAAATTCACAAACACTCAACTTTGTCAACCCATGTAGATTCCTTGGGACACATTTGTAGATAGAAAAGAATAGAATTTTGATGCTTCATAGCAGATAGGTTATTTTACATGGAGTGTTTCCCTAGTAAACAATAATCTTCCAAAGATGTTCAAACTCCATTGCCACTTTTCCTTATTGACATCAAACTTACTTGTAGAAATTTACAAACACTCAACTTTGTCAACCCATGTAGACTCCTTGGGACAAGTTTACATATAGAAAAGAACATAATTTTGATGCTTCATAGCAGATATAATTTTTGTGGCTTTAGATATTTAGTTGTTGCACCCCTACGAAATTCTATGTTCATACTTACCTTCTACTCATTTGTTGTCAAATTGATTATCGTTTGTGTGTTAATCCAAGTTTATTGTGGTCTCCTTGATCAATTTGCAAGATCATCTTGTCGTGGTTTATGTGTTTCAACTCACGCTTTTGTAGGTTAATGATGATTGCCACAAGTTTGGTAAGAAGCAAATGATGATGTTTGAGATAGTGTCAAAGGCATCAATGAAGGGGAAAGAATAGAAAGTTGGCATACATGAGTCATTTTCTCCTCCTTAGCTTAAGTCATCTAAAGTTCTTCTTAAGTCATGGCAAACCAACAACACAGGATAAAAAATTTGTTTGGAAAGTGGCTTATGTGACTGAAATTCCTCTTAAGTCGTCAAGAAAGTGGTGACAATATTGTCAATCATCGTCTAAATCTTCACCAAGGATCTTAAACATGGTTTAAGGATAGACAAACTTTGCTGAGCTACAAGGGAAAAGTGGCATAAGTTAGTGAAACTTTTGCTTAGGACAACAAAAAATGGCTAAAGTGATCCAAACTTCCACCGGACTCAAGTAGCCAAAAGTTTCGCCTTGGTTGAAGAGAGGAAAACTTCCTCTTTTGGCAATTAGTGACTTAATCTTTGCCCACAAAGTGGCTCAAGTGATTTAGGTGTGTGCAAGTAGTGGTTAGGTCACTCCAAACTTCAACATCCCATCAAAATCTTGGTATAAGTCTTCAAAAGTTTCACTTCTGGCTTAAGTTGTATGAAATTTTGCTTAAGATTAAAAGTTGGCATTAATAGACTGAAATTTGACCTAAGTTTTAAGTGATAAAAAGTTGTGCCATTGATGTCACGCTTTGGCCAAAACCTCACTTGGCATAAGGAAAGGTAGCATATATGGCCCATACATACTTGTAAGAGGGCTAAACCATCTAATTCATTCACAAAAGATGAAAACATGGTTAAAGTGGTCCAAAATTCCACTTGGCAACAACAAAAAAGTGGTTAACTTGTCATTGGTGTGCACCTAGAGTGTTTCAACCACTTAATTCTTCTTCCAAACATAAAAACGTGGTTAAGTCATTGTAAAACTCTACCCAAATCATGATAAAAGGCATAAACATGTCATGAATGTGAGTCTAGGATTTGAACATCTGTCATGCAACGATTTCATTGAAGATGTGCTATCTACAACAATGCTCTATATCATAATTGCAAACCTACAACAGTGCTTTCACCATTTCAACTACCATTGAAGAAAGTTCATTATCATATTATTTTGTAGTAGATTTACTGTGTCTAGGATTTCAAAGATAATTTTAGTCATCATTTTGATGAGTTTGTGAATAGTTGGTAGCAGTATAACGGTGATCTTATTGAGCTTTCAATAAAGTATTATTATATCAGTAGTGTGTAATAGTGGTACATTGAGATACAAATTTGGACTAATAAGGAGGGTTTTTCTTTGGCTTTGACAAAGCTGCACATCCTCGAAAATCTAGAATTTTACATGTGCTAAGTGCTTAAGATTTAGTCCTTATATTGTTGTTTTATCATCATCTCAACAAGCTTATATACAAATATCAACATATATGGTCAAAGTTGAATGCTACAATTTTAGAACACTCAAAATGATATATTTTTAGATAGGATTTTAGGGTGAAAACATCAACTAAAGGAAGGTTTTGTCATTCTAGAGATCCAACCATGGCTTTTCAACTTTGTCAAAACCTTAGGCAATGGTTGTCACATTTTTCAAATTTGTCACAGTGCTTAAGGTTTCAATATTTGATAGGAGGATTCATTAGTTTCGGTTCTATAAGATGCTACCCCAAATTTTTTCCCAAATAGGTTGAACAAAGATAACCAATGTTAGCACAATTAAAACTCCTCTACACTTCTAATCACCAAGATCCCAATTGGACGAGGTGAGAGCATATTGTGCTTTGGATTACAATTTAAAGCAAGGTGAAATCAAATAAACATTCATCTGCATATGCAGGCATCCATTTATGCAGTGGGAATACTCCACTTGTTCAGTGGGTGAAACCAAAATGGAAAGACTCTTTCTCCACACTGGCGGTAAACCATCCAGGGGTACTTTTAGTGAATTGCATTAACATTACATTGAACCAAACAATGATATTCATTCATGTATGATAAGGACTTGATGATTCATTCCTTGTAGGATCAAGAAAGATAGTCTTTACCAAATCAAAATATCATCAAAGAATGTATGAAGTCTTTGCTACTCCAAGATGATCTTATTTCCAATTCTGAAACTGTGACAAATCAGTCACTTCTGAGTTTGTAAGGCTGCCTGTAGCATAACAATCTTACATATAAAGCACACAAATAACAACATTCAATTACAACTACCTTCACTTATGAACACAGTTAACACCACATCTGATTGAAAGACTATCATAAATAAATCAGACTGTTGCTGCATCAGAACCCTATGTTTTGATATACTACCCTTCACAGTATGGAGACTTAAAATGAGGTGACTCATAGATGTGCCATATACCTTTGTCGCTCTAGCATCTAAGAGACTTAACAAGTAATCCTTAAAGGTTCAATGCACAAAACACTTACAAAGATCAAAGAATAGTGATAAAGACCCCATACGCAGACTGGTATGACACTCTATGTTGGTACGGATTGTTACTAGACCACAATGTTCTACCCACTCAAATATTCGTTGAGATTATATGCACTAAAATTCCACATGACAATTAGAACTCCTTATATACTCACTTAACAAGTTATGCAAATTATATAATGATATTGCCTTCCCATGAATCGTAAGGCCTTGAAATGTACGGTTGTATACTAAAAATTAGACTCTGCTTTAAATCACATAGAATGTCCTTGAAAAGAGTCGCATGGGCAGTAGAAAGATACTACAAAAAGATTCAATCAAAAGATTGCTCCATTATTTTAATATTTAGATTTCATCAAGTTGAAGGGTATGACTTCAGGATGTACGGATATCAGCAAATAATCCTCCACATGTATTAAAACTCAACCAAAACACTTCAAATTGATCTCAAAATGGGAGTCCAGTGATTAAAATTATATTACAATCATGAATGCTTACACAAGATTCTTCAATAACTTCTGATCTAAATCAACCTAGTCAAGCATGTACGGACATCACAGTACATAAATCCTCCAAACAATTTCTAATGCACATAATAAACATATCAAATAGTCTTAATGAGGGCATCTATAGCATATAATGACAATGCAACAAGGTTTTCTTTCAAATTCATCAATATTATTTTCTAATGCCAATCATACCATTTCAGATGGTACGACACCATGGCATTGTACATCACATGGAAATACATTCAACAATACAAGATATGAATCCAATCCACACACTAGAACCTCAAAACTACATTCTAACTATACAGAAAGGGAATGCAAAGCATATCACAACAAGATCAACTCCATTGAAACCACCTTTACCAGCTAGGGTAGATATCTCACTACCAAAACTGATCTTCTTCAAGTGGGTTTCCGCCCACAAAAAGGAAGAAAAATGGAAGAACACGCAGGTTCAATCCAACATAGTAACAATACAAATCCAAGCATGCCCCCCAAATGATCTCTCCATCAGCTTATAAAGGCAATTTGGGAGTTACAAACTCCACTTTCTTGAAAATATAATCTTTTTTCTCCTCAACTTTATAAAGTTCTCCTATTTCAAAGTGGTGTTCACTTTAATAATAAGTCTAGGAGAAAAATATAAATATGTCCTCATCCCACACTTAAGTCACCTTATACAATACAACATTATAACTTAAGTGCAACAAAAATATAAATAACTTGATTAATTATCAATTTTCCTTAATTTACCAAAATTGATAATTAAATATTTACTCCAAGGATTTGGAATGAGGATAAGTGGCTCCAGGACAACTAGGTTAAAAATGGGAACATTACAGGTTCAAAGATTGCTACAAAATCATAGAAGATGCTCATGTGTAAATTGTTATATCCGATAGTGGCTATTTCTAATGTTCTATTTGTGGGTGATAGATGAAGGCCTATTTTTAGGTTGTATTAGTTAAGTTGTACTTTATTAGCTGTTTTAGGATATATTTGCTTAAAGTTCTTTTCTTTCTAGTATTTTTGTAGTTTTTGTAGAGGTTAGCTTTAAAACTTTTTTTTAGGATATTTAATTATTATTTTCAAATTCTTAAAAGTTATTCATTGTAACCTATCTTAAAAGTTATTCATTGTAACCTATAAATAAGTGCCTTGGGCACAAGACATGGATAATAGTAGTTTATGGTACACTTATGCTAAAGAAACTAATATTCAAGTTGGAGTTATTGTGGAACCTGTGTTTATAATTTAATGAATCGACAAGTAAATATCTTCTTTGATCTAAAAATTTAGCTCAACTATTATCTTCTCAGATTCTTCAAGGCTTCGTACTAACTCTACATTGGATTCATTGTTCTCTTGAAGTTGTAGCTTTAATTTTAGGTTCTCCTTTCCAAGCCTCTTGATCTCACTATAGGTATAATGAAGTTCCTCCTCAAGATCCATTTCTTCATCATCTTCATCATAATCTTCTTCTGAATCTTTTTCTTCTCTTCTTTTGTCTTCACTTTTGACCTGCACACATTCAAAAGCATAATGATCAATTTTACCACAGTTAAAACATTTATACTTACCTTTGTACATGTCGGATCCTTCTTTGAGCTTTCTATCAAAATGGGCTTCCTTTGTATTTGATTCATCGCTGGAGCTATAACTTGATTCATGCTTTTTATTCCTCCCCCTACTAACAAATATTTAAGGTGCTTGTGTGATAAGTGGGTCCCCATGCCTTGTAATTATTACCAACATATATGAGGAAAATTATCATTAGTGTAATCACTTTTCATGGAATTCATCTTGAGATGGCTTTAACATACACAGATTAAATCCAACAATAATTTATAATCTAGTTAGTTTTTTTGTTTGACAATTTATAGGAACATGAGGTATGTTTGCATGTAGCCTATTATATGAAGGATTTGATGATTCCAAAGGCAGCTAGTGTCAATTATAAGGGAATAATTGTTGAATTAGCTTCTTAGTTGTCTAATGAAAACTTGAGGCCAAATATGAAAGTTTGGGAGATTTTGTAGTGTGAGGTTTTGATGTTTTTTTGAGAAAGTTGAATTTTTTTTAATGATCTATTTTGAATTTTCAAAAGGAGGATTAGTTGGGGGGTAGTAGGGAAGTCTTCAGACTTATTGTTGTTGATATCATTGAAGTGGGGGCTAGTAGATTCTTAATTGATTTGAACCATGTTGACTTGTCTATTAAAATCGTGCATTTGTTGTAGTTTTTTATGATAGTTATTTACATCTAGGTGTTGTGTTTGAGCATGCATGTAATGTGTTCATGATTGTATGGTGCGATATTGTTTATGCATGAGTTATTGTTGGGTTCTTTCACCAGTAACCTATTAGCAATGCCATGTTTGTTGAAAGCCAAATCACTAACACAAAAGCATGATCATCTACCTCTCATTAGCGTGACTTATCTTCTAGTTGAAAGCTCAAACTCTAAATTTTACCCCATTAAGTGTTGAAGGTCCATTAAGGTGTGGTACGACAATAGATTAGATTAGGAAGCCACATATAAACATCTTGGTGCCTTTCTTTTCATGCAAGGACTCAATCCTTGTTTTGGCTTTTGAACCGAGTAGGTCTTGAGGAACAATGGGAAAGTCATGGGAGGTAGGAATTTATTACATTATTAGTAAATATATATCATGGAATCTACTTAATAACATTACTAGTTAGCCCGCCGATGAGGGCGTGGTTCAGTGGTTAAGTCACTCGGTTGTAGTGGCCGCCACCAAAGTTCAAACCCCCGCTGGGCCAATGAGCTTGCAGGCTTTACGCCTTTGCTGGGCCAATAAGCTTGCGGGTTTGAAGTGTTCTTGCTAGGGGATGAGGTCCCCCATGTTGTGGCCTCACCGGTTCATTGCTCTGGGCAAAAGCATTCGTGTGGAGCCGGAGGGCGTGTCGCACCAGCGTCGCCGGTCATGTTAAAAAGTTTACCAGGCGCATTTTTTTTTAAAAAAAAAACATTACTAGTTAGCCCAAGTCCAACCTTACTATGTAACATCCACGTTCTAAAAACATAGTAAAAACCTTAAATTTACCAAAAAGTAACTCAACAAGGTAAAAATGAGATAGAGAAAAATTGTCTTTTTATTCCACAAATAATCAAATAACTATATTACAAGATTTCTTTTACATTATACCATAAACCATAATGTCTTTCTCATTTATAATGTTTTACAATTGTAAATCAATTACATATACAAATTTTGGAATAAATACTGCTTCTGAATATCTAACATCTTTATCACAAGTCCCGACATGTTTCCCACTTAGAGAGAGAGCATCTTTCTAGTGATTTCCATGTTCTAAAAACATAGTAAAAACCTTAAATTTACCATAAAGTAACTCAACAAGGTAAAAATGAGATAGAGAAAATTTTTCTTTTTATTCCACAAATAATCAAGTAACTATATTACAAGATTTCTTTTACATTATACCATAAACCATAATGTATTTCTCATTTATAATGTTTCACAATTGTAAATCAATTACATATACAAATTTTGGAATAAATATTACTTTTGAATATCTGACATCTTTATCACAAGTCCTGGCATGTTTCCTGCTTGGAGAGAGAGCATCTTTCCAGTGATTTACCTCCAAGCACAGACCGGCGGTCTCCCACACATCTTCCACATAGGAAGTGGCCCTACCCTTCTCGAGAGATATAGACCAAAGGTGACCAATGGTAATGTGTCATTCCTGAGTACTTAGTGTTGTATTCTACTCAACTCTATCAACCATACAACCCTAGATACCCTCTAGCTAAGTATGATTTCCGATAGGATGAGCAATCCGAATACAGTGAACCGACAATGCATGCAGAAAATGAATGCATTACTTTGGCCAAAGTTTTTAATTTCAATAATGTTCATTAGAACATAGTCGTTGTGTTCACCCACCCCTACTCGACTTGGATATTGTCTTATTCTTGCAGTTTATAACTCTTATGAACCTTATTCATGCCTTAGTTTAAACTAAGAGTCACATAATAATACCTTATGACTTGAGTAAGTCTATATGACTTAACCATTCAATTGATTGATAGTTGATTCTAGGGTTACCCCAATAATCCTTGTTAATATGATATAACCATATCCTATATCTAGGAGTTCTAGAATCGATAATAACCCTTGATTAACTTAATCAAAGTTAACAATACTATAATTTTCAAATAATAATGTCTCCTATACAAAGGAATCATTAAATAACCTTGATAACAAACATAACCCAGTATAAATATCCCTACTAGGTCTTTCTCTAGTATACTTATCCTACTCCATTTTATTGGATCTCTTTATGTATAATAAAGACAATTAGTCTGAAATGGAAATCTCATGAAACCCTATTCCATTTTCCCTAGTGACTCTAAGTTACTACCATTTGACATGATACAAAAGTTTACTAACAAATTGAATAAGTCTGAAACTCTTGGTTAAATAACATTATTTGACATACCTATATAAATAACCTTTACAAGACAAATGTTAAATCATTCTAACCTTATTACTATATGGTTCAATATGAAAACATGGTTTATCCATTCGAGAGCATATGATTAAATCTCAATCTCTTAATAGACTGACTTCAAAACCTAAATCTATATGAAGACTATCTACTCAAGCTCACGACTATACACTTATCTTTCATTCAATGGTGTGGTATATTCGACAATTTAAAATCACTAAGAAGGTAGTCGACCCCATCTACCTAAAACAATTTACTTACTGGTATGACAAGTTTTTAACCAATAACATTCAATGTCTCCATCGACTATAAGTAAACAGTTCAGAGAAGGTTTACATAAATGTTAACTAAACTATCTTACGTTGATACTTAATAGTCTTTGACTGTCTCAACACAAAATGTAGAAAGTTAATCCCTATTGGTGGACTCATATAGTCACCTTCATCACTAAGTTAAACAGTCTTAAATTTTCTATTCGTTTACATCATGGATTTCTAATACAAGCACTAAGGAATACCTGGAATATACAGACTTGAACCAGCTGAGATGGTGATCGATTATAGAGTTGACGCCTTTGGACTATGAATGCACCTAAGTCACAGCTACTGTATTCTAATTTGACACCTTCTGTTCTCCTTCTGTATCCTCTACAAGTTCTAAAACCCTTTTGCTTAAAATGAAACAACCACGACTCATTTAAGTCGTTGGTCATAAAGACAGAGGAACAACTCCTACTGAGTCGCCTCACCTCCCTCCTCCTCTACATTCGATTACAAATTCCTAACAGTCTATCCCTAAAAATAAAACTGAAGTCCATTTTAGAAGCGTACATCCCACATGTCGATGGGAATTACTGCTCCACGACTCGACGATTGTGGCAGTTTAAAGACCACAGTTCACCTTCTAAGATGTGACCGACACCTCTCTAAAACACAATTGATCATTAAATGATTCTCAATGAGTGGTTCATTCTACCACCAACACTATTGAGGACTCTTCTACAATTAAGCCTTCGGCTTACTTCAATATTAAACCATCGACTCAATGGAAAGTATTCTCCTCATTTGGTGCTAAGGCATCAATATATAATAAATATTGATTACATCAATTATAATTATCATAACATCACCTATTGCATTGGATATATATAGTTTATTCAATAATAAGATATTATTAAACCAAGGTTTATGGATATTATGATTGGGTTGAGCTTGTCTCCCCATCATAATCCATTGACGATAATTGTATATCAATGACTTCGATGAAAACATCTTATCATTTATGAATCATTTATAACACGTCAAATATCTTAATAGTTGTAATAAGACTATCATTTGATGACAAAAACATTGTGATATTTACGTTAAATGTAAATAGTTATAATCAATCTCAAACGATGTTGTTAACGACTTATAAAAATTTGAAACAATATCGACTACCTGTTGATTGAGTTTAGAAGTAAACTAACAAGACAAAGCTTACCTCTCATGACACCACAGTTCACATTTTTATTAAACACTTTATACTCAGTTTGGCAAATAAATCACTCATAACCTGAGGTCTATCTCTCTCTCCTAGAAAGATACTCTCTCTCTTTTCCCCGAGAGTCATCTGATAACCTGTAATCCTTTTTCACTTGTCATCAAACAATATATGATCAGTGCATCATTATTCAATTAATTTCAACTAATAAATCAAACATTAAATCACTAATAACATAATTATTTCTATGATTCCAATAAATGACATTCAATAAAATCCATGTTTTTTCTTGTCATCAATCTAAACATCATAATCAATTTACTTATATCCAAGTAAAAAGTAAAAGTATAGCAAGACAAAAATTGGGGATGTGACATATCCTTTCCCTAAAGATTCATTGTCCTCGATGATAAAGGTATCAAAAGTAACTAAAAAAACAAGTTCATTGTTTTCCACTAGCAACATTATTAAATAAATGAGGAAACTTTGGATAGAATTCATGGTAATCCTCCAATGTAGCATTTTCCTCAGTATATTGGTCCCATTGGGCCTTGCATTGCAAGACCTCTCTATTACGCAAGCAAAGCTTGCGCATTTCTAACACCTTGAGTGGCTCGATCGTGACCATCCCTAGGTCTTGCATCTATAAAGAATTCAAAGTCAAAATATGATTATTACCTGCAACATATTTCTTCAAATAAGACACATGAAAAACATTGTGCATTCTAGATAAAACTGGTGGTAGAGCAATTCTGTAGGCAACCGGATTGACTACTTCAAGCACTTCAAAGGGTCCCACATATCGAGGGGCCAACTTGGAAGATTTACCAAACTTAATAGAACTCTTCCGAGGTTTAACTCTTAAAAGAACTTTTTCTCCAATAGAAAATTGCCTTGGAACATGCTTTGCATTCACATAGCTCTTTTGCCTATCATTGGTTTCTGCCAATCTTTTTCTGATTAGCTTAACTTTCTCTTCCATTTCAGCTAGCATCTCTAGCCCGATGCTAATCCTATTCTCTAGCTTATCCTAGCTTATAGGAGTTCGACATCTTCTTCCATACAATACTTCAAATGGCACTATCTTAATAGCAGAATGATAGGAATTGTTATAAGAAAATTCCACAAGTGGTAAGTATTCTTCCCACTTATATTGTTGATCCATACAATACATTCACAACAAATCTTCCAAGACTTGGTTAACTCTCTCAGTTTACCCATCAGTTTCAGGATAGTAAGTTGTACTCACATTAAGTTTAGTCCCTAGCATAGAAAACAAAGTTTTCCAAAACCTTGATGTTATACGCACATCTCTATCCGAGATAATCTTTTCAAGAAAACCATGCAATCTAAACACCTCTTGCACAAATTTACGAGCTAACATAGGTGCTCCATCAGTCAAATTCCCTGGTATGAAATGTGCTACCTTTTGTGAGCTTATCAACCACCATTGAAATTGCATCATGTCTATTTCTTGACATAGGAAGAATTTGAACAAAATCCATACTTCTAACTTGTCATTTCCACTCTGGTACAACATGTGGATATAACAATCTTGCGGGGTGATGATGCTCTACTTTTACCCTTTGGCATTCTAAACAACTTGCTACAAATCTTGCAGCATCATTCTTCATTGTTCTCCAGAAATAAAGAGGTTTAACATCTACTAGAAGTTTGGTCACTCCTGGATGTCCTGAATACGGTGCAGTATGAACTTCTTTCCATATTAAATCCCTCAATCCAGTTAAATCAGGTACATAAATTCTATCTTTATACCTCAATAGTCCATCTGACTCAAACAGAAAACCATCATACCTTGGATCTTTAGGATTATCTTTCAGAGCCTGCTTAACCTACTCATAAAACTCGTTACCAGACAAATTTTGCAATACCAAATCCTTGAAATTTCCATGAATAGAAATAATAGAAGCTATATGTCTTCTACGACTCAAGGCATCAACTACTCTATTCTCTTTTCCTTTGATGTAGTTTATCTCAAAGTCATAGTCAGATATCAATTCTAACCATCTCCTTTGTCGTGCATTCAAATGTGGTTGTGAGAAAATATACTTAAGACTTTGATGATCTGATTTAAGTACAAAAGTCTTTCCCAACAGATAATGTCTCCAGATCTGTAAGGCATGAGTTACTGCTATCAATTCCAGATCATGCGGCACATAATTTTTCTCATAGGATTTTAATTTTCTAGATTCATATGCTATAACTCTTCCATCGTGCATAAGCACTCCTCCTAATCCTTCTCCTGAGGCATCTGTAATTACCTCAAATTGTCCTTCGGGGTCAGGAACTTTCAAGATTGGAGTTGTAGTTAACTTTTCCTTTAAGAGATCAAATGCTTCCTGACATTTGTCTGTCCATTCAAATCTCTTTCCTTTCCTCTGCAAGGAAGTGATTGGACTAGTAATACTGGAGAAATTTAGAACAAACTTTCTATAATAGCCTGCCAGGCCCATGAAACTATGCACCTCATGTATGTTTGTTGGTACAGGCCAATCCCGAATAGCTGAGATTTTTGTAGGATCAATAGATATTCCATTAGTTGATATGATATGACCTAAGTATTGAACCTCCTTCTGAAAGAATGTGCACTTAGATAGCTTCCCAAATAACTTATGTTCTCTTAACCTCTATAGAACTATTTGCAAGTGTCGATGATGTTCTTCCTCATTCTTAGCATAAATGAGTATATCATCCAGAAATACTAAAACAAACTTATCCAAACAATCTCTTAATATACTATTCATGAGATTCATGAATGCAGTAGGAGCATTTGTCAAACTAAATGGTAACACTGTGAACTCATAGTGTCCATATCTAGTTCTAAAAGCTGTCTTATGAATATCTTCATCCTTTAGTCTTAACTGATGATATCCTGATCACAAATCAATCTTTGAAAACACAATAGCTTCACGCATCTGATCAAAAAGATCATCAATACATGGTAAAGGATATTTGTTCTTTACCATTGCTTTATTAAGCATACAATAATCTATACCAAACGAAGGGTTCCATCTTCTTAACAAAAATAACCGGTGCACCCCAGGGTGAAACATTGGGTTTGATTAAACCTTTTGCCAACAATTCTTGTAATTGTGCTTTCAATTCCATTCACTCAGTTGTCGTCATACGATAGGGTGCTTTTGATATAGGCTCAGATCCTGGTTTAATATCAATAGCAAAATCAAACACCTTCTTGGGAGGTAATCCCAGAAGTTCTTCTGGAAACACATCCTGAAATTCTTGAAGAAAAGGATACTTTTCCCCAAAAGATAAACTAGGGTTTTCTACCCCTTCCTCCACTTGTTCCATTTTGACTATGAACAACTAACACCCTTTCCTTCTAGCCCTTTTTAATTGCTTAGCAGAGATAGTCTTGATTTTAACTTCTCTTTGAATCCCTTGGAATTAGGTCAGATTTCCCAAATCATCTAAGCATTCAACTGTTTTTGAAAAACAACCAATCTTAGCTCTATGTTTCCATAACCAATTCATTCCTGGGATCACATCATAGGAACCTAAGGGGGCTACATACAGATTTACTTCAGTTGTGAAACTAGGAAGGTCAACTTTGGCTTCAAACAAACATTGCTCTACCTGAGGCTTAGATTGGTTAGCATATTCTACTGACCAAGGTTTAGACATGTAACCAACTTTTCTAGAAAATTTACTTAAAATTCTAGGAGAAACAAAATTTTCAATGGCTCTTGTATCAATCAAAATAGATATGGGGACTCCAAACAAAGTACCTATCATCTCAATGGGTGTGATTTGATACTCTGCTTGACGATTGTTGAGAGATGCATGAATCCTTTGCTGGAATGCTTCTTGTTGAGTAGGTAGTGTAGTACCTCTTTTTTGACCATTTTGATTCTTATTAGGGCAACGATTTGCATAATGGTCGCCCCCAAAAGTAAAGCATCCTCCAATGGGTCCTTTCTTATCTAAAGTCTTCCCATTGTTATCCTCATTTCTTTTATAGTTGCCATTATTTTTCTCATTGCCAGATCCACCTTTGTTCTTTTGAGGTCCTTTATCTTTTCTCTTGTTATCATAACTCTTTTCATATCTATTCTTATAGGGTTAATTGTTAGGAGTTCCATTAAACCTCTTGCGGCTTCTATCACAATAAGCCGAGATGGATTTCAGCTTTTTCTCTTGCTTGATTGCCTTCTCATACACTTGATCCATTGTAGTGGGACCATGTACATCCACTTCACCACCAATTTGAGCATTTAAGCCCATGATAAATTTTCTAATCCTGAATCTCTCATCCTTTTGATACTGTGGAACATACTTCAGGAGTCGAGTGAATTTTTCCCCATATTCTACCACTGTCATATCTCCTTATCGAAGATTCTAAAAATCAGTAAGTTTCTGATCAAAATAGAGTTGCAGTAGCCACCTCTTACAAAAGAGTTCTGTGAACTCATCCCAAGTTACCCTTAGAGAGCTTAAATTTAATTCCATCTTTTTATTCATCCACCAAGTGGACGCTTCTCCTACCAGTTGGAATGCTCCCCATACTACCTTGGTCACCTCTGAGTAATTTCTTATCTTGAAGTACTTTTCCATCTCTATTAACCAAGCTTCTGCAACATCTCTGGCTTTTGTCCCATCAAATTTTGGTGGAACAACCTTCTTCATATCCTTTGAAAGCTCCGAGGTCAATCTATCCCTTGCCTCTTTATGAGGTTCGGTACTCTTACTTTTATCTTCATGATTTTCTCCACTTTCATTGTGAGAGTTTTCACCTCCTCTCTCAGTGTTTCCTTTGTCATCCACTTTCTTCTCCAAATCACACAATCTTTTCTTGGTTTTCTCAAGCATGGTTATGATTTGGTTTGGTTTATTATTTGGTGGGTGGTTTTCCTCTTCACTTTCTCCTTAGTTAGTTCTTGTCTACACCATGTTTATCGATTTCTCACACCTGAGAATATTGATTTATCCATTAGTTGTAGATTATAGTGTAACCCATTAAATCTCAACATAATACTCAATTTAAACATTAGTTTGGCACAAAAACAACTCTCTTTATTTATTTCATTTCAAAAGTAAAGAGTTTTCTTCTTTAATACAAGATATGACTTCAAAAGTCATGCTCAAGAGGAGTATATCCATCAGACTCATTTTCAGATACATATTCTCGAGGTATATAATCCTCTGACTTGCTATCGGACCTAACTTCTATGATCTCAACAGTTGTGGGTATGCGGGGATCTCACCTAACCAAAGTTATTTCCTCATCTTTAACCCTTTCCAAGTACTCCTTTCTCACTCGCTTGATTCGAGTTAAGGCAGTCACTAGAGTTTCGGTATCACTCAACCAAATATCATTCTTGTCATTGGTTCCCTCAAAGGTTCTGATAATGACCTCACATTCTCTTTTAGCTTTAAGGAAGCATTGGCTCGAATTAATAGACTTTCTTGTTGTCTTCTTAAAATGTACCATCCTGGCATAGAAATTTTCAAACATTAGCTAACCGCATAATGTTGACTACAGGCATGCATTGTCGATTCACTGTATTCGGATTGCTCATCCTATCAAAAATCATACTTAGCTAGAGGGTATCTAGGGTTGTATGGTTGATAGAGTTTAGTAGAATACAACACTAAGTACTCAGGAATGGCAGATTACCATTGGTCACCTTTGGTCTATATCTCTCAAGAAGGGTAGGGCCACTTCCTATGTGGAAGATGTGTGGGAGACCGTTGGTCTGTGGTTGGAGTTAAATCATTGGAAAGATGCTCTCTCTCCAAGCAGGAAACATGCCAGGACTTGTGATAAAGATGTCAGATATTCAGAAGCAGCATTTATTCCAAAATTTGTATATGTAATTGATTTACAATTGTAAAACATTATAAATGAGAAAGACATTATGGTTTATGGTATAATGTAAAAGAAATCTTGTAATATAGTTACTTGATTATTTGTGGAATAAAAAGAAAAATTTTCTCTATCTCATTTTTACCTTGTTGAGTTACTTTATGGTAAATTTAAGGTTTTTATTATGTTTTCAGAATGCGGATGTTACATACTAGGTGTCCTAAGTCTAGATATCAAAAATTGCTACCCTTGAGGAACTGATTAGGTTGCTTGGCTTTGGTTATTCCTTTTTTTCCTTAGATGCACCCTTATGTCCATGCCTCTCCCTTTTAATCTTTCCCTCAATAGACAATCTTGTTTCCAAGTCTCTCCCATGTTCTTTTCATCATTTTCCTTATCTCTTTTAAGGCATTCTACAAATTTACGTAATGAGGTTACTTGAATATATCCGCATCTTTCAATTTCAAGGTGCCCTCTCAACCATTTCTCAATCTTGCAATGTTTTTTTTTACTTTAATTGGGATCTTCCTTTGCACAAGTTTGGAATATTGAACTTCCTCATGTCTACTTGTTTTTCCTCATAACTATTTGCACTTCTTTTTGCTTCCTTCCTTGGCCTTCTAGACCTAGACAATGCTTGAGCCCTTTCGCTATCCATACTGGTCCTAGAACCAACCTCTTGAGAGCTATTTTTTCATTTACATATAGGTACACTTTAGACTCATTTATGTATGCTAGAATTACATTTTTCCATGTAGTCTTGCACCATTAGGGCATCATAGGAACTTCTTGCCCTAGGCACAAGAAAATTTAAACACGTGGATGCATTGTTTTCAAAGAAAGGAAGTCAAGTGACATATTTCAAAATTCCATTTGTCATTGAGGCATTTCTATTTATTTTTTTATATGTTTTCTTTAAGTGCCATTGTTTGGTACACTATGTGATAAGTGATGAGCTTTGAAGGAGCATATGTATACACTTGAAAATGCCCTAACATTTTGTGTTGTCAGTACATGTAGTTGCACTAACCTCTTAAATAGAGATTGGGGTGGGCAAATTTAAGTACTAGTCAAAAGATGTATGATGGATCATTATTGCCTTAGTCACCCCTTAGTGCCCTTTTTCTCTTTTGACTCTCTCCCCTATATTCCCTCATACTGTTTTCATCCCCCCCCCCCCTTAAAACTTAGAAATCCCTTTAGGCCTCCTTAGACCCTTCCATTTTCCTTCTTGAACCTAAGATTTGTTTGGTCGACATCATCAACAAGGCCAATGATATGCGACATACATTAAAACCTAAGCATCCAACTAACATCAATAGTTAAGCCAATGAGGAACAAATATGTTATATTCATCATCCAATGTGATGGTGATGTCAACTATTTTGTTATGTGTTTTGAAGAACCCTTGTTTATAGGCTTCTAAATTCTATTTTTGAAGGTAAAAATCAACAATATTCTCTAGTCACACTCACTTTTGTCCATATCCTCTTAGGGGACTCTTAGAGGATTATGGGAAGGAATACATCACCAAGACAAGTTGGACACAAGGACCTTTGAAGATTCGCCTTTGATGTATGCCAATTCACTAGGGTCCTTCCCTATGGTCTACTAGGGATTCTTCTATACTTTCACTTGCAACTACTTCTCAAGTGCTTAAGCCAAGGGGGAGGTTAATGCTCCCACAAGTCAACCCTAGGTATGCATCTATTTATCCTACCTCTTTCATTTACATAGGTGTGATTTCTCATTTTATTATTTGTTGCATGTCATCTAGCATGTCTATCCTTTAAATTATTGTCTTACATTTATCTTGCGATTTACCTTGTTGTCCAACTTGTTATCCTATATATATTGTGCTTATATTGTGTCTACTAGGAGAGGTCTTATACTGTGTACATAGGTTGATATTATTAGAGACCTCATCTTTGTGTATACATAATGCAAAGTTTATTGGCTCTCTAAAGAGAATTTGTAAATAGGTACCTTATGAATGGCTACATAATATAGGTATAATTTTATGATTGTATCCCTTGTTTTGTATGGTCCATATTGATTATTATTGATACATGTCCTTTTGTGTGCTTCAAATTTTCTTTGATAAGATTTCTACGACACTAACCAAGAGTTCTTCTCTACTCCCATGAAAATAAAAATGAATTGTGTTATTCCAAAGAAACTGTTTTAATTTTTTAATTTTTATTTTTCAAAAATATAGATATAAATATTATTCAGACATATCACACAAATAAAGGATTTAAATTACCAATGGACTCCAATATGAATTATCTAAGATTCTATGGAATGCTTAGACGAAGCTATAAATATGATTTTGTTTCTTTGAGGACTGCTATTTTGTTCACTATGTTCTTCTTCTTCTTTTACTTATTAAAAGTAATATTTTTCTCTTCTTTGTGGAACCATTCTTCATTTAGCTTCATGGATATTGTATGTTCATTCTTTAACTACTAGCCAAGACATTAGTTCAAAAGACTTGACATGGGATATGGCTAATTTCTTATTATGAAAAGTATGAATTAAATAAAATGATGATATGAATTTGACTTGGAATTGTAGGAGAAGCAACGAGGTCGAAGTGTCGCACTTTTCTATCACAAAACACCCTATCAATAGTGTGTGTTATATGATACAAATAACCCCCATACATCAAATGCTATGGTTCCTTCTCACATTAGGTGGTATTTTGAATGAGAAGACTCTTGCACCACTTATTAAAATTTTGGTGGCTTCAAGACAACCACAGCTTGCAGAGGCATTGGTCTTACCACTTCTCAATCGATATACCATTCGGGCAACAAATGAGGTAATTAAACAGTTGAAATGAAAAGAAAACTTACGTTCATTGTAAGCATTTTGTTATAGTTGGGACATTAAAGTTTTATAATGAATGGTAAGGGTGATTAATTCGTGGAGCCATATGAGGTTCTTATTATTGTCATTTTGCATGTTTAAATTTAATATAGTTGAAATCAAATGCAAAAAAAGAAGCCTCCATGACATCTTAATTGATTGACATTTTTATATGTGTTCCAATGCAAGAGGAAAGTGAATTTATGTTTAGAGGTTGAGAATTCTACTTTCATATTCTAAAACATAGGAGATCATTTATGGGCATATTACTTTGAATTTATTGGAACCCTATTTTTTTTTTTTGGATATAATAGTAAGATTTATGTGAATTCTTCTATTGCAAACTTTAGACACTGCCTAGTAATATGAGATTCTTAAACTTTTTAAAACTCACTTCAATTCACAAAAGTGCAGTTTTGACTTAGTTAAGCTCTCTAGTTTCATACTAAAGTTTTTGTTGGTTCAAGAATTGGATAGATTGTATGTACCATAGTAGGCAAAGTTGGACTTGGATCAAGCACAACAACATGGACAAAAAATCTTCTCTAACTCATCTCTAACTTGGTAGCAAGACACAAATTCATGTCAAACTAGCTAATAAATAGCAAATTGTAAACTGACTACTTAATTACACTTAGTATATAGATTTTTTTTTGCTTATATGAACAATTCACTTAACAACTCTCAAGAGTATGAAAATCCATTGATTATGACATCTATGGAATGAGTTACATGAAAGATACACAAAGAGTAAGAGGAAAGATATTGTCACTCTCCACACCACTAAAAGTCAAGTACACTCTAAAAAATCTATTGGTGAATTGTATTTAATCAAAAATAATTTTCCCTTGTCAACAAGCTATCCAAGTGTAATAATAGGTAAATAAGTTCAAATGATGTTCCTTTTCTTTTTGTTTTGCTTTCATTTGGGGGAAGCCAAGTCAATATTGAGTCTTTATAGACTCATTAAATTTTAGGGAGATAGTGTCATGTTCAATCCCATTTAATGCCAACTCTCACTAGGCTTATTGAGCATTAATGATGCAATATAACACCACACTACCCAATAAGACTTGTCTAAGAAATAAATTGACTTGGAATCACGAGTCTTTGGTGTTGAAATATAGGCAAAATGACACAATGAGACTATTAACAATGTAGTGTTTTAAATTTGATAAAACATGTGATAAGACAATAAACTTTAACAATGAAACAACGAATAAGAAAGTAGAAATCAACAAACACATAAAATTATATGCATAACATCATATGTATGTGGTGACATTAGATGTACATGGAGAAACCCTTGTGACAAAAAACTCCTCCACCAAAGAGACTCAATTTTAAATTAATCCTTAAAAAAAATAGATCAGTACAATTTGTTTATCCCTCCAATCTGATAGGATAAGCATACTTGCAAAGGACCATATGAGTCCACTATCCCATGCCTCCAATATATAGAAAATAGGAAACTAGAAACCACAAATGATTTCCCAAAACTAAGACCCAAAACCATTAGCAAGAGCAAAAATCTAACGCCCCTATAGTCATGATCAAACCTCTAAGAGTAGTATGTAACCCCTCTTACACCACTTACGCATCTTAAACCTTTCTTATGAGTCATAGATGTCATAGATTCTATCATAATGATCAAATTGACCAAGATCCCAATCCTAGGCTTTCCATGAGGGCATTGATTATCTTTTCATAGCACCAAATATGGAAGATCTTCTTACAACTCCCAATTCTTGATGATTTTTGTGTAACTTCCCCATTTAATGTCTTACATAATAATCAATTTATATCAAATAATAAATAAATAATAAATGGAGCCCCCTCCCTTAGATGGGCATCCATTTTTGTCCATTCTATGATGTTTGGAAACTAGACATTATTTATCATCTACATAATTAAATACAATTTGTAAGATGGGATTTGTAAGGTGAAAGAAAATTCCTAATCCTAACATTCTCCTACTTGACATTTGCATTGCAAGGACAAGGGGAAACTAAAAAATAAATTAAGTATTAGAAGAGGCGAGTCTTGTGTTTCTTTGCACCAATTGAATTTCTCTGTTCTCGTTGACTTAGTGAGAGAATTTGCAACATTAACCAAGGTGTCAATCTTTTGTATTATGACTCTATCACCCTCAACCATTCCATAAAAAAAGAGATACTGAACATCAATATGTTTCATATGAGCATCATACATTAGGTGTTGTGTCAAACAAGTATGGCACTGATTGTTGCATATGACACTGACTTGTATGCAATCAAAGTCAAGGCATGAACACAATCTCTGTAACCACACTACCTCCATACAAGCATGTGCATCCATCTACTTTGCTTTTACAGCAGACAACACAATCACATTCCACCCTTGCCCTTGCCTTAATTCCTTCCCTTGGCTATTTAATAGGGCCTCAGGCCTATTGGTTTAGGTTGGGTTGAGGAGGGAGAGCCGTATAAAAGTGGGGGGCCCTCACCTTATCTATAGTAGGGTGTTTGAATCATTAGGTCAGGTGAATAAGGGTGCATAATGACCCATCCTCTCTTTGGCCTTTGCTAGATCCAGATACTATGACAAACACTTCAAAATACCTAGGTATACCCAAGGGTTTTTATTATGGTTTCAACATGCCACAAAGGTTCACTACGACCCTTGACTCTAAGTTCTCTCTCTCTCAAATGGTTCTCATCCTTCATCAAAATAGAGTTCAAACCAATTGCTAATCTATTTGTTGCTTACTCATCCAATTGATAATTCATCCAAACAAAGTAAATACATAACTGCTTGTGAACCTTTTGTTATCCAAATCACCTACCCAATTTGAATCAACAAAGCCCTATTGATCAAGCAACTCACCTACATCATTGGTCCTATGAAATCAAATACAATAATCAGAAGTCCCTTGCAAATATATGAAAACCCTTTTCACATAAGTTGAATGCTCTTTACCAAATTTAAACATAAACTTGCTAAGGATTCCCACTATTTGGGCAATGTCTAGTCTTGTGCAAACCATAGCATATAGTCAATAGAAATAGATACTAAAGAGAATCTCGGTGAACAAGGAAATGAGAAGAGGCAAAATATTATGATAGTTCCAAGTCCAACTATCTCCATTTCCACCTCAAAGGAATTATTTCTAGTAGGCACCCCTTCTATTGTTAGTCTGACTGACACAGCAATGGCTAATCTTCAGCCTCGAACAATTAGAAATGTCCGAGAAACATTGCAACTACTCCTTTTCCATTCAAGCATTAGATTGTATCCGTAGTCCCAAGTTTTGATTACAAAGTTGAGTTTAACAAGAAAGTAGAAAAATCTAAAAGGCACAAGAAGTATGTGCTAGAGAGTACAACTACTATAACTTCAAAGCTTGCAACAATTAGGGTATTTTCTACATATGACACAAATACAAAAACCATGTAGTACATGATTGTTTTGCCCAAAGTTCAAAATAAACTAGAGGATCAGATGCATCGCTTTGACTATGAGGTGAGCACCATCCAAGTGGATTTTTTTGGAATGAAAAATCATGACAAAATTAATGTATCAAAAAACAATAATGAAGTGGTACACACATCATTGCTTAAAGGAGAGAGAGATAGAAATAGGTTGCAGAATCAAATGCAAAAGTTACAAGCAGACCTGACAAATGAGAAAACACAGAGGAAAGCAATACGTAACAAGAGCAATAAATTAGAGAAAAGGATAAAAAAAATTGCCTCTACATCTACAAGTAATGTGAATGAATAAACAAAGGTGGAATTGAATGAATTGAAGCAAAGGTTAGATGAAAGCATGAAGAATTATGATAATGAAACAGACAATTACAATAAAACTTGATGGAAGCCAATGCCTTAGCAAAAACATTACAAGTCAAACTAGACAAACAAAAAGAATAAGTATAATTGTGGGAACATAAAATGGAGGAAGAGAAAAACACTAAAAAATTATTGTTGGAGTTGAAAAAAGTAGAAAATGAATTAAAGTCTTCCCAAAATAGAGTATACAAATTTTAAAGAAACACAATGATACATATAAAAGGTAAGGTTGGGGGGGGGATAATAAGAGGATTGATGATGTCTGCGCATTCTGTGGGCTTATGAAAAATTCACGTCGGGAAATTTTCTAAACTTGTCGGTTGTTTTCATGCCGAGAAATTTTCTAAACTCGTCGGTTGTTGTCACGCTGGGAAAAAAAAGTCAGATGAAGTCTCATTCAGTTTAAATGTCCCCCTCCAGGTTGACGATTGAATAGTCCTTGGCCATTCAATTTCCCTTCTCCCATTTTCTGAAATTTCAGGACCAATATACAAGTTCTCCTTCCAATCCCCTGTGCAAATCAAAATACCAAATAAAATACTCTCAATGAAACATTGATGAGAGATAACTTTCCAAAACCTAAAAAGAAATTTCTAACCTTGCGATTGCATGGAGGGGTCAAGCACTTCAGCCTGAAATGGAGTATAACCTCGATGATTTTCATTCCACACAAGTTTCATCTTCTTTTTTTGCGGAAGCGCAAAGAAACGTCGACTTTGTTCAAATACTTGATCAAACAACTTTTGTTGGATTCCATGATTGATCACATAAAAAATTTGATGTAGGCCTGAATTTCAATTAATTCATCATTGTACAGATAAATTTTGCACCAAAAAAGTAGATCAAACCCCCAAAACCAAAGCAGATGCAAAATCCCAGCATGTAATGTAAAAAATTATGAAAAAGAAAGAAAAAACCAAGAAGATTTAAGCTTACCTTGCAAATTTGTACTGCAATTGCTTGGAGGTCAGGGTTGGAGAGATCGATGCATGCAAGTGGACAATCCGTTGATGACATTTTCGGTTCCCTCACTTTCTCTTACTTATTTCTAGATTTCTCCTGATTTATTAATACTCCAACAAAATCCTCCATTACCAGTGCATCTAATGGATACGTTTCTAACCACAGGAAAGGGCCCCCCAAAAAAACTAGAAAATGTACAGAAGTGGGTCCCTCCTAGCTAAAATTAGTAGCATGCCTAATGACACGTAGATGACTTGTTTTCCTTCTCCCATTTTCCATCGCCTTCTCCGTCGTTGCTGACAGCTGTTCATCAGGCTTTTTCCCATCATTCCTTTTCTCAACCCTAATTAGCTAATAGGCTTTTAGTGTTTCTTTGGTGCCACAATTGCCAGAAATGTTGTCTGACGCTGTACAAAAAATCACATAGTTAAAAAATTAATGCAGAAAAAAATCATATCAGAAAAAGTCTCACGTCGTTTAAATGTCCCCCGCTGGATCTACTGGGAATTTTTTTTTTTCAAAGGAAAGGGAAAATGGTTGAAAGCAAATGAGTCAGGCAAGCATAAAATTGATATCACCGTGGTTGACATTCCACCATATTATGGATTGCTCTTATTAAGACAATGGGCTGCAATGGTAGGAGGGAATGTCCAGTTAGATTTATCATATGCCACAATACCAGTGGGAGGCAAAGAGATCAAGCGGTGTAGGGAGCCAAGATATGAGAACATCATAGAACGCTTGGATCAAAATCAAATAAACTTCTTTTGTGATATAGATTTGGGAGCCTTCAAGGTTGAAAAAAGTTAGCTAGAATTGCAGAATATTGATCTGATACATGTTGAATCTAAGAAAGAGGAAAATGATGTGTGGAAGATGTATTTTGATGGTGCATGTAGCAAAATGGGAAATGGGGCCGGGGTATTATTTATCTCACCAATAGGTAAAACTTTCAAATTTTCCTTTGTACTAACATTTGAATGCACAAACAATGTAGCAGAATATGAGGCTTTGCTTATTGGTTTAAATATAGCCACCAAGCATAAGATAAAAAAGTTGGCTGTATACGGTGATTCAGAATTGGTTACTTCCCAAGTGAGAGAGAAATACTTGTCAAAAAACAAGAGGTTGAAACAATATAGAAATGATGTATGGGATGATATTGAGTTGTTTGATGCCTTCTCAATCAACTGGATTAATAGATCAAAAAATATTATGGCAGATTTTCTAGCAAATATCGCATTAAATAGGGATGATATCATGTTAGGAGGTATTACAGAAGTTGAATTCAAAACTAGACCCACTATCCCAGATAATGTACATAACTGGCAAGTGTTTGATAATGATACTAATATAATCAACTTCCTGCATTGTGCTAATCATTATGAAAACCAAGAGATTGACTTTAATGCATTTGTAGAAGAACATGATGGGAAGGAAACCCTTTTTGGTCAAGAGACAGTTCAGCTAAAAACAAACAAAATACCTAAGGGACTTATAGCGTTGGAAAAGGCATTTGATGGATGTGATAGATTTAAAATGAAAGACACACCAATGGTGCAGAATGACCTTGAAGAGATTAATTTAGGGACATAGGCAGCCCCAAAGAATGTATACATTGGAAAGAATCTCAATCCCAAAATCAGGAGCATGCTCATCAACTTACTCAGGAAGTATAGACATGTATTTGCATGGTCATATGATGATGGTCATATGATGATTTGAAAGCATATAGGGAGGATCTTTTTCAGCATGAAATACCATTAAAACTAGATGCTAAACCATTCAGGCAAAAACAGAGGCCTATCAATCCTACATTGGCCCCTACAATGCTTGAAGAACTCATAAAACTAAGAGATGGAGCTGTCATTAAACCCATTAGGCATTCTTCTTGGGTTTCTAATTTGGTCCCTGTCAGAAAGAAAAATGGTGATATTAGACTATGTGTGGATTTCGGGAATCTAAACAAATCTTCTCTTAAGGACAACTATCCCCTTCCTAATATGGAAGTAATACTGCAAAAGGTTACCGAGTGTGAACTCTTGTCAATGATGGATGGTTTCTCAGGATATAATCAGGTGAAAGTCAAAGAATTAGAACAATATAAGATCGCATTCACCACACCATGGGGAACATATGTATATCTAAGGATGCCATTTGGACTCACGAATGCTAGAGCAACATTCCAAAGAGCAATGGATGTGGCTTTTGCAGAATTGATTAATAAAATCATGATAGTATATCAGGATGACATGATAACATATTCCAAAAAGGCTGAGGATCATTATACACATATAGAACAAATTTTTATTAGAGCCTTAGAATATGGAATTTTGTTGAATCCTAAGAAGTGTCATTTCGCAGTGACAGAGGGCAAGTTGCTTGGTCACATAGTCTCAAAAGATGGAGTAAGAATAGATCCTGAAAGAGTAAAAGCCATTGACCAAGATCCCATTCCCAAGAATGTAAAAGCTATACAGTCATTCTTTGGCCAAATCAACTTTGTCAGGAGGTTCATATCAAATTTTGCAAAAATTATTAGTCCCATATCAAGAATGTTGAAGAAGAATTCAGAAGTGAAGTGGACAACAAAAATAGTAGAGGCATTCACCACCATTAAGAAGGCAATCAAAGAAGCCCCTATCTTGATATCCCCTGATTTTAGTAAGCCATTCCAACTGTTCTCATTTGCCTCATATCATACAGTTGCAGCAGTACTATTGCAGAAAAATAATGAAGAACATGAACAACCCATTTCATTTTTTTAGTAAATCTCTTCAAAATGCAGAATTAAAATATGGCATAGTTGAGAAACAGGCATATGCATTGGTGAAGGCATTTAAATCTTTTAAGCCATACTTGGTGGGAGCTGAAATAATAGCATATGTACCTAATGTTGCAGTAAAAGATGTATTGGTCCAAATTGAGGTCACAGGTAGAAGATGCAGATGGATCAATAGAATTCAGGAGTTCAATATTGAAATCCATATCACCAAACTAGTGAGAGGACAAGGTCTTGCTAGATTAATGGTTGAAAATAATCTCAAGGCTTCTCAGATATGTAGTGCTAATGATGTTGATAACACGAGTTCTAGCATTGAGCATACTCCAGGGTATGCTGACATCATCTATTATCTAAAGCACATGAAATGTCCTGAAGGGTATGATGATAACAAGAGAAGGACACTTAAGTTACAGGCCTCAAATATGTATTTATTGATGGAGATCTTTACTGAAAGAATAGGGATGGTATTCTACTAATATGCCTAGATGAACATCAGTCAAAACATGTCATGAAAGAGAGTTACATGAGGGTATGTGTGGAGGACATTTCTCAGCAAAGACTATAGCCCACAAGATCCTAAGGGCTGGATACTATTGGCCTAGAGTTTTTAATGATTCATATCATTACACGAGAAAATGTGAAGCATGTCAGAAATTTTTAGAAAAATTAAAATATCAGGGAGCACTACCCTTGAAACCCATGCAAGTGGAAGCTCCATTCTATCAGTGGGGCATTGACTTCATAGGAGAAATTATAGAAAAGTCAAGTTGAGGGCACAATGGATTTTATTGGCAACAGATTACTTCACAAAATGGGTGGAAGCAATTCCAACTAAACAAGCAACAAGCAAGGTGATGATCAACTTTTTGATGGAGAATATTATATTCAGATTTGGCACTCCAGTGAGGTTGATTACAGATAATAGAATGTGTTTTAGGTCTGATGAGTTCAAACATTTCTGTAATACACATGGCATCACTGTGTCCTATGCTACCCCTTATCATCCACAAGAAAATAGGCAGGTAGAATCCAGCAACAAAAATCTTCTGAAAATTATAAAGAGAATGTTGGAGGGAAACAATAAAGCATGGGATTCAAAGTTGAGAATGGTTGTGTGGGCTGAAAGGATTACTGTGAAGAGAGCAATTGGGAGACCTCCTTTTGAACTGGTGTATGGAACACAAGCAAGGATACCATTAGAAAATCTTTTACCAGTATACAAATTTGTTCTTCAAGAGGATTTAAACATCCCTGAACCAATGGAGGAAAGATTAGAACATCTTACAGAACTTGATGAGACAAGGAGACTGGCTCAAAGGCAGAATACCAAGTTGCAATCACAAATGAAATACCTTTTTGGCAAAAAGGCCAAAGATAGGAAATTTGAGATGAATGACTTAGTATTAATGTGGAATGCTAGGTGCCAGGAGAAAGGAAAGAATGGAAAGTTTGAAGCTTTGTGGTTAGGTACTTTTGTTGTAACTGGCAAAGGAGGTGATGATTCTTACTATTTGTAAAATATGTCTGGAGAAGAGCAGGAACTGCCTGTGCATGGGCAATTTTTGAAGCCTTTCTTTTCATAAAACATCAAAATCATACACAAAGAGAATTAAGTGTTGCCAGTTAATGGACAACCCTTAAATAATTCTTGAAATACTTTTATTCCATGCATAGTAGTCTAGGGAAATCAAGAGAGATTAGGATTTGCTAGTACATGGACAGTCCTATGAATCTCTCAGAGATCAAAAAAAAAAAAAAGCAAAACAAAACAAAAATTTTCCATGTACAGTAGTATAGGATCATCCCCGTTCCCCATCATTATCACTTCCATATCCCATTCTCATTTCATTCATACAATTCTATGAAGTCATCATCCCCAATAAATAAAATATATGGTCTACTCCCCCAAGAGATCTAAATTCTTGTTATACCCACAAGGGGTATACATCCCAAACAGAGCCACTGTTGGGACAGGAAAATTTAAAATTTTTTTATATTCCTACCCACCCATGTCTGACCAAATCAGAAAACATTACGCCCAAAATCATAATAATAACTGGTATATCCCATAAAAATCACATGACTTTCATCACAAATGGGTGTCTCATCCCTCAAAATGTAATATAATGAAGGGCCTCAATTCCTTAATTTTGGCAAGACCTCACTTTTGTTATACCGATCCATGTTCTATGAGAAACTGGTTGAAATGAGTATCGGCATGAGAATAATGATTGGGGAGAAGATTTCAGGAACCTCCAATGAGAGGATTAACGCCGATGACCCTTCATCAGAGATAGTATTCCCAGTCACACCGATTAAATCAAAAATCAGGTCTATCGGCGTAAAAAGGCACTATTGGGGAATACTCCAACCCCCCCCCCCCAACAATATAGATCACACCGATGAAGGAGTTCGGTATGACTCTTACTGAGCTACCTATGGAACCGGCGAAACCAATGATCATAGGGGAGAAAATGCACATCGGGGTGAGAAATTAAAGTATCTCCAACTTCGCAATGTCTAAGCGATAAAGTGACATTATTTTAGCTTAAGTCACACTGATGTCTAGAAAGGATAAATACCATCGGCGAAAGTAAACAAGTCAGAAGAAGAGCTTACAAGTCTTGGCGAACCAATAACTCACAACAATGAAAGATGTCAGTGACATGTTGTGACTATCACTCCGATGAAGGATGTGAAGGAAGATATCGGGAAACAACCATGATCGGGTAGTTTGAAATAAGTCGTCCCGATGTCCTATGTTGCTCCGATAATGATAATGGCCACGTTCATCGATAAGACTCTCACCGATATTCATATCGGAGACACTTACGATATCGGAGTATGACGTTATTCCCGCGGCGATAAAGTAAGTCAGGCCAGTGATAGCCATGCCCATTTGTATATCGGGTAAACCTCAAGAATATCTTGTCGATACAGACTTATATATGTCTTTATAAAAGATGACATCGAGGAGACAGAGGAACGGTCACAACGATTGATCCATATGCAAATGTTTGCACCATAAGAAGATATTAAATCGCCCTGACATTACAAAAATCATACTGATGAAGGGAGTTATGATGATGTGACATCTCACAACGATCATGAAAATTAAACACTAAAACAATTAATTACAGACAAGGAAGATCCTCTGAAATACCATTTGAAATCACTGCAATTAAGTTTGAAAGCATTGCTTGAAAGGAGCACGTAAACGGAGACTTGGAGGAGAAAACAAGGGAATTTGATCATCGCCTCCGACAACAGGTACATATATACAAACCTCTGTGTAGTAGCCTGCAATTTGAATTTGATATCCTAGATTGTAATGGAAACTAAAGTGAAAGGAAAAGGCAGAAAACAACAGGGTGAGACTAGCAAACCTAAGAAACAAAAAATTGACAAAAGCCCTGATGAGAAAATAAAAGAACGAAAATTAAACCAGGACTTAATTGACCAATTGCCTGGATTGACTCCCAAAGCCTGAAGATCTGCACAACTTAGGGCAGAAGTAGAGAAATTGGAAGATAAATGTAAATATCTTGGAAATGTGTGGACTCCAATAAGAGGTTATGAATTGTTCAAATTCCACTACAATAGAAGATTTAGGAATTCCCGTGTCTAACCCATGGCATTTGAATTTGGGAAAATTGGTCGTTCCTGATGTGTTTCTAAATGCAGAACTCCTCAAACTCCTGGCTAAGCAGTATAATCCAAGCCTCAAGGCCACATGCAACCCGCAAGGGGAACCTGTTATACATTTGTCTAAGAATGTCATTTGTGAAGTATTTGAATTAGATGATTTGTGTACTATTCCCATAGTTTATGAGGATTTGGACAAAGAATATTGGAGGATGGACACCACCTATAATGGATGGAAATTACCTATTCACAGACCTAGGGTAGAAGGAGAAATAGTGCCTATTAATGATAATGATGGACCTCCATTCCATGTGTCATTGTTTGAACCATACATACAATACACATATTATTCTATGGTCCAGGTCCTAGGGTCAGAGGTTCCTGACTTCATGACAATTCCTTTGATGGTGATAGCCACAGACATACAGTGTCACAATGTCAGGCAGTTTGACTATGCTACCTATGTGTTTGGAAGAATTGATTCTAGTTTGAATGCAATCAAGAACAACGCCCCATCGGTCTCTTTTGAACACTACTCACTCCTCATGCACATGGTGCTTTATTATGGCCAGGAAATAGGATTATGGCCAAGTGAATTCAAATTTGTTCAAATGGATGAGAAGGGACAAAAGTCACCTGTGCAAATGTGGACGAGGATATGGGACAACAAGTTTGCCCATTCTAGTTATGTTCATTTTGAAGAATACTATGTAAAAGTATTGTATAGATATTTCAATCATCCATGTGAATATTCATTGTCAACTGAAATAAAGAGGTTTCGTAGACCCAAAGATTTTGGTGGCCCTCCTACTGTCACCCACAATTGGGGAGACTGGTATTGTTTTGAGGATGCTACCATGGTCAGAATTTATGGTTTTGAAGACACCCTGTTTATATTGCCCAAGACAGTTCCTGACAGAATTACTTACTTAGAGATAGTCAGGCAAATGAACTACTCTAATGTGATGCACTTGAGCTCCTATGACAAGCAATCGTTTATGCCTAGCACTCTGTGCTTTGGAGATTTTACTATGGTGTCAAAAGAGGGTTATGGTCTCATTATGGATAAACTGATGCATTACAACATGAGATGTGTAGAGGCAAGAAAAGGATTTGATCCTGAGGGTATCATTGATCTTGCAAGGAGAAAACAAAACCTCAGTGGATACACACATGTCCCATATCCACGCGATGATGTTATAAGGAATATGGAAGAAGCTGAAGTTGAATTAGTAGTTGAAAAGTATAATAGAGAATTAGATGAGAAGAGGAGACAGCTTGCAGAGATAGAATTGTTGTCCTCTGGTGATGAATGACCTACAGAAGAAGAAAAGCCACATCAACAGACAACCAAAATGTCCAAACAAAAAATGCAACACTATCAGTCTCCTGGTATAGAACATGATGAGGAGGGGCCTACTGATGAGGATCCAAGACAAGTAGCATATGATTCTTTTATTGCTGATGATCAATTCATTCATTCTAAAGAATTTAAATCATTTTTGTATAAATGCAAAGGTAAAGAAATCAGGAAATCAATTGATAATGTCACATATGACCATGAAAAACAATTAGTTGATATGTTGAAAACAACAGTGAACAGTGAATTGCAAGCAATGACTCCTAGTAAGGGTAGACAACTGCTCAGAGAAGCAGGAGTTATGATATTTCCTGGTCTAGATTTGAATTCTTCTTTGGTGTTTGATAGTTTTTTGCATAACATAGATGACAAATATAAGCTCACTCAGGGTGTCACAGAAGTGTATATGGGCACCAAATATAACAATGATGAAAATTCACAAATGATATGGGCCTTGTACCTGCCTCATAAGAAGACAACCATTATAGATACTGAAAAGGCTTTTGGCCATGTCATGACTTTGAAGGCAAGGGAAACTAACCCCTTGATTACTGCAGAAATTGGCATAAATATTGCAAAGTTGAACAAAGCACAAGCTCAGATGCTGATCAAAGAACGGGATGCATACAAACTGAGTTGTGAGAGATTAACAAAAGAAAATGATTTTTTGAAAGATACAGTTAAGAATACCTTTGGAGGGTCAATGAAAAGGCTAACTCAGGGAGAGAGCTCACAAAGTGCCCAATCACCATCTATTGATCAAATAGCTCAGGTCCAGATTGACACACTTGCAACAGTGCTCCAGAATAGGCATGTTAACATGATACATTGGATGAACCAATTTTGGGATATTTATTCTGAAAACTATAAAGTGATCCAAGAGCATGAGAGGCTCCACAACAAGCTGTAGGAAAAACTCAATGAGACACAGAGTAAGGATGTTTCTGACATTTTAGGTACTTCCAGTGCAAAAGATTTGATTAAGCAACATCAAAAATATTATGACCAGCTTAAGAACGATGCCAAAGAATGTATTGAGGCTTCAAAAGTAGGAGTGCCCGTGTTGTTTAGAAACGATAAAGAACTAAAGAGAAAAGATGAATGGAGTAAAGATTGTCAAGTGATATTGCATGAAGCCTTAGGAGCTCTCAAGGACAAAGACTGCATCTGGGGAAGTCTGCAAGCATCTGGAGAAGATGGTAATGATGGATGTGATCACAAGAAATGCTATTGAATTTATTGATACACATTGCAGCCAGGAGTACTTGGATCACATTGCTCAGATATACCTGTGGTTGAATAGAGCTTAAGCATTGTTACCTTTATTGTTGTTATGTTAATCATGTTAATTTCCAAAAGACATTCTGAAGAGTTTTGTCTCTTCATAAGTATTTCTATATAAGTTGAACATATGATGCTGAAATATCATCGGTAGTAGGATATAATACATGAAGTTTACAATGTTTTAAAAGACCATGTTACAAGCATATTATTGACGAAGTAAATTGAAGTTCTCTGATTCTGTGTTTTTGTTTTAGCATCAATTGTTTGTTAAAATTATTCAATTATATGATTGTCTCTAGTTCAATATTTCCTTGTTATTCAAATTAATATATCAAGTATATAGTTAATTTGTCAATACACATTTACTGTATTTGTGTGATTGGATTAATTGGTTTCCATTAGAGGAATTAAAATCCTTTTGATCAGTCACAATAACTTGGAAGTGTTAGTTTGGATTACTAAGAAGAACCATATAATTAGGATTGCCATTATGTCTCCAAGTTGATACTATCTGTTATTCTTGTATATTTCATTTAATTGGTTCCTTCAAGAAAGGATTAAATTTCCTTATGGTGAATAACAAGAAATCTGATCTTATCTATTAGATTATTAAGAAGAGTCTGTCAATCATTTCCTTGCACATTTATACAAGTTATAAACTAGAGTATTGTGCCAAATAGTTAGAGTTACTACCCACTATAAGCCACTGGTCTTAGTCTTCCATTTGACCTTGTTTACCCAACAAGGCACTGGTCTTATTTCAATTCATCATTTAAAACCCCTTTTATTCGTTAAGCATAGTCATAAAATTCACCTTGATATTGCTTATACAATTTATACCAATCATCCATCAAATATCAGATATAGAATTAGTTAGCAAGCTTTCATCTATTCTACACCATTTGCCACTGTAGGTAGATCCATTTACTTAGTCAAAATATTTACACTCAATCTGCTTTAATTTTCAAGGTTCACCTGCCTAGGTTTAGCAGGACCTAAAGTGTAGGGAGTCATCAAACCCTAAAGGTTGGTGCAGAGGCACCTACTTGACAGCTGGTCTTGATAAGGCAGTTAGTAGTTTAGGTCTTATTTGTGTTTCCAAGAAGGTCTGTTAAGACCAAATGCATGTAATAAGGTCATGCTGATCATGATAAGATCATGCTGACCAGGCTTTTGCTATTTTTAGGAAGTTTGTTAGAACAGCTGTCATGCTGTAGGGTCCGGTTGGATCTCCCAGCCGCCTGGAGAGTTCCCAGCCGCTTGGAGTCGGGTCAGTAGTACTCGTAGGATAATCTATTTAAGCTTGAAATCGGTTGATATTGGATATACAGACAGATATCATCGATCGAGCTAGGTTGCAGAGAGTGAGACTGAGAGAGAGATTGATCATTGTATTGCATCTTTTGAAATCAAATAAAGTGATCCTGTTTGTGTTCTTTCTCTGGTTGGATTCCCTTGTTAAATCGATTTGCTGGTTTGAGAGGTTTCATGGATTTACTGATCCATTCCACCGGTTGACTCGTCTGATCGGTGGAATGGTAATGTACAGTAGGTTAGGTTGTAGTTTGTTTTCTGTTCGCATGCAGGTGTGCAGGATCGCGGTCGATAGATGTTGAAGACCCTAGCATGGGCATGTGCTAGGTCGAGTTGATAAGTTCGAGTTGGGAGATCACCCTGAGGTTGGATCGGGTCATCCCTGGAGGATCGGCGAAGTGAAATTTCGCTAAGGCTGGAAATTGGTCAAGACGGCATCATCAGGATATTTCAGCAAATATCCTGCAGTCAGTTCGGACATCGTCATCCGGATAAGTGGAGGAGAGCATGATGTTGTCGATTGCATGAAGTGCAAGTGCGTCGGGGTGATCATCATCTGGAGGAGCCGAGGAGGAGCGTATCGGCATCAGGATCATCTATCGGAAGAGCCCATCATCCGCGTATCGCGAGTAGATGCGAGAGTGAAAGTTTGTTTTTTTGACTAAGTGTTGAAAAGGTCATCAGGATATTGGGTGACGTCATCGTCATCAGGATATGATGTCATCGTCATCAGGATATTGAGATATCCCCCTATGCGAGTTTATCCTGCCATCGTTAAAGTGCTTAGGTATCGGCAGAAGATTGTATTAACATCATCAGGAGGTTTCGAGAGAACCGGATAAAGCAGATCATGATGCTATTGCTTGTGTCGTCAGCTAGCGGAGCATCGAAGGAAAGGTGCTGAAGTGGTCGTCATCAGGATCTTTGGGGCAACCGGATATTGGTTATCCTGCTGACAAAGGAAGTGTTGCATATCATGATGCCGATGGAGTTCGGCGCCCGATGAACAGTGCAACAGGAGGATGTTTGCGCTAGTCGAACATCATGATGATGTTAGGCGGAAGACGGAAGAAGTGAACAGTAGTCGGCAGGAGGATAAGTGTGATCATCCGAAATATGATGATGCTGTTAGTTTTAGGAAATATGATGATGATGGCGAAGATGATGATGATGATGAGGATGGGCTGCAGACATCCATGCTATATGCGAATGTTATAGTGTGGATGCCTCTGCATCATAGTGGTATCAGAGCTCAGCAAAAGGTCTGGGCTGTTGTGTGTTGATTCTGTCACCGAAAGGGCAGAGATAGAGTTGAATTGTGTGTTGTGTGTAGATTGAGAGGTTGACAAAATGCCTCCTAAAGGTAGTGGTACTGCAAGGGAATTGCAGGAAATGAAGGAGAAACATGCTAGAGAGATGAGGAAGATGAAGGAGCTTGCTGAAGCACTTCAAGCCAGGCTGACAGCCCTGGAAAAGAACAAAAAGAGGGAAGTGGAAGACAGTGAGTCTGAAGAAGATGAAGATACTGTTGAAGAGTATGAAGAGGTAGCTGAAGATCTGGATGCTGAAGACCAGAGATTGGCAAAACTGTTAAAGGCAGTACAGAGTGAAAAACCTAAGGTAAAGGTTGATGTTACCAAGTATACTGGAAGCTTGAATGAAGATGAGTTGTTGGATTGGATTGCTGCACTTGATAATCACTTTGAATGTGAAGATGTTGCTGAGGATCAGAAGGTAAAGATTGCAAAGACCAAGTTAGGAGGTCATGCTTTGGTATGGTGGGATTATGTACAATCTGAGAGAAGGAAACAAGGGAAGTCTAAGATCACTTCATGGGATAAGATGGTAGCAAGGATCAAGGGTAAATTCTTGCCAAGGGATTATGAAATCCAGATGTTTAAGAAGCTGCAATTTTTAAAGCAGAAAGACAGGGATGTGAAAGCATATACTGAGGAATTTTATCTGTTAAGTATGAGATCTGGTCATCATGAGAATGAGGTAGAAAAGGTGGCTAGGTACTTGGCTGGTTTGAGGTTTAACATACAGGATGAGTTAGTTTTAGCTAACCCTAAGAATGTGGAGGATTGTTATCAAATGGCAATCAGGATTGAAGAAAAGATGAATAGAGGACATGATAAGTCCATGAGAGGAAGAGGAAACAATAGGGGAAGAGGAGCAGCCCCTGCACAAAAGCAAACAAATGAGGGTCAAGAAGACACTGGTAAAGGACAGGGACAGTCTGATTTTAGAGGTGGATGGAAAGGTAATAGAGGAAGATTTGGAGGTGGTAGAGGTTCTACTACATTTTCAGGAAAGTGTTACACCTGTGGTGAGTTTGGTCATCCATCTTTCAAATGTCCAGAAAACAAAGGTTCATCATCCATAAATGATAGAACTAATGACAAGAGAGTACAACTGGTACAAGAAGAGAAAGTAGAAGAAAGTGCACAGAGTTCAAACAGAGATCCTGAGAATTATGGATATCCAGAAAGTGGAGAATCATTGATGCTAAGGAGACTTAGTTTGCAGGCATCAAAGGATATGATGCAAAGAAGAGCTCTTTTCAAGACCACATGCAAGAGCAAAGGTAAAGTATGTAAGGTTGTCATTGATACTGGTTCAACAGACAACATGGTATCTCAGGAAATGGTGGATAAACTGAAGTTGGAAAGGATTCCACATCCACACCCTTACAAGACATCTTGGGTGAGTGATAGTCAATCACTTTTTGTCTCTGAACAGGCATATGTGGATTTCCAGATTGGACCATATCATGATAGAATTTTGTGTGATATTTTGCCTATGGAATGTTGTCACCTACTGTTGGGTAGACCATGGCAATTTGACAGAAGAGTACTGTATGATGGGTATGCTAATACCTACACCATCAAGAAGGATGGGAAGATTATTAAGTTGATGCCATTGCAGGCAAAAGCTGCAGTACAGAAGGCAGCCCAAATCATTTTAATGGGAAAGAAGGAGTATGTGCAGATGCCTAGAGGAACAGGCATAAAGGCAGATAAGGACACTGCAGGGAAAGGAGTTGTTACAGACAACAAGCTGAAGAAAGTTTCAGTTGTGACTGACAAGGGTCAGCAGCAGGTTCAGAAACAGGGGTGCAAACAGCAACCAGTTCAGAAGAATGACAAGGATGTTGTCATAGTTGGGACTATTGCTTGTCCTATAATGATTGAAAGAAAGATAGAGTTGAACATTGCAGAAGTTCAAGAGGCAGTTCAGACAGAGGTTCTGGTCAGACAACCTGAGAAACAGGCCTACATCAACAGGCATCAGGATTCACTTGCCAGAAAGCAAGTTACAGTTCAGAAGTCTTGGAGAAGCCAAGAGACAGCAGCAGACAAAGCTGGAGCAGGTCAGACTATTGACAAAGCAAAGTGTAAAGGTGGAGGACTTCCACATACTAAACTCATGGGACATGAGTTCTTTTCTTTTGGGGAGTATGGTGCAGAGGCACCTACCTGACAGCTGGTCTTGATAAGGCAGTTAGTAGTTTAGGTCTTATTTGTGTTTCCAAGAAGGTCTGTTAAGACCAAATGCATGTAATAAGGTCATGCTGATCATGATAAGATCATGCTGACCAGGCTTTTGCTATTTTTAGGAAGTTTGTTAGAACAGCTGTCATGCTGTAGGGTCCGGTTGGATCTCCCAGCCGCCTGGAGAGTTCCCAGCCGCTTGGAGTCAGGTCAGTAGTACTCGTAGGATAATCTATTTAAGCTTGAAATCAGTTGATATTGGATATACAGACAAATATCATCGATCGAGCTAGGTTGCAGAGAGTGAGACTGAGAGAGAGATTGATCATTGTATTGCATCTTTTGAAATCAAATAAAGTGATCCTGTTTGTGTTCTTTCTCTGGTTGGATTCCCTTGTTAAATCGATTTGCTGGTTTGAGAGGTTTCATGGATTTACTGATCCATTCCACCGGTTGACTCGTCTGATCGGTGGAATGGTAATGTACAGTAGGTTAGGTTGTAGTTTGTTTTCTATTCGCATGCAGGTGTGCAGGATCGCGGTCGATAGATGTTGAAGACCCTAGCATGGGCATGTGCTAGGTCGAGTTGATAAGTTCGAGTTGGGAGATCACCCTGAGGTTGGATCGGGTCATCCCTGGAGGATCGGCGAAGTGAAATTTTGCTAAGGCTGGAAATTGGTCAAGACGGCATCATCAGGATATTTCAGCAAATATCCTGCAGTCAGTTCGGACATCGTCATCCGGATAAGTGGAGGAGAGCATGATGTTGTCGATTGCATGAAGTGCAAGTGCGTCGGGGTGATCATCATCTGGAGGAGCCGAGGAGGAGCGTATCGGCATCAGGATCATCTATCAGAAGAGCCCATCATCCGCGTATCGCGAGTAGATGCGAGAGTGAAAGTTTGTTTTTTTGACTAAGTGTTGAAAAGGTCATCAGGATATTGGGTGACGTCATTGTCATCAGGATATGACATCATCGTCATCAGGATATTGAGATATCCCCCTATGCGAGTTTATCCTGCCGTCGTTAAAGTGCTTAGGTATCGGCAGAAGATTGTATTAACATCATCAGGAGGTTTCGAGAGAACCGGATAAAGCAGATCATGATGCTGTTGCTTGTGTCGTCGGCTAGCGGAGCATCGAAGGAAAGGTGCTGAAGTGGTCGTCATCAGGATCTTTGGGGCAACCGGATATTGGTTATCCTGCTGACAAAGGAAGTGTTGCATATCATGATGCCGATGGAGTTCGGCACCTGATGAACAGTGCAACAGGAGGATGTTTGCGCTAGTCGAACATCATGATGATGTTAGGCGGAAGACGGAAGAAGTGAACAGTAGTCGGCAGGAGGATAAGTGTGATCATCCGAAATATGATGATGCTGTTAGTTTTAGGAAATATGATGATGATGGCGAAGATGATGATGATGATGAGGATGGGCTGCAGACATCCATGCTATATGCGAATGTTATAGTGTGGATGCCTCTGCATCAAAGGTCAACTCCATCGCGTTAGTTTAAAAGTGTTGCAAATATAAGCATAGAGCCTGGCATCCTCTTAGGATTAGCAACCTACATTTTTTAGACGTAACACCTGTCAGCACTCACCCTAGTGAGGGTTTCAAGCGGTTTGGAAAAAAAATGCTCTAATTTACCCAAAACTTAATGAAATCAAATAAAACCAATGGCAAAAGAGCAAGGATTCAATACATCATGAGTTCCAATCAAAGTTTTCTCACTCCCAGGCCATACACGTTGTTGTAGCAATAAATTATGCTTTAAAAATGTAGAAAATCAGTGTTTTGTTGATGTTCAATATTCAAAATGCTCTCCAACACCTTGCCTTGAGCTTCACAAGGCATATTTAAACCTTTACAACCAAAAACCAATGGTTTCAAATTGATTTTCAAATATCTAACTGTTTAACTTCCCATACACACCAAAATTGCAAAGTTGCTCATGCAACTTTTGCAATATTTGCAAAACTTGACATCATGACCCAAATTTGACCCCACCTGACTTAAAACATCACACATGGTCTAAATAGACCTTATGACAAACAAAAATTGACTCAAACACAAAAATAGTAACATAGGACCCCATTTACATCATATAGACTAGGTGCCCCTGCACCATACTCCCCGGGCAAAATTGACTCAAGTCCCCTTGAGGACAGTGCTGCCACAATGGATTCAAGTTCAATCATGCCATTCTCTGACCTCCAAGTGATATTTCCATCTGGTAAACCTTTCCAATGGACCAAAAACTAGAAATAAGCATCATCCTTTGTCTTTTTGAATTCTTGGGTTCCTAGGTTATGCTCCAACTGCAGAGAGCTACTTGATGGATGCTCTGTGACTCCTTCCACATCTGAGAATGTTGTGAAACCTGCATCATTACCTACAATCAGACCTCCTCCATCCTTCTAATGAACCTCCTTCTTTACTTTTGGTGTATGCTTGGACTTGCCCATATTTCTTTGCAATTCACCTTTGATCTCTTCACCTTTGTTTCCCATCTCATCCATTGGTTGTGTTCCTGTAGTTGCTGCTTGATCAGGTGTATTAACCTCTAGTATGAAAGAATGATCAACATCCCCTTTTGTAAGCAATGAGTGAAACACTTCTCCAACCATCATGGCAACATACTTTTTACACCAATCTTGGATCTCTACAACCAAGTCATTCTTTGTTTCTACTGTCATAATGTTTTCATATTTAGAATTGGCTACAAGGTCCCTGTCCTTCGTTTCTTCTACCTTTATGAACTCCTTCCTACCTACCACCATCACATTTCCCATAGTTTGTCCTTTATCCTCCTCCTTCAATGGTGTCAAAGTATAGGAAACTCCATCTTTGTCTATCTCATAGGTATTCCTTCTTACATCATACATAGCATGCCTATCAAATTGCCAAGGCCTCCCTAGCAACAAATGGCACACATCCATTAGTAGAATATCACATAGAATTATGTCCTTATACCCTCCTATATTGAACTCCACCCAACTTTGTTCATTTATGAAAACATATTGACCCTCATTCAACCAAGAAACTTTATAAGGAGTAGCATGTGGTATTCTAGGTAACTTGAGTTTTTCAACCATCTCAACTAAAACCATATTATCTATGCTTCCTGAATCAATGATAACTTTACATACCTTACCTAAGCACTTACAGGTTGTCTTGAAGAGAGTTCTCCTTTGTGATGGCTCCTTTTCTACTGATGCTTTGATGAGAGTCCTCCTTACCATGAGTGATTCACCAACCTCTGGAACAACATGCTGTGATGGAGAGTTTACACTCTCATTCTCCTCTTCTTGCACCAATTGAGCTCTTCTTTCTCCTCCATGTGAAGTAGAAGCTTGACCTTCATTGCACTGCCATGCTTGATGTCCAAACTTGTTGCATTGATAGCACCTTCCTGTGAATGCATTAGAACCTCTTCCTTGACCTCCAAATCTACCTCTAAAACTTGAACTACCTCCTCTAAATCCACTTCTCTGATCAACAACTTGGTCTTGGACTTTGATTGTATCTTCTTGGCTCTCATATGATGCAAAAGTTGTAATTTTGAAGTTTGAGCAATAAAGTTGCTTTGATTTCCTGCAAATTTGAATGTTGCATCACTATTTCTTGATGTAATATGGTACTGTATGGCCATATATTGACTCCAAATCAATTGTGTTTAGTAAAGTTGTGAATCTATTTCTTTTGGCATTGGTTTCATGTAATTTGATCAAGTTTCAAGCAAGTTGTGTCCATTTTACTAAAATGGGTTTGAAACCCTAGTAGGCCTAATTTGAGTGAGAACAATCCAAATTTGAGCATCTCTGTACAAAATAATCTACCCTGATTTTGAGATAAGTTAAATAAGGGCCAAATGGGTATTTGAATCAAGTCTACTTTCTTGGCGATCAGTTTTGGTTTGAAAGTTATGACCAAAAAACACAAATTGTTGCACCACCTTAAGTCTATCCAAGAAGTAGGATAGTCCACTTTTGAAGGGTTCCGTACAAAGGGACCACCCCTAAGATTTTGATATGTTGTTAAATATCCAAATGGGTATCTATAAATGTGTTCATAATTTGTGTATCATGTTTGCCCTAAGAATTGTGTGGGAAAAACCTCTTTCGAAGTACTACTAGGGGAATAGGAAGATTGTGAGAGAAACCCTCCAAGTTAGGGTTCTAAGTTTGTAAAGTTTGGTTTGTGGAATCAATTTTGAGTTGATTTGAGATCATCCACCCCTGCTCTACATCAATGTGCGATTTGAGTAAAATGACTCAACACATAATGCAACAGATAAACTAAATACAATGCTTTTGAATAGCAAAAAAATCTTTGTTAACCCATTTATGGAAGAGATCATAGATAGTGACATGGCACAAATATATGGGATGACAAATGAATAAGTATGAAACTCAACAATTTCATTGTAAAGATTCTGTCAATTTTTTGTATCGTCTGTATTAAATGTAGCAATGAAAGTAAATAGTAAACTGGCAAAATCAACAAGAAGGAATCATAGAATATAGATCCTTAGGTCCTAGATGTCTCCCCACTCAATATCATTTGTAACAAATGAAACCAAATTGGTAAAGAGATAAATAATTACAAGGAATCTTGTATTATAAAACAATAAAGAAATTATCACTTACCTTTCATTGACTCGTTGATGCATGTAGTTGTAACTTGTCTATGATCTGAATCGAGAGCTCAAAACAAAACAAAATGTGTAAAATATTAATTTAGAGTTTCAATTGTATTTATATCAATCCATATTTGGTGAATCCTGTAGGATTATAAAATGGTAGAGTAATAATTTGGTGAATCCCGTAGGATTATAAAATGGTATGAGTAATAATTTGGCAAATCCCATGTGGTTTAAAATGGTGCATATAAATGTTAGGCAAATCAGACCACGATAAAAGACATACATTATGATTTTCAAGGTGATTATGGCCCTGGGATTAGCATGGAGTTATAATGGTATTTGAAAAATTTGTCCTCATACATGGTGAACTTTTAATGCTATTGACGAATATGTCAGTAAATTAAAACATGCCTCCAAAATTTCATGTGGTTCACCATTAGAAACACATAGGTTATTGTGGAAAAAATATTAATTACAAATGCCTCATAAATAAATTGGTGGCAAATTAAAATGCATTTGACCAATAATTCATAAAATCTAGGCAATTTGACCCCCCATCATATATTCACCAAATTTGAATTGGGGGATATGAACTATTCACTAGTTGGCAAATAATCACCACTAAAAAATCATTGGGTATAACATCACACCATACTCCAATTTCATATGTGCCTATCCATAAATTCACTAGGCATTGTTGGTCCACCAAAATGTCATAATCTTTTTGTAGTCAACATACTTTATAAGGAGTTAGATGAGCCACCTAGTGCCAACTTCTCCACCATTTCAATTGAAACTAAGTTCATTATGTTGCCACTATCAATTGTGACCTTACAACACTTGCCACCTACCTTGCATAAAATTTCAAATAGATTTCTCCTTTGAACACACTCATTCTCCTTCTTTGCTAGCTTCAACAAGGTCCTCTTCATCATAAGGGCTTTCCCTTTCTTAGGTTCATTTGGTTGATTAGTACACCCTATGGACTCCTCATCCTATTGGCTACATGTGCACTTGTAGCCTATGTCATTTGTGATCCGTATCCCTTGCATTGTCTAGACACTCATAAAACTAATGTTTGGCCTACCCACACATGAAGTGGGTTCCCTAAAAATTTCTTCCTTTGCCTCTTTCAAATCCATCTCTACCTCTTGAAGGGTAAGGCCTTCCTCTTGTTTCTTGGTTTCTTTTTTAGCTATGTGAAGAGCTAGCCTCTTTACCATGATTGTACTTCCACTTTGTGGTGTGCATATGTACTCTTCCTTTAATAAATTTACTACTACCTTTAGTTGATCCCTATTGTTTCCTTAACAAACTCTCCTCAGCCTTCAATGAATATTGATAAGCTTATTCGATCGTTCATAGCTTGATCATATTCAACTCATCCTAGATGTTTATCCTTGAACCATTGACATGTAAAGATACCTTCTCATGATCTAACTGCTTATGGCTTTACCTAATAGAAAATTTGTAGAACTCTTCAATGTAACCCTTCACATTCAACTCCCTTTGCTACAAGTTTTGTAACTTCTTCAACAATTCAAGCTAATTGTCTAACTCCTTATGGATTGACCTAATGGGAGTTTTGTAAAACTCTTTAGTGTAACCCTTAACATTTAGCTCCATTTGCCACAAGTTCTATAACTTCTTCAACAACTCAAGCTAATAATCAATTGGTAGGAATTTGGCCTTCATCTTGGTCACCATTTTATCCCACTTGGTAGTTTTATGATTTCCACTTCTTTTTTATTGTGCCTCTTTCCATTAGAGTGTTGCATGCCCTTTTAGCTTAGTTTGGTCTACCTTCACCCTCCTAGGGTCCTCTACCTCATCATATTCAAAATACTCCATTGGTGTCAACGAATCAATCAACTCATCTGGTTCCAAGCTCCCTAAAAAGTATGATAGCTCAACCTTTCTTTCCTTTCTAATCTTTGAGATAGCCTTGATGAGCCTTCTTTGATTGTTCACTCTATTAGATTTGTTGGCTCATGGAGTTGTATTTGGCATTAGGGCCGACCAATCTCTTATAAAGATCATTAATTTGATTTAACTTGTCCAACTCAGACAATTGTTGGAGTATAATAAATTGTGTTGACTTTATGGTTTTTATTTCCTCATCCAACCTTTCTAAAGAGAGGTCATGTGGGTCATGGACTTTGCAACCACAACCTATATTTGTGTTTCAAAAAATCTTGTTGTTGATTGGTTTTGTACCCACACATAAACTATTGTGTTCCCTCTTATATGAAAGTTTTTTTGTGAAGCTACGAATGTAGATATAGATTTATTGAAACTCTATTATGAGTAATTGAGCTCCAAAAAAAAAAAGAGTTCCTAAGGAGTTTAAAGGAAAATCTCATTGGTCGTAGAGGCTGTCTAATTGAGTATTGCTCTTTGGGTACCAATAATCTTCCTACCAAGGTAGTCATTGTTGATATTCCAACCATGGATTTGCCTCCCAATGATAGCTCATTATATACAATCAAGGTAAAAAATGCTAAAATGTAGGGTGCAAGGTGTAATGTTCCCAATTATCCTTCCGCCTAAGGGATAATTATTATTCTAATTATTTAGTGTTCCCTAGCAAAAATGCTAAGTTAAAAGGTAATATTAAATAATTATATTAAAAGGTTATAAAGTGACATGATAGCTTACTTTAATAAAGTCACTTTATAACATTAAGTTAGGACGGGAAAACCAAAAAAGGGGTCTTTTTGAGAGAAGTAATATGAAGAGTCAAAAAGAAAATAATATTATATTCCTCTCAAAAAGTTATAAAAGGGCAATGAGACCTCAATTGGGGGTTATGCTTAGAATTTATATTGATACTCTGTTGGATTGAACCTGTGTGCTCTTCCATTTTTCCTTCTTGAGGATGAAAACCCTCTTAAAGATGATCAGTTTCGATGGTGAAAGATCCACCCTAGCTAGTGCCTAGCTGGTGCAAGGTGATTTCATCCTAAAGTCACATTGAGCTTCATGGAGATTGGTGCTTTGATGAGTTTGGATTTGTAGCTGTTGTAGTCTATTTTGGAGTGGATTTTAATTGTGATTTTGAATGCAGAATGATACTAAATTTGATGTGTAATTTTGGATGTGCCTAACAAAGCTGTACAACCAACCGTACATCCATATGAATGAAAAATTTGTAATGATCTTTCTATTGTCTTTTTGGAACCTATAATGAGAATTGAAAACTCTTGTGTGGGGAAGACGTCAACATCTGAGTAGTTTTTGTGATATTTTATGACTATTTGAAATTTGCACATTGTTGTCGTACCATTATCATGCTGTACATGTAGCCTGGGTCAACTTGAGTTTTTGTGTAATATGTTTTGTTGTTTGAAGGTAATATGGAATGGTTTGCATTTGTATAAGGTTTGCAATAATGTTTGATCACTTTTTTCTAAACATCATGGGCTGTCTTTGAAAGTCTTTGAAGTTTATGCTATGCTTGGGTTGTACCAGCCTATGAAAGGCAATTTGTAACCATGAGTAATACATGCCTATTTGATGTTCATAATGATTGAGAACTAATTGTTATGTGAGGGTAATCCTTTGAGTATTGTTCTTTTGATGTGTTGAAGGCAATTACAAGAAGCTGTGAGGAAATCAAGCTAGCTAAGCTGTACATAGTAGTTGGGGTTCCTTTGTATGCGGATAATAATGTGATTTTGATAAAGTGTCGATCCTTTAATTTGTATTGAAGCCTCTTGTAGCCTACATTGAAGATAAAGGATGCAGATATAAAGATCAATATCAAGCTGTATATTTCTCTATACCAAGCCGTACCTGGAAGAGGAAGATTAGATAATTGTGATTTTAAATATAAGAAATGTTCATACTGTTGAATGCATTCCATTTCCATGTAAATAAAGATCATTTCTAAGTAGAATATAGAGTCTTTGCTACAATCTTATGAATGTTATAGTTCAGATTGTACATCCAGAGCCGTACCATGCCTTGAAGTCAATTTGGGTTTTGGAGAGATTGCTGTATAAATGGAAGTTGATGATGACTTAATGTTTATTCCTATGTATGAATGCTAATTTTAGATGTTATTTCACTTATGTTTTTGCATGATTTATTTGTGTTGTGAGGTTGTCGTTCATCTCATGGAGTGCCATACAACATAGCATTAGGAAGGTTTCCTATGTATGAGATTAAATGGTATATTGGAATTAAACATAATTATCATACATCTACACTTCAAGTCAGAAATAATGATGATAGACTTGGTAATGGATTATATTTCTTATTGTGCCTGATTTGTGGACCCCTTGAGGTTGGTTGACGGTGTCTGAGTTTGCATGTTGAATCACTTCAGTTTTAGCATGTTTATTTCTTCATACTCTGGCGCTGAAGGTGGTTGTAATTAGTCATGCTTGTTTGAAGATGATTTGATGGTATTTTGGGCATGTTTAGTGGGTGAATTCATGGCAGTATCAGGTGTTTCAATGCTGCTAATTATAATAGCAGTATAAACTTTGTTTTGTTACAGAATTAAGGTGATATCTTGTTGATAACTGAGAGGGGGGGTGAATCAGTTATCCTAATTATTTCTGCTTTCTGAACTTTCTTAATAATCAATGTAGCATTAATTCAAATAAGCAAACATAACTATGAAATGGAAATACACATGACACAATATTTTTGATGTGGAAACCCTATTAAGGGAAAAACCACAGGGTGATTAACCCAAGATTGTATTCTCTGTTAGAAGAATGGAAATACAAAATGGCACTTGCCAATTAGGGCTCACTGCCCGAGCACACTGCTCACAAGAGGCATACTGCCTACAAGAGACTCACTGTCTACAAAAGAGTGTTATACAATACTTGAACTGATTGGGAGCATCTACATATGCTGGAGTTCAGTTCTGGTTAGACTCAGTACACTGATCATCTGCACTTCATCTTTCCTCTTCTTTTATGCTGCTTTCCTTTCACATACCGGACCTTCCTTATTGCTTTCGCTCTACTCTTCTACTTTTATTTGCACATCACCAACAACCACGACACCTCTCACAACTAAATCCATCTTGTATATATATCCGCATAAGTGATTTCATCACCTTTCTAGTCGGCATCTGGAATAGTTGATCTTTTCACAAACTCTGATCTGTCGGCTGAATTCTTGCACATCAAGTAATGTGGATCAAGCATATACTTGTAAAAGTCATCAATCACGTCGGCCAAACATAACTTGTGCCTTAAGAACCTTTTCCATCATTAGTAACACATCTGGAATAATGTCTGATGTTCTGCCAGCTAGTTCTTCCTCTATTCACACTGCCAATTAGGAACCCGATACTCAGGTATTCATATCTTTTTCTTCATCTATCACCGGAGGCTAAATCCTTGGAATCTATCACTCAAGGTAGTCCTCTTGACTTCCCTAAATCTGCACTTTACCAAGATACTTGCTCTGAGAGATTCGGTCCTGACTATCAGACCTCGCCACATGCTCTGTTCTTGTTTACCGGACCACAACATTCTTCACTCTGACTTCCGGTAGAGACACACCATGTCCTGCGAATGTGTGGGATGAACTTTGTTGCCATCAATGACAACAATCATGAATCCATATAGTGTCTCTTGCCAACAATCTCCCCCTTTGGCATTGATGGCAACACTTAGTGAAAAATGACTAAGTGTTTACACTATGCTCCCCCTTGGCTGATGCTCTATTTTTATATACATTTTCTGGAGCTCCCCCTTAGTTGGATTCCTCATTTTTCACTGCTCCTCACTCCCCCTTTGACATCAATGGCAAAGGGTAGGGTCCGCATACCAAAATTCTCAAAATCTTGTCCACATAAGTATATACATAAGGAATACTTACATATACTGAAGTATGTTGCAAAAGTTGTTTTCAATTGAATGAATTCTGAAGCCCAACTTTGCTTCATTCTGTCCAAAATTGATATATGACCACTCAACAGGAATGCAAACGCATCTGCCCTTTTTAGATCTGTTGGATCATTGGTCTGGGCTATGATTTGAGCTTCTTTTATGGCCTCATGCATGGCCTCTAACTTAGGGACAATTATCCCTCTGAGCTCACTCAACCTGCTTATTCTATTTTTCTTTTCCTTCTCTAGCTTCTTGATTTCATTCAAGACTACAATAGTTTGACATTCTTGATTTATTATGGAGGATGAGAGAGGATCAAAATTCTTTGATAGATTTGTCAGTTTGTCCTCCTATTCTTTTACTTTCTTCTCAATGTCCAGTGTTGCTTTGGACCATGATAAACAAAATTTGTATATTTCTCCACCATCTTTAAGAGCATTTTCTAGGCTCTTTATCCCAATGTAGACACCCTAAAATAACCGTGTCATCGAATCACTTGCTTTTCGTAATCTTCCTAATCACTTGCATTTCACACATTAATTAAATAATCTAATTATTTAATTAATGTCACCAAATTCTTCTAAATCACATACTTTCGACATTATTAAATAAATTCTCTTTATTTAATTAATTAAATCAAATTCCTCTATTATTCTTCCACAATTAAATAATTTTAATTATTTAATTTGTCATCTTCCAAAATTCACATCCACATTAATTAAATAAATCTAATTATTTAATTAATTCAATAAATTCCCTCTTATCTGAAATTAAATAATTCTTAAATTATTTAATTAAATCAAAATTTATTCTTCCAAAATCATGCACAACAATTAAATAAATTTATTTATTTAATTTGCTTTCAAATCTTCTAAATTAAATAATTCTAATTTTTAATTATTTCTTCCAAAATATCTTCTCTAAATTTAAATAAATCAATTATTTATTTAAATTGCTTTTTCTTCTAATTTGAGTTATCTCTAATATAACTCAAGTTTTTTATATTTAATAAAGCAAAATATCTTCTAATTCTCATGCAAATCCCTTCTTATTGTTTTAAATCACTTAACTGACTATTACATTCTGTTAATTGCTTTAACTCATTCTTCTATTCTTGATAACTCCTCTCATGCAAAAGAAAGCAAGATACTTGGCTTCTTCTCATTCGTTGCACGTTCCTCAACTATTCTCCTTCGTTGATTCTTCTGAATTATCTGGACCGTTGATCGATCTTCCTTGAAATCTATATAAACCCCCCTCATCTCCTTCATTACCTCTCTCTTCAATCGTATTCTCAGGCATACTTAACAGAGCTTGAGCATACAAAACGCATCGATTGAGCAACTTTACGATCTCTTAACATTGATCTTTGAGCACATTGAGCACACTACTTGCTTGTTGCAACTATAGTTTCGCAACTTGATTGAGCAATCCACACTTCTCCAAAAGGGAACAATATAGGTTTTGGTAAGAGCTTTCATTTTGTCTTTGATTTTATGATAATGGCTTTTACTTAGATTGGTTCGCTTTATGTGATAAGAGCAAATAAAGAAAGATCTCTAGGTGAAAACCACACTGTGGCACCTCCTGATCACAAAATAGTAAAAACAAAGGACGTATCCAAAGGTGAAAACCCAACTGTGGCACCTGAGGATGGAGGATTTGACCTTCCCCTACCATCTAAGTATCAAGAGAAATCAGCTCTCCTAGTGGAAGATTCTACAGAGATAAACCTGGGCACAGAGCAAAATCCAAAGACCACATTCCTAGCAGCATCATTATCTGAAACAGAGCACAGAAACCTTAACAACTTCTTCTCGCAACGAACCATCAACTTTGCATGGACCTATGCTGATATGCCAGGGCTAGACCCTAAGCTAGTAGTTCATTATCTCACAGTTGATCCCAAAGTGAAACTAGTCAAGCAGAAGTTGAGAAAGATGCACCCACAGATTGCTCTCTTAGTAAAGGTGGAAATACAAACGCTGCTAGATGCAAAGTTTATATGACCAATCGACTATTCAGATTGGGTCTCAAACATTATACCTGTGTCTAAACCTAATGGGCGCATCCGCATGTGTAATGATTTCAGAGATCTCAACAAAGCATGTCCTAAAGATGAGTTTCCACTACCAAACATTGACATTATAGTGGACTCGACAGTAGGTCACGAGATGCTTTCTCTCTTCAATCGTATTCTCAAGCATACTTAACAGAGCTTTGAGCATACAAAACGCGTCGATTGAGCAACCTCACAATCTTTTGACATTGATCTCTTGAGCACACTACTTGCTTGTTGCAACTATGGTTTTGCAACTTCATTGAGCAATCCACATTCAATCCAAAGGAAACAATACATATTTCGGTAAAAGTCTTTATTTCATTGATTATTTGTCATGGCTTTTATTTAAATTCATTTTCTTTATGTTATTGGGTTCTTTGATTTTATTTAGTTTAGATTAAATTGATTTTTCCTCATACACATTCTGGCACGCCCGGTGGGACCCACTAATCCCTTTGTTTCTTTGAGAAATTATTTTTTTGAAGTCACAGTACGACATAGTGCAAACGATATTGCACAGCGCTTCTGGAAGTATCTCTGAGCGCTCTTGGTGGCACAGTTCAGTGCCATCGGGAGCACTACCGCGCTTCTGGCAGCACAGAGCGGCGCTTTTGGCATCACAGAACAGCGCGACTGGTAGCATCATTCGGCGCTTTTGGCTAAATTAGGTTTTGACTGCATTCGGGGTTTTTTTTGCAGGGTTTTCTCATTACATATCTGTGGATTTATCTGACAAGCTGTTGTATTTATCTTTCCAAACCTGCTTTTGATACATCCTAAGCTGATTTATTTAGGGGTATCTTCGGTGGTTGCGTTAATCTATTGTCTTGTTACATTTTCTGAGTTTTCTGGATTTCACTATTCAGATCTATCTGATATTATTGCTCAGAATAGTAGATCAACCATGAAATCCCATTTTGATCTGATTCTGTTGACAAAAAGCTAATCTTTTTATGATCTGAGACTGTGCGGCGCATTTGGTATAACAGTATCGTGCTTCCGGTTATTTTTTCAGCACTTCTGGTAGTATCTTGCAGCGCTTCCGGTATACACGACATCGCTTTTGTCATAACAGTATCACGCTTCTGGATGCACAGTACAGCGCTTATGGTTATTTGGCCGCGCTTCTGGTAATATTCTCTGACGTTTCTGGTCTATGTTACAGTGCTTTTGAAATACAGTAAGTCGCTTCTGGTAAGATTGTGCAGCGCTTTTGGTCAAAGTTGATTTGTTTTTGCTAACTTGTGAATCTTTGGTGGAACTAACTCACTTGTTGTAGCTTCTTATTACTCACATAGAGCCAATAGGGGTTTTTAACATGTTCATGCAGGACAAGCGTTGAAGAACTTTTGATTTATTTCACTAAGTCTTAGAAACACATTGCATGCTTAAAGGGATAATTGAACAAATCTTTTTTGCAAATCTAAGTCTTAGGAACATACTACTTTTCTTAAGGGACAATGGACATGTATGAACAAACACCTCAATTTTCTTAAGGGACAATAGACATGTATGAACAAACACCTCAATTTTCTAAGGGACAATGGACATGAATGCCAAACACTTCAATTTCATAAGGGACAATTTACAACTACAAACATGTGTGTGCCTAGTTTAGTTGCACCTTATTTTTCTTATAACGGGACAATTGAACCTTTGTTTGATGTGCTTGCTCTTACTTTTCTGTACTTCCTTTAGAAGGGCCTGCTTTTGGATTGCGCTTCATCCAAAAGGGACGACCCTAAGCGGAGTTTTCCTTTGAACCACTATATAAAAGGGATAAGGCGAAAGCCAAGTCCTAACTGACGTCAGCCTTACCTTGTGGTGCCAAATTGAAAAGAGGTGTACTAGCTCTTTGTGGAAATAATTTTCACATTGAGCGAAGTGTTTGAAACTCTTAGTAGGATTGGTTAAAGCTTTTAGTAGCTTATCGCATTGCTCGTAAGGCGTTGGTCCCTCAAAGTCACTAAGAACCATTTTAGATAGAGACTACTCGACCTATCTCCGAACATTGCGGTAATCATCAGTGCAAGGGGAATCGATTTAAGCCCTTAAGATACTCACCATTGGCTCCCTTGAGAAGAGATAGTATTCCCTTGGACATAAAGCTCTTGTGACCTACTTGAGCTTTCCAAGGGGAGGGTGAGATATCCCTACCTATCGTCTCTCGCAAAGATACTAAATATCTGACACCTTTATGGAATGATATTTTTATCGATGGAGTATTAAGCTGTGAGCTTATCTACTGCAACGAAACCTTGTCTCTAGGGATAAAAAGTGCTTGTTATTGATTGCAATTGTCTTATACCTGTGGAAACATTGGGCTTGTTTGGAGCCTTGAACATACACTATCTGTTGTGTTAGTCCCTTGTTTTTTGACCACTTGTTTGCTGTGTTTTCTCTTGCCAAACCAATCCAATCAGAAACAGAAACAATCCATCAAAATTTTGCCTTTGAAAAACATCAGACACTACTTCAGCGCCCCTGGTATTACAGCAGCTCACCTTTGGTAGTACAGTAGATCACCTTTGGTATAGCAGTACCTCGCCTCTGGCAAAACTCTACTTCAGCGCCCTTGGTATAACAGTAGCTCGCTTTTGGTCACTGTAGCTCACCTTTGGCATAGCAGTAACTCACTTCTGGTAGCTCAGTCCGTCGCCTTTGGCATCACAGTAGCACGCTTTTGGTTGCACAGTCCTGCGCCTCTGGTCAAACAGTATAGCACTTTTGGTCCAGTACTTTATGCATCAGAGTTTGTCTGTTTCTCAAAGCATCTTACAGAAACCCAGCGTTACCTATCTTGTCCTAGTGTATTCCATGGTAACCACTAGGCTACAGCAAACTATGAAGTCCAAGCAAGTTGTCCCTAAGAAGCGCAAGTCGCCTCCTCGCACACCACAATCAGGTCGTCTCAACATTACCCCCAAGGTTACTCCTAGTACACCCGCGGCAAAACCAATCAGCTCTCCGAACATGCCACACATCGAACAACCAAGCAATCCTCAGGAGGATAGGATCCCTTTGATAAGTACACCTCAATATACCACAGGCTTGCCCCCAGATTTTGTCCCTCAAGGTTATACTGTAGATTTGGTCCCATCTCAAGAAGAGCGACACTTTGAAATAGGTCAATCCCCTCAAGTAGATGGGCAAGATCTTGATGAAATCATACAAGAGCCTAGAGTCATGGCAGCCTTTGACAAAATCCTTAGTGAGAACCAAGATCATTTCTTTCGCTTGCTTGCAGAGCAAGGTGCCAAGTTACCTCAAGATTTTGATTTATCCACTCTCAAGGAGAACAACAATGCCCAAGATACCATACAAGCAGTACAAACCATGTCAACAGTGACTACGCCTTTACCTACACTAGGCTCGTAGTATAGGAACCCCCTTTTTCAAAATCCAACAGGGGAGAGACCCATATCACCGCTTTTGACTCCTATGGAGATCTATCAAAACCAACAAGAAACTCTCCAACGTCAAGCAGAGTTAGCTAAGTAAGCCACCTTAGCTCGATCGAATATGCAACCACCTCCTAAAGTGTCCACCCCAATCGCAAGTGGAATCTTGGTTACCCCATCACGGATAGGTTTCCCACCCAATTACAATCTGGGGAACAATTATGTAGCCATGCAACAAGGGTCACAACAAATGCCACCTCCTATATCATCACACCTTCATGTCTCTCAACCAATTAGAGTCATGCAACCCCAACCACAACATTCTTCTACTCTCGTCTTTAAGCAACCCCAACCACAACATTCTTCTACTCTCATCCTCAATCAACCCCAACCTTCACAAATCACGTCTACCTACGTCCCTCCTCCGCAACATTCATCCTCGCTCAACTTCTTTCACACATTGCCTAGCCACTCTCAACATTCCCAACATCAAGTTTCCCAAAGCTATGTGCTGCCATCACAACCTAATCAAACGCACTTTAGCTTTCCACCACCCAATTCCTTTCTTCAACCATCGCAAAGCCAACATTCTTACCTAGCACCACCTCCACCTCTTCCAAACCAAAGCCTCCAATTCCAACCCAATCTAAACCAAACGTATAGCCCGTATGATCCCAATCAATCTTACGACCCTTATAACACCAGCGTGCATGGCTTACATTATAACCTTCTGTATGGGCAACACCAACCACTTTTTGGACAATAGGAGATGTTACCAACCCCTCCCACGACTATGGAGCTAAAGATCGCAAAAGTTCAATAGCAGCTATCTGATCTTACGTTTGGCCACACCAAAAAGACCTTCTCTTTAGAGGAAGTGTGTCCTTATCCTTTTGATCGGTCATTACCAATGATCCCTTTTCCTCAAAATTTCACTATTCCCAAGTTCGATAAGTACAAAGGAAAAGGTGACCCAAAAGACCATCTTAGGGAATTCTATCTTGCTTGCTTCGAGGTCTCACATAACGACACATATCTTATGCGTCTCTTTCCTTGCAGTCTTAGAGGTCAAGCAATAGAATGGTTCTCACACTTACCTACGGGTATCAAGTCTTTCAACGAGCTAGCAGAGAAGTTTGCCACCCATTTTTCTTACAACACAGAGCATGAGATTTCCATGACTGATCTATGCAACAATAAACAGAAAAATGGGGAAACTTTCATTTCTTTTCTTCAATGATGGAGACAAATGGCTAGCAAATTCCCTTTTAAGATTCCAGAGAAACAGCTTGTTAGCATATTTGTGCAGAACCTCAACCAAGAGTTAGGTTTCCATTTACAAATTCTTAGTGCTACAACCTTCGATGAAATCACATACAAGGGGATCAATATTGAGAAGGCCCTCATTACGAAGGGTGTGGTCAAAATCTTTTAAGAAACCAAAGATAGTGCTCCCCATCAACAATTGAACGATAAACCCAAATATTGGAACAAAAACAAAAACGTGGTCAACGATGGGGTGGTCAATACTAAGCATGGCCAAACGCTGCAAACGCCGCTGCAACTCTCCAAACCAAGTCAAGCTCCACCTCAACAATAGCAGCAACAAAGGCAGCCTTATCCAAACCAACAACAATGACAACAAGAGCGGCCTCAACAGGATTACCCTCTGCGACGTCAATTCACTCCCTTGGGAGTACCCATCGAATCAGTCTTACAGCAAGCTTTGCAGAAAGGGCTCATCACCTTACTTGATGCTCCCCCATATGGAGAACCTGTCTACAAAACTGCACGTTACAGAGACAGTGAATATTGTGAGTTCCATAGGAGCAAAGGTCATAGAACTGCATCTTGCATGAAGCTTAAGCACCTCATCCAAAACCTCATCGACGGTAATCAAATCACTTTTGAGGATGAACAAGTGGCTCAACACACGAACAAGGATCTAGATATGTACAAGGAACCATTCCCTCATCATGGTCCACCTCCTCCTCAGGATAGAGGTAAAGGTATCAATCATGCTTCCATGTCCTTTGATTCCATTGTAGGTCATTTTGAAGAGAGTCGAGTGTCTACCCTCACAATCAAAGGTAAATCTACGGATTGTGCTATTACTACGCGCTGTGGACATGTCACCATTCGTGGTCCTACACCTAGGCTTCCGGTTCAATCTGATTATAATCTTGTCGAACATCTAGGGAGAACACCAGTGCAAATCTCTATCTTGGACCTTCTACGGTCATCACCTGCACATAGAGTGGTGCTAGAAAAAGCCCTCCAAGAGTCTTCCGTTCCTAACAACATAGCGGTCGCAGATTTCCAAGCTATAGTAGGTAACATTGCTTCGCCCTACAATGTGGTCTTCTCTGAGAAAGATCTCCCATCCCATGATCCTTGTCACAATGATGCCCTTCATTTTGAAGTTCTCATCCATAAGCACAAAATCAAATGTATACTCATAGATGGTGGTGCTGGTCTCAACATCTGTTCTTTAAAGTTACTTAAGCAATTGGGATATTCTGAGGATCACGTCAACACTGATCATAGTATTACAATCAAGGGGTATGATGATGCAGAATGCCATTCAGAAGGTGTTATTCACTTGCCTATACAACTGGGCCCTGTCATGCTTGAAACTAGGTGTCAAGTCCTTGATATTGAGCTGCCTTACAACATTATCTTAGGCCGCCCATGGATCCATGCAATGAAAGCTGTTCCCTCCACGTACCACCAGTCTCTAAAGTTCTCATACAATGGTACAGAGATCACCATCCCAGGAGACCCTAATCCTTTTGAATTCTGTCGTGTCTTACAAGGAAGCTATAAGAATTGCAACCAAGTGCCTAAAAATGACAAAGCCCTTGAATCCCCACTATATGTTGATCCTGAAACTCTGACGCGAGCCTCTACAAGTGAATCTACACCCCTCCCCAAAATCACAGCTCGCATCCGAGATATAGGCTTTGGCACTTACGATATCTCAGAATCTTGTTGTGTAGGGCAGATGCCTTTATCTCCAAAATCTTACGGCAAACCACCCATTGCCAAAGTAAGCAAAAAAGCAGCTATTCCTCCCCCAACATCCCTAACCCAATTCCAACATGGACGGTTATTGGAAGAGGAAACTATTGAGGACATCTCTTCTTGGCTCTATAAGGAGAAAGAACTAGTCACCATACCAGTCAAGCAATACGGCAATGGCTTAAGGATTGTAAAAAACATGGGCTACAAAGGCAAAGGTGGCCTTGGGAAACAGAATCAAGGAACTATGGAACCCATTGTTGTGATAAAGAAGCTAGACAAGAAGGGATTAGGATTTGGTAAGAAGGTACCGCACGCCTTGGACATCGAGTATATCCTCGACGAGGTGGCTGAAACTTTTCTCATTGATTTGACGTCTACAGAGGATATCATCACTGACTCTTCCCTCCACATGACCAACCTCTTCGCAGAATCCTCCATTTTTATGCTATCCTCCGTATCCTTAACTTCCACCACCAGCACCCAGAATGTAACACTTGTCTACCCTGACCTTATCGATTGGGACCAACAAGGGTCCCCCGTTATAGATGTATTTCAGAGTGACGAAGCTTTAGCTGAGTTCATGGGACTTCGGGAAGGTATCCCTCTTGGCGATCATAAAGCAGGTTTTGTAATGGAACTAGAGCCAACAGCTTATTTTGGTGAGAATGCCAAATCCTCCAGTCGCAAAAGTGCAAATAAAGAAAGATCTCTAGGTGAAAACCACACTGTGGCACCTCCTGATCACAAAATAGTAAAAACAAAGGACGTATCCAAAGGTGAAAACCCAACTGTGGCACCTGAGGATGGAGGATTTGACCTTCCCCTACCATCTAAGTATCAAGAGAAATCAGCTCTCCTAGTGGAAGATTCTACAGAGATAAACCTAGGCACAGAGCAAAATCCAAAGACCACATTCCTAGCAGCATCATTATCTGAAACAGAGCACAGAAACCTTAACAACTTCTTCTCGCAACGAACCATCAACTTTGCATGGACCTATGCTGATATGCCAGGGCTAGACCCTAAGCTAGTAGTTCATTATCTCACAGTTGATCCCAAAGTGAAACCAGTCAAGCAAAAGTTGAGAAAGATGCACCCACAGATCGCTCTCTTAGTAAAGGTGGAAATACAAAAGCTGCTAGATGCAAAGTTTATACGACCAATCGACTATTCAGATTGGGTCTCAAACATTGTACCTGTGTCTAAACCTAATGGGTGCATCCGCATGTGTAATGATTTCAGAGATCTCAACAAAGCATGTCCTAAAGATGACTTTCCACTACCAAACATTGACATTATAGTGGACTCGACAGCAGGTCACGAGATGCTTTCTCTCATGGACGGATTCTCTGGCTACAATCAGATAAGGATAGCAGAGGAAGATCAACATAAAACAACCTTTACTTGTCCTTGGGGCAATTATTGTTGGTGTGTCATGCCGTTTGGTTTGAAGAATGCAGGGGCAACCTATCAGAGAGCAATGACAGTGATCTTCCACGATCTCTTTCATCACATCATGGAAGACTATGTGGATGATATATTGGCTAAATCTTCTAGGGTGGATCACATACAGGTTCTAGGACAGATCTTCGACAGGCTTGAAAAATACCAAGTAAGACTCAATCCAAAGAAGTGTGTATTCGGTGTAACATCAGGGAAGCTGTTGGGATACATTGTATCTCGTAGAGGCATCGAAGTCGATCCAGCGAAAGTAAAGGCTATAGTGGAGATGCCTCCACCAAAGACCCTTAAAGCACTAAGGAGCTTCAAGGAAGGTTGCAGTCCATTTGGCATTTCATATCACAGCTAGCAGATAAATGTCAACCCTTTCAACACTTGCTCCGAAAGGATGTCTCATTTCGATGGGACAACAAGTGTCAGGCAGCGTTTGATCAACTTAAAGAGTATCTAGCTACACTTCCTGTATTGGTTCCACCAGTCGCAAACAAACCTTTGATATTATATATCTCCACTACAAACTCGGCCCTAGGGGCCCTGCTAGCACAAAATGATGAATCGGGAAAAGAGCATGCAATTTATTACATTAGTAGAACCTTGGTGGGATATGAGCTCAATTATTCACCAATGGAAAGGGCTTGTTTAGCAATAGTGTTCGCCTCCCAAAAGTTGCGGCATTACATGCTGAACCAACATACAAATCTGATAGCTAAGATTGATCCCTTGAAATATTTACTAGCAAAAGCAGCTCTCACAGGCAGACTAGCTAAGTGGATCATGATCCTTAGTGAGTTCGACATTGAGTACACGGATCGTAAAGCAATCAAAGGGCAGGCCCTCACTGATCAACTAGCAGAAGCACCTATGAAAGATACACATCCTATGGTAGTAGACTTTCCTGATGAGAATCTATTCACTCTTTCTAACTCCATAATGTGGAAGTTATACTTTGATGGTTCTTACACACAGCATGGATCAGGAGCCGGCATCTTATTTGCTACACCTCAAAATGACTACGTTCCAAAATCATATCGGCTTGCATTCCCTTGCACCAACAATATAGCTGAGTATGAAGCACTACTCATAGGTCTCAATACAGTAGTTCAATGGGACATCACAGAATTACAAGTATATGGAGACTCACAGTTAGTCATTCGCCAAGTCACAGATGAGTACCAAACAAAGGATGAAAAGTTGGTCCCCTACAAGCAACTGGTGGATGCCTACAAACCACACTTTTCTAGCATCACATTTGAGCAAATTCCAAGAGAGCATAACAAAGCTGCGGATTCTATGGCTTCTGTAGGGTCACTGATTGACATGCCTGCTAATACACAGAAGAGTGAATTCTTGATCGAGCAATTGTTGATACCAGCCGTCGACGTTCCAGTTACTGAAATCATCTACGAACTTGTTGGTCCCAATTCCCCATGGTATGAAGATATCTATGAATACCTCAAGAACAAAACCTTTCCCCCTGACCTATCATCCACCCAACGCAAAACCTTTATCCGTCGGTCCTCCCGTTACATCATTCTAGGTGATACACTATATCGCCGGAGTCTCGATGGTATCCTCTTACGATGTCTTAACGCGGAAGAAGCTAAAGCTACCTTACGAGGCATACACAAAGGTGTCTGTGGTGCACATTCTACCGGTCCTAATCTTGCTAAGAAGATACTCAGAACAGGTTATTACTGGCCTACAATAGAGCAGGATGCTGCACAGTTTGCTAAGAAGTGTCTACAATGCTAGCAGCATGGAGATCTGATTCATGCCCCAGCTCATGAACTAAAACCTGTGACAACTCCATGGCCTTTTTCTCAATGGGGTCTCGACCTCGTAGGACAAATCCACCCGTCCTCCTCCAATGGCCACAAATTTATCATTACCGCCACTGAGTATTTCACGAAGTGGGTGGAAGCCATTCCTATGACCTATATCACCGGTAAGCAAATAGCCAAGTTTATCCTAAATTACCTCATATGCCGGTATGGTATTCCCCAAGCCATTGTCACTGATAATGGGAGACCATTCAAGAACCAAGATGTCCGTGCCTTATGCACACAATACAATATCCAACATCACTTTTCCACTCCCTACTATCCGCAGAGTAACGGCCAAGCTGAGGCTTCCAATAAAACCATTCTCAAGATCCTTAAGAAAACGATCAATGAAGCTAGTCATGATTGGCACTTGCAACTCAATCTCGCCCTATGGGCCTACCGCACTAGTATCAGAACACCAACGGGTGCCACACCCTATGCCTTGGTCTTTGGCTCTGAAGCCATCCTACCTATAGAGGTCGAGATCCCATCCCTCAGAGTTTCCATGCAGGACCTGATCGGCGGAGACGAGTATCGCACTTCCAGATTAGCTGAGCTTGAACTACTGGATGAGAGGCGCCTTGCCACACTTAATCATCTCCATGTCTATCAAAACCACCTCCGGCGTAATTACAACAAAAAGATCAAAGAAAGACAGTTTCAAGTTGGTGATCTTGTACTTAAGGAGAATGAGAGAAATCAAGCAGATCGAGAAAAGAAGGGCAAGTTTGAGCCTAACTGGTTAGGCCCCTTTATTGTCACAGTAGCATATGGATCAGGAGCTTATACTTTAGCTACACCTGATGACATTCCTCTAGATGAGCCACTTAACAGTGTCCATCTCAAGAAGTTCTATGCCTGATCCTTAGAGTATTCCAAAAAAAACAAAAAACAAAAAAAAAAATCCAAAAAAACCCATTCTCTGGTGAAAACCTAGCAAACAGGTGCTATGTGTAGAGTCAGCATCCATCGTCTATCGAGTCCTGTCCACTCCTTGTCCAGTTCGCAGCGCACTTTCCATCCATCCATAATTAAACCATTGACCTTGTTTGCATTTCCATCTCCCTATCTAGTATAGCTTGGAAATTTTTCAATGTCCCTCGTCGTCATCCCACGTCTTGATTTGTGTCTACAGTTAACACTATCTTGTCCTAGGTCAAAGCTTTTGGTGTTCTTCAGCAGTCACCCACACCATTTCCTCTACCAGAATGGGGGCAACCCTTTCCTTAACTTAGGTCTAGGATTGGTTCCTTGTTCGTGGTTCGCAACGCATACTTCAATCTCTTTTTCATTTCCGCAGGTAACACCCTTTAACGGACACATCGCTCCTATGATAAGGATGTTATCTTCTCAACACTCTTTTCCTACATCATCACACTAACCAGAACTACATATTATCATCATTTTCAATCTTAAGGTCCCTTGATCCCATGGATATGGGTATGTAGGCAGTCTGGAATACGAAGGAAGTTTCCAGTACTTAGGTACATAAGATCCCCTCTTTTCACCTCGATCCATCTCATCACTCTATCTAGAACTACATATTTATCTCTTTCATCTTTCCTCGTAATGTGCCTTGATCCCGTGGATACAGGGTATGTAGGCAGTCTGGAATACGAAGGATGTATCCAGTACTCAGGCACATACGATTCATCATTCTCCACCCATCTCAATCCAGTTGCACTTCACCTTTCTAGTCTTCCGTTTGTCAAAATCCATTTCACCTCGACTTGACTAACTCAAGCAGCAAGCTAGCACATCCTTTCAAAGCAAAAGTCCTTAACAAACCTGAAGCAAAGCAGCTTCCTTCCAGAGTCATCTACTGTCCTGCATACCGATTGCCAACATCAGCTAAGTACCGCTTAACCAAAGCACCAGATCAACAAGCTTGTCTTCTATAGAATGTTCCATTGTTGAGACCAACACACGCGTCTCCTGCGACATGTGGCATCTCCCACAGCAAGACATTGTCTTTTTAGGTAGATAGCCCCCTTTAACGGACACAAAGTTCCTACGATAAGGCTGTTATCTTTCCTATCCAATCTATCCTGAGCAACCTCTTTGGCAAGAGAATATGTTGGCTGTATGTTTACTTTGCAAGTCAGTCAATTTGTGTTATGGTTTATCTTTTTGTTCCTTTTTCCATTACCTATTCAAGACTACCTTGATTTATCTATAATCTTGGTATGTTGCGATGTAGTACAGATTAGGGGCATAGTCATTGCTTTTGTGTGCCGTGTTTGAGGAATGATCTTTAGTATCTTTCTTAGCATTCTATTTATCTTGTGTGTGTTACGCCCTAGCATCTTACATATTAATATTCTTCTTGCATTTACATGTATTGGAGTTTATTTTATGTTCAAAATTATGGCTCATTCACATATACCTACAAGGTTATATTATGTCTAAGGGATCTAATTTCAAACCGCTTGCTTGCAGAGTCAACGTCCATGCACTCGGATATCATAGCACCTTGGTCTTTTATACCTTGGTGGCAAACTATCCATGTGCTATATCAAAAATAAGGATTGCTCTTTATAAACATTTGTGAAACCGTTGCAACAAGCTCATTCATTTACCCATCCATTTACCCATGGCCTTATATAGTTTTCAAACAATGATCGATCAATAGTCTTTTCTACCATGTTCTCTTCTATGTCCACTTTCTTCTATCTATCATCAACCCAACCTTATCTGTCTCCAACAAAATCTTCTAGTCGAGCATCAACACAGTTCTTCTATCACTTCCCTGTCTTTCCTCTCGAGGGGGCACCCTACGCCAGCTACGCTGGGGCAACTACCTACACTGGGGCATCAATAAAATTTTTGTATCACGTCTTCGACAATTATTTTCTTTGACGCAACACTATAAACTGCATTGCATCAAAGAGGGGCAAAATGTAGACACCCTAAAATGACTGTGTCGTCGAATCACTTGCTTTTCGTAATCTTCCTAATCACCTGCATTTCACACATTAATTAAATAATCTAATTATTTAATTAATGTCACCAAATTCTTCTAAATCACATACTTTCGACATTAATTAAATAAATTCTCTTTATTTAATTAATTAAATCAAATTCCTCTATTATTCTTCCACAATTAAATAATTTTAATTATTTAATTTGTCATCTTCCAAAATTCACATCCACATTAATTAAATAAATCTAATTATTTAATTAATTCAACAAATTCCCTCTTATCTGAAATTAAATAATTCTTAAATTATTTAATTAAATCAAAATTTATTCTTCCAAAATCATGCACAACAATTAAATAAATTTATTTATTTAATTTGCTTTCAAATCTTCTAAATTAAATAATTCTAATTATTTAATTATTTCTTCCAAAATATCTTCTCTAAATTTAAATAAATCAATTATTTATTTAAATTGCTTTTTCTTCTAATTTGAGTTATCTCTAATATAACTCAAGTTTTTTATATTTAATAAAGCAAAATATCTTCTAATTCTCATGCAAATCCCTTCTTATTGTTTTAAATCACTTAACTGACTATTACATTCTGTTAATTGCTTTAACTCATTCTTCTATTCTTGATAAGTCCTCTCATGCAAAAGAAAGCAAGACACTTGGCTTCTTCTCATTCGTTGCACATTCCTCAACTATTCTCCTTTGTTGATTCTTCTGAATTATCTGGACCGTTGATCGATCTTCTTTGAAATCTATATAAACCCCCCTCATCTCCTTCATTACCTCTCTCTTCGATCGTATTCTCAGGCATACTTAACAGAGCTTTGAGCATACAAAACGCGTCGATTGAGCAACTTTATGATCTCTTAACATTGATCTTTGAGCACATTGAGCACACTACTTGCTTGTTGCAACTATAGTTTCGCAACTTGATTGAGCAATCCACACTTCTCCAAAAGGGAACAATACAGGTTTTGGTAAGAGCTTTCATTTTGTCTTTGATTTTATGATAATGGCTTTTACTTAGATTGGTTCACTTTATGTGATTGGGTTCTTTGATTTTATTTAGTTTAGATTAAATCAATTTTTCCTCATACACACCCAATATTCATATTTCTTCTATCATTAATTATCAACCCTTGTACCTTTGATAATCTTTTTGCAAGAAATTCCTTTCGGACCTTATCTTCTGCTGACTTCTCTAGGGAATCAAAATGTGTGCTAACACTATTGACTAGAGTTTTGAGATTACCAGATGAGGAGGCTATGGGATCCTTCAGAAATGATGGCATAATCTTTTCTAGTACTCCAGAAGTAGCTTCTATCAACTCACAGTCTTCCATGTGAGACTTCAGGAGTTTTTCTTTAGCCTTTGCATTAGCAAATGAAGCTATCTTCATTGTCTGTACCAAAGAAAGAGAATCAAAATTAAATGGTCCTTGTAGAAGTTCCGGTTCATCAATCTCCATTGTTTCTTTGTTCAAGAATTCTTGGACAGTTTTTGCAGTGTCTCTTGCCAGAGACAGATTTTTCTTCTCTCCTGCATTCTTAAAGCTGTCTCTTGGAGCTTTCTCTCCTACATTCTTACCACTAGTAGTTGTGGTCTTCTCTATTGAAGTCTTCTCTCCTTCTGCAACCTTGGTACTGACATCTTCTTTTTCCTTTACCTCTGCTTCTTTCTCTTGCATTCTTTCTTCTCCTTTAGATCCGGAGACTGTAGGGGAAACCAGAGGAGAGATATTTGTTTGTTCATGAGCCACCTCTTTTGAAGTAGAAGATTTCGAGTCCTTATCTTTTTCTGCACCGGAGTCCATTAGCTCTTCTGTCATTTTCTCAGTAGACTCTTCTACAACACTTGTGGTCGAGGGGTCAGTACCCAAGTCCTCTATAATAGGAAGATTAAATCTTTTGAAGGCTTTTTGGAGAATCTCTTCTGTGTCCTTGGCTACCTTGTCAGTTTCACCAAGCATAAGTTGATTCATCCTTGCTTTGCTCCTGAACTCATCCTTACAATCTTTGAATACCATATTCATTGTCTTGGGATCGATTGAAGGATATAACTGAATTGCTATCTGTTCCTGGATCTTGAGATCTTTTGCTCGAGCATTTTTCTTCCTCATTTCAAGCCTCTTTTCTAAGCTTTTGGGAATTAGAGAGATAATTTCAATAAAAGCTTTATTGTAAGTGTTCAAAAACTTAACTGTGGCTTCCTCCAGAATCTTTTTATCAGCTTCATTATATTCATCATAGAATTATGTTAAAGGTTGCAGGTTCCCATCCACAATGACTTCTTTCACTACAACATCTAAGGATAGAGTGGGTTTTTCAACAAATTCTTCTTCCTTCTCTTCTTCTTCTTGACCGGTAGAGTGTTCACCGGATGATTTCTTCTTCTTCTTCAGTTTCTTTATCTCCTCATCTGATTCAGTTTCCTCATCATCCTTTAGGCTAACATAGGACCTTGTTGCCTTTTTCTTTGTTCTCTTTCTCCTTTTCCAGATGTCTGGACTTCCAGTTTTGAGCTTTTAGCAGTAACAGGTGCTGATCTCTTTGATGATCTGGTCCGGGTGGAAGATTTTGCCGGAACACTTTCCTCACTTTTCTTTTCTACCTTTTTCTTCTCTTCCTCAGCCCTTTCCGTCTTTTCCCTATTGGCATCAAGTGCCTCCTTTGATATGCCAAAGCCTTTTGCAACATCTTCAACTTCTTTTCTTACCTTCCTCTTGATCTTTGGTTGTCTGAGTTCCACATGAACTTTTACACTTAGCTCTTCAAAGGTTCTAAACCTTTCTGCCTTTGGATCCTTTGGCTGACTTAGCATGTGTTGAACATGTAGCTCCACAATTTGTTCATCAACTTTATACCCCATAGGCATGATCCATACAGTTCTTGGTTCTACTACCTCCATTAGGCACTAATTAGTCTCTACCATGAAGCATACTATGTCTTTGTATTTCTCAACAAGAGACTGGGGAATTCTCTCTCTTGCTTGCATCATGTTCTAAAAATTCTTGAAATATCCCCACAGGGCTGTATTTCTTGCTTTAGCATCCCCAAGCCCATGCAAATAGTCTCTAATTTGGATGGCAACCAGTCTATCATTCTTCCATACCCAGCCATTGGATCCAGGAAGCTCATTCATGAAATAAAAGAATATGCAGAGTATCAAGCCACCATACTTGAAGGAGTTCTTCTTATCCTTCTTAATCTTTTGCAGATTTTCCAAAAGTTGGCTTAGAAGAAGTTCACATAGATCATAGTCAGCATTTTCTTTTAGCATTTGATAGGCTATATAAACTGCAATTCCCGGTACTGAATTTTCCCTACTAGAGTGATAAATCTTGTAACCAATTATCATGGATGCAAATTTGACATCTGGTTCAGTGATGTCTTCAATTGTCATAGCTCTCTTGTCAAATTTTGATCCGGTTGCATCACTTACTGTTTGATTCTTGATAGACTTGAGAACAGGTATTCCACCAGATGAGTGTAGACCAGTTACTGCCCTAATTGCATCTTTGGTGATCTTAAATGGTTTATTCAACCATAAGAAATTGTCATGCACTCTACTCAACACATACTGAACCCATTCATCTTCTTCAAAATAGGGGAAATGAATGCACTGTGTAAAATGCTTATCCCAGATGGCTTTATACTAAGGTTTAATCTCAAAAGAATCATCTATTAACTGTTTGTGATAGATATCCATTAACTTTGATTCCCCAAATTCTTCAATATTCACGTTTATGTAAACCCTAATATCTTATGTATGCAACACACCATGCGGAACACTGGAAAATGCTCCTAGGGGATCTACTTCCAAAGATTTGTATGGATGTTTCTTGAATTTAGGGCGAGGCCTATCAGATATTTTTACAATATTTGGAGTACCCATCATTCAAGCATTTAGAGAGAGATATTTGATAACGGAGAATACCTTTTGCGCCTTTCGGTTTCACGGAGTTAGCCGGATCGATTTCTAGATGAACTGACTTCTGCAAATGATCTTTGATGAGCTTGAGGAATTTTGTTGCAGAGATTCACTTTTCATTTCTTCTTGAATGCAGAATGAAAAAATGCTTAATGATAAAACCCTTATATTGCTCTGCAAACCTTAATGTCAGGTTGCAATAAATGCTCGACCTAAGTTATTTCGGTTTGCCTCATTCGGATGACTTGAAGAACCGGATCAATCCTGATCTTTAAACATCTTGCGGATCTTCCAAATCTTAACCATAGTTTATTTGGATGTTTCCCTTATGAACCCTTTAATCCGCAACTCTTCTTGTGCCAGTTCTGGCACCAATTGACTGGCTGGGGGAACAAGGTTTTCTTTGTGTCTCCCCCTGAGCCAGAGCTCACTTTTTAATTTTTAGAAGGAATATTAGCACCAGAGTCTGGTGCGGATCCATCCTCTACATTCTCTGTACTTTTCTTCACCCAAATCATGTTCATCTCACTTTGAACTTTATCCGCATTCACTTTTTGTTTTCCCTTATCTTGATTCTGATTATGATATACCAGACCTCTTTTGTCCTGATTCTTGCTTCTACAGAATTTTGCAATATGACCGGATCTATTGCAAATTTGGCAAACAACATTTCTTTGCATATTTGATTGATATTCTCTTGATCTGCATTGATTAGCCATATGACCTATTCCATTGCATGTAAAGCATCTACCATTGAATGATTTGTTCATTTGCATATTTCTACATTCATGAGATTTGTGACCATACCTTTTGCAGTTAAAACACTGTCCGGAGAAGGATGAATTAGTCTGATTCATTCTCTTTCTGCACTGATTAGCTTTATGACCAAAGTTATTGCAGTTGTGGCAGTATCCATTGAAGGATGGATATCTTTGAGCATTAGGCTGTCTTACCGGAGGTCTTCTAGGCCTGTTCCTTGGATTTTCTAATCCAAAATTCTTCTAACCGGATCTGGAGCTTTCTCCTTTCTCATATCCCAAACCACACTTGTCATCTACCCTCTTTTGACTTCCAAGAAGAACTTCAATTTGAGCAAAACTTATCTTGAATTTCTCTTTATATTCATTTGCTGTTTGAAGATCCCTTTTGAGAGAGACAATTTGATCCTCAAGTTTTTCTTCATTATCTTTAGCATCTTCAGGATCAGATTCAAGATGTCTGATAATTCTATCCATCTTGTGGCAATCTTCTGATTTCTCCTTGAGGGATTGTCTTAGATCATCTTCAATTTTTCTTTTCTCTTCAACCTCTTGGGTAAACTTCATAACTCCTGATTCCATTTCATGTCTTACCTAAATGATTTCTTTTGATAACTTTTCATATAACTTGGTTTTCTCCTTCAGATCTTCATTTGTATCATTTGCTTCACCTTGACTTGCTAATTGCTGAAGTAGCTCCTTTCTCTTTTTTATAGAGAGACTTAATTTGTCTTTTAGTTCTCTCATGAAATCATCAGCCTGTTTGAGTCTTTCCTTTAACTCATTGACTTCAGAGTTTGACTGCTCAAGATCATCAAGGGCAGTCTTGAGTTGCTCCCTTAACCCATATGCATCCATTTGAATTCCCAGATCTTCCTCAAGCTGTTAGACTATGTTAGGAGGAACTTGGCTCTGATACCAATTGTTGATAACTGAGAGGGGGGTGAATCAGTTATCCTAATTATTTCTGCTTTCTGAACTTTCTTAATAATCAATGCAGCATCAATTCAAATAAGCAAACATAACTATGAAATGGAAATAAACATGACACAATATTTTTGACGTGGAAACCTTGTTAAGGGAAAAACCACAGGGTGATTAACCCAAGATTGTATTCTCTGTTAGAAGAATGGAAATACAAAATGGCACTTGCCAATTAGGGCTCACTTCCTGAGCACACTGCTCACAAGAGGCATACTGCCTACAAGAGACTCACTGTCTACAAAAGAGTGTTATACAATACTTGAACTGATTGGGAGCATCTACATATGCTGGAGTTCAGTTTCGGTTAGGCTCAGTACACTAATCATCTGCACTTCATCTTTCCTCTTCTTTTATGCTGCTTTCCTTTCACATACCGGACCTTCCTTACTGCTTTCGCTCTACTCTTCTGCTTTTATTCGCACATCACCAACAACCACGACACCTCTCACAACTAAATCCATCTTGTATATATATATCCGCATAAGTAATTTCATCACCTTTCTAGTCGGCATCCGAAATAGTCAATCTTTTCACAAACTCTGATTTGTCGGCTGAATCCTTGCACATCAAGTAATGCAGATCAAGCATATACTTGTAGAAGTCATCAATCACGTTGGCCAAACATAACTTATGCCTTAAGAACCTTTTCCATCATTAGTAACACATTCGGAATAATGTCTGATGTTCTGCCAGTCAGTTCTTCCTCTGTTCACACTGCCAATTAGGAACCCGATACTCAGGTATTCATATCTTTTTCTTCATCTATCACCGAAGGCTAAATCCTTGGAATCTATCACTCAAGGTAGTCCTCTTGACTTCCCCAAATCCACACTTCACCAAGATACTTCCTCTGAGAGATTCGGACCTGACTGTCGGACCTCACCATATGCTCCGTTCTTGTTTACCAGACCACAACATTCTTTACTCTGACTTCCGGTAGAGACACACCATGTCCTGTGGATGTGTAGGATGAACTTTGTTGCCATCAATGACAACAATCATGAATCCATATAGTGTCTCTTGCCAACATATCTGTACATGATCTTTGATGATTTCCTTTTATGGCTGTTAGTTACCAATGTTATGGAATGTTCAATATTGATGTATGGGACTAAATTGGGCTAACACAGTTGTTACAATAAAGAATAGATTGCTGAGGTTCAGATTTGTCCAATAGTGACTATATGTAGTGTTTTTTCCATCCTGGTTACATATATCTTTGTGTAGAACTAATCCTTTTCCTTGTGCAGGGTATTAGTGTGATGCAAGTCTCATGTATTAATGTTATGACGATATAATGTATTTCATCTGATGTAGCTTTTAGCTAATGCAATTTATCTTCTTTATGTTGCAAAAATACATAATAACCCATGGATGTTTTACCCACAATGTGGAGAAAAAACATTATTTATCTTTCTTTTCCCACCCACTGAATAAGTGGAGTATTCCCACTGCATAAGTGGATGCCTCCTGAAAAGCAGATGCTTGCTGTTAGTAGAAGATTATATTTCATTTCATTGCATGGCATTTGATTCATTAACCGAAGCACAATATGCTCTCACCTCACCCAATTTGGGATCTTGGTGATCAGAAGTGTGGAGGTAATCTAGTTGCATACATTATTGTGCTAACTCTATTGTGATCATTTGTATAAGTTGGAAAATTTTTGGGGTAGAACCTTACACTAGTATCAGAGCTTTCAATTATCCTACCAGCCTCTTGGGTAACTAATCTTGTTGTAGTTAGTCAAGCCAGTTCAGAGTTCAATTGGGTTTCATGGCTTTTGAGAGTAAGCCACTGCAGGCTTTGTTCAAATCACTGTAGCAGAATCAATTTTCCATTGAAGAGGGTATGGGAACAATGAAAATAAATTATTTGCACCTTCTTTCATATTAGGATCACCTTCTCAATCTCGTTGAGGTCTATTCAGATGCTTTGAGAAGGAAAGAAGATGAAGTAGATAAGCTTTCTTACAAGCTTATGGTTACTAGTCATTCCTTGAGGAGTACTCAGTTACTCCTTCAGGAATCTAAGATTCACATTGATGAGCTCTGCTTAGAGTTGAGTTTAGCTAGGTGTTCCTCATTTTCAGCAGAGACCCTATCATCTATGGTAGCCAGGGCACAAGATGAGGTGAGCAACATGAGCGTTCACACTCCGGATACAAGTGTAGTGTCTCTTGTTTTGGACAGGCAAGAGGAGTCAGTTAGTGAGGGATGCATTGTTCTTGATTTACATATTGACAGCAGTATCCCAGCACCATCATCATGGGTATTACTCCCTACTACATTGATTGATGGCTATCCTCCTTTGCTGGTTTGAGCTTTGTTAGGTTACACTTTAAGGGCAACAATTGTTGAGACAGATAGGAGACATTGGGATAGTCACTATGGAGCTAGAGGGTGGAGTAATGATGATTTCTCATCATCCTTGGGCAACATAGATACTTTTTGCTTCATCATGGACTTGATTCATAGGTTACATGGTGTTGTTCTGATTTATGCCAGTAGCTTGACAGACGTTGGTATATGTTTTTATGAACCTTTGTGGGGCATCGTTCACATCTGTAGGAGACCACTCAGTATGGAATGAAATGTTGATGATACAGACACATCAGTTTTGGCTACAGGTTTAGGTGTCATTGGAGATTTGAGCACCAGGCTCTACATTGGTAGTTTTGAGATTGACATTGGTTAGTCTTATCAGAAGAAGATGATTACTTTTGGGTCTTGCACATTGAACCCTGGTGTTGTGCCAGCATCTTTCTAGGAGGTTGAAGGCATTCATGATGGTATTCTACTCACTTTTGGTAGTGAGTCAGGACACTTGCAATTGCAATCTGATAGAGGTCTTGTTTACAGGATCGCAGGGGGTTGTGATGACATTGTTGCAAGACCTACTCATTCTATTGTGAGTTGTGAGTCTTCTTCTGATGACGGTAGTATGGGATGGAATACACGTGACTACTTTGGTATTCTTTTAGCATAGGCAGGAGAGTTTCACCTCAATTGCATTATGAGGTGTGCTCATCAGTTTTTTTTAGCCCACATACACAAGAATTAACTGTCTTTAATATCACAAAGAGGTGGGTTGAATAAAGGGGTTCCTAGTTCACTTTGGTGTGATATATCTTTGATTTCAAGTGTTGAATCTAAACTTTACAAATCCACTACTTTGCCTTTTTTGATAGTTGTTACCAAAATCAGGAGTCTGGGACTTGGCTTGTTTGGATTCCTATGTTAATCAGAGTAGCGCAACGGAAGTCATTAGGCCTTGGGAGTGATGGACTTCCAATTTGCAAATGGGACCCAAGTGGAGTCCATCCTTGGATATTTATGATAAAAGAGATTTATCACATGTTGTGGAGCTGGTGCTTTGTGGATGGAATTCAGATATGGGATCTAGGTGGTTGGTGGATAGGTGTAGTTGTTTTCCCATTTGGCTTCAGGTGTTGTGACCGTTTGGTGAATTGCAGTGCAAATTGCTTAAGGACAAGCAATCTTTGGGAAGGGAGGATTGTAATGTCCCCAATTGTCCTTCCACCTAAGGGATAATTATTATTCTAATTATTTAATGTTGTCTGGCAAAAATGCTAAGTTAAAGGGTAATATTCAATAATTATATAAAAAGGTTATAAAGTGACATGATAGCTTACTTTAATAAAGTCACTTTATAACATTAAGTTAGGGCGGGAAAACAAAAAAAAGGGGTCTTTTTGAGAGAAGTAATATGAAGAGTCAAAAAGAAAATAATATAATATTCCTCTCAAAAAGTTATAAAAGGGCAATGAGAGCTCGATTGGGGGTTATGCTTGGAATTGATATTGATACTCTATTGGATTGAACCTATGTGTTCTTCCATTTTTCCTTCTTGAGGAAGAAAACCCTCTTAAACATGAGCAATTTCAGTGGTGAAAGATCCACCCTAGCTGGTGCAAGGTGATTTCATGCTAAGTCACATTGAGCTTCATGGAGATTGGTGCTTTGATGAGTTTGGATTTGTAGTTGTTGCAATATGTTTTGGAGTGGATTTTAATGGTGATTGTGAATGAAGAATGATAGTAAATTTGATGTGTAATTTTGGATGTGCCTGGCAGAGCTGTACAACCAGTCGTACATCCATATGAATGAAAATTTTGTAATGATCTTTCTATTATCTTTTTGGAACATGCAATGATTTGAAAACTCTTGTGTGGGGAAGACATCAACATCTGAGTAGTTTTTGTGATGTTTTATGACTATTTGAAATTTGCACATTACTGCTGTACCATTGTAATGCTGTACATGTAGCTTGGGTTGAATTGAGTTTTTGAGCAATGTGCTTTGTTGTTTCAAGGTAATATGGAATGGTTTGCATCTATATAAGTTTTGCAATAATGTTTGATCACTTTTTTCTAAACATCATGGGTCATCTTTGAAAGTCTTTGAAGTTTATGCTATGCCTGGGCTGTACCAACATGTGAAAGGTGATTTGTAACCATGAGTAATACATGCCTCTTTGATGTTCATAATGATTGGGAACTGATTGTTATGTGAGGGCGATCCTTTGAGTATTGTTCTTTTGATGTGTTGAAGGCAATTGCAAGAAGCTGTGAGGAAATTGATCCAGCTGAGTCGTACATAGTAGTTGGGGTTCCTTTGTATGCTGATAATAATGTGACTTTGATGCAGTGTCGGTCCTTTATTCAGTATTGAAGCCTCTTGCAACCTGCATTGAAGATAAAGGATGTAGATATAAAGATCAATATCAAGTTGTATATTTCTCTATACCAAGCCGTACCTGGAAGAGGAAGATTAGATAATTGTGATTTTAAATATAGGAAATGTTCATACTATTGAATGCATTCCATTTCCATGTAAATAAAGATCATTTCTGAGAAGAATCTAGAGTCTCGGCTGCAATCTTATGAATGTTCTAATTTAGATCGTACATCCAGAGTCATACCACACCTTGAAGTCGATTTGGGTTTTGTAGAGATTGTTGTATAAATGGAAGCTGATGATGACTGAATGTTTATTCCTATGTATGAATGCTAATTTCATATGTTATTTCACTTATGTTTTTGCATGGTTTATTTGTGTTGTGAGGCTGTCGTTCATCTCATGGACCGCCATACAACATAGCATTGGGAAGGTTTCCTATGTATGAGATTAAATGGTATATTGGAATTGAACATAATTATCATACATCTACACTTCAAGTCAGAAATAATGATGATAGAATTGGTAATGGATTATATTTCTTATTGTGTTTGCTTTATGGACCCCTTGAGGTTGGCTGATGGTGTCTGAGTTTGCATGTTGAATCACTTCAGTTTTAGCATGTTTATTTCTTCATACTCCGGCGTTGAAGGTGGTTGTAATTAGTCATGCTTGTTTGAAGATGATTTGATGGGATTTTGGGCATGTTTAGCGGGTGAATTCATGGCCGATATTAGGTGTTTCAATGCAGCTAACTACAATAGCACTATAAACTCTATTTTGTTACAGAATTAAGGTGATATTTGTACATGATCTTTGATGATTTCCTTTCATTGTTGTTAGTTACCAATGTTATGGCATGTTCAATATTGATGTATGGGACTGAATTGGGCTAACACAGTTGTTACAACAGAGAATAGATTGTTGAGGTTCATATTTGTCCAACAATGACTATGTGCAGTGTTTTATCCAGCCTGGTTACATATATCTTTGTGTAGAACTGATCCTCTTCCTTGTGCAGGGTATTAGTGTGATGCAAGTCTTATGCATTAATGTTATGATGATATAATGTATTTCATCTGATGTAGCTTTCAGTTGATGCAATTTGTTTATCTTCTTTATGTTGCACAAACACATAATAACCCCTGGATGTTTTACCCCTAGTGTGGAGAAATAACATTGTTTATCTTTCTTTTCCCACCCACTGAATAAGTGGAGTATTCCCACTGCATAAGTGGATGCCTGCTGAAAAGAAGATGCTTGTTGTTAGTAGAAGATTGTATTTCATTTCATTGCATAGCATTTGATTCATTAACCGAAGCACGGTATGCTCTCACCTTGCCTGATTTGGGATCTTGGTGATAAGAAGTGTGGAGGTAATCTAGTTGCACGTATTATTGTGCTAACTCTGTTGTGATCATTTGTATAAGTTGGAAAATTTTGGGGGTAGAACCTTACAATGGTATCAGAGCTTTCAATTATCCTACCAGCCTTTTGGGTAACTGATCTTGTTGCAGTTAGTCAAGCTAGTTCAGAGTTCAGTTGAGTTTCATGGCTTTTGAGAGTAAGCCACTGCAATCTTTGTTCAAATCACAAGAGAAGAATCAGTTTTCCATTGAAGAGGGATTTTAAAGATATTGCAAAGACTAAGAAGCCATCTCAGATTTTCAAGAGAAAATGAAGATTGTTGGTAAGAAGCTTGAACATGTACCTCAGGCCAAAGAAGTTCTCCTTAGAAATTTGGATGAAGTAGAAGGTTGTCTGTGTAAGGTTGGTCAATCACTTTCTTAGACAATGCATAAAGCATTGGTTCCTTTGGTGTGCTCATTGGTCAAGCCAGAGATGATGAGACATCAAGACGTGGAGATAAGGATTGTAGCTATCACTTGCATTAGTGAAGTTGTAAGGATTTTAGCTCCTAAGGCACCCTATGGCGATGACACTATGAAGGTCATTTTTCAACTGATTATGGAGAGTTTCCAAGGGCTACATGATGTACAAAATTCTACCTTTGATCAAAGGGTGAAAATTTTGGAGTTAAGTTATGTTATTTACTGATTGATCTCAAGTGCAATGATATGATTCTCTAGATGTTTGACTACTTCATTTCTGGGATCAGGAGACATCATGAAGAAAGTGTGAAAATAAGTATGCTTAGCATCATGTCCCTGATCCTAGATGAAGGTGATGATGATGTTTGCTCATAGTTACAATCAAATTTGTTGATCATTTGGAGGAAAGAGCAACATGTCTCCACTATAGCATATGATGTTATGGCAAAATTAATGGAGCTAAAGATTAAGAAGTTCAAGGATCAGTTGATTGCAAAAGAGTTAATCTCTTTTGGTATAAGTTCCTCATTCTATGCAAGTGGACAACATGTCATCATCCAATAAATTAACTGAGTTAGATGATGAGTTCAATGAACAAACATATCCCTTCAAAGTTATGAAACCTAATGAGGGCATTGATGATATTTTCTCAAGTAGAATTGGTGTTGTCCTAATTCTAAATCAAAATGAATGAATGGTTGATAATAAGGAGAAAATAATTGCTTGACTTAGGAACAACCTGATGAGTCTTCATGTGGAGTAACGGATGTTCATAAGGCTGACAGTCCATACAAATTGGAGAACCATTTGAAAGTGAGGATTAGATTGTGGAAGCATTGTCACATCATGATAAGATGCATAATCTAATTGAGAATCATCTTTGGATGGTTCAATTAGAGGGAAGACAAAAGGGAGTTGGTGCAGAGTCTTCTCATGATAGTCTATAGGCAATCAAAGAAGGTATGGGAACAATGAAAACAAATTATTTGCCCCTTCTTTTAGATTGGGATCACCTTCTCAATCTCGTTGAGGTCTATTCAGATGCTTTGAGAAGGAAAGAAGATGAAGTAGATAAGCTTTCTTACGAGCTTATGATTACTAGTGATTCCTTGAGGAGTATTTAGTTAGCCCTTCAGGAATCCGAGATTCACATTGATGAGCTCTACTTAGAGTTGAGTTTAGCTAGGTGTTCCTCATTTTCAGCAGAGACTCAATCATCTATGGTAGCCAGGGCACATGATGAGGTGAGCAACATGAACATTCACACTCCAGATACAAGTGGAGTGTCTCTTGTTTTGGACAGGCAAGAGGAGTCAGTTAGTGAGGGATTCATTGTTCTTGATTTACATATTGGAAGCGGTATCCTAGCACCATCCTCATGGGTATTACCTCCTACTACATTGATTGATGGTTGTCCTCCTTTGCTGGTCCAAGCTTTGTCAAGTTACACTTTGAGGGAAGCAGCTGTTGAGACAGATAGGAGACGTTGGGATAGTCACTATGGAGTTAGAGGATGGAGTAATCATGATTTCTCATCATCCTTAGGCAGCAGAGATACTTTTTGATCCATAATGGACTTGATTCACATGTTACATTGTGGTGTTATGATTTATGCTAGTAGCTTGACAGACGTTGGTATATTTTTTATGTACCTTTGTGGGGCATCGTTCACATCTGCAGGAGACCACTCAGTATGGAATGGAATGTTGATGATACAGACACATCAGTTTTGGCTACAGGTTTAGGCATCATTGGAGATTTGAGCACTAGGCTCTACATTGGAAGTTTTGAGATTGACATTGGTCAGTCTTATCAGAAGAAAATGATTACTTTTGGGTCTTGCACATTGAACCCTGGTGTTGTGCCAGCCTCTTTCTAGGAGTTTGAAGGTATTCATAATGGTATTCTACTCACTTCTGGTAGTGAGTCAGGACACTTGCAATTGCAATCTGATAGAGGTCTTGTTGATAGGATCGCAGGGGGTTTTGATGACATTGTTGCAAGACCAACTCATTCTGTTGTGAGTTATGAGTCTTCTTCTGATGGCAGTAGTTTGGATAGAATACACATGACTACTCTGGTATTCCATTAGCACAGGCAAGAGAGTTTCACCTTGATTGCATTATGAGGTGTGCTCATCAGTTTATTTTTAGCCCACATACACAAGAATTAACTATCTTTAATATTACAAAGAGGTGGGTTGAATAAAGGGGTTCCTAGTTCACTTTGGTGTGATATATCTTTGACTTCAGGTATTGAATGTAAACTTTAGAAATCCACTACTTTGCCTTTTTCTGAGAGTTGTTACCAAAATCAAGAGTCTGGAACTTGGCTTGTTTGGATTCCTATGTTAATCAAAGTAGCGGAATGGAAGTCATTAGGCCTTGGGAGTGATGAACTTCCAATTTTCGCATGGGACCCAGGTGGAGTCCATCCTTGGATATTCATGATAAAAGAGATTTATCACCACATGTCATGGAGCTGGTGCTTTGTGGATGGAATTCAGATATGGGATCCAGGTGGTTGGTGGATAGGTACAGTTGTTTTCCCATTTGGCTTCTGGTGCTGTGACCGTTTGGTGAATTGTAGTGCAGATTGCTTGAGGACAAGCAATCTTTGGGAAGGGAGGATTGTAATGTCCCCAATTATCCTTCTGCCTAAGGAATAATTATTATTCTAATTATTTAATGTTGCCTGGCAAAAATGCTAAGTTAAAAGGTAATATTAAATAATTGTATTAAAAGGTTATAAAGTGACATGATAGCTTACTTTAATAAAGTCACTTTATAACATTAAGTTAGGGTGAGAAAACAAAAAAAGGGGTCTTTTTGAGAGAAGTAATATGAAGAGTCAAAAAGAAAATAATATTATATTCCTCTCAAAAAGTTATAAAAGGGCAATAAGAGCTCAATTGGGGGTTATGCTTGGAATTGATATATATTATCTGCTGGATTGAATCTGTGTGTTCTTCCATTTTTCCTTCTTGAGGATGAAAACCCTCCTGAAGATGATTAGTTTCAGTGGTGAAAGATCCACCCTAGCTGGTGCAAGGTGATTTCATCCTGAAGTCACATTGAGCTTCATGGAGATTAGTGCTTTGATGAGTTTGGATTTGTAGTTATTGCAATATGTTTTGGAGTGGATTTTAATGGTGATTGTGAATGAAGAATGATAGTAAATTTGATGTGTAATTTTGGATGTGCCTGGCAGAGCCGTACAACCAGCCGTACATCCATATGAATGAAAATTTTGTAATGATCTTTTTATTGTCTTTTTGGAACCTGTAATAATTTGAAAATTCTTGTGTGGGGAAGACGTCAACATCTGAGTAGTTTTTGTGATTTTTTATGACTATTTGAAATCTGCACATTGCTGCTATACCATTGTAATGTCATACATGCAGCTTGGGTCGACTTGAGTTTTTGAGCAATGTGTTTTGTTGTTTGAAGGTAATATGGAATGGTTTGCATCTGTATAAGGTTTGCAATAATGTATCATCACTTTTTTTCTAAACATCATGGGCCATCTTTGAAAGTCTTTGAAGTTTATGCTATGCCTGGGCCGTACCAGCACGTGAAAGGTGATTTTTAACCATGAGTAATACATGCCTCTTTGATATTCATAATGATTGGGAACTGATTGTTATGTGGGGCCGATCCTTTGAGTATTGTTCTTTTGATGTGTTGAAGGAAATTACAAGAAGTTGTGAGGAAATCGAGCCAGCTGAGTCATACATAATAGTTGGGGTTCCTTTGTATGCTGATAATAATGTGAGTTTGATGTAGTGTCGGTCCTTTATTCTATATTGAAGCCTCTTGTAGCCTACATTGAAGATAATGGATGCAGATATAAAGATCAATATCAAGCCATATATTTCTCTATACCAAGTCGTACTTAGAAGAGGAAGATTATATAATTGTAATTTTAAATATAGGAAATGTTCATACTATTGAATGCAATCCATTTTCATGTAAATAAAGATCATTTATGAGCAGAATCTAGAGTCTTTGCTACAATCTTATGAATGTTCTAATTCAGATCGTACATCCAAACCCGTACCATGCCTTGAAGTCAATTTGGGTTTTGGAGAGATTGTTGTATAAATGGAAGTTGATGATGATTGAATGTTTATTCATATGTATGAATGCTAATTTTAGATGTTATTTCACTTATGTTTTTGCATGATTTATTTGTGTTGTGAGGTTGCCGTTCATCTCATGGAGCGCTATACAACATAGCATTGGGAAGGTTTCCTATGTATGAGATTAAATGGTATATTGGAATTGAACATAATTACCATCCATCTACACTTTAAGTCATAAATAATGATGATAGAATTGGTAATGGATTATATTTCTTCCTGTGCCTAATTTGTGGACCGCTTGAGGTTGGCTGATGGTGTCTGAGTTTGCATGTTGAATCACTTCAGTTTTAGATGTTTATTTCTTCATACTCTGGCAGTAAAGGTGGTTGTAATTAGTCATGCTTGTTTGAAGATGATTTTATGGGATTTTGGGCATGTTTAGTGGGTGAATTCATGGAAGATATCAGGTGTTTCAGTGTAGCTAACTACAACAATAGTATAAACTCTGTTTTGTTACAGAATTAAGGTGATATCTATACATGATCTTTGATGATTTCCTTTCATGGTTGTTAGTTACCAATGTTATGGCATGTTCAATATTGATGTATGGGACTGAATTGGGCTAACACAATTGTTACAACAGATAATAGATTGTTGAGGTTAAGATTTGTCCAACAGTGACTATATGCAGTGTTTTTTCCAGCTAGGTTACATGTCTTTGTGTAGAATTGACCCTCTTCCTTGTGCAGGGTATTAGTGTGATGCAAGTCTCATGCATTAATGTTATGATGATATAATGTATTTCATCTGATGTAGCTTTCAGTTGATGCAATTTGTTTATCTTCTTTATGTTGCATAAACACATAATAACCCTTGGATGGTTTACCACGAGTGTGGAGAAAAAACATTGTTTATCTTTCTTTTCCCACCCACTGAATAAGTCAAGTATTCCCACTGCATAAGTAAATGCTTGCTGAAAAGTAGATGCTTACTGTTAGTAGAAGATTGTATTTCATTTTACCTCATAGCATTTGATTCATCAATCGAAGCACGGTATGCTCTCACCTCGCCCGATTTGGGATCTTGGTGATCAGAATTATGGAGGCAATCTAGTTGCATACATTATTGTGCTAACTCTGATGTCATCATTTGTATAAGTTGGAAAAATTTTGGCGTAGAACCTTACACAAGGTCCTTGACCCTTTCGCTAGCAAAATTCCATTAGATAATTATTGTTAAAATCTGAAAAGATGAATAACCCAAAATACTTAGTGCAAATGAATAGATAATAACCTACGAATCTAAATGATACAAGATCAAAATAAAAACACACAGTTAGTCTCCAAGAGAGAAATGCAAATGCTCATAAAGCAATATTTTAATATTTTTTAGATAATTCAATAATCATGAGATAAATATTTTATTCACATTAAAACAATACAAAATAATTTAAATTTAAATGAAAGTAAAAAAATTTATCATCACATAACTTATGAATTAGATAGTTGAATCTACCTCATAATATAATACTACCACTTAGATGTATACCACACTTATATGAAAGCCGCAACTAGATGTTAGCAAAGAGAAAACTGAAAATGGAATGAGTGACTCATTGTGTTATTTAGTGGAAAATTAGATCTTGTTAATCCTTTGTGGTTTAGATGTTAAAATCTGCCTCTCCACTATACATTGAAGGATCTAGGGTTGAATGGCAAGCACTATCATACCCTAGAGTCACTTTTAGATGTAGGGAAACTTGGATTAGGGAATTAATTATCATTTTTTCCTTCTCCTATGTCCAATTAAGCATTAAAACCCTAATTATGCAAATACGACAACAAATTGACGAAAGACGGAAAAAGCTCTTGCAGACAGGATTAAAATGACAAATCACAGAATACCTATTTTTGAGTTCTGAGGCGGAATAGTCGGGGACACTGGTGCGGGCACCCAAGTCCAAGGTACCTGCTTTTTCAGAGAATCTAGACCTCCTTCCGACACTGATCAGCCCAGTAACTTCTATTTTTCAGAATCTGTCTGCAGAGGATACTTTTGTGGGTGCCCTAGTCCTGGAAGTGCACCTTTGTCCAACTTCTCTTCAGATCCTGAATCCTTGATGTCTTCCTAGTCTTCCTGCAACTTCACTTTTCCCAAATACGACACCTGTAACTTGCAATCACAAGACTTGGTTTGGGGGTTGTGGTGTTTAGAGGTTTGCCTCAGTCAAACCCTGAAGGACACTTAAGTATCCAAACACCATTGTCAGATGAAGAGGGTGTGTCCTTGTGAAGCAGAGGCCAAAAACCAAAGGAAACAATAATAAAAGCACAATATTATATCACCTTGTAGTGAAGCTTTCATGGAGGAAGATGCTCTTCATGCCATGAAGGAATTGATGCTCAAATCTGCAAATATCAACACATAAAACATACAGGTCTGCTCTTGCAACACAATAGAAAGCCTTGAATCACCTTAGGATGCCAAAAGTTCACAATGATCATCTAGTTGGAATCTAGTTTACAAATGAATGCCTACACATGCTTATATATGCATCTATAAGTACTCCCGCCAAGATATTTGAAATTCAAACTTACCATGTCAGCAAAGGGACCTAGTAACGGTCACTAACTGACACCCACAAATTGGGGTTGCCCCAAAATAGGACAAGACTAGGGCGCGGGTGCCCAAGTCCTCCCCCCTATTTAAGGCAAGGTATAGCTCAAGGGGTCCTCCTAGGTCCTATTTGCCATGGGACTTAGGTCTCATTCCATCGGGATGCTAAGATATGAACTAAAATGTCCTAAATGCACTCTAAAGACCCGGGAGCTAAACCTTATGAGGGAAAAGCCCCCAAGGGGACTTTTTTTGACGTTACATGTGCCAACTCATTAGTTCACTAGCAATTGCACCTTAGTGAGCAATGGGTACGCCGAGATAGTATGCCGATAAAAAGTAATAAGTATTTTTTTGAGAAGAGATAATACAATTTTGTTGGTGGTGAATGGTTTGTGTCCATCCATTAGTTAATTGAAAGAATGTAATGATATGTGTTGTTGAGACATTTTTGAAAATACAAAATCATATCAATGGCCATCATGGGATTACAAAACTAAACTTAACTGTAGAAACATAGTGCAAAAAAGTTACATTGTGTTATACACTTGGGGCTACGGTCAATAATTCTAATGGAAAACCCTACATTAAAGATTACGCTACAACACTTTTACAAAAATAGAGAGAGAGAGGAATAGAGTAAGAGAGATAGAGTGAGAGAAAAATAGAGATAAGACATATAAAGGGAAAGAGAGATAAAGAAAAGTGAGAGCGACTTTCCCTTTATATTTTTTACATCTCTCTCTCTCTATATATATATATTTCTTATCTCTATCTCTCTCATATTCTATCTCTCTTTCTCTATTCATCCTTGTATGTCAATATCCCTCTCTAAATCTCTTTGCCTCTCTCCCTCTCTATTGTTCTATCTCTCTACTTCACTCTAGATATTTTTGTCTTCCCGTCTATCTTTCTATCTCTCTATTTCTTTGTATCTTTATTTTTCTATTTCACTTTTTACTAATCTAGAATTCAATAGATTATAAATTCTTTTTTTTTCATAGCCAAGTTCCCACCCAAATTGAAGAGGCTACAAAAAAAAATTATTGAAAATTATGGAAATTATTATTATTTTGATTATGTGTAGTAAATTTGCTTGCACAATTAGCATGGGATTAATTGCAAGTATGGATTTTGCCAATTGTCTAGACTCATATGGACATTATTTTGATTATATGGCTCAGTAAATTTGTTTGCACAATCAACATGGGAATAATTGTAGGCTTGGATGTTGCTAATTACAATCCTAAGGTTATTAGTTTGATTAGTCATGCTAACCATGGTTTCCCTTTGCAAGGATTGAATGAAAGCCTAGAGGATTGAAAAAAATAAAATTTCATAAAAGAAAGAACTTAGATCTAAAAAGGATTACTGTGAAACCCATCTTGAGAAACCATTTTAGAAGATAAAGAATAAAGAAAGTATGTATAATTTTTTTTACCACATGTTAAAGGATTGATTAGATTTGGAGTTCTAGATCACCACATGGGTCAGTACTGGAAGCTTAAATATTTTGAGCAAGGGCCACCATACTTTTACTTTGAATATGTGTATAGTATGCCAAAGGGTAACCAAAATTTATGGATTCAAAGTACTTTTTAGTTCAAATAGAAAACATGGCTACATACATAACCTTCGCATGAATAATTATTTTTAAATTTACTATTAGGTTGTGAGATAAGATTATTTCATTATATCAATTTAAGTGTCTTGTAAATAAGTTATTTTTGAAAATATATTTGTATTCTTTAAAGATGCATGAAGGAGACAAAACAAAGCTGAACTACATAAACATAGTGGAAAAAAGTGTTTCATTGTTTGATAGACTTGGTGTTAAGTGTTCTTTCCATTTGTTGGACTTTCGAGTTAGTTGTTGCAAAGGTCCATTTTTGAGCCACTTCAATAAGCGACATTCTTTCCAATTGTATTGGAAATGCCATGTATGAATGAATGAAGCTTGGAGATGAGATGTTTCTATTGTTAGAGATAGCCACACTTTGTGTGCAATGGGTACACTAAAGAGGTCTTAAAGCAAAATTATTAAGTCCTTAAGCAAATAACATGTTTCACTAATATATTAAGGTTTTCTTTTGGTGGTGGGTCTCTTACTTAGAAGGGTTCTACCAAGAATATATGTCATCTTATCTTCTCTATCTCCTTCACTTATTCTTCTATGTTTAATCAAGGTTACATGTGTTTTATATAAACAAATTTTATTACTTTCTATTGCTCCTAATTGAGGAATAAGCATTGTAAAACCAATATTTGGTATCAAATTTTTGTTTGGATTGATCCCATGAAGGAAGGGATACATTTATTATGTTGCTTTCTATTTTGTTGTGGGATAATTCATGTGGATTTGAAATAATATTTGAAAATTGGAATTCATGGCCAACATCTTGACAATTGAGATTGAGAAGTCTAGTATGTAAAACTTTGAGTTATGGAAATTGAAGGTTGAAGATCTTTTAGTGGAGACATATTACTTGATCATAATAGACTTTGTTACACTCGATTTCTACCATAAAAAATGGCTCAAGATAAATGGGACAAGTTGGACATAATAGATAGATCTACTATTAGGTTATGTCTTTCTAATTCAGTCTTGATGAATATTTTAGTTCAAAACATTTCTAAGATTTTATGAGATAAAATTATTGTATTACATAAAACTATGTGTCTTATAGATAAGTTATTTTTGAAAAAAAATTGTATTCTTTAAAGATGCTTAAAGGATACTTTGTAACCAAACATTCAAATTCTTTTCATCTATTAGTGATTTGGTTGATTTTCATAGATGTATCACTTTCATTTGGTCATTATAGGAAACCATCTTTCTATTTGGAAGCCTATCTATCTAAAGGGGATCAATATCCTTTGTTTTTTCTCTAGAATTGTGGGTGAGAAGAGGAAAACATGTATCACTTTGATTTGTTCATTATAGGATACCATCTTTCTATTTTGAAGCCTATCTATCTAAAGGGGGTCAATATCCTTTCTTTGTTCTCTAGAATTGGGGGTGAAGATGTTGTTTTGCATCATTTGGATATCCCCTTTTATGTATTCCTAATATTTAATTGTAGTCTAAAAAATTAGAAAGTCTAGACAATTTTGACCATGGTCGAACACCACTCAAGATGAAAAAAAAAGTGTGTATCTTGTCATGAACCTTCCCAAATGAATAAAATAAAGGTTATGTTGGCGTGATGTTGAATGAGAGGTTTATTAAGTTTGACAATTCTATAGGAACTCCATACACAAGTGGGATAAGATGCATTGACAACAACTAGGTTGGAATACAAAGGGTTTAGTATTTAGGAAAAGGAAAGTTAAGTGCAACATCCATGAGGGTTCACGGATCGAAAAGGAACCATTCATTTGAACTTCAACTCCTAGATGTTGAGGCAAAGCCAACTCATAGACCATTGGGTAAGAGTATGTATGAGAAATGACAACTGTAAGCAAAAGTAACAAACAAAAACAAGAAAAAACATGATGAGAAACACTTGTATCTATATCTAATGTAAAATTCGACAAAAGAAAGACTTGATGAAATGATTAAATCAATTGGAGGTTTTGATCTGATAATAGGTGGAAGCCCCTATAATAATCTAACAGTAAACAACAATATCTCTCTATATGTCTCTCTCTCTCTCATGTTTCTCTCTTCCTATGTTTTCAAAATGACACTCTAAAAAGATTATTGGTGCATCAAAGAGATTCCCAAAGAATAAGTCAATAATCTTGCATGGAGTTATGATGTCTGTATGGTTGCAAGTAAATGAAACCATTAATTATATAGTTCTATTAATAACATATATAAATAATAACAAATACCAACACTTAGTAGCAAGAAATTTAACATATAAAAATAATATATAATAATAAAAAATATAGTATATTTTAAATTTTATATATAAAGTAAATATAATTCAATAATAAATATAGATAAATATAAATATATATATAATAGATTTAATGTAAATATACCAAAGCCAACTCTCAATCTTAGAACTTTTAACCAAAGCCAACTCTCAATCTTCCAACATTGAATCTGAGTCTGAACCAGAATCTCTTGGTGAACCAGCAAAAGCTTTATACATGGTTGAGAATTGCACATACATAAGGACTAACCTCTGTTTTCCAGGATATAAGCCTATACCATTAGATGCTTTTGTTGATTCAGGTTCCTCCAAAAGTTTTGCAAAGACAGGTGCCATTCCTCCTGAATTCTGGAAACATAAATCAGACCTCCCCTCTGGGTATGCAATCAATGGTAATGAGTTGCAAATGGGTAGATATGCACAAGATGTCCAAATAGAAATCCAAGGTCATAATTTCATTGTTGATTTTATTGAATTAGATAGTCTCAGAGAAGATTTGTTGTTAGGCTATACTTTCCTAACCAAATACCAACCATTTGTGCTGAGAATACATGAGATTACTTTGAAACATCCAAATGGTCCAGTCAAGATTCCTTCTCTGAAAGTTGTCACACACAAATTGTCTGACAAACTAAAGAAACAGAAAGAGTCTCTAAAGTCTCAGGGACCCCAATTGCCTCTGCTTGTAGAAACTGTAAAGTCTAAATTTGAAAAAGATTGTTGTAGCTTGAACCCCTTACAATTCTGGACAAAGGATCACGAAGAATGTGAAATCAAGCTTAAGCCAGAATGTCAGTCTGTTATTCCTTTTGAGCCTGCTTATTTGATGAGTCCATCAGAGGTCAAAGAAATTGATGAGCATCTGCAAGAGTTAATTGATGGCAAGTTTATCAGAGATAGTAAAAGTCCATTCAGTTGCCCAGCATTCCTGGTAAACAAATGAGCTGAACAGATCAGAGGTAAGAAGAGATTTTGCATAAATTATAAACCTCTGAATGACATTATTTTGCCATTCAATTACCCTATTCCATTCAGCACTGACTTGATAATGAAAGCAGCATCTAAGAAGGTCTTCTCAAAATTTGACTGCAAGTCTGGTTTCTGGCAGATCAAGGTAAAAGAAGAAGACAGGTACAAAACTGCTTTCTCTGTCCCTCAAGGACTTTATGAATGGAATGTCATGCCCTTTGGTTTAAAAACTGCACCAGCTTATTTCCAACGGAGAATGGATAGGGCGTTAAGAAGTTTAAAAGATTTCTGTTCAGTATACATTGATGACATAATTGTTTATTCTGAAGATGAATCTCAGCATTTGAAACACTTAGAAGCTTTGTATAATGCTATAAAAGAAAATGGGATATGTTTGTCTGCTAAGAAAATGGTCATAGGCAAACAGGAAATTGATTTTCTGGGTTTGGTTCTGTCCAATGGCAAGGTAAAACTCCAACCCCACATTCTTAAGCATATCTCAGAATTTCCCGATGTTCTTGTTGGTACAAAGCAAATACAGAGATTTTTGGGATGTTTAAATTATGTCAGTCCATTCTACAATGGCTTAGCCAAAGACAGAAAGAAACTACAAGCCCAGCTGAAAGAAGGTGCAGGTCCTTGGACTGGAGAACTCACTGAAATAGTCCAAAGGATAAAACAGAAATGCCAGTATCTCCCTACACTGCATTTGCCAGAAGAAGGATTTTCATTATTTTTGTTCACTGATGCTTCTGACGATGTGTGGGGTGCTGTGCTGTTACAGGAGATTCCTCTCAAAGGAACCCAGGTTTGTGGATATAGGTCTGGGACATTCACAGATACAGAATGTCGATACACCATTTATGAAAAAGAGATTTTGGCTGTCAAGAAAGGAATAGAAAAGTTTAAAATATTTCTTAAACCTGTGCATTTTATTGTAAAAACAGATAGTCAGCCAATGAGATCTCTCCTCAGTAAAAAACCTAACAAAGACATAGCTCATGGACGAATTGCAAGATGGTATTTAGATTTCACCAGCTATGATTTTGAAATACAATGGATAAAAGGTGATAACAATCCTCTTGCAGATTCCCTGACCAGAGAAATGGCTAAATTGGCAGAACCAGTTTGTATGGTTATCATCCCAAGAGAGACTCTTGTTAGAAATGATGGTGTAGAGATATTTCTCAATCAGGATGAACAAGGTAATGACCTATGGGTTCCACAATTGCCTCCAGAAATCATTTCACCAATTCTGGAGTGCTATTTCTTGAATAAATGGTTGCAAGAATTACGAGATGTAATTCATAGCAATTACAGTAGAGGTATTTTAACAGGTCCTCAACAATCGGCATTTTTGTCTCAGTTTGGTCTTGAAGACGCTGCAATTTATTTTGCACTCAGAAATAGTGTCGCCTTTGATGTTTGTATAACATCTCTACTGCCAATGAGTTGGCCAGTTAAAATTAAAAAGAATTTTCTGAAGTGTGCAAAGTTTGGTTTCTTTAACAGCATTACTTTGTTACAGACAGAATTTGAAGATTATGCTGATTTGTTCCTTGGCTATAATGAACGTATTCTTCAAGATGATATGAAAGAATTTTTTAATCATCTACAGAAGAATTTTTCATGGGCTATAGAAGAAGGCATGGCTGGACCTTCTGGTTATTTACAGATGAGGTTAAATTATGCTCTACCCAGGGTTGAATATTATCCTCTAACATTAAATTGGTTTCCACATGCCCAGATAGAAGGGATGGAAATAGTGTTATTTCCTGCATTGATTGCTGTAAGAACTGAGATTGATTTTGCATCTCCTGATGAGATTACCAAAATCATCTATACTTTCCATCAACGAGATGATGACCTGGCTATAGCTTTCAAACCTCTGCCACAACATCTTCTGCCGCCGACAGATCTGGACCACCAATACGACGAACCCAACATTCTAGATCCTCCTCCTATCATTTATGATGAAGATTCCACTGATGACAGCGATGGTTATCAATCAGATGGTAGCTAGCACAAGGGCTTGTCTGTGCCATGATGTCAGCCACGTTAAGCTCTGACAATAGGATGCAACCCTATTCAAAAAGTAGGATCCCCGTAGCTACTTTCGGGTATAAAGTGGGCCGTGTTCACATGTGGTGTGTCTCATGTGATTCTCTTTTGGTGCTGATACGTGTCATTTTGGTATGGTTTTATCCTCCACTTTCTACAGTGTGAGACGCGTGTCATGTTTGTATGGTCGGAACTCAAAACTACTTTATTCTTTTGACATCTGACTTTGTGTATAAATAAGCCTCTCAGTGATGCATTAGACACCGGGAGTTTTTAGGCAAGATTGGAGAAATAGCAGTTTTAGAGTCCAGAGTCTATAGTTTTGGTCATACAAGAGTATGCTCTTGTTCTGCGCTTCGAGTGATCTGAACAATCAGAAATTGTAATGAGTTTGTATTGTAATCATCTCAAGCCATAAATATAATCAGTTGCTATAAATATAATCAGTTGAATATATGTCATCTTATCTTCTCTATCTCCTTCACTTATTCTTCTATGTTTAATCAAGGTTACATGTGTTTTATATAAACAAATTTTATTACTTTCTATTGCTCCTAATTGAGGAATAAGCATTGTAAAACCAATATTTGGTATCAAATTTTTGTTTGGATTGATCCCATGAAGGAAGGGATACATTTATTATGTTGCTTTCTATTTTGTTGTGGGATAATTCATGTGGATTTGAAATAATATTTGAAAATTGGAATTCATGGCCAACATCTTGACAATTGAGATTGAGAAGTCTAGTATGTAAAACTTTGAGTTATGGAAATTGAAGGTTGAAGATCTTTTAGTGGAGACATATTACTTGATCATAATAGACTTTGTTACACTCGATTTCTACCATAAAAAATGGCTCAAGATAAATGGGACAAGTTGGACATAATAGATAGATCTACTATTAGGTTATGTCTTTCTAATTCAGTCTTGATGAATATTTTAGTTCAAAACATTTCTAAGATTTTATGAGATAAAATTATTGTATTACATAAAACTATGTGTCTTATAGATAAGTTATTTTTGAAAAAAAATTGTATTCTTTAAAGATGCTTAAAGGATACTTTGTAACCAAACATTCAAATTCTTTTCATCTATTAGTGATTTGGTTGATTTTCATAGATGTATCACTTTCATTTGGTCATTATAGGAAACCATCTTTCTATTTGGAAGCCTATCTATCTAAAGGGGATCAATATCCTTTGTTTTTTCTCTAGAATTGTGGGTGAGAAGAGGAAAACATGTATCACTTTGATTTGTTCATTATAGGATACCATCTTTCTATTTTGAAGCCTATCTATCTAAAGGGGGTCAATATCCTTTCTTTGTTCTCTAGAATTGGGGGTGAAGATGTTGTTTTGCATCATTTGGATATCCCCTTTTATGTATTCCTAATATTTAATTGTAGTCTAAAAAATTAGAAAGTCTAGACAATTTTGACCATGGTCGAACACCACTCAAGATGAAAAAAAAAGTGTGTATCTTGTCATGAACCTTCCCAAATGAATAAAATAAAGGTTATGTTGGCGTGATGTTGAATGAGAGGTTTATTAAGTTTGACAATTCTATAGGAACTCCATACACAAGTGGGATAAGATGCATTGACAACAACTAGGTTGGAATACAAAGGGTTTAGTATTTAGGAAAAGGAAAGTTAAGTGCAACATCCATGAGGGTTCACGGATCGAAAAGGAACCATTCATTTGAACTTCAACTCCTAGATGTTGAGGCAAAGCCAACTCATAGACCATTGGGTAAGAGTATGTATGAGAAATGACAACTGTAAGCAAAAGTAACAAACAAAAACAAGAAAAAACATGATGAGAAACACTTGTATCTATATCTAATGTAAAATTCGACAAAAGAAAGACTTGATGAAATGATTAAATCAATTGGAGGTTTTGATCTGATAATAGGTGGAAGCCCCTATAATAATCTAACAGTAAACAACAATATCTCTCTATATGTCTCTCTCTCTCTCATGTTTCTCTCTTCCTATGTTTTCAAAATGACACTCTAAAAAGATTATTGGTGCATCAAAGAGATTCCCAAAGAATAATTCAATAATCTTGCATGGAGTTATGATGTCTGTATGGTTGCAAGTAAATGAAACCATTAATTATATAGTTCTATTAATAACATATATAAATAATAACAAATACCAACACTTAGTAGCAAGAAATTTAACATATAAAAATAATATATAATAATAAAAAATATAGTATATTTTAAATTTTATATATAAAGTAAATATAATTCAATAATAAATATAGATAAATATAAATATATATATAATAGATTTAATGTAAATATACATCTTTTACAATTTCAACTCTTTGACAAATTAAAAAAATAAAAAAGATTCAGGTTAGGTATGTAGGCAAGCAAGATATTGCTCTTCCTAGACAATTTTTTTGTTGACATGCATACCCATGTTCAATTTCCTAAACACTTGACTACTTTTTTACATAAGACATTAGTGGGTGCTTCATTCAGAACAAATCTTCTTCATAGTATTGGCACCTTGTTGGCTTTTTCAAATGGTGTATCCTATCATGCTTCATCCTCTTATGAGCTCTCTCCTTCCACAGTCTCTGTATATTTTCCATTTCTTTTGAAGTTCTCATATTCTAACTGCATCTAATTACTTTAACTATTTATGAGATTTGTGCACAATGTGTTGCAATTTATATTAACCATAGTGGGGTGATGTTAGACCGTAACTAATTTCATGAAATGTTTGTTTGGTTCCACTCACCACAACAATTTGTGATCGGTGGGTATTTTTGTTGTATCTGATAGTTGGAAATGCTCTAGTAGACACATATGCAAAAAGGAGAACTATCAACAAGGCATGTGAATTGTTTGATAAAATGCCTCAATGAGATGTGTCTTGGTGGAATGCAATGATTTTAGTATATGCACAAAATGAATTTGTTGAAAAGGCTTTACAAACTTTCAAGAAAATGTAATTGACAGGGGAAATAAACAAATTGGTATTTGATAATTCTTCTTATGCCTTGCAAGACCATAAATTAGATCATGATTAGACATGTATAAAATTTCCCCATGTGTTGATGGTGTTAGTCAATACAAGAGATTCAACCCTAACTTATTGCAATCCAAACACGGTGTAGAAATATAAAACATGTCATCTAAAATTGGAATCTACATACCATCCAAATATCTTCTATAAAATTTAAATTTATTGAAATAGTTTCTATTGGGTAAAATACTATATTGATTAAATATTTTATAGATTTAATACGTACATATTTATTGTATACACTCAAAAAATATAAAAAAGTAAACATATAATATGTGTAATAGATATACTCGTAATATATATGAAATTAAATAACAATAATATAACAATTATATAATAATTTCAGTTATATATAGTTGTATTAAATATTTTATAGATTTAATATTTACATATTTAATGTATACACTTAAAAATATAAATAGTAAATAGAGGGGAAGCATTCCACTCTTCTATATGAATTTTCATAGATTGCAAATTATTTAAGGCATGCAATGCATTCAAGTGTAACTTGTTGCATATGGGTTGTCATTGATGTCAACAGTGGTATGGAGTGTTGTAGTATGGAAGAGTATAAGTTGCGGCAATATGGTGAAGCAAAAAGAAAAGGGATGAATATATGCTTTGTAGCCAAAGAAGATGGATCGGTATCATCTGTATAGAAGGAGATGGATCAATATCATATATACACAATCAAACCATATCTTCTGAAGTTCATGTGTAAGTTCACAAGCCTTGATATATTTGTGTTTGAAGTCTGTGTTGAAGCAGTGTTGAGGTCTTGATAAACAATGATGATATAAACTCATGATACTTACCGCATGACAAGGTACGTTGTAGAAGATTGAAGGAAATTGTCTAAGTGTAGAACAAGTCAGGGAAGGTGTTGTTGGATACACAAGACAACTGAGAGGGGGGCTGAATTAGTTGTATCAAAAACTTTAAACCTTCACAAACATAATCACATTCACTTCAATTCACTTAAGCCATCGAATTTTGTTATGAAGATTAAACATGAAATAGAAGGTACTGCATTCTACCACAATTGAAGGTAAGGACCTATGGACTGGACTAATGGCAGGATATTGCACTCAGATACCTATGTTTCAGGTTTAAGGTCATGAAGCTTATCACAAGATGTTTTGAAGACAAAAGTACGAAGACAATGTTGAAACAAGGTAAGTGCAATCATAGGGAGATAGGAGAATGCTCTGCACTTCTTCATAAATGAAGATATGATGTTGCGTCTTGGAGGAAATGTCGATATGAGTCAAAGGTATGTGTGCTTCAAGTTTTAGGTGATAGTTTGTACCGCATCTGCCTTTCTAGAGTCATCTGTGTGAAGACATGCCTTAGTGCTAACTGAAGTAAGCAAAGGAAGATAGTTGAGGCCACCACAGTTCATCGCAAGCTGGTAATTGATATTGCTGATTGAATGATAAGTTCAAATGGCCGGTTGCTATGTGATGTTCAAGTTTCAATTAATTGTGTTCACGGCATGTATCTTGTTCATAGTTTTATCTTACTTAAGACTGTGCAAGCAAAGGTTGTTAAGGACTCCGGCATCAAAGGTCAAGTGTTTGCACCAACATGAAATATATTGAAATGATAAAAGAAGTATACATGAGTGTTTTGCAAGTCATATAATACTCAATATGCAGTTCGCATGATGTAATTTTATCTTCTCCTATACCATGTTGGGATTAGAGCCAAATACAAGGAAGGATAAGTGTTTATGGAGTGGACTTGGTGTATAATGAAGCTTTTACCATGCATGATGAGTGTGCACCAGCTTGGAAGAGTGTACTAAGGCAAAATAGGACCTGATTATGCTTTGTTCTTGAATTGCACTTGATTTCTACTTACCGCATTGTTGTGGAGCTGACTGTTATGGCCACTACATGTTTCATGTTATTTGTTTCATCTTAGCCGACCAAGGAGAAAGACCTTGATGCTTGTAGAGGATATAAATGTAAGATCAAATGTGTCAAGCATGGTATGATGAGTGTGGAGTGATAGTGTTAATGTTGTGCGAATAAACTTACTATGAAAGCAGATCTTATAATGTAATGTGGAAAGGACCAGTATGATATTGTTGCGAAGGTAATTATTGGATATGATGGAGTAGAATTTCTGAAGTTGTTTTGTTATAGAAGAGGTTGATATTGTAGTTATGCAGAGATAAGATAGTGGTGCAGAGGTTGAAGTGACCCGTAGATAGTTTTTGTGAGAGGAACAATTGATTTAGATAAGTTTTGTATTACAGAGATTGAAGAATTATTCTGTAAATATTGTAAGTGTTCAGGGAGTTGCAACTTCCTTTGGGTTGTAGCCCATAAATAATATTGTAATCTTGTTTATTTGTGAGGCTAGATTTGGACAGTAGATTCAAGCAGCTTTCTCACCGTGTTTTTTCCCTTCTAGGGTTTTCCATGTAAATTGGTGTTATGGATGTGTGTGTCTGTGTTCTTGTGTTTTTCATGTTTTAAATGCATATATTAGTTTGAATGTTGTTGGAAGAAAAGAATTTGAATAAGTATTGATTCACCCCCCTCTCAATACTTCTGTGTGTTCAACAATTGATAGAATAATGAAATCTTCATTTTGTACTAATTTGGAACTCAATAGATTATAAATTCATTATTTTTCATAGCCAAGTTTTTGTGCAAATTGAAGAGGCTACTAAAAACAAGTATTTAAAGTTATGGATATTATTATTATTTTGATTCTATGTAGAAAATTTGTTTGGACAATAAGCATGGGACTAATTGCAAGTATGGATGTTGCTAATTTTAGACTTGTATGGACATTATTTTGATTAAATGAGTTAATAAATAAGCTTCTATATCTCCCAGTATCTTAGCATAATCACTGCTTCAAAGAGAGATAGAGCAAAAGAGAGAGGTAGGTAAAACTTTGAGTTGTGGAAATTGAAGGTTGAAGATCTTCTAGTGGAGCGAGATCAATGGATCATAATAATTGTTGCACTCAAGTTTGTACCATTAGCAATGGATCAAGATGAATGGAACAAGTTGGATAGAAGAGATAGATCTACTATTAGGTTGTGTCTTTCTAATTTAGTCTTGATGAATGTTTTAGTTTAAAATATTGCTAAGAGTTTATGAGATAAAATTATTGCATTATATCAAATTAAGTGTCTTATAAATAAATAATGTTTGAAAAAAAATTGTATTCTTTAAAGATGCATGAGAGAGAGGCAGGTGAATAGAGAGAGAATTAGATAGAGAGGGACATAGAGAGAGAGATTAATTTAAAATATTGTCGTGTACCTATACCAGAGCTTAATGAACCTCCAACAAATATGCAATGGTCTTACAGTAGTGCTATAATGTAGTGATAAATAGGGAGATAGATAGAGAGAAAGGAAAACAATAAAAGAGATAGAGCAAGAGAGAGATAGAGATAAGAGATATGAAGGGAGAGAGAGATAAAGAGATAGTAACTTTTGATAAACTGTCTAATGTTAATAATCCAGAGAGAGAGAGAGATCACCAATGTACATATCATGCTTATTAGTTAATCAATGAACCATTGAGTTCAACCAATAATAGAGCATGCCCTTTGGATTGACCCAATTAACACATCAGGTTTGAATCTAACAACATGACAAATAAGGATTCATTCATTTCTCTCTTGTAAGTTGTCAAATTGACACACTTACATATTAGAAATACCTAAGCCGATATCCCTATAAAAGTATCACTAATCTAGGTGAAATGAATACCAACAAACTATTTATCACTTGTAGAGCACCCCTATCCTTATAGATAGAACCCTACCCTTGTGGGAAGACCCCTATCATATGGTAGAACCTGGGATTACATTCTAGAAAACCTCGGTTATAGGACTTCATTAATCAGAGATCTCCCAGGAGATAGTTGTAGACGTATGTAGTTATGAAAGATTCATGCCTATGCCCTCTATACTCTACTACACTATGTCTCATGTGATGTAGTGTGTATATAGTGAGATATATTGTCTCTAGCTATGTATCCTAGGAAACATGACATCATATGTTCACAATTTAACCTTGCATGCATGTGATGTAGTTATGAGAGATTAATTGTATGTATGTATTCTAAGGAACATGGCATCTTAGGTTCAAAATTAACCCTTAAGTGTGGTTGTAGCACTAGGATTATCATGCTTATACAAATTCTCTCACACCCCCAAGACACAAAATAGTTAGTTTTATGGAAAGTTAGATAAACATCTGAACTTCAAACCCATTTTTTTGGAAGATTCCACTAAGGGAAGTATTCATTGTTTTATGACAAATGTAACCATAAAAGTTAGAATTTTGTCACTCACGACCTCAAAAAATGCATTTTTAGACAATTTTGCAAATATTGTGGTCCTAACCTATTCAATATGGTCTTGACCTATTAAGTGTGTTCCTAAACTTTTTCCACAAGAAAGACCTGCAAATTATGGTTTTGACCCACAAAGTGTATCAGTGGCCTTGACTTGAAGGTAACTATTGAGACCTGCAAACTACATTGGCATCTTTATACATTATTTTTGCAATTTGACTTCCCACATTCCTTTATTAGGGTCTCCATTTTTTTTTAGTCAATTCAAAATTTGAACTTAACCTCAAACACATTAAGAATAAGCAAGAAGATTTTTAAAAGTGGCTCAAACACTAGACAAAAATTGACTAGATATATATGCTTCAATTGACCCAATAAACACTTAGAAATTATGTCACAAGAATCATGTTTGAATCTAGTGAAGGAAAAATTCAAGACATGTTTGTCAATCAATAATTTTTTTTTAAAAATCGTCATTAAAGCCCTGGAGTTTATTTTTATTTAAATATATTATATTTTTTTAAAATGACAAAATTAAATCTATGTAAATTTGAAATTTAAATTTAACCTAAATATATGAAATATTAAAAATAATTTATAATGTTATATATATTAATAAAAGACTGAAAACCTAAACCATAAATATTTATAAAGTTATAAATATTAATAAAAAAAAGTAATTTTTTTTTATAAAGCTTTTAATAAACATTTACATAAAAGTTTATAAAATTATAACTATAATACATAAACCATAAATGAATATAGTTGTAAATTGTACATGTGTTAGATAAATATAATGGCTATATGAAATGAATTTTAACTTTTAAGAGTTTTTTAATCTTCATGGGTTTTTAAATTATTTTGTTTAAATGACAAAATTAAATCTATGTAAAATTTGAAATTTAAATTTAACCTAAATATATGAAATATTAAAAATAATTTATAATGTTATAAATATTAATAAAAGATTGAAAACCTAAACCATAAATATTTATAAAGTTATAAATATTAATAAAAAAAGTAATAAAAAAATTTATAAAGCTTTTAATAAACATTTACATAAAAGTTTATAAAATTATAACTATAATACATAAACCATAAATGAATATAGTTGTAAATTGTACCTGTGCTAGATAAATATAATGGCGATATGAAATGAATTTTAACTTTTAAGAGTTTTTTAATGTTCATGGATTTTCAAATTATTATGGTTAAATCCACGATCACGTTGTAACAAACAAAGAATTATTAAATCATTTCTATTGTCTTGGATCATTACAAGATGATGCCAACCATTGATGTCCAAAGTTAGTCATAATTTGAAATGTCCTCTCTCTCCCCATGGACATGTACCGTTTGTGGATTGTTGGCATGAAATGGTTGACCAAAAGACTCTCTTTGTCCTCTCTCTATCCTTCTCGTTATAATATAATATTCAATTTTATATTATAATATTATACTAAACATAAATAAGTGTAATATGTAATATATGTATGTATTTTAATATAATATTATATTATAAAATTATATATTTAAATTAAATATACTATATATTTAATAATTTTAGATATTTATTATTTAGTTATATATGAAATAATAATATAATAATTATATATTACTATATAATATATTTGATATAATGATAATTATTAAATTGTATATTTACATTAATTATAATATTATACATAAAATATAGGGTGGATGGGTGGGCACCCAATCCAAGAACACTTGGATGGGTCATTGCCATACAAAGTTATTATGGCTTCCTCTCTATATTCGAATAATAATGACTGACGTTTATGATTCGGAGTTGGAGCTCCTCCCTTACGGCTTTCGATTTGAGACGTCGCACGTATAACTCTGGCAAACCTCTCTTTGCTTTGATTATAAGCTTTGGTTAAATGAATGTGTCTTCTATCATGCATAGTCAGAAAGACCTATCCGGAATTCATTCCATTTTCGCAGTTTCGAGCGATTTTTTGCTAGTGCAGACGGTGGCAGTAGTAGTCAGCATGGAGAAGGGCTCGGGCTTTATAGCGAAGATCTCAGTGCATGGATTGATCAATCTGGGGGTTTCGACTCCTCTACAGCTGGAGAGTTCAGTCAGGCAGATGGCATTCAAGGGAGTGGTCACAGACTTGAGGTTAAAACGCATTCTGCGAAGGCATGAGGGCTTGATCCTCCCGGCGGTCAAAATAATCTTGGGGGCAGGTTTCTTGGCAGCAGATGAGTTCTATAAGGTCGACTCCCACATTTCTTCTCGTTTCCTTGCCTCAATTCTGGATATCGGGATGTCTATAGCGGCGGCGAAATCTCTCATGGTGAAAGTGTTCAAAGCGGAAATCCTTCGGGGCCTCGATCCCATTTTGGAGGCGGCCATTCCAGGGGTGGGCATTCCCCGCCCAAAAGACATTGGCTCAATCAAGGATCCTCTGGAGGTGACAAAGGTTCTGCCCTTCATCCTTGATCTGAAAGGCCTGGCGTTGGTGGAGCATTAGGATCAGGTCATCCAAGCCTACGGCTTCCTCCAGAATATGCTGCAAGAGAATGTGGAACCCGGTGAAGAGGTATGGGTTGACAGGCTTCATGCCATGGCTGTCGAGCTCGGCCTCTTTTGATATCCTGTGTAGATAAATCCTCAGTCTTAGTGGGTTTATTAATGATATAGTTAAAATTAGACCAGTAAGCCTAGAGGCTAATTTTGAATAGCATGGTCTTCCATATCAAATAAGAAAGCCTAGTAGCTGATTTTGTAAAGCACTGTTAAATCTATAGTCTCAAGGACGGATGTAGATGTCTTTTGTTATCTGGCTGTGGCAGGTAAACGGCTTATAGGCACTTGCATGTTCATACTTTCTCCGGATTAATACAAACCTTTATATTTACGTAGCAAAAAAAAAATATTATACATAAAATATTTAATTAACTATAATATTAAATATATAAATATGATAAATAAATATTATATTAAATTAAAAAATATATAATTATTACATATAAAATATTTAATTAACTATAATATTAAATTTATAATATTATATATTAAAATATATAAATATTAATAATAAATATTATATATAATATATAATAATAAATATTGGATGTTTAAAAAACAATGGGAGGCATTGGAGGCCATTAAATTAGCAACACATTCGAGGGAAAAGAACATTAGCCAAAGATAAATTTAGTCGCATTAAAATTGTTACTTAAAACACAGTTGGATGAAACGAGTATGGCGGACTTCGAAATTTTTTTAAAAAAAAAACAGTATTCAAAACTCCAATCCACACCTTCCACATTCTCAATGACAGGTAACATCAATGTTCTAGTTGGCTATGGCGGTTTGCGTGCAGCGTACGAAGTCTGCAAAAAATTTTGTGACTTTTTCGCAAAAGGGAAGAAGGGAAAAACGGGGAAGGAAAACACAGCGACTGTGAAATCGAACGGAAGACGAGATTTCAATTATTCGGTGTGAGGAAAAATGGAGGTGTCCAGAGATCCAGGTGTGTTTCATCTCTCATGTGCTCTACAACTAAGTAGCAAAACAGATAAATTGATGTTAAATTGAGCAGATAGAGTTGAGCTATGCAGGATCAAAGTAGTTTGATTTCTTGTTTAGAGGTTTTAGGCTTATGAATTGTTTCAAATGATGTAGTCTGTCTATTTTTATGTCAAATGGCCTACACTGCGGTCTTTTTTACCTTTCCATGGTGCTGCTTTACAGGTTTTGGACCTTGTTCTTGACAGATTGCTTTTTATAGTTATTTTTGTAACTGCAAATGATTTTAGTAAAAGTTGTTAGTTTTATAATCAGATTTAAAGCAATCAGAAAATGCAACACAATGAACAATGAACACAACAAGATACCCTGGGAAAACCCTCCAACTTGAGGGGAAAAACCCAGCAACAATATATCTCTTATATATTGGATGATAAGAACAGAGATCTGCTTTACAATGGCCAAATCCAAGGCCTGCAGGTATGGCTTCACTTCTTGAAGCACAATGAATAAGTCCACACTTGATAAATTTGATTTGATCTTGAAATAACTTGATCTGCTCCTTAGAAGTCTGCTCTGCCTTAGAAGTCTGCTTTGCCTTGTGAATTAAGCTTGTAATTGAATGTGTTTTATTGAGAGAGCAATGACCTTGTATATATATCTATATATGTGAGGGACGCATCCTTTCACAAGCAGTCAGCCTCATTACAATGTTAATTTGGTCGGCCTATAGAAGGATCCAACTAAAGCTAAAAACATCAACACTCCCTCTTAGCTAGGGAGGATATTTCTAGCTACATGAGACATATCAACTCATCGTGATGTCAACCACAATGGATGACATTCACTATGGCTTTCCCAGAGGGTGGAATCAAGGGATTTCACCTCAAACTTCTCTCACAAAGAAGAACTCGTTATCAAGGGATTTCACCTCGAACTTCTCTCACAGAGAAGAACTCGTTATCAAGGGATTTCACCTCGAACTTCTCTCACAGAGAAGAACTTATTATCAAGGGATTTCACCTCAAACTTCACTCACAGAGAAGAACTCGTTATCAAGGGATTTCACCTTGAACTTCTCTCACAGAGAAGAACTCATTATCAAGGGATTTCACCTTGAACTTCTCTCACAGAGAAGAACTCATTATCAAGGGATCACTGATACTGAGACTCTTTCTCAGTTAAGGTTGTATTCTCCACTATACCAAGCTTATCTCGAAAGTACACCAACTTTAACTTGGAGAGAGGCTTGGTGAGAATGTCTGCCGTCTGCTCATCAGTACTGATATACCTCAACTCTATAGCTTTCCTCACTACCATATCTTTGATATAATGGTATTTGATCTCAACATGCTTGGTTCTGTCATGAAACACTGGATTGACAGAAAGCTTCACACAGCTCTGGTTATCACAATGAATGATAGTAGGCTCCATTGATTGTCCAAACAATCCTGCAAGGAGCTTACGAAGCCATACTGCTTCTCGAGCTGCCATACAAGCTGCAATATACTCTGCCTCTGTTGTACTCAATGCTACAGATGACTGCTTCCTGCTGCACCAGGAAATCATAGCAGATCCCAAACTAAAGCAACATCCAGAGGTGCTCTTTCGATTAGTGACACACCCTGCCCAATCAGAATCAGTATATCCATGCAGCTTCAAATCTACACCAGAAGAATATCTCAAGCCATACCCAACTGTGCCACGCAAGTATCTTAGGATATGCTTCACTGCGACTAGATGTATTTGCTTTGGTTCACACATGAACTGACTAAGTGCACTCACTGCATAGCAAATATCTGGTCTAGTATTAACTAGATACATCAATGATCCAATCATTTGTCTATACATGCTAGGATCCACCAGATCTGAACTAGTTGCAGCCTCTTTTAACTTCAACAAATTTGTCTCCATCGATGTAGACATTGGTTTGCAATCCATCATACCAAATCTCTTCAAGATGTCAATAGTATACTTCCCTTGACTTAGAATGATCTCATCTGGTTTCTGCCATACTTCTAAACCAAGGAAGTAATGTAAGAGACCAAGATCCTTCATTTCAAATTCTGAAGCTAACTCCTCCTTACATTTGAAGATGAGGTGATCTTCTCCGGTAATAAGTAGATCATCAACATAGAGAACCAAGATTAATGCTTCGCCATCAATTACCTTGAAGTATAGGTTTGAATCAGCATCATTCTTGGAGAAACCCAAGCTCATCATGTATCGATCAATTCTTTCGTACTAAGCACGAGGAGCCTGCTTAAGGCCGTACAAAGCTTTCTTCAGCTTGCAAACATGAGACTCCTTCCCATGAACCTCAAAGCCATCATGTTGCTCAATATATACTTCTTCCTCGATTACACCATTTAGAAATGTTGTCTTCACATCCATTTGGTGTATTTTCCATGCTTTAAATGTTGCAGTAGCAATGATGGTTCTGACAGATGTATAATGAGCAACTAGAGCAAAGGTTTCCTCATAATCTACTCCCTCTTTCTGAGAGAATCCTTTAGCCACGAATCTAGCCTTGTACTTCTCAATGCTTCCATCAGCCGCATGCTTAATCTTGAAGAGCCACTTAGAAGAAACAACAGATTTTCCTTCAGGTCTAGGTATGATATCCCAAACATCATTCTTGAGGATGGATTGATACTCTTCAGCCATAGCATCTCTCCATACTTGCTGACTAGTAGCTTCCTCAACACTAGAAGGCTCAGACTCAATAATTTGACTCATTAATAACACATAATCTGAGAACTTATGAGGTCTCTTGCTTTCTCTAAGAGATCTTCGGGGAGCTGCATATTTTCCCGCCTCTTGCATGTTTTCTTGAGTCCACCGAGGCCTTTTTCGTACTACAACAATATCACTAGGTCCATCAGTTGGTTCCAAAGGCTCAACTGGATCATCATCTTCTTTTGAATCAAAAACCTCCCTCTGAATCTCAAGAGTAAGAGTATGGGCAACTTCCATATCCTGAGGAGACTCTTGGTCTTCATTATCTATATCCATATGAATGCTCTTAGATCTTTTGAATGCAACATCCTCTTCAAATGTAACATCCCTGCTAATCTCAACCAACTTCTGACCTGGAATGTAAATTCTATAGGCTTTTGAAGTCTCACTATAGCCTACAAATATTCCCTTCTTGCCAGATGGATCCAACTTTGTCCTTTTATCTTTTGGTATATGAACATACACTGGACAACCAAAGATCCTCAAATGACTTACTTCCGGCTTCATCCCTGTGAATGCTTCTTTAGGAGTCATGTTCTCTAAAATGCGGCGAGGGCTTCTATTCTGAACATAAACAGCTGTCCTAGATGCTTCAGCCCAAAGCAAGGTTTGCAGATCTTGGTCATGAATCATAGCTTTGGTAGCTTCCACAATAGATCTGTTCTTCCTTTCTGCAACACCATTATGTTGAGGGTTGTAAGGGACACAAAACTCCCTCTTAATCCCTGCTTCAATGCAAAAGTTATGGAATTTTTCAGAGGTGTACTCCCCTCCATTGTCGGATCTCAAAACTTTGATCCTCTTCCCGGATAAGTTCTCTACCTGAGCTTTAAACTCTTTGAACCTCTCAAGTACTTCTTTAGATTCTTTAGATTTCAAGAAATAAATCCAAGTCTTTCTAGAGTGGTCATCAATAAAAATAATGTAATACAAGAAACCACTCAAGGAAGCAATAGACATTGGACCACATAAATCAGAATGAATGAGATCTAGAATACATTTAGATCTACTTTCTCTACTATGAAATGGATTTTTAGTATTCTTACCCATGGCACAACCTTTGCAGGTACCTTCATGCTCCTGGTTGAATTTCAGAAGACCCGTGACCATCTTCTCCATGAAAGGTAGAGCCCGAAAGTGTAGGTGAGCCAATCTTTGATGCCAAAGATCACACAAGCTTCAAGAATCATGTACTAATGCTTGAAGTGGACAAGTGAGTAGCCTATAGAGGCTCTCATGTCTAACTCCAATTACTCGAGCAGTCTAGAAGTTGGAATTCTTTACCCACACAAGAACTTTGCCTTCAGAGAAGGCAACTTGGTATCCCTTGTCTTCCAAGGCAGAAATAGAAACCAGATTTCGTTTGACACCTGGAACATAGAGAATGTCACTTAACTTTAGGGTAATGCCAGAATCCAAGTGGAGAGTAGAGATCCCAATCCCTTTCACTGAATAGCTAGCATCATCTCCAATGATGACTTGTTCACTAGAATTTCCCTCCACCAAGTTTGATGAATGCTCCTTAAAACCAGTGATGTGCCGAGATGCACCACTATCAATTAGCCAAGTGTTAGTGTTGGTAGGTACATTGCTTGACAATGCCGAATAGAACAAGTATTCACTTGAGTCCTTCTGAAGAGAGGCATCATCAACATCTGCAATGGTGGCCTGATGCTTAGGCCTGGATGGACAATACTTGGCAATGTGACCATACTTGTCACACCTAAAGCATTGGATTTTGGAGAGGTCCCTCTTCTTCTTGAATGCAGGAGCATCATCAGTTCCATTATCTCTATTCCTCTTGAAGAATCCTTTCTTCCCATTGTTGCCTTTCTTCTTAGATGATTGAGAGGCAAGGACATGAATGTCTTCATTTGTAGAGTTTTGACCAATTCCTCTAGAGGCCAATCTAGACTCCTCTTGAATGCAATCTACCCTCAATCGATCAAACTTGGGAAGCTTTGATCTTGCACTGATTCCTTGAATGTAGGCTTCCCATGATGAAGGAAGACCATTGAGAGCAAGCATGGTCAAGTCTTTGTCATCAACCACATGACCAATTGAAGAGAGCTAATTTCTCAATTCCAAAATCCTCATGAAGTAAGAAATAACCGTTTCTCCTTTTGACATTTTCACATGATGTAGTTGTTGCTTCAGTGCAAGAGCCCGGCTGGTGTTGTTGATTTCGTACATCTCCTCCCAGGTTTTGAACATGTCCCTTGCCGTCTTCAACTTGAAGACAATCGGAACAATATGATCTTTAACGGAGTCAACCAATATCTTCTTTGCCTTGATGTCTTTCTTTTTCCATTGCAACTTCTCTTCTTCCTCCAAAGGTTCGGGAACTTTGGTTTCCACAAATTCGACCAAGTCATTTTCTTCCAAGGTGAGCATGATTCTAAACCTCCATGCTGTGAAGTTGGATGCTCCTTCAAGTCTATCCTCAATTTTAAGACCGTTCACCATCTTGACTAAAATAGGGATAATAGAGAGTATTGCTACAATGACAAATTTGATCACGATCTTCTTCAAACCCGCTCTGATACCATGTTAGTTTTATAATCAGATTTAAAGCAATCAGAAAATGCAACACAATGAACAATGAACACAACAAGATACCCTGGGAAAACCCTTCAACTTGAGGGGAAAAACCCAGCAACAATATATCTCTTATATATTGAATGATAAGAACAGAAATCTGCTTTACAATGGCCAAATCCAAGGCCTACAGGTATGGCTTCACTTCTTGAAGCACAATGAATAAGTCCACACTTGATAAATCTGATTTGATCTTGAAATAACTTGATCTGCTCCTTAGAAGTCTGCTCTGCCTTAGAAGTCTGCTTTGCCTTGTGAATTAAGCTTGTAATTGAATGTGTTTTATTGAGAGAGCAATGACCTTGTATATATATATATATATATGAGGGACGCATCCTTTCACAAGCAGTCGGCCTCATTACAATGTTAATTTGGTCGGCTTGTAGAAGGATCCGACTGAAGCTAAAAACATCAACAAAAGTAGGAGTATGTAAATTTTCACAGCTAGGGTTAAGTTTTTTATTTAGGTTATGTGGTACAAAATACTCTGTTACTCACTTTGATTGGAATCTCTTTTTCTTCTAGTTTCAATGGAAAATGATGTTAAATTGATTTCGGTTTTACATTTTCTTTGAAAGATCTTTTTCCCTTTTTTTTTCTAGTTTCAATGGAAAATGATGTTAAATTGATTTGGGTTTTACATTTTCTTTGAAAGATCTTTTTCCTTTTTTTTTTTTTCTAGTTTCAATGGAAAATGATGTTAAATTCATTTGGGTTTTACATTTTCTTTGAAAGATCTTTTTCCCTTTTTTTTCTAGTTTCAATGGAAAATGATGTTAAATTCATTTGGGTTTTACATTTTCCTTGAAAGATCTTTTTCCTTTTTTTTTCTAGTTTCAATGGAAAATGATGTTAAATTCATTTGGGTTTTACATTTTCTTTGAAAAATCTGTTTCCCTTTTTTTTTTTTCTGGTGACGAATAAGTTTATTCCCTGCTGAAATTACAATGTAATAGGAAATGCCTTGCAGTTTGGTGGTTGAAATTTATTTACCAGTATGCTACTTGAGGCAAAATAGAGTAAATAAATGGTGGTTTTCAATATGCTTGTAATCGTTTCAAGGCGTTGTGATGCAATGGTTCAAATGCAATAAGACAGCCTATAACTCTAGCACAGGGTGATCCATTTTATGAATCCCAAGATTGTGGTCCAATCATACCTCACACATTGTTAAAGGTTGTCCATGAGGCATAAGCTCTACGAAACTTACCGAACACAAAAACAAAATGCTTGTAAGGGCGTGTTAAAAATTTATGTGGCTCTTTTCTAATAATTTTCTCTTTTTGACGCCCTTGCTCAATAATTTGCAGTTACGGGTCCTTGATATGATTCCCTTATGTACTTTACAGCTGCAACATCTACAATATGTCAACTTATTTATTTTCTTTTAAAAATCTACTTAAACACATTAGCGCAACTGATTTTCAATCTTGGCAGTATCAATATCTTTGTTGACACACCTTATTATTTATTGAGGCCAACTAAATTTACATAATTGCAATCTTGAAGACTTATCTAATGTAATGATATTCAAAAAATGCAGCTTACTGTTTGTTGATGCTACTAATGCTGGTGTAGTTAGGTGTCCTCTAGTATTACTGAGGCTGTTGATGTTCATGCAGTTTGGGAATTCACAAAGTTGTAAGGTTGTGCTTATTACAGGTAAAACTAGGCCACGAGCATCTGTCAGGTCAAAGTGCAAGAAAACAAAGTGTTAACAGAGATGAGTAACTTGTCAACATTTTCTTCGAAAAGGTAATAGAGGAGGGGTTGAGATGCTATGAATTTTATGTCCTGGCAGCATTTGCTACATGTTTATCAAATTATTGCAATTTTATGTGAAGATAGTTCTGATTTAGATGTGTATTTTGTTTCTCAGGCAGGAGCATGGTTTAAGTGTCAGTAAGAGTGTAAACACCTTGGACCTGTCAACAAAGAACAAAGCCTTCAGGTCTAGGAGAAGATTGCCTGTTCCATCTAAATGCGCCACTCCAGTTTCAAATACTGAAAGTAAAGAGTCACCCTTAGCAGTATCAGATAGCAACTGCACCTCTTCAAAGCCATTTGTCCTTCAAAGAGCCTTGGCACTGAAAACTGAGAAAATTGTGGTTGTTGAAGCAAAAGTAAAATCCTCTAAAAAAGAGCATTCAGTGTCATTTGAAGATTCTTCAATATGGAGTCAAACCAAGGACAATGCTTCAAATAAGGATGCACTATTGACACCTGCTGTGTCTAAAAACTCCACGGTTCCAGTAATGCCTGAGCATCCAAACCATGGGCAAATAAGTAACTTCGACATGTTGATGTCGTCTTCATACTGGTGATATTTTTGTTGTTAAGCTGTGATATTTATATCAAGCATTGCGCTGTGTTGTTGAATTTGTAGATGCAGCAGATGTGTATTGCAAAGCTCGATTGAAAATTGTTTCAGAATTTGTTCTATAGAATGGACTGGATTGGAAAGAAGAAAGATCGGTAAGCAAGATTTAAGAAAATAAATTGTTAAAATTTTCTTATAAATTTAATAATTTTAATTTCTTAGTAAAGTAGACCTAGAATGTTTTTTTGAATGTGTTAGTGAAACAAAGTTCGATTATTATTGGCTTTTAAGTTGAATAAAATATGATTTTTCTGGGAGAATCTATTTTTTTAAAATGCCACACAATGGAAACAACACACTATTGTGGCTTCTGTTTGGTGGACAAGAAATGGAGGTTTTCCCCCTCCCTACTACAGTTGTATGGGAGTATGTGAGGGCCTATATATAGCAGGGGCTCGATGTGTTGTAGGTGAGTGAACCCGGTGGGTCTTTAATCTATACGCAAGACAAAGTGTTATTGTAAATGTACCAAATAGTCAAAACAGAAGGTTGTACATCGAAAACCCCATAAATAAGGAAGGTGAACTTCAGCCATAGATTCAATAACAAATATAAATAGTCAAATGAGGGGGGAACTCCTCAAGTGAATATATGATTTTAATTATCTGTCTCGGTTACTAGAAAGAAATAAAAAAGAATCATGTTAGTGTTGGCCAATGGGACTGCAGAGTACAGTTTGTTAAGACACTACATGGCATTCCATCAAAGAGAGACTCTGTTACACTTAAACTCTATGAAATTTGAGTGTAGTGTCATTCCATCAAGAGAGACTCAAGTTCGATTGAAAATTGTTTCAGAACTTGTTCTATAGAATGGATGGGATTGGAAAGAAAAAAGATCGGTAAGCAAGATTTAAGAAAATAAATTGTTAAAATTTTCTTATAAATTTAATAACCGAGACAATTTTCAATCGAACTTTGTGATATACATCTATTGTACCTGCAAATTCAACAACACAACACAATGCTTGATAAATGTCACAGCTGTAACAACAAAAATGTCACCATTATAAAGAAGGGCTCTGAATGTAATGGAAAAAGTAGTATCTGTGGCTTCATCAAAGATTAATGGAACTGTTTTAGACAAGAAAAATGCCATTCGAAAGGGTACTAGATCTAGAACTATGCCTAGAACTGTGTCACAATCGTATGCAAGGAAATCATCAAAACTAAATTCTGTAGAAAACGCCGATGCTTCGAAACACTCAGATCTACAGTTAGACACTCTAATCACCAGTACAAAAAAGGAAGGATGTGTAGGGAAGAGCACTAGGCAAGATGATAAGAAAGGGACTACCTTGAAAGACTTTTCTCCTTCAGGTACCTTGTACATAACTAATCATGAATCCTAATGTAGTAAACAATCTTTGCTTGAACTTTGTCAAATTATATGTTCATTAACAATGTTTTGCCCCATATTAAAAAGGAACCACATGATTTGTGCTAGATCTGTCCTCTACTGATAATGGAGAAGAAGAGGACAGAGACAATCAGGTTTGGTGACATCAACACCTTGGCCTTTTCATTAAATTTCATTTGTTTAGAGGTAATTTATGGTGTTTGAAAAACTTTATAGTGTGTTCTAGTATGTGAAATTCAGAAGCTTTGAGATGAACTGTGTTTTATATGACAGCCTTTTCAAAAGATGGACCAAGTAAATCAATGCAAAGACATTAAGGGCTTTACTTCTGGTAAGGATGATGGCTTTAGTGAATCTTATTAATGGAGAGATCTAAGAGGGATCAATGTAAACCCCCTACTTTAAGAGTTTGATCATACCAATACTTAACCTCTACCATGCAAAATGATTCCCTGAAATTTTTTAAATAGATTATGATTCATCTGCTATGCTTTACTTGTTTTTCTTGTTTTCCTGTTGTAAGTGAGCAGTGTCTATGCTTTGGTTGTGCCACAAAAATATAGTTTTGATAAAGGCCTAAAAAATGTAGAAGGATATAAGTGTTTGGATTATGGTTTTCTTTCTTGTTATGATAGGAGTATGTGCAGGATCATCGTGGGCCAAACAGTGGCAATAGGAAAAAAATCGCGTTTTTACTTAGCCAAATTCACGACTTGGCAAAGTTTGACTTTGAAACGGATATCCGTTTTGAAAACGGATATCCGTTCTCAAAACAGATATCCGTTTTCTAGAAAAATTTGGGAAAAGGGCTTTTTTCTCTTTTTGAAAATATACCTCTTAATTCTTGGATCTCCTATCAATATATGAACCTCCTTAAAGACCGTTTCTAGTGAAGGAGGAGGGCAAATTAACATTGGTAGCTTCTTTACACATTGATCCATAAGGATTTGTTAAACACTAAGAATCATCACTAATGAATTACTCAAATAATCAATAATAAAATATTCAGTTTTGTTCATCATGTGAAATAATCACTTTTTAGACTATGTTCCAATATTTCGGGGATAGGAATGGTGGGGCAGTAGGGGATGTGTTTCAGGGCGTTTTGGATTTCATGCCCTAAATTGCTTTACCCAATTCTTCATATGATTTGATTCATGATACATGGTTTGAGAAGGATACACATGATATACCCTTACCCTCTAGTGATAAAATTATGAATGATACTTTATGTGGTGAAGCTACACCTTCGTTAATCCTTCATGACATTGTTATTCCTTGTGATGATGATGTCCTTCATGTGATATGTTAGGACATAATGCAAAGTTAACATGGCATGAACTCTCTTGGAAGGGTAAGCATGGACTGTAAGAACATTGAACTAGTTGGATCTATTAAGCTCGCCATTTATGAAAGAACTTTAAAGGTTAACCTTAATTAGGTAAGGTTATGTTTCAGTGTGGTTGTTTGTGCAACAATGTGTAAATTAATGTTACCGAAGGATAAATCTAACTATACTAACATTTTAATAACCATGAGAGTTGGGACTAACAATTAGACTAAAAACTTGACAAACAATACAACTTGGACACATGTAGGACTTGGAAAATGGAAAAGAATATAATTAAATGTGGAAAACAATGAAAAAGTGGTATTAGTTGCACGTATATAGAGAAGTGGTTTAGAGGTTGGTTAGGGGAATTATTTAGGGTTTAGAGGTTTAGGGTTGCTCGGGTTTAGGGGTTTAGGGTTTACAGTTTAAAGAGAGATAGAGAGAGGGGATTGATAGAGTTTGGGAGAGATAGAGGAGACAGAGGGGAGAGATAGGGAGATAGAGAGTGAGACATGTCCAAAGACATAGAGAGAGAGATTGAGAGGTAGAGGGATGATAGAGATAGGGAGATAGAGGTTTAGGGTTGCTTGGGTTTAGGGGCATTATTTAGGGTTTAGGGTCTTGGGGTTAGGGATTAAGGTTTAGAGGTCTAGAGTTTAGGGTTTAGAGAGAGATAAAGGACCAATAGGGAGATATAGAGGAGTCCGAGGGGAGAGATAGGGAGATAAAGAGTGAGGGACATGGCAAGAGACATAGCGAGAGAGATTGAGAGGTAGAGGGACAAAGGTGATAGGGAGATAGGGGAGAGATAGGGAGATAGTGGTTTATGGTTACTTGGGTTTAGGGTTTAGGGGTTTGGGGTTTAGGGTTTCTCAGGTTTAGGGGTTAGGTGTTAGGGTTTAGGGGCATTATAATTTAGGGTTTAGGACTTATTGTTTAGGGGTTAGGGGTTAGGATTAGAGGTTTAGGGTTTTGGATTTAGGGTTTATAGAGAGAGAGGAATGATAGGGAGATATAGAGGAGTCTGAGGGGAGAGATAGGGAGATAAAGAGTGAGGGACATGGCCAGAGACATAGGGAGAGAGATTGAGAGGTAGAGGGACAAAGGTGGTAGGGAAATAGGGGAGAGATAGGGAGATAGTGGTTTAGGGTTACTTGGGTTTTGGGTTTAGGGGTTTAGGGGTTTAGGGTTTCTTAGGTTTAGGGGTTAGGGTTTAGGGGCATTATTTAGGGTTTAGGATTTAAATTGTTTAGGGGTTAGGGGTTAGGTTTAGAGGTTTAGGGTTTTGGATTTAGGGTTTATAGAGACAGGAATGATAGGGAGATAGAGAGAGGAGACCGAGGAGAGAGATAAGGAGATAGAGAGTGAGGCACATGGCCAGGGACATAGGGAGAGAGATCAAGAGAGGTAGAGGGATGATAGAGATAGGGAGAGATAGGTTTAGAGTTGATTGGATTTAGGGTGTACCTGGGTTTAAGGTTTCTCAGTTTTGGAGATAGCTAGATAGAAAGAGAGAGGAGACAGATAGGGAGAGATAGAGGTGACAAAGGGGAGAGATAAGGAGATAGAGAGTGAGCGAGATGTCCAGAGAAATAGGGAGAAGGATTGAGAGGTAGAGCCTGATGATAGAGATAGGGAGATAAGGGAGAGATAGGAGATAGGGTTTAGGGTTGCTTGTGTTTAGGGTTTAGGGGTTAGGGGTTGAGGTTTAGGGGCATTATTTAGGGTTTAGGGTTTATGGTTTAGGGGTTAAGGTTTAGAGGTTTAGGGTTTAGTGTTTAGAGAGAGAGGACCAATAGGGAGATATAGAGTGAGGGACATGGCCAAAGCATAGGGAGAGAGATTGAGAGGTAGAGGAATGATAGTGATGGGGAGATAGTGAGATAGGGAGATAGAGAGATAGAGGTTTAGGGTTTCTTGGGTTTAGTGTTTAGGATTTAGGGGTTTATGGTTTCTCAAGTTTAGGGTTTAGGGGTTAGGAAATAGGGGTTAGGGGTTAGGGTTTAGGGGTTAGGTTTAATCATGTGTTAATACAAGTTGTGGAGTGAGAAATGGATGGTATGGGAGATCAGAAGACTAGTTTAAAGTTGGGCCGATGGATATATGTCACAGCGAAAGGTTCAAAGGCTCGTCAAAAGTGGAGTGATCGGAGCATCGGTATAAGAATTTCTGAGTTGGCCGATAGTGTTTGTCTTGCCGATAGGAAGAATGTATATGATTTGATGTTATTTGGGACTTTGAGAAGGTTTCTTAAAGCTGATTAAGCTTTAATCTATTTGAACTATGGGTTTTGATGGGTATTTCACCATGTTTTGAGAGCTTCCACTATGTGCTCTGCATTAGAATAATAGGGAGATATAGAGGAGTCTGAGGGGAGAGATAGGGAGATAAAGAGTGAGGGACATGGCAAGAGACATAGCGAGAGATTGAGAGGTAGAGGGACAAAGGTGATAGGGAGATAGGGGAGAGATAGGGAGATAGTGGTTTATGGTTACTTGGGTTTAGGGTTTAGGGGTTTGGCATTTAGGGTTTCTCAGGTTTAGGGGTTAGGGGTTAGGGTTTAGGGGCATTATAATTTAGGGTTTAGGATTTATTGTTTAGGGGTTAGGGGTTAGGTTTAGAGGTTTGGGGTTTTGGATTTAGGGTTTATAGAGAGAGAGGAAGGATAGGGAGATATAGAGGAGTCTGAGGGGAGAGATAGGGAGATAAAGAGTGAGGGACATGGCCAGAGACATAGGGAGAGAGATTGAGAGGTAGAGGGACAAAGGTGGTAGGGAGATAGGGGAGAGATAGGGAGATAGTAGTTTAGGGTTACTTGGGTTTAGGGTTTAGGGGTTTAGGGTTTCTCAGGTTTAGGGGTTAGGGGTTAGGTTTAGAGGTTTAGGGTTTTGGATTTAGGGTTTATAGAGAGAGGAATGATAGGGAGATAGAGAGAGGATACCGAGGAGAGAGATAAGGAGATAGAGAGTGAGGCACATGGCCAGGGACATAGGGAGAGAGATCAAGAGAGGTAGAGGGATGATAGAGATAGGGAGATATGGGAGAGATAGGGAGAAATAGGTTTAGAGTTGATTGGATTTAGGGTGTACCTGGGTTTAGGGTTTCTTAGTTTCAGAGATAGCTAGATAGAAAGAGAAATAATTGATAGTTTATCTAGCAGTCTTATAGTTGATTGTAGTGATTTAGATGTATGCTAATAAATGAAAGTTCTTAATTGTAGTAGATAAGAATCTATTTACTAACTTTAACTTATTTTTATTTACCATTGAAGAGATTAATCAAATTTGTGTTTTGACTTGTTAATGCAAGAAACTTCGCCTCCATCAATTACTAGACATTTTGGTACAAAGAGGACACTTTTTCAGGACCCATCACAGATTGAGGATCCATCACAGATTGAGGGTCAATTGGACTTGTAGTATTTGATGTAGCTATTTGGCATGTAGATTGTATATAGATTTTGAGACATGGCATATGCCACATTTTGTAAAAAATGTTTTGAGTTGGCATATTTGCCAAATTTTTGTATATGTCTACCATTATGGACTAGATTTTAATATATATACACCTTGATATACAATATAATTTAAATTCCTTATGTGCATGTCATGATACTTCCCATGATGCCATACATTATGATGATAGTTCTTTAATCCATTGATGATATGTTTAGCATTGAGAATGGTTTTAGATCAATAGAATCAATATAAACATTATAAAAAACTGGGGGCACATTATAAACATAAAAAACTTACATCTTGTGGGGAGGTGCCAATAAGGCCAATAAGGATACTATTTCAGTTGGGTGTGTGTGTATGCAAATCCCATTTATGGTCGAGAAGCTCTCTATTTACTATTATTCAACTCTCGTTGATAGGAGGTTGGCTCTACAACTATTGCAATTTGTGTATGAAACCTAGATGCCTACGAGATCATATATATATGTATGTATGTATGTATGTAAATCCTATTTATGGTCAAGTAGCTCTCTATTTACTATCATTGAACTCTCATTGATAGGAGGTTGGCTCTTCGACTATTGCAATTCAATCCGTTTGTAATGATGCCTCTATCATGTTGAGTTGGATCCTATCTCTGCATCAAGTTAAAATCATGAAGATGACAACACCATACAATCCTCATTGGGCTGTTAAAATGCACAAAACAATCATACAAGACAGTCATTCATGAAATTACTATGCAAAGAGGGTTTATAAGTTGCATTAGTGTTTGTATAAATGATCTAATGGATTTATAAGGTTGTCAAACACCAAAATGGATGATTTATATGAGTTTTGGGACTATCAAAGTCCATGTACAACTTGCCCTTTATGATTGTTAAAAAGATACACATGGCTATCCAAAAACTGCCCTTTATGACTATCCTAAAACAACATTGTGTATATGCTCATAAAGCCATCAAACTCTGAGAATAAACTCATCAATGGATAAGGAGTGGAAGGATAAAGTCACATTCCCAAAAACCTCTTAAAATCACATGTCTCCCCTTATGAAAACTAGGGTCTTTGTCGATACATTGTTCTGTAAGAGCAAAGTCACTTAAGATACTAAGAGCAAAAACCTTGCTAGGTGCCATATTTTTTGTTTTGCTCATCGTGGGGATGAACAGACTGTGCCAACACATCGGGGTGGGCGGGTAAATGCCAGTGGAGGTCTCGTTTCATGCGCCAAGAGTCCCAGTCGTTCTGGGCAAGAGGCTACCGGCAAAGTCCCTTAAGATCCCTGAGACCAAAAATGTGCCAAACTTTGACGAAGCAGTTCTCATAATTCGTGACAGCTGGGAATGTTGTATTTAGACCTACAGGTGCACGTGGGGTCCGTCTACAATAACCTCTCTCATTTTTGGTCAACTCCATTCCGTTTGACCGTGCCGAAATCAAACGCATTGTTGCAAAATGCTTCAATTTGATGCAGTGGAAAGGTGCTAGGTGTGACATTTTTCATTCCATAGCTTGTGGGGTCGAACGGACTGCGCCAATGTGTCGGGGTGGGTGGGTAAATGTCAATGGAGGTCTTGTTTCATGCGCCAAGCATCCCAGTCGTTCCGGGCAAGAGGCTACCGGTAAAGTCCCTTAAGATCCCTGAGACCAAAAATGCGCCAAACTTTGACAGAGCAGTTCTCAGAATTCGTGACAGCTGGGAATGTTGTGTTTGGACCTACAGGTGCACGTGGGGTCCGTCGACAATAACCTTTCTCATTTTTGGTCAACTCCATTCCGTTTGTCCATGCCAAAATCAAACGCATTGTTGCAAAATGCTTCAATTTGATGCAGTGGAAAGGTGCTAGGTGTGACATTTTTCATTCCATAGCTCGTAGGGTCGAACGGACTACACCAACGCATCAGGGTGGGTGGGTAAATGCCAGTGGAGGTCTCATTTCGTGCACCAAGTGTCCCAGTCGTTCTGGGCAAGAGGCTACTGGCAAAGTTCCTTAAGATCCCTGAGACCAAAAATGCGCCAAACTTTGACGAAGCAGTTCTTGGAATTCGTGATAGCTGGGAATGTTGTGTTTGGACCTACAGGTGTACGTGGGGTCCGTCGACAATAACATCTCTATTTTTTGTCAAATCCATTCTGTTTGACCGTGCCGAAATCAAACGCATTGTTGCAAAATGCTTCAATTTGATGCAGTGGAAAGGTGCTAGGTGTGACATTTTTCATTCCATAGCTCGTGGGATCAAACGGACTACACCGACGTGTCGGGGTGGGCAGGTAAATGCCAGTGGAGGTTTTGTTTCATGTGCCAAGCATCCCAGTCCTTTTGGGCAAGGGGCTACCGGCAAAGTCTCTTAAGATCCCTGAGACCAAAAATGTGCCAAACTTTGATGGAGCAGTTCTTGGAATTCGTGATAGCTGGGAATGTTGTGTTTGGACCTACAGGTGCACGTGGGGTCCATCGACAATAACCTCTCATTTTTGGTCAACTCCTTTCCGTTTGACCGTACCGAAATCAAACGCATTGTTGTAAAATGCTTCAATTTGATGCAGTGGATAGGTGCTAGGTGTGACATTTTTCATTCCATAGCTCATGGGGTCGAACGGACTATGCCAACGCATCAGGGTGGGCAGGTAAATGCTAGTGGAGGTCTCGTTTCGTGCGCCAAGCTTCCCAGTCATTTTGGGCAAGAGGCTACTGACAAAGTCAAAAGTTGCTAGGATTGAAATTTTGCATTCCACAGGTCCTGGGGCCGAATGGATTACTCCAACACGTCGGGGTGGGCGAGTAAATGTTAGGGGAGGTCTCGTTTTGTGTGCAAAACATCATAGTCATTCCAAGCTATAAGCTACCGGTAAAGTCACTTTGTCAGTAGCTTACAGCTTAGAAGGACTGGGAGCCTTGGCACATAAAACGAGACCTCCCCTAGTATTTACTCGCCCACCCCGACGTGTTGGCACAATTTGTTCAGCCCCAAGACCTGTAGAATGCAAAATTTTAATCCTAGCAACTTTTGACTTTGTCGGTAGCTTACAGCTCGGAACGACTGGGATGCTTGGCACACAAAATGAGACCTCCACTGTCATTTACCCGCCCACTCTGACTCATTGGCGCAGTCCATTCGACCCCACGAGCTAGGGATGAAAAATGTCACACCTAGCACCTTTCCACTGCATCAAATTGAAGCATTGTGCAACAATGCATTTGATTTCGGCACGGTCAAATGGAATGGAGTTGACCAAAAATGAGAGGTTATTGTTGACAGACCTCACGTGCACCTGTAGGTCCAAACACAACATTCCCAGCTGTCATGAATTTTGAGAATTGCTCCGTCAAAGTTTGGCGCATTTTTGGTCTCAAGGATCTTAAGGGACTTTGCCGATAGCCTCTTGCCCGGAAGGACTGGGACGCTTGGTGCACGAAACGAGACCTCCACTAGCATTTACCCACCCACCCCGACACGTTGGCGTAGTCCGTTTGACTCCAAGAGCTATGGAATGAAAAATGTCACACCTAGCACCTTTCCACTGCATCAAATTGAAGCATTTTGCAACAATGCGTTTGATTTCGGTACGGTCAAATAGAATGGAGTTGAACAAAAATGAGAGAGGTTATTGTTGACAGACCCCACGTGCACCTGTAGGTCCAAACACAACATTCCCAGCTGTCACGAATTCCGAGAACTGCTCCATCAAAGTTTGGCGCATTTTTGGTCTCAGGGATTGTAAGGAACTTTGTTGGTAGCCTCTTGCCCGGAACGATTGGGACGCTTGGCACACGAAACGAGACCTCCACTGGCATTTACCCGTCCACCCCGATGCGTTGGCGCAGTCCGTTCGACCCCATGAACTATGGAATGAAAAATGTCACACCTAGCACCTTTCCACTGCATCAAATTGAAGCATTTTGCAACAATGCGTTTGATTTCGGCACGGTCAAACGGAATGGAGTTGACCAAAAAAGAGAGGTTATTGTCGACAGACTCCATGTGCACCTGTAGGTCCAAACACAACATTCTTAGCTGTCACGAATTTTGAGAATTGCTCCGTCAAAGTTTGGCACATTTTTGGTCTCAGGGATCTTAAGGGACTTTGCCGGTAGCCTCTTGCCCGGAACGACTAAGACGCTTGGCGCACGAAACAAAACCTCCACTGGCATTTACCTGCCCACCTTGATGCATTGGCGTAGTCCGTTCGACCCCACGTGCTATGGAATGAAAAATGTCACACCTAGCACCTTTCCACTGCATCAAATTGAAGCATTTTGCAACAATGCGTTTGATTTCAGCACGGTCAAATGGAATGGAATTGACCAAAAATGAGAGAGGTTATTGTTGACGGACCCCACGTGCACCTATAGGTCCAAACACAACATTCCCAGCTATCACGAATTCCAAGAACTACTCCGTCAAAGTTTGGCGCATTTTTGGTCTTAGGGATCTTAAGGGACTTTGCGGGTAGCCTCTTGCTCGGAATGACTGGGATGCTTGGCGCACAAAACGAGACCTCCACTGACATTTACCCGCCCACCCGGACGCGTTGGCCTCAGTCCGTTCAACCCCACAATGAGAAAAAAAAATTGTTCTAGTTGACACATTCTCAATCATTGACATGGATGTTATCTCAGTACCATTCCTTTAGGCACAATATGAGCTTCCAAGGGAAGGCGCAATTGTGAGGTTGGAGATGATGAAAAGTGCACCTCATTCACAATCATGTTTTACTTGTCTTCAATGATGATTCCTTGATTCAACTTAATCCTTTGATAATATATTTTAACCTCCTTGTCAAAGCGCACTTTCAAGGTTGCTTGAGCAAGAGCTAGTGCCTCAACATCTAGGTGCACTTTTGGTGTTCTAGAAGCATGAACTACCACCTCAAACAGTAAGGCACTCATTCTAGGTTATTTGTTCAATAATTGGTGCCTTGTATTCTTTGGACATTCTTTCAACTTGTGGAGACAACCTCAACTTGCAAGATCAATTCATTATCAAGGCGCATATCCAAAGTCATAGAGATATGAAGTGGTGCCTCACTAATCTAGGTGCACATTTGATGGTGTAGAGAGGTAGATGTGTGCCCAAGTCATCATTTGATGCCTTCAATAACTATAAACTCCTTTGATGATGCATTTTATCCTTCCAATTCAATATCTAGCCTTAGGCGCACATTTTAGGTTGATCAATCATAATCTAGCGCCCTAAGTACCAAGGCACACTTTTAGGTTAGTTTGATCAAGATTAGCACCTTCACTTCTAGGTGCAAGTTTGGAGTTGAAATACATCAAAATAACAAGTTTCTTCATCACTTCATATTGTCACATGTTGTAAGCCATGTATGTGAAGATGTAAACATAGTATTGGTGACATAAGCAACACTACTACATATTCTTAAGTGTTGTAAATATGCATCTTCTTATTTAATCATGTGTTGTAAATGAAGAAATGCAATGATTGCAATATGTGGACAAAACAGAATTTTTGATAAGGATTAAAAGGAAATGTTAAGAAAATGCAATTGGCGGGTGTAAATCCAAAGTGTGGAAGCATAGACAAGGCATGTGAATAGTTTGGCATGACACCTCAAAGAGATGCTATCTCATGGAATGCAATGATTGCAAGATATGCACAAAATGGATTTTTTGAAAAGGCTTTAGAAACTTTGAAGCAAATACAATTGGAACATTTAAAACCAAATTCCATAACCTTTTCAAGCATTCTCCCTACTTGTGCCAAATTAGGATCTTATATATACATATATGCATAATGTCATGAAAATAATTTGTATAGTGTATATATCAAGCCATATAGGCATGTACAAATAAAACCATATGGGTATATACAACGATATACATTGATAACATACAAAAGTATGTTTACAAAGCCAAATAGGCATATGTAACAAAATGTCCCAAAATCAAATCTCCTATGGATTGCTATCAAATAATCTATGGCTCTTGCTAGGCCATGAAGATGGTGAACCAGTCAATGACTCATCCTCTATCGCTCATCGACTAGACCTCCTCGATAGAGATTTTTGAATTTCCACCAATTAATACAATCAAACAACGTGCACATTAATATAGAATTTAATATTCAAAATATATAACATGACATAAGTAATCAATCACTTACCGCTAATTGGTGATCCCTCTTGATCATTTGTTGTCTCTCTTCTTCTGTAGAGCTGGATGGGTAGGGGAGGTGACGTCCTATGAGAAGCATGAACAAGCAAATTTAAGTAAATCCCAATTCTTTGCCAATGGACACTCTGCAACGTCCATATCTCTACTACAAAACAGATATCCATTTTATTATGTACATTTGGATTCTAGACTAGGGATTCATTTTATTATTCTATAAACTTGTGAATTACCATCTAATTTGAATGTTTACACACTAATCCACCTAGGTATCAACTTAATACAGCTCTAGATGTAAGCCATTATTTGATTTGAGTAATCTTACTTTGGACACATCTGTGAAGACTCCTAAAGAGCCTGGACATACAATTGTAAAGATGATATAGCCTCCATATAAGCATAAAGATGATATATAATTTTAGTTTGTTGAAGGCCATGTAAATCAGTCATTGATGAGGACTCTGCTACACCTAAAGTTGAGTCCTTTGTTTGGAACTTTGAAGCATGCAAAGAGGCAAGTGACTTGTAATGCTTAAGTAAACACAAGTCTCAACATGATGTAGTTCAATTTGATGACATGTCTAAATATGACACATTTTAGTTTGTATTGCATGAGGACTTCCTTATTCATGCATATCAAATTTATAATTAGGTATATTTTTCTGAAGTGTATGAGTTTGAGGCTTTCAATTTTTGTATTGACTCACTTGAAGATGCTAGCAGCCATGTGAACATGATTAATATGGGATCCAAGAGTTGTCCTTTTCCCATGCATTTGGAGTGGATTGTTGGCCCTTATGATTGTTTAAATCATGTTGGCCTAGCATTTGAATAGTTGCTTCGTGACATGGATGGGAATAGATAATGTATAGACTTTATCACACTTTAGGGTTTTCCGATTATGCTAAAATGTTATGACTGTCCACTTATTCTATTTTAGGCTATCATCAAATGAGGAGCTTCTAAAGGCAAAAATGTTGTCCCAAAAGAAGGCTCAATGTTATTCGTAAAGACATTAGATTGTTAAAATACAAATTCAAGGGTAGATATTCCTTGGGCTATTTTAGTATAGAGAAGCAAAATTGCAATATATGACTATCCTAGGAATTAGAATGGTTGATCATAGGATATTCATGGCATTTTGATATTAATGGATGGATTGATGGATGTTTAGGGAGTTTAAGTTTAAATGTAATGTATGAGAATTCTTGTTTATGAATGATCTAATAGGTCTTATGTCTTATTTGCAGGCCATTCAAGAAAGAAATGAAAAGATACCAAGGACTATCATAACACCTATTACAATTAGGTGCATTAAAGGATTGTCATCCAGGACCTTACCAATATGGGAAGTTATCAAAACCATGTCATGTTTAAATTAAAGGCTTTATCACCTATTTGTCCCTATAGGCCTATTAGAACAATAGGTCACATTTTATTCATATACCGGGGTTGAGAATAAACACTAAGCATTTGTAGTTATGACAAGTGTAAATGGAAATAGATTACAACTTTAGACAATCTATCCTCTCCTAGATTGCACTGACTGAGTGGAAATTAAAAATTCCCTATCAATGTCCTTTATATACTGAAGGTATGGGTGAGAAAGGTAAACTTTGTATGTTGTAGACAAGGCCTCAAATGTAAAATATATTATGACAATAACGAAAAGGACTGTTAGGCATGAATGGTATCACTATTATAGATTGTCAAACCAACCTTAGGCTGCCATAATAGTACACTGTTGACTATCATACCTTTAGGCATGGTGCCATGAACCTTATGAGTAGAATGCATTGGTATTTGTGAGAAATGTATTGCTTATGTTAAGAATAAGTATTTATATTGTTTGAACATCATCAAAAGGTGGACTACAAATACAACTTTGTCAAAGGAAAATTTTAGTGGCAAAAATCTAACTATGAACTATTGTGCCATCCAAGGACAATCATGACCAACATATATACTGAAGGTATGGGTGAGAAAGGTAAACTTTGTATGTTGTAGACAAGGCCTCAAATGTAAAATATATTATGACAATAACGATAAGGATTGTTAGGCATGAATGCTATCACTATTATAGATTGTCAAACCAACCATAGGCTGCCATAATAGTACACTGCTGACTATCATACCTTTAGGCATGGTGCCATGAACCTTATGAGTAGAATGCATTGGTATTTGTGAGAAATGTATTGCTTATGTTAAGAATAAGTATTTATATTGTTTGAACATCATCAAAAGGTGGACTACAAATACAACTTTGTCAAAGGAAAACTTTAGTGGCAAAAATCTAACTATGAACTATTGTGCCATCCAAGCACAATCATGACCAACATCAAGGGATAGTCAAGGCATGGGTGTCTTAAGAAACACGATTGAAATTGTCCACGGATATTTGAAGTAATTTGCAATATTCATGATCAAGAATCAACTCTGACTGTCTCAACAGTGGTAAATTTGGCTTCAAGACAATCAAAAATGAGCTTAGGGATTCATTATCACCAAGTAATAAAGAAGAGTAACCGTAAGTGTCGACCTTCAATTTCATTATACAAGAGGATGAAGAAGGGGCCATAGTATTTTCATACCATAATACAACATACAAAAGGAAAATCATGAAGTCAAAACATGTGCAAAGGGTATCTATGTTAAAGAGGAGAGTTGTGAATGGACGATGACTATCACTGTCAAAATAAGATATAGTCTCACTAAGGACAGTTAGGTGATTTGTGGATTGTCATGACTACAAGGCACGAGAATCTTGTGTATGAAGAGGAAAGAAATATAAATAAAAGAAGATTGAAGGATTGTTGCACCTGGGTACAATGATCCTAAAGGATTGTCATGCTAAAAGGATAGTCAACAATACAAAGATTCATATTTCAAGGCTATCCTTAATCTCATTCACATGGTCCTAATGTTGGTTTGATTTGCATGGAGTGAGATGACACTATCAGGATTAATTGAAAAGGTGAAAGGGTTTGGTACCAAATTTGGCCACAAGTGTAAAAATTGCAATAAGCTTGAGAATATTGTTCACTAAACCTAGAACTATCACCAAGCAACATCCGTTTCATAAGATGTGATCAACAAACATGTAAGAAAAATGGATATCAACCATTTTGGTTATGTGTACTTGATAAGAGCCCATACTTTTCACAAGGAGCCACTAATTTTTAACTAAATATTTCCATTCGAAACAGATAAAAAAATGTTCCCCCAAATGAGGAAACTAGATTGTTAATTAGAATTCTATGTGTAATGTGATATGAAACAATAGATACACCTATAAATGACCAACTAACTTTAACTTCTTGTATTATTGCCTCAATGTTTCAAATATGTTGCTTCTCTTCCTCCAAAACCAATGGTACAAAATTTTTCATAGATCAAGGAAACGGATATCCGTTTTGAGTTTCTTTTACCGAAGCAAAACGGATAGCCATTTTGGTTGTTGACTTTTTATGGATTCTAACATGTTTTCATTTTTCAGTCTCTTCTTCGAACTTCACCCTTCGTGTTGACGACTTTTTTTTATGCAAAATTGATAAAATGAAAAGGGTTTATAGAAAAAATTGTTGTCTTTCTAAAAATATAAGATTTGTTTGGTTATCATTTTATTAAATAATTATTAATAATTTTCTATATACCGTGTGTCTGAAATCCTGATGGACACACTGATTGAAAAACGTCCATAACTTTCGAACCATTTCACCTTTTTGAGATCTGAAACCTGCGTCACACTCTATGCTTTTCTGGCTATAGGTTAAAAAAAAAAAATTGAATTTCAATTTTTTTTTATCGAGTTAGGTTGGCTAGAAAATTACTTTTTATTTAAAAAAAAAGTAACAGTAAAAAAATCATAACTAATTATTTTATTGGAAAAAAATTTCAAATAAATATGCATCACATCCGGACATGAGTCCTCTACTTATTTTGAAAGTTTCAAAAAAAAAAAAAAATTTACTCATAGTTAGGTTGGCTGGACAGACACCCACTTTTTATTTTTTTCTAAAAAATTTAATATCTGTTCATTGAAATATTCAATTTTCACTAAGTAAATTTAGTTTTAAAAAAAAATAGTAGCCTATAAACTAGATTCAATTCTCTACAAATTTCGTTCTTACATCTTTTTCAAATTGTGTAGATAATCCATTCAAATTTTCACATGAACTTGATAAATTCTGATTTTTTGTATTTTCATTGCCACTTAGAGGTATAGTTTGGCCCATCATGACACTGCACATACCCATAGGATATATGATAGGGTTCTTGCTCAATTGTATTGCTACTACTGGATATTTTAGAGTTCTGATAGAGTTCAATCTAAGCTCTTGTCTATGGGCAAAAGAAGTTTTAGCTCACCATGGACTCATTTAATTGATAATGTTGGAAGAATTAAGAATTTCAAGGCTATGGACTCCATGGGAGAGTTTTTTAATCCCACTTATGGAGGTTGCATAGATAGTGCCAAAGCGAAGAAGGAGAAATTGTCTTGCAATCTTGGAATTGCCTAGGGTTTGGCCCAAGATGAGGTTACAATAGTCTAGAGTATAGGGACCCACAATTGCTGCACAAGAAACAATCCCTATGCAATGCTACTCAAGCTAGGTAGATAGACGATGTTGTGACCCTCTATGAAGAGAATCTTGAAGCCGTTGCACAAGGTGAAAATATGGAGGATGTTATGATCATTGATGAGGAAAACCTTGCATATGGAACGTGTTGTGGTTATCCATGAGGAAGCACCAGAAGCTACACAAGCCAGAGAGTTAGAACATGAAGAGAATCCAACTATTACACAAGCCAATGGCGAGGAGAAGGCTGTTGTGTCCCTTTGTGAAAAAAAAACATATTTGTGGTGTATGTTGGTGAAACAAAGGACAAATCAGTCAATGAGGTAGAGGATGTCACAACCCTTAATGAAGAAAGCCCTATTGCTATGCAACTTGTGAGGAGGCGGCCGTTGTGTCCCTTTGTAATATGGTTGTTGCACAAGCCAAGGCGGTTAGGGTACAACCAATAAACCTCATAAGAATTAAAATAGGGGATGCAAAAGTGTTCTTCATACGGAATGGCCACCCAAACCCTTGATACCAACAAGAAGGAATTAACAACCGTGAAGGAGAAATTATAGGCACAAGATAGAGAAATTGAAACCTTCAAACTATTGGTTTCCTAGTTGGAAGTTAGGGCATGGATTGCAAAAGCCACATTCCAATCTCCTCTTGGAGAATGTAAGAAGCTGATGCATTCAATAAAGGATTAATGGTGTTCGGTGTGTGCAAGGCATAAAGAAAAAATAATGGCCCTAAGGAAAGAAAAGTAGTTGTAGAAATTGGTAGAAGAGAGAAATGAGGTAATAGAAGGGGAGGATACTACTACAGCCTTGAAGCAACAAGCAGAGGAAATTTGTTGATTGTTTGGCTATATCATCAAGTGCATTTTTTTCATGCAAATTACTTTGGAGACAAAAATGAAACCCCAATCCTTTTGTAGGGAATGTAGCATTAAGTGTATTTCTTCTTATTTTTGTAAAGAAGTAAGAAGAGTCCAATAGATGACAACCTACTTGGCTAAAGAAGAAAGTGAAAAATTCATGGTTAGTGTTGAGTTCCCCAGGGAAGATGAGATAATAAATGGATTGTATGAATTGTTGAAAAATTCACAATTCAAGAACAAAGCACAACATCAACAAAGAAGCTTTTATGGGTTGTCAACAAAGACAAAATTAGCTCTCTATTGGTTTTCAGAATGCTATGCTTCTATAATTTGTTCAATAATATATAATACAAATTTATAGGACTTACATCTCCTATATTATAGGAGAGCTTCTATATACACTTCTTTTCATAGAAGAGTTGTTCTAACAACTTGTAATACAAACAAACACTCGCACAACCAATTACAATATTATATTATCCTACATATGATATTCTAATGTTCATATGAACAAACCATAACACACACACTAACAAACCTAATGATGTAATATTCCTAACACCCCCTCTTATTACATCATTCTCCAAATGGAGATAGGTGGACTAACAACACTTGGTGAACATGTTCAGTAGTTCATCAAAAACAAAAGGTATGAGTAGGGACATGCACATCTACTTGTGACAAGCAATAGTGGAACTAGCCTCACTTCAGTGGGACTAACCATATTAGACTTTTATCCAAGGATAGGGAAAACACTTCCATCCGAGGTCATACAACAAATCTGGATAGGGACAAACACATCTATCCAACATCAAAGTTATGCATAGGGACACACACATCTCTTCACAACAATTATGATTGGGGACAAACACATCCAATCATAATCACCCAACAAATGTGATTGGGGACAAACACATCCAATCACAAACAACTAATAATTGTGATAGGGGACAGACACATCCAATCACAACATAGAACTTTGAGGACTAAGTCCTACTTCTTGTTGTAGCCATTGTTATAGATCATTGCCACTCTAATCACAAATGATATGAGACGGTTACTGCTACTGCCTAGGAACCAATCTTAGCTTTAGTCATTTTGGTACAAATAGTTTAACCACTAAAACAATTTCGTAGCCCCATCGCTAGTGACTGATGAGAGGATGCTACTTGTCCTCCAACCTCTTGTGCCTCCGTCCTTCAGTAGGTTTACTACTTGGCAAATTTGGCTTTGAGGCTTAGATTTTGAATGCCCCCCCCAATCAAAATAAGATTGAAGGTGTCGGGTTCCACTAATAATGCACCTTTAGATTGTTAATTTTAATATTTAGATTCATAGTAAGAAACAATAAAACATGAATGCTCACATAACACAAAGATACCCTGGGAAAACCTCTCTCTTGGAGGTGAAAAACCCATCAAGAAAATCTCAGATCTGATTTATATTAAGAGCAGAAATAAATTACAACTTTGCTTAGCTAGGGCACAAAATATAGGCACCAAAAATATAGCTTATTTGAATTTTAGTTCTGAACTGAACTAATTATAATGTTCAGAATGAAGTTCACTTGCACAGTAAGCACGGAGGTTCAGCAGCCCTAGATAATCCTGTGAATCTGTTGAACTGTCGAACCAATTGAACCGCTAAATTGGTTGAACCTGCAAACTGGTTGAACCTACGAACCTGTCGAACCATTGAACCGTTGAACCAGTTCAATTGTCGGTAGAACCCTTGCACTGTCAAACCTTTGAACCCGTCGAACCGTTGAACCTGACGAACGGTTCAACCAACGGTGGAGCCCTTTCACTGTGCTTGTAGTAAATCACTGATTTCACAAAGCAGAATTCGGTAAGTGATTGCTGTATATTGTGATTGCCATTCACTCTTCATTTATATGAGATCGCACAAACGTTTTGGCGCCAAATTACATATACGTTACATTTGAAATAGGTCCTGACCTATTTGTAATTTCAAGATACATAAAGTGGTGAGTTCACCCAATTGGGGCCTGCCTTAATCAGATAATACAATCTGAGATCTCGAAATGCTAAAGCCGGTAGGCCATTTAGCATTTCATGACTAGGTCGGTCTCTAGAAGGGATCCAACCTAGCTACCAAAAATCAACACTCCCTCTTAGCTAGGGAGGATTCCTTCATAAGGGTCAAGTCACATAGTGACTAACATCATGGCTACTCCCATGGATGAAAACATAAGTGCTTATTGTCATCTCCTCATGACGTTTACCATAGATACTCCCAGAGGGTGAACAAGCACATCATGGAATTTCTCCCATGATATCCACCATACCTACTTGCAGAGGGTGGCTCCACCATGCCTACAAGCAGAGGGTGGATCCACCATGCCTACTCGCAGAGGGTGGAAGATACAATATAATGTATCACTGATGCTGAGACTCCCTCTCAGCTAGAGCTTCATTCTCCACAATTCCAAGCTTGTCTTGAAAATATGCAAGCTTCACTCGAGCAAGAGGTTTGGTGAGAACATCTGTTGTTTGCTCATCAGTGCTGATGTACTTTAGCTGAATAGCATTCCTTTGCACCATATCCCAGATATAGTGATACTGAGTTTCCACATGCTTTGATCTATCATGAAACACAGGATTTGCAGAGAGCTTCACATAGCTCTGGTTATCACTATGAATAACTGTAGGCTCCCAGGGTTGTCCAAACAAACTTGCAAGGAGTTTTCGAAGCCACACTGCTTCTCGAGATGCCACACAGGCTGCAATATATTCTGCTTCAGCAGTACTCAATGCTACTAAAGACTATTTTTGCTACACTAGGATATCATGGCGGATCCCAAGCTGAAGCAAACTCTAGAAGTGCTCTTTTTATTAGTGACACTTCCTGCCCAATCATAATCAGAATAGCCTTCCAAGGTAATGACTGTGTTGGAAGAGAACTTCAATCCATATCCAACTGTACCACGCAAATATCTCAAGATATGTTTGGCTGCAACAAGATGAATCTGCCTTGGTTCGCACATAAACTGGCTGAGGGCACTCACTGCATAGCAAATGTCAGGTCTAGTGTTAACTAGATACATCAAGGATCCAATCAGTTGCCTGTATTCAGTGGGATTCACAAGATCAGACCTAGCTGCAGATTCACTCAACTTCTTTAAGTTAGTTTCCATAGGAGTAGGCATAGGTTTACAATCTAGCATTCCAAATCTCTTCAAAATGTCAATGGTATATTTTCTTTGACTTAGAATGATTTCATTGGGTCTTTGCCATACTTCTAACCCTAGAAAGAAATGCATGAGACCTAGATCTTTCATTTCAAATTCTGAAGTCAGTTCTTCCTTACATCTAAGAATGAGATGATCTTCTCCAGTTAGGAATAGATCGTCAACATATAAATCCAAAATCAACATTTCACCATTGAATACCTTGAAGTAAAGGTTAGGATCAGCATCATTCTTACAGAATCCTAGGCTTACCAAGTACTTATCAATTCTTTCATACCAAGCATGGGGGGCCTACTTAAGGCCATATAATGCTTTCTTCAATCTGCATACATGAGATTCTTTTTTATGGATCACAAAGCCTTTAGGTTGCTCAATGTAGACCTCTTCTTCAATAACACCATTGAGGAAGGCTATCTTTACATCCATCTAATGCAACTTCCATCCCTTAGCTGTAGTAATAGCAATGATAGTCCTGATGGAAGTATATCGAGCAACAGGGGCAAAGGTTTCCTCATAATCTATGCCTTCTTTCTGAGAGAAGCCACGAGCCACAAACCTAGCTTTGTATTTCTCAATACTTCCATCAGCAGCATGTTTAATTTTAAACAACCATTTGGAAGATACAACAGACTTACCTTTGGGTCTAGGCTCAATATCCCAAACATCATTCTTAATGATAGACTGATATTCTTCATCCATAGCATTCTTCCATGTCTGTTGGTTCATGGCCTCTTCAACGCTAGAAGGTTCAGTCTCAATGAGATTGCTCATCAATGCAACATAGTTTGAGAATTTCTGAGGTCTCCTTCTTTCTTTAAGTGTGCCACTTGGAGCTGCAAACTTTTCTACCTCTTGAATCCAGAGAGGTCTCTTCTTACTCATGGTAATGTCCCTAGGCCCATCTGTAGGATCCAAAGGTTCACTTGGATCATCATGATTTTCAAATTCTGTAGACTCTCTCTGAATCTCAGTATCATGCTCAATATCCATGTCTTGAGGGTTATCATGGATTTCATTGTCAATCTCTAAGCTTGAGCCTTTAGATCTTTTGAGTGCAATATTTTCTTTGAAAGTGACATCTCTACTAACCTCAATAAACTTTTGACCTGGAATGTAAATTCTAAATGCTTTGGATGTTTCACTGTAGCCCACAAGAATGCCTCTTTTGCCAGAAGGTTCCAACTTGGTTCTTTTCTCTTTGGGTACATGGACATATATATACTGGACTCCCAAAGATCCTCAAGTGATTGATATCAGGTTTGATCCCTGAAAATGCTTCTTCTGGAGTCATGTCTTTCAATACACAGTGAGGGCATCTATTCTGAATGTAGACAACAGTCCTAGATGCTTCAGCCCATAGGAAAGTCTGCAGATCTTGATCATGAATCATAGCTTTTGCTGCCTCAATTATGGATCTGTTCTTTCTTTCTGCAACCCCATTTTGCTGAGGGTTGTAGGGAACACAAAACTCCCTCTTGATCCTTGCCTCAACACAAAAATCATGAAAACTACCCGAGGTGTATTCACCTCCATTGTCAGACCTTAAAACTTTAATTCTTTTACCAGATAGATTTTCAGCTAAGCTTTAAATTCTTTGAATCTACTTAGAACTTCATCAGATTCTTTAGATTTAAGAAAGTAAATCCAAGTTTTCCTAGAGTAGTCATCTATAAAGATTACATAATACAAGAATCCACTCAGGGAAGCAATAGACAGAGGTCCACATAAATCAGAATGCACAAGAGCTAATTTCTCTTTAGACCTACTTTCACTTTGATGAAATGGATTCTTAGTGTTCTTACCCATAGCACAACCTTTGCATGTATTATCACGAATATGACTAAGTTTAGGTATACCTTTAACTATCTTCTCAAGTGTGGGGAGGGCTTGGAAATGAAGATGTCCAAGTCTTCTATGCCATAGCTCGCTTGACTCTGGTGCTTCATGAATGAGAGCTTGAACTGGACGTGCTGAAAGCTTATATGGGCTCTCATACCTATTCCCAATGACACGAGCTAATTTAATGTTGGACTTCTTAGGCCATGCAAGCACCTTTCCTTCAGAAAATGCAATCTGATAACCCTTATCTTCTAGTGCTAATATGGAGATAAGGTTTTTTTTGATACCCGACACAAACAAAATATCACTGAGGTGAAGAGAAATTCCAGAATCTAAATTAAGGGAAGTAGTACCAAAACCTCTCACAGAATAGCGAGCATCATCACCAATGACCACATGAAGATTAGACTCTTTCTCCACTAAATCTGAGAGGTGCTCTCGATAGCCGGTGATGTGTCTAGATGCGCCACTATCAATTAGCCAAGTATCACTGTCTGAGGGTACATTGCTTGACAAAGCATAAATGAAAAGGAAGTCTTCAGTATTAGACTGATTTGAGACTTCATTTAAGTTTGCTCCTTGTTGCTTAGACTGGGATAAACAGTCCCTTGCATAGTGACCGAAATTTGTCACACCTGAAGCACTTGATGTGAGACAGGTCCTTTTTTTCTTTTTCTTCGAATCATGAGATGGATTAGACCTTTGATCTTTATTCCTCTTGAAATTGTTCTTCCAATAGCCTCCTTTCTTCTTGAAGGACTGGGCAGCAAGGACATGATTGTTTTCATGAGTGTTTTTGATAACTCCTCTAGCAGCCAGTCGAGACTCTTCTTGGATACAGTCAACCCTTAATCTGTCAAACTTGGGCAGATCAGCTCTTGCACTAATTCCTTGAATGTAAGATTCCCAAGATGCTGGAAGACCATTGAGGGCTAGCATAGTTAAATCATTTTCATCAACAATCTTTCCAATAGATGAGAGTTGATCTCTCAAATCAGAAATCCTCATGAAGTAAGCCATGACGGATTCACCTTTAGCCATCTTGATGTGATGAAGCTGCTGCTTCAAAGCTAGAACATAACTAGTGTTGTTGATTTCAGACATCTCCAAGGTTCTGAACATTTTGCTTGCTGTATTTAGCTTGGAGATGATGAGAACAATGTGATCTTTTACTGAATCAATTAAGATCTTCTAAGCTTGAAGATCTTTCTTCCTCCATTGGGTCTTTTCTCCTTCTGCCTCAGGCTCAGAAGATTCTTTGGTCACAAAGTCTGCAAGGTCATTTTCATTCAACTCAAGCATGATGCAGACTCTCCATGATGTAAAATTGGAAGCCCCATCCAATCTGTCTTCAACCCTGAGACTGTGAGCCATTTTATCTGATCTTTAATGATAAGAGCAGAATGTAAATAACTGAATTCTGCAAATCTGATTATACTAATTCAAACTTAGCTCTGATACCATGTTAATTTTAATATTCAGATTCACAGTAAGAAACAATAAAACATGAATGCTCACATAACACAAAGATACCCTGGGAAAACCTCTCTCTTGGAGGTGAAAAACCCAGCAAGAAAATCTCAGATTTGATTTATATTAAGAGCAAAAATAAATTACAGCTTTGCTCAGCTAGGGCACAAAATATAGGCACCAAAAATATAGCTTATCTAAATTTTAGTTCTGAATTGAACTAATTATAATGTTCAGAATGAAGTTCACTTGCATAGTAAGCACAGAGGTTCAACAGCCCTGGATAATCCTGTGAATCCGTTGAACTGTCAAACCAATTGAACTGCCGAACTAGTTGAACCTGCGAACTGGTTGAACTTGCGAACTGATTGAACCTGCAAACCTGTCGAACCGTTGAACTGTTGAACCAGTTCAACTGTCGGTGGAACCCTTGCACTGTTGAACCTTTGAACCCGTCGAACTGTTGAACCTGACGAACGGTTCAACCAACGGCGAAGCCCTTTCACTATGCTTGTAGTAGATCGCTGATTTCACAGAGCAAAATTCGGTAAGTGATTGCTATATATTATGACTACCAGTCACTCTTCATTTATATGAGATTGCACAAATGTTTTGGCGCCAAATTACATATACGTTACATTTGAAATAGGTCCTGACCTATTTGTAATTTCAAGATACATAGAGTGGTGAGTTCACCCAATTGGGCCCTGCCTTAATCAGATAATACAATCTGAGATCTCAAAATGCTAAGGCCGGTAGGCCATTCAGCATTTCATGACTAGGTCAGTCTCTAGAAGGGATCCAATCTAGCTACCAAAAATCAACATAGATGACTATAATTTTTTTATAGAATTCAACACCTTGATATTTTTTTTAAAATTATATTAACAAACTAAATGACTAAAAAAGTGATAATACTAACCTAATAGAAGAAGGCTAAGGAAACTATGGACATGTGACAAAAGGGATAAATCCCATAAAAGAGAAATCTACATTAAGGCAAAACCAAATAACTACACCACCACAACACCTTGGAGATACACCTACCTGAGAGACTGACGACACCCATATGTTCTTTCCTTTCCTTGTAGAAGAGCACTAGTTCGACAATTGGGGAAAGTTAACCCCATGTATTAATTCCTGATGTTGCACGAAGAACGCCATATGTCCTATTTTTGTGTATACAAAAATGGCGTCCACTTCCAACTTGTTTGCCAATTTAGCAACAAAATTACATATCTCCTCACATACACCATCTTTAAGGATGACACAATATTTGGAAGGTTCATTGATTCGTATTTCCTCCCTTCATGCCACCATCATTCAATATGTATGCTCACACTTCTTAGATCGGCCAAAGCTTTCTTTGGATATTGACCCATAATTGACTCACCAGAAAGAATTAAAGCATCTGCACGTTGTTTTATTGCTTCTGACACATCGACAACCTCAACTCTTGTTGGTGTAGGATATTTTATCATTGACTCAAGGAGTCGTGATGCAACAATAATTGGCTTGTTTAATTTCCCGCATAATTGGAATATTTGCTGCTAGATAGAGGGAACCTATTCAAGAGGAAGTTGTGCACCAAGATGCCCTCTTGCAACCATGGCTCCATCCGAAGAGTGAATGATCTAATCAAGAAACTTCAAAGAATCAACACTTTCAAATAAGGCAGCTGCTAGACCAAATGAAAACAACATAAGAAGTTAAGACAAAAGAAGTGGAAGGAAGCATTGATTGTCGAATAAAAGAGATCCAACCAGTGATGGCCAGCATAGAGATAAAAGAAAAACAATAAAGAGAACAAATAGAGGAGGCTAAATCCTGGGCTCAAATAGTGAAAGGTCCTTCAAACACACAAAGGGAACTCATAGAAAAACAAGTCAGAAGACAGATAAGAGGAGAAGGACAAAAATGATAGGGTTGTCAATGTCATCATAAAAGGACTAAAAGATTATGGCGAGAAGGAAGTCATGAAAGAGTTAACAAGAGACTTTTTTAACAATCAAATGCAATGGACAAGAGTCATATATCAAGCAAATGGGATTTGAATATGGATAGGAGATGGCAAAAATAGACATGTGAGAGTCACCTTGAGGAACATAGAGGACAAAAAGCATGATACTAAGGAATAAAAGATTTCTTAAAGGTGCACAAATTTACATTGATGAGGACCTAACCATAGTGCAGCAAGAAGAAAGGCGGAAAGAATGGGAAAAAGTAAAGGCAACAAGAGATGCAGGAAAATGAGCTTGGCTACATAGTGGAAAAGCCCAAATGAGTGACATAATGGCATACAAGAAATAGGAATTCAAGCCCCCCCAGGAGTATTTGATAGTGGTAAGCTAGAATTGTGATAAGATCCAAACATGTAATAATGGAAATAATATAATGCAGAAGATAGATCTCACACAACACGAGATGTTTGTGGGACAATATGCCCTAATATCCAAATATATGCGAAAATAGAATAAACCCTTGAGGTAGGGTAACACCATACAGTACTCCTTATGGAAGAAGCCACTCCACGCTATATCTCCAAGAGATCTCCAATACAATATCATACTCTACACACCTCTTACAATGATATTTACCTCCTATATATATACCACGTCATAATAACATAATGGAAGGGTAATCCTAATAAGGGCCTACTCAACTCCTGATACAATTAATTATACAAGTTATCCATAAGACCTAATATAACTAACTTAAGGGATGTGTGCCACATGTCATTATCTCCATCCACCTAAATACATTATAATATCATATCCCTAGGTATATATGCGGAAATAGAATAAACCCTTGAGGTAGGGTAACACCATACAATATTCCTTATGGATGAAGCCACTCCACGCTATATCTCCAAGAGATCTCCAATACAATATCATATTCTACACACCTCTTACAATGATATTCACCTCCTATATATATACCACCTCCTAATAACATAATGGAAGGGTAATCCTAATAAGGGCCTACTCAACTCTTGATATAATTAATTATACAAGTTATCCATAAGACCTAATATAGCTAACTTAAGGGATGTGTGCCACATGTCAGCATCTCCATCCACCTAAATACATTATAATATCATATCCCTAGGTACATAACAGAATTGTAGAGGGTATCCATGGAGAAGAGGACTTGGGCTGGGGCCCATAGCCAAGGGAAAGGATATTATCATCCTTACAGAGACTCATGAGCACGATGGGTGTGAGATTTTAGAATTTGAGGGGTATAAAAAGGCTTCAATGTGGAATGAAAGGACTGACAGTGGCAAAGGACACGGTGGGGTTGCAGTTCTAATCAAAGAGGAATGGGGCAGCTTTGTAAAAGGAAAGAAGACCCAAACAAGCAGTTCATATGGCTAAAAATTATAGAAAATCAAGTCACGATAAGGATGGCAGCATGCTACTTTGCTCCAAAGGGATCAAAATCTTATAAGGACTTTAGATCGAGAAGACCCATATGCAGCGCTTAAAAAAGACATTTTTGTTTTTAGTAACATAATTGCAAGCAATCAAGACCTCAATCTGAAAAACAACAACATAGAGAAGAATAACCCTCTATGGTTAGAGGAAGAGAGTGATCAACTTTGGGACAAGGTCTCACAAGATAGTAAGGGTATAGTTTCACACTTCAGGGCAGAACTTTTGGGGCATTGTAGTTCTTACAACATGTTCATTTGCAACAGTATGAGGGAATGGTTAGAATCGGGAAACATCGCCTACAAAACATACAACTGACAAAGTGTTGTAGATTGTGTCATTTGCTCACAGAGCTATACCTCGAAGTTGATGGAGGTTGTGATCAAGGATTGCGTCGTAGAGCTGAATTCAGATCATAATCCAATATATGTTAAGCTGCACATTCACATAAGTAAACAATAGGAAGAGCAAGTTCATCTTAATCAAAAGAAGACAACTCCCCAAGGCAAAATCCTCTAAAATCAAGAGAATTAGGAAATCTTTAGATCTGCAATCAAACAACTTTTTAGGGATCATGAGAATAAAATAGCTACCATAAAGAATCATTCTATAAGCAAGAACATGCTGATCCCCCTAATGCACAAGGCCTTAAATGGGTGTAAGAGAGCTAGGGCCAAGAGAGGAACAAAAAATACTTTCTCAGCAAACCCATGGTTCGATGAGGAATGCAAGATGGCAAAAATAAATCTGTGAAAAGGTGGAATGGACAAAGAGCAAAAGGAGTATGAAAAGTTGTTAGGAAATAAGAAAGAGAAGTATGTGAACATAAGAAGAATGGATTTGATTGCCCTTGGAAAAAATAGTCCTAAAAGCTTTTGGAAAGAGCTACATCAAAAGAGGAAACAAATGGAAAACAATATCACAGGGGATCAATGGCTTGAGTATGCGTAGTTGCTATATGAGTGAAACCAAGATAAGCATAGACCCCCAATAATCTATGCGAATACAAAACTTTTCACCATTGAAGACATCATTCAAGGCATAAAACAATTGGCAAGTGGGAAAGCACAATATATTGAGGGGCTGCAGGCTGAGCATTTAAAGTGGGGTATAGAGGTCCTTGCACCTTGTATCAAATACATCTTCAATATGGTCATCCAAGAGGGCTTCCCGAAAGAGTGGACAACTAGTGTGGTTATTCCTATCTAAAAAAGTGGGGATATCAATAACCCATCAAATTATCGCACTATCATGGTTAATCCTCTTCTTGGTAAACTTTTTAGAAGCATGGTAGAGCGTAGAAATATCAGGTGGGTAGAAAAAGAGTGAAAAAGAGATAGGGGACAAGTTGGCTTTAGACCGAAGCACTCTACTATTGACCATGGGGTTATGGTTAGGTTCTTGTTTGAAAAAATATGGAACATCCAAGGGGATGAGGCTTTTCGCTGCTTTCTTGACTTTAAAAAAGCCTTCGACATGGTTCCCTGTGACAAAATTTGGAATAGGATGGAGGAGCTGGGAGTTCCGGATGGGCTTAGAGATGTTGTCCATAGATTGTATGAGCAAGTCAAGGCTAAAATCAAAACTAGTGATGGAATGTCAGAGTGTTTTAGCAGCGATATTGGTGTCAAGCAAGATTGTTCGCTTTCCCCAACTTTGTTTGGGCTTTACATTGATAAATTAGAAGAGTAGATAAATAAAGCTAGTGGGGAGGGGATTCAACTAGCTAAATATGTTATAAAATTGCTTCTTTATGCAGATGATCTCATATTAATCGCCAAAACTGCCAGTAGCTTGAGAGATCACTTGAGGGCACTTGAAACTTTTGTCAAGAGGTTGGAATGCAGGGGAACACTAGCAAAACCAAAGTGATGATCTTCTTTTTGAAGAGAAAAAAGAGGCAATTTAACTTTACTTTTGAAGGCAGCCCATTGGAGATTGTGGATGAGTACAAGTACCTCGGGCTTGATCTCCACTACAAACTCAGTTGGGAAACATGTAGAGCAAAAATAATTCAAGGAGGTTGGAAAGTGTTGTACTCTCTTCAAAATAGATGTAGGATTGCGGAGTTGTGGGATTGGAAACCCGAGAGAACACTCTTTGGTTTGCTAGTTACTCTGGTGATTCTATATGGATGTGAAATTTGGGGTAGTAGTATGTCAGATTAGAAATGGAATCAGATAGAAAGAATCTAGAATACATCATTGGCAGTCTCAAAGTTAAGAATGTTGTTCCGTATGAGATCTTATTAGCTGAAACAAGGTCTTTCCCCTTGGGGGCATCGGCGATGGTTCGATTGTTATGCTACCTCAAGAAGATTCAAAATATGGAGAGCCACCAGTGGGCTAGGCTAATTATGGAGGAAGAGTTAACTAGAAGAAAGAACACTTGGAGGAAGCAAAATGACAAATGGATAAAGAAGTGGGACATTATTATGCAAGATTGCCCAAATGCTAATGAAGAAATAAAAAATATGTAAGAGAAAAATTTAGGTACGTCATGTGGACAAAACAAATGGGTCATAAAAAGGCTTACTCTATCAAAGAATTTAACCCCACAGGTGATCATGAAGAAAAAGTCTACATCGGGGCAGATATTAAGTGGAAAGTGAAAATACTAATAGCTCAACTTAGGACGAGCTTGCACCATCTTAGATGTGAAATGGGTAGATGGTTGATTCCTAAAGAGGAGTGGGAAAAGAGAATGTCTTTTTTGCAACAAAGGTGTGGTGGAAACGGAGCAACACTTCCTCTTGGAGTGCGATGCATATAGAAACATTTGTTCCAGTTATGGTGACACATTGAAAATCACCAACCTAAGCACCTTGTTTGAAGAGGCAAGGTTGTGCATAACTGCGAACCTCTTGATCAAATTCACAGCAAAAGGGAGGATCTTATGAAATATTTACAGGTGTCTTAGGGGGTGTTTTTCTGTTTTTGACGGGACTACATACAGTTTCTAGGTCCCATAGGTTGTTGTGGCCTCGTGGATGTTATTAAAATTCTTCTTTCATTCATTCAAATTTAGCAATGACAACAATATCACCGTAATGAGATCGAGCAACAATATAGCTTTTCAAATGTTGGATCACTTCGGTTGATTTGACAAAAGATATTGCAATAAAATCCAGACCTTCAAAAATACCAAATCAATCCTTGGAAGATATTGTGTGGGCAGCATGGCGTTCCTCTCACGCACCAATCTACCTTACCTATAAACTCATTCAAAATGATTTATTTTCTCATTCACAGGGGCAAAAAAGATTAAATGATTTCCCCTACCAATCCTTAGGACTCCAGTGCTCTGATAGTAATGCTACACTTCTATTATTTTGTTCAATAATACATAATACAAATTTCTAGGACTTACATCTCCTATATTATAGGAGAGCTCCTATAACCACTCATTTACATTACGAGTTGTTCGAACAACTCGTAATACAAACAAACACTTGCATAACCAATTACAATATTATATTATCCTATACATGATATTCTAATGTTCATACTAACAAACCATAACAAATGCACTAACAAACCTAATGATGTAATAATCCTAAAACACTCCTTTCATTATTGAAAAAGAATGAGCCATTCTTTGCCAAGAACTTCCCAATTGCAATAGGAAGAGTAAAATTGTACAAGAATGCTGCATAGAATTAGGGACATGAGTGGATGGTATTGAGATTCCATTTTCCCTTGTCATGGTATCCTATCGTGGATTGGATTGGTAGGATTCCAGTTAATCCAAGAGTAGAGACCAAAAGGTGGCAGCAAATTGGAAAATTGGCGTTACTACCATGTCATAGAGGAGCTCCACATAGATCCCTATGATTTTAGAGTAGTTTGTCTCTTTGCCATGACTCCCCATTCAGATTAAAATAATCAAGATTGCACGAGGATGTGCAATACCTCTAGTTGGGGGTGATGATGGGCCTTGGAATTGTAGATTGCTGCAAATCCTTTCTATACTCCTAAGTATTTCTTTTGTATTATAAAACCTTCCCAAAAGACTTATTTTCACCTATCCTTATACATGTAACCAGTGAAGTGATTTTTGTTTTATATTATGATTATTATGGATGAATTGATTGATTTTTAAGTAGAGTAAGATATAATAGACTATACGACCAAGTAAAATCCTTGGTGCTCATATTGTTGTGCTAGGTATGAATAGAGTATGGCTCTGATATGGCTTGAATATCATGTTCAATAGTATGCAAAACACCATCCTTTTTTATGATGTCGAATATGCACATATATGACACACTTGTGACATTTGTGCCATATCCCCAAAAATCTAACCCTAAAGTGGTAAAATCAACACTACAGAGGCATTTATAGAGATCCTAATGGAGGAGCAAAGTTTTCCATGGCAGTATAGAGGCGCTTTCCTTCACCTAACCTCCCTACACAAGCGCTTGATGACATGTTCTAGAGAATCTCAACATCGGTTCTTTCATGTTGATAGTAGATATCCATGACATCAGGATTGAAAAAAAGCTTGGGTGCAACAAAGGGATCTAGATGATGGCAATTGCTTTGAATTGGCACACAACATTCTTAATTGTCATTACTTTGGTTCTGATGGTGTCTATCCATGATATCTCATGCTTGCCCTTCTCCTTGCTCATTGTTTGAATGTGTTTTCCTACCATCTAAATGTTTTTTTTCAACTATTTTAGGTTAGGCCACAGTATTTAGACTATTATTTTATAATTTTATTAATTACGTTTGATTTTATAGGTTTTTAACTTTTTGTTTTACGTTTTAAAATAATATATTAAGTTTAGTACATTAACTTTTTCGTTTAGTATATCATGTAATTAAATTTATTTATTGAGTTTAATATCATTTATGTTTTAATTATTAAGTTCAATTTATTAAAATTTTATTTAGTTTAATGTTGTTTATTATTAGTTTGACAATTATTTATTATTAAGTTTATTGTTTATTAAACTTAATTTATTGGTATATAATATATATATTTTTAAAATGAGGGTAAAAATTTATTAATCAACAAGCCAAAAACACATGCCAAAAGTCAAAAAAGTCCATAAAGCCCAAAAAAGGGCCAAAATAGCCCCAACAAGCAAACAACCATCACCAACAAAGCAAGAAAGAATCCCACCACACAAGAACCCCAAAAGGGGCCCTTAGTTAACCAGCCATATCCTCCACAATCAATTTATCTAAACATTGAGAGCGTTCTGGGGTCAAATGCTCCCAGTCTCCCACATTTCAATCACCTATTTGCTTCGAAGCCCATTTAGCTAGGCATTTAGCTACACTGTTCCACTCCCTAGGGATGTGGACAAAGGAAACAAAATCCAATGGGTTACTCAGACAAAGAATCTGCCTGACCATCGAAGCCAACTACCAATTCACTCCAAATTTTCACTCATTAAGCATATTAATCACAATCTAAGAATCTGATTGACATATGACCTTGCACCAGCCAAGAGCACACCCTCTTTCCAAAGCAAAAAGAATAGCAAGGGCTTCCATAAAATTGTTAGTCTGTTGCCCCTTATAAATGGAAAAGAAGAAGAGGACAAGACCAGAGCTATCCCTCCCAACTCCCTCCAACTCCGCATGCCCAGGATTCCCTCGAGAGGAACCATTAGTATTGATCTTGAAAACATCTGGAGGCAGAGGAGACCAACAACCATCGCTTTAAGTCTTCCTTTTGGGGTGCCGACATCCCCTTGATGAGGAGGGTCTTGTACCACTTCCAACTAATCCCAAACTCTACACCATCTCTAACTCACCTGAGTCCAAAGGATTAGACATATCACATCTTGCGGATAAGGTTTCCTGGAGCATACCAACAATCCTCTGCCAAAGTTGTTGGACCACCATTTTCCTACTTTGAAAAATACTACGATTCCTTTCCAGTCAGAGTTGCCAAAGGATGAATGAGGGACCAATATCCCAAGCTACCTAAAGAAAGAAGGCCTTAGATGGGGGCCTCCCCATACATCTCCAAAACTCAACCAAAGAGGAAACATGAACATAGGCTTGTTTCCAAGCCCCCTACCAAAATGCCAAATCTCTCTAGAAAAGGAACATTGAAAAAACCAATGAGGAGAGCATTCCTCACTATTGCCGTAGAGGACACAAATAGATGGACCATGAAATCCTCTCTTTTGCAAGTTTTCCTGGGTGAGGCACCTATTACTAGCAACCAACTAAAGGAAAAAAATGCATTTAGGCCAAGCAAACTTATTCCAAACATTCTTCCACTAGGAAACACCATTCCCCCCATACTTCTGCCGATCCAACTCCTGATATCCCGAGGCAACTGATTACAATCCCTTGGGATTAGGGCTCCATGCAAGGGCATCACTCCCCATCAAAGAACTACAAGCTCTTCCAGCAAGAATCTGAGCTAACTCTTCTCGATCGTCAACTGAGCCCCCAGTGGCCACTCATGGGGTTCCTTCCATCTAAACACCTCAATCTGACCTAAGAGCTGAGCAAATTTGAAGTCCTCAACTCGACTCCATCCAACTTCAAGAAAACTATTGCAGAGGGACTGAAGGTGCGGATACATGGACATGATTGGTGGGCATCCATCCCAAGAATCAAACCAGAAAAGAGCCTCAGAACCCCTGTTACATATCCAGAACAATCCCTGCTTAATTAGAATGGCACCCCTTTTAAGAGTGTCCTAGATCATAGAATCCTTACCTAAGAGGCAGACCCTTGGAACGTCTTCACTCTCCATCCCTCTTAGGTACGTAGAAGTAAGGATCTTGGCCCATGCTTGATCCTAGTTTGTGCACCACCTTCAACAGAACTTGGTTGCTAAGGCTTGACCATTAAGACTAGCCTATTGGAGACCAAGTCCACCCTCTTGCTTTGGCCCACAGATAGATTCCCACTTAACCAAACTCCACTTTGTCGAATCCAAATTACCAGCCCTTAAGAATTGTCTGGAAATAGCATCAAATTCCTTAATGAAGCTCAATGGGGCATCCTGAACTAAGCACTTGTAAATGGGAAGAACTTGAACCACATATTTCAATAGCACCACTCACCCAACAAACAAAAGCCACTTGAAAGTCCAAAGACTAACTTGCCTACGAAACTTATCCAACACATTTTGCCAAATCCCCTTGGGCAGGGGTCCAACAAAAAGGGGAATACCAAGGTAAACAAACGAAAGGGTGCCAATCTAAAATGTGAGGATCTGAGCAATCCTAAGCTAAATAAGCTGAGGGGTATTAAAGAAGAAAATGGAGGCCTTTCATTCATTAATCCTTTGTCCCAAGGCTGCTAGGTATATATCCAATGTTCATCTTACGTTAACCGCCTCTCAGACTCTGGCTAAGCCCATCGAAGTAGTATCATCAATAAATTGTAAATGAGAGTGAGGAGGCAAACTATTGCTCCAATTCTAGCCATGGATCAATTCTTGCCTCACGTGAGATTTTATAACTCTTCCCAATCCTTCAACCATCAAGATAAACAAATAGGGTGACAGAGGGTCACCTTGCCGAAGACCCTAGAAGCACCAAACAAAGCCGAAGGCTCACCATTGACAAGCATCGAGTATGAAGTTGAAGTATCACAACTCATGACCCAATTAACCCAGTCAAATTCAAACCCAAATGCTAAAAGGACTTTTTGAAGGAACACCCATTTGACACGGTCATAAGCTTTAGCCATGTCCAATTTGATGAGCATTGCTTTCTCCTTTGAAGACGCCATGGAGTGAACGGCCTCAATTGCAAAAACAACCCCATCCAAAATTTTCCTGCCAGCAATGAAACCACCTTGCTTTTCATAAATTAATCCATTGAGCCACAACTCAAGACTCTCTGCAAGCAACTTTGTGATAATCTTATATACCACATTGCAAAGAGCTATGGGTCTAAAAAGATCTAGTGAATTAGCCCCCTCTTTTTTGGGGATAAGAGCAAGGAATGTAGCATTCATGGCTCTCAGCATCTGTTTGTTCCTTTGCGACTCCTGAACCACCTCCGGTAAGTCATACTTGATAATATCCCAAAATTCCTGAAAGAATTATCGGGAATCCATCAGGGCTAGGGGCCTTCCTTCATTTGAAACACAATCTCCTCCAATTTTGCCAAGGAGATGGGACTAATAAGTGAGTCATTCATCTCATTAGAAACCAATGAGGGAATACAATTCATAATAAGATTTTTCTTCATCCACTGCTAGGGGAGAGTCCTCTGTGAACAAAGAGGAGTAAAATTGAGTAGCTTCCCTTGAAATCTCCTAGAAAGAAGTTAATTGAATTCCTTGGGAAGACATAATATAAGTAATCATGTTCCCATGCTTCTATCTTTGACGGAGTTGTGAAAAAAGGTTGTGTTTCTGTCTCCTTCCCGAAGCCATTCAATCCGAGACTTTTGCTTCCAAAAGATCTCCTCGCACAATTCCCATTTCGCAACTTCCTTCACGGCTTCAGATTCATCTCTAAGGTTCCCCTCTGTGAGACCGTGATCCCTAATCTGATGAGTGATGGTATCCAAGCAGGATTGGGCAGCCTTCTTAGCCATAAAGATATTACAAAAAATGCTTCCTATTCCACTTCTTGAGCTGAAACTTCACAAACTATAATCTCTTGACAAAGGAATACATTGTCGTGCCAAAATCAAGCTTACCTTTGCTCCACCATCCTACCATAAGATCCTGCAGGGATGGATCTCAAAGCCACATAAGTTGAAACTTAAAAGAAGGATTCTTTGTGACTCCAAACAAGGTCACTGTAATTTGATAGGCCAATGATCTGATCCTTGTCAATCCAAGATCTCTGAACTGATAATGCAATTGTCACCAACCCAAAAGCTAGAGACCAAAAACCTGTCCAACCTTTCAGAAATGGAAACCTCACCACATCTCCTGTTACTCTAGGTGTACAAGCCATTGTTAGGCTTTATGTCCACCAAACTCAAGTGGAGAATATTATCCCTAGAAGCATGGAAGAAGGCTCTAGCCTTACCACACCCCCCTCTTTTCCTCCAGACTGGTAATAGCATTAAAGTCTCCTTCCAAGATCCATGTATATAAAGGGGCTAACGATCGAACATAACGAATATGAGACCAAAGTAAAGATTTACCTAATAAATCAATCGGAGCGTAAACATTGGTGAAACACCACCCACATTGCCCTGAGCCCTAATACACTGACATTGACCTCTCACCCATAATTTGGGAGCAATGTTATTCATGCCTTCCATTGACAACTTAGACTCCTGGATGAAAAATATATCTGACAAATGAACTCAAATTAATTCACGAAAAACTTTTTGTCTAGGGATGCTATTCAAACCCCTTGCATTCCATGAGATCACAATCATTTTTGAGAAGAGGCAAAGTGAGTATCCAATGTCTTAACCATACCTAATTCCACTAAGGACTCTCCCATTATCTTCATCTTTTCTTGATCCTTTTTCCTCCCCACCTTAGACGTTTTATCAACAACCCCTTTCTTAAGGCTCTTTTGATGGATCCCTAGGAGAGGCGTAGCTTTTGTTGATGTGTTTTTTATGCACATGCAAACTCAGAATAAAATACTAAGAATTATTCTCTCTTGAATAAAGTTTCCCAAAGGCTAAACAATGCGATCCAATGAGGCAACTCCAAGGTTCATGATATGTTAGGTCTTGATTTGCAATGAATAGACTCAGTAGTTGATGTGATTTTGCTGGTAATCACGAAGGGACTTGAATTGACTCCTTACTCCACTCAAATATATTACTTCCTTCTTATGAAATGGAACTCACTTCTAACCAGCTATGAAAGAAAGGAAAAAAGGACAAGGGTTGAGAGGATTCTAATCTAAGGACAATGATATAATGAAATATGCCAAGATAGACAAACTCGTTATGAAACTTGACTCCGCTTCGCCATGAGAACCAACAACTACACGAAGCAGGTGCAATCTTCTAAGGTAACCCAAATGATTTTCATATTGCAAACACACATCCAAACACCCACAGCTGGTGCAACTTGAACAAGTGTTCGCAATCGAACTAAATCAAAAGAGATTCAGGCTAACTTTGCAAAGTGGGTTGCCTTTGACAATCCACGAAAAGTATGAACCAAGAAGGAATTCATCAAATATCTTAACATATTAACATTAGATCAATGAACTTCTAATCTAATTCTATTAAGCTACTTGGAAACATTTCTCCATCACATCCAAGAATTTGAAACCATGCTAACATTCCAAAACCACAAGATCACCATGCGAACCAACAATGAGTTTGTATTAATTTTGAAGTGTATGATTACAACAATTTCATGTCTCTTCAATGATTTCGAAGAGTCTCCTCTAATCTACTCCTACTCTACTTCTACTCTTGCACGAGCTAATAGATTCTAATCATCTGAACCCTTACAAACGAGAGAAATGAGCCTTATATAGGCTCCGAAATTACATGAACGACCAAGATTGATTTGCAAATCAATGGCCCAGATGATGACAACAAAGCATAACCACCCAAAAGAGAGGCAATGAAGGCACGTTTTCCAATGTGAGAAGCTTGAAATGGAATCTTTGGAGCATCTTCCACATGGACATCCTCTTTGGCCTCTTGCTTGTTGTAGGTACATTAGACTTGAACAGGTGATTTGGCAGAGTATAATTGGACTAGTGACATGTATATGCCACCTCAGTATTGAGCCAACTGGTTTGATCTTCTTTGTGTTCATATTACTCGGAATATTTCCCAAAATTGTTGGATTTTCACCTATGGAACTTTGCTTCTCTCAAACTTGCAATTTTGGGAAATTTGGAATTTCTTCATGTTGTCTTGATGTAATTCATGACCTTTTGATGTAGACCCCATTTCTCATCTCATGACGTCCTTGTGATTGTACTTGTTCATGCAGGATTCTGGCTTTGGATTGTGCAAGGAGTAGATGTCTTTGTACATGACCTCTTGGAGTAGATGTTATGATAAATGTTCTTCTTGGCACATGAAATGAATGACTCTAGATTCTTGAACAACTGGATGATGACTTCCTTTTATGCATGGTGAAGTGATGCTCTTCCTCCATTCAAGCGTGACCTTGATATATGGCTTTGGCACTGGAACTTGATCATCTCGAACTCTCCTCCATCTTGAAACGAACTTGAACTCAAGCAACACTCCTCCATCCTCTTATCTTTCCTCGAATATCTTCACGAACATTGTCCTTGCTCCTGAAGTGGATCCGGCTTCCACATTTGCCAATTACCTATAAAATGCAAATTCAAGTGAGGTTCAAGGATATTTCAATAAGGATTCACTTCGAATGCAAAGAATTTTTTGTCAAACAATGCAGATGGATAAAATTTCCATGAAATCAATGCATTTTTAACCCTTGTGAAGGAAATATGAATATGACACTACTTGAAAACTATTTTTCCTTTCAACATCTCACCCTTTCCCTTGAGAAATTCATTCTCCCTTAGGTGAATTCGCCTTCTCTAGTGAATTTCTGTTTCTACCTAAGGCAATTCGCCTTCCTTTGTTCTTAAGAAATCAAGTCTTTTTCTTATGGAATTCACCTCTCCTAGGTGGAATTCTGTATTTCTTGATTGAAATTTGCTATTTTTCAATGAAATTCCCCTTATTGAAATCTGCTCTTGCTCTTATGAATTCACCCCTTCTAAGGAAATTTTTGCTTTTCTTTAGCGAATCTGCTATTTGTTTTGGAAGAAATGTGAGGATCCAACCTTCTTAAATACATAATATAGGCAAATTTCCTTCCTAGGCCGACCTTATATAAGGTCTTTCTCAGGCCGACCTTGTTAGGAGATAAATGATTTGCTTTGTGAGGCCGACCTTGTCATGGATCACTCATATTCCCTTGGGCAGGATTTCATGTGTGAAGTGAAATATTGTCATGTCCCCATATCAAGACACTGTTAAAGTAAAGATTTGAACATGATAAAGATGGTTTGTAAAATATTATTTGGAATAATAGAAATAATTACATACATAATTATATATTATTTAATAAATAATATTATTATAATTAAAATATAATATCAATATTATAAATAACAATATATATAAATATATCTAATAATATAAATACAAATATTCTTATAATTATCTTACTTTATAATATAAATACAAATAATATAATATAAATCATATATCATTTATTATGATATAAATGATATAGTATAAATAATATAAAATATATTATATATCATTTATTATAATATAAATGATATAATGTAAATATAAATAAAATAAATAAACATCTTTTAACCTATCCTCTTATGATAAGGGAGTTATGTATGCTTAGAACTAGTTTTACCACAAAAGGGAATTAATATAAAATAATAAAAAATTTATAAGAGGGTAAGCATGTCTTTTACCACCAAGAATAATAAGAGACGTGCCTCTTCGAACATATCCTGAAATAAATAAAGGTTGTGAGATAGAAGGAAACATCATCGGAAGAAAAGAAAAGAAAATAGCCAATATAAATCAAGAGCTCCATAATAAATCAGATCTACACAAAGAAAAAGAATAAGAGGTAAATAAAAGTTGCAGCAGGTAAGTATATTTAACATGCTTATCTTATAATTATTAAATGTAAGATTTGTAAGTTTGGTTTGGTGTCAAAAATAAAATAACCATAAGTATTATATGGTAGGCATATATCTATATTTATAGATGTGTAAAAATAGATTTAAATTATAATATAATCTGTATGTATGTGACTCAAATTTTGGTTAAGTAAGTGAATAAATTTCTATGTTAAAATAGCAAAAATCCTTAGACAATTAAGTAAATAAAATTGTGAAAGATATGGAACCATGAGGCACATGAATAAACATGAAAACTATGAAAGAAGGCATATGGAAAGCCTCATTATGAAATCATGGCATCTTGTGATCCATGGTGGATCACAAGATGAGAAACATTGGACAACCTTAGGACACAACTCATGATCCATCCAAGAGAGGTGTTCGAACCTCCTTATTAATCGCCTTTTTGTCCATCGTAGTAGGGTGAATTAGGGATGTATATGGATTGTAGGTGACCCCAAGTGGATGAAGAACACTGCGTGTTGTGTGAAGTCCCTTGGGCCAAGAGACGAAGAACACCGCATGTAGTGTGAAGCTCTTGGGCCTATGATAATTTATGAGCTCATAATAGTTGTGCCCGACATGAGGTGACTCTTGATGGAATGAAGAATGCCGCATGTTGCATGAAGTTCCATCAAGCCAAATGGTGAAGAACACCGCATGTAGTGTGAAGCCTTTGGGCCTCCGTAGGGATGAAATGTGCCCTAATACATCCGTACTTAGGTGGAAGATGAGGATGATTAATGAGAAGGCAACCAAGAACCCAATCAAGGTGGAGTATGGGAGGTGTATGAACAAATGATAAGATTGGAAACATTATATAAGGACATGAATATACAACTTGAATATGGATGAATAATGATTATATTGTTAATATGATGAAATGAAAAGAAAATGGAACTCTAATGTTCTCTTTTGTGAGTTGAATTGTGCAAGGTCAAAGGAAAAATTTGGACTCACCAGAAGGGGACATTACAAGTGGTATCAGAGCAGTGATCCTGCCATCCTGTGAATAATAGTTAAATAAAAAAAAAAATTAAAACAAGCAAGAATCAATGAAAACCCAGGTATGAATTTGCTGGAATAATAGTGTTTAATACATTAATAAAATATTTTAAATATATAGATGTAACATTAAAAATTAAAATTTACTCAATATGTTATGATGCAACATTAAAAAATTAAAATTTACTTACAAATATCTAATTAATAAATAATGAGTAAATAAGGTAAAAAATAAATAAGAATAAAATAACTCTTAAAATTACATTAAGTAAATATACTGAATGAAATAGTAAAATAAAATAATTAAAATATCTCTATGGGTAACCTACGACTTGAAATGGCATGACAAAAACAAATTAAAATATATATGTAAACAACTAGCTCCAAATATTTATTGTATTTATTGTGTACATAAACCTCAATAAATATAATGTTATAAAATATTATAGGATACCTAATTATAGTTGCTTGAGGACAAGCAATCTTGAGTGGGGAGGGTTGTCATGTCCCCATATCATAAAGATGGTTTGTAAAATATTATTTGGAATAATAGAAATAATTACATACATAATTATATATTATTTAATAAATAATATTATTATAATTAAAATATAATATCAATATTATAAATAACAATATATATAAATATATCTAATAATATAAATACAAATAATATAATATAAATCATATATCATTTATTATGATATAAATGATATAGTATAAATAATATAAAATATATTATATATCATTTATTATAATATAAATGATATAATGTAAATATAAATAAAATAAATAAACATCTTTTAACCTATCCTCTTATGATAAGGGAGTTATGTATGCTTAGAACTAGTTTTACCACAAAAGGGAATTAATATAAAATAATAAAAAATTTATAAGAGGGTAAGCATGTCTTTTACCACCAAGAATAATAAGAGACGTGCCTCTTCGAACATATCCCGAAATAAATAAAGGTTGTGAGATAGAAGGAAACATCATCGGAAGAAAAGAAAAGAAAATAGCCAATATAAATCAAGAGCTCCATAATAAATCAGATCTACACAAAGAAAAAGAATAAGAGGTAAATAAAAGTTGCAGCAGGTAAGTATATTTAACATGCTTATCTTATAATTATTAAATGTAAGATTTGTAAGTTTGGTTTGGTGTCAAAAATAAAATAACCATAAGTATTATATGGTAGGCATATATCTATATTTATAGATGTGTAAAAATAGATTTAAATTATAATATAATCTGTATGTATGTGACTCAAATTTTGGTTAAGTAAGTGAATAAATTTCTATGTTAAAATAGCAAAAATCCTTAGACAATTAAGTAAATAAAATTGTGAAAGATATGGAACCATGAGGCACATGAATAAACATGAAAACTATGAAAGAAGGCATATGGAAAGCCTCATTATGAAATCATGGCATCTTGTGATCCATGGTGGATCACAAGATGAGAAACATTGGACAACCTTAGGACACAACTCATGATCCATCCAAGAGAGGTGTTCGAACCTCCTTATTAATCGCCTTTTTGTCCATCGTAGTAGGGTGAATTAGGGATGTATATGGATTGTAGGTGACCCCAAGTGGATGAAGAACACCGCGTGTTGTGTGAAGTCCCTTGGGCCAAGAGATGAAGAACACCGCATGTAGTGTGAAGCTCTTGGGCCTATGATAATTTATGAGCTCATAATAGTTGTGCCCGACGTGAGGTGACTCTTGATGGAATGAAGAATGCCGCATGTTGCATGAAGTTCCATCAAGCCAAATGGTGAAGAACACCGCATGTAGTGTGAAGCCTTTGGGCCTCCGTAGGGATGAAATGTGCCCTAATACATCCGTACTTAGGTGGAAGACGAGGATGATTAATGAGAAGGCAACCAAGAACCCAATCAAGGTGGAGTATGGGAGGTGTATGAACAAATGATAAGATTGGAAACATTATATAAGGACATGAATATACAACTTGAATATGGATGAATAATGATTATATTGTTAATATGATGAAATGAAAAGAAAATGGAACTCTAATGTTCTCTTTTGTGAGTTGAATTGTGCAAGGTCAAAGGAAAAATTTGGACTCACCAGAAGGGGACATTACAAATATTATTTGAATTTCCAAAGATCCCAGGCGGATTTTCCCTAGTCAGCTGCAATTTCTTATGTTGGAGCACATGAGAGAGGTGTTGAGGAAAGTTCCCTCCAAGGAGAGCGTGTCATGAATGCTAAGGAAATCTTGATGTTGAGCGCACTTGACAATGGGTGAAGAAACTTCTCAAGGCAGGGCACATCTAGCCAAGGTAAGAGAAATTTTCCTGAGGGGCACATATGATGGAGCATGAAGAAATTTTCCTATGATTGGGCGCATTCCTTGCATGTTGAAGAAACTTCATAAAGGAGGGCACATTTTGCAAGTTGTAAATAAATCTCCTCCAAGGAGGGCGCATTTGAGTGCTCCTGGAGAAATTTCTCCAAGTGAGGCGCATTTGGCAAGTATTGAAAAATTCTCTTAAGGTGGAGTGCATTTGGGGATAGGTAAGGAAATTCCTCAAGGTGGAGCGCATTTGCATATTGTTAAGGAAACTTTCCTCAAGGTGGAGTGCATTTCCTAGGTGACAGAGAAATTTTCTTGAGTTGGAGCGCATTCCTTGGGTGTTAAAGAAATTTTCTCCAAGTTGGGCGCATTCCATTAGTGCAGAGGAAAAATTTCTTCAGTGAGGGCGGATTCCACTAGTGCAAAGGAAATTTTCCATACTTAGCCACTTTTCAGTGCTCGAAATCAAGTATATTTCAAAATATATTTAAGTATTTCCTATACTTTAAATATTTTGAAATATACTTCCAAGATGTTTGAGATAGGTCTTGGATCCATGAGATTTAACATGTAGATTCTAGATTTTTGAGGATCCACCAGATTTCAGACTTAGTGAGTTTTCAGGATTTTAGGAGATCAGACTTTAGGACACCAGACTTAGTCGATTTTCAGTATCTTAGGGACATGCTTAAGTATTCTCAATTGCACCTTGTTAAACTCACTTGATTCATTTCACGCCGGCCTCATTCTTCATTTCATGGAAGAGACCAAGTCTGACAACACTTCCTAAGGGTCCTACAAGCTCAAAATTGCAAAAAAAAAGGTGGGTCCCCATTTACAATGGGGCGATGTGTGATTAGGTCACAACAACTTTCCTTTTACTGTCTTCGTTTGCCCCAGACTCGGTCACAAGATCAATCATCACCTTGGCCTCCGTTACCTCCATTTGAAGCTCACATAAAGGGTTGGATGCCAAACTACCTCTGGAATCCCTACTACTTCTTGATCATTAACCCTGGCCTCAACTAAAACTAAAGGAGAAACTCCTTCCTTTGAAACCTCGTGTGTTTCCAACACTGATTTAGGAACCGGTGGAACATGACTATTTGCAACCATGCTTTGCATGTCCTGACCCAAAGAAATGTGATCATGCTCCATTGAGCCCAAATCCTCAAAATTTTCAAGAACATCATATCTGTTACCAAAAACCTCCCTAGGAATGGCTTTATTTTGACGGGTTGGTGCTCTTGACTTTGACTGAGCTTTCACAAAAATAAACCCATTTGAATCTGGCCCATCAACATGAATTGGGGTTTTTCCCTTTGCTTTAGAATTGATTGCATGCGTCCCAGGAGGAGGTTGCTGGGGTTTGGCTCCTAACTTAGGACAATTTCTTTGCAAGTGTCCATAGTCATGGCATGCACGATAGCGAAATGGAAGAGCTTCGTAGTCAACCTATTGGATCCAACTCATACTACCCAATCTAATTTCTAGAGATTCAGGCAAAGGATTATTTAAATTAATTTCCACACAAAGGCGAGCAAAAGTGGCTACCTTACAATTGAGGGTTTGACGGGACTGACCCAAGGGTTTCTCCAAGACCGTAACAATGGAGTGCAAAATGTCCTGCTGCCAATACTCCATCGGTAGCCAAGGTAGCTAAATCCACACTGGAGTCTTGGATAGAAGCTCTTCTGTAGGATCAAACCATAGATGCCATGGCTTGACAAAAAGTCCCGCTTGATTATGAAAATAGGGGCCTCCCTCAAAGATTGCATTCTGATCTGCTATCTGTGAGAACACCACAAAAGAAAAAGCCATTTGCCCCCAAGATAATTTCCATATCCCCTTCCGGATTGCAGTTATTTCGGACCCAAGCCTCTAGAAAAGGAAAGGATATGCGAACCCCCATGAATTTGCAGATTAATGCATGCTCCACTAGATACAGAACATCGTTGGCAACAACATCCGGATTGATCACCACCACCTGGCAATCCTTGCTTCTTTCCAAACAGCCATTGGGTTTTGAGTGAAACCCCTGATTATGAGTTGATAGAAGAATTGTTTGAGTTGATAGAAGAATTGATAGAAACCCCTGGCAATTCATTTGAGTTGATAGAAGAATTGTTGCTGCATAAGAAGTAAAGTTGTATTCCTGTGCGTCAGTCTTATTGGGAAACGACCCACTCGTGAAAATTTTAGGTTTGTTTTTGTTTCAGATTTGGATTTATTCATTATCGGCAATGTGTTGTGAGTATTAGATTACTATTATGGTCTAAGTTTCTGTGATATAACACAGTTTATCAGTTATAATGCATTGTAATTTTAGTTGTTTTCTTTCCAGCTTGCAATTAGAATAAACAATTCTTCTCATCCAGTTCATTTCCTTCTATTCCATCAAATATCCCCAATTAATAGATTTGCATCGGCACATAGTGAACTCAGCCTCAAGAAAACTTACGGTTTTGCATATATTTTGCTGACTTCTGCTCAAAACTACGTTCCTAGATGAAAACAATTTGAGTGTGCTCAACAAGTAGCAGTAATTTCAGTTCTTGTTATGTTGAGAGGCATAACCTATAGTGGAAACAAGGTGTGGATGTAATGGGATGATTATGTTCACAAAAATTCCTTACAGCCAACAAAACAAATATTAAACAAAAACCTATGGTAGCCAACAAATAAAATTATTAATAATGAATGGTGGCTTTTCCAAAAATAGTATCTATTTATTTTCAATCAAAATTTGCATATAAACATAGAATGTTGACTATCCTTTTCAAAACAAAATCAAAACAAAGTATTACCAAAAAGACATAGCACCAACAGTAAAGAAGGAAAAAGAAGCAAAAAATTAAAAAAAGCAATAGTAAAATGAGTTAGAGTGATTAAATATTTTGAAATAAAATATATTAAAAAAATGAAAAATAAAAAAGCAACAGTAAAATACTAAAAACAAGAGTGATTGAATATTTTGAAACAAAATAAATTAAAATGATTGCATTTGACTTGTGTGCATGGTTTTATTCATTTAGCTATAGTGAATAAAATAGATTTAAGGAGTAAATAAAATAATAAGTAAAATTATTGAAATAACTATGTAGTTAAGATATGTAGTAAATAATTTGCTTTCATTTTTTTTTTTTAAAATAAATAGCTTTTCAAATAAAAATAAAGTAATTAATGTCTAAAATATATTAAAATTATTATATTGGAATTGTGATGGTTTTATTCATTTACATGTAGTCAATAAAATAGTTTTAAGTCATAATTAAAATATTAAGTAAAACTATTGAAATAACCATTTACTTAAGATATGTTGTAATTAATCTATTTTTGTTTAGTTTTTTTGAAAATTATAGAAAAATAAAATAGTTCTAAGTAAAATAAAATAGCTACTAACCTATTTATGTGTCTATTTGACTTCCACAACTGTCCAAGTCTTTCTATTTTTCTATCCATTTGGCTTCCACAAATTTATTTATCTACACATTTTATGAATTTTGCTTACATGGGAATCTAAATCTTAATTGTTTATGGGAATCTGAATCTTTCAGCCCCTTGCTATGAGTGTAGAACGCCTCTCAATTGATGTTGAAGTAAAAGTTAATGTAAATAATTTAATTTAATTTTTAAAAAACTTATGCATAGTTTCTATGACTTATTGTATTATTTAAAAATTAAAATAAAATAGTGTTTCAAATAAAAGATATTAAAAAAAATATTTATATAGATATCTTAAATACATCTATTTAAAAAATGTTGGTAAAAACCAAAGAGTGAGATTGAGAGAAAATGGCGCATATTCCCAAGTGAAGAGCATCACATTATATTAACGATCATATGGTAAAAATAGAAAGCATTTACATTCTAAATATAGACATAGTTATACCAAATTAACAAATAACTAAACTAATTGACAAGTGTATGTAGACACTTTATGGCAATATTAAACTAATTTTCTAATACCCCTTTAATGACAAAATCGAAAGGATTTGGAGGTTTAGTCATTAAGTTACAATATGGTTTTTGAGGTGTGTAGAAACGGGGAGCAATCTTCATGGTAACGGGCCTTGGAGAAAGATATGCAAAAATAACATAATGAACTTGTCTTGCTATGGAGTTATCAATTGATTTTCTTGTCTTCCAAGGTGATGTATCCAATTGATGAAGTCATTATTGGGCTCACCTTCAAAATACCATTGGTGTCTTTGAGGCATAACATGGGAATGTTACGAAGACAAAGTCTCAACTGAAGACCATCTCTGTATGGGTTGCACCTCAGCTGGAATGGGGACACCTTTAGTTATGCGTTGCGGATACATAGGTGGAGAAGTGCTACCCAAATGTTGACGCATTGGACCATCCCATGAACTCAAAGGTACATCTATCAATGGTGCTACAATACTCACTTCTGTCTTGACATCAAATTTTTAATTGGGCCATGGTTCCTCTGGTGTAGCATGCAAAACGAGATCATTAGGCTTGTACAAGCCTTTGTACACACCATTTGCCTAACATCTCAAGCAATTATTTTATCTTGTGACATTAGAAACAATGCACTTTGTCCCAAGAAATTGAACTAGAATGTTAGGATTTTCTATTATTTGGCTAATAGAGAGTAAATTTCTTGTTTAGTCTTAGGACATACCTAATATTTCGTACTAGAAGTTTGATGCCATTATTGAGTGTGATTTTGACATCACCTATCCTTTTCACTGTATGTGACTCACCATCACCAAGAAAAACAAAATCTCTGTGACTATCATCAGCAGGGACCCTGACATACCAATCTTTTTGACACGTGAAGTGTTTGAATGCACCTAAACCAAAGAACCAACAATTACTTTTAACACTATCTAAAAAAACCATTAATCCATACTCCTCATGGTCTTCCTCAGTAGTCCCTACCATGTTAGCTTCATTCTGATGCTTGTGAAATCATACTTTCGTTTCTAGATTTCATTCTTCACATGCCCAAATTTTTGACAAGAAAAACACTTAATCTTTCTCCACGATTGTGAAGATGAATAATGAGAATTCCTACCTATATTTTGAAACCGTGTAACAAGTGCACCTTCTGAATTGCCAAAAGGAACCTCACTTGGTTGTTCTTATCATCGTTCCTTTTGCAACAAATATGTACTAACCTTGTCAAAGGTTAAAGTTTGGCTTTCTGCCAATAGATTTAGAGACTCAACAAAAGACTCATAGGAGGGCAACAAACTATCCTCATCTTCTATTGCTTTGTTGATAGTCGCAAGTTGATTGTTGAGATTCTCAATTTTTAAATGATGATCTGACAAAGACCCACCCTCATGCAATTTTATTGAAAACAACAATTTTTTTAGAATCAAGACTCGATCTTTTCTGACACTTGATATTTGTTTTGCAAACTATTCCATAGGGTATTTGTAGATGTACCGCCTCGGACTTCAAGGATTAAATCATTTGAGATTGACAACTTGAGAATCAACAGGGCTTCCCTATGACGCTTGTCATAGTCAGCTAGGTTATTGGATGGCCTAGTTTTGGTGCCTAACAAGATTCGCTCACATTCTCGATACTCAACGATAGCTAATATCTTGTGACTCCATATATTATAATTTTTACCATTGAGTTTATGTGCCTTCAACAACACTAAAATTTGAATATTGGCCATTACTCTAGCAACCTAGAAATATTGATCTTTTTCCCCAAAAAATAAAACTAACCCAAAAAGTTTGAACTTTGCTCATTTTGAATTTGACCCAGAAAATTTAAAAAAATCCTGAAAATATTTGAAACACCTTTTGAAAAATTTTGGAAACAAAACAAAACTTGAATGTAGATTTTAAGATTATAAATACTCGGAATAATTGATGTGTGCCCTAACTGCTGCTGATTGTGTAGAAAATCCCATGCAAAATTATGAAATAAAGACCCCTCTACTTAGAATTTGTCCTCAAAATTGTTCAGAAAAACCGACATCGCGTGCCCTAGCCGCATAGAGAAATAAGGATAATTTCAGTAGAAATTGAAGATGAAAATTCAAACCCTTTTTGTAAATCCCACATCTAGAATTTTCATAGCGAAGTTGATTGTCAAGTGACCCAAAAAATTGTGTTTTTTTTGGCTTAAAAAGAACCCTTTTTGCTTATTGATTTTTGCACCCTTGATGCGACTATGACGTGATTTTCTGGCTCCCCCAAAATCCGACTAAAAAAGACCGTGACACCTTTAGATGCCCTTGTGACTAGCCACGACTAGGAAAATAAAAATGCTCAATTTTTTTTTGAGATTTATGGCTGCGATTCTCCTCACGAATTCCACAATCTTCCACGACAACCCTACAACTTGTGTTTTTTAGCGAATTCCCTTGCTCAACTTTCTCTATTCCCAACCTAATTCAAGATCCCTACAATCAGTGTTGTACTTGACTTAATGGGCTTTTCTCAACATGATCTGACTTTGATACCATTGTTGGTAAAAACTGAAGAATGAGATTGAGAGAAAATGGCATATATTCTCAAGTGGAGAGCATTGCATTATATTAACAATCGTATGCTAAAAATAGAAAGGGGTTACATCTTAAATATAGACTTAGTTATAACAAACTAACAACTAACTAAACTAACTAACAAGTGTACTCAAACACTTTATTATAATATTAAACTAGTATTCTAATAAAAAACGCCAAGAGATATCAATCTTGAGTTATTTTATAGTAATTTATTTATTTAAGAGTTATTTTATAGTTTTAATTTTTTTTCTAAAATATATATTGTTTGTGTTTTAGTTTTTATGTACATGATCATGATATGATGCTCTGTGCCTTGTTGCCACTATAGAACGCCTCACAGCGTAATAATATATGATAATATGTTAACTAGCATAGATATCTTAAATGCATCTATCTAAAAGATGCTGAGAAATATCAGTCTCGAAGCAACTATGTTGCACAAGTTTTTAGTAATGCATCCATGTAGTTTCCATGATTGATGTGAATGCTAGTGATATTGTTGAAAATTATAGCCTCCTATATTTTATGTCATTCTTGAAACTGATATTCTCACCTTATGGTATCTGATTTTATCAATGCCAATTTGTTATAAATTGGAATCCATGTTTGATGTGAACCCTGAGTAGCAATCATCTCAATTCTTAGTTTAGAAGCCTTTCAGTAATGCACCCATGAAGTTTCCATGTGGTTTCTTGAATTGCCTACAAGGCATACCATCCTTTGTTTTGCAAGGTTATTGCTAAACACTGCTCTATTAGGGTGATAAGTCAATGTTGAAATCCAAATTGTTCGACTGTTGTTTTATTAAATTTGTTTTCATGTGTAAACTTTTCAAATTATTCTAAAGGTTTGTTGGCATTTTACAATCAAATCTGCAATCTCTATTTTAATTGTCCATTACAGCTATTAATGTTCCAAGTTTCCAACCAGTGCAACAGTACCGTTAGCTTTGAGAGATGGATTTCTTGATGTCTCAAGGACTGCATTTGATGGAGCAAAGATTTTGTGGTCTTGGTTTACATGTACATAATACATCAGTTATTTCCAAATTTAATAATCAAATCAGACGTCCCCTGATCCCACCATACCCGAAATGCCATTGGGTACAGGGACGAGGGTTGGAGGGCTAAGGACTCATCCACGTGGAACACAGTTTCAAAATTTGATTTGCTGCTGTTTTAGCATACAGCCTGGTTGTACCACTTCAGTCTGACGTGGGTCCTCTCAAGGATCAAACGCCTACCTTTTGAGATTGTTTTTGCTCTGAAAATGGGCACCTAGGGTTTGACTTTCCATTGTAGCTGCTGGTTCGTATAAGAACAGTCGTTTGATGAGGGTTTGGAGTGAATTTTTTATGCATATAGTGCTGGTGCAGCTACAACCATGGAATAAAGTTGAGTTTTTTCATTTGGGTATGTGTTTATAATTCATATTATACATTTCTGACATCTGGGTCTTTGTTCATTTATGCATTAGGGTTTTAGATTTTCTGGGTTATTGTTGCATGTTTCATATTTTCAATGTACTGGCAAAAAAACATTACATGCAAACCAAAAAACCCCTTCTGCAACTTCTGTCTAGTTTTGAAAGACCACTTCCTAATAAAAATAACACTATTAAGAAAATAAAAAAAAATTACAGACAGGGTTGATCATTACATAACTCAACTTCAGACAGCAGTGGTTTTGATGTTCTAAATATGAGTCTGGATACATTGATGGATGAAGTAGTTTCATGCATAATGTCGAGTGTGGATGATTGCACAGATTCCCCAATACAAGTACAGGGGTCTACTGTAAATTCTTTGGAGGACAATATTGTAGACAGTGTTGAAAGAAATTCGAGAGAAAAGATCATGTCACCATCTACATCAAGTATTCCAGCCATTAACAACCCTTGTGGGATTGTCCATGAAACCTACAGTGATATTATGGGTTCAAGGATTCGAAGGACTCACATAACTGCTGGACATGAAAAGGAAGAGATATGTTAAGATTTGGATGACATTCCCAATACTAAGAATAATGCGAAAGAATTAGGTGCAGATATTTCCTATATTTTAGAGGAAGAACAAGAAAAATGCTATGAAAATGGTGCAAATGGTATGCATAGTACACACACTGCACTAATAAGTAGCATATTTGAGGTTACCATTTATCCATCATTCATATGTAACTGTTCCTACTATGATGGCCTTGAGAATTAGAGAATTAGCAAACTTAAATAATGAGATGACTGATAGTTCTGTTGTTATTGCAGAGACTGTACAATTAAACAGAGCAGAGAATAATGGGATTGAGGAAAATAGGAAAGTTGAGCTCAGTAGGTCTAATCTTAATGTTACAAAATCCAAATTTCAGGGAAGTAAAGCTGTCACCAGGAAAGGAGGCCCAAAAACTGAACAAAATACTGTCATTGGCAATTCAAACAAAGAAAACATAATTGACAAGTTTTGTGGAGTGCCTTTAGTTCCGACTGGGAGCGTTGGCAATCTTGGCAAAGAGGTGGGCACTTCAATATTGAACTTTGTAGAGTTGTTTTCACTTGAAAGTATTAAGTTGTCTCATTAGCATTCATTATTGTTTTCAGGTAAAAGTTGTGGACATACCCAATGAGGGTCATTGTCAAAATCCCAGAAATTGTACTCCTGGTGAGTTTTAGATATGCGGACCTTTCTTTTACAGATCTACCTAATTCTAATTTGCACTTGTGGTGGAAATGATTTTGAGATATTGGGTTTCCTTGGACAGGATCAATCAGACGTTCCACAAGACTGAGAAGACATGCAACTAGTTGAATCGTGCATTTTCTTGTTTGGGATTTAACCTGAAAGCAACAATCCTGGAATGAATACTATACAATATCTTTCTGCATAGCCATTGAGTGAATAAGAATCTATGCAAGGTGGCATATCGCCCATGGGTCCTAATGACTAATATTTTCTATTCTGATCAGTGTGGATCCTACATTTGATTAATTAAATGGTCTTACTTGAAATATTGTTGTTTACATGAAAATCAACGGTTGAATTTGTGGATCCTTTTCAAGGTTTGATGAGCTTTCTAATTACTTAGGCAAGGCTACTGAAAAGTTAAGTTTGCCAGGACTATGCTTGTTCGACTTGTGTTACGTTATGCAAAAAATTGTCCAATATCTTTTTGGACTGCGACTTTTTTGAGCATCATTGTTGATATCCTTGTCTGGATCAATATATGCTTAAGACGTTCAATTTGCTTTATGTTTGACGTAAGGATTGACCTAATAACATTAACATTCTAGAGAAGATTTTTTTTGTGCTATATGTTTGTCATTGACTATCAATATCTTTTTGGTTTAAATAAAACTTTTTTCTTATGGTAGTACTTGTCTTGGTCGTTATGTTATATTAACTAATATTTTAGAGAAGATTTTTTTGTGCTCTATATTTGTCATTGACTATCAATATTTTTTGTTTTCAATAAATCTTTTTCTTATGGTAATTATTTGATCTGCTAGTTTTGTTTTAAAAATTAAAATTCAAAATTATATGATATTTATTTGATCAAATGGGAGATGCAAATCTTTGAAAGAGTTCATCTTCTGTATTTCTTTGGATTTTGGAATTGGTGATTTATCTTTCAAACAATCAGAGTCTGGATTATTATTATTTTTTTCTGTTTTATATTGATTTCGCATTCCATCCAACGTCCTTGGGATGTAACAATTATCATATTATGCTTTTTATTCATAGCAATGGAACAATACTCTTAGAATATTTCCTTGAATTTTGAAATTGGTGATTATCTTTTAAATATTCAAGTTAGTCTAACTTTTTTTTACTTTTTTTTTGTGATACTGATTGAAGTTCCATATTTTTGAAAAGCGGTTTTATTTATGCACACAAATATAGAGGTCCAATAATACAAAAAAACAAAGAGGCCAAATACAAAGGGCGACTAGAACAGAGAATGCGAGTCTAATTGACTAAGATTATCAGAAGAAATATAAGAGTCAATATCTCCCTCATGCAGGTTAGAAACAACAGTTTGATGCTTTCTATTGGCAAGATGACTCAATTAAACCAAATGGGTAGCATACTAGATGATAGGAAATGCAGGACTTTACCAATTACGAGCCTGGTCACCATAGAAGAATTTAGAAATATAGCAAATAGGAACCTAATGAGCTTCATAAATAAACCAAATGTCGAGAGCCAGCATGCAAATTAACTCCAGCATTTGCCATTCTGTCAGCCTCTTTGCTACGATGCCTTTTGATGTGCTGAAATTCCACTTAAGAGAATTTGGGCAAAATGATTTTGGATGCTTTTGCCAAAATAAGCAATGTTGACAGAATTGTAATTAGCCTTGGTTACAACATTGAGAATAAGTTGGGAGTCCATCAAAACACACTTAAAGCTTCCACACCTTTGTCTTTTGCTAGAGAGACCCAATTTTAAATCCTGGATTTCAGCACTGTTATTCAAAGTGAAGCCAAGGCCAGTTGCATATCTAAGATAAGTTTTCTTGTTGAGGAGAAGGATTTCCCAACCACGGCCAGATCCTGCGTTCCCCTTAGATGCCCCATAAAAGAATAGAGTGAAACTAGGGCTTGAAGTTGGAGAGGTATCCATCTTAGGTTTTCTACCTTCCTTGGGAGATTTTTGGGTTTGATTGGCAATCTCATTTAGAAGGGACTGTATCATGTTGGAAGCGACCCAAGGAGAAGAGCTTTGGTCCTTGAAAGTGATAGAGTTCTTGTCTTCTAGATCCCCTAAAACAAATATCTATGGAGGTGTTTTATAGTTGAAGGACACTAAGTCTTATTTGACCTTTTGGATATAATTAAGTATATTTATTGCTGCTTGAAAAGAAGATGGGGTAGGAAGTTCGGGAAGAGTATTGCCTAGAAAACATAGCTACACATCTCTAGCATAACTACAGTGAATGAAAAGATGGTCTTTGCTTTCTTTAGCCACCTTACATGGAGCACACCTTTGCTTTTCAAATTGTCCATAGTGAGTTGTTGATTTTGCATTGTAAACCAAAAGAAGTCGATTTTGGGAATAACATTGTTGTCCCATACATATGTTTGTTTAGGCATTGTGGGGAAGGCACCTTTCAACATCTTATACCTTTTGTTAATAGTAGTAACTTGAGCCTTGAATGTTTCCCTAGAAGGGACTATGTGATGTTGGCAATGACCCAAAGAGGAGAGCTTTGGTCCTTGAAAATGTCCGAGTTCCCCATCTTCTAGATCCCCTAAACCAAATATCTAGGGAGAAAGTGTTTTATAGTTGAAGGCCATAGAGAGTCTTTTTTCTTTTGGATAGATTTAGGTATATTTACCACTGCTTGAAAAGAAGAGGGGCTAGGAAGTTCAGGAAGAGCATTGTGTAGAAGACATTGCTACACATCTCTAGCATAACTAGAATGAATGAAGAGATAGTCTCTTCTTTCTTTAGCTACCTTACATAGAGCACACCTCACCTTTGCAAATTGTCCATAGTGAGTTTTTGATTTTGCTTTATAGGCTAAAAGATGTTGATATTGGGAATAACATTGTTGTGCCATAAATGTCTCCATTTAGGCATTGTGGGGAAGGTGCATTTTAGTATCTTATACCCTTTGTTATCAAAATAGGACCTTGAGCCTTAAATGTTGCTCTAGAAGGGATTGTATCATGTTAGAAGTGACCCAAGGAGGAGAGCTTTGGTCCTTGAAAATGACAGATTTCCTTGTTTTCTAGAGCCCTAAAACAAATATCTAGTGAGTTGTTTTATAGTAGAAGGTCATTGAGAGTATTTTTTCACCTTTTGGATATATGTCTCCATGTAAGCATTGTGGGGAGGGTACCTTTTAGCATCTTATACCCTTTGTTAATAGAGTAGGACCCAAACCTTGAATGTTGTCCTAGATAAGTTTGTCGCCACTTCTTGGATCAACATGTACTCTATTTTCCATGGAAGAGAAAATGGACTATCAATCAGTTTTTAGATACAATGGAATGTTAAGTTCCTTCTTATATTCAATTCTTGGAATATCTTGAAAATTCACCCCTTGATTGAGAAAGCAATTATTTGTTAAAGAGAGCTGATCTCTTAGATGGTCAAAAACTTGAGGTCTAAATTGCCCAAGAATTGTCTTCAAGAAGTTTAATTTTCTCATCATTACTAGACATCTAGGACAACTAAGCAGAGATTAATTCCATAGCCCATTCAAGATTTCTACATAGAAGGATTCAATTGAAGGTACCCATTAGAAAAGTGGTAGTTGTATTTTTTGTAAGGAAAAGAGGCCCACCATTTGTCATTCCTCGAGAGCATTCTCCATATGATTTTGGCAGATGAAGCCTTTTGGTGGTTTTGGATTCTCAAGCCAATGCCTCCTTTTTACTCTTAATGATTTGCTCCCATTTAACAAGGAGGAACTTTCTTTTGCTGTCGTGTTTTCCCTTGTCCTGCATGAATTTCCTTATGAGTTGTTCCATTTTGTTCATAATAATCTTGGGTGCACAAACAATACTCATTTGGTAAATAGAGAGGGTATAGAGCAAGAAATTGATGAGAAAAACTCAAGCAAAAGGAATCAACTAAACATTAGCCTAAAGGTTAATTGAGCCTTCATTTTACAAAGACTTCTTTTCCCAATGTTGAGCCTTGGGACTATCAAAAGAAATAGGCAACCCCAAATGGAAGAAGGATTGCTTGGTGCTTACCTTGAAGTCCAAGATTATGGAAATGTCAACAAATTCCCTATGGTGGGCATGGGAAATGTAGATAAGTAATTTGCTGCTATTTACCATGCAAGCTAGTTGCAACTGAGCAAATTTTGAGAGTAGAGGTGAATCTCTTGACAATTTGAGTAGCATCTCTCTATAAAAAAATGTGCCATCCACAAATTGAGCATGACTGTGCTCCTTTCCACCTTGGAACGTGGGGATCATGAGGAGAGGTTTTTGTTGTCTTTTTTGTTCAAGAGTTCAACCAAGGAGCTCAGTTAAAATTACAAATAAAAAAGAGGGGGGCACCTATGCTTAAAGCCTTTAGATTGTCTGAAAAATATTGCAGGGATGCCATTAACTAATGGGGCAATCCATGGATTGCTTATACATGGATTTGTCCATCCCATAATATTGCCATCAAATTCCAATTTTTGAAGGGTGCTAATGATCGCTTTGTGACTTAATATATAAAAAATGTTAGCCATATCCAATTTGATAGTCGTGATTTTCTATTGTCTTGCTTGCTAAAGTGTATGGCTTCTTGATTGAGGGTTACTCCTTTAGAAATGTGCCTATTAGGAACACAACCAATTTTCTCTTCAAAGATAAGAGAAAGTATAGTCTTTTAATCTTGGAGATGATTTTGGTAACAATTTTGTAGGATGTGTTGCATAGCGAGATAGGTCTATACATGTGCATACTCACTTATTGTGCTTATTTTGGAATCAAGGCTAAAAAAGAGGAGTTGATCACCCCATGGAGTCTATGATGTAATATCAAGTCTTCCACCATAGCCAAAAGGTCATTTTTGATAACCTCCTAGAAATTAGTATTACAACCATTTGAGGCAAGGGCTTTGTCTCCGCACATGTTGAATACAATATTTTTTTTATCTTTTCTATTCTTATCACCTTAAAACATTCTCTATTTTGTTCTTGGAAGAAAAAAGAGAGAATATTTGCTAGGATATTATTTAGTTCAGAGTTTCTGTCCACATTTTTTTCTTTGTAAAGGTGCATAAAGTGGTTAAAGACCTACTTTTAATATCTTTTACAAATTCAAATTTTTGCCCATCAACATATTGGAGTTTTATTATGGTGTTGGCATTTTGTCTTACCCAATCTTTCCTAGAAAAAATATTTAGTGTAGTCTCCTTTAGGGAGCAAAAGCAATCTTGATTTCAATCTTGAAGTTACCTCCTCATTATGGAGTAGGTTGAGCAATTTGGTTGGAGTAATTTTGTTGTTGAATTAAAATGTTTTTAGAGGACCCTCTTCTATTTTATTTTGAACTTCCTCCAGCTAATGTTTAAGGATGGGAATGTTTTGATTCTTACTATGAGAATGGAGCCCGATCCTCATGCAAGCCCTTATATGTTGAATTCTTTCCACCCACTATTGCCTTGGAAAAGGATGTGAGGGGGATTCTTGCTAGTCTCGAGTAGTCATATATTTAAATCCTTCCTCCAAAGCCATATAGAGAAATATTTGAAGGGGATGGGACCCTAGTTTATTTTTTGTTTTAAAAGAAAACTAATAGGCTTGAATCTAAGGTGAGGTTTAGAAGATTTTTTGAGTGGGAAAGTGGAAACATCTCCCTTTAGATAGAAGGAATCTAACTTGGTAATTATGTATGTTGATCTATACCTCTTGTTAGACCAATTGTACTTCTATTTTTGAGGTTTGTGGTCTTCCAAGTTATGAGTGCTCATAATATCTTCCACGATTTCCTATCTTTGACTAAATTGTAAGGTCCCCTCTCTTTTTAATTTATCTTAAGACAAGATTGAGGTCTCCTTCAAGGGCCCAATTTGTAGGAATGTTTTGACTTGCATTTTCATTAATGGAGGTCCAACATGCACCCTTATCCAATAGATGTTTTGGAGAGTATACATTAGTACTAGTGAGCAAATTTTTTTTAACTTGGTTCCTATCCAATTAACACTAAAAAAAATCTTCAAGGGCAAAGTTAGAAGACCAAGCATTAATGATTCCACCTAAAGCCACATTTGAGGGGACAACAATACTCTCACTAGAAGGCCACACTTTTTTAATTATTAAGGAGGCATCTGTACTAGTAGTCTAGTTTTCTAAATAAGAAAAATATTTGGTTTCCTATTGCACAAGAGGTCTTTAAGGCAATTTTTTTATGGTTATCCCCTAAACCCCTCTTTATTCCATAAGACAACATTCCTTGCCTATTTTATTTTTAGCTTTCATAGTTAATTCTATTATAGCCTATGTGCCAAGGACAATAATTTTTACTAACTCTCTTGAGCACACCTCTATGTTCTTTTTCTAGCCTTTGCTTGAGTAAAGATTTATGGATAGAAGAGGGGAAAGGAGGAGGTTCATCTTTGTTTAGGACTTGTTCTTTACCTTGAATAGTGATGCTTCATATCTCGAGATTAATGGGGGAGTTGTGGTTTGGTTGTTCTTTTGCAACATTGTCCTTCAAAAATACCTCTTCCTTTGATTCATTATTCCTCTATTCTTTAGCAATTTCAAAAAGCATCTCATCCTCAATAGTGGTAGCTAATTCCTTGAATTTGTTTGTGGTGGGAGGATCCTTTCTTATATCCTAGCTTATGGGAAAATTTGGTGTTTCTTCATCCATCTATCTCCCTTTGTGTTTTCAAATAGTCCCTAAAAAGGTTTTCATGCTCATTGCATATATTACATTTGAAAGGAATATGTTCATAGTCAAATTTTGAGAAAATGTTAGATCATTCATTCTCAAGTTGATAGCTTTGAGGAGCCCTTTTATGAGGTCCACTTCCACATAGAGTCATGCTATTGTGTAGTTTCTTTCTTTGAGTTCAACCTACATTTTGTAGGATCCAATAGTATGCCAAATAGCTCTTAAAGCATCATTGTGCCACAAGTGTAAAAGGGGGAAGGGAAGCCACACCTAGATAGGCACCTTAGAGGGAGTTTCCTCGAGAGGATCAAAGTTAGGATTCTAATTGTTTAAATACATAATAAGCAAAATATCTAGTTTCCTATTACATAAGAGGTCTATACTAGTATCTTTGGTTTCCTGATTAAGAAAAATATCTAGTTTTGTATTGCACAAGGGGTCTTTAAGGCAATTTTTTAAAGGTTATTCCCTAAGCCCATCTTATATTCCATGAAATAACTAACATCACTTGCATAGTTTATTTTTGGCTTTGATAGCTAATTCAATTGTAGCCTACGTGCCAACAACAATGTTTTCTATTGGCTCTCTTGAGAGCACCTCTATGTTATTTTTACGACCTTTTTTTGGTTGAGATTTATGGATAGAAGGGGGAAATAAGGAGGTTACTCTTCATCTAGGGAGTGTTCTTTACCTTGAATAGGGATGCTTCATACCTTAGGCTAAATGGGGACATTGTGCTCTATGTGTTCTTTCCCGACATTCTCCTTTGAAAATAACTCTTCCTTTGATTCATTATTCTTCTCTTCTTCAATTGTTTCAATGTCTCTCACCCTCAGTAGTATTAGCTAACACCTTAAACTGGTTTGTGGTGGGAGGATCCTTACTTGGTTACCTTTACTTATGGGTGAATTTGGCGAACTTCTTCATCTGGATGGCTCAAATCCTTCATTGTGATCTTCATGAGATTTAGCTTTATTTATGTTTTCAAACAGTTCCTTAAAAAGTGCCCATGTTCATGGCATAAATTAGATTTGAAAGGAATCTACATTCGTAGTCAAGTTTTTTAGAAGAGGTTAGATAATTCATCCTCAAATTTACAAATTTAGGGAACTCTTTTATAAGGTCCACTTCCATATAGATTCATTTTATTGTGTACTTTATAACCCACATTTTGTAGACCCAAATTGTATGTTGAATAGCCCTTAAGGAATCCTCGTGCCACAAGTGTAAGGCAAGGAAGGGAAGTTGTAGTTAAATAGGCACCTTAGAGGGAATTTACTCAACAAGATCAATGTTAGGTTCTAGTTGTTCAAATATAGACTACAAGGATAAATAACTAGGGACCACTCCTGAAAATCACAACATTATCCTCTTTAATAGAGAAAGAAGATATAAAAAAACCTCTACCACAAATGTAGATTCCAATGATACCCATGATTTTTTACCTTGATTCTCTAGTAACCAATTGCTCCAATGTTTTATGAGAAGGCCATGCACCAAATAACCTCCCCACAAATACTAGCTAAGGAGATCTATCATCCAATCATCTATATTTCCAAGTGAAATGTCCATAGTGGGGACTTCATTCCATCTTTTCACAATTCAAAGATCAACTAGATCCTTACAGGTTTGCTATTGGTGGTGGCATTAGAAACTATCCTATTTAGCAACTAGTTTGTCTTTAGCATAATGAGGATGGAGAATCTTATCAGTATAAGGAGTAGCCATGGAAAACCCAAACACTCATAGCTTAGCTTGTAGGAAAAAGGTTGAGTTCTCATCAATGTCTTTGAGGTGTTAATAATTATTAAATTTTGAATTTTATGCTTCTCAATTGAGTAGTAATTTTAGAATACTTGCATGGATTTAAAATTATTGATTATCTAGGTTTAATTAAAATATCTATTTCCTTTAGAGTGTGAATGCCCTTTATGTGAGCTCTAATTTATGTTTCATGTTTTTACTTTAATTTTAGGTAACACAACTAAAAGATTATTTTCCATTTGTATAATCATTGTTTAGAATAAAATATGCACTAGTTGTATTTTTTATGACTTACCAATATTTCAAGGAAATAGAATAATAAATGATAGATTTTTTTTTTGCTAGGTAAAATAAGGTAATGTATTGGGGCCTCACCATGACTAAGAAACGTTAAAGAATAGGAGAACCTTAGAAATTGACACCCCGTTTAAGGAGAGAAACTCAAAAGAGAAGCAATTCTCGATATAGGAAAATAAGATACAACCCTAAAACCAAACCGACCTAAAGACCCTATTAATATAGATGGATAGGCTTAGGATTGAATATAAGTCACTCATATAATATTTCTTGACATAAGTGCCTTCATAGGACACTACTCACCAACTCCAATGGAGTTTAGAGCTTCTATGTGGAATCTTTCTACCTCAAGCTTCTTGCCACCATGTTTCTTTGAGGAAGTAGTTGTCAAAGCTTGCAACTCTAAAGGAGAGGAAACATCCACACTCAAATATTCCTCCATATTGGTGATTGTTGCCTAAAGTTTGTAATCTCTCTTTCTCAATATTGATGATTGTTTCTTAATGTTTGTAATCTCTCTTTATCAGTAGCTTCCACCTCACCTTCCTCAACCTTTCATCCTTCCAAATCCTTTGAGTCTTTTGACAAAAAATTATCAATGGGCAATTGATCCCTAGAAGCAATATCCTCCAAAACTTTCATTAGTAATCATTTTCTCCCTCTCTTCTTTTTTTCCCTGCAATTTGTTTTAGTCTTTAGAGACTGAAGTTGTGAAAGAATTAAAACTTCTTTTAAAAAAGACCAACTTCAACATCATCTAGTGAAGTATCAAAATCACCCACCTTACAAAGAGGAGGCAAGTCACTGTTCAATATGATCAAGGAAGAAGTTGTTGTCCTCTAATAATTTACACTACCTGTGATGCTAAAATTCTCCTTGGTCGATACAAGAGAAGATGAAATCTTGCCACGCTCATCCAAAAAACACTCATGATTTCTCCATATGAAGTCTAAATTAGGTTTTCTAATCTTTGGAATCCATTTCTACCTCACAACAATCCTTTAAATTGACACGTTTATGGGAAGACAATTTGTCCACTTCTTCCTGAGCTAACTACACTGAAAACATCTCAAGGGTAGACTCTCATAATTTAGAAATCAAATCCATGATATATGAGAAGACAAAATGCAAATAGACTAATAGAGAGGCTTAGGCTATGGTCCCATATATGGGGCCTTCCTACATTATCTCAATGGGTGCTGCCGAGAAATTTTAAGAGGTTTCATAAGCAAGTGCTCTCATAGATTTTGTAATAATGGGCAAGCTTAAAATTTTAAACTCAAAAATTTCAAGAAGCCGGAGGTCTCATGATTATTTTTTTAGCAACAAATAATGTTAAATCTACAATTATAGAGCTAAATCTAAAATATTATTGCTAAGAATTTTAAAAATTATAGATGAATGACATCTTGCAACAAAACTTTAGGAAGCTAGTGGTAGAAACTTTCAGCCCCACCTGAAAGGCACCTCCTTCAAATCTAGATCTAAAAAGTAGGGGCTCCTATTTTCTTGCACAGTATTCTAATTTACTTTCTGGCATCATTTTTTTCTCATGGAACCCCTACTTCACATAAATAGTTCCTTGGTTGATACAAGTGAAGATGAGATCTTGCCACGCTCATCCAAAAAACACTCATGATTTCTCCATATGAAGTCTAAATTAGGTTTGCTAATCTTTGGAATCCACTTCTGCCTCACAACATTCCTTGGAATTGACACGTTTAGGGGAAGACATGCCAAAATTCTCCTTGGTCGATACAAGAGAAGATGAAACCTTGCCATGCTCATCCAAAAACCACTCATGATTTCTCCATATGAACTCTTAATTAGGTTTTCTAATCTTTGGAATCCACTTCTACCTCACAACAATTCTTGGAATTGACACATTTAGAGGAAGACAATTTGTCCACTTCTTCTTGAGTTAACTACACTGAAAACATCTCAAGGGTAGACTCTCATAATTTAGAAATCGAACCCATGATATGTGAGAAGGAAGAATGCAAATAAACTAATAGAGAGGCTTTGGCTATGACCCCATAGAGGGGGGCTTCCTAAAATATCTCAATGGGTGCTACCTAGAAATTTAAAGAGGTTTCATAAGTAGGTACTCCCATAGATTTTGTAATAATAGGCAAGCTTAAAACTTTAAACTTCAAAATTTTAGGAAGCCGGAGGTCTCATGATTAGTTTTAGCAACAAATAATGTTAAATCTACAACTATAGAGCTAAATCTAAAAAAATATTGGCATGAATTTTAAAAATTATAGATGAATGACATCTTGCAACAAAACTTTAGGAAGCTAGTGGTAGAAACTTTTAGCCCCACTCCAAAGGCACCTCCTTCAAATCTAAATCTAAAAAGTAGGGGCCCTATTTTCTTGCATAGGATTCTAAATTACCTTATAGCATCATTTTTCTTCTCATGGAACCCCTACTTCACATAAATAGTTCCTATAGAAACTCCATGAAACCACATCCTTAAATCATAACACATAGCCTTGCAAGATGATTCCAATCTCCATCCCAAACTAAGCCAAAATTTACAAACTCACCAATCTTTCTAGCTAATTCTCGTAACAATTTTTTTCTTCTCAATTCTAAAGGAAGACTATAAAACCATATCCAAATGGGTACTTTACAAAAAAACCATTATTTGTGGATTCAAGAAATGAGACCAAGAGCACATGTAAACTCTTTCCTCATCAGGAAAACATGGTCCATTGTCCCAAACAAAGTCTCGGTCCTCAAATTTTTGAAAAAGAATCATGAAAAAAACATCTAGAAAGTAGAGAGATCTAAGGAATCTTAATTTTTTGCCCAATTTATTCAATCTAATGACAAATCTCCAAGATCAAAGGGTTCTTTCATTTAAATGACACAATTAAAATTTTGCTCATGTGATTAAAGAGAAGCTCAAAGTACTCATTCGAAGGAGTGAAATAGATCAGAATATCTCTAAATAAGATCAGAGCCTCATTCTACACCTTCACCACCTCAAAAACCAATGAAGCTCAGAAGATATGCAATTACCACCTCCAAAGTTGGTTTTCCTCAACTTGAGGTTTCTAGGACAAATTTGTGTCTTTTATATGGTTTGATTTATTTCTATTCATGCTCGTTAAACCATCCTTCCACTTTTAAAGGACACTCTAACTCTTAGTAAAAAATAATTCCACTATCATTTGAATGAAAATTCAAGTAGCATAACATGAGAAAATATTAGTTTTGATCATTAATTTACACAATCATAATCTTATATAATATTATGGTATCAAAGCAAGGTTCCTTGGATTTATTAACACAATATTGTGTGTAGTTGCTTCCATTTTTATAGCCAAATTACAATTTTTGTGGTTGCAAGAGAACAACCATGGGGAAATCCTTGAAGAGGGAAAGGTTTGAAGAGCTCCAAGGGGATAATTAACTACTCCAAATGGAAAATAAAGAATTGAGGAATTTGTTGAAATCCTTTCAAGAAGAGAATGTAGAATTGCAAGTTTAGTTGATAAGGCATGGAGACTTCCTTGTGGGCATCATATACGTGTTGTAACAATAGTGACAATTGAAAGATGTTAGAAAAGTTCTAAGGTAAATGGGGTAGGAAATTGAATAGGAAAGAAGAATCCTCTATAAAAAATGTACAAACTCAAATTGAGGTATACATAATGGTCACTCCACCATATTTTAAGGTAATGGGGTAGGTTTGAATAGGAAAGAAGAATCCTTTATAAAAAAATATACAAACTCAAATTTAGGTATACATAATTGTCACTCCACCATATTCTCTTTATTCTCATAAAAAATATTTTGGTAGTTTTCTAAAGCACACTAAAGGATTTGGTTTTAAAATGTTAACCAAGGTGGGTTATATGGGAAAGGGCTTTAAATGAAAGACAAGGTATGGTCATTCACATAGAGGTTGAGGGAAGACCTAAATATAGAGGATTAAGATATTTTGGTTGTATACAAGAAGTTGGAGAATGTTCCAAAATAGTAGTGGTAAGAGAAAATTGCAAAGACAAGGATCACAAGCTATTAACTTAGAAAAAGTAGTCCACACAAGATGTAAAGATGAAATGGGGGGTTAAAGTCCACCTACTTCACCACTAACTGATCCTAGGAAGGAGGAAATCTAACATGTAGAAAATCAAAGAATCGAGGCATGACAAAGGTAAACAATTGATCTTTTGTTTCTATTGCAAGAAGGAAGGACATGTTGCACAAGAGTGTAAGCATCTTGTTCCTTGTACTAGTTGTGAGAGAAGTAAATATTGTAAGATAACATGCAAGACAAACACCACTAAGGAACCTATTCTCTATAGTAAAGATGAGAAGAGAAGTAGTCACTCTCTAAATGGAGAGGAAGGTTAGGAAACACTCAAAGGCAAGAAGTCGATTGATTTGAGTATCTAGAAAATTTCACAACTATTACTCGCATTGCAAGATTGAAGGGAATTAGGATAGCAAGTGTTGGAAGCTCTATCTAGAGATTCACCCAAAACATGGAAAAGACAAGAATAAATAACCACCATGAAAAGGGGAGGATAATATTATCAAAAGAACAAAGAACAATTCTCATCGACATTGAAGGGTAAGGGGTTGTCATTTGATTATTGGATAGTGCATTTTACTTGATTTATAAAGAAGAAAAGAGTGAATTAATTTCATTTATATGGGAATGTGAATATTAGTCCAAGCATTTCTTGTGAATTTAGTTGTGCTAAAAAACCTAACTCCATGTGCAAAGCAAGCAAGAAGGATTAGTCACTTACCATTAGTCAACATGAAAAGCATATCCACTTGGAGATGAAAGAGGAGAAAAAAGAAAGATGTGTGAGGTAATATGTCAATTCCCACCTTCAAATTTTTCATTGATGATTGGTGCTCACATCCACCTGTTGTGTATATGAAGGAGTAGTAAGTGGAGTTGCCTAGTTGCATGATGTTACATAGATTCTAGCCAAACTTCAAAACCTAGTAGTATGAAAGTATGGATATTTTCTAGTGTTGTGAGAATGAATATATTTTTATGGAAATGTTTTCATTGAAACATGTAGTTTTTTCCAGTTGTATAGTATAACATGTAAGGGAAACAAACATAACTTGTATGTGCAAGCAATGAAGACACCATGCTTATCATGAATGAACATGAGAAGAAAATGCAACTGCTTGGGAATGGCAAGAGAAACAAAATACTCACCATTTGTGTGGATCAAGGAGGGTGAAAGAACCAAAGCACTCCAAGAGAGGAAGATTCGGATAACATGATGTTGGGAATCCACTTCTAGTTTTAGCAAAGAAAAAGAGCATCATAGTGATGGGTCACATAGCCACCATTATTCTATTATACAAAAAATTCTCATTACATCTATAGCATGTTCATAATTGTAGGATCCATATAATTTCAATTATTGTAGCATTCCTAGTAACACTTCAACTAAACTGTAAACATTATAATAATGTATGACCTTCATTTGAACATGTTTTTGTAGAAGGGAAAACCATTCATAGCATCATGTTGTATGAATCAATAACTTGTAACATGAAGAGGCCACCATAGCAATTGTCATGATGCAATTTATAATCCATGGAAATTATTATAGTATGTTTAGTGCATCATAGAGGTTATAGCATGAAAAGTTTATATTGATAGAATAAACTTGTAGAGGCAATTACCAACATTGGGATCATCATGGGAAGGGCACATAGGAAACATCAATTATTTTTATAGTTGTAAATTTCAAGTATGATAGAGCACCACTTCTTTCTATTTCAAAGCACTCCAGTGTTAAGCATCACCTTGGAGAATGAATAGGGATGTGTGAGAGAGTCTTGTGCCAAACACATGGATGCATAATCTTTACAGATGGAAGAAGAAAACCTTTTTATATTTCAAGAGTAAGATTTCGTGGGATAAAAATCATTCAAATTGGGGTGTATGATCCATAAATTGATATTGGTTATGACCAAGATTACTTGTTCAAGTTAAGCAACTATTTGGAGTAGATGGACACAATTTTGGCCTCATAGATGTGGTTGTTTTATAGGGTGAAAATATTACTTCGGTGGAACTCAAAATTATTTTTTTATAATATCACATTCCTCTAAAAAATATTGCACATTTAAAAAACAAAACCTTGTTTCAAGTCCGTATGTAAAAAATTACAACTTTTGAGAAACGAAACACCCTAGAGGAACTAATAGTCCAAAACCACTAGTTCCATCATAGGGCATTTTCAAATTCATTAGATCCCTAACGAGATGTGTTGATGATTGTTTTTACACATTCATAACAAAAGTTAAAATTCATAAAATGAACCTAACTGTCTTGAAAGATATGAAGAAATCAACTAGGATTACTTAATCACAAGTTTCTGTATGGTCAAGTCTTGACCTTGTGGACAATTCAGTAGGTTGATGTGAAGCTGTAATATGCAAGGGGCCTTACTTGATTCAAGGTGATTGATGACTTACTGGACTCGAATTATGCAAAATATCACAAATATAAACATATTATTGTAGGGAAAGCAGAGGTGCGGAATACAGCTTTCCTAATGTTAATTTTAAGGGGATAGTGTAGACAGGGAACTTTCAATTTAAAAAACATAGATGAATACAATAGAGAAAAATAGAATACACAAAACAAATATAGAGTATGACACCAGATTTACGTGGGAAAACTCTTTCGAGTAAAAAACCCACCATTACAAGAGAACAACCTTTATTACAGTAAAATTCATTTACAATAAAGATCCCAGTTTCTTGCTGTGGTATTGATTCTCAAAAACATACACCGTTCATAACCTCACTGTACATTTACAGAATGAACTATGTATTCAAATCTCATCATCAATCATCTACAGACTACATCATCAGATTTCTATATGTGATTCCAAGAGCAGAAAACTGTTTCTCAACTTTTGCCCTAACCAATCAAACCAATTGATTCAGCATAGTTACCTGCCAACCATCACAACCGTTTGCATTCCAGTGAGACCTTTAGTCCCACATGCATCAAGTCACAGAGGACACTTCAGTTTATAACCACCAACCAACTATAAGACTATCGTCAGCAATTTTGTTGCCGACAATACCAAGTCTTCATGTCCATCGGCTTAACAATCCCCATCGGCCATCAAACTTCATTTCCCACCGATAAATAGAGTCTCCCCGATCACCAAGTTTAACCTCCATCGGAATGACTTTCACCATCGGCGAACAACCCAATGCTTACTCTGACGGGCCCTTGTCTCACCGAAGCCTACACACAACCTTCATCGGAGTGACACTCGCCATCGGCCCAAAGTTGTTAAGCTTTGCCGATAGTTCTTGTCTCACCGACGCTAGCTCAGAACTATCATTGGAGTGACACTCGCCATCGGCCCAATCGATATGCATTGTTATGATGAACAATCTCTGGTCGATAGTTCCACTTCCATCGGTGTGACACTCAGCATCGGACAGACCTTCGATGCTTATTTCAACACACTTGTCTTACCGATGCCAACATAATTCCTTCATTAGAGTGACCACTATCCATCGGCCCAAAGACATAAAGCTTCGCTGATGGTCTTCGTCTCACCGAAGGTCACTATATACCAGTATGGAATAAGTCATCGGTGGTCTTCAACAAGGTCCTGTCGATAGCACTCCGTCACAGTGATGAATGAAGTTGTTGAACTCTGAACCCTTTGAACACATGAAAGGTTCAACAAAGAACAACAATGAATCAGAGGTTCAAGCAGTAAAATTGAGACACTAGTTCTCTTCAATCTCCCACTTGTCGAAGAGATTACTGCTACCTCTTAGTCCTCTTTCTTTTATTGAGAACTATGGGCCCGTTGACCCACTTCATCTGAACACCATTTGAACTTGGCTGTGCTCACAGGTTTAGTTAAGGCATTAGCAACATTTTCCAAAGTGTCAACCTTTTCCAGCTTCACCTTCCTGTCTTCCACCATATCACGAACAAAGTGATATTGGACATCAATATGTTTTGTCCTAGCATGAAAAGTAGGATTTTTCGCCAAACAGATAGCACTTTGACTGTCACAATGTATTTGTATCTGCCCTACATTAAAACCAACATCAGAACACAACCTCTTCAACCAAACAACTTCTTGGCATGCATGAGTAGCTGCTATGTACTCTGCCTCTATTGTGGACAAAGTGACTACAACCTGCCACTTGCTCATCCAACTGATAGCACCACCATTTAACGTGAATACATATCCACTGGTGGATCTTCTGCTGTCAATATCCCCTGCCCAATCAGAATCCACATATCCCTGAATGCTAATAGATCTCTGTGATCTAACTGAGTTTCCATGATAGCAAATAGCATAGTCAGAAGTTCCCTTCAAATACCTCATAACTCTTTTCATAGCATCCCAATGTGATCTGCCTGGATTCACCATAAACCGGCTCAAAACTCCCACTGCTTGGGCAATGTCTGGTCTGGTACAAACCATTGCATACATTAAACTACCAACAACACTTGCGTAAGGCACTCTTTTCATGTCATCAGATTCATTCGAAGATTCTGGACAATCTTCAACAGATAATTTTGTTCCCTGCAAAACTAGAACAACTAATTGTTTAGAATCAGACATATGAAACTTATCAAGAACATTGGTAATATACTTCCTCTGGCTGAGCCAAACCTTTCTCTTAGATCTATCCCTTTTGATTTCCATTCCCAGAATGTACTTCACTGCCCCAAGATTCTTCATTTCAAATTTCAAGGACAACTGCGATTTTAATTTTGAGATCATCCCCTTACCATTGCCAATGAATAACATGTTATCCACATACAGTGCAATTATAAGCATCTGATCACCTTCATTTTTATAATAGACACAATGATCAGATTTAGATCTCACATACCCCAAGGATAAAACATACGTATCAAATTTTTGATACCACATTCTGGGAGATTGCTTCAAACCATAAAGAGACTTTTTAAGTTTACATACCAGATGTTCTTTATCTTTTTCCACAAAATGCTCTGGATGGGACATAAATCTCTTCTTCAAGGTCCCCATGAAGAAATGCTATTGTCACATCCATCTGCTCAATTTCAAAATCATATGTTGCTGCAAGTGACAACAGAAATCTAATGGATGTCAGCTTAGCTACAGGAGAAAAGATTTCTCCATAATCAATACCTTCCTTTTGGGAATACCCCTTAGCAACCAGTCTTGCCTTATACTTATCAATACTATCATTTCGACCATATTTCTTTTTAAATACCCACTTACAGCCCACAAGTTTTCTACCTTCAGGCAAGGGCACCAGATTCCAGGTTCCATTCTTCTCCAATGATGTCATTTCACTATCCATGGCTTCTAACCAAGAATCTGAATCAGGTAAACTAATAGCTTCTTTCACAGTCCTAGGTTCATCAGTATCAGTAAGTAAAGCATAGGCACAACTTGAATCAAGTACTGAAAATCCATACCTATCTGGTTGTCTCCTTTCACGTGTAGATCGCCTCAATGGTTGAGGTACAGGTTTAGGTTCTTGCTCTGGATCTGAATCTTCGGAGCTACTTGAACTCATATCTGAATCATCTACACTTGGTGTTTGTTGTTCCTCTTTTACAGGGGTTAGAGGAATATTAACAACATTCTTTCCTTTCTTTTCTTCTATCTTCTCCGGCTGAGAAATACTAACCAAAGGTTTCAACTCTCTGAAAATTACATTCCTGCTGTAGATTACTTTTTCAGTTTCAGGATTCCAAAGCTTGTATCCTTTAACACCGACTCCATAGCCAATAAAGATACATTTGACTGCTTTGTAATCCAGCTTAGACCTTTTTACCTCAGGAATATGAGCATATGCCTCACAGCTGAAGACACGAAGATGTCTTAGAGAGGGCTTCTTTCTAGACCATGCTTCCATTGGCATCTTATCAACCAATGCCGAAGAAGGAGAACAATTCAGCAAGTAACAAGCTGTAGCAACTGCCTCAGCCTAGAACCTTTGTTCAAGATCAGCATAACTTAACATACTTCTTGCTTTCTCCATCAATGATCAATTTAACCTCTCAGCAACTCCATTTTGCTGTGGAGTATAAGGTGTAGTTTTGTGTCTTTTTATACCATGATCTACACAATACTTATCAAAATCTGCATTGCAATATTCACCACCGTTAACTGTTCTCAAGCATTTTAATTTTCTACCAGTCTGATTTTCCACAAGAATTTTAAATTCTTTAAACCAACTAAACACTTCTGATTTATTTTTCAAAAAATATACAAATGCCCTCCTTGAATAATCATCAATGAATGATACATAGTATCTTGATTTAGATAAAGACTGAACATCAACTGGACCAAAAACATCAGAATGTACATAGTCCAGAACACCAGAAGATTTATGAGAACTAGAATAAAATGAAACACGGTTCTGTTTTCCATATATACAATGTTCACAGAAATCAAACTCCAGATTACAATCAATCGGTCCATCTACCAGGGTTTTATTTTTCAAGGTTTTTAAACCTTTTTCACCTATGTGACCAAGTCTATGATGCCAGAGCATTGTTTTCTCAGCAGGAAGTTTAACTTCCATAGAATTTGCATTATGTGTTACAATAGTAGCTTTTCTAGATTTTACAGAGGCACTATTATAGCACACTAGTTTAGCATCTAACCTATACAGAGTTCCAATGCGTTCACCTTTTCCCAGCACAATAGAACCTCTAGTCATTTTACAGCCACCATTCACAAAAGTAACTTGCACTCCAACATCATTGAGCTTACTAACAGAAAGTAAATTTCAAGCTAGACCTAGTATGTGTAGTACTCCATTCATTCCCTTTATTCTGCCATCTGGGAACTGGATTCTGACTCGTCCTCGACCAACAATTTCTAGTGTTGAATCACTCGCTAGGAACACGTTCCCACCAGCATACGGTTCATACTTTGTGAACCACTCTCTGTGAGATGTCATATGAAAAGATGCTCCTAAATCCACCAGCCATACATCTTTAGATGCAGGCATTGCCAAAGCAGTAATGAAGGCATCAGCATCACTTTGAGAAGAATCATTGTCAGAAGAGTTCTTCTTCTTCTTTTTCTCCTCTTTACAGTCTCTTCTTATGTGACCTTTCTGCCCACAATTCCAACACTTCACCTTGGACTTTATGCCAGGAGGTTTTGATTTCCCCTTTGATTTGGACTTAGACTTCTTGTCCTTCTTCTTGCCTCTTTCCTTTGATCTACCTCGAGCAAACAGGGCCTCTTTGGCTGTTTTAGAAGATTTCCTCCGCATCTCTTCAGATAACAATGAGGTAACAACCGCTTCAGTTGTAAACATGGTTGTTGTACTTCCAATAGCCATCACAAGTTGATCCCATGAATTAGGTAAGGAACACAATAGAAGCATACAATGATCTTCCTCTTCTATTTTTACACCTACAGACGTCAACTGTGCAACAATTAGATTAAATGTGTTCAGATGGTCTGCTATAGATGCACCTTCATCCATCTTCAGAGAATACAACTTCTTTCTGAGGAACAGTTTATTCACCAAGGACTTACCCTGGTAAATATCTCCCAACTTCTTCCACAGATCTTTGGCTGACTTCTCTTCATGGATGTTCAATAGAACAGAATCCGCAAGACTTAATCTTATCAGTCCTCTGGCTTTTCTATCAGCTAGGTCCCAATCTTCTTGCTTCATGCTTGCAGGTTTAATCCCAGACACAGCAATCCAAAGATCTCTGTCGACCAGCAAATCCTCAGCCTTAATCTTCCACAACTCAAAGTTTGTACCATTGAACTTTTCAATGTTTATCTTTCCTGATGTACTCGCCATCTTATTTAATAGAATAGACCTCTACAAAACTCCCACTCACTGAACTAACACAAAAAACCCAACCTACCAACAAGGATAACACAACGGGCTAGGCTCTGATACCACTTGTAGGGAAAGCAGAGGTACGGAATACAACTTTCCTAATGTTAATTTTAAGGGGATAGTGTAGACAGGTAACTTTCAATTTAAAAAACACAGATGAATGCAACAGAGAAAAATAGAATACACAAACAAAATATAGAGTATGACACCAGATTTATGTGGGAAAACTCTTTCGAGTAAAAAACCCACCATTACAAGAGAACAACCTTTATTACAGTAAAATTCATTTACAATAAAGATCCTAGTTTCTTGCTGTGGTATCAATTCTCAAAAACATATACCGTTCATAACCTCACTGTACGTTTACAGAATGAACAATGTATTCAAATCTCATCATCAATCATCTACAGACTACATCATTAGATTTCTATATGTGATTCCAAGAGCAAAAAACTATTTCTCAACTTCTGCCCTAACCAATCAAACCAACTGATTCAGCATAGTTACCTGCCAACTGTCACAACCATTCGCATTCCAGCGAGACCTTTAGTCCCACATGCATCAAGTCACAGAGGACACTTCAGTTTATAACCGCCAACCAACTATAAGACTATCATCGACAATTTTGTTGCCGACGATACCAAGCCTTCATGTCCATCGGCCTAACAATCCCCATCGCCCATCAGACTTCATTTCCCACCGATAAACAGAGTCTCCCCGATCACCAAGTTTAACCTCCATCAGAATGACTTTCACCATCGGCGAACAACCCAACGCTTACTCCGACGGGCCCTTATCTCACCGAAGCCTACACACAACCTTCGTCAAAGTGAAACTCGCCATCGGCCCAAAGTTATTAAGCTTTGCCGATAGTTCTTGTCTCACCGATGCCAGCTCAGAACTATCATCGGAGTGACACTCGCCATCGGCCCAATCGATATGCATTGTTCTGATGAACAATCTCTGGCCGATAGTTCCACTTCCATCGGTGTGACACTCAGCATCGGACAGACCTTCGATGCTTATTTCGACACACTTGTCTTACCAATGCTAACACAATTCCTTCATTGGAGTGACCACTGTCCATTGGCCCAAAGACATAAAGCTTCGCCGATGGTCTTCGTCTCACCGATGGTCACTATATACTAGTATGGAATAAGTCATTGGTGATCTTCAACAAGGTCCTACCAATAGCACTCCGTCACAACGATGAATGAAGTTGTTAAACTCTGAACCCTTTGAACACATGAAAGGTTCAACAAAGAACAACAATGAATCAGAGGTTCAAGCAGTAAAATTGAGACACTAATTCTCTTCAATTATCCATCTCTTTGCACAAAATTGTCACTATATCACAAAGATTTGTATGATTTGTAATAAAACAAGCTTTTCTCCTTCAATTATTATGAAAATTGTCAAATATTAACTCAATTGTTCATGCTTTCTTCAGATGTAAGACAATTTCCTTTAGATTTTTGCGTTTAAGCTATGCATTTCAAATATTTGGGAAAAGTTAGAGAAATTTAAACTGAACTTCATTCTGCTACAAGATTTAAATGTTCTGTTGTTCACGTTGTAAGAAATAAAATGAACTTAATCAAATCAACAAACTAAACCTTTAAATGTAAGCCCTAAGTATTTTCATGAACATACATTCAAGATTGCAAGCTTTTGAAGAGATAATATTTCAAATACAGATAAGAGCCAGAAAACACTCTAAAGCAGACGCAGAATTCCAGACGTATTTGTATTCAAAATATACAGTCACATATGATTTACAATGTATGAATGATGATGAGACCATAAAGTGTCTCATCTTTAGTCAAATAAAAGCATATATTTTCTCTTCATTAAATCAGTTTTTGAAGTGCACTTGAGTATGGGTTTGAAGATTTGTAGCTAAATATCAAATAAACTTGTCTAAATGCAACGATCAATGCCATGCATGAGTTTATCTTGATATTACATGTTCACTTTGAAATCAGCATTTATTTTATCAATAAAGTGAAGAGAAAGTCTATTTTATGTTAAGTTGCAGAGTTTCAGAATTATAGAGCTCTGGAGATGGACAGAGCTCCAAAGATGCATAGAGTGCCGGAGATGGACAGAGCGCCGGAGATGGACAGAGCACCGGAGATGGACAGAGCACCGGAGATGCACAGAGCTCCGGAGATGCACAGAGCACCAGAGATGGATAGAGCTCCAGAGATGGATAGAGCACCAGAGATGGACAGAGCTCCGGAGATGCATAGAGCACCGAAGATGGACAGAGCGCCGGAGATGCACAGAGCGCCAGATATGCAGAAGTCAAAAATGCAGTTTCAGTAAAACTGCAATATCTCACTCATTTCTTAACAAAAATTAGAATTTCAAAATGATCTAGAAAACTTAAAGAGAGAGGAACAAATCTATGAAGGCATTTTAAAGAGATTCATTAAAATGAATAAACGGTTAATGATATAAGTTGACTGTTACAGAACGCGAAGACGCAGAACAGAAAAGTCAAGAAAACTAGTTTCAGTAAAACTATGATATCTCTCTCGTTTCTTAACGGAATTTAGAAATTCAAAATGATCTAGAAAGCTGAAAATTAGGGGAACAAAACCTAGAAATCATTTGAGGAAATCTCATAAATTAAATGAGCAGTTTATGACGGAAGTTGACTATTCCATAAGCTCTGAAGATGTTCCAGAAATACTTTATGAAATTGCTGCGAATTCTTCCAATCTACCAACACACACTCTGAGATTTTCTGAAAGATAGATTGACTATAATTACTCCTAAATTAATGGATCTAATTATGAGTAATTATTCCATGCAAAGAATACACACTTAGTGTCATTGCATGTCTTTCTAAAAGACTGCATGTTTTGCCTTGTAATCAGCAATTGTATAATCAGTTAACTAAATGAATATGTTTAGTTAACTAGATAAATAAGTTTAGTTAGGTGCATGAATAAGTTCTCTATTCTAGAGAGACTCTCAATTAGAATTTAATAACCATAGTTATATATAAAGAACTATGGCGTAGAATAGAGGGAAAAGGGAAGTTGTAAAAGAATTATTTTGAAGGAAAGAAGAACTCTGTTATTTTACAGCAGCATGTAATTTGGATCTTGAAAGTTTTTGAATAAAGAAAGTTGTTCTACCCATTTGTTGATTGCTGGAATTGATTAGTCTCTCCAGAGGAAGGAGCAAGGGCCCACTCCAACCGAAGGGCAGAGACTACATTTCTTAGTTTGTTTAGTTTCTTTGTTGTTATGCAATTTGTTTATTTAGAATTCCTTTAGCTGTTCCTTTATCCTAGAATTAGATCAACTGTTCAAGTTATTGCTTTTCTTAAATTAGGTTGTCTTTTTTAGCAGATTTTAAACCCAGTTTGTTTCATGCAATTGTTGTCAAATCCCTTCTGTAGAAAAGACTGCCATGCAAGTTATTCCTTCTCCCTTTTGCATACATCCATGGACACCGCCTTGGATTGATATTATTAAAATTAAATGATGAGGACTGCAACGACCCTCGTCATTTTTGGTGCCGTTGCCAGGGATAGGTGTCATTAGGGAGTTGCTGTTGATCTGGTGACAGCAGGTCAAAAAGAGGGGAAAATTAGTTTGGTAGTCTTTTTAGATTTATTGTTTTGAAGTCTAGGTAGATAAAAGAAGTTCCTCAAAAGAGATCTGTATGCCAAAAACCTCCCCAAACAATAGATCCAAATCATAAGGTTCTTGTATGCAAAGAAGGTGAAAAATTCTTGTTGTTCTGTAATTTCAGCTCTTGTGCAGCCTCTTCAACTGGATGACCATGACTCTAATGTCCAGCAAGGAAAAATGCATTTTAGAAGGAGACATTGATGCCCTATTGCTTGCAATAGGTAACGAGTATAATGAAGAAATCTTGTCTCCACTGGAGGAGCTTGTATGGCAGAGTATTATTTGGATGCCTTCAAAGTCCAAGGAGGGTTGCCCAATCAGATATTTGAAGAACAACAAGGAGCTACCTCTAATCATGCATGTACCAGAATATGAGGAAGGGTTTCAAGATCTCTCCAATCAGCCCATGAACAGCAAGGAGCTGCCTCTAATCATGCATGCACCAGAATGTAAGGAAGGGTTGCAAGATCTCTCCAATCAGCCCATGCATGTGCTAGAGTCAGAAATTATGGAGGAGGCTGTTATTTCAAAGGAAGGTGAAGCATCAAAGTTTAAATTTCCAGTCATCTTCTTCTCATGGTTTTCCTTTTCTTTTAGAAAGTTAAATGCATGGATCCTTATTTTGAGAAAAGGAAGTTATTTTCTCCTACCAGTCAATGGTTTTGTGTAACCTATCTCTACATCACTAAGTAGAGTAGGTTAGGGTAGGTTTCTTTTCTGCAAATAAGTGATTTGCACATTCTTTTTCTATACAATTTGCTGCTTCCAAGAACTCTTGCAGATATTTTAGCTTTCAGAAGTTGAAGACCTCTTTGCATGTATCATGCAAAATATGGGCTAAAAGATGGAGAACTAACTGGTGAATGATGGTCACATGGTAGACTATGATGGACTCAGCTAAAAACAACTCTAAAAATTAGAACAGCAACTCTGGAGCTCTCAAAATAGCATCTCTAGATCACTCAGAATAGCAGCTCTGGAGTTCAACAGAACATCAGCTCCAGATATGGATAGCAAGGTATCAATGCTGGAGATCAACAGAACAATAGCTCTAGAGATTAGCAAAGTATTATCTCCAGAGATGAACAGCAAGCACCAACTCCAGGGATCAACAGGGTATTAGATTTACAGATGCACAACAGGGTATGAGTTCCAAAGATTATCAGAATGGCAGCTCCAAAGATCATTAGAACAGCTGCTCCAGAGAACACCAAAACAGCAACTATAAGGCATCTCTGGAGCAATTGCAATAAAAACAAAGATGTTACCTCAAAAAGATGATTATGAAGTGCAGGAGGACCTGCAACCTCTTAAGTGTGGGGGAGATGATGAGACCATAAAGTGTCTCATCTTTAGTCAAATAAAATCATATATTTTCTCTTCATTAAATCAGTTTTTGAAGTGCACTTGAGTATGGGTTTGAAGATTTGTAGCTAAATATCAAATAAACTTGTCTAAATGCAACGATTAATGCCATGCATGAGTTTATCTTGATATTACATGTTCACTTTGAAATCAGCATTTATTTTATCAATAAAGTGAAGAGAAAGTCTATTTTATGTTAAGTTGCAGAGTTTCAGAATTATAGAGCTCTGGAGATGGACAGAGCTCCGAAGATGCATAGAGTGCCGGAGATGGACAGAGCGCCGGAGATGGACAGAGCTCCGGAGATGGACAGAGCACCGGAGATGGACATAGCACCGGAGATGGACAGAGCTCCGGAGATGCACAGAGCTCCGGAGATGGACAGAGCTCTGGAGATGGACAGAGCGCCAAAGATGGACAGAGCTCCAGAGATGCACAGAGCGCCGGAGATGGACAGAGCGCCGGAGATGCACAGAGTACCGGAGATGCAGAAGTCAAAAATGCAGTTTCAGTAAAACTGCAATATCTCACTCATTTCTTAACGAAAATTAGAATTTCAAAATGATCCAAAAAACTTAAAGAGAGAAGAAAAAATCTATGAAGCCATTTTAAAGAGATTCATTAAAATGAATAAACGGTTAATGATATAAGTTGACTGTTACAGAACGTGAAGACTAAGAACAGAAAAGTCAAGAAAACCAATTTCAGTAAAACTATGATATCTCTCTCGTTTCTTAACAGAATTTAGAAATTCAAAATGATCTGGAAAGCTGAAAGTTAGGGGAACAAAACCCAGAAATAATTTAAGGAGATCTCATAAGTTAAATGAGAAGTTTATGACGGAAGTTGACTATTCTATAAGCTCCGAAGATGTTCCAGAAATACTTTATGAAATTGCTGCGAATTCTTCCAATCTACCAACACACACTCTGAGATTTTCTGAAGGATAGATTGACTATAATTACTCCTAAATTAATGGATCTAATTATGAGTAATTATTCCATGCAAAGAATACACACTTAGTGTCATTGCATGTCTTTCTAAAAGACTGCATGTTTTGCCTTGTAATCAGCAATTGTATAATCAGTTAACTAAATGAATAAGTTTAGTTAACTAGATAAATAAGTTTAGTTAGGTGCATGAATAAGTTCTCTATTCTAGAGAGACTCTCAATTAGAATTTAATAACCATAGTTATATATAAAGAACTATGGTGTAGAATAGAGGGAGAAGGGAAGTTGTAAAAGAATTATTTTGAAGGAAAGAAGAACTCTGTTATTTTACAGCAGCATGTAATTTGGATCTTGAAGGTTTTTGAATAAAGAAAGTTGTTCTACCCATTTGTTGATTGCTGGAATTGATTAGTCTCTCCAGAGGAAGGAGCAAGGGCCCACTCCAACCGAAAGGCAGAGACTACATTTCTTAGTTTGTTTAGTTGCTTTGTTGTTATGCAATTTGTTTATTTAGAATTCCTTTAGCTGTTCCTTTATCCCAGAATTAGATCAGCTGTTCAAGTTATTGCTTTTCTTAAATTAGGTTGTCTTTTTTAGAAGATTTTAAACCTAGTTTGTTTCATGCAATTGTTGTCAAATCCCTTCTGTAGAAAAGACTGCCATGCAAGTTATTCCTTCTCCCTTTTGCATACAGCCATGGACACTGCCTTGGATTGATATTATTAAAATTAAATGATGAGGACTACAATGACCCTCGTCAAATGACTCTTTGCTTCATTAATCAATTTCATAGAAAACTTACATCTAAGGGATATAATAAGAAAGCTGGATGTTCCACGCATTCCTTAATGCAGACATAGGTGACCTCCTCTAAACTAGAAAATGCTCTTCTACTCAAAATGTTCAAAACAACTACAATTACCAACTATCTACTACAAATCCTTGTGTAAGTAATGTACAAGTAACAAAGTTCTTTATATAGATTTTGAAACTCCTCATTGCTATGGCTACAAACTTCATCTACGGTTGAGATCCTTCTATTTTTGATCAATGGTGTACATTCATCTCTAGCCATCTATCAAAATATATAAATGACATCTTTTCCTTCTCAAAGGATACTATTGGAATCTTTTCAAAAACAAGATTCCCTTTTTCTTTGACTTTCTCCCACTGATACTCTTTATTTGACTTTTATTCCTTCAAATATGTTTTGAAATTACTTATTACACCTTCTACAAAGGTGCGGTCCCCTCCTGGACTCCTTGCTCATATATATTCTTGCAATGCAACTCTTTCAGCTTCTTTTCCTTGTTTTCTGAACCTTCTCTTCTTTTCTTGTATTTCCTCATTTTGGCATTTTCCTCCATTAATGAATCCATCATTTGTTTGCTCATGTGTGTTTCAGGATTTTCTATGCATGGTGCAAAAATGGCATTAAACTCTGTTAAGGCCCTTTCTAATTTGTATGTTAGAATATCCATGCATTCATGCTCTAAGAGTTTTTCTATTATCTTCTTGTGCATTCTAATCATTTCATCTACTTTCTCTTCTAAATCTTGGGCAATTAATATACATTTTTTGAGATTGTCTTCCTCAAACTTAAGTTCCAGTCTTGTTTGTGGCACTTGACTTGCCAGTGAAGGGGTAATTACTCCTTCATTGATCAACTCCTTCATTCTTTCTTCAATTTCTATCAATTATTCCAGCTCTGATTTGCATTCTTTCTTTCTAAATTGATAGTTATGTATAAGTATACTGCATTTACTCCTTTCTCTTGCAACTACTTCCAAACTTTCCACTGCCTACTTTATTACTTGTTCCCCTTCTTGTATAAAATCTCTAAACCATTCATCAAAAATATTAGCCTTAAGCTTTTTATTTTCCATGTCCCTTATTTCTTCCTTAGATATAACTGCTATGTCACTGGGCAGTTCTGGGATTGTTGTACTAGGATCAAATATCCCTTTAATAAATTGTTGCACTTGGACAATGTGTTCCTTCAAGTATTCCTGCTTATCCTTGTCTTTTCTCAGCATTTCTGCTGTCACTTGGTGCATATCCTCCCACTCAGTGATATGTTGCTCCCGCATAGTATGCTCGAGATCAAAATTTAATATTTTATACTCCTCCAAGGTTATTTCACCTTTTGCTTTTTCTTTCTATGGTATTGCTAGGTTCAGCACCCTAGATCCATCTGGACCTCTCTGTATAGCTGACATTGTTCTAGCTTTTGTTCTTTCTTTCCTTGGAGTAGTACCACCTAGCAAACTTTTAATATCAATTGGTACTAACTGTACCTCTTTCTTTTCTTTTCCTATCTCCTTTCCTAACCATACAGGAATTTCTGTGGTGCCTTCTGTAGTTTTGATTTCATCAATCACTTCTTCACGAGGCTTCTCTGTTTCTACTTCTTCTTGTTACTGCTGTTGCTCTTATTGTTCTTGAGGTTGTTGTTCTTGTTGTTGTTGCTATTGAGGTGGAGGCTCTTGTTCCATAGGATCATTTTGCTGTTCTTTTGATTCACCCTCATTTTCCTCTTCTTCAATTTTAGTGTCACCTCCATTGTCAGCTTCCTCTTCAGGACCTTCTTCTTTTGATGGCTCTTTTTCCTGATCTTCTTCTGTATGTATTCACTCTACATCTGGCATGTTGATATCCTCTGTTTGTTCTTCAAATTTATTTTCATCAACTTTTTTTGTTTCCTCTTTATCCTTGGGCCTCTTGGCTTCATCTTCTATAATATTCTCTTTTGTATCTTCACTTTCTTTCTGTATTCGCCTTGTATGTGTAGGTGATCCTACCATTGTATCTTCTTCTACTTCTTTTTCTTGCTCACCATACATAATCAATATGTTTAAAACATCTACACCTGAAATGCTTGCTCCTATTTCTTCCTCTGCTTGAGGTTGCTTTTCTGTAATTATCTCTTCAGATGTACCTTCTTTCTTAGCTTCTTCAATTTTATGTGCCTCCTCTTGCACATCTTTGATGATTTCAGGAGGGACTAAGGTACTAAATGGATCTATTGCTCCTGCTTCTTCCTGTACATTTTCTTGTTCAATCTCTGTTTCTACCTGAGTACTTTGTTCTTCCTCCTCACTTAAGAAATCACTAGATTCCTCCTCTATTTCAATCCCTTTTCCTGTATACATTCTTCTTTCTTCACTTTCACTACTTTTAATGTGAATAGTTTCAATAGTTTGTTTGGTTTTGTGTGTTTCTGACTCTTGCAGCATTTCCCCAACCAACTCTATTTTTACTTGAACATATGTTTATCTTTTTTCTTATGAAGTGGAGGCACCAGGTATACTACTCATTTTTACACCTACTTGCTGTGCTCCAATTACTTCACTTGTTTTAGAGGTCTCACCTTTTGACAAACTTATTGGTATTGCCTTTCTAATTTGTTGTCTTGCTGCTTCCCTGGCAGTCTGTACCTCTTCTACACTAATTTCATGACTCAGTGATTTTGGATCCACAAAAGCATCTAATGCCACTGCTACTGTATTCCTAATGCATATGGATCCATTAGAGTAGCATTCTTATCCTTTTCAACGATCTTGGCCTCTACAATTATTCTCTTCTTCTCATAAAAACATTGAGGATCATCATTAGGCTCTCTTTCTCTCTTCCTCCCCTTCTTAAGGTATGTGGTTTGTCTCCCTTCAGCCTTAAGTTCCCCAATTCTATCTTTCAACCATGTTTTGGAAAACAAAATAACAGGCTTAGACAGTATGTCTAGAGATGTGTTCCAAGGTTGTGATCAATCTGGCTCTGTAATGGGAGCAAGCCTTGCCTCTACATAACTGTGATGCAGTAATTTGCCATCTTCTTGAACTTCTGGGGGAACATATATGTCACCCATGGTTTTCATCTGCTCAATTTTCAATCTTGTGAGCCCTTTTCCTCACTTCTTTATCATTCTTAGAATCAGACTAGAAATCTTCAATATGTATATGATGTTTACACTTTTTATCAACTATATTCTGGATCCTATGGAAAGGATCAAATCTTCTGGCCAAATCAAATTCCTGGAAACCATAATATCTTAATTCTTGTTCTGAATATCCTGCAACCTCTTCACTATAACAAGAGTATCTTCAATGGCCCAAGGTAGCTTAAGATTACCCCTACTAAATTTCCTCTTGTACATTTTAAAAGCATTCAAGTTCTGCCTTGAAAACTCTAAAATAATCAATTTGTCAGAAGGATACCAGGGTAACATGAAGGGTTTTCCTTCAAATCCTTCAGTTCTAATACAAGTAAAATATGGAAATTGAATAGACCACAAACTGTGTAACCCAATTGCATCTTCTGCATCTTTAGATAATCTTTTATCAGGTTCTTCCCTCAAACTTCTCACCATATATGTATAAAATAGCCCATTAACCAAAGCATATTTCTTCATTCCATTTTCTTCTTGTAGGTCTGGGTAATGTTCATATGCCAACTTTTGTCCTAGACCATTCCCTAGGACTCCAATCCTTTCTATTCCATGTATGTAAGGTCTAATTTCTGCTGCACAGGAATATAACAAATATGAAGATAAATAAAATGGCATTATCTTTTATTTCCTCAGCATGGCTTGTTTCCATATGGCTGTACTTATTGCCTTGGCCCAGTGGATCTTTCCTTGTTCTTTTCCTCCTCTCATGAACTCAATAACAGTGAACATCCATGGGTCGCATTTGGTGCCATCTCTCAGCCCTACCAACCTACTTAGCATTGTGATCATCAAATAGATTTCCTCCTTGAAGTATATTCTCATCAAGTTCTTGTGTACTCTGGCTACAGCCTTTGGTTTGTTTTCCAGACTGTACCAACTATAGAATATTTTTCCTCTGCACTCCCTTTCATTTGAATAGAAATCTTCATTATATTGATCTATATCAATATCTCTCATTTCCTCATTAATTTCCAAACCAAAAGTCCTTGCAATACCCTCTGTGGATAAATCAACAATTAGTCTATCAGAAAACATGATTTTTTTGGTACTTGGATCATACAGGTATATGCAATCCAAACATAAATTTTTGGCCTCCATAGCTAATGGTAAACCTGCCGCCTTGTATAACCCGCTCTCCCATATGCATTTCATATCTGGTGAAGCATCTGCAACAATGATTTTTTGTAAAACATCCTCTGCATCATAATTTCCTATGTTCGTATATGTGCCTACTCCACTTGTACTGATTAGGGATGAATAACCTCTATGCAAGGGCAATTCCTCCTTTTCTATCTCCTTTCATGGTTTTCTTTCTTTTTTCACGTCGCCCCCTGTATCCTTTTTCTGCTTCGAGGCCATCCTGTGAAAACATGCATCTTTTAACTTTTCATTTTACCTTTCCCTTAGGGTTTTACTATGAATTTATGCATTTTTACCATTTTACCCTACCCCAGTTTGTCTTTTCTATTTTGACCTTTAAATTTGTTAAGCTCTACCCAGCTAATTAACAAATAAAACAGTAATTTAACAAATGCCTACGTTTTATAGCGAAATTACTGAAATTCACATGCATTTTACCATTTGAAATTTAACAGCGTTTGAAGATAAATACCTGTATAGCTTGACCATTTAACTTTCATTGTTGACTTACTTTTACCATTTTGCTTTTGTCCAGCTACTGTAACTCCGTCACCTCGATGAATTCTACTCAATTTTTGTAGCAATTTTCTTTCTCTGCAGTGTTTAATCCTTAACAATGTCAATCTGAAAGCAAATAACGTGAATTTGCCCTCACTCTCATTGAATTTTACTTTTTTTTTAGTGTTAGATTGGCATTAATTATAGCAATTAATGCACCAAAAGCTTCGGCCTTCTATTTCAATATTTGAGTTTTGAATTTTTTTACCCGTTATTTCTTTCATGCATACATCCCGTTTTCTTTGTATGTTCCCTTGTATGTTTTCTTTTGTATGTTAGCATTGTATTTTTCGACATACAAACATCTATGCAAACAACCCTGGCTAACGCTCTTTCCCTTTTACTTGTACTTGTACCTCTTATTTTGTATATCACTGTTTGTATGTTACCTTGTATGTTCGCATATACAAACAACCTTATGCAAACCTCCTTTTACTCTTATCTTCCGCGTTGCCCTTTTATTTCTTTGTATTTCCAATATGTATGTCATAAACATACAAGCACCTCAAACATACAAAGATCTTTATGTATTTAAATTCTTTTCCACGTCCCGCTTGCATCACTTATATGCATCATTTCTTTGTATATCAACTTGTATATCAAAGATATACATTGTTATTATACAAACCCAATATGCAAACGGTGGGACCCACGCTATTTTTCTGATTGTATTTCCAAGATACAACAATACTTGTATCAATCCTTTAGATACAAGGCCCGATACATACAAACTCACTTGTATCTTACTTTCAAACTTCTAGTCTTCATAAACCACAATTTATTCTCCTTTTCAGCTTCAACATGAATATAGTGTGAAATGCATCTTTTAATATACATTGAGTCTCGATACATCACTTTAACCAGATTTTAAATTCCTTTGAGTTCCGCATTGTATGTATTCTGAAATATATGTATCCAAAACATACATATATAAAGCACGAAACATACCTCGATAAAACCACATTTCATATTTCCTTGGGTCTGCGACATGTATATTTCCTTGTATGTTTCCCTTTGTATGTGTAACATACAAACTTAAGATATATCCAACGGACTTAACCAGCTATTCATTTTAACTCTAAATTCTGTCGGGTCTGACTTGTATGTAAGTATAAGGCGTTAGCAAAATGCATACAAGTATAATAATGCAATAAACCTGATAACTTCCTCGTGCGACCCATACAATGACCTGATATACAAAAGACTTTGTATACGAACGACTTTGTATACAAACGACTTTGTATATGTAACATACAAACCATCCCACAATGTATTTTACCAAAAAACACACATATCTAGCAAAATATTGGGAATTTTAAAATGGTTTAAAAAGTAACCCTTACTCATTTTTGACAAGGAATTCACCTTTATTTTTCTTTAGTACTTAATGTCATTTTTCTTTATTTTCAACAAGGTTTGTAACATTCATTTCTTTTTCCCTTTTACCACCAAGCAGACCCACACACAAAAGCAAAAGCCACAGCCACAACAGGGGTCCTCATTTTGCTAAGAAGTAAAATGGGGCGTGTTGTGAACATCACAATAGGATGTTATGAAACCACTGGTCTACTAAAAGGGATAGCTTTATTTTTATGACAAAAACAAGAATATGAAGTGAATAGTTGATGTTTGATCTTCCAATTCCAATTCTAGAGTTTTCTTATACATGATAAGAACTCTCCAACATCTACTTAAGAACATAAGAGGGGTTAGATTGAATCATGAGAAGCATTATATAGGAATGTATCTTCAATAAAAGCACAAAAAGTTGAGAGTGTAGTTTAGGGAAGGAGGAAGTTATAGACAAATTACACAACTGTGTGGCTGGAGACATTCAATGTCAGAGAGCACTAGGAAGAAAGGAAATGCATGGATCGAGCCTTCACACTTGTAATTATTTTAATATTCCAAGGAAGATGGGAAGACATGCAATTGTCACTTCTAACTAATTTTCCTTGTCTTGAGGTTTCTAGGATTTGATTTTTTTCATTCTTGTTAAATCATCCTTACATTTTGAAAGCACACTATAAATCTAATTCAAACAAACCCCCTTATTATTTAGATGAAAATTCAAGTAGCATAAAATGAGTAAATATCACCTGATAATGGGTTGGATTGATGGTCGTAAGTACTGGAGTAATAATGAGGGTGACACATTGCATTTGTATTCATAAAAGGCGAGAACAACAAGGGCAAGTTCATTCATTTCATGTGTTGGTTCTCAAGTTTTTTGTCTCTCTGTCATGGCGTATGCCATGGGTGCAAGAAATCTAGGTGGTAGGATGCGAGGTGGCACTCAGGGGAAGGAGAAAGTAGAGGTCAAGTTTCCCAAGCAGTGTAAACATCATGTCACATGTGAGGAGGCTATGGTTGATTTTATGGCATTTACAAATAAGGAAATCTCAGGCGCAACTCTCCGCTTATGGATGGTTAGAATTTAGGAATTAGCAAAAAATATGGATGGGTCTCTTGGTGTCTATATTCGTTCAGTGATGGCCAAGATTTTGTTAGATCCTAGGTACACACGGGGAAGGTCAAATACCTTTGATGATGTGCAATCCCTCTCTTGTGCTTCTATGTTGTTGATGGCTACCAGTTCTTATCTACTTCACGATGATATAGGCAACGTGGTGCATCAAGCTGAGGTTCATTTTGATTATTTCTTGGAACATCTCCATGGTATTAAGTGACACCAGATGTGTCTCCAGTGGGTGGTGGAGGAAATTGCTCTATAGTTGAAGGTGACAGTGTTGAAGGATGCTATCCTAGTCTTTTAGAACTACTATGATGATGGTGAGGTAGAGGAGGAAGGCATGGAGAAGAAGGCTACTGGTCTAGATGCCCTATGTGCTAATTGTAAGTTTATGCATAAGGGTGTCATGAGGCCTGTGTAATTTTCCTTGGTCCCTTCTTTGATACTTAGACTTTTATAGTTTAGTTTATAAATTGTTGATAGTGAGGTGGTTGATATTTGTGGCTTTGATCTTTTTGTGGGGTTTTAGTATAGTAAAGTAATATAGTTATGGTTTCTATAAACTTGGTCTGATAGCTCATCGAATCTATGTGATACTGTAGGGTAGCTACCTATTGATCTAGGGATTACCCAATTTTTCATGGTTCCTAGATCCTAAACCAAGTTTTTTAAGAAAACAAAAATGGGTCCATATCAATTTTAATTGTTGATTCACACAAACATAATCTTATATAAAATTATGAAGCATAAAAGAAATAGAAAGTGGCTCTTGTTGACTACACAAAAGAACCAATTTTTTTGATTAAACTTATTTAAAGGCGATAAATCATATAAAAGTTTAAAATGTATTTATAACATGTCTTTGTTTTTAGAAAGCATTCACACATCATTTTTTCAAAATCTATACTTGTAAACACTTTATCTTACAACCATATTATTTGTAGTTATTTGATTATGTATTTTTTAATAACATTATTTTAAATTTTTTCCCCACGTTCATTTCTTAGTTAGAGTTAATTTGCTTGAGTATTGTATTACAATGTTAGCTAATTAGTTAGTTGATCTTTTTTAATTGTCTTGCCTCGTGTGTTTCTGACCCATGGTGACTAGGTTTTCCTTATGCATTGTTTAGTGTGCAAGATGGTGTATTTTTATGTGGAAGTTGGTAAATAAGCTTATCCTAGCCATATCCATCTCCCCACATCCCATGAATCTTGACTCACCTATTAAATATACTTGTATCCCTGGTTTAAATCCATGAGTGCAAAATTGATCCAAGTCACTTCCATGGGTGCAAATTTAAACCCTAAACATTTAAATTCAAAATTTCTGAATTGGGCTCATGTTCCCTTTTTCTTAGTAGCCATTATGAGCTACCTAAATCATGACTTGTTTCAAATTGTAAACTAGGGTGGTGTATTTAAGGATTAACCTCAATTCATTTGAAGTATCTAGGAGGTATTTAGGAGAATCAAAAGAACATCAAGGAATTAAAAGAATCTAGTGTGCATCTAGCTAAATCTTGTTACATCAACATTGAATCAACATCCTAGAAGTGTAGCACAATTTCTTGCTATATTCAATCCTTGTTAATTGCAATTGAATTGAACCTCCTAGGGACTTGATCAAAGGAGAATAAATCCTTGTCTAATCGGCTCCCAAACAATGTTTGTAAACACTATTTTCCTAGACATAGGTGTATCAGAACAAGGTAAATATTGTTCAATCATTAGTTTGCTATTTCATTTTCATAGAGGAAGTTTAGATCCACACACTTACTTATGGAGGCATGAAGTTTACTTCTACATGCACAAATATTAGATTTGTGGGTGCAACCTTGAACTTGAGCATTAATTAAAAATATATTATTTTGATAGGTCCAAATTTCTTGGTATAGTGACAAATCAAGCTATGATATTTGTGACAATCATTTCTTCATTAGATGGAGAGCTAAGTACCTTTGCATTATTTTATTTAATTCCCACATTTATTATAGTATTTATTACAATATCTAATATTAGTCCCAACTCTTAAATCTAAGTTGATTGTTTAATTATTAAATTAGCCTAGATATTTATGTATGTGCAATTTATTACATTTCAAACACAAAGTACCCTTATTATAAAATTGCTTGTTATTATGTTATATAATTTTCTTATTAAGTTACTAAAATATAAAATACTATGCAAGGAGTCAAGTAGGGTGTATAATAATTTTTAGTGCAACTATATATTTTGCATTCTATTTTAATTAAAAGGGGTCTAGAAATTGAAATAACTTAAAGATGTAAATTTCAATTCGTTGTTAATCCATAATATGTTAGTTAGAAGCGAGGGTAATTTCCCTTAATGTATTTGATATGGCATTTGGAGTTCCTTGTGTCAACATTTTCGTGAGGAAGGCTAATATATATAGTTAGGTCAAGGATGAAATCAAATACATCAACAAGGGACATTAAAGCAAGCCCAAGCTTGCCATAGTGAATGTTACTCAAGTAATAAATATTTTCAAGTATAAGCACTTTTTAAACTAATTTTAATGATAAACAAAAGGATGGGCTAAAAAATTTTACACTTTATTGTGCTAGCAAAACATTGAAGGGTTTGAATGGATTACTGGATTCTTTTCAAGAAATGTTGCAAGCTCCTAATTATTTTCCACCAAAAAATCTAGTAGAACATGAGTTTCAAATGCTACCAAAATATCCTTTATCTAACATTAGTTTGTATAGGGAAATTCCATTTTATAGAGCAATGAAGTAAAGATGAATTTGATTTGTTAGAGCATGAGGTCATACACCAAAGTACTTTGCCATGTTGATCACCTAGTTTGTGGTAAAAAAAAGTGCTAGAGGACATGCATAGAGATCATAGAGCCTTAAACAAGAACACCATAAAAAATAGGCATTCACTCCTACATATAGATGACTTGTTGGACCAACTTTAGCATACAAAGTATTTATGTAAGTTAGATCTTAAATTTAAGTAGCATAAATTTTATATGAAATGAGGGGGATATATTGAAGAAAAATTTCAAAATACAAACAAGGCTTGGTTAGTACTTCCATTTGGTTTATGCAATGTCCTAGTTCTATATTTTTGAGATTGATGGATGATGTGTTGAGATCTTTTATAGATACATGTTATAGCGTATCTAGATGATATTATGGTTTAGTTCTACATGAGAAGAACATATAATCCATTTAAAAAAAGTCTTGCAAGTGTCTAAAAGCAAATTTGTGTAATATGAAGAAATATCAGTTAGCAAAATGAAAAATAATAAGTCTATTTAGGCCGTATGATTGTTGGGAATTAAAGTGTCTCAAACTTGGTAATTCCTTGTATTATTTCATTGTATTTATTTATTTATTGCCTATTGTATAATTAGGATGCAAATCCTATGTTGTCATATTGTGGGAGTTGACACGGTGATGTGTCATCCTACATGGCATATGACATGTAAATTTTTCCTCACATGAGGAGATAGGCGTCCCACTTAGTGGTAGGAATATTTTGCCATGTGTCCACATCTTGGAATGCGTGTAAGGGAATATTGACCGAAACAGTCATAACAGATTCCTATGACAAAGTTATGACATGTAAGAGTCAGAAATAGAAGATCCTATGATAGGTATGGACATGTGTCGAGAAACATCTTTGAAAACGACATCTTGGGGAACCCCAAAGTGGACTATGACATGTTGAGAGAATATGCTATTTATAGCATGTGTATGATAGATTCTCTTACAGTTGTAAGTCATGACAACTATGACAGATTCTATGACGGTTGTAAGAGCATCTATCATAGCCCATTTTGGAAATAGGTGACCTCTTTGGGATGGGGTGACTTGACAAGTGTCAGGAACATCCTACAATGTTGGACAAGTGTCCATAGGCATGGGTTTTGGGTCATGAGGCCATGTTAGATGCCCATCTCAATGTGGAGTCATTTTTGCCCTGTATTTTCTTTATAAACAGGTGCTTTGGAGATGTGATGCATTATGTGATTGATAGGTACTGTTATTCTATTGGATCATCTCCATATACAAGTGTTGAAGACTCCTGCAAGAGCATTGGCTCTGTGACTGTATTGTAACCTTCATTGTTTATGGAATATATTTGCGTTGTGTTTTAGAGTGGGGTTTTTCACCTGATAAGGGTTTTCCCCACGTATATCTTGTGTCTCTCTTCTTCTGTCTTACATTCTTGTGTATGTGTTTGCTATAATATCTTTGTTAGTGGGTTAACATAATCTATAATTGTAAAGATAAAATTGAATTTACACTCTCCTCCCCTCATTAGATTAGTGTAGGAAGCGATTTGCACACACCTAGCTTCCTTTCAGTTGGTCTCAGAGCTTGGCCAGATTTGCTTCTAGCTATTGGGTAGGGGTTTTTTGAGCTAATCTTAGGTTGAGTGGGAGTTTGTGTAGAGTATTCTGTATCTTGTTGCAGGAAGGAGATGGCAAACACATCTGAAAGATTAGAGGTGGAGAAATTTAATGGCACTAATTTCGAGTTGTGGAAACTCAAGATGGAAGAGCTACTTGTTGATAGTGACCTATGGGAAACTGTATCCAGTGTAAAACCTACAGCAATGTCACAAGCTAATTGGGACATCAAAGATTAGAAGGCTAAGGGTCTCATAAGACTCTATCTAGCTGACTCTGTCCTGTTGAATTTCCATGAGGAGAAGAGCACGAAAGACCTTTGGAAGAAGCTGGGTGATGTTTATCAGGCCAAGTCCTTGGTGAACAAGCTTTTTCTGAAAAAGAAGTTGTTCGCTCTGAAGATGGAAGATAGAGGATCTGTTGTAGACCATATGAATACTTTCAACATGATAGATGCATAGTTGACATCTGTGGGTGTGAAAATGGAGGAGGATCTGTGTATGACCCTGCTTTGTTCTTTGCTAGATTCATGGGATCATCTTCTCATGGCTATCGGAAGCACCACTACCACCTTAAATATGGAAGATGTGGTGTCTTTGTTGTTATCTGAAGAGATGCGGAGAAAGTCTTCTAAGGCAGGCAAAGAGGCTCTTGCAGTTCCTGGAAGACCCAAAGAGAAAGGGAAGAAGAAGGACAAGAAAGGTGAAAAGGGTAGATCCAAATCTCGTGGAAGATCCAAATCTCCTAGAAAGTCCAAGGCTCTCTTTTGGAACTGTGGGAAAATAGGGCATTTCCAAAAGGAATGAAAAGAAGAAAATAAAAAGAAAAAGAAAAAGAAGACCACCCCTGATTCAGATTCTGACAAGTCACAAGATGATGGTGATGCCTTCATCGCAGCCCTGGTGACCCATGCATCTGATGATGTGTGGTTGATTGATTCTAGTACATCATTCCACATGACCTCACATCGAAGCTGGTTCACAAAGTATGAAGAGTTTGATGGTGGAAGAGTGTACTTGGGTGACGACTCTCATCTGAAGATTGTTGGTCATGGAAGAGTCTCAATTAGATTATTTGATGGACAAGTGAAGGGGATCACTGGGGTTATGCACATCCCAAGCCTAGCACGAAACCTAATTTCTGTAAGTATGTTGAATGATGTAGGTGTGTAGGTTGTCTTTTCAAAAGATGGATGCAAGATGACTAGAGGATCTATGGTGCTTGTGAAGGGTACTCGGAGAGGTACTATGTTTCAGCTGGAGGCATGCACTTCACAGTGCAATAGTTCTTATGACTTGAAGAAAAGAGTTGTAGTCACTCCATCCCCACTATCTGAATGAGCATTGAATAAATCTGTTGTAACTAGTTCTGATGGTAGTGCACATGCTTTAGAAGTTAAACTTCCTACTGAAAAGACTATGTTATGGCATTTGAGATATGACCACATTGGTGAGAAGGGTCTTAGAACCCTGAAAAATAAAAACCTCATTGAGGGGTTAAATGATTGTAAACTCGAGTTCAACTTTTGCTAACATTGTTTATATAGAAAGAAAAACTGTGTTCAGTTTTACTCTAGTTCTCACAAGTCTTCTGGTGTATTGGTCTTATTCATTCTGATGTGTTTGGTCCTGTTAATGTTCCTTTGATTTCCAAATCTATATATTTTGTATCTTTCATAGATGATTACAGTAGGACATGGGTTTATTTTATCATAAACAAGACTGAAGTCTTTAGTCAGTTTAAAGAGTTTAAAGCCTTTCTTAAAAATCAGACTAGTAAAAAGATTAAATGTTTGAGAACTGACAATGGTGGTGAGTTTTGTTCAGCAAAGTTTGATAAGTTTTGTAAAGAGCAAGGGATTGAAAGACATAAGACAAATCCATACACCTTGCAACAAAATGGAGTTGCAGAGAGGATGAACATGACACTGATGGAGAAGGCTAGGAGTATGCTTAGTGGAGCAAGCCTCGAACAAAAGTTTTGGTCTGAAGCTATTACCACTACTTGCTACCTGGTAAACAAGTCTCCTACATCAGCTTTTTTTGGTAAGACACTTATGGAGGTGTGGTCTAGTAAGAAGCCTTCAGTTAGACATCTTCATCTTTTTGGTTGTGAGGCATGTGCACATGTGCCTAGGGAGAAATAGTCTAAATTAAAGAATAAGGTTGTTAAGTGTATCTTCATTGGCTATGGTGTCGGTGTGAAAAGATACAAGATTTGGGATCCTGTGGCTGGAAAAGTGTTGTATAGCAGAAGTGTTATCTTCAGAGAGCTAACACCTTCTTCCATTGTTCTATAGCCAGAACATACATAAAAGAAAGATGATGTAGTTCAGTTTCTTTCTACCCCTGAGAAGACTGAATAGATAGACCTTGTGAGACCTCATCTGTTGGGATAAGGTGCCATTAACCTTGTAAATCCCAATATTGTATTTAATCCATTTATTATATTTAATTTGTAATTATCCATGAGGAGATGTACTAGTTTCACTGGCAGGGGTAATTTCAGAGTCACCAGAAGTTATTATGGAGTGACTTTTACTATTGGAAAATGAAAAAACTCATGGTAAATGAGGATAGGCATGCTCCCTTGAGGAATATACTATTTTTGGCATGTATGACAACTATTATAATATTTGGTGAGTGAATCTATGATAGCTGCAAGTTGTCATAAGATTCTGTGATTCTATGACGAATATGTTAGTTGTATATTTCCTATCTTGGAAAGATACTATTTTTCTGAAATCTATGACAGTCATGATGCATCATAAGATGCTGTATGAGGCCAGATTTAGTCTTGGGCACCCAACCTTTGCATGGTTGGTTTTGGACAAATGTAAGGTACTTGTAAGATGGCATTTAATACTTGTATGTTGGGGAATCTCATGAGAGAGAAGGTGAACACCTAAGATGAGTTAGAAAATGTTTCTATAAGTATTTTCCATGTATTAGTTGCTACAATACAAATTTTAGGTACTCAGGTGCTGCTAGAATGTTGTCGGATTAAAGACTGGTGGAGAGAGTTGAAGTGTTGTTGTATTGTAAATCATCTTCAGATTAATACAAACATTGGGCTTCTTTCTTGTGTGGAGTTTTTTACCTAAAAGGGTTTTCTCCACATTAAAAATTGTGTTATGTGTTCATATTTCTGATTTTGCATTTTTGTGAATCATAGTTTTGTTTCTATGTTACAATCTCCATTAATAACACACAGTTAAAGATTGCAGAAATTTATATTGAATCAGATTTCTATTGAAGTAGTGTTGCTTTCATTTCTAACATTTGGTATTAGAGCCTAGCTAGCTTTGACTCTTGGGTGGTAGTGTGAAAACTCTAGCTATAGTGGGAGATTTGGTTGCATTTGTTTTGCAGATCTTGTGTTGTTATTATGGCTACATCCACTGTTGCATCAACCTCTCGAATGGACATTGAGAAGTTCAATGGAATGGGGTATGAGTTGTGGAAGCTGAAAATGGAAGATTTGTTGGAAGAAAGAAACCAGTGGTTGGCTGTCCAAAAAGAGAAGAAACCTGATGATCTTTCTCAAGATGAGTGGGATAGATTGGATAAGAAGGCATGAGGAACCATCTAGTTGTGTCTTTTAGATTCTGTTCTGCTGAATGTCACAAAGGAAGAGACTGCATACAAATTGTGGAATCGGTTGGGTGAGATCTACCAAGTCAAGAGTATGGTAAATAAACTTTATTTAAAAAGGAAGTTATTTTCTTTGAAAATGAAAGAGCATGAGTCGGTTGCAGATCATTTAAATTCTTTTAATTTGTTAATGAGTTAGCTTGATTCAGTAGATGTTGAGGTTAGTGAGGAAGATAAATGTATCTTACTTCTTTGTTCTTTACTTGAGTCTTGGGAGAATGTTATCCTTGCTGTCACTACTAACCTTGTGGATCCGAAGTTGGATGCTCTTGTTTCAGTGCTACTCTCTCAAGAATTGAGGAAGAAAAGTTTGGATAGTTCAGGGGATGCTCTCAATGTCAGGGGAAGGTCTAAGGAATGAGGACCTAAAGGAGATCAGAAAGGGGCTAAGGACAAGTCCAAGGGCCAGTCTAAGACTCCTAGTAAAAAGAACAAAGTTAAGTGTTGGAACTGTGGTAAAAGGGGACATGTGAAGAAAAAGTGCAGAAACCCCAAAAAATAGTGGGAGAGTGCTTCAGATAAGTCCTCGAATGCAGGTGAAGAAGTTTTACTTTTTGCATGTAATGTTGTTTCTGATGAAAATTGGTTGGTTGACTCAGGATGCTTGTTTCATATGACCCTACATAAAGAATGGTTCTCCACATATGAAGAATATGATGGAGGTAATATCTACCTTGGTGACAACTCTACATATTTGATTGTCAGGAAAGGAAAGGTATTGTTGTGTTTCAGTGATGGGAGGATTAAAACCCTCCTTGGTGTTTTGCATGTTCCTGGATTAGCTAGAAATCTGATTTCAGTTTCAAAGTTGAATGATTTGGGAATGCATGTGACATTTGACAAGCATGGCCGCAGATTAGTGAGAGGGAACTTGGTGGTAGCGAAGGGGAAGAGATTTGGAAACATGTTCAAGCTTGAAGCCACTACAGTTTGTAATGCCTCCTATGTATTTGAGGCCAATATTAAAAATACATGTATGTTGTGGCACCGTAGATTGGGACACACAAGCAATAATGTACTAAAAACTAATAAGAATAAAAATGTGTTGGATGGTTTCTCCTATTCTGATGAACACTTTGATTTCTGTGAGCATTGTGTGTTTGGTAAACAAAATAGAAAATCATTTCCTTCAGGAAGCAATAGAGTAAAAGAGAAGTTAGAATTTATTCATACGGATGTGTTTGGACCTGTGGATAATGAATCTATTGGAAAATCTTATTATTTTGTCACCTTCATTGATGATGTATCTAGATTTACATGGATTTATTTTATGAAACATAAATCTGAAGTTTTCACTAAGTTTAAGGAATTCAAAGTCTTAGTAGAGAACCAATTAGGTTTAAAGATAAAAATATTAAGATCTGACAATGGAGGGGAATATTGCTTTAAGGAATTTGATGAGTTTTGCAAGCATGCAGGTATAATCAGACAAAAAACAACTCCATATACACCACAGCAGAATGGTGTTGCAGAAAGGATGAACCGAACAATTATGGAAAGGGCTAGAAGTATGCTTAGTGATGCACAATTGGATAAATGCTTTTGGGTAGAGGCTGTGTGTATTGCTTTCTACTTGATAAATAGATCTTGTAAGGCTCTTGATTTGACACCTTATGAAGTGTGGATAGGTAAGAAACCTTTTGTTTGACATTTAAGGGTTTTTGGTTGAGGCTTTTGTTCATGTGCCTAAGGAAAAGCGATCTAAGTTGGATCCAAAGGCTAAAAAGTGTACATTCATTGGATATGGTGATAATGTGAAAGGTTATAAGCTTTGGAATCCACTAATCCACAGGATTATCTTTTCTAGAGATGTTATTTTTAGGGAACTTAGAGCTATTTCTAAACCTGAGCATCCAAAAGAAAAAGATGAAAAGGTAAAGAAGGTGCACTTTGATTTAGAGCAGCAAGATGCACCTTAGGAAGAATAGAATGATGGATTAGGGGGTGAAGAAAAAGAAGAAGATTCAAGTATTTCTAATGAAGATGAATCCGTTGTGATAGAAGAAGTTGGTACAGATGATCATGCAAAAGAATGAGTAGAGTCTATTACTCCACCCTTGAGGAGATCCACAAGACAATGGAATCTAGTTGACAGGTATAGCCCACTAGATTTCCATTGTGTATATGCTTTGTTGAGTACTAATGATGAACCTAGATCTTACATGGAAGCTATTTCTGCAGATGATAGTGAGTCTTGGCAGTTAGCCATGTAGGAGGAGATGATGGCTTTAGACTCTTGTAACACCTGGGATCTTGTTCATTTGCCCAAAGGAAGAAAGGCCATAGGTTGTAAGTGGGTCTTCAAGAAGAAGTTTGGAGCAGACAGGTCATTGGAGAAGTACAAGGCTAGATTGGTAGCCAAGGGCTACTCCCAGAGAGGGAGTTGATTTTGGTGAGATATTCTCTCCTGTTGCTAAATTGACTTCTATTAGATTTCTCTTATCCATTGCTGTAGCTTATGATTGGGAGATTGAGCAAATGGATGTTAAGACTACATTCTTGCATGGAGATCTTGAAGAAGAAATTTATATGCAACAACCTACAGGTTTTGAGGTAAAAGGAAAATAACATTGGGTTTGTAGGTTGAAGAGGTCTCTTTATGGTCTGAAACAGTTCCCCAGAATGTGGTATCAAAAGTTTGATTCATTTGTTTTGAAATTGGGTTTTGTTAGAAGCGAGGAGGATCATTGTGTTTACATTCACTGTGTTGATGATTCTATACTGGTTGTTGCTTTGTATGTTGATGACATGTTTTTCAGCAATACTAAGGGTATGGTCAGTGAGCTTAAAGCCCAACTTTCAGGTGCATTTGAGGTGAAGGATCTTGGTGCTGCAAGGTATATTTTGGGAATGGAGATCAGGAGGGACAGAGTTAACATAAAGCTTTGGTTATCACAAAGTAAGTATGTGAATATTATTTTGCAGAGGTTTAGTTTGTAGGACTATAACCCAGATAGAGTTCCTTTACCCATTGGTACTAAGCTTTCATTAGATATGTGTCCAAAGACTGAGGATGATCTTGAAGATATGTCTAATGTGCCATATGCTAGTGTTGTAGGGAGTTTGATGTATGCAAACTAGACCAAATATTGCCCAAGCAATGGGAGTTTTGAGCAGATTTATGCCTAACCCTGGTAGATAGCATTGGAACTATGCGAAGATGGTGTTTAAATATCTTACAAGTACTCCTAATCATTGTTTGGTTTATTGTAGTATTGATAGTGCTGATAAATCTTTGGACACACAGGGTTTTGTTGATGCAAATTGGGCATGTGACTTGGATAGTTGAAGGTCCACTAGTGGCTATGTGTTTACTTTGTTTGGAGGTGCAGTGAGTTGGATGAGTAAGAGTCGGCCCATAGTTGCTTTGTCCACTACAAAAGAAGAGTATATGGCTGCTACTCATGTCTCTAAGGAGGCAATTTGGTTGAGGAGACTGTGTACAAGTATTGGTTTTGATTGCAGGATCATTCAGATTGGTTGTGATAGCCAGACTGCTATCTGTTTAGCCAAGAATCCTGTGTATCATGCTCGAACTAAGCATGTTGATGTTCAGTATCACTTTGTTCGAGAGTTGGTTGCAAATGGTGAAATTGATCTAAAGAAGATAGAATGTTGCGGATTCATTGACTAAGCCTGTGAGCATAGAGAAGTTTGTGTGGTGCAGAGAGGCCATGGGCCTTGTTTCTAGTGCTTGATTATTTTCATTTGATTTCCTATGGGTTGATTTACAATGTATAATGTCAAGTGGGAGAATGTTGGGATAAGGTGTCATTAACCTTAAATCCCAATATTGTATTTAATCCATTTATTATATGTAATTTGTAATTATCCATGAGGAGATGTACTAGTTTCACTGGCAAGGGTAATTTCAGAGTCACCGAAAGTTATTACAGAGTGACTTTTACTATTGGAAAATGTAAAAACTCATGGTAAATGAGGATAGGCATGCTCCCTTGAGGAATATACTATTTTTGGCATGCATGACAACTATCATAATGTTTGGTGAGTGAATCTATGATAGCTGCAAGTTGTCATAAGATTCTGTGATTCTATGACGTGTATGACAGATATGTTAGTTGTATATTTGCTATATTTAGCCCAATGTTCCTATCGTGGAAAGATACTCTTTTGCTAGAATCTATGATAGTTATGACATGTCATAAAATGCTGTAAGAGGCCAGATTTAGTCTTGGGCACCCAACCTTTGCATGGTTGTTTTTGGACAAGTGAAAGGTGCTTGTAAGATGGCATTTAATATTTGTATGTTAGGGAATCTCATGAGAGGGAGGGTGAATTCCTAAGATGAGTTAGAAAATGTTTCTATAAGTATTTTCCATGTATTAGTTACTACAACATAGATTTTAGGGACTCAGGTGTAGCCGGAATGCTATTAGATTGAAGACTGGTGGAGAGAGTTGAAGTGTTGTATTGTAAATCATCTTTAGATTAATACAAACATTGGGCCTCTTTCCTATGTGGAGTTTTTTTACCCAAAAGGGTTTTCTCTACGTTAAACATTGTGTTATGTGTTCATATTTCTGATTTTACATTTCTGTGAAGCATAGTTTTGTTTCTGTGTTACAATCTCCATTAATAACAGAGTTAAAGATTGCATAAATTTATATTCAATCAGATTTCTATTGAAGTAGTGTTGCTTTCATTTCTAACATGATGATGATGAGAGCTCTAGCAGCTCTGAAAGCTTAGAAGAAGAAGTAGAACCTCAACCTTAGCCATTGAGGATGTCTACACGAATGAGAAAATAACCTGATAGGTTTGGTTATTCATTACTTGATTCTAGTTGTGCTTTTGCTTTCCTTACTAACACTGATGAGCCTAGAACTGTGAAAGAGGCTATGGGCATGAAAGATGCAGGTTCCTAGAAGGAGGCCATGGAAGATGAGATGGCTTCTTTGGAAAAGAATAAAACATGGGACTTGGTGCCTTTTCCTGATGGACGGAAACCCGTTGGATGCAAATGGGTGTTCAAGAACAAATTCAATGCAGATGTCATTGTTGAAAAGTACAAGGCTAGATTGGTTGCGAAGGGATACTCACAAGTGGATGGAATTGATTATGGTGAAATTTTCTCTCCTGTTGTAAAGCTGACATCTATTCAGTTCCTATTATCTCTTGCAACAGCTTATGACTTAGAGGTGGAGCAGATGGATGTTAAGACAACTTTCCTTCATGGTGATTTGGAGGAAGAAATCTACATGTCACAGCTACAACATTACATAGAAAAAGGTAAAGAAAATTTGGTTTGCAAGTTGAAAAAGTCTTTGTATGGTTTGAAGCAATCCCCTAGGATGTGGTACTTGAAGTTTGATGCCTTTGTGTTGTCAATTGCATATGTAAGATAGAAATCAGATCATTGTGTGTATTACAAATTTGATAATGATCACATTCTCATTATTGCATTGTATGTTGACGATATGTTGTTGATTGGGAATGGTAAGAATATGATTTTTGATTTGAAGTCTCAGTTGTCAACACAGTTTGAGATGAAAAATCTTGGGGCAGCCAGATACATTATGGGAATGGAAATTAGAAGAGACAGAGCAAACATAAAACTTTGGTTACGCTAAAGCAAGTATGTGAAGACCATGTTGGATGGGTTCAGCATAGCAGATTGTAGACCATTGTGTGTTCCTATTTCATTGGGGACAAAGTTGTCTGTTAATGATTGTCTCAAATCTCCTAGTGAGGTGGAGGACATGAGCAGAGTACCTTATGCTAGTGCTGTTGGCAGTTTGAGGTATGCTATGGTCTGTACAAGACCAGACATTGCCTAAGTAGTGGGAGTCCTTAGTTGATTTATGGCTAATCCTAAACGGGTACATTGGGATGCAGTTAATTGAGTGTTTAGATATTTGAGGGGTACTTCCAAGTATTCCATATGCTATCATGGTAATGTTACAAGACCTCTACATTTAGTTTGTATTCATGGATTTGTGGATTCTGATTGGGCAGGTGACATTGACAGTAGGAGATCCACCAGTGCCTATGTGTTCACTATGTTTGGTGGTGCAATTAGTTGGATGAGTAAGTGGCAACTTGTGGTTGCCTTGTCCATGATAGAAGTTGAGTACATGGTAGCAACTCATGCTTGCAAGGAAGCCATTTGGCTTAAGAGATTGTGTTTAGATATTGGTGTTAATGCAAGACAAATTATGATTTGTTGTGATAGTTAGAGTTGAATTTGCCTTGTGAAGATTCTGACTTTCCATGCCAGAACAAAGCATATTGATGTATAGTTCACCTTGTGCGAGACATGGTAGAGGATGGAAAGGTAAATTTAGAGAAGGTAGATACTTGAAGAATGTTGCAGATGCATTGATGAAGCTAGTGGGCATAGAGAAGTTTAGATGGTGTTCAGAGTCTATGGGCCTCTCGTCCTATAGCAGTTAAATCCTATTATCTCTATTGGCTCTTACAAGGTGTTCGACAAGTGGGAGAATGTTGGGAATTAAGGTGTCTCAACCTTGGTAATTCCTTGTATTATTTCATTGTATTTATTTATTTATTTCCTATTGTATAATTAGGATGCAAATCCTATGTTGTCATATTGTGGGAGTTGGCATGGTGATGTGTCATACTACATGGCATATGACCACATGTAAATTTGTCCTCACACGAGGAGATAGGCGTCCCACTTAGTGGTAGGAATATTTTTCCATGTGTCAGCATCTTGGAATGTGTGTAAGGGAATTGTTGTTCTCAAAATCAGCTATGCTCATTTTTGTAGACAACCCCTACGAAACTTGTTTGTGTCATAGTCTACACTCTAAGTTCACAAATCGAGACAAGTTCTCTTGACCTCGTGCGAAATCATCTGACATCATTAAAATAGCTTGTGACATTCTCCTTAGTTGATTTCTTGAAATTTGTGAAGTTTGACTAGATTGCAAGCTTATCAAAATATCAATTTTGACCTTTTAAAGGTGTTAGAAAATTTTTCAGGTTCATGAGCACAGTCGGTGAAAATTACAGCTCTTGCAAGTTTTTTTGGTTTGTTTGAGTAAGATGCATGAGCGGAAATTTTTTCCACTCATTCATCTTGTTTAATCATTTTTCTCATATGTTGAGATGGCAAAAATTGTCGCTTTGACATTTGTCTTTTTGTTTCCAAGTGCACAAGTGGCAAAATTTGCCGCCCATGCATGATGTAGTTGTGATATGCGGAGTCGGTAAATTTTACCACTCAGACAAATCTCGATGAATTGAGTTAACATGGAGTGCATTAATGACACTCTTATGAGTGATTAACACAATCTTTTAAACCTTTTTAAAGGTGTTTAGTCACTCTTTTGTTTAGTTATCTTTCTTAAACTCTGAAGACAAACCATCGAAATCTCAAACAAGATTGTTTGGATCGAGTGGATTGCAGATCAAATCATTTCATTTTCCATGTCACGTCTAGGGTTCCAGTTGATTTACAGGTAAGTTTTTAATTTTCATTTTTGTTTTTGTTTCCTTTCCAGGGTTTTTCTTGTATGATGAAATGATTGCTTGTGTCTCTTGAAATTCTATTGTTTAAGTTTTTGAGCAAATCATTTTTCGTTTTGTTTTCCTTTTCAAGTCATTTTTAAACCTTAGCCTTTGGTAGATCTAGGTTTGTTTTACCATTGTTTTATTAGGGGATTTTCTCCGTTTTGAGTAAAACCAAATTCTAAGTTAGGTCTCTGTCATAGGATTCGTTTATTGTTGAGTTATGTCTATTGACTTCTATGCGATGACGGTGAATTTCATCGATATTACATATTGTTTAAACTTATGTGTTCAATCAGTGGTTTTTTCTACCATACCACATATTCCTTCAATCTCAGATGGCGGCTAAATTTGTCGCCTGGTTTTTACTTGTTAATCTTCCCAAAAGTGTAATGTCAGTGAAATTCGCCGCTCAAAGTCCTATATTACAAACTTTTGTATATATGTGATGTTGACAATTTTTGCTGCTTTTGCAATACCTTGCAGTTCTCCTAAACATGTGAAGTTGACTAATTTTTCTGCTCTAGCATGAGATAACCTATCATCAACATGCAAAAGCGATAAAAATCACTGCTAATACACTTGTAAATTTCAACCTACCTACAGGAGCGGCAACATTTGTCACCCTGACACTTGCTAATTATCCCATACATGCAAGGGCAGCAAAATTTGCCACCCGTGCATTCACCTCCTCAATTTTTTCCAACTCTCAGATACTTTCAAAAATTGATTTCCTGAGCCCGCCTTCTTTTGCTTTTCAACCCTCTTGTGCTCTAGCCCTTTCAAGCTTATCCCAGTAGTCATGATCATCAACATGCAATTTTCCCAGATTGCCAGTATTTCCCCTAATTGCATGATCATGGCAATTTGTTGCAGTTTCTTCTGCGGATTTGCTCTATTCATCGACATCCTTCTGGTGTTAGTTTTCCAAATGACTAAGTTGTCTCCAAAGAAGTCAAAAGAAATGAAGTATAAGTATCAAGGTGTTTTTCTAATCACCTCAGTTACCTCAAATGTTGATGATATTTAGGATACAGAGATTGGCCATGTAGACATGGCTGAGTTTGTGGAAAGGACTAAGTCTGATAACCCTAGTTCGGCAATGAAGAAGATTGTCGCTAGAAACATTCACTTGGTGTCATCTTTCCCAGTGGCAGCTCATAATATAGAGTTTGTTCTTAAATGTGCTCAGTTCTACAATAGAGACACTAGGGAAATGGTCGATGCGAATGGTAATGTGATCATAAGATTGGATCCAGAGTTTATTAATAACATTTTCATGTGTCCTACTGCTAAGAAGTTGTGAAACTAGACTTCACTGAGGCTCAAAAAGAATATGACAAGAATTCTAAGAAATCTAAGAAGACAATTAACACCAAGTGGCTTAAGACTTCAAAGCCAAACTTGTCTAGGTGGCCAAGGAGCTTTCCCAAAAGTGATTTTATTAAGGAAGTTGGTGACCTCATAACTCTTCTTAGTAGGATAAGGGGGCTAGCTTCTTCCTCTCTTTTTCATAAATGGATGTACCCTTTTCTCAAGGTTATACTTCAAGGTAAGCAAGCCATCTTTTGGGGTGAACAAATCAGCAATTCTCTTCATGAGCAATTGACTAAGGTATCCACTAATTTCAAGTTCTATATATAGTAGCTTCAATGAGAATCTTTCCAGGTTTGACATCTGATGGAGATAGGAGGGTTGTTCCTGTGTATCAATACTATCCTCAACTGACATTGAAAGGCTCTATCCATCACTTTAGGAGGGTAAATGATGCTTTCTTTGTAGTGTTTATGTACCTTTTTGACCCTCAGTTAGAGTAGAGAAGAGTTTCAAATGAGGCTTGGTCAGTTGTGAATGATTATGGATGTATGTTCTTACAGTTTCAAACTTTTTCTTTCATATTTAAGGGTTGGATTTTTCCAAGGCTATTGCTAAGATTTCCTTCAGATAAACTTGTTCTGATGGAATTGTGTAGACAAATGATTGTCGTACATAATAAGAAAATGGAGCTTAAGAAACTAGGATTTAGATTCCCAGTTGAAATTGGCAGATACTCAGTGTTAACTGCAACAAAGGCTAGAGCTATGGAGACTGAGATGCAGTTAGTGACCATGAAGTAGTTCAAATGGAGACCAAGGTTTGATTATAGGGGTGTGAAAGATAAGATCAAAAGGAAGATTCAATTTCATGAGCCGATGGTTGAAGACATCTGGGTTGATCTGAGGACCGAGGAGGAAATTAGAAAACTAGATTATAGCAAGTTATCTCTAGATCAGATTGAGTATCTAAGTTTGTCTTATATTCTTGAAGACATGGTGGACTATGAGGAGTTGCTTGATCCTAGGTACAACATTGAGCAGATTGCTAGTTCTCCTCACTCCTATCCAATGGTCTCAGAGAGAATTGACTTCTTTGAGGAAAAGGTTTGAACCTATGTTAGCTAATACAAACTTGTGGCTCCAAAGTAAAGGCATAACATTGAAGATTTTGTAACTGGATTTGAAGAAGAAGTTTTGGAGCAAACTGGTAAGAAGGTTGAGCTGAGAACCAAGAATAAAAGTGATACCCCTAATACGCCCAAGGTTTCCAAACCAAGGATCAAATTTGTGTCTAAGGGAAAAAAGGGCAAGGTCACAGAGAAAGAGTCTAAGAGGGAAGAAATGGAGGTTAAAGCACAAAGGACTGATGAACCAACTACTGAAGAAATGGAGGTTGAAAATAATTCTTCAGGTGGGCAAGGAGAAGAACAAGAGAAAGAGATAGGAGGGGAACAAGAAGGTTTGCAATATGAAGTTATGTCTCCACATAGAGATGTACTACAGGAAGCTGAAACCCTTTCTCCTTTGTCTGATGCATCTGTTTATGTTCCTTTGTCTATTTTGCCTACTATCCCAATTTCACCTATTAACATTCCATCTTCTGAATCTCCATTATCTTCAAGGAAAATTTTTGATAATCCTCAAGTTGCTTTTGAAAATGTTCTCCATTCTTCTGAATCAATCCCTAGTTTGTCCTCATCATCTTTTGACATTGGAGATTCTTCAATCTTTGATCACTTTGTTTTAGGATCTGAGTAAGTTTTAAATGTGGATGTGTTAGGTGCAGTGTTCACTACTACTCCTCCTATTGTTTCTTCTTCAAGTACCGGTGCAATTCCTATCACACCAATAATGGGACCTGATCCTAATGTAAGTACTTTTGTGCTTCCTCCATGGTTATTAGCTTATACACCCAAGAGAAAGAAACAGGCCACCTCCCCAGATGATTTTGATTTTGGTAAGTTGGTGCCAGTCAAGGCTAAGATCCCAAGAAGCCTAAAATACTTTCTAGAGTGCTATAAGATAAGGGACACAAATTTGTGGAAATTGCTAGACCACCATAGGATGCTACTATGGAGAATTTCAATATGAATGATTATTCTATTTCTAGAATTGAACTTGGCAAAATCACACATGAGAGTGCAAAAAATGATATGCAGTCTGCATTGGATTCTTTGATTCAAAAGTTTGATAAAGAAAAGGAAATGAAGGATTTTTATAAGGTGGAGGTGGAACAATTAACTGTAGTGGTGAGGAAGATTACTTTGAATTCTGAATCAATGACTCTTGAAGCTGTTTTTGTTGAAGACCCTATTATTCAGAAGGCTAAAAAGAATCACCTCAAGGGGAAAGTGGTTGAAGAATATTTGGAAAGAATGTGTATACATGGAATCTCTCTTCTTACAGAGGTAGCTGAGAAAACAAGTAAAATGGAGAAAGTCAGAGAAGAACTAGACAATTTGGTTGACATTATTTCTCAGGATATTGAGTATTTAGACCAGAGCCATGATAAGTGGAGAGAAATGAGGAAGTTGAAAATAAATGCTTTGATATCAATTGGTGTTATTCCAAATTAGGATTCATGCATAGAGACTAAGGAAGCATTGACATATCGGAGCCATGTGTTGAAAGATTTGATCAATGACTTAGAGACTGCAAAGACGCTGAGTGACCAAAGTGACATTAGTCTCATACAAAAGTTGGAGAAGATTTCGTGCAATTTGGTAACTAAGGATAATCAATTTCTTCCTATGGATGAGATAATCTAAGAATTTGAGAATATGTTTCAAAAGGAGTTTGAAGATAAAGCCTTTTCAATTTCTTCCATGGATAATATTCTGGACAACCAGTTAACTTTGGATAATCTCAAGACCAAGTTGACTAGTCATGCAAAATCAATCACAACAGCAAAGGATGCAATAGTCAGAGCTCAGATGATTTTTAGGAACACAGTTGGTCCAGATAGTTTGGGGATACAAGCTAGATTTACCATGTATGATGCCCACATGAAGAAAGAAGGTGGTGCAAGTTGAAGCAATTTTTCCATCACTTAGTTTATTTTATGTTTTTTAGATGTACTTTTGAATTAGTTTTGGACATTTTTACATGTACTTTTCTCAGATGTAATTACATGTAAAAACATAGGAAGTCACAAATCAAAAAGGACTCCTTTGTTGAATAAGTCATAATTAGTTGTACTTTTCCTATTTTTGCTCTTGGTCTCTCCTATAAATAAAGAGGACCCCCATTGTAAAAAAAAACATCTTTTAGTTATTGAAGCGAAACTCTGCCAAATTGAAGAGCATTTTGAGACTTTGTGTTCAAATTGTAAATCATATTTTATCAAAGTGATTAGAAAAGCAAGCAATCGTTCAATATTTGCATTGGGATAACTTGTGGTTTATTGGAAATTGTTCTTATGTCCTTTTCCTTATACTACCTTATCTATTTGATCAAATTGTAGTGTGAGTTTGGATAATCTGGGAGATATTCTAAAGTTAATTTTGGAGACTTTGTGCTACAATAATTATCTTTAGGTTTTTGACTTTATGTTTTGGAGTAAAAGATATTGGAAAGAATTTGAGCTGCTATTATCTTTTATGATCGTGTGCTTTTATCATAGTATTCGGTGAATACTTTGGGTTGCACCTTATCCTATTTTGTTCTAAATTTTAAATCAACAAAAAGGAGCAAGGATAGACTTTGTTCTTTCGTGAGTTTCTTGGTTATTTTGATTTGTATTGTGAAATTACTATTTTAAATTGTAAACATCATTTCTGAAAAAGAGAAATGGATGATATGGATTCACCCTAAAGATTAGTGTTAGAATAGATAAGTTTGAAATTTATTAGAAAAGGGAACCTCCCCTTGCTGAGAGGAGAGAAATTTCTCATCATAGCTGTGGCGATATAACCATTTTGTCGTTAGTAGCTAAATGACAAAATATTCACCCAATAGTTTTTTGGCGACTTTGCTAGGGAAAAACATGCAACTTAGAGCCTCACGCTTTGAGTTGAAGCATTTCATCCTCTTCCATTGTTTTAAGTTGTTTCCACGTCTTTGTTGAGTATATTACATTCTGGCAGACTCACGGTATACAAGAAGCAAGAGAGCTTAAGGAGTTATTGATCTTGTATTTGAATTGATGTAGCAAAATAACTTTGGTCTTTTGCCTCCACAACCCTGACTTCAGTGAACAAAGAGTTTTCCTCCTACTAATGCCAGGTCTCCAATACCAGGTGAAACTTCCAACTTAGGTACTAATAGAGTTTTATCTGTTCAATTTCCACAAAGTTTTGTCTTCCCACCTTTCAATCAATGCACAATGGCAACTCAAGGCCCATGGGGTAATACTTTTGGTCCTTTGAATTTAACACCTCCATTACATGAACTACCTCGTAGTTCAAGGAAGAATTTCCCTAAATTCTATGGTGATGGGAAAGTCCATCCGGATGAACACATTGCAACTTTTTGTATATCTTGTGGTGTGCTTGGGGTGGAACATGAAGATGTAGTAGTGAGACTTTTTGTAGAAACACTGCAAGGTATTGCTGCGGATTGGTTTTACCAACTTCAAGCTCAAACTATAACTAGTTGGAATACTCTCAAAACCAAGTTTGAAGCCAGGTTCAAGCCTATGGAAGATGCACATGCCTTGATAACCTAGCTTACCTAGATGAAAAAAGAACCACATGAGCCCATGCAAGATTTCATCACCAAGTTCAACAAATTGACAAATAGGATTCCTGCAACTGCTCAACAAATGGCTAAGAATCTTAAATGTTTCTTCATCAATACTCAGCTTCCTGAGGTAAGCTTTCTGTTAAGGTGGGTTGGTCCTGCTAATCTTCCTGCAACTCAAATTTTGGCTACAGAGGTTGAAGATGATCTTATCCTTGCAGGTAAGATAAGAAGAGATTTGAATAGAAATAGAGGTCAGTCCTCTATTGATAATTCTTCCACAAGCACCATAGATCCTATGGTGCAAAAGTTAGCAAATGAATTGCTAGCTTTGAAAAAGCAAATGTTCCAAGGTATGTCTGCTCCTTATAGGGATATACCTAGGAGGATGTTCCCCAACAATTCATATCAAGGCAATGCTGCTAGAAATCAAGGGCAACACAATCGTCTTCCGCCAACATAGGGGAAGCTCACCATTGAAGTAGTGCCGGTCAACTTGACAGTTGGCTACTATGAAGCTAAACATGACAATTCTTTCCAACCTAAGTTGGATCAGGAGAATGATGCTAATCTTTTTATAGAAGGAGAAGAAGAATTAGCTGGTGACTCTACCATTGGTTTTCTGAATTACCAAGATGAAGTTGAAAGAGAAGGAGAAGTATATGATGGAGCATATGCTATTTTTACCAGGTCCCAAAACCAATCAAATTAGCAAACTGATAAAGGAAAGAAAAGAGAGGAACCTCAACCTATGATCTCAATTGCCAAACGAGGAACTTCATTGCCTTTTCAGTCAAAGGACCCAGTTGTCAATAAACAAGTAAGTACATCTAACAATCTTGTTTCTTCTACTTCTGTTCCTCAGACTAGTACTACCCCGAATAAAACCTAGAATGATGGATTTCCTTCATTTGTATCTAGTTCATTTTAGATATTTGACATAATAGACCACACTAGGAAAACCAAAATCCAGATGTTTGAGGTAGAGTATTTACAAGCTAATCCTAAATAGTTTGATAGGTTAGCTAAATATGTGAAAAATAAAGCTGTCCCTATAGGGTAAGATTCTTCTAAGATTGCTCATGACTCCTCAAAGAACAAATCCACCCAAAATAATCTTTTCACTACTTCCCTTGTTGCCCCAAGGAAAATAGAACCGTTCTATGTTTCTCTATTGGTCAATGGCCACAAGTTAAGCAATTGTATAATAGACTCCGGGGCTTCTAATAATGTCATGCCTGCCAAAGTGGCAGATGCCCTCGGTCTTACTTTGACCAAGACCTTTGGGAGATGTTTATCAATGGAAAAAAAGCAAGTGTTGTTGTTGGGCCAAATCAAAGATGCCCAATTTGCATTTGCAGCCTTTCCAGATAAGAGGATCAAGATGACTATTCTAGTGGCTGATGTTCTAGCTTCTTATGGCATTTTGCTTGGGTGTAATTTTTGTAAAGATGTAGGTGGAGAATTGAATATGGATCTATCCAAGGCAAGAATACCTGTTAAAGGTGTTATGGAAAAGTTGCTTCCTGAGAAAGAAGCAAAATATATCATTACCCAAACTGAAAATCCAAAAGCTCAAATTTTGTTTGAGTCTTCAGGAATGGGTAATTATTTCTTGTCTACTGAAGATACTTCAAGCTCATCTAATGAGAGTTCAGATATTTTAGATGCAAAATTAGAGGATACTTCTAGTAAATCAGATGAAATTTCAGATGAAAGCATAGTGATGTCAGATTCTTCTCTTTTTGATGAAGAAGAATCTACTCGTAATAGAAACATCAAACTGAAAAATCCAAATGACGTTTGGGTTTTAGAATTTGATGGCAGTTGTTCTTCCACCAGATCTAGAGTTGGAGTCATTTTGATATCTCCACAAGGTGATATCTTTCCTTTCTCTTATAAGTTGTAGTTCGACAATACCAATAACACTGCTAAATACGAGTCATCATTACTCAGAATGGAGGCTACTCACATTAGATATATTAAAAATCTTCATGCTTAGGGTGATGCTAAACTTGTGGTTTGTCAAGTCAGAAATTATTATCAGACCAAGAATGAAAGGCTGAGACATTATCGCAATCATGTCTGGGATTGCATTGAAGGTTTTGATGCATTTGACATCTTAGCGGTACCTAGAGAGTTTAATGATCGTGCTGATTCATTGGCTATCTTTGCCACTCTTATGGTTCCCCATAAGGACTTCAAAGGTAACAAGTACACAATTGAGTTGGTTTTCTGACCCAGTGTGCCAGATAATGTTGACCATTGGCAAGTCTTTAATGGTGACAATTAGATCATTGCTTTCTTGGAGAAGATAGATAACTTTGATGAACTCTATTTTGAAGGTAGTGATTCTCCGCCACGTGAATATATTTATGAAATAGATTCACAAACTGGTGAAGAGATTCTTCAACTAAAAGGGAATAAGATTCCTAAAGGTTTGGTTTCTTTAGAAAAGTTATTTGATAAGCATGATAGATATATCAAAAATCAGCAACAACTTGATTCAAGTTCATCCATGGAATTTGAACAAGTAAATTTGAGTTCTGAGGAAGATCCCAAGATGGTTAACATTGGGAAGTGTTGCACTGCTGATGAGAAATTCAAATTCATTACACTTATTCATCATTACATTGATGTTTTGGTGTATTCTTATGATGATTTGAAGTCTTTCAGACCTAAGGAGATTCAACATGAGATTCCTCTCAAGGTTGGATCGTTGCTTCATAAGAAAAAGCAGAGGCAGTATAATCCCAAGATATCAGGTACTATTCTTTCTGAAATCTAGAAAATGTTGAATGCAAGGATAATTTTTCCTATCCATCATTCTACTTGGATTGCGAATATTGTTCCTGTGAGAAAGAAGAATGGAGAAATCTATATATGTGTTGACTTCAGAAATCTCAACCAGTCTTCTTTAAAAGATAACTAACCATTGCCTATTATGGACCAAGTGTTGTGAACTGTAATTGGTTCGGAGATGCTATCTATGTTAGACAGTTTTTTAGGCTATAATCAAGTAGAGATCAGCAAAACAGATCAATACAAGACTACTTTTACAACACCTTGGGGCACATTTGCATACCACAGGATGCCGTTTGGTTTGATCAATGCTGGCGCTACTTTCCAAAGAGCAATGACCTCGCTTTCAGAGATGAGATGGGGAAATTCATTGTGGTGTACCTTGATGACTTGACTATTTTCTCTAAACAACGTCAAGATCATGCCTATCATTTGTGACAAGTTTTGGAACGTTGTCATCAAAATGGTATTTCTCTCAATCCCAAGAAATCAATTTTTGGGGTTATAGAGGGTAAGCTTCTCGGTCATATTGTGTCTCGAGAAGGTACTAAAATTGACTTAGAAAGAGTCAAGTCTATCTAGAGTCTTACTTTGCCTGCTAGTAAGACTGCAGTTCATTCTTTCTTTGGAAAGGTGAATTTTCTGTGGAGGTTCATCCCAAAATTCACAGAGAAAACTCATCATATTGTCAATATGATGAAGGGTAAGACTCCTTTCTGTTGGAGTGTGGAAGGTAAAGCAACATTTGAGGACATTAAGAGAGCCATAGCTCATGCTCTGGTTTTAGTTTGTCCTGATTATACCAAGGACTTCATAATGTACAGTTATGCCTCCAAGCATACACTTTTAGCCATTCTTGTTCAGCAAAATGAAGAAGGTGTGGAATCTCCTATTTTATTTATGAGCTGCCCTCTGAAGGCTCATGAATTGAAATACTCAAATATGGAGAAACATGCTTATGCCATGGTTAAGGTGGTGAAGCATTTCTAGTTTTATATTTTGAATTCACATACTATTGTTTTGGTGTCGGATACAATAGTGAAATCTATCTCGACTCAATAGGAGTTTGGGACCAAAAGAGGCAATTGGATTGCCAAGATTCAAGAGTTTGATCTTGATATCAAACCTACCAAGCTTGTGCCTGGAAGAGGTTTGTGTCAGTTGATTGCCAACAATGTACCAAAAGAAACAGGTAGTGAAGAAGAAGTTGAAGATATGCCAACTATTCTCTTTGTCACTACTACAGATAAGTGGTATTCTAATATTGCTCATTTTCTTACCTATGGTGAGTGTCCTCATCTATCCTATAAAGAGAAGAGAACTATCAAGTTAAAGGCTACTAATTATGTCTTGTGGGATAATGGTTTGTATAAAAGAAGCCTTGATGGAGTTTTTCTCCGTTGTGTGGATAAAGCACAACAAAGCAGACTTCTGGAGTCTTTTCACAATTTGGCATGTGGAGGACATTTTTCTGCACCTATGATGGCTCATAAGATTCTGCGGACTAAGTACTATTGGCCCACATTATTTCAAGATGCATACATCTGGGTACATAGATGTGAACTATGTCAGTAGTTTGTTGGAAGGCCTAAGTTGGTTGCACTACCTCTCAAACCAATTGCAATTGAAGAACCTTTTCAACAATGGGGCATTGACTTCATTGGTGCTATGAACCCACTGTCAAGTGTGGGACACAAGTTTGTTCAAACAACAACTGATTACTTCACCAAGTGGGTGGAGGCCATTCTGGTTAATCATGCTACTTCTGAAGTTGTATGTAGTTTTCTTAAGGAAAATATTATTTCCCGGTTTGGAGTTCCAAACAAAGTTGTAGCAAATAATGCTACTTGTTTCTCTTCCAACAAGATCACTAGTTTTTGCTATGAACATGGGATCATTCGTTCTCATTCTTCAAACTATTATCTGCAAGGGAATGGTCAGGCGAAATGTAGTAATAAAAATCTAGTTACCATTATTAGGAAACTAGTGGAAGATAATCAGAGAACCTGGCATAAAGCGTTGTTTGATGCTTTATGGGTAGACATGATTACCCCCAAAAGAGCAATAGTTATGTCACTATTTCAGCTTCTATATGGTCTGAATGTAGAAATACCTATTACCTTGGAGTTGCCGGCATTGAAGTTGGCAAAGGCAATAGAAGATAGAACTTTTGAAAGTTCTATTGACAAAAGAATCATGTACCTCATTGAACTTGAAGAGCAGTGGGATATGGTAGTAGACCATATTGCTGAACATCAAAGTCAGATGAAGAAGCTCTTTGACAAGAAGGCAAAGGCTCGTGAGTTTCAAATTGGAGATCAAGTCTTGTTATGGGACAAGAGGAGAGAACCAAAAGGAATGCATGGGAAGTTTGATTCCCTATGGAGAGGCCTGTTCGTCATTCATCAACTTTGTGGTGAAAATAGCTTCTTGTTGGAGTATCTTGATGCAACACCATTCTTGCTACCTCACACTAGACAACATCTGAAGCACTTCAATCCTTGAAGTATCAGATAAGTTCATTTGTACATTTGTATAGTTTTTATGTTTTTATTTTTCATTTTTTTGTCTTTCATGTCTTTTCTTTTTTGTAGCTTGACTCTATAGCCCAATGGCATGGATGCAGGCACTTAGAGATTGGATTCTTCTCCCTTTGATCATTTCAAAGAACGATTGAAGGAAGTTCCCTAGTTAGAGCTAACTGTTGTTCTCAAAATCAGCTACGCTTGTTTTTGTAGACAACCCCTATGAAACTTGTTTGTTTCGTAGTCTACACTCTAAGTTTGCAAATCGAGATAGGTTCTCTTGACCTCGTGCAAAATCATCTAACATCATTAAAATAGCTTGTGACATTCCCCTTAGTTGATTTCTTGAAATTTGTGAAGTTAGACTAGGTTGCTTTGGAGAGGTGATGCATTATGTGATTGACAGGTACTGTTATGTTTTCAGATCATCTCCAGATATGAGTGTCGAAGACTCCTGTAAGAACATTGGCTAACATTCATTGTTTATGGAATACATTTAAACTATGTTTTGGAGTGTGGGGTTTTTCATCCGATAAGAGTTTTCCCCACGTATATCTTAAGTCTCTTTTCTTCTATCTTATATTATTGTGTATGTGTTTTCTGCAATATCTTTGTTAGTGGGTTAACATAATCTATAATTGTAAAGATAAAATTGAATTTGCACTCTCCTCCCCTCATTAGATTAGTGTAGGAATTGATTTCTATACACCTAGCTTCCTTTGAGTTGTTATCAGAGCCTGGCTAGTTTTGGTTCTAGCTGCTGGGTAGGGGTTTTTTGAGATAATCTTAGGTTGAGTGGGAGTTTGTGTAGAGTATTCTATATCTTGTTGCAGGGAGGAGATGGCAACCACATCTAGAAGATTAGAGGTGGAGAAATTTAATGGCACTAATTTCAAGTTGTGAAAATTCAAGATGGAAGACCTACTTGTTGATCATGACCTATGGGAAACTGTATCTGGTGTAAAACCTACAGCAATGTCACAAGCTGATTGGGACCTCAAAGATCATAAGGCTAAGGGTCTCATAAGACTCTATCTAGCTGACTCTGTCCTATTGAATGTCCATGAGGATAAGAGCATGAAAGACCTTTGGAAGAAGCTAGGTGATGTTTATTAGGCCAAGTCCTTGGTGAACAAGATTTTTCAAAAAAATAAGTTGTTTTCTTTGAAGATGGAAGACGGAGGATCTATTGCAGATCATATGAATGCATTCAACATCATCATTGCACAATTGACATCTATGGGTGTGAAAATGGAGGAGGATCGGTGTATGACCTTGCTTTGTTCTTTGCTAGATTCATTGGATCATCTTGTCATGGCTATCAAAAGCACCACTACCACCTTCAAGATGCAAGATGTGGTGTCTTCGCTGTTATCTAAAGAGATGTAGAGAAAGTCTTCTGAGGTAGCCAAAGAGGCTCTTGCGGTTCATGGAAGACCCAAAGAGAAAGGGAAGAAGAAGGACAAGAAAGGTAAAAATGGAAAATTCAAATCCTGTGGAAGATCCAAATCTCATGGAAAGTCCAAGGCTCTCTTTTGGAACTGTGGGAAAATAGGGCATTTCCGAAAGGAATGCAAAGAAGAAAAGAAAAAGAAAAAGAAGACCACCCCTAATTCAAATTCTAACAAGTCACAAGATGATGGGGATGCCTTCATTGCAGCCCTGGCCACCCATGCATTTGATGATGTGTGGTTGATTGATTCTAGTGCATCATTCCACATGACCTCACATCGAAGCTGGTTCATGAAATATGAAGAGTTTGATGGTGGAAGAGTGTACCTAGGTGACGACTCTCATCTGAAGATTGTTCGTCATGGAATAGTCTCAATCAGATTCCCTGATGGATGAGTGAATGGGATCATTGGGCTTATGCATATCCCAGGCCTAGCACGGAACCTACTTTCTGTAAGTGTGTTGAATGATGCAAGTGCACAGGTTATCTTTTTAAAGGATGGATGCAAGATGACTAGAGGATCTATGGTGCTTGTGAAGGGTACTCAGAGAGGTACTATGTTTCAGCTAGAGGCATGCACTTCACAGTGCAATAGTTCTTATGACTCGAAGAAAAGAGCCGCAGTCACTCCATCCCCACCGTCTGAACAAGCATTGAATAAATCTGTTGTAACTAGTTTTGATCCAGTAGTGCACATGCTTTAGAAGTTAAACTTCCTACTAATAAGACTATGTTATGGCATTTGAGATATGGCCACATTGGTGAGAAGGGTCTTAGAACCCTAAAAAATAAAACCTTGTTGAGGGGTTAAACGATTGTAATCTCGAGTTCAACTTTTGTGAACATTGTTTATATGGAAAGCAAAACTGTGTTCAATTTTACTCTAGTTCTCACAAGTCTTCTGGTGTATTGGTCTTATTCATTCTGATGTGTTTGGTCCTGTTAATGTTCCTTCGATTTCTAAATCTGTATATTTTGTATCTTTCATAGATGATTATAGTAGAAGGACATGGGTTTATTTTATCAAAAGAAAGACTGAAGTCTTTAGTCAGTTTAAAGAGTTTAAAGCCTTTGCTAAAAATCAAACTAGTAAAAAGATTAAATGTTTAAGAACTGACAATGGTGGTGAGTTTTGTTCAATAGATTTCGATAAGTTCTATAAAGAGAAAGGGATTGAAACTAATAAGACAACTCCATACACCCCGCAACAAAATGGAGTTGCAGAGAGGATGGACAAGACATTGATGGAGAAGGGTAGGAGTATGCTTAGTGGAGCAAGCCTCAAAGAAAAATTTTGGGCTGAAGCTGTTACCACTGCTTGCTACCAAGTAAATAGGTCTCCTGATGTAGAGCCACATATACTCTATGCCTGCATTACCCTAAAAGACCCTAACATACATTTCCCATTGTATGACATACATTCATTTGCTTAGGTTTCACTTTACTTCCCTATCGGCAAGACCTAACATCATCGGCCAAACATCACAATGTTAACCCAACCGCTTATCTCCCACCAATATACATAGCATCAACTCCTATCACCAAGACATGACCTATTGGCAACACATTATCACCTTCGCCTGACGGTCAAACTCTTCCCGATACACTTATCGGCTAACACTGTCATTGTGACAAACGACTATCGGTGACCTCTCTAGATCTTATGCCGAAACACTTCTCACTCTGATGAAGCCCTTGACTTATTGACCATTGGCAACACATCCTCCCGTCGGCACCACCTTTGTTTCCTCTGCCAATCGCTATCCTCTTACCGATGGAGAATCGCCTTTTCGCCTATCAGCAGGACCTTCGCCGTCGGCAAACACCTTAAATCTCTTGCCGATATCCTTTGTCTCCTCGACACTACCAATGCCAGACTCCACCGTCAGCTAGACTTACAACTATCGGCCCAACTTTTTTTCGCTTCCGCTGATATACCTCATCATGCCGATAGCTTTGTACATGCATTCCTTGACCTGTGATCACTGGTCTTCATCACCTTCTCTGCCAGTCAACCTTTGTATCATCTGAAGTGCATCTCCACAACATACAAACTACCAGCGACATACATATGATGGATACTCACAACTTGTATCTCTCATACAAATGCAGTATATTCACAGATTGTATGCAACATGCAAATACTGTATATACATCAAATGTATATCTAATGAAATCATGCAGATTTTCACTGTTTCAACCCGCCAAACTCCAGCGATGGTTTGATCCACTTCCACGATGATTTCTCAAACCCCTTTCACCCCAAAATACCTAGCACATACCCACGCTAGGGTTCTTCAACACCTCTCAATTGCGATCCTGCAAACATACATGCGAACAAATAGAAAATACAAACAAAACCCTAAACTACTATACATCTCCATTCCACCGATTCAAAGAATCAACCGGTGGAATGGATAAACGAATCCATACACCCACCAAAACAATGATCCGATTACACAGTGCGATCAAAATAGAGAAATGACACAAAACAGAGTCCCTTTATTGCTTTCAAAAGATGCAATTACAGTACTATGTTTTTCTAACAACACAATTCAACTGATTGACTTCAGCTACCACACAACCTAGATACCTTCATCCATCAAATCCTAGGGTATTTATCTAGTTACCACTGGTAGTACAGACTTTCTCCAAGCGGCTGGGAATGATAACCGACTAACAAACTGTAATAACCTAACAAACTTGCACATTAACCTAGATACAAACTAAATATTGGTCCAAGCTGACCTTATTACAATGCATTGGTCTTATAAGACCTTCTTGGAAACATCAACAAGACTTAAAACTAACTAACTGCCTCATGAAGTCCACTGTAAGGTAGGTGCTCCTGCACCATACTCCCCAATAGAAAAAGAACTCATGTCCCATGAGTTAGGTTATGGACTAATTCAACCTTTACTCTTTGCCATCTCAGTGCTCTAAATTGTTCCAGCTCTATACTCTGCTGTCTCTTGGCTGCTCCAAGATTTTTGAACTGCAACTTGCTGTTTTGCAAGTAAACCCTCATGCCTGTCAATGTAGGCTCTGCTCACACATACCCTGTGTTTGTCAGTTTGTCTTACCAGCACCTCTGTCTGAATACTTGATTGAATAACCTTAGGAATTTCTTCTTGAACTTTTACAATGTTCAAATCTGTCTTCCTTTCAACTTTTATAGGACAAACAATAGTCCCAAATACAATCACATCCTTGTCTTGCCAATCAATTTGTCGCTGCTCATAAACCTACTGTTTGGTCTGTGACTGACCTCTGTCAGTCAAAACTGAACCTTTCTTCAAACTATTGTCCTTAACAACTTCTTTCCTTGCAGTATCCTCAACTGCTGTAGGCATCTTCACAAACTCCTTCTTTGCCACTAAAATGATTTTTGCTACCTTCTGTGTTGCAGCTTCTACCTATAATGGTATCAACACAATAGTTTTACCATCTTTCTTGATGGTGTAGGTATTTGCATACCCATCATACAGTACCCTCCTATCAAATTGCCATGGCCTACCTAATAGTAGGTGACAACATTCCATGGGCAAAATGTCACACAAAACTCTATCTTGATATCCTCCGATCTGAAAATCAACATATGCCTATTCATATACCCAAAGTGATTGACTATCACTTACCCAAGATGCCTTGTAAGGGTGTTGGTGTGGAATCCTTTCCAAATTTAGTTTATCCACCATTTCCTGAGATACCATATTATCTGTTGAGCCAGAATCAATTACAACCTTACATATTTTACCTTTGCTCTTGCATGTGGTCTTGAAAAGAGCTCTTCTTTGCATCATATCTTTGATGTCTTCAAGACTGTCCTTCTTAACATCAATGCTTCTCCCTCCTCTGGATACCCATAATTATCAGGAGTCTCCCTCACACTTTGCTGAGTGTTTGAGCTACTTGCACTTTGCTGATCAGTTTCTTGGATTAGAGTTGCCCTCTTTTCTCCTCCTGAACTTGTTGCTTTTGTTGGACATTTGAAAAATGGATGCCCATATTCACCACAAGTATAACACTTACTAGAAAATGTAGTAGAACCTCTACCACCTCCAAATCTGCCTCTGGTACCTTTCCATCCACCTTTGAAATCAAATTGCTCTTGTCCTTTACCAGTGTCTTCTTGACTCTCATTGCCTTGTCTTGTTGTAAGAGCTGATCCTCTTCCTCTTACATTGCTGCCTCTTCCTCTCATGGACTTATCTTGTCTTCTATTCATCTTTTCTTCAATCTTGATTGCCATTTGATAACAATCCTCCACACTCCTTGGGTTAGCTAAAACTAACTCATCTTGTATGTTCAATCTCAAACTAGCCAAGTACCTAGCCACCTTTTCTATCTCATTCTCATGATGACTAGATCTCATACTCAACTTGTAAAACATCTCAGTGTATGCCTTCACATCCATTTCCTTTTGCCTTAAAAATTGTAGCTTCTTAAACATCTGAATTTCATAATCCTTAGGCAAGAATTTACCTTTGATCCTTGCTACCATCTTATCCCATGAAGTGATCTTTGACTTTCCTTGCTTTCTCCTCTCGGATTGTACATAATCCCACCATACCAAAGCATGACCCCCTAACTTGGTCTTTGCAATCTTTACCTTCTGATCCTCAGCAACATCTTCACATTCAAAGTGATTATCTAATGCAACAATCCAATCCAGTACCTCTTCTTCATTCAAACTTCTTGTGTACCTAGGAACATCAATCTTTACCTTAGGCTTGTCACTCTACACTGCCTTTAATAGTTTTGTAAACCTCTGATCTTCAGCATTCAAATTTTCATCTACTTCTTCAAATTCTTCAATATCATCTTCTTTCTCAGAATCATTGTCTTCTACTTCTCTCTTTTTGTTCATCTCCAAGCTGCAAGCCTTGCTTGAAGTGCTTCAGCAAGCTCCTTCATCTTTCTCATCTCTCTGGCATGTTTTTCCTTCATCTCCTGCAACTCCCTTGCAGTACCATTACCTTTAGGAGGCATTTTGTCAACCTCTCACTCCTCTACCTCTGTCTTCTTAGTGACAAAATCAACACACAAACAGCCCAGACCTTTTGCTGAGTTCTAATACCACTATGATGCAGAGCCACATATACTCTATGCCTGCATTACCCTAAAAGACCCTAACATACATTTCCCATTGTATGACATACATTCATTTGCTTAGGTTTCACTTTACTTGCCTATCGGCAAGACCTAACATCATCGACCAAACATCACAATTTTAACCTGACCACTTATCTCCCACTGATATACATAGCATCAACTCCTATCACCAAGACATGACCTATCGGCAACACATTATCACCTTCGCTCGACGGTCAAACTCTTCCCGATACACTTATCGGCTAACACTGTCATTGTGACAAATGACTATCGGTGGCCTCTCTAGATCTTACACCAAAACAGTTCTCACTTTGATGAAGCCCTTGACTTATTGACCATCGGCAACACATCCTCCCGTTGGCACCACCTTTGTTTCCTTTGCCGATCGCTATCCTCTTGCCGATGGAGAATCCCCTTCTCACCTATCGGCAGGACCTTCACCGTCGGCAAACACCTTAAATCTCTTACCAATATCCTTTGTCTCCCCAACACTACCAATGCCGGACTCCACCGCCGGCCAAACTTACAACTATCGGCCTAACTTTTTTTCGATTCTGCCGATATACCTCCTCACGTCGATGCTTTGTACATGCATTCCTTGACTTGTAATCACCGATCTTCATCACCTTCTCTGCCAATCAACCTTTGTATCATCTGAAATGCATCTCCACAACATACAAACTGCCAGTGACATACATATGATGGATACTCACAACTTGTATCTCTCATACAAATGTAGTATATTTACAGATTGTATGCAACATGCAAATATTGTATATACATCAAATGTATATCTAATGAAATCACGTAGATTTTCACTATTTCAACTCGCCAAACTCCAGCGATGGTCTGATCCACTTCCACGATGATTTCTCAAACCCCTTTCACCCCAAAATACCTAGCACATACCCACGCTAGGGTTCTTCAACACCTCTCAATTGTGATCATGCAAACATACATGCGAACAAATAGAAAATACAAATGAAACCCTAAACTATTGTACACCCCCATTCCACTGATTCAAAGAATCAATCGGTGGAGTGGATAAACAAATCCATACACCCACCCAAATAATGATCCGATTACATAGTGCGATCAAAATAGAGAAATGACACAAAACAGAATCTCTTTATTGCTTTCAAAAGATGCGATTACAATACTCTATTTTTCTAACAACACAATTCAACTCATTGACTTCAGCTACCACACAACCTATATACCTTCATCCATCAAATCCCAGGGTATTTATCTAGTTACCACTGGTAGTACAAACTTTCTCCAAGTGGCTTGGAACCATAACCAACTAACAAACTATAACAACCTAACAAACTTGCACATTAACCTGGATACAAACTAAATATTGGTCCAAGCTGACCTTATTAGAATGCATTGGTCTTATAAGACCTTCTTGGAAACATCAACAAGACTTAAAACTAACTAACTGCCTCATGGAGGCCACTGTAAGGTAGGTGCTCGTGCACCATCTCCTACATCAGCTCTTGTTGGTAAGACACCTATGGAGGTGTGGTCTGGTAAGAAGCCTTCAGTTAAACATCTTTGTGTTTTTGGTTGTGAGGCATATACACATGTGCCTAGGGAGAAATGGTCTAAATTGGAGAATAAGGTTGTTAAGTGTATCTTCATTGGCTATGGTGTCAGTGTGAAATGATACAAGATTTGGGATCTTCTGGCTTAAAAAATGTTGTATAGCAGAAGTGTTAACTTCAGAGAGCTAATGCCTTCTTCTGTTGTTCTACAGCCAGAATAGACAGAAAAGAAAGAGTATGTGGTTCAGTTTCCTTCTACCCTTGAGAAGACTAAATAGACAGACCCTATGAGACCTGATGATGAGCAGAGCTCTAGTAGCTCTGAAAGCTTAGAAGAAGTAGAACCTTAACCTCAACCATTGAGGAGGTCTACATGAATGAGAAATTCACCTCATAGGTTTGGTTATTCATTACTTGATTTTAGTTGTACTTTTGCTTTACTTACTAACACTGATGAGCCTAGAATTGTGAAAGAGGCTATGGGCATGAAAGATATAGGTTCCTAGAAGGAGGCCATGGAAGATGAGATGGCTTCTTTGGAAAAGAATAAAACATGGGACTTGGTGTCTTTGCCTAATGGACGGAAACCCGTTGGATGCAAATGGGCGTTCAAGAAGAAATTCAGCACAGATGGTAGTGTTGAAAAGTACAAGGCTAGATTGGTTGTGAAGGGGTACTCACAAGTGGAGGGAATTGATTATAGTGAAATTTTCTCTCCTATTGCAAAGAAGAGATCTATTCGGTTCCTATTATCTCTTGTACTAGCATATGACTTAGAGGTGGAGCAGATGGATATGAAGACAACTTTCCTTCGTGGTGATTTGGAGGAAGAAATCTACATGTCACAACTAGAGCATTACATAGAAAAAAGGTAAAGAAAATTTGGTTTGCAAGTTGAAAAAGTCTTTGTATGGTTTGAAGTAGTCCCCTAGGATGTGGTACTTGAAGTTTGATGCCTTTGTGTTGTTGATTGGATATCTAAGATCAAAATCAAATCATTATGTGTATTACAAATTTGATAATGATCACATTTTCATTATTGCATTATATGTTGACAATATGTTGTTGATTGGGAATGGTAAGAATATGATTTATGATTTGAAGTCTCAGTTGTTAGCACAGTTTGAGATGAAAAATCTTGGGGCAGCTAGATACATTATGGGAATGGAAATCAGAAGAGACAGAGGAAATAGAAAACTTTGGTTAAGCCAGAGTAAGTATGTGAAGACCATGTTGGATAGGTTGAACATTGTAGATTGCAGACCATTGTGTGTTCCTATTTCATTGGGGACAAAGTTGTCTGTTAATGATTGTCCAAAATCTCCTAGTGAGGTGGAGAACATGAGCAAAGTACCTTATGCTAGTGCTATTGGCAGTTTGATGTATGCTATGGTCTGCACAAGACCAGACATTTCCCAAGCAGTGGGAGTCCTTAATTGATTTATGGCTAATCCTGGACAGGTACATTGGGATGCAGTTAAGCGAATGTTCAGATATTTGAGGGGTACTTCCGAGTATTCCATATGCTATCATGGTAATGTTACAGGACCTTCGCATTCAATTTGTGTTCATGGATTTGTGGATTTTGATTGGGCAGGTGACATTGGCAGTAGGAGATCCACCAGTGCCTATGTGTTCACTATGTTTGGTGGTGTAATTAGTTGGATGAGTAAGTGACAACTTGTGGTTGCTTTGTCCACAACAAAAGTTGAGTACATGATAGAAACTCATGCTTGCAAGGAAGTCATTTGGCTTAAGAGATTGTGTTTAGATATTGGTGTTGATGTAGGATAGATTACAATTTGTTGTGACATCCAGAGTACGATTTACCTTGCAAAGAATCCAACTTTCCATGCCAGAATAAAGCATATTGATGTATAGTTTCACTTTGTGTGAGACATGGTAGAGGATGGGAAGGTAAATTTGGAGAAGGTGGATACTTTGAAGAATGTTGCAGATGCAATGATGAAGCTAGTGGGCACAAAGAAGTTTAGATGGTGTTCAGAGTCTATGGGTCTCTCGGTCTATAGAAGTTAAATCCTGTTATCTCTATTGGCTCTTACAAGGTGTTCAACAAGTGGGAGAATGTTGGGAATTAAGGTGTCTCAACCTTGGTAAGTCCTTGTATTATTTCATTGTATTTATTTATTTATTGCCTATTGTATAATTAGGATGCAAAATCCTATGTTGTCATATTGTGGGAGTTGGTACAGTGATGTGTCATCCTACATGGTATATGACCACATGTAAATTTTTCCTCACATGAGGAGATAGGTGTCCCACTTAGTGGTCGGAATATTTTACCATGTGTCAGCATCTTGGAATGTGTGTAAGGGAATATTGACTGAAACGGTCATGACAGATTCCTATGACGAAGTTATGACATGTAAGAGTCAGAAATAGAAGATCTTATGACAGGGATGGACATGTGTTGAGAAGCATCTTTGAAAAAGACATCTTTGGGTGCCCCAAGGTGGACTATGACATGTTATAAGAGAATATGCTATTTATAGCATGTGTATGACAGATTCTCTTACAACTGTAAGTTATGACAACTATGATAGATTCTATGGCAGTGGTAAGAGTCGTAAGAGCATCTGTCATAGCCCATTTTGGAAATAGGTGACCTCTTTGGGATGGAGTGACTTGACAAGTGTCAGGAACATCCTATAGTGTTGGACAAGTGTCCATAGGCATGGGTTTTGGGCCATGAGGCCATGTTGGATGCCCATCTCAATGTAGAGCCATTTTTGCCTTGTGTTTTCTTTATAAACAGGTGCTTTGGAGAGGTGATGCATTATGTGATTGATAGGTACTATTATGCTACTAGATCATCTCTAGATACGAGTGTCGAAGACTCCTGCAAGAGCATTGGCTCTGTGACTGTATTGTAACCTTCATTGTTTACGGAATACATTTGATTTGTGTTTTGGAGTGTGGGGTTTTCAATGGATAAGGGTTTTCCCCACGTATATCTTGTGTCTCTCTTCTTCTGTCTTACATTCTTGTGTATGTGTTTGTTGTAATATCTCTATTAGTGGGTTAACATAATATGTAATTGTAAAGATAAAATTGAATTTACACTCTCCTCCCCTCATTAGATTAGTGTAGGAAGCGATTTCCGCACACATAGCTTCCTTTGAATGATTAGGGAGAAGAGTAAAGAGTGGATTCAACAAAGGTTTATGCTATCATAAATTGGCTTATACATAGGAATTGCATTGATACTAGGATTTTGTTATAGTAGTTGAACACATGAGGAATTTTGTTCCACCTATCTCTAACCTTGTTACATCCCTAAATATCATTACGACAAATGATGAGAGTATTCATTGGGGTAAGGAACAACATAGTTTACTTTATCTCTTTAAAATTTAAAACTAATCATGCACTAGTGTTTGTGCTTGCTAGTTTACATCAACCATTCAAGATTTAGATGAATGCAAATGAATATGCATTGGGGGAAATTTTGTTGCAAGGAAGGAATCCATTTTACTATCATTCATAGGTATTTATTTATGTAGTAAGAAGGTATCTTGAATATGATAAAGAAAGGTGTGCACTAGATCAAGCATTTAAGAAATGGAAGCATTATTGTTAAGAAAATAAACTAGTATAAAAAATGACCATAAACTTCTTCAATATTTGGAAGCAAAAAAAGCTATAGCAAACAAGACACTACAAGTGGACATGTTTTGTTTCAACAATTTCATTTGCAATCAAGTACAAGAAGAAAAGCAATTATGTAGTCGTAGATAAATTATCTAAGCTACCAATCAAAATTTAGCTTTCAACTTTGGCTATAGTTTCAAAACTCGAGCCTTAAAAAATGTAGATTTTGGGGAAACTATCTAGCAATTAAAGGCCAAGAACACAAACATTGAATAAAAAAATGAATGCTGCCTTAAGAATGGGCTATTATATAAGTTGTATAAACTATGTGTCAAAAGAACAAAGACTTCTATTAACGAAAGAAGCACATACTTCTAAGGTTTCAATTAATTTGGAGTTTCTAAGACCACGAATCACTTATAAAGATATATATATTAACCCAATACCCAACAAGAAGTAGCTAAATTCATTATAGGATGTAAATTATGTTGTACAAGTAAACTTAAGACTAGGAGAAAAGGATTATATATATTTATTCTTGTACCTACTAGCCTAAGGGAAAACATCTCTATCAATTTTGTGGGAGTTTTACCAATGTCTTGGCATGAGTATGATTATTTACGTTGTTGTCGATAGATTTGATAAAATTATGTTTTAATTTTATGTAAAAAGATAATACTAAGGCATGAAGCAATTGAATTATTGTTTTCTAATGTCAATAGTTCAATTTATGTTGCTTAAGTCCACTATTTAGATTTTTTGTGAGGTTTCAAACTATCTTAGTGGGTAGGATGGACACCAAACTCCAAAGAAGCACAACTTTTTATCCTCAAATTGATGAGGAAACAAAAGTTCTAAATAGGACTATGGTGCAACTAATGAGAGGTTTCAATAGTAGATTCCCAAAGATATAGATGAATCTTTGGAATATATCCAATTCTCATACAATATGACTATAAATATATCTACTAACAAGTTACTTGTTTGCAGTATATTTGGGTTATTTTCCTACTAACCCACTTGATATTGCAATGAAACAACAAACAGGGTAAGGACAAGATTCATAGGTGACGAGCAATAAAACTCATTGAGAGCATTAGGAAATCCATCTCAAAAGGAACAATTCAAGGACTATCAAGCCAAATACAAGGCTAGACACAATTAACATTGAAGAAAGCATACACTAGAAGTACCTGGGACAAGTTATTTTTGAGAAAAGACAGGCTTCAAGAGCAACCTAGCAATCTCAAATCCATAAGGTATGAGTCATTCACCTATTGGACATGTTGTCATTAATGTCAAGAAGGTAGTCATGATTGTTATCATTAATGAATAGATGAGAGTATAAGAAATGGTTGTCATTGATGTCAACATAGCAATATGATTGAATGCAAGACACAGATCTATTAACAAGGTGATTGATGATAAAAAATATGAGTTTCCCAGTATACATATCTATTGGAGAGAAAAGCAAAATAAGGGTTGTCTGTTATATATTTCCGCTGGAAAGATCATGAAATTGGAGGCCAATTTGTGTTTGTGTCATGCCCACATTTGCCATGTGGTTATGACGTGCTACACACATGTCATGTCCACATTTATCATATGGTAATGACATGTGTAAGCAAGGAAAAAGCTAACTAACCTACAAAAAACAAACTTTAGCTAACCCTAGCTCCCAATGCAGTGCATTCTAACCTAGAAAATGAATCAAACAAAACAAAAACAAACTAAGAATCTAAGCTAGTAATGACTTCTCTCCATTGTCCTCCTCAGCCTTGCATTTTTGTTCTCAGATTTGTAGGTTGCACAATCTAGAGAAGCTCATATGTGTGGGCAACAAGATATTGGAGATAGTATATGAGATGCATAGCTAATAAATGTCCTCTAAGAGGTTAAAATGGAGCCAAATGAGGTGTTTTATAGAGGAGTTGATTTTGAATGGAGGGCTAGGATTGAGGGTTGAAAATGGAGGGCTGTGATTGATTAGGGTTCCTCTACACTAGAGGACAAAATATAATTTAAAATTAGAAGAAATGGCTGAGGTGGGATGGGATTTAAATTAAATAAATTTTCCCAATTTATTTAATTTATGTGGAAAGGATGCATATGAAAGGGGATAATTAGGTGATGGGATTTGATTTATTTACTTGAATAAATCAAATGAAGGGAACTTTAGGGAAATGAATGATTAGATAATTAATTAAAATCAATTATTTAATCATGGAGGAAAATTAGGGAAAATTAGGAGAATGTAGGAGAAATTAGGGTTTTTGCGAGGGATGGACACTTTTAGGTGTGTACATTTTGCCACTCTTAGAGATGATGTTGTGACCAAGTAACATCATTTCAAAGAAGTCAAGGAAATGGATGGAGGAAAAGGATGATGATAGAAAGATAGGGCGATGATGCCCCCTCGAGAGGATAGGTGGGTTGGACAAACACAGGTAGGCTCTAGAAATGAAAGGGATTGGTTGGGGAATGGATAGAGGAAATGAATAGTATGAGAGAGAAATGGTGGATGAATGAAAGATTGGCCAGAAGAATGGGAATGATATCTTGCTTTGATTGATTTTGAGCTTCTCATTTGTAATTTTTCTACTTATCATCATAGAACTTATTATGTCAAAGGATGACAATCACTGTGCCAAGTCAAAGGCCAAAGTGGAAAGTGTAGTCCCATGTGAAACAGACACATGATAGATAAGGAATGCCCTGACTCAGACTAGTAACTATGATACCTTGTCGGAACATACGATGAGATAACTGTGAGGTGTGCAAGTCCTTATGCAAGGAAGCAATTATTCTTTCTAATGCATAGGATGTCTTTGATCCACAACCAAGGGAATCCTGATCACACACAAGGCACCAAGTTGCCCCAGTCATTTTGCCAAGACAAACTGCAAGTAGTAATCAAATAAAAAGGTCTCGCTCTATCCTCGCTTCTCTTCATCACTGAGGGACTGCCTTGAGGAGCATAAGAATGAGACTGCAATACACTCAAGTAAAAGATAAGACAAAGTAGACCAACAACCCTTTAGAACTTTTGCCAAGTGATATGTGTTTGATTGATTGATTATGATTGGATGAAGAAGTCCTAGTTTCAGGATAGAAGCATGCCATATAAGACACCTGGTCTGGTTTTGACAATACCCCTACCTGTCTAAGGCAAGTGATTAATTGATCGACACTAGTGTTGTTGGTCATATGAGAAACACCAGGGTTTGATTGATGATGTTTTGATAAATGACACATGTTGTATAAGGAACATAATCCTGGTTTCGATAATGCCCCATTCCGTGCAAGGTTTGTGATGGTTGATAAGGATAGTGACATATGATTATCACAAGGCATTTGATTGATTTGATTGATTGGATAGCTTATCTTGTTTGATGTTGGGATTATTTTTGAAGTGCATATTGTTGTGAAAGATTTGACTATCTGATCAAAGTGTCCATCTCGTTAAGGGATGACTTATTATGATGGTTGACTTGACGGATCCTACGAGACTGACCTAATGCCTCAGGGGTGCATCAAAGATGGCCTTGCCTATGTGAAAGCTCAAAGGCAACATAGTTCGACCATGTGGACTGTGGATGAGTGGAAGAACTGATTTGAAGAATTGATTTGGTTGGAATGATGTGATGAATGATTGATTAGGATGTTTGAATGGATTGATTGAGAAATTTGATTGAGTGACTTAGTTGAGGAATTGAATGATTGGAAGAATTGATTTGGTTGGAATGGTGCGATGGATTGAAGTGGTGATGAGTTGATCGAGTGATTTTATTGCTTGGATTTTTTGTAGGATATTTGATTTTTTTGTGGTTTTTGACGATATTTGATGTTTTTGAGATTTTGAAGATATTTGATTTTTTTGTATTTTTGGAATGTTACGATTTTTTTGGATTTTGACATATTTTGGTTTTTTTTGGATTTTGAAAATATTTGGATTTTGGAAATATTTGATTTTTTTGGTGTTTTGAAAATATTTGATTTTTTTTGTGATTTTGGAATGTTTTTTTTTTTTGGATTTTGAGGATATTTTGATTTTTTTGTGTTTTTGAAATGTTTGGGAAATGGCATTGGATGACAATTTCAATAGCCCTTGTGCTAAATACCAATGACAAGGGGGAAACCAAGTCTAAGTGTAGGGATGAAGGATGTGATTGGATGAATGGATGGAAGGCTTGGGTGATAGGAGATGGAAGGAACATACACATAAGAGGACAAGGATGTGATCACGAAAGGACTATGTCGCATAGGAATAATCATGCCCCATTTGAGGTGGAATACTTAGGATTTGACATGACAAAGCTTAGGATGATGGGATGATAATAGGATTGTGAAGGGTTTGCGTGGTTTGGAGGAATAAGGTATGTCAAGAGATACCCAAGACATTTGTCAACATTGTGCCCCCAATCTTTATCAAGATCAAAAGAGGAAGGGGGGATGAATTTATGCAATATGATAGGCATGCGGGTGTATGAATAAGGATGTTAAGGTGGAAAATGATAGGAGGATGAGACAATGTGCCCTCAAGTGTAAGTGGCATAGAAGATCAACTGTTTTGATTTTTTTAATTAGATAGGGGGATATGGACGAGAAGGACTCACGTGTCTAGTGCCTTGAAGGTGATAGTCCCAAAGGTATGTCGCATTGACCATGTCAAATGTTGTTATGATCATTGATGTTGGAAAGGTGATGACATGAAAGTGAGATGAATTAGGTAGATAGTGAATTATGGAGGGAACAATAGTGGATTATGATGTGGATTATGTAGGAAACAAAAGTGGATTATGTACGGAATGAAAATGGATTATGATGTGGATTATGTAGGGAATGAAAGTGGATTATGTGGGATTTATGTAAGGATGGATGAATGACTTATGCCAAAGCTTGGACCATAGGGAGGTGATAAGGCAGATATGCAAGGTAATGGTTGAATGATGGGGTGATGGATGTGTGAAAAGGAATCATGACCAATGGTTACACACACCATGATAAACATGGAAGCTTTTGAGTGGATGGCAGTGTACGAAGCAATGGTGATGTTTACTTAGAGGGATAAATGATTGAGTGACTCAGGGACCCACATAGACTTAGTATTTTTGTGATTTTTGTTTTTCATGTGGGATAGAGGAATTTGATATTTTTGGATGGAACGGATGGAAGAGGGTTGGGATTTTTTTGATGCGGATGCCTTATTTGATTTGTTTGATTTTTGGTTAGGGACCCATTCCATTTTAGTTTTTGAACTTTGCTTGTGGAAGTATGGGTTTGGATGGATTTTTGAATGTACCTTTCTTTGAATTTTTGGATTAATTTCCTAAGGCATTAGGACCCTTAAGGATTTTATCTTTTTGGCACGAGGCATCCAAATGTTTATTTTTGAGTCCCATGTGGCGGGTGGAATGAGTGGAAGCTTTATGTTTACATGATGTGTGCATTTGTTGGTCATGATTAGGATATTGAGGTGATTTATGAATGATTAGCAAATTAGGAGTTGAAAGCAATAGAAGTAAAGTGGATGGAGCAATATATGTATGGTCACATGCTTTTGACACTTGTAAGATGATGGGGGTGGAATATAAACGTATGTTGTGGGAGTATGATGGAGTTGGTGATGGAAAGTGGGCTTAGGAGAGGTGGAGGAATTACCAACATCTTTTGATTGTTGACCTTGGGGTGTGTATTGAAGGCCATATGAGAGTGGGGTGACTTTGACATGTATTAGCTCCATAATACCTTGTTTTGGAGCATGGGATTGACAATGGGACTATGTGTGGTATGGACACTAGACACGAGTTTATTATTTGATGGAGAAGGTGAAATGGACAAAGGTTGTTGTGTTCCTAAGGAAGAACACTCATGAATGAAGGTGGATAGGCTAAGTGGATATGATGGAGGACATGACATGGGATCGATGGTGGATGTGGAAAGATCATGATGATCTTTATTATGTTCATGTAGATCCAAGTTATTTGTTTGATCTTCTATGTTTATGTGTTCTTGGGAGACACAAGTCTCATCATGGGAAGTGGAAGTGGTTGGACCATGAATGGTGAGGTAGCAAGGTCTTGACCATGGAATGCATAAAATTGGCTAAGTGGATCATCGTGGCCTTTTTGATCATGGAGGAGATCATGAGAATGGGATTAAGTGTGTTATGGATGGGATCAATGGAAGGGGTTTGATCTTGATTTGTATGAGGGGGTGACGTTTCCACATGCTTAGGATTATGCTCTTGACATAGCTCTTGACTTTGAGTGGAAGTGGATGACTGTTGGATAGGTTTGACATGTTGTGGACCACATGACAGGGTTGAATGTTTGGACGTGGTATTTAAAGACTCTATGATAGGATTATGAATGGGTGTTAGACATGGGGATGATCTATCCCTTTCTAGTAGCCAATGGATCACATCCTTTGCAAGTGTATGTGCGGAAGGACAATATAGTGGATGGATAGTGATGGTAGATGATGTAGACTTGTGATTAGGAGTGTGGTGGTAGCATGTACTTATATGGTGGATGAGGTAGACTTGTGTTCCCCTTGTCAAAGGTGGAATTGGAATTTCAAGGCACTTTATCTTGCTGCCAAGGTGGACTTGGATAGACTTGTGAATAGGCTTTGGGTGCTAGAACCTTGTTTTCTAGAATTGTCATGGAATGATGCATGTCTTCATATCATTTTATGTCATCGTGTGGGATTTAGGTCATGTTGTGCTTGATTAGGATGAATAATGAGATGGAATGATTAGGAATGTGATAGAGTGTGGGATTGATTGGGTGATTAGATGGGTGATTAAGGATGATTAGGTTATGGTTAGGGTTGTGATTAAGATGACTTGGAAATGGTTATTATATGATTAGATTAGGGGTGAGGTGATTAGGATAAATTTGATTGAATGATGTGATTAGAAAGGGTGATTAGGATGTGAAGGTTGAATGGTGGGGATATGATAAGAGTGTGGTGATGGTGATGTCGAATGATATGAATGATGATTAAGATGAAAATTGATTGGGATATAATTAGAATGATGTTGATTGAATGACAAGGATGATGTGGAATGACAAGGATGAATCTGTTGGTCAGAATGTTGTGTTGATGTGTTCGTTATAGGGATGACCAGAAGGCTCTACTCCCTTTCTCTTTTTTTTTCTACACGGAGGATCTACTCCCTTTCTCTCTCTCTTTTTTTTTTTGCAACCGTGTCTTTATCAAACAAGACTTGTGAATTTCAGGATGGTATGGGGATGTCAATGCAAGGTGATGAGGCCCAAGCTATGATAGAGGCTAATTGTATTAGTCTTCAAAAAGTCTAGCTCCAAGAGGGTACTCCGTCTACTAATGACCTTTCAAAGCACAAATTGGTTTTATTGAAACCTTGAGGTATGGAAGAGGTGATTGATTAGAGTGAACCCATGAGTTTCAAAATTCACTTGTAAGGATGGACTTAAACTAGCCGTTGAGTATTAAACCCAAGTTGTAATGATGTGAGAAATGATGTCAAGGTCTCTTGGTCCAAATTTGTACTTGTGATACAGTCAAGCTTCACAATTTCTCCCTATGTTTCAACCTTAGGAAGACTAATGTTTAGGGTCCTCTATAGATGTCAAGGGCTGAATTCTAATGAAATGTTGTGATGAAATTTAATCGTGAAAGAATGAAATTGGATATGTAGTGAAATAAAATTGAATGGGGGAAGGAATAGAACCGATAAGTCTATAATGTTTTGACACGATTGTGATCGGATTTGATAAGGGGGGAGATACTCAAAGTTTTCCCTATGGTTATGGTGTATCATGATTGGGAATGATGAAAGGTGAAATGGATTGGATTGGAATGATGGCTTGGATATGATTGAGATGTGATCGATGGGATTAGAATGAAGGTGATGATGTGTGATGATAAGATGTCGATGACTAGGAAATGATTAGAGTGAAGATGATGTTGTGTAGTGATAAGGAGTAGATGACTTGGATGATTAAGATGAAGATGATTGGATTATGATGAATGGCTAGGATATGATTTGGATAGATAGAACATGATTAGGGATGATAGGATTGGATGAGTTGGATATGAATGGGGAATGATGATGATGACTTAGATATGTTTAAGAGATGTGATAGTGATATGATGAATAGAATGGATTAGGGTTATGTGAAAGGATTAGGAATGATGACTTGGATGGATTGGGATGAAGTGATTAGATGAAAGAGCTGATTAGGGTTTGATAAGGATGATTAGGGAGAAATGGATTGGATTAGGATGACGATGTGTAATGGTTATGCATGATGAATTGGATATGATTATGATGATTAGGCTATAATTGGGATGAGATGGAATGATGAAGGTATGATGAATATGATGAATAGGATGAATAAGATAGGATCAAGATGTGGTTGAATGATGAGAAATGAGATGATTAGGATGTTGAGGAAGGACAAGGATGATGATTAGGATGAATTAGGGTGAAATAGAAGTGACTATTGGGATAAGTTGCCATTAACTTGCAATCCTAACCAATTCATGTGTTTCCAAAGTTCTTGGAATGTGTTCCCCAACACATTAGGACTTTGAGAGATTAATTATTTATTAATTACATCATTTTGACTTTTGTAATTAAGTTTTAAATGGATAATGTCAAACTTGGGCATCCATTTTTAGAGTGGGGGCCATGAAGACTTTGTTGACTTCTCCTAAGTCTTAAAATAGAGTTTGATAACTCCTAGTGAGTGGGAGTTAGACTTGGGTCTTATTTTTAGACTTGGAGTTATGATTTTTTGTGTACATGAGTGGATAATGTTGAGACACCTTGCATGGATATAATGTTGGAGTTAACTACAGTGTTTGACATGCATGATTTGGATATTGCTTGCATGTGGTTAGAATAGCTTGCATGGACTTGCATGTTTTTGCATGTAGCTTGCATGTAGCTTGCATGTTGTTGCATGTTGCTTGCATGTTGTTGCATGTTGTTGCATGTTGTTGCATGTGCTTGCATGTTGTTGCATGTCACTTGCATGTTGTTGCGTGTCACTCTTATGGACTTGTATGACCTTGCATGTTGTTGCATGTCACTTACATGTGCTTCCATGTTCTTGCATGTCCTTGCATGTTGTTGCATGTTGAAGCATGTTGTTGCATTTTGCTCATATGGACTTGCATGTTGTTGCATGTTCTTGCATGTTGTTGTATGTCACTTGCATGTGCTTGCATGTTGTTGCATGTCACTCCTATGGACTTGTATGACCTTGCATGTTGTTGCATGTCACTTGCATGTTGTTGCATGTCACTTGCATGTCCTTGCATGTTGTTACATATCATTCATATGGATTTTTATGACCTTGCATGTTCTTGCATGTCAGTTATATGACCTTGCATGTAGTTGCATGTCAGTTTTGTGAGATTACTTGCAGAACACTCCAACTCCAGAAACTTGCAGGATGGTACATTTTAGTGATTCAGGAAATGGGTATCAGTTGCATGTTGTTGAAAATATTTGCATGTTAGTTTTAAGATATTACTTGTAGGACACTCCAACTCCCAAAAGTTGCAGGATGGTACATCTTAGTATTTTACGTAATGGGTATCAATTGCATGTTGGATTCGATGTTTGCATGTCACTTGCATGTATAGAACAAGGTAATTCAGAATAACATTGGGGACATTGATTGTGCAAGTTGTTGCATGAGAATTAGTGTGTGTTGATCACTTCAGTTGACTGAAATAGATTGGGCTAACTTGAGCAACCAATCTTGGGACTTTCAGTTGTTGCTTTTATTTGGAAATATGTTTGATGTTGGCAAAGCTAATTTTGGCATACTTGTGTGCACACATCAGGAAGGGGCAGTTAACTCAAAGTTTGGACTTTGTTTGAGTTCAGTCTTCTTAATTTAAGTGAGCTTGTTTTTTGCATGAGCTTTGGAAGCTATGTTATCAATTGTAATTTATAATTGATTTTTGCATGAGCTTTGGAAGCTATGTTATCAATTGTAATTTATTATAATTTGAGTTTCAAGCTTTTGAATTAAAAGAAGCTTTTTGATTTAATTGAAAACCCCATACATTTTCCAGAGAGTTGATTTTGAGGAAAAAAGACTTAGAAGAAAAAAGAAAAAGTTTTTGTAAAAGACTTAGAGAAAAAAACAAGAAGCTTTTTTTTGTGAAGTGCATCAAGGACTTAGAGGAATCTCAGTATTGAATGTAATCTTTTCCAAAGAGATTTATTACAAGCAGGAAACATTTTTGGGTGTGGATTTTTTCCCAAAGGGTTTCTCCATGTAAATATTGTGCAAGCTTTTTCTCTTCTCTTCTCTTCTCTTCTACATTGGATTGAATGTACAAATTAATTGTTCATTAATTGTTACAGATTAATATTTATTTCATCTTTGCATACACAAAATTTTAAAGTTTATAGCAACAGTTCTACCTTCATTTTCAACAGTGACTTGGAATGAGGATGATAAAGTGCAATGATGATGTTAGATGACTTGGTTGGATTATGATGATGATAGAGATAGTGATAAGGATAAAGTAGGATGACAAGATTGGATGACTTCGATGAATCAAGTTAAAATTGATATGACTTGGAATGAAGATGATGATGTGTGATGATGAGGTTGGGTAACTTGGATGCATTATGAAAACAATTGGGATGAGGATAAAGATGATGTGGAACAAGGAGATTTGAATGACTTAGGTTGGTTAGGATGAATGATTAGGATATGATGAGAGTATGGTAGGATGTGATTAGGATATGATGTGAAAATGATAAATAGGATAATTAAGATGGGGTGGAATGATTAGAAAGTGATACAAATGTGATTAGGGTATGATTAGGTATTTCTTGGATATAAAGTGGCAATGATAAATAGGATAATTAAGATGAGGTGGAATGATGAATATGATATGATGCGAAATGGATGTGATGATTATGAATGATTAGGGTATAATTATGATGAGGTGGCATGATTTGGGACAATGAATAGAATATGATTAGGATATGGTGTAATGATTAGGGATGATTAGGATGATGTGAATTGGATGAAAGAGGTGATTAGGATGAGCTGGAAATGGTTACAGTATGATTAGGAGAATGACGAGGATGAGGTTGATTGGATAAGGATGACAATGTGTAGTGATTAGGAATGATGACTAAGATGGATTAGGATTATGTGTGATGATTAGGAATTTATGATATGATAAGGATGCGATTAGGATGTGGTTGAATGATTAGGAATGGTGAAGAGGATATGATTATGACGAGGTGTAATGAAGATTAGGAAATATGACAAGGATAGGTGATTAGGATAATGTGATTAGAATAGGACGAGTGGGATGATTAAGATGGGGATGGTTGGATAGTGTGACTAGGGGATGATGACTAGGATGATTAGGATATGATGTGGGATGAGATTGATTGGCATTAGGTGGGTGATGATTATGATGTTGGAGAAGGACAAGTTTGGATGATTTGGATTGACAATGACGTGGAATGAGTGTGTGGTCAAGAATGTCAAGGGTGATGATTAAGTAAGCACACACATCAATCGTAGAAGACACTTGGCAATCAATTGGCTATTTTTGATGACTCGTGATGTTTTGCAAACACTTGTAGACATTCACAATCCTAGACTAGGCAAGGACTATATTTGTTGAATCCCCTAGCTGCGCCTATTCAAAGCGGGTAGCTCCAGGATCTTGGTAGCATCAGCTCACCCTTACAGTGCACTCACTTCTCACACATACCAAGATCTAGGTTTTCAAAGGCTTGTCCCCCCACCAAACCTTAGGATTGTCCCTGCTACCTCGGCTAAGAACCACATGAATCGGGGTGGCTTCAAAGGTTACCCTTCTGCGTCAACAATTACAGGGTTTTTAGCCACTATACAAAAGGGTTCTAGTGAATATCAAGGGGATGGACACCACACAAACATTCAACAAGCCACTTAAGGCTCTAACTAACCATACTAGATGTTTAATATACACAAAGGTATGCCTCCTTTCAAGCTAGCACTGTATGGTGAGCGCTCATACGGGTTAGACTTGGCTTTTGCCTTATCCTCAATTTATATAGCGGGCCAGATGAAAGTCTCGCTTGGGGTCGCAAGCAAGTTCTCCTTTCGGATGTGTCTCACAAGCAGGCCCACTCTAAGGCTCAAACAAAAGCAAGACAAGTTAACATGTTCTTTATCCCTAGGCTCGCACTAAGTCGCAAGGGGAGGGCATACACGTGAACTTGCTCACACTCGCATGGGGGTTCATTGACCTTAGAAAATAGATGTGTGGTCCGATTTATGCAAACATTGTGAAGTGTTTTTTATTCCCAAGATCGCATAAAGCGCAAGGGAAGAGCATACACACTTCACAACATAAACACAATCACCAAACATAGTAGATAATGGTTCATTTTAAGTCCCCAAAAGATGTGTGAAAACAACAATATGTTCATTTTAGTTCACCAAAACCAAATGTGCCTATGATAACCAACACACATGCATATGAATGAAATTGAATCCCTGCATCAAATGTATTAGTAGTTTCAGTTTATAGTCTTCATCCCGTGAATGTCACATACTGCAAATCAGATGTTAGTACTAGCAAATCACCATGATAATGCAAAAAAAAATGACAAATTGAGTGGATGCATCATTTTGCAAGCCACAAGTCAAGAGGTCAAAAAATGGGAATTTGGAAACAAATGATTAGTGACAAAAAAATAAATTGCAGAATTAGATTGTCATGAAATTCCATGCAGTTTGAAAAAAAATTTCGTCAAAAATGGAGCAAATTTGGACAAGTTATGCTCAGTCAAAGTTTGAAACTAAGTTTGACTTTGACCAAAAAATGACTGATAAAACGATGTCATTACCTACAATTGACCTTACCACTACAAAACTAGCTAAGCCTTCTCTGCAACACAACTCATTTCGCAAAAATCTGACCTATTTTGCAAAAGTTATGAGAATTTGAAAAAAAACAACCTATTTAGGCATGTGGGGGGCAAAAAAGGTCCTGGCTGCTTGACTAAACTACTAACTGTTTGATAGGTTCTTGGTCACATGCAACCATTAGCCTTTGGTGGTTAAGGATGGTGGTCGGGAGTTAAAATGGCCCCAAGTCACCCATGTGACCAGGGGCTACACAAAATGAAAAAAGAGAATATAAAAAGGGGATGGTTGGCCACCTTACCTCATGTTGGTGGTCATCGATATGATCATCCCATATGTTTTAAAACAAAGAAAAGCCAAAACCATGAAAATGATTTGAATTCGGTCAAGGATTTTTTTTCTTTTTTTGTTGTGGCTATCGAATGTTTAAGGAAAAATACATTTTCAAAATGTAAACCGATGCATAAAAACATCATAGGTTGTTATGGACTTTGTAATAGTGACTAGGCCATTAGCATGCCATTAGAGGTTTACCCAGAGGCTGTAAATATTTAAGAGCAGGGGCTTATACCCACCTCGTGCTCATTAAAGTGACCAATACCCACTGTTTGAAACTTTGAAACTTGTGGGCGTGAATGGTAGGTTGTTGATGGTTAAAACAAATCCTCTCCCGAACTTCCAATGAGAAAGCATTTGGCACAACAAATTGAATCAATAGAAAAAGATTTTGTGCGATGTACCCAAGGTTATGGAATTTTAGAACTTGAAAAGACTTTACACTCAAATTTGTCAAGGGGCGATTTCATTGAAAGATTGCAGAGGAGTGGCGACGAGAGGCATAAGGTTGGTGGCAACAGGGTGTTTGGAGGGTAGAGCGTACACAGTGGTGACCTGTGGTAGAAGTGGTGACAGAGGGATTTCAAGAGGGTGCTCAATGAATGAAGAATGAAGCAGGAGGAATATTTGGTAGTTGAATGGTGTATAGAAAGCAACCACGAGGGTTGGAATGGTTTATACAATGGAAACGGGCAAAGGTTCAAACGGAATAGCTGTGCATTGGAGTCGACTGAGCAGAGGAAGGTGGTTGGAGGTGAGGTAGTTGAAGGGTATTTGAATGAGCGGTGGTGACTGCGGTGGAAAAGGTAGTGGGGAATGACCAACAAAGGCTAGGCTTTACAAGCAGGGGTTGAAGTTTCCAATGGTGACGACCTGTATGGACTGGGCAGAGACCAAGCGATCCTAGCGAATGGAGGATAGGATAAGTGGTGGTGAAGAGACCACAGGTATTAGGTGTCGACCAGTGAGTCAAGGGAGTCAAGCTTAGTAGTGGAAGGTGGTTTAACTCTACAAAACAACCAAAGTCTCTAAGAGATGTTGACGACACAGGGATGCTTGTAAGGTTTTGATGGGGAGGCTTCAGTAGATGTCGACAGGAATATGGTGGCAGGCCATCAAAGTTGACGGTCGAAACTTGAAGAATGGTGGAGGCGGCGGATGGGGTTTGGTCGATAATGATATGATAGTTAGGTTTCAATGGTTGACAGAGAGGAGATTTGGAAGCGGTGGTTTGGGAGGCTGTGACCATAGGCGGTGGTTAAAAAACAAGCGGGTTAGGGTTTTAGTCAATGGTGAGTGTAGAATGTGTAGGGATAGATTTAGAGTTAGCGGCCGAAGATTTTAGGCGGTGGATAAAAGAAAACCAGGTGGCGGTGTTGTGACAGGGGCATGGGAGGAGCTACAATGGTGGAGAAAATGGAGGAGGGAGACTTTTGTGCAGAGGTTGAAGATAAAACCCTACAATTTCAGCCCTAGTTAGAACAATGGGTTGCTGTTGAAAATGAAAAGAATCCCTCTACAACTATGAAAGATGAAGATTGGTTGAAACTTGATAAAAAAGCACGAGGAACCATAAGGTTGTGCCTTACAGATGTTCTCCTCTTGAATGTTTCTATTGAAGCTACTACATACAAGCTATGGAAGAGGATAGGTGATATTTATCAAACCAAAAGTTTTAACTAACAAGTTATATCTCAAAGAATAGTTGTATTCAATGAAAATGAAGAATGGAGATTATATTGTAAACCATTTGAATGCATTTATTTTGATCATAAGTCAACTTGTATCTATAGATGTTAAGCTAGAAGAAGAGAATAAATGTATCTTGTTATTATGTTCTTTACCAGAATCTTGGGAAAATCTAATTGTTGCTATCAGTGGTAGTGGTATAGATCCAAAGATGGACAATCTCATTGCTACACTTCTTTCAGAAGAAATGAGAAGAAAATCCAAAAATGGTGGATCCCAAGATGCTTTACATGTAAGGGGTAGAACTAAGGAAAAGACACCCAAAGGAGATAAGAAGAAGGGTAAGTCTAAAGGTCATTCTAAAACCCCATCTGGTAAGAGCAAGGTAAAATGTTGGAACTGTGGCAAATGAGGACATGTGAAGAAAGACTGTGAGAACAAGAAAAAGAGCTTAGATTCTTACACTAAAAAATCCTTAGAGGATGGTGAATATGATGTATTAATTCTTTTAGCTAACACAATAAGTAATGATGCTTGGCTTATTGATTCAGGTTGCTCGTACCATATGACTCCCAACAAGGAGTGTTTCTCAAAATATTCAGCATATGATGGAGGTGAAGTTTTCCTTGGTGACAATATTACAAAACAGATAATTGGCAAAGGAAAGGTAAAGTTGTATTTTAGTAATGGAAGGGTTAAAACCCTTCATGATGTTTTGCATATTCCAAGGACTAGCAAGAAACTTACTTTATGTATCAAAGTCAAATGATTCCAGAATGAATGTGACATTTGATAAGTTTGGTTGCAGGTTGGTGAGAGGGAATTGGGTGGTTGCTAAAGGATCTCGAATGGGAAACTTTTTTAGATTAAATGCATCTACTTTGAATAATTTAGCCAATGTAACAGACATTAAAAATACATGTATGTTGTGGCACCATAGATTGGGCCACATCAGTGAAAAAGGTCTTGGGACCATTATTAATAAAAAATTGGTTGACGGTATTTCAGATTATTGTGTTGGCAAAAATGATTTCTGTGAGCATTGTGTGTTTGGTAAACAAAGTAGATCTTCATTTCCTAGTGGAACAAATAATGCAGAGTTTATTAGAAATTATACATTCAGATGTTTTTGGACTAGTGGATGTTGAATCTTTTGCAAAATCTTGATATTAGGTCACATTCATTGATGATGTATCAAGATACACTCTGATTTATTTTATGAATACAAAATCTGAAGTTTTCACTAAGTTTAAAGAATTTAAGGCCTTAGTTGAGAAGCAAACAGATTGTAAAATAAAGGTGTTGAGATCAAATAATGGTGGTGAATATTGTTCAAAGGATTTTGATGAATTTTGTAAGCATGCAGGTATTGTGAGATAGAAAACAACACCTTATACACCCCAACAAAATGGGGTAGCAAAAAGAATGAACCAAACCTTAATGGAAAGAGCTAGGAGCATGTTAAGCAGTGCTAAGCTAGATCAGTGTTTTTGGCCTGAGGCTGTAAGTACTTCTTGTTATTTAATTAATAGATCTGCTCTATTCTTGAAGATAAGACTCCTTATGAAATGTGGTTAAAAATAAAACCTTTTGTTTCACATTTAAGGATATTTGGTTGTGATGCTTTTGTTCATGTGCCTAAAGAGAAAAGAACTAAACTAGATCCACAATCTCAAAAATGCATCTTTGTAGGTTATGGTGAGAATGTAAAAGGTTACAAACTCTGGAACCCTCTAACCAAGAAAATGATTTTATCAAGAGATGTTATTTTTAGAGAGTTTAGAGCTTATGAAGGTGAGGAACAACCAAAGGAACAAGAAAAAGGAAAAATAATGCATTTTTGAAACAATTACAAATAAGCAAGAAGATGTACATGTTGAAGAATTAGATGGGTTTGGGAATGGAGAAGAAGAAGAGAGTTCAAGAAGTTTAGATAATGATGTTTAGGATGAGCATACAGAAGAACATACAGAGCCTCTTACTCCTATTGTAAGAAAATCCACAAGGCAACATAATCCAATTGACAAGTATAACCCTCTTGATTTTCATTGTCTATTTGCTTTATTGAGTACTAACGATGAACCTAGATCTTTCAGGGAGGCTCTTTCTTTAGAAGAAAGTGAGTCTTGGTTGCAAGCTATGCATGAGGAAATGAATTCCTTGGACACTTGTGACACTTGGGATCTTGTGCATTTGCCCAAAGGAAGAAAGCCCACTGTTTGTAAGTAGGTTTATAAAAATAAAATTGGTGCAAATGGTAATCTGGAAAGGTACAAGGCTAGATTGGTAGCCACGGGCTACTCCCAGAGAGAGGGTGTTGATTTTAATGAAATTTTCTCTCCAATTGCTAAATTAACTTCTATTAGATTCATTTTGTCTATTGCTGCAAATTTTGATTTTGAGATAGAGAAAATAGATGTTAAAACTACTTTCTTGCATGGGGATCTTGAAAAGGAGATTTATATGAGGCAACCTGATGGTTTTGTTATTAAAGGGAAGGAAGAATTGGTTTGCAAATTGAAAAGATCTTTGTATGGTTTGAAACAGTCAACTAGAATGTGGTATCAGAAGTTTGATGCTTTTGCATTGAAAGTTGGTTTTGTTAGAAGTGAAGAAGATCATTGTGTTTATCTTAAGATTATTGATGATCAAGTTCTAATCATTGTCTTGTATGTTGATGACATGTTGTTTATTGGGAACAGTAAGAAAATGATTGGAGAGCTTAAAACTCAGCTTTGTAAATCTTTTGATATGAAGGATTTAGGGGCTGCAAAATACATTCTTGGAATGGAGATCAATAGGGATTGTGTTCACAAAAAACTATGGTTAAGTTAGAGTAAGTATGTTGATACAATTTTGCAAAGATTTAATATGCATGATTGCAAACCAGTTAGCATTTCTTTTCCTGTTGGTACTAATTTGAAATTAGACATGTGTCCTACCATTGATGATGCTTTTGAAGAGATGTCTAATGTTCCTTATGCTAGTGCTATTGGTAGTTTAATGTATGCAATGGTTTGCACTAGACCAGATATTGCACAAGCAGTGGGAGTTTTAAGAAACTTTATGTCTAACCCTGGTAAAGAACATTGGACTTATGTTAAGAAGGTGTTTAGATATTTGCAAGGAACTTTTGATTATTGTTTGGTTTATCATGGTATTGATAGTGTTGACAGATCATTAGACATACAGGGTTTTGTTGATTTTGATTGGGCAGGTGACTTGGATAGTCGAAGGTCCACAAGTGGCTATGTGTTTACTTTGTTTGGAGCTGCGGTAAGTTGGATGAGTAAGAGGTAACCCACGGTTTCTTTATCTACTACAGAAGTAGAGTATATGGCTGCTACACATGCCTCCAAAGAGGCAGTTTGGTTACAAAGACTTGGGAAAGGTATTGGTTTTGATTGCAGGATAGTAAGACCTAATTGTGACAATCAGAGTGTCATTTGTTTAGCCAAAAATTCTATGTATCATGATCATACTAAGCATGTTGATGTTTAGTATCACTTTGTGCAAGAAATGGTTGAGAATGGTAAGGTTTTGATTGAAAAGGTTGACACTTTGGTTAATGTTACAGATTATCTTACGAAGCCAGTTACTACAGATAAGTTCTCTTGGTACAAGAAGGCCATTGGCCTTGATCACTGTACTTGATTTAAAGTTTGAATTATTCATTTAGAGTTATTGCAATGTATAATGTCAAGTGGGAGAATGTTGGATAAGTTGCCATTAACTTGCAATCCTAACTAATTCATGTGTTTCCAAAGTTCTTGGAATGTGTTCCCCAACACATTAAGACTTTGAGAGATTAATTATTTATTAATTACATCACTTTAACTTTTGCAATTAAGTTCTAAATGGATAATGTCAAACTTGGGCATCTATTTTTAGATTAGGGGCCATGAAGACTTTGTTGACTTCTCCTAAGTCTTAAAATAGAGTTTGATAACTCCTAGTGAGTGGGAGTTAGACTTGGATCTTATTTTTAGACTTGGAGTTGTGCTTTTTTATGTACATGAGTTGATAATGTTGAGACACCTTGCATGGATATAATGTTGGAGTTAACTATAGTGTTAGACATGCATGATTTGGATATTGCTTACATGTGGTCAGAATAGCTTGCATGGACTTGCATGTACTTGCATGTTGTTGCATGTTACTTGCATGTACTTGCATGTTGTTGCATGTTGATGCATGTTGTTGCATGTTGCTCAGATGGACTTGCATGTTATTGCATGTCACGTGCATGTGCTTTCATGTTGTTGCATGTCACTCCTATGGACTTGTATGACCTTGCATGTTGTTGCATGTCACTCGCATGTGCTTGCATGTTAATGCATGTCATTCCTATGGACTTGTCTAACCTTGCATGTTCTTACATGTCAGTTATATGACCTTGCATGTAGTTGCATGTCAGTTTTGTGAGATTACTTGCAGAATACTCCAACTCCATAAACTTGTAGGATGGTACATCTCAGTGATTCAGGAAATGGGTATCAGTTGCATGTTGTTGAAAATGCTTGCATGTTAGTTTTAAGATATTACTTGCAGGACACTCCAACTCCCGAAAGTTGCAGGATGGTACATCTTAGTGTTTCAGGTAATGGGTATCAGTTGCATGTTGGATTCAGTGTTTGCATGTCACTTGCATGTACAGAACAAGGTAATTTAGAATAACATTGGGGACATCAATTGTGCAGGTTGTTGCATGAGAATTGGTGTGTGTTGATCACTTCAGTTGACTGAAATAGATTGGGCTAACTTGAGCACCCAATCTTGGGACTTTCAATTGTTGCTTTTATTTGGAAATATGTTTGATGTTGGCAAAGCTAATTTTGGCATACTTATGTGCACACATTAGGAAGGGGCAGTTAACTCAAAGTTTGGACTTTGTTTGAGTTCAGTCTTCTCAATTTAAGTGAGCTTGATTTTTGTATGAGCTTTGGAAGCTATGTTATCAATTGTAATTTATTATAATTTGAGTTTCAAGATTTTGAATTAAGAAGATTCTGAATTAAAAGAAGCTTTTTGATTTAATTGAAAATCCCATACATTTTCTAGAGAGTTGATTTTGAGGAAAAAATAATTAGAAGAAAAAAGAAAAAGTTTTTGTAAAAGACTTACAGAAAAAAGCAAGAAGCTTTTTTTGTGAAGTGCATCAAGACTTAGAGGAATTTTAGTATTGAATGTAATCTTTTCCAAAGAGATTTAATACAAGCAGCAAACATCTTTGGGTGTGGAGTTTTTTCCCGAAAGGGTTTCTCCATGTAAATATTGTGCAAGATTTTTCTCTTCTATTCTCTTCTCTTCTACATTGGATTGAATGTGCAAATCAATTGTTCATTAATTGTTATAGATTAATCTTTATTTCAGCTTTGCATACACAAAATTTTAAAGTGTATAGCAACAATTATACCTTCATTTTCAACAGTGACTTGGAATGAGGATGATAAAGTGCAATGATGATGTTAGATGAATTGGTTGGATTATGATGATGATAGAGATAGTGATAAGGATAAAGTAGGATGACAATATTGGATGACTTGGACGAATTGGGTTAAAATTGATATGACTTGGAATGAAGATGATGATGTGTGATGATGAGGTTGGGTAACTTGGATGTATTATGAAAATGATTGGGATGAGGATAAAGATGATGTGGAACGAGGAGATTTGAATGACTTAGGTTGGTTAGGATGAATGATTAGGATATGATGAGAGTATGGTAGGATGTGACTAGGATATGATGTGGAAATGATAAATAGGATAATTAAGATGAGGTGGAATGATTAGAAAGTGATACGAATGTGATTAGGGTATGATTAGGTATGGCTTGGATATGATGTGGCAATGATAAATAGGATAATTAAGATGAGGTGGAATGATGACTATGATATGATGTGAAATGGATGTGATGATTATGAATGATTAGGGTATAATTATGATGAGGTGGCATGATTTGGGACGATGAATAAAATATGATTAGGATATGGTGTAATGGTTAGGGATGATTAGGATGATGTGAATTGGATGAAAGAAGTGATTAAGATGAGTTGGAAATGGTTACGGTATGATTAGGAGAATGACGAGGATGAGGTTGATTGGATAAGGATGACAATGTGTAGTGATTAGGAATGATGTCTAGGATGGATTATGATTATGTGTGATGATTAGGAATTTATGATATGATAAGAATGTGATTTGGATGTGGTTGAATTTTTAGGAATGGTGAAGAGGATATTATTATGACGAGGTGTAACGAAGATTAGGAAATGTGACGAGGATAGGTGATTAGGATAATGTGATTAGAATAGGACAAGTGGGATGATTAAGATGGGGATGGTTGAATAGTGTGACTAGGGGATGATGACTCAGGTGATTAGGATATGATGTGGAATGAGATTGATTGGCCTTAGGTGGGTGATGATTATGATGTTGGAGAAGGACAAGTTTGGATGATTTGGATTGACAATGACATGGAATGAGTGTGTGGTCAAGAATGTCGAGGGTGACGATTAAGCAAGCACACACATCAATCATAGAAGATACTTGGCAATCAATTGGCTATTTTTGATGACTCATGATGTTTTACAAACACTTGTAGACATGCACAATCCTAGGCTAGGTGATGCAGAGCATCCACCACGCAAACCCTAACATACACTCACCAATGTATGTCTATGCATTATTTAATATGCATACATTCTCCATTGTATGTTTATTTGTCTATCGGTAAAATATAACACCATCGGCCACCTTCATCCTAATCACTGTAGCACTTGTATCTATTATGAGATACCTTCGGCAGTGTACATACAAACACTTACCTGTTGTGCATGTGACCCATTTGCATCTGTCACTCCTATACTAAACATCCAACACATGACCTTCGATCATCGTTTTCCACCACCCGTTCTATCGGTCGTCGCTTGTACATAGCCCTTTGTATCATGGAATGTATATTCCAATATACAACTGATACATACAACTCTTAACCTACTCTTCTGGTGCCCTTACCTACTACTGCTGGTCAACTCTTGTATCTGCAGACCAAAAAACCCTTTCAACATACATTCTGGCTACCACCTCGGCCAATCACCCTTTGCATTATTTGGCGATGTATAATTTTGTTGTATCTTCATAACATACAACCGTGAAATACAACTGATGGATACATAGAGACTGTCTCACTCATGCAACTGCAGTATACACATAAACTATCTTTGACATACAAAAGACATATACTCATAAATTGTATAACCTGATATACCTTTGCAACATACAAACCCCGATGTGCATATGTGAGATTCTCACAACATTCATCTGCGGGATACACAGAAATTGTATCCAACATACATTTGCTGTATATATAGGAATTGTATATTCGATATACTTAACCTTGTATATTCATAACATGCATTTTCAATTATGTATTTGATTGAACCTTGACTTCCTTGTATGCCGACTAGGAATCTTGGACTTTCTCTCTCCTTTGTATCTATGATAGACTTGTATATCTTCGATACAATAGTGATGGACCAAAAGCAATATACTCACAACATACAATAGCAATATACCCACGAATTGTATATCCTTCATACAAAAGCAATATACACACAATTTGTATGTCTCTCCAACTCACGCAGATTTTAGCTATTTTGACCCACTTTCAATTCGTGATTTCCCAGATTTGTTCCTTCTTCCAACATGCAGCCCTCTGCACTTCGACGATCTACCATAAACCCATGCTAGGAACCTTTAACAAAACACTGTATCTGATCCTGCAAAGCATGAACATGAAAAATAGAAAACAAACATAAACCCTAACTATTATGTACACAACCATTCCACCGATTCAAAGAATCAACCGGTGGAATGGATAAATGAATCCATCCGACCTCAGTAAAATGATAAATTTAATACCCAGAAAATAACACAACAGGATCTTATATTGATATTTTCAGAAATGTTTACAAATGCCCTGTCTACAACTTCACAATAGAATTGAACTACAACTGACCACCACACTGTACTCTACTCTGTTCATTCGATCATCTGGGGGGTATTTATCTACTTACCCTCGGTAGTATAGACTTGGTTCCCAGCGGCTGGGAGATCTAACTGACTAAAAAACTCTTAACTAACAACCTAAAAATAGTAAGCATTGGTCAAACTGACCTTATTACATTGAAGGGTCATTTAGGACCTTATTGAAAATAGAAAAATAAACATAAAACAACTAAATGCCTCATGGAGGCCATTGTGGGTTAGGTGTACCTGCACCATACTCCCCAATTTGAAAAGAAATCATGTCCCATGAGTTAAGTCTTTGACTGAATCCACCTGTATCTGTTGCTGTCGCATATCTGCCCCATGATCTCTGGACTGCAACCTGCTGCCATGGAGGCAAATACTCATGCCTAGCACTGGAGGCTTGTCTCACATCTTGCAGGTCATTCTTTCAGACCATCATCTCTGTCTGAATATGGACAGTGGAAACCTCATTTACTTCTATGGCAGAATGTGCCTGTCTTTCAACTTTTAGAGGGCAAACAATAGTCCCTACGATGATTGCATCCTTGTCATCCCAATCAGCTTGTGGCTGTGTAAAAACTTGCTTCTGGACCTTAGTCAGAATTGGAATCGTCTTCAAACTGTGATCTCCTTTCCTTGAGATATCCACAATTGCCTTTGACTCTATTGTAGGCATCTTCACAAACTCCTTCTTACCTACCAAAATAATCTTACCTGTGGTCTTTGCTTCAGCATCCTCCTGCAATGGTGCCAACATAATAGTTCTCCCATCCTTCTTGATGGTGTAAGTATTAGCATACCCATCATACAATGCTCTCCTATCAAATTGCCATGGCCTACCCAACAGTAGGTGACAACATTCCATGGGCAATATGTCACACAACACTCTATCCTGATATTCTCCAATCTGAAAATCAACATATGCCTGTTCATATACCAAAAGTGATTGACTATCACTTATCCAAGATGCTTTGTAAGGATTTTGATGAGGAATCCTTTCTAGTTTTATTCTATCCACCATTTCCTGAGATACCACGTTGTCTGTTGAACCAGAATCTATTACTACCTTGCATACTTTGCCTTTGCTTTTACAATTGGTCCTGAAAAGAGCTCTCCTTTGCAACATGTCCTTGGATGTCTTCAGGATTGTTCTCCTTAACTTCAATGCTTCTCCCTGCTTAGGATATGCATAACTTTTATTATTGTTTGAGCTTGTCCCACTTTGATCATCAGATTCTTGAACCAGATTTGTCCTCCTTTCTCCTACTAAGGTTGTTGCTTTTTCTGGACATTTGAATGCTGGGTGACCATATTCACCACATGTATAACACTTTCCTAAGAATGTATTAGAACCTCTTTCATTTCCAAATCTGCCTCTGGTGCCTTTACATCCACCTCTGAAATTAGACTGCTCCTGTCCTTTACCAGTCTCTTCTTGATCCTCATTGACTTGTCTTGTTGTAGGAGTTGATCCTCTTCCTCTAAAATTGCTGCCCCTTCCTCTCATGGGCTTATCCTGTCTCCTTTTCATCTTCTCCTCAATCCTAATTGCCATTTGATAACATTCTTCCACACTCCTAGGGTTAGCCAAAACTAATTCATCCTGTATATTCAATCTCAAACCAGCCAAATATCTAGCAACTTTTTCGACCTCATTCTCATGATGACTAGACCTCATACTCAACTTGTAAAATTCCACAGTATATGCCTTCACATCCATTTCTTTTTGTCTTAAAAATTGAAGCTTCTTAAACATTTGAACCTCATAATCCTTGGGTAAAAATTTACCTTTGATCCTTGCTACCATCTTGTCCCATGAAGAAATCTTTGACTTACCTTGCTTTCTTCTCTTTGATGGTACATAATCCCACCATACCAAAGCATGACCTATCAATTTAGTCTTTGCAATCTTTACCTTTTGCTCCTCAAGAACTTCCTCACATTCAAAGTGATTATCTAGTGGAGCAATCCAATCAAGAAACTCTTCCTCATTCAAACTTCCAGTGTACTTTGGAACATCAATCTTTACCTTGGGTTTGTCATTCTTGCCTACCCTTAACAGTTTTGCAAATCTCTGATCTTCAGCATTCAGTTCTTCATCTACCTCTTCAAATTCTTCAGCATCATCTTCTTCCTTTTCTGATTCACTTTCTTCCACTTCTCTTCTTTTGTTTGTCTCCAAGGCCGCAAGCCTGGCTTGAAGTGCTTCAACAAGCTCTTTCATCTTCCTCATCTCTTTAGCATGTTTTTCTTTCATCTCCTGCAACTCTCTGGCAGTACCATTACCTTTCAGAGGCATCTTGTCAAACCCTCAATCCTTCTACTTCTGCCTTCTCAGTGACAGAATCAACACACAATAGCCCAAACCTTTTACTGAGCTCTGATACCACTATGATGCAGAGCATCCACCACTCTAACCCTAACATACACTCACCAATGTATGTCTATGCATTATTTAATATGCATACATTCTCCATTGTATGTTTAATTGTCTATCGGCAAAACATAACACCATCGGCCACCTTCATCCTAATCACTGTAGCACTTGTATCTATTATGAGATACATTCGGCAGTGTACATACAAACACTTACCTGCTGCGCTCGCGACCCATTTGCATCTGTCGCTCCTTCTATACTAAACATACAACACATGAACTCTGATCACCATTTTCCACCACCCGTTCTATCGGTCACCGCTTGCACATAGCCCTTTGTATCATGGAATGTATATTCCAATATACAACTGATACATACAACTCTTAACCTACTCTTCCGGTACCCTTACCTACTACTGCTGGTCAACTCTTGTATCTGCAGACCAAAAAACCCTTTCAACATACATTCTAGCTACCACCTCAGCCAATCACCCTTTGCATTATTTGGCAATGTATAATTTCGTTGTATCTTCATAACATACAACCGTGAAATACAACTGATGGATACATAGAGACTGTCTCACTCATGCAACTACAGTATACACACAAACTGTCTTTGACATACAAAAGACATATACTCATAAATTGTATAACCCGATATACCTTTGCAACATACAAACCCCAATGTGCATTTGTGGGATACTCACAACATTCATCTGCGGGATACACAGAAATTGTATCTAACATACATTTGTTGTATATATAGGAATTGTATATTTGATATACTTAACCTTGTATATTCATAACATGCATTTCCAATTATGTATTTGACTGAACCTTGACTTCCTTGTATGCCGACTGGGAATCTTGGACTTTCTCTCTCCTTTGTATCTGTGATAGACTTGTATATCTTCGATACAATAGCGATGGACCAAAAGCGATATACTCACAACATACAATAGTGATATACCCACAAATTGTGTTAGGGTAAAATGCGGTTTAATGAAATGAACAATAATAAACCCAAACATCAATAGAATAATGAAATCAAGAAAGGTAGATCAAAATGGAGCAATGAATCACAATGCAAACCTTCCCTGTTCCAAAGCTTCTATTGTTCGCCTAGTACAACCGTCCTTTGCTGATGAAGTAGGCCCTCAGCGAGTGCACTCTTTTAGCTGTGTTGTAGGATGTCAGTAGTAAATGGCTAAGATGATAGATAATGCTATGAAGTAGAGCTTCAAAGCAAATGGTGATCTCAAGTCGATTGTATTGGGGGTGCCAAAGGCGCGTGGGTAGAATTCTGTAGAGTAACAATACAAGTAACCTGGATGAATAGAATGGGAGGATGAGGTTTCATTTATAGACTCAGAAGAATGAGGATGAACGGTTGAGAGGAAGTGTGATGATCAACGACTGAGAGAGGTTGAGGAATGTGCAACCAGTAGGAATATGACAAGTGTCTCATCTCCATCATGAAAGAGGGGGCTTGACAACATTGATTGGAGAGTTAACTCCTTTAACTGATCAGTTAACAAACTTGATTAGTTAGTTGGAAGAATGAATTATGGAATTGACTGAATTGATTGAGGGATTAACTCAATTGACTGGTTAGTTAACACTTTTGATTGATTAGTTAACTAAATTTTGATTTGAGAAGAATTAGGACATGTGGGTGAGGGAAAATAAGGTAATTAAATATTTAATATATTTAATTACATGTGCAACCCGATGAGGTGGACAAGGTGAGGTGGAAAAGTGAGGTGTAAGTGTGAGGTCGATTTTTGGAATTAGAACTTAGGATAGAGGAATTTGGATTAATTAAATAATTTAGGATTATTTAATTGTGTAGGACATTTAGAAGAATTTTAATTAAATAAATAGATTTTATTTAATTATGGAATAGTGAATCGATTAAATAAATTTAGAATATTTATTTAATTGGTAGAAGAACGGAATAAATATTTAGAATATTTATTTAGTTGAATCATGTCATTTTTAGGCATATACATTTTGCCCCTCTTTGATGCAATGTTGTTTACAGTGTTGCTTCAAAGAAATCGATAGTCTGATAGTGATACATGCCCCAGTTTGCCCCTGGTACAAGTTTAATGATGATAGGATGCCCCCTCGGGAGATTAGACGGGAAAAGGGCGAAAGATTTTGAGATGAACAATCTCACAAAGATGAAGGGGTTAGGTTAGGTTGGAGGAAAAAGGACGCGTTTCAGGGAAATAGGAAGAAAACTGGAGGGAAAATGAGCGCAGGAAGTAGTCACAGTCATCACCTAGCCAGAATTAGGGTTTGTAGGCTATAAATAGGAGCTTGGTCCACAAGATTATTCATTTGTACACTTGTTTGATCTGGATTGGAGATAGAGAGCTTAGAGCAAACTTGGAGCAGCATGGCAGCCAAAGCAGCAGACATTCCACGCGAGGAGCACCGATTTGAGCGAGTCTGTCGATTCGGGTGGCCAGTAGAGGCAGGACCCCCGGTATGTGCTTCAAAAATTTTTCCCTAGAGTCGCATTAGGGTGTCATAAATGCAAGTAGAAAATTGGTCAGACAAATGCACCGAAGTACAGAACAGTGCATATGTAGCGCGAAACGGCGTAATTGTTGTTTCGCAGCGCATATGTTTAGTTTGGCTGCGCATCTGTTAAAGGTGAGCATGTGTTGGTTTTGGCGGTGCATCTGTTAAATGTTGCGGCGCATACGCTAAAGTTGCGCATATGTGCAATGCAACGGCGCATCTATGTTTTGGCGATGCTTTTGCTGATTGTGGCGGCGCATTTGTAAAGAAATGGTGCGCTTACCACCTGTAGTGGTGCATTTGCTTTTAAAGAGCAAATTACTTAGCAAAATTGACTCGATGAGCACCCTGTTTGACGCGGCCATCGATGAGCTATCTCTGAGATTACAAGAATCTAGTCAAGAGATGTAGTGTGCTGTTTTGATCAATTTGAAATGCTAAGTTTAGTTGATATAGTTGAGTAGATATGTTGAGTATGGTATATGTAGCTTTAGATTGATGCCATGTTTTGCGTGATTACAGGAGGAGATACAAGACACATTGTAGTCTAGGGAGACGTTCCCTATGCTCCTATTGCAGAGATATATGCCCACAGAGATTGACAGGGAGGCGCTTGGTGCCATGGGTTTGGACTATGTATGCTTCATGCTCGAGGTGCGGGCGAACCGTGGATTGTTGACAGCTGTCGTGGAGAGATTCCACAGTGAGGATGGGACCTTCCATTTTTTGACTGGAGAGATGACCGTGACTCTACAGGATACTGCACTTACCCATTCAGGGGGAGTTGGTAGAGTACGACATGCAGCGGGATGCGGGACTTGCCGAGTGCAGGCGAGTGTTTGATGATCCTGAGCTGGTTGGACAGGTCATCCCCTGGCACAATATATATGATTGTTATGACTACTTCCCTGGGATCATGGCTGGATTGATCGGAGGCATTGTATGCCCCGAAAGGAGATCGCATGGGTTCCCCATTGGATGGGGCAGGATCATGGAGTGGATGTTGACTGAGGGCACCTGATATGCATGGGGAGTCTGCGTACTGGCTCACCTGTATCATGACATGCACCAGGTGGTGTATCACCACAGCACGAGTCTATCGGCTGGGGTACTACTGCTACAGTTTTGGCTGTCAGAGCACATAGCGGTGACGAGGCCGATATGTGTGTTTGTGAGGCAGCGAGGAGAGCCAAACAGTTATGGCTATGTAGGAGTGATTTCCCAGCACAGGCTGGGGAAGCTAGAGTACTAGAGGCACATGTTAGATAGTGTAGATGTGGTCGTCTGGCGACCATATTTGGATTGTTAGCCCTGGGACGATGAGGGAGACAAGCTACCATACTGCTTTCAGATGCAGTGGTTGATAGGCCGGACACGACACATACTAGAGAGACAGATGGTGGGCCGGGTGCTGAGACAATTTGGTAGGAGGCAGGGTATGCCACAGGGATAGGTGCTATTTGCACGGACACATGCAGAGCGAGTTAGATGGGGGCCGATGGCTTCATACAAGGAGGCCCTGGCAGAGTTCTGATAGACTCCTTATGTGGCATGGGACATGACGATAGAGATAGCCGACGTAGGGATTACGCACGAGTATGAGGATTGGATGACGACACATCCATTCTTGAGGTACGTAGGGCCTGGCATGCTGGTGCCTCATATTGACAAGGTAGATTCAGAGGAGGAGGGATAGGTTGGCCAGGGGAGAGGTAGAGGATGGGGTCGAAGAGGACGGGGTGGGGATGTAGAGAGGCTGAGACAGAGGAGGAGGGTAGCTCAGGCTGAGCAGGCAGTGCCAGCATAGGTGGCACAATAGCAAGTACAGCAGCAGGCACAGATGCCGCCACCCCAGTAGGTGGCACAGCAGTAGGTGCCCCAGCCATAGGGGCCAGGATAGGCAGAGGCCTCCCAGGGGTCGGTGCAGGTAGAGGTGTATGAGAGGGCCATAACCAGCTTGAGGGGACATGTGCAAGAGCTGCAGGCACATCTTAGGAGGGTCGACGACTGGCAAGAGATAGACGTAGTGGTTATCACAAGGCTAACCCGCGAGAGAGATATGGCAGACGCGTGGGTACGTGTGATCCATGTAGAGCAGGACACTGCAGTGGCCACTATGGGGACAGACGTAACCAACTCCTTTTTGGTTGGGCAAGTGCAGCAGGCACAGGCACAGGTAGGCCAGTTGCAGACACAGTTGGCACAGGTGCAAGCAGAGCTTGCCAGAGCATAGGCACAGGCACAACACTACGGGGTCTATACCATGGGGCAGTGCCAACGAGCCAGAGGGCATCCAATTTCAGGAGTCAATTTGGGGCTTCCCAGAGAGCAGGTCCATCATAGTCAGGGGCCTCTGTGATGGGTCCCCAGCAGTCAGGAGCTTGCAGTGGTGGCTCACAGCAGCGGGGGTAGACTTGTACCAGATTTTGTACTTTTTTGGGACATTTATCACCATCCTTTTGGATGCATATTGTATATGACATTTTGGTTTAGAGAGAGAGATGATGATATGGTACATTTGGACCTCTTTTTATGATTGTATATATGATGATGCAGCCTTATGATCTATTGCATATGTTATCAGGTGATGAGTCACTTTTAGTGAATGATGCAATGCATGTGTAGACTTAGATGTTCTATCTGATGCTATATGAGATGCTTTTGATATGATGCTATGTGATGCCTATATGATCTAATGTTTATGTGATATGAGTGTTTGATTTGATATGTCTAGAATGTATGCAAATGCAGCATAATTTCTATATGATTATGCGACCTTTGTATATGATGCACTTAGCTATGTTTTTGATTTCTTTGCTGTTTGATGTGATATGATGATGATATATGGATGACCTAATGCATTGTATTATGTATGCAACTGATTTAATCATGTTCATGACTAGCTCTAAATGTGATATGATATGCACCTATATGCTTTGTTTTTGTGATGTCTAAATGTACTCTATCGACACAAGAATGATAGGATGATAGATAGAAGAATGGTTTTGATAGAATGATTGGGTATAGATAGACTTAGAAACTTCATTTGATGTTGTTACTCGGCATAGTGCGGGTACTGATGATTGTATGGGATATGGATGCATGGATGTGTATATGGATATAGGATGGATGTTTTACTTTTAGAGTGCTTTATTTCATCATTGGGCAATTTATTTTTGGTACATTTTCTGAAATGTTGTAAGTAAATACAAGCATCTAGTCAAAATTGAATCTAGATGACCTGAGTGTTCCTTGCATTTCAACAAACAAGGATTGCCCTCGTTCATGTTAGACCTTTGATGTCCTCGATGATCTTTTGCCGATCATGTCCTTAGACAAGGTGTCACATTACTAAAGCAGAATCCATAGATAGCAACAAAGAAAATGATCATGCCCCCATCATAGCATCTCTTGCTTTTAGCATCCTTGAGTAGCATAGAAAGACATGATAAGAAAAATCAAGACTCTGTAACTTAACCATGATTTCAATCCACAAAACATTCTTGCCATTAGATGTGTTTTTCTTGCCGTAATTTAGATAGAATCAGTTAGAAGACCTTGGGTATTTGCTTTGCTTTAGATAGGTTGAGATGTTCATAGTCAAGATTTCTGCTTGAAGCATGGGTTCTGCTTGCATTTGCTTGTTTGGTGAGAAGATTACACAATCCTTATTTGGGAGACGGACCCTAAGGGACTGACCTAGTGCCTCAGGGGTGCATTGCTAAATGGCCTTGCCTACGTGATGACGCAGAGGCAACGTAGTTCGGGGTAAACCCTAACGGACCTAAGACCTAGGTGAGAGAAAGTGGAGACAGACTCAGATCGATAGAGGGACTAGATATGGGACAGATGGAAGCCTCGAGGGTGCATTACAATAATGGCCTTGCCTATGTGACGGCGCAGAGGCAACGTAGTTCACGGACTTGGACCATGGACACTGATGAGGGATACTATGCCAGGCTCACACTGAGGAGACGGTATAGGACAAAACCTTGGTTGACAAGGCCATAAGGAGAGTATCAAGCCATGATAGGTAACTGTCAAGTGTTTATTATGGGACAAATATGGGTCAAATGGGAAATGAGCGAAGGAAGAATGGACTCAAGGTGATTGGATTCCCAAAGATGGAGAAGGTGGTTTATCACAAGTAACGCTTGTTTACCAGGTTTTCATCACTTGCTTTTATTTGCACGAGAAGCTAGAAAGTAAACATGATGCCTATTTGCCAGGTTTTCATCATGATACCTATCCAAGGTGCCTGTTTACCAGGTTTTCACCAAAGGACAATTTTTTTGTATGCTTTCTATTTTTCAGATTTTTTTGTATTTTCTCTTTTCAAGTTTTTTTTTAATATTTCTACGCCCCCTTGCATTGGGGTTCTTCTAGGTATAGAACCGGCAAAGGTACATGCTGTTGATTGGATCATCGAACAACTCACCCTTTGATGTTGCCAACTGATATGCCTTCGATCTGTAAGAAGCTACAATCACATAGGCCCAAGCCAGTTAGGTTCGAACTTGCCTTTCTTTTCTCTGTCTTGTTGATTGCGAGGATTCTCTTTGAGAATGAGGTCCCCAACCTTAAAGCATCTTGGGTGAACCTTGTGGTTATAGCTTCTTAACATCATCTGTTGATATGCTTTGAGATGATCAAAGGCTTTTTGGCACCTTTCTTCTAGTAGCTCTAGTTCTTGCAACCTGGAGACCCTGTATTCTTCATCTGATATGAGACCTTTCAATGACACCCTGAGAGATGGTAGTTCGACCTCAATGAGGAGGATGGCTTCTGAACCATAGACAAGGACGTAGGGTGTAGCACCTGTGGGAGTGCGTATACTAGTTCTGTAGGCCCACAGAGCGAGATTGAGTTGGACATGCCAATCACGGCTAGCATTGTTGATTGTCTTCTTTAGGATTTTCAGAATGGTTTTATTCGATGCCTCAGCTTGGCCGTTACCTTGGGGGTAGTATGGAGTGGAGAAACAATGTTGGATTTTGAAACACTCACAGAGTTCTTGGACATCCTAGTTTTTGAATGGTCTTTCGTTATCCGTGATAATGGATGAAGGAATGTCATATCTATAGATAATGTAATTTAGGATGAATGAAGAAATTTGCTTACCTGTGATGGTGGTGAGGGGAACGACTTCAATCCACTTTGTGAAATACTCAGTGGCAGTTATGATGAATTTGTGGCCATTGGAAGAGGGTGGATGAATCTTTCCCACAAGGTCAAGTCCCCACTGGCAAAAGGGCCAGGGTATCGTTAAAGGTCTCAAATCTTAGGCTGGTGCATGTATCAGGTTCCCATGTATTTGGCATTGTTTGCACCTTTTGACAAATTGATATGAATCCATTTCCATGTTTGGCCAGTAATAACCCAAACGCATGAGTTTCTTGGCTAAGGAAGGACCGCTGGAGTGTGTTCCACAGATCCCTTCATGTACGTCTTGCAAGGCAGTTATGGATTCTTCTTGTTCTAAACAATGGAGCAAAGTACCATCCAGACCACGTCGGTAAAGGGTATCAGCTATGATGGTGTAGCAAGAGGTTTGTCGTATGAAAGTTCACTTTTGGTTGGAAGAGAGGTCAGGTGGGAGAACATTGTCCTTGAGGTAAGTGTAGGTCTTACCGTACCAAGGTGAATCAGATCCGACTAGAAGGCAGATGGAATGGGTCTCAAGAAGATCATAAGTTGGTTGCCGGATAGTTTCCACTAAGAACTCATACTGTGACTCATTTTCAAGTATTTCTAGAAGAGAGGCAATGGTTGCCATTGCATCTACTGCTTTGTTCTTGATCCTGGGTATTTGCTCGAAGGAGATGGTCCCGAAGTGCTCTTTGAAGTCGTCAACCATCCGTTTGTATGGGATGAGCTTTTCATCTTTGGTTTGATACTCATCATTGACCTGATTGATTATAAGCTGAGAATCACCATAGAAATGTAGTTCTTGGATTTTCCACTCAGTCGCCATCTTGAGACCAATTACCAAGGCTTCATATTCCGCTATGTTGTTGGTGCATGGAAATAACAAATGGTAAGACTTCAGAATTGTGTCACCTTGAGGAGTTACAAACAGGATGCCTGCCCCTGATCCATGGTTTGTGTAAGACCCGTCGAAGTAGAGTTTCCAAGAAGATGTTAATATAGTGAATAAGGACTCATCGGGAAACTCAATCTGCATTGATGAGGTGTCTTGTAATGGTGCATCTGCTAGTTGATCAGCTATGATTTGTCCCTTGATGGCTTTTCTGTCTACATATTCAATGACGTACTCACTGAGAAGCATTACCCATTTTGCTAGGCGACCTGTGAGAGCAGCTTTGCTTAGGAGATACTTCAATGGGTCTATTTTTGCAATGAGTTTAACTGGATGTGCGAGCATGTAATGTCAGAGTTTTTGTGAAGCAAAAACTACCGCGAGACATGATCTTTCTACTTGTGAGTATTGCAACTCGTAGCCCACTAAGGTACGACTGATGTAGTATACAGCTCTTTCCTTGTTCTCGTAATCTTGTTGTGCTAGAAGAGCTCCAAGAGCAGTAGGTGTAGCAGATATGTAGAGAATTAGAGGTTTTCCTTGGATCGGAGGAATGAGAATGGGTGGATTCATAAGGTACTCCTTTAGCTTGTTGAATGCCTCATCACACCGCTCATCCCACCTAAATGGAATGTTCTTATGCAGGAGATGACTGAAAGGTTGGCACTTGTCTGCCAACTGTGATACGAATCTACAGATGGCCTGCAACTTGCCCTGTAGGGATCTCAACTAAGTTTGAGTCTTGGGCGGTGGCATGTCCATTATAGCTTTGACCTTGGCAGGGTCTACCTCTATTCCGTTTGCCGACACGATGAAGCCTAGCAGCTTGCGTGACGTTACCCCAAACACACATTTCTTTGGGTTCAGTTTGACTTGGAATTGGTCCAATCTTCGAAAGACTTTTTCTAGCATGTCCAGGTGTGAGTCTCTTGTGAGAGATTTTGCTAGGATGTCGTTGACATAGTCCTCCATTGTTACATGCATCATGTCATGAAATATAGTTGTCATAGCTCGCTGATATGTAGCACCTGCATTTTTTATCCCAAATAGCATGACATTCTAGCAAAAGGTACCCCATGGGCAAGTAAACGCTGTCTTGTGTTGGTCCTCTGGTGCTATTTTGATTTGATTATACCCTGAGAATCCATCCATGAGTGATAGCATTGTATGTCTTACAGTTAGGTCGACTATGATATCAATGTTTGGCAATGGAAAATCATCCTTGCGGCATGCTTTGTTTAAGTCTTGAAAATCATTGCATAGTCAAACTCAGCCATCTGGTTTAGACACTGGCACAATGTTGGATATCCATTCTGGGTAATCTATGGCTCTGATGAACTCCACATCCAGTAATTTCTTGAGTTCTTCTTTGACCAAAAGTGCTATGTGGGGATGCATCTTTCTCATCTTCTGCTTTACTGGTTTTACTCTTGGATCCAATGGTAGGTGATGTAGAATTAAGTTTGGGTCTAGACCTGGCATGTCTGCATACGACCAAGCAAAGTTGCCTCTCTTCTTCCTAAAGAATGGTACAAACTTGGTTTTCTCTGGTGGTGTGAGAGATTTGGCAAAGTGGATAATCTTGGGCTATTCTTCTGTTCCAATATTCACGGGCTTTGTCGGTTCCACAACAATCTGTGACCTTTCCTGGTACATATCACTAGGGAGAGTGTCAAGCTTTCCATCATCAGGTGCCACAGTTGGGTTTTCACCTTTGGATGTGTCCTTTCTTTTTACTGTTTTGGGATCGGACACTGCCGCAAGGCAGTTTTCACTGTCAGATCCATTCTTGATCTTGATATTTTTGCGACTGGAAGGCTTGGTACCCTCCCCGAAGTAAGCCACAGTATTCAGTTCAATAGCAAAACCAACTTTATGATCTCCCTTGGGTAAGTGGTCCCTAAGTTCCATATAATCAATGTAAGCATTGTCGTTTTGGAACATATCTAGTTGGGGAGTTCCTTGCAGATCCCAGTCAATAAGCTCAGGGTGCAAGAGGGGAAGGGAGTCGGATGACAGACCTGATTCATTGATGGTGTGAATGGAAATGTTAGGAGCATTGGCGGGGGTAGTGTTCAGGGTGGTACTTTCCTCCAAGTTGTTTATTGCAATGGAATTTAAACTTTCCTCGAAAGCCATAATCTCAGGGATGGGCAAATTAGACTCCAGTGGTCTGTTCCATTGCGTTTGTATAAGGGCTAAGAGTTTGGATGGTGTCAACCTCTTTGTCGTCGTAGGAGTGCTTTGTTAGCTCATCCCACTCATACTCATTTGAATCTGTGTTGCTGTCCACTTGGAGTGTTTGGATTGTTTCTACAAGGCAAGCATTTTCCTTTGCTTTGCCCTTGCCTTTGTATCCTAGGCCACTTGTGTTTCTAGCCGATGAGGATGAAGAAGGTTGAATAGGTTCAATCATTCCTTCTTTTCTGAGGCCAATGGGGCCTTGTCCTTCATACCCCATCATGTACAAAATAGTCTCACCTCGCCCGTAGAGTTCTGTTGGCAGTTTAGGTGGATCTTGCATTGTGTTCTCTTCTTCAACATAAAGCCATTGTAGGAGATCTCTCTCCTCTGTTTCATCAGATAAGGTCCCCCATTTTACAAAGGGAGTTGCGGGGGCTATGGGAGGAGCAGATGGCTTTGGAAAATGCCTGGGTTGGCCAAAAGATTTAGGAGATAAAGGCAATGTGGCAAGATTGAGACTGTGCTCAATTGAGTACTCTCCCACTCCAGTTTCTTTTATGGTAATCTTCTGTGCTTTGGGTCTTGAGGAGGAAGCTTCAGCGGTATGGTCCTATTGTGGGGTAGGGGAAATGTATGCTTTGTTGTTGGGTATGCCACACTTGGGTTTTGCACAGAAAGAATTGCAGTGTTGGTAGGGGTCAGGGTTGCCTTGAATGGTGACTTGCTTGCCATTGTGTGGGAATTTAATGCATTGATGATAGGTTGAGGGGACAGCCTTCATGGCATGAATCCATGGTCTCCTGAGTAGGATATTATAAGCGAGCTCCCGATCAAGGACTTGACACACCACATCTTTTATTACTGGTCCCACTTGAATGGGTAGGACAACTGTTCCCTTTGTGGTTCTTTCTTCCTTGTCATATGCTTTGATGGTAATTTTCCTCCTTGGATCAACTGCCTGTTCAGAGAATCCCAGTGCAAGGACTAGCTTTAATGTGCAAATATTTAAACCAGCACCCCCATCAATGAGAACCCTCTTGATGTGGTGCTTGTGTATGAATACGACAATGTGCAGGGGGTGTTATGAGGTTGGGATACAGAGAGGTCATCTTGCTCAGTAAACAATATGGAGTTGGAGGATGTCAGATTGCCTACCATGGTCTGGAACTTCTCTTGGGCCAAGTTAGTGGGGACAGTGGTTTCCACTAAGGCTTTCTCAAGAATCTCCTTATGAGAAGGAGATAGATGCAATAGCTCTAATATAGAAATGTGAGCTGGAGTTTTCTGTAACGAGCGTGACTTTACCACTGTGGGTAATTATACTATAACCAGTTCTGTTAGGTCCTGGTTGTTGGTTGGGTGAGATGACATTGACCTGTGGGGTTTGCTCGAAAATGCAGTTTATGGTGTAGTCAAATGGCACACTTGCATAGTTGGCATTACTAGTCCCACTGTTCTGATTTGGCCGGTTGCGATTATTGTTGTTGTTGTTGTGGCCATTGTTGTTGTTGTTATATGGTCTGCTGTGATTCAGAAGTGGATCCCTGTAGGCCACATGAGATTCATTGGAGGTATGCTGTTGTGTCCCTCCCTGGTTCTGATCTCTTGTATGACATTTTTGAGGCGGATGCAGTTGTTAGTTGTATGCCCCCTTCCTTGATGATATTCACAATAGTCTGTGTCCTTCCAGTAGGGAGGTTTGACTATAGGCTTGTAATCACTTGTTGGCGGTAGAGAAATTTCATTGTTAGCCAACAACTTCCTTAGTGTAGACTCTTGAGACTCACCCAATGGTGTGAATTTTCTCCTTGGATTTGAACTAAACCAAGGTCTAGACTCTCAAGAGGGTGGTTTGTTGAGTGTACCATTGTTTGTTTCTCCCTTGAGAGTGAATATGGGTTGTTGCTTGGGAGCTACCGCCTTGGCATCCACTACCCCATCGTTGACCACATTCTTGTTCTTGGTCCAAAACTTTGATTTATCCATTGTATAATTTGAGGTAGGTGTGTCCTTGTATAGCTTGATAGCTCATTTAGTGATCATAGCCTTTTCGATGAATAAGCCCATTTCAATGACTTTTGAGAATGATGTAGGGCAATGTATCTGTATTTGATAGTTAAGATCAGTGTTCAGGTTATGGACAAACATCTCCAATAGTTGCTTCTCAAGCATATCATAAGAACACTTACTAGCTAGTTGTCTCCATCGTTGTAAGAAGGTGGCGAATGACTCACCACTCTTTTGTTTGGTGTTGCATAGATCTAGCATAGATACCTCGTGTTCGATGTTGTAAGAGAAGTGCGTGATAAATTTGTTGACAAGTTCATCAAAAGTTTTGATTCCTGGTGGGAGACGTGAGAACCACTCCATAGCTTGACCACCTAAAGATCTTGGGAATAGTCTCATCAAGTAGGTCTCGTTGTGAGCTACTTCTAAACATGTTGCATTGAATTCCCTAATATGATCTCTAGGGTCCCCTTTCCCTTTGTATTTGTCAAACTTTGGCACTCCGAACTGATAGGGGAATGGTTTCATGACCAAATTTTTGTCAAAGGGGTATGGTGCTATATCTTCGAAGGAGTAGTTCTTGGTACTTGTACCCATCTTAAGGTCTGATATTTGTTGTATGAGGCTCTCGAGTTGTTTTCTCATTTCTTCCATAGGAGCATTTTGATCTATGGGTCTCTTTTCTCTCTCATTTGCATGCGGGACTGTGTCATTTGTACCCCTCTCATGATCATTGTCTACTTTTTCCATGATTGTATTTATATCAAAGTCTGTGGGGAGTTTGATTCCAAGGCTAGCAAGATGATAGAAATACTTATGAGGGTCTTCAAGGAGCACCTTCTCTATTAGGTGTTGGAATTTTCTATCTTGGATGTGCGCTTCATATTCTTCATGAGAAATTTCTTCGTCACTATCATGTGGTGTGACGATGCGATTGGATGAGCCGGCCATTTTTATTTGCTTTTTGTACTGAGATCGAGTAAGAACCATGCAAGGTGACATGGGATGGAGTGGACTAGGATTAGAAATTTCAGAAAGGTGCCGACTGAGACTATTGTGAATAGGATACCTAAAACAAGGTTTGGACAAAGGATTCTCTCGCTCAATGACTTCAAGTAAGACGGTTGACACAAGATGGTAGCCACTAGTAAGGGTAGTCGATACCTGTCATACTGTGTAGGGACTAGTCATTCAACAAGACTACTAGCAAAGGTACTGTGACCTACTAGGCTTATGTGAATTCACTAATGATATGAAAAAGGGACCTATGTCGAACCGGTATGGAATAGACTGACTTACACTTTGACAGGAGGTGAATGGGTGATTGATGGAAGAGAGACACTTTGGGTGAAATGGATGAAGACTAACTACAAGGCTGAATTTGATCTCAGAAAGGGAAGCTAGGCTGAAATGGGTGCTCCAAACAGGTAAAAATATTTCCTCAAAAATAGTGCAAGTGCTCACTGTCGTGTATGCACAGAAACAAATGCACAGCAGAAATGAATATATGCGCAGGAAGTCGCAGTATATGTGTAGCACTGGTAAAGTATAAATGCGTAGTAACAGTGTGCATATGCACAGCAAGTCTACACGTATGCGCAGCAAGTCGACACAAATGCACAGCAGAAAGGGGTATATGTGCAGCTCTGGTTTTTGGCAAAAATTTTAGAGTTTTTTGTTGTTTTTGGTATTTTTGGCTTAAAAAAAGGTCTTCTTGATATGATTTTATGAATTAACAGCAAGAAAACATAGCAAGCATAAAGAATATTTTATAGTTTTTCATTGTTTTTGTGGTTTTCCTGACTCTATTTTGGACTAAACTGAACAAAAGCAAGCACAAAGATCCTAGGCTAGAAATGGATTACAAGGGTTTTTGGCCACTAGAACAAGGGGTTTTTAATGCGGGCAACCATTCAAGTGGTTACACATGCGGCGGCACTACTCTCCGTTGTGGAGTCTCCCAGCCTCAAAGGGTTGTGCCTTAGAGGGTTTTGGGGGAGGTTGGCTGTCAGTGTAACATAGCAGCACTTGTTGCAGGAAGTTTTCACCTCAAGCACTTTTATTTTAAGTGGATTGCTAGGGCTTGGCTTCTAGCCTGTTTCCACTCAGGGTCATTCCCACTTGGCATCCAAGGGCAGGCCCCTCTTAAAGGTTAAACAAATGGAATAACAAGTCTGGCACTCTGATCACCCAGTAAAGGGGAGAGCATAAGCCTATTGTCATTCGTCAAGCATAGAAGACACTGATTAATCCAACCTATTTAAAAGTAGAAAAACTAAATGGGCTAATCTAATTGGGCAAGCACAGAACTTTGAAGTGATTTTAGCAAGATAGTATTGGTTCAGTTTTAACCCCAGAAATCAATGATGAGTTCAGTTTTAATCCTCGTAGCATGAAATAGTTAACTTTGAAGTTTTGGTCCAACAAGATAGCAGTAGTTCAATTTTAACCCAGAAATCAATGGTGAGTTCAGTTTTAATCCTCGTAGCATGAAATAGTTAACTTTGAAGTTTTGGTCCAACGAGATAGCAGTAGTTCAATTTTAACCTAGAAATCAATAGTGAGTTTAGTTTTAATCCCAGGTAGCAATAACTTGGAAAATGTTTCTATGCAAGAAAACAAATGATCTAGTTACTTCTTTCCTAATTAGAGCTAGGTGAGGATTTGAATGAATATTAGTTTTACTATCCTTTAGAAAGTGAAGTGTGAACTATTTAAATGCAACTATATGGAACTAAACCCGAACCTATCCTACAAAATAGCTCCAGAGAACACCTGCGAAAAGGTTAGCGTTAGCAAATTTTCCTAGAAAAGTACTAAAACCATTGCTTATTATAGATGCACAGCTTCAGTGACTAAATGCACAGAGATAGTCAACAGAAGCGCAACAATAACAAATGCACCACAATAGTGCGTAAAAGTGCAACAAGAATACACAGAAGCGCAGAAATTACAAATGTGCTGTAACAGTGTACAGATGCACAATAATAATGAATAGATACGTAAGAATGATGAATGCGCAGTAACAGTGTACACATGCGCAACAAGAATGAACAGATGCGCAAAAATAACAAAAGCACTGTAACAGTGCGCAAAAGCACAGTAAGAAAGCACAGATGCGCAGAAATAATAGAAGTGCTGCAAAAATGTTCAAATGCACCAAAGTAGCCTGTGCGTGGCCTATGCGTGACTTGTGCGTGACCTGTGCATGACCTGTATGTAATTTGTCTTCAAAAAAGCTCAGATTTTGATGAGATAAAGGGGTAAAGGCCCCACGATGGGCACCAAAAATGTTAGGGTAAAATGTGGTTTAATCGAATGAACAATAATAAACCCAAACATCAATAGAATAATGAAATCAAGAAAGGTAGATCAAAATGGAGCAATGAATCACAATGCAAACCTTCCCTGTTCCAAATCTTCTATTGTTCGCCTAGTACAACCATCCTTTGCTGATGAAGTAGGCCCTCAGCAAGTGCACTCTTTTAGCTGTGTTGTAGGATGTTAGTAGTAAACGGCTAAGATGATAGATAATGTTGTGAAGTAGAGCTTCAAAGCAAATGGTGATCTCAAGTAGATTGTATTGGGGTGCCAAAGGCGCGTGGGTAGAATTCTACAGAGTAACAGTACAAATAACCTGGATGAATAGAATGGGAGGATGAGGTTTCATTTATAGACTCAGAAGAATGAGGATCAATGGTTGAGAAGAAGTTTGATGATCAACGACTGAGAGAGGTTGAGGAATGTGCAACCAGTAGGAATATGACAAGTGTCTCATCTCCATCATGAAAGAGGGGACTTGACAACATTGATTGGAGAGTTAACTCCTTTAACTGATCAGTTAACAAACTTGATTAGTAAGTTGGAAGAATGAATTATGGAATTGACTGAATTGATTGAGGGATTAACTCAATTGACTGGTTAGTTAACACTTTTGATTGATTAGTTAACTAACTTTTGATTTGAGAAGAAATAGGACATGTGGGTGAGGGAAAATAAGGTAATTAAATATTTAATATATTTAATTACATGTGCAACCCGATGAGGTGGACAAGGTGAGGTGGAAAAGTGAGGTGTAAGTGTGAGGTGGATTTTTGGAATTAGAACTTAGGATAGAGGAATTTGGATTAATTAAATAGTTTAGGATTATTTAATTATGTAGGACATTTAGAATAATTTTAATTAAATAAATAGATTTTATTTAATTATGGAACAGTGAATCGATTAAATAAATTTAGAATATTTATTTAATTGGTAGAAGAACGGAATAAATATTTAGAATATTTATTTAGCTGAATCATGTCATTTTTAGGCGTATACAGATTGTATATCCTTCATACAAAAGTGATATACACACAATTTGTATGTCTCTCCAACTCACTTAGATTTTTGTTGTTTTGACCCACTTTCAATTTGTGATTTCCCAGATCTGTTCCTTCTTCCAACATGCAGCCCTCTGCACTTCGACGATCTACCATAAACCCATGCTAGGAACCTTTAACAAAACACTGTATCTGATCCTGCAAAGCATGAACATGAAAAATAGAAAACAAACATAAACCCTAACTATTATGTACACAACCATTCCACTGATTCAAAGAATCAACCGGTGGAATGGATAAACGAATCCATCCGACCTCAGCAAAATGATAAATTCAATACCCAGAAAATAACACAACAGGATCTTATATTGATGTTTTCAGAAATGTTTACAGATGCCCTATCTACAACTTCACAATAGAATTGAACTACAACTGACCACCACACTGTACTCTACTCTGTTCATTCGATCATCTGGGGGTATTTATCTACCTACCCTTGGTAGTATAGAGTTGGTTCCTAGCGGCCGAGAGATCTAATTGACTAAAAAACTCTTAACTAACAACCTAAAAATAGTAAGCATTGGTCAAACTGACCTTATTACGTTGAAGGGTCATTTAGGACCTTATTGAAAACAAAAAAAAAACATAAAACAACTAAATGCCTCATGGAGGCCACTGTGGGTTAGGTGCACCTGCACCACTAGGCAAGGACTATATTTGTTGAATCCCCTAGATGCGCCTATTCAAAGTGGGTAGCTCCAGGATCTTGGTAGCACTGGCTCCCCCTTATAGTGCACTCACTTCTCACACATACCAAGATCTAGGTTGTCCAAGGCTCGTCCCCCAACCAAACCTTAGGATTGTCCTTGCTTCCTCAGCTAAGAACTGCATGAATCATGGCGGCTTCAAAGGTTACCCTTCTGTGTCAACAAATAGAGGGTTTTTGGCCACTATACAAAAGGGTTCTAGTGAATATCCAGGGGACCAACACCTCACGAACATCCAGCAAGACACTTAAGGCTCTAATTAACCCTACTAGAAGTTTAATATACACAAAGGTAAACCTCCTTTCAAGCTAGCACTATATGGTGAGCGCTCGTATGGGTTAGACTTGGTGTTCACCTTATCCTCAATTTATATAGTGGGCCAGATGAAAGTCCCGCTTGGGGTCACAAGTGAGTTCTCCTTTCGGATGTGTCTCACAAGCGGGCCCACTCTAAGGCTCAACCAAAAGCAAGACAAGTTAACATGTTTTTGATCCCTACACTCGCACTAAGTCACAAGGGGAGAGCATACACATGTGAACTTGCTCACACTCGCATGGGGGTTCATTGACCTTAGAAAATAGATGTGTGGTCTGATTTATGCAAACATTGTGAAGTGTTTTTGATTCCCAAGATTGCATAAAGCATGAGGGAAGAGCATACACACTTCACAACATAAACACAATCACCAAACATAGTAGACAGTGGTTCATTTTAAGTCCCCAAAAGATGTGTGAAAACAACAAGATGTTCATTTTAGTGCAAAAAAACCAAATGTGCCTATGACAACCAACACACATGCATATGAAAGAAATTGAATCCCTGCATCAAATGTGTTAGTAGTTTCAGTTTATAGTCTTCATCCCATGAATGTCACATGTTGCAAATCAAATGTTAGTACCATCAAATCACCATGATAATGAAAAAAAAAATGACAAATTGAGTGGATGCATCGTTTTGCAAGCCACAAGTCAAGAGGTCAAAAAATAGGAATCTACAAAATATTTGAAACAAATGATTAGTGACAGCAAAATAAATTGCAAAATCAGATTGCTCATAAAATTCCATGCAGCTTGAAAAAACATTTCGTAAAAAATGGAGCGAATCTGCACAAGTTATGCTCAGTCAAAGTTTGAAACTAAGTTTGACTTTGAACAAAAAAATGAATGATAAAACAATTTCATTACCTACAATTGACCTTACCACTGCAAAATTAGCTGAGTTTGCTCTGCAACACAACTCATTTCACAAAAATCTAACCTCTTTTGCAAAAGTTATGAGAATTTGAAAAAAAATAGCCTATTTAGGCATGTGGGGGGCAAAAAAGGTCCTGGCTGCTTGACTAAACTACTAACTATTTGGTAGGTTCTTGGTGACATGCAACCATTATCCTTTGGTGGTTAAGGATGGCAGTCAGGAGTTAAAATGGCCCCTGGTCACCCATGTGACCAGGGGCTACACCAAATGAAAAAAGAGAATATAAAAAGGGGACGACTGGCTGCCTTACCTTCCACTCGTGGTCATCGATATGACCTTCCCATATGTTTTAAAACAAAGAAAAGCCAAAACCATGAAAATGATTTGAATTCAATCAAGGATTTTTTTTTTTTGTTGTGGCTATCAAATGTTTAAGGAAAAATGCATTTTCAAAATGTAAACTGATGCATAGAAACATCACAGGTTGTTACGGGCTTTGCAATAGCAACCAGGCCATTAGCATGCCGTTAGAGGTTTAACCAGAGGCTGTAAATATTTAAGAGCAAGGGGATTATACCCACCCCATGGTCATTAAAGTGACCAATACCCACTGTTTGAAACTTTGAAACCTGTGGGTGTGAATGGCAAGCTGTTGATGGTTAAAGCAAATCCTCTCCCAAACTTCCAATGAGCAAGCATTTGGCACAACAGATTGAATCAATAGAACAAGATTGTGTGCGATGTACCCAAGGGTATGGAATTTTAGAACTTGAAAAGACTTTACACTCAAATTATTCAAGGGTTGATTTCATTGAAAGATTGCAGAGGAGTGGCGACAGGAGGCATAAGGTTGGTGGCGATAGGGTGTTTGGAGGGTGGAGCGTACACAGTGGCGACCTGTGGTAGAAGTGGTGATAGAGGGATTTCAAGAGGGTTCTCGATGAATGAAGAATGAAGCGGGAGGAATATTTGGTAGTCTACTGGCATATAGAAAGTGGCCATGAGGGTTGGAATGGTTTACACAGTGGCAAAGGGCAGAGGTTCAAAGGGAACGACTGTGCATTGGAGTCGACCAAGCAGAGGAAGGGGGTTGGAGGTGAGGTAGTCGAAGGGTATTTGACTAAGCGGTGGCAACTGCGGTGGAAAAGGCAGTGGGGAACGACCAATGGGGGCTAGGTTTTACAAGCCAGGGTTGAAGTTTCCAATGGTGGTGACCTGCATGGACTGGGCAGAGATTGAGCAGTCCTAGTGAACAGAGGATACGATAACTAGTGGTGAAGAGACCACATGTATTGGGTGTCAACCAGCGAGTTAGGGGAGTCGACCTTAGTAGTGGTGGGTGGTTTAAGTCTACGAAACAACCAAAGTCTTTGAGAGATGTTGACGACACATGGATGTTTGTAAGGTTTCGATGGGGAGGCTTCAGTAGATATCGATGGGAATATGGTGGTGGGCCATCAAAGCCGACGGTCGAAGCTTGAAGGATGGTGGAGGCGGTGGATGGGGCTTGGTCGATAATGACATGAGAGTTAGGTTTCAATGGTCAACAAAGAGGAGATTTGGAAGCGGTGGTTTGGGAGGCTGCAACCATAGGTGGTGGTTAAAAAGCAGGCGGGTTAGGGTTTTAGTCAATAATGAGTGTAGAATGTGCAGGGATAGATTTAGAGTTAGTGGCTAAAGATTTTAGGCAGTGGATAAAAGAAAACTAGGTGGTGGTGCTGTGATAGGGGCGTGGGAGGAGCTACAATGGTGGAGAAAATGGAGGGAGATTTTTGTGCAAAGGTTGAAGATAAAACCTTGCAATTTCAGCCCTAGTCTATAGAATATTGATAAACCTGCAACCAAAACATAAAATCTGCAACCCAAATATTCGGTAATCCTACAAACAACATTAACCTACAACATGAAAACTTACAAGCACAGAACACTGTACATCTGGTCTGTACCGTACAGTACAAACTGGCAATATAAAAAAATTTAAAAAACAAACAAAAAATTTCCTGTCACCAAAGTATAGCAAATTTACTATCATTTTTGCAGAAAGGGCCTCCGGGACTCAATGGTGAGGTCCGTTTGAGCTTTGGAGGTCACCTGCAAATTTGATTTTTAAAAATCACCCAAAAAGGATAGATTTTACACACTTTCACGTTGGGTTCACCAATGTAACAAGGAAAAAGCTAACTAATCTATAGAAAACAAACTATAGCTAACCCTAGCTCCCAATGGAGTGCATTCTAACGTAGAAAATCAATCAAACAAAACATAAACAAACTATGAATCTAAGCTAGTAATGACTTCTCTCCATTGTCCTCCTCAATCTTGCATTTTTGTTCTCAGATTTGTAGGTTGTTGCTCAATCTAGAGAAGCTCATTTGTGTGGGCAGCAAGATATTGGAGATAGTACATGAGATGTAGAGCTAAAAAATGTCCTCTAAGAGGTCAAAATGGAGCCAAATGAGGTGTTTTATAGAGGAGTTGATTTTGAATGGAGGGCTAGGATTGAGGGTTGAAAATGGAGGGTTGTGATTGATTAGGGTTCCTCTACATTAGAGGACAAAATAGAATTTAAAATTAGAAGAAATTGGTGAGGTGGGATGGGATTTAAATTAAATAAATTTGCCCAATTTATTTAATTTATGTGGAAGGAATGCATATGAAAGGGGATAATTAGGTGATGGGATTTGATTTATTTGCTGAATAAATCAAATGAAGGGAACTTTAGGGAAATGGATGATTAGATAATTAATTAAAATCAATTATTTAATCATGGAGGAAAATTAGGGGAAATTAGGAAGAATGTAGGAGAAATTAGGGATTTTGTGAGGGATGGACACTTTTAGGTGTCTACAACATGAAATATCAAAAAAATTTCCACCCGACCCTACAAACCCCCTCACGTGCATCAAGCACGCTTAGTGACATACACACGTAACGTAGTTGCGTCAACAACCTACATTAGGCATGTCACCTGAAGGTGATGAAGTCAATCTCAGTCAGGATAATGCGATCTCAATCTGTAAAACCTATGAGGTGATACCCACTAAGGGGGTATACGTCACGTAAAGTGAGGCTAACAGGGTTGGTTCCTGTCTTGGGATGCAACCCTAGTGTTTACTATAAGAGGTGGAATGACTTCAATACAAAAAACAAAATCTAACCTTAGGTAACTAGAAACTTAATAAAATTAACATTAATTAATACTATAAACAAAATTTGACTAAAACAATTAATTAAGCATCTAATGCAAAAAGGAGAAATTAATCAAACTAATTTAATCAAATATATTCTATCTAGTCTAGAGAAATTTCGACAACATAACAAGTCAAAATGGAATAAATCCTATAGTGATTTTGACAGCATAAGGCCATCTCATCTACTATAGGAGGTTTACAAAAATAAATTAAATAAATTTCATACCCTAACTCCTTTCAATTTTTAAATTAATTAAAAAGCATAATTGAGTCTATACACCCTTCCCAAATAAATAAATTCAAATAAATAAACATGACCATATCTATGGTTTCAATTTCAACATAAACTATATTGTAAATAAATTTGCAAAAAGGGTTTATTTCATTTACTCTACAAAAGGGGCTAAATCACCCTCACATTTAAATACACACATAAGATAAAACAATGAAAATATAATAAAGGAATTAAATGCTCACTAAAGTCCAAAAGACTTCCCACACTCCAAGTAGGTTTGCATAAACAAACAAAATTAATTAAAACTAATTAAACCCTCTCCTAGAACTTAGGGGTCCAAAACCCTAGATAGGATTATTAATTGTCTAAATCCTCCCATTTAATCACATTCAAACATTGGTTTTCTTTTAGTGGTGCAGGGTCTCCAAAAGTTCAAGTGGAATGGAAGGTACCTCCCCAAGTGGGAGGTATCTTCCCAACAAGGATTTTTTTTCTAATTTGTTTATTTGAATTTTTCTAACATGTTTTTTTTTAATTTACATGTTGCATTATTTCCTTCCTAACGTAGATCTTTGTTTAACTAGGTTTATATTTTCCCATTTTCTAACATTGTTAAATGCACAAGTTACAAGTAGTCAAAATGTTTATATTGAAGTCTAAATAGATAAAGGTTTCTAAGTTTCCATTTCTCTCTAGTTTTTTTTTTGAAAAAGAAAATATACACAGAGGTCTCTATTATAATATTAGAATTATTTTAATCAAAATCACAATAGTATATATATATATAAACACACACACACACACATATCACATAATAACCAGTGATAAATATTAAAAGAGGTGAAATATTACTTATGGCCAGGTGCATTTAACATAGGGCCGAACACACCACACAAAAAAAATAGTTGAAAGTTTAATAAAAGCTGGCGGTTCAAAGGCCGAAGGGGGGGTGAACAAAGTAGAGGAGTGAGAAGCTTTAAGCCACGATGACACCCATCAATAAACGGAGCTAGGGGTGGGGCTCCCACCCCACCCACAAGGCACTTCCCTTGGGTGGGATGGGGGTCCCAACCCCCCTTCCTATGTACAACAAAACATCAAGGAACTACCGCACACGGTTTAGCCCTGCACAACCCTCTGGACTAAACATTCTCTATTTTTGAACAAAACAATGATGCAGTAAGAAAACCTTTGAACCCTAAAAGGATTCGATCTACTTGCTTTTTCCTTATAATCTTTAATACACTTTTCATAGTATGCTAAACATATATATGTCTACCTAGAAATCATGACAATATCAAAAAATAACACAATTAGGTAATTAAAATAACAATAAGCTCAAGAATCTATTTTCATTTATATATATTTATATAAATATATAAACACAGCTCCTAAGAACGTAACAAAAGAGTTTTATGACTGCATAGACATACGTAGTTAGATAATATTCTTAGATAACTACAACCATATTATTATCATTTTGTAGCAACAAGAACTCATTTAATTACGTCTAAAGTTATACTAAGGAAGGCATACATTAATCATTTTCTTTTTCTCTACTCATGCATCGCATTTAAATAAGGTAAGAAAAGAGGGAAAAGAGAGATAATTTTCTTGAATATCATATATCACTTTACATAGGAACAAGGGTATATGAAACCCATACACCATTTATATTATTGATCTTAACCAAAGAATACATACAAGTATTTGGAATGCTACAAGGCAACTTAAGAGAGGTTTGTCTCTCATGAACACCCTAACTATTACAAGCCCAAATATAGGCCTAGGGCATCTCTTGCCTTCATTTTTTACAAAATATAAAAACCACTAAACTCAAGTTTCTTCCCAAATCCAACTCCTCCAAAGTCACCAAGAGAACCTATAAAAAACAAAAAATGGTTTACAATGCCCATGGGAGGTCACCTCCCAACCATAGGCCTACAAGTAGGCAACCCCCAAGATTAGAGGCCTTCCAATAACCAAGGTTCAAACCACAAAGGAAACAAAACACTCATGTCATACACATTAACACCCTTCCAAGGAAAAACACATAACTAACCCATTTTGAAAATGTGTTTAAGGGGTGAGAGAGTGGACTATTCTCAACTCAAGGATACCCACACTCATAATACTCATAATTGAAGAGACCTAATGTCTCAAGTTACTACTTGGAACCTCAGTCGTTCATCGGCAAGACTTGAACTGTCAGTGAACTCTTATCTTCTTCTATCGATGGATAGTTTCTCTTCGATAGTTGCTTGGTCATCGGTCACACTGGAGCATCGACAGATTTAGTTAAAGCTACACCGATCTCTTTGGTCTCACCGATGGTAGTGAGCTATCGGGTTGACTTTTTGTATCGGTGGGAGTGAGGAGTCTTTAGCCGATCTATAAGGTTACACCAATGAAGGACAAGCTATCGGTATGACAATCATTGTCGGCATGTTTTACAAATGTCGCTCCGACAGTTTGGGTTACTCTGATGGGAGTTGGCATCGGCATGAGTCATTCCGATGAAGATCAATGTTTCAGCATGAGAACCACTATCGGCCCAATCTTGAGATGTTACTCCGATAGTCTTGTGTCTTTCTGATGAAGGCTTGGATCGGTGAGACTATAACTATCGATGCAGTTTCAAAGTATCTCTCTGACGGTCATCTGTTACTCCGATGAAGGATGAAGACTTGGGCATTGGTGGGACAAGGACTCATCGCTATAATTATGGAGTGATCTCTAATAGTTTGTGCTATCCTGATGAAGCTTAGACTAGCATCGTCAGCAACAAAATTACCGACGATAGTCTTACAGTGTGTTCGGGTATATAAACCTAGATGTCAAACTCAACTTGATGAATGTGGGACTAAAGGTTTCACATGAATATGAACAGTTGCAACGGTTGGAAGATAGCAATGTTGGGTTAGTTGAATCGAACAGTTAGGGTAGAAGTTAAAAATGGTTTTGCTCTTGAAGACTGTGAATATATATAGATCTAGTGATCTCATCGAGGTTGATGATTAGATACAATCAAATTGTTCATTCTGTAATTGTACAGAGGAAGTGAACTGTATGTATGATTCATAGAATCGATACCTGAGCAAGAAGGCTGGTATCTTTATTGTAATCTTTCTAAGCTTACTGTAAATAAAGATTGTCTCTCTTGTGGTGGTGGGTTTTTTACTCAAAAGGGTTTTCCCACATACATCTGGTGTTGTTCTCTATTATCTTGCATGTTTATTCTATATTTTCTGGTGTGTTCATCTATGTATTTGAATTAAACGTTACCTGTCTACATTATCCCCTTTGAATTAACATTAGGGAAGCTATATTCTGCACCTGTGCTTTCCTTACAAGTGGTATCAGAGCCTAGCCAGTTGTGTTATCCTTGTTGGTTGGTTGGGTTTTTTGTGTCAGTTCGGTGAGTGGGAGTTTTGTAGAGGTCTATTTTATTAAATTAGATGGCAAGTTCATCAGAAAAAATAGACATTGAAAAGTTCAATGGCACAAACTTTGAGTTGTGGAAGCTTAAGGTTGAAGATATGCTAGTCGACAAAGATCTTTGGGTTGATGTGTCTGGGGTTCAACCTTTAGGCATGAAGCAAGAAGACTGGGACCTAGCAGATAGGAAATCCAGAGGACTGATAAGATTAAGTTTAGTGGATTCTATTCTATTGAACGTCCATGAGGAGAAGACTGCAAGCAATTTGTGGAAGAAGTTGGGAGATATTTACTAGGGCAAGTCCTTGGTGAATAAACTTTTCCTCAAAAAGAAGTTGTACTCTCTGAAGATGGATGAAGGAGCATCTGTAGTAGACCATCTAAACTCATTTAATATGATTGTTGCATAGTTGACTTCTGTAGGTGTAAAAATAGAAGAGGAGGACCACTGAATACTTCTGTTGTGTTCCTTACCTAACTCATGGGATCATCTTGTGATGGCTATTGGAAGTACAACAATCACGTTTAAAACTGAAGAAGTTGTTGCCTCACTGTTATCTGAAGAGATGCGGAGGAAATCTTCTAAGATGGCCAAAGAGGCCCTATCCGTTTGAGGTAGATCAAAGGAAAGAGACAAGAAGTTTAAGTCCAAATTAGAGGGGAGATCAAAATCTCTTGGAAAAAAGTCCAAGGTGAAGTGCTAGAATTGTGGGCAAAAAGGACACATTAGAAAAGACTGCAAAGAGGAGAAAAAGAAGAAGAAGAAGAACTTCTCTAACACCAATTCTTCTCAGAGTGATGTTGATGCCTTCATTGCTGCCTTGGCAACACCTGCATCTGAAGATGTATGGTTGGTGGATTCAGGAGCATCTTTTCATATGACATCTCACAGAGAATGGTTCACTAAGTATGAACCATATGCTAGTGGGAAGGTGTTCCTGGCAAGTGATTCGACACTAGAAATTGTTGGCCAAGGAAGAGTCAAAATCTAGTTCTCGGATGGCAGAATAAAGGGAATGAATGAAGTACTACACATACCAGGTCTGGCTTGAAATTTACTTTCTGTTAGTAAGCTTAATGATGTTGGAGTGCAAGTTACTTTTGTGAATGGCAGTTGTAAGATGACTAGAGGTTCTATTGTACTGGCAAAGGGTGAACACATTGGAACTTTGTATAGGTTAGATGCTAAACCAGTGTGCTATAATAATGTCTCTGTAAAATCTGAAAAAGCTACTGATGTAACACATGATGCAAACTCTATGGAAGTTAAACTTCTTGCAGAGAAAACAATGCTCTGGCATCATAGACTTGGTCACATAGGTGAAAAAGGTTTAAAAACCTTGAAAACCAAAAACCTGGTAGATGGGCTGATTGATTGTAATCTGGAGTTTGATTTCTGCGAACATTGCATATATGGAAAATAGAACCGTGTTTCTTTTTACTCTAGTTCTCATGAATCTTCTGGTGTTCTGGACTATGTACATTCTGATGTTTTTGGTCCAGTTGATGTTCCTTCTCTGTCTAAATCAAGATACTACGTATCGTTTATTGATGATTATTCAAGGAGGGCATTTATATATTTTTTGAAAAATAAATCAGAAGTATTCAGTCAGTTTAAAGATTTTAAAAATCTTGTGGAAAATCATACTGGTAGAAAAATAAAATGTTTGAGAACGAATAATGGTGGTGAATATTGCAATGCAGATTTTGATAAATTTTGTCTTGATCATGGAATAAAAAGGCATAAGACTACACCTTATACTCCACAGCAAAATGGAGTTGCTGAAAGGTTGAATCAATCATTAATGGAGAAAGTAAGAAGTATGTTGAGTTATGCTAGTCTTGAACAAAGGTTCTGGGCTGAGGTAGTTGCTACAACTTGTTACTTACTAAATCGTTCTCCTACTTCAGCATTGGTTGATAAGATGCCTATGGAAGCATGGTCTGGAAAGAAGCCCTCTCTAAGACATCTTTGTGTTTTTGGCTATGAGGCATATGCTTATATTCCTGAGGTAAACAGATCTAAGTTGGATTACAAGGCAGTCAAATGTATCTTTATTAGCTATGGAGTCGGTGTTAAAGGGTACAAGCTTTGGAATCCTAAAACTGAAAAAGTAATTTACAACAGGAATGTAATTTTCAGAGAGCTGAAACCTTTAGTTATTGATCCTCAGCCAGAGAAGATAGAAAAAAAGAAAGAAAAGAGTGTTGTTAATATTCCTCTGACCCATGTAAAAGAGGAACAACAAGCACCAAGTGTGGATGGTTCAGAAGTGAGTTCGAGTAGCTCCGAAGATTCAGATCTAGAGCAAGAATCTGAACCAACACCTCAGCCATTGAGGAGGTCTACACGTGAAAGAAGACAACCAGATAGGTATGGATTTTCAGTACTTGATTCAAGTTGTGCCTATGCTTTACTTACTGATACTGATGAACCTAGGAATGTGAAAGAAGCTATTAGTTTACCTGATTCAAATTCTTGGTTGGAAGCCATGGATAACAAAATGTCATTGTTGGAGAAAAATAGAACCTGGGATTTGGTGCCCTTGCCTGAAGGTAGAAAACCTGTGGGCTGTAAGTGGGTATTTAAAAAGAAATATGGTCTAGATGGTAGTATTGAAAAGTACAAGGCAAGACTGGTTGCTAAGGGGTATTCTCAAAAGGAAGGTATAGATTATGGAGAAATCTTTTCTCCTGTAGCTAAGCTGACATTCATTAGATTTTTGTTGTCACTTGCAGCAGCGTATGACTTTGAGATTGAGCAAATGGATGTGACAACAACATTTCTTCATGGGGACCTTGAAGAAGAAATTTATATGTCCTAGCCAGAGCATTTTGTGTTAAAAGGTAAAGAACATTTGGTATGTAAACTTAAAAAGTCTCTTTATGGCTTGAAGTAATCTCCTAGAATGTGGTATCAAAAATTTGATACGTATGTTCTGTCTTTGGGATATGTGAGATCTAAATCTAATCATTGTGTCTATTATAAATCTGATGGTGATTGGATTCTTATAATTGCACTGTATGTGGATGACATGTTATTCATTAGCAATGGTAAGGGGATGATCTCAGATTTAAAATCTCAGTTGTCCTTGAAATTTGAAATGAAGAATCTGGGGGCAGTGAAGTACATTCTGGGAATGGAAATCAAAAGGGACAGATCTAAGATAAAGCTTTGGCTCAGCCAGAGCAAATATATTACCAATGTTCTTAATAAATTTAATATTTCTGATTGCAAATAGTTAGTTGTTCCAGTGTTGCAGGGAACGAAACTATCTGTTGAAGATTGTCCAGAATCTTTGAATGAAATTGATGACATGAAAAAAGTGCCTTATGCAAGTGTTGTTGGTAGTTTAATGTACGCAATGGTCTGTACCAGACTAGAAATTGCCCAAGTAGTGGGATTTTTGAGCCGATTTATGGCAAATCCAGGCAAATCACATTGGGATGCTGTGAAGAGAGTCATGAGATATTTGAAGGGAACTTCTGATTATGCTATTTTCTATCATGGAAACTTAGTTGGATCTCAAAAATCTTCAGCATTCAAGGATATGTTGATTCTGATTGGGTAGGGGACATTAACAGTAGAAGGTCCACCAGTGGATATGTATTCATGTTAAATGGTGGTGCTATCAGTTGGATGAGCAAGTGGTAGGTTGTAGTCGCTTTGTCCACAATAGAGGCAGAGTACATGGCAGCTACTCATGCATGCCAAGAAGCCATTTGGTTGAAGAGGTTGTGTTCTGATGTCAGTTTTGATGCAGGGCAGATACAAATTCATTGTGACAGTCAAAGTGCTATCTGTTTGGTGAAATATCCTACTTTTCACACTAGGACAAAACATATTGATGTCCAATATCACTTTGTTCGTGATATGGTGGAAGACAAAAAGGTAAAGGTGGAAAAGGTTGATACTTTGGAAAATGTTGTAGACGCCTTGACAAAACCAGTGAGCACGGCCAAGTTCAAATGGTGTTCAGATGAAATGGGTCTTCAGGCCCATAATTCTCAGTAATCGAATGAGGATTAAGAGGTAGCAGTAATCTCTTCGACAAGTGGGAGATTGAAGAGACGTAATGTCTCAAGTTACTACTTGGAACCTCAGTCGTTCATTGGCAAGACTTGAACTGTCGATGAACTCTTATCTTCTTCTACCAATGGATAGTTTCTCTCCGATAGTTACTTGGTCATCAGCCACACTGGAGCATCGACATATTTGGTTAAAGCTGCACCGATCTCTTTGGTCTCACCGATGGTAGTGAGCTATCAAGTTGACTCTCTGTATCAGTGGGAGTGAGGAGTCTTTGGCCAATCTGTAAGGTTACACCGACGAAGGATGAGCTATCAGCATGACAATCATTGTCGGCATGTTTTGCAAATGTCACTTTGACAGTTTAGGTTACTCCGATGGGAGTTGGCATCGGCATGAGTCATTCCGATGAAGATCAATGTTTTGGTGTGAGAACCACTATCAGCCTAGTCTTGAGATGTCACTCTGATAGTTTTGTGTCTTTCCGATGAAGGCTTGGATCGGTGAGACTATAACTATCGATGCAGTTTCAAAGTATCTCTCCGACGGTCGCCTCTTACTCTGATGAAAGATGAAGACTTGGGCATCAGTGGGACAAGGACTCATCGTTGTAATTGGTGGAGTGATCTCTGATGGTTTGTGCTATCCTGATGAAGCTTAGACTGGCATCATCAGCAACAAAATTGCCAACGATAGTCTTATAGTATGTTTGGGTATATAAACTTGGATGTCAAACTCAACCTGGTGAATGTGGGACTAAAGGTTTCACATGAATACGAACAGTTGTGACGGTTGGAAGATAGTAATGTTGGGTCAGTTGAATCAGACAGTTAGGGCAGAAGTTAAAAATGGTTTTGCTCTTCAAGAATGTGAATATATACAGATATGGTGATGTCGTCAAGGTTGATGATTAGATACAATCAAATTGTTCATTCTGTAATTGTACAGAGGAAGTGAATTGTATGTATGATTCATAGAATCAATACCTAAGAAAGAAGGCTGGTATCTTTATTGTAATCTTTCTAAGCTTACTGTAAATAAATATTGTCTCTCTTGTGGTGGTGGGTTTTTTACCTGAAAGGGTTTTCCCACGTACATCTATTGTTGTTCTTTGTTATCTTACATGTTTATTCTATATTTTCTGGTGTGTTCATCTGTATATTTGAATTTAACGTTACCTATCTACATTATCCCCTTTGAATTGACATTAGGGAAGTTGTATTCCACACCTGTGCTTTCCTTACAATAATGCTCATAATCACTTGGCCTCTTGTCACAAACTTCTTATTTCTCAAAACAAGGCACTCATGTCATAATACCATACTTCTCAAACTTCAATAAAAGGCTATTGGCCATAAAACTATACCAAAACAAAGAGGGGAAATCGATGAGGTTCACACCTCTCTCACCCAAGACAAAGGTGAGCTCTCTCACATGGAGAGCTCACCCAACAACCCTTTAAATCCACATACACAAAAATACAAAAAAAAAAAACATAAGCATAACCATCATAAACACACATATTGCATAAGCAAAAGAAAGTAAAACAATAGGCTTGAAGCCTTGAAGAATACCTCTCAAGCTTCAAGGATGGGGGATGTTGATGAAGAGCTTTCCAAGTCCTTCCCAAAATCCTTCAAACTCTACAAGTCCTCCTCTCCTTCCCAACACAAACATAAAAACCTCAAAAGGAAGAACCCTCCTTTCATCTCAAGGAGAGAGATAATAAGGCAAGGCTCTCAAGCCCTAATGGATGAGAGGGTGACACTTGTCATCCTCTCCTCCATCCACATAACCCTCCTCACAACCCCACAAGAATGAAGAGGTGACACTTGTCATATCCCCATTCCACAAAGCTACACACTCTCCCACCAGTGCTCTCACACATGTGAGAGCATAGGGAGATGTGAGCCCACAAAGTAAGCTTCCCTTGAATGAGGAGGTGACACTTTTCACCTTCTCATTCAACTAAGCCACACTCTTCCCCACAAATTCTCTCACACATGTGTGAGAGCATAGGGAAGAGGTCTCACACATGTGAGAAGCTTTAAGAAGCTTCTAAAGAACTTGAGGCAAGGGTAACCTTACCCAAGTGGGTGAGGTTAGGTTAAGTGAGATGGTGACATGCCAACCACCTCTCACATCTCCCAAACTCGTCACTTGACTCAAGGGCCAAGTTTGGGTGACCATACATGGTTTGAAACAAGTTTAAACATGTTAATAATGGTCCTAGACCCTAGGGGTATGACCTAGCGTTATTATTTGACCATTATTCATACTAGGAAACACATAAAATCACATGAAAATGGCTTCAAACATTTACCACTAAAAATTGTGCGAACCCAACATTATAATTTACAACACTTCAAGGAGATAAATTAAAAGTGGTAAACCTTACAAAATAACATAAATCAAATACAACATAATCATCATTCTCAAACACAAATGGCCTTAGTCCATCTTAGGGACTAGGTCAACTTAACATGGCTATAATATATGGTTATTGTCTGACCTCCGATTTTCTAAGGGCATGGAAAGTTACCTGCACACTTCCACAAACCCATTAATAGCACAAGGTACAAATAGCCAAAGTGAATTGAATTAGATATAACACACACATGATGGTATAATCACATATAACATCAATAATAACCACATGCTAACATATATATATATGTCTCTCAAGCCATCCACCATTCACAAGTATAATCAAGATCACATAATGTACGATATATCATCAATTTCACCATCAATACACATACCAATAACATCAAATGAAATCATAGCATCTAAACATCATATTCTCAAATGAAATCTATCATGAAGTCTAAGACATCAACATAGCATAAACTATCTAGCTAACCAAGCATAAGATACAACAATGAAGATTTAAATGCAGAATCACTAGTCCTCAAACGACCACATATCACACATACTCTGAACAACAAGTCTCATGAACAAACAAGCACTACAACATAAGTTAGCCTCACACTACAACACTGAAGAATCCAGTTTCAAGCATATCAGGTGATATTTCAATCAAGCCCAACTAGGATGTGCATCGCCTATGCACCCATAATTAATCCCAACCATCTTATACATAGATCCACAAAATCACTATACTGACGCAAGATAGGGCCAACATACCATAGGTCAAACCCTTAGCTAGGGTGAAGCAATACAATAATGGTAAAAGGGAAACTAATTCCAGTCGCACAAGGGTGGGCCTCATAGTTTGTTTCAATTGAAGATTTAAACAAAATAAGAATAAGATAATAGCGATTAGATATCATTTAAATTAAATATTTAAATGTTCAGTGTATGGCCGACCTCCCAAATGGTTGACCTCTCATTACCCTGGCACCCAAAAGAAAGAAATTTAAATTAAAGATATAATTTTTTTAGTGGTGGCTGACCACCCTTCCAAAGAGAGCACCTTTCATATAAAACAAAAACTTAATTATTTATGAAGGTGGGTGATTAATACATGGTATGCAGAAAAAGACAAAATAGGATATAAGACAAGATTCTTATATTAGAGGGATAGCAATTAATAAAAAAGGAAGCGATTAAAACAAGAAGAGACATGGGTGCGAATTAAATAGAAGAGCAACTATTTTTTGAAGAGGTATGTCTATTCTAAAGGTGGTGTCTCTTGAATGAAAGATTGCATTCTTTCATAAAGATGTGAAGATATATATTGGTTTTTTTTATTGGAATTTGAGTGGGAAAAGTGTGGAAATAAAAGAGTATATCTAGTAACACTTTCAGATCTGCATATGAAGAATTAAAAGAGAACCATAGAAGAATAAAGGCAGATTTAAAGAAAAAGACTATGCAGATATAAATATGAGTTTGGGAAGATCTCAAGGTAGAGATTTATGAATATAGTACTAAAATTATGATCAGATTTGAGAAAGAATTTGTGCATCTTTTCAATCAAATTTGAAGGGAAGAACATTGTGTGAATTAGATCAAATTTGAAAGGAAGAACATTGTGTGAATTAGATCAAATTTGAAAGGAAGAACATAATGTGATTTGGATCAGATTTGAAAGGAAGAAAGTTGTGTGAGTTGCAATCAAATTTATAGAAGATAGTAATCTAGATCCGTAGAAGGTTGGTGCCTTAGTGAGAGATTGGTGTCTCTTACTAGGTTAGTGCTTAGTTGCGAATTGGTGCTCACAAAATCTACAAGTGGGAATTGGTGTCTCCAATGGGTTGGTGCTCACAAATCATATAAGAGGGGTTTGGTGTCTCTTATAGGTTGAAGCCTACAAAATCTTGTAAAGAGAATTTTATATATATAAGTAATATTTTTTCATGGTTTTCTCCCATAAGGGTTTCCACATAAATCTTGTGTTCTTCTTGTGGTGCATCATTGATAGATCTTGTGTGATTGATATTGTTGTGGTTGTTAAGTTTTAAAAAAGTAAAATCTTGTATTATACTGATTCACCCCCCTCTCAGTATAATTGTGTGTTCTTCAATTGGTATCAGAGCGGGTTCCTTTAGAGAGCTTAATCGCCTAAAGGTAGATCTTAAAAGAACACATGGTTGAACATGATGGATATGGTTTTTCTTCAAACTGGGCACCATTGTTTGATGGTACAAACTCTAATTTTTTGAACATAAGAATGCACACTCACTTAATGGCACTTGGCCTTCACACTTGGCAATCACCAGTGTGCCTTGAATGTGGAAAAGTGGGACATCTTGCTGACAGGCTATCGTAAGGTCCTAACACTTTAGATGAAAATTATCATTTTATCAACCAGGGTAGTGTCCGAGGTTGTCTGCAATAGGGAATTTGGATATTTCATTAAGAAATAGTTTTCTAGATCTGTTAAAAAGTTAAAATAGTACATGAAATGAAACAACAATTTTATCCTTCTATAGAAAGCATTCAAATTCTATACTAAGAAGAATGAAAACTCTAGACTAGAAAGCATATAAATTCTACACTTAGAAAGCAGATAAACACTACACTAGAAAGAAGATAAATTCTATGCTAACAATTCACAACTACAATTTGCTAAGCTATAAGCACTTCAAGTTCTAACCATCAAAAAATAGTAATTCTAACTAAGGAAGATGCACCAGAAAACTTCCAACGAACACAAAAAGTTCCAAACAACAGCACACAATAGTTTAACTTTTACACAACAAACCCTGCAGCTTAACAACAGAAGCTAAACATAAGCTATCTTCAACTGAATAAAAAACATCCACAGAAATGAAAATACTTATCTATCCTATAGTCCCATGAGTGGCCAGCTCATGGGAGAAGCTTGTCTTAATTATAAATCACATTCAATCACTTCAACGACACATGAGAACTCCATTCAAATCTTCATATATTTTTTAAAGAAACTAAAACTTAGAATATCATTTCCATTCATAAAAATTGCAAGCACACAGATCTGATGATTTTGAAAACTAAAAGGGATTGATTTTCATTCATCCATAGTGTCTATTTTATATCCATATTTTAAGCAACAAAAACTAAACTACTTCAAAAACTCCTAAACTTCCGATGATAGGAAAATACCAATTAAATTGTAACTAAAAAACATAAAATTAACTACTGCTATCTTTTAAACATAAACAGGACTCCGAGTGGAGTCATAATGTCTTTTGGGTAACCACGGAAATAGTAGAATAAAATAAAGTCTTCATTAAATGCAATCCTAAAATTTTTGGCGCCCACAACTTCTGGCGCACTCATTCATAGCTGCATGACGTCCACTTCTTAGGCAATGCATTAACCTGCATAGTTACCCAACTTTTCATGCCATTAAATCAACATTTACAAGCTAGTTTCAATCAATTTAGGAAATTAGGATTTGTACAATATTTTATTAAAAATAGATAAATATTGCCTATAAAAAAAAATTTGGCAAGGTTAGGGAATTGGGTAGTGCAAAAAGGCTATTTGATCCATTAAAGAAATGAGGTTATTTATACCTCATCATTCCTCCCCTTCCTAACCTTGAGTAGGTCCTCCTACTCTATGATATACCCTTTGTCTCTCTGCCTCCCTTTTCTTATTCAAATCATCATACCTTGAGCTAAAATCATATACCTCATATGCTTCTTCATCAATATGATCAGGGACTTTTAGAAAACCTTTGTGAAGTTTGACTCTCAACTGCTAGGTATGTAAGTCCCTTGGTTCTGGCTCTGTAACTAAAAATGCAGGAGGTGGTTGTAAAAGGAGAGGTGGCCTGTATCTCATTCCTATCCACTTAGTTTTTAGTTGCTGAAGATTTTCTGTCAATGCCTCTGCCCTTTTATATGACCATCTGAGGTTAGTGGGGGAAATCATTTCTCTTCTTTTTAAATGCATAGGCAAGGGGGTATACCTTTCCTCACAAGCATTCCAAGCTCTGTCAATTAACTGTGGTCCATGAATCTTAACATCTTCATAACAGATCATAATGCTTTCATTGTATTTTTGTTTCATTTGTTCATAACTCTTGATTCTCCTAAATTGAGCTTTGAAAGCAAAAGGTTTTCGATTGGGATACCTCATGTGTAATCCTACAGTTCTCTCTGCATGAAGATATTCTCTAGTTTTGTCCTACCACTAAATCTGATTTTGCATATTTGAGAGAAATGCTCTTAACTGAAATTCCCCCACAAACAAATTGATGAATAAATCATTATGTTTCTCAAGAAATAAATTATGAATGAAGAACTCACATAATAAATTCTTTTGCATAGGTGATGCTTCTTTGAATGCTATAAGGAATTCCTAGTCATCATGATCATGTGGTAAATTGCAAGAGATTCTCAGGAGCTTCCACCTTAACAAATGTTTATTAAGAAACATTGAATATAACTTGGACGGTTCCCTACAAGTCAGCAACAATTATCCAATCTGACATGCATCCATTTTGGCCTGGTATAGTCTATCATAAGACTCCTTTAACAATACTATTTCTTTCTTCAATCTAGCATTTTTTGCTCCATCTTGCCTTAAGAAATAGTATCGTTCCATCCATTTAGTGAGCAAGGGCAGAATGTGAACCTAAAACCATTCCATTTTAGTGGGTTCGGTTTGAACCTCTTTTGATTCCACAATTGGTTTAACATTTATTTCTTGTAAGTCTTTCTCCAATTCCACCATTTTTCTTATGGCCTTATTTAATTCAAGTTTTTGCTTCTCTTTCTCCTCTACAAATTTCATCTTGGTGTGCAGGGGAAAGTTCTCTTACATTTTGGTCTGCCCTACCAGATGGTTCACCTACCTCAAATTGTCTTGGAGGTTCAGGGTTTTCAAATTTTTGCAAGAATTTTTTCCATTTCTCATCTGGTTTCCTTTTTATATGAAAATTATATTTGTAGACTAAATGTATAAGCCCATGATGCTTTAAAGGTGCAGACCCAATTTTGAAACATTCTATCATGCAAATAATGGAATCATGAAGGAATGTAGGTATGTTAATTCTTAGTTTAGGATTTTCCAAACCATGACGCAAATGAATGAGCAGTTGAAAAGGGGGACCAACTACTGTGGCACATTGTCCTTCGCAGGTGAAATACTTAATAATCCATGCGAATGCCATTCACCATGGTTCTGCATTGGACATTCTTTGAAATCCCTTATTTTGCCCTTAGGTAGTGACAACTAATAATTGGTGAGGTTCCCCTTCCCGCACAAAAAGTTGTATCATTTTCTGATAGGAAATATTGGTAGTTTTAGATAAATTAATTCCTTCATTTCTAATACTAGATAATTTGGAGATGATTAAGGGACTTACCTTAAATTTCTTTCCCTACACAATTGACTACCCATCTGCAAAGTTTTTGACAAATTCTTTGACCAGCTGTGCATGATGTCCCTCAAATTTCTTTATAAAATCTAGCCACCCTACTTTCTGAAACAATTCTAAAATATTCCCTAATGCCAACAATTTGTCCAGTGAAGCTAGCTCAGACTTGCATTTGGCTCCTCCCATTTTACTCAAGGCCACTGAAATATTACAGTACCACTATGAAACTGCTCAGGAAACTGATAGAAAGATAAAAAGGAATGCAAGTTTCGAGGACACTTGGGTTTCGGTAATATTGGTTCAGGGTACTTGGCTTTTCATCGGTTAACAACAATTAATTATGGCTTGGCATGGGAGAGAGTGATTGACCCGCCACCTTCTCTAATGAATAAATAGTTCGTACATTTTCTATTTTGGGAAAAGAAAAGGGTTCATGCCAACTTATCTATCTTTACTTACAACAAATTATCTCTTAAAAATAAAACATGTATGTACCTTCCATCCTATTATCGATTTGAAATTCACTTGATCTGTTGACGTAATAACATCCTAGGTGGTGGTACTAACTCGTTGGAATGAGATGAATTTATTATGATGTGATAATGGAATGGTTAATTTATTATGGTATGGTGATGGGGTGGCTAAAATTTATTATGATGAGAGGTTGTCATAATAATTATTTACTATGGTCAGAGATGTTGAAATCATGATGGCTTCTGCAGTGGATTGCAGGGTAAATGGTGTGCTTCAGATAATAGGAACAATTTATAGGGATGTCGATAGCAAGTTTACAATGATGGAAGAAAATAGAAATGGAATGGACATGGGGAATACAAACAAAATTCCAAAGCATCATCACAAGATGCAGTGGGTAGAGGAACCAAATTCTAGAGTATCGCTGAAAGATGCATCCAAGAAGTAGGAACAAAGTTTCGGGGTATCGCTGAAAGATGCAACTAGAATGCAGGAACAAAGTTTTGGAGCATCGCTGAAAGATGCAGCTAAAAATGCAGGAACAAAGTTTTGGAGCATCGTTGAAAGATGCAGCTGGAATGCAGGAACAAAGTTCTAGAGCATTGTTGAAAGAAGTAGACAGAATGTAGGAACAAAGTTCCAGAGCATTGCTGAAAGATGCAGCCAGAATGTAGGAGCAAAGTTCCAGAGCATCGCTGAAAGATGCAGATGGTGTTAGTTTTAGGACAAACAACTGAGATGGGGGGTGAATCAGTTGTCCCAAAACTTTCTTTGCTTTAAGCACTTAAATCCTTCTTTAATTCAACAACATAATAATAAATTAATCATGGAAGCACAATGCAATAATTTAAAAGAAGAAACACATTAACACATATGACACCAAGATTTTAACGTGGAAAACCTAGTTGAGGGAAAACCATGGGGTGACTAACCCAAGATTGTATTCTCTATTAAAATACTAGGAAGAACAAAATGGCACATGCCAATTAGGGCTCATTGCCCGAGCACACTACTCACAAGAGGCCCACTACCTACATGAGACACATTGTCTATAGAATAATAAATATTACATACTTGAACTGAAGATTAGCATCTTCGCCATGCTTGAGTCAATTCCATTTAAGCTCCACACTTCTTCTTTGCCTTTCGCTCTTCTCCTCTCTACCACTTACTCATCTTGACCAAGATACTTTGAAATGACTTCACAACTCTTATTTATACAAGACATTGACTTTGGGATAATCAATAAAGTTGGCATACTTTATTTTATTACAAAGAAAATACACAAATACAACTTGACTTATTACAAAAGTCTTCATGCAAATCACTACACTATCAGCCACACAGATCTGGGACTTTAATATTCTTTGAGGAACATGCCATGCTTCACAAAACATCTTCAAGATCATCTGCAAGATGTGTAAATCATCCAGTCAGCCAAGTTTAGGAAGAACATCATTACTCGGAAGTAATTCTTCAATTACGAGCTCAATCTTCAATGTGGATCACTAACATGAACTGGACACAATCTAGAGACCCCCACAAGCTTGCTTAAATCACCAAGAACATCCACACCACTTCTACTTACTAAAATTATTCGCATCTTCATCCGGAACCTCAAGAACATATTTTGTCATCACTATCATATTAGAATAGATGCTTGCGGACCTCCAGACCACAAACCAAATGAGTTGTCAATTCACATTGGCTTCCTAAACACTCCACCAAATCTACAGAATAAGATATTTCATTTCTGGATCTCATCGGACCTATTTATGTCACTCTGTCACCTCTGAACATCTTCTAGAACTAGTTTTACTCATATAGCCATAACTTCTCCAAATCTTCATGCGAACCTCTCAAATCTTGACTGGATCATCTTTAGACACATACCTACAAACCCTTTGATGCACATCCTCTGATCTTTACCTTAGCTAGGATCTTCACTTCATAGAGCTTCACTATCTTCACTGTTCTTCTATGTTTCTGATAGGACTAATTTTCTCAATATCCTCAGCACACAACTCATCCAATCCTTGAAATCAATGCAATAGGAGTATGTTGACATCAATGACAACACCAGTTAGGCCCATACTTGCAACAATCTCCCCCTTTGTCATTGATGGCAACATATGGTGTGAAAAATTGTTTTAACCATCAAAACAAGTACTTCTCCTCACTGAGTGACATAGCTCCCCCTATCAACAACAATCATTCATATGTCTTCTCTTTCTTTTCTACTCCCCCTTTGATTAGCAACCACTTTTGTTTTTCACATGTCTTCTCTCCCCCTTTGACATCAATGGCAAAGGGCACATACTTGCATTAACCAGAATCATACAGACTGCTCCCCCTGAGTAGCAACTTCCTATCATCAATCCGGCTCACAAGATATGACTGTGATATCCATCAGACTGATGCACATCAGTGCACCTTAATTTAGAATCAAAGGGGTAATAACCCCTAACTTCTCTATGAGATACTCAAAAGAGTCCTTAGGTAGAGGTTTAGTAAAGATGTCTGCAATCTGATCCTTAGAAGGCACAAATTTCAATCTGACTTCATTCTTGTTCACTTGCTCTCTCAAAAAGTGAAACTTGATGGATATATGTTTTGTCTTTGAATGCAACACTGGATTTTTGATATATTTATTGCACTTGAGTTATCACAAAAGATTGTGATAGGTTCCTCATACTTCACTCTGATGTCTCTTAGCATTTGCTTCATCCACAATACTTGAGTGCAACTACCTGCTGCTACAATATATTCTACTTCTGCAGTGGATAGAGATATTGCCTCTTGTTTCTTGTTTAGCCAAGAAACTAATCTTTTCCCCAAAAAGAATGCACCGCCACTGGTACTCTTTCGATCATCCACATCTCCTGCTCAATCTGCATCTATATATGCATGAAGAGAGAAATCATGATCCCTAAGATACCATAAACCATACTCAACTATTCCTTTTAGATATCTGAGAATCCTCTTGATTGCCATGACATGAGATTCTCTAGGATCAGCTTGGAATCTGGCAACAAGACCAATAACATTCATAATGTCAAGTCTAGTTTGAGTAAGATACAGTAGTCCTCCAATCATTGACCTATACTTTTTTTGATCAGCCTTAGGAGAGTCATCATCTTTACTCAGTTTACATCCGGTTGCCATGGGAATATTCATTGGTTTTGAGTCTTCCATCCCAAACTTCTTCAATAATTCTTTCACATATTTGGTCTGTGAAATGAAGATTCCTTTCTTTGTTTGAGTGATTTGTAGACGCAAGAAGAAATTCATTTCCCCAAACATAGACATCTCAAATTCACTTTTCATTTGATTTGCAAAAGTTTTGCACATACTATCTCTTCCTCCAAAAATGATATCATCAACAAATACTTCAACAATCAAGATATTTTCATGATTAATTTTGAAGTACAAGTTAATGTTAGCAGTACCTTTGTTGAAACCAATCTTCAAAAGATGCTTATGTAGTCTTTCATACTAGGCTCTTGGGGCTTGTTTGAGTCCATATAGTTCTTTCTTTAATTTGCAGACCATATCACCATGATCAGACAATTGAAATCCATCTGGTTGCTCAATGTATACTTTATCTTCCAAGTCACCATTCAAGAAGGTAGACTTGACATCCATCTGATATACTTTGAAATCCTTAAAGGTAGTAAAGGAAAGAAATAATCTAACTACTTCAATTCTTGCCACTGGAGCAAAAGTTTCTTCAAAATCAACTCCTTCTACTTGAGAATAACCCTTACAAACCAATCTGGCTTTGTTTCTAACTACTTCACCATATTCATTTAGTTTATTCTAGAAGACCCATTTGGTTCCAATCACATTTTTGTTTCTAGGTTTGGGAACAAGATCCCAAGTGTGATTTTCTCAATCTGCATCAACTCTTCCTTCATTGCTTTAGTCCAACTTTCATCATTGCATGCTTCACTTACAATCTTTTGTTCAATCTTTGAAATTAGACAATACTTTTCTGAGTCTTGAGCAATCTTTCTTCTTGTTTGAACACCTTTTCTTTTATCACCTATGATTTGGTCTTCAGAATGATTCAATCTTACATATCTCGGAGTTTTGGGTATTTCTTACACTTCTATTTCTTGGATAGGTTCATTCAAACTTATCTCTTCTTCCTGTATTTCAGGATTCTCCAAATCAGTCTGGATCTAAATTTTAGGAGGGGCTTGAACTTCTTGGATCAAAACATCATTTTGATCATCTTCTTCATATTCATAAAACCTTGAGGGTTTTTCAATGCCTTCATCAACCTTCACGTTTGTACTTTCTATAATCTTTCTCAATCTCTTGTTATAACACTGGTATGCTTTGCTTTGAGTAGAATAGCCCAAGAATATTCCTTCATCACTTCTAGCATCAAATTTGCCAAGGTCTTCATCCCTTTTAATGTAACATTTGCTACCAAAGACTCTAAAATACTTCACAGTGGGAGTGATGCCAAACCAGAGTTCATAAGGGGTCTTACCAATATTGCTTCTGATTTGGACTCGATTAAGAGTATAGACAGTAGTGCTTACAGCTTCTCTCCAGTAGATCTGAGGAACATTTGCTTCCATCATCATGGTCCTAGATGCTTCTTAGATGGTCCGATTATTTCTCTCCACTACTCCATTTTGTTGTGGAGTCCTTGGAGCAAATAACTATCTTTCTATCCCATGTTTCTCACAGAATTCTTTGAACTCTCTGGATGTGAATTCTCCACCTCTATCAGACCTAAGACATTTTATGTTTAATCCAGTTTCATTCTCTACCATAGCCTTGAATATTTTGAATAACTCAAGAGCCTCAAATTTCTCTTTCAGAAAGGTCACGACATCATCCGAGAGTGGTCATCAATTAATAACATGAAATATCTATCACTTTGCAAACTCCTGATTTTTGCCAGTCCACATAGATCAATATGTACTAAGTCCAACAATCCGGTAGAAGATTGTTCCTTACTTTTGAATGTGACTCTGCTCTGCTTACCCAACTAACATTCTTTGCACAAACTATTAGTAGGTTTCACCAGTCTAGGAAGATCTCTCACAGCTAGAGTGTTGCTTATCTTGATGATATTATCAAAATTCACATGACACATTCTCCTATGCCACAACCAACTCTGATCAACTTGAACAAATAAACAGCTTTTGCCAGTAGCAACCAAGTGGAAGATGTTACCTTTTGTTTGAGTACTGAATGCAATCTTTATTCCAAAACTTTCAAAGATCTTACATTTTCCATTTTTGAATCGAAGATCATAGCCTTTGTCCACCAACTATCCAACATTGAGAATATTGTGCTTTAGACCTTCAACATATAGTACATCACTGGTTTTGTTCTTTCCATCAAAAGAAACAGTTCCTCTGCCAGCAGAATTATCACCAAATTTTACAACTCCTCCATATCTTTCCAAATCTATGAACTTATTTTTGTCACTGGTCATATGGTGGGAGCATCCACTATCAATGACCCAATCATCCTTTTCTTCAACTTTGACAACCAAAGCTCTTTCTATCATTTTATGATTGACATATTTAAAGGGCATTAGATCTTCTTCCTTGATGGTAATAAACACCGAGTCACTTCTAGATTTGTTTCCCGTCTCTGATTCATCATCTATTACTCCTTCATCATCATCTTCATGAACATAGTAACATTTCTTTTGGAATCTTGATCTGTTTGGATTTGCCCTTGAAAATCTTTTTGGACACCTTGAGGCAAAATGACCAATCTTGTTGCAGTTGAAACATTTGAAGGGCAATTTTCCTTCATACTTACCAGATCCTCTCGGCAGTCTTTTTGCAATAAGGGCTTCAAGTTGAGAAGCTTCTGCTTCATCTTCTTCCAGATCTTTTCTTTCTTTCTCATACCCTGATAGTTTCTTTGAGGAGTTCTCTCCTGGATCATACCTTTGTTTGCCTTTTATAGAGGCACTAGCTTTGAATGCAGATTCAGTCTTGGGGGGTGCATCTCCAAACTTGGCCAATTCAAATGCAACTAATTTTCCAACCAATTGATCTCTTGTGATATTTGAAAAAGATCTAAATTCTTCAATAGCAACAACCTTATGTTTCTAAGCAGGAGGTAGGGATCTGTGAACTTTGGCAACAATCTCATCTTCATCCAAGATTCCACCAGCACACCTAATGCCACAAACAAGCTCATTTACTTTTGGCATAAATGTAGTGATATTCTCATCTTCATTCATCTTCAGGTTTTCAAATTTTCCTTTCAGACTCTGTAGCTTGGCACATTTAACATATTTGTCTCCTTCATGCAGAAGTTGTAGTTTTTCCCAAATCTCATATGCAGTTTTTAAATCTATAACATTTGTCAGCTCTGAATCAGACAAGGCACTTAATAAATCTTCTTTAGCCTGAAGATTGTCTTCAGCATCTTTGATTTCATCTACAGTTGTCGGACCATTATTTGGAGGGACATACTTCTTTGAAGTTATGATCCAATATTACATTCCCATACATTGTAAGTGACATTCCATGCATCTTTTCCAAAGAGTTGAATTGGATCCATCAAACCTCAGACTATCCTTCTTGTAGGAAGACATCCTGGATCTCCTCAAGTGGTTAAGCTCTTTTAGAGGAACTTAGCTTTGATACCAATTGTTAGTTTTAGGACAAAAAACTAAGAGGGGGGGTGAATCAGTTGTCCCAAAACTTTCTTTACTTTAAGCACTTAAATCCTTCTTGTAATTCAATAGCATAATAATAAATTAATTATGGAAGCACAATGCAATAATTTAAGAGAAGAAACACATTAACACATATGACACCAAGATTTTAACATGGAAAACCCGATTAAGGGAAAAACCATGGGGTGACTAACTCAAGATTGTATTCTCTGTTAAAAGAATAGGAAGAACAAAATGGCACATGCCAATTAGGGCTCACTACCCGAGCACACTACTCACAAGACGCCCACTGCCTATAGGAGACACACTGTCTACAGAATAATAAATATTACATACTTGAATTGAAGATTAGCATCTTCACCATGCTTGAGTCAGTTCCATTTAAGCTCAACACTTCTGCTCTGCCTTTTGCTCTTCTCCTCTCTACCACTTACTCATCTTGACCAAGATACTTTGAAATGACTTCACAACTCTTATTTATACAAGACATCAACTTTGGGATAATCAACAAAGTCGGCATACTTTATTTTATTATAGAGCAAATACATAAATACAACTTGACTTATTTCAAAAGTCTTCATGCGAATCACCACACTATCAGCCACACAGATCTGGGACTTTGATCTTCTTTGAGGAACACACCATGCTTCATAGAACATCTTCAAGATCATCTGCAAGATGTGTAAATCATCCGGTCATCCAAGTTTAGGAAGAACATTACCCGAAAGTAATTCTTCAATTACGAGCTCAATCTTCAATGCAGATCACCAACACAAATTGGACACAATCTAGAGACCCTCACAAGCTTTCCTGAATCACCAAGAACATCCACACCACTTTTGCTTACTGAAATCATTCGCATCTTCATCTGAAACCTCAAGAACACATTATGCCATCACTATCATATTAGAATAGATGCTTGCGGACCTCCAGACCATGAACCAATTGAGTTGTCAATTCACATTGGCTTCCTAAACACTCCACCAAATCCACAGAATAAGATATTTCATTTCCAAATCTCACTGGACCTATTTATGTCACTCTGTCATCTCTAAACATCTGCCAGAACCAGTTTTACTCATATAGCCATAACTTCTCCAAATCTTCATGTAGACCTCTCAAATATTGACTGGATCATCTTTAGATACATATCTACAAAGCCTTTGATGCGCATCCTTTGATATTTACCTTAGCTGGGATCTTCACTTCATAGAGCTTCATTGTCTTCACTATTCTTCTCTATTTCTGATAGGACTAATTTTCTCAATATCCTCAGCACACAACTCATCCAATCCTTGACATCAATGCAACAAGAGTATGTTGATATCAATGACAACACCGGTTAGGCCCATACTTGCAACAAATGGAATGCAGGAACAAAGTTTCGGAGCATCACTAAAAGATGTAGCCGGAATGTAGAAACAAAGTTCTGGAGCATCACTAAAAGATGCATCCGGAATGTAGGAACAAAGTTCTGGAGCATTTTTGAAAGATGCAGCGGGAATGCAGGAACAAAGTGAGGGTATGGATCTTATTTAGACAACAAGTTCTAGATCGTCACTGGAAGATACACCAGAATTTGTAATACTTCTTAAAATATGAAACCCTACAAAACAAAGATGAAATTTAGGCAACTACTTATGAAGAAAATATGAAGAATTGTTCCTAAATGCATATACACACATTCAAACATGAAATGATTTTTGATTTTTTTGAATTTTTTTATTACTCTAAAAGATATTTATGGTATTGTTTCTGCCGAAGTAGAATCAATACATTGAGTTTCTTTGTGCATTTCTACCAGTCGAGTAAATTCTTCTTTGTTGACAGGTTTATGGTAGATCCTGTGTTGATGTCCATTAACTAAGAGGGTTCAAGAATCACCATCAATGGGTTTGAGTTGTACTTCTCCATTTGGGAATACTTCAAAAATTTCGTATGGACCCAACCAATGAGTTCTGAGTTTACCTTTCTGGTCCTTGTATCAGGAATCAAATAGCAATGCCCAATCTCTGGAATGGAATTCTCTTTCTTTGATGTGTTTATCATGCCAGGCCTTTTGTTGTTGTTGAACTAGCTCAGTCTGATGAATGACTTCTAAGCGGAGTTCATCTAGTTCACTAAGCTGTAAGACTCTCTCCACCTAAGCTCGATCAAGGTTGAAATCTAGCTCCATTGTTGTTCTAAGTGTTTGGAGTTCAAATTCAATGGAGAGAAAAGGTTTCTTCCCAAAGACCAATTCATAAGGGGTAAAACTAGTGGTGGATTTCCATGTTGTATTGTAAGCCCAAACAGCCTCAGGTAATTTCTTGTCCCAATCCTTTCTGCCTGATGAAACTACTTTTGTTAAGATGTTTTCAAGCTCCCTATTAGTGACTTCTACTTGTCCATTTGCTTGTGGGTGATAGGTTGACAACTTTTTATGGCTTATCTGGAAATGATTAGTGAAGGCTAACAGAACTTTGCACATAAACTGAGGTCCTTGGTCTATGACAATGGACCTAGGGGCTCCGAATCTAAGAAAAAATTTGTTATACAGAAAGTCTGCAACTTATTCTTCTCGAGCAACTTTGAGGGCTTGGACTTCTGCCCATTTGATAAGATAGTTCGTGTAGACCAGAATATATTCTTTCCCTTGTGAAGGGGGATATATAGGACCAATGAAATCCAATCCCCACTTTTCAAATGGTTCAAAAACTACCTGTGGTTGCAGAGGCATTCATTGGATGTTGTAGGTCTTCCCACCCGTTGGCATTCATCACAATAGCGAACGTAGTTCTTCACATCCTTGTGCATTGAGGGCCAATAGTATCTGACACCTAAAATTTTATGGGAAATTCTTTTGGCAGAGTAGTATCCATTAGATGGGTTGTCATGGCAAGCTCTAAGGATGTTGTATGTTTCATCTGGTCTGATAAAATGTCATAGGACTAATTCAAGCCCATATTGGAATAGCATGCCATTAATCCATTTAAAGTGAGCACTTTCTCGAATAAGGCATTTCTTTTTTTTGATGTGAAGTCTGGGGGAAGTTCTAAAGTGGCTAAGTAATTGGCAATGTCTACAAACCAAGGTGCTTTAATGGAGACAGAGAATAAATTTTCATTAGAAAATTCATCCTGAACAGGAGTACAATCTCCATCTTCTTGCTTTATCCGAGATAGAAAATCTGCAACTATCTTGAATTTCCCAGGCTTATCCATTATGGTCACATTGAATTCTTGGAGAAGTAATAACCATTTGATTATGCATCCATTCACTGAGGGTTTGTTCATCAGGTATTTGATAGCTGAATGGTCTGTGAATACAGTCACTTTGTATCCTGTAATGTAATGCCAGAATTTGTTTATTGCATAGACTATTGCTAGAAATTATGTCTTCGTGGTAGTGTAATTTCATTATGTGGGGCTCAGGTTTTTGCTAATGAAGTATATAGTGTATTTTCCTCCTTCATTCTCATCTTCTTGGCATAACACTGCTCCAATAGCATCATTGGAAGCATCAGCATATATATGGAAGAGAAGTTTCCAGTTAGGTCCTCATAAAACTGGGGCTAAGACATGCTTTTCTTTAATGATGTCAAAAGATTTTTGACATTCTTCTGTCTAGGTAAAATCCACATCTTTTTGCAGAAGAGAGAACATGGGAGCTGTAATCTTACTGAAGTTTTCTATGAATCTCTAATAATAACCAGTGTGGACCCTAAGACACTTCTAATATCAATTTGATTCTTTGGGATTTCTAGCTATTGTATCACTTCAATCTTCTTAAGGTCAACCTTTATCCCTTCGACTGAAATATGGTGTCCCAATACTATACCTTGTTCTACCATTATGAGACATTTCTCATGGCTTCGAGATAGTTGATGATCTTCACATTATTGTAACACTCTATCTAGGTTTTTGAGACCTTCATCGAAAGTGGAACCATAGACTATGAAGTTGTCCATATAGACTTCTACACAGTCGTTTACGAGCTTAGCAAAGATAGCCAAAATAGCTCTTTGGAACATGGCATGAGCATTACAAAGCCCAAAGGGAAGAACTTGATATGCAAATGTTCCCCAAGGATAGGTGAAAGTAGTTTTATCCTGGTCTTCTGTTGCCACTTGTATTTGGTTATATCCACTAAACCCGTCTAGAAATGAGAAATACTTCCTTCCTGCTAGATTATCCAAAACTTGGTCTATGAAGGGCAATGGGAAATAATCTCTATAGGTTGCTTTGTTGAGTTCTCGGTAGTCAACGTACACTCTCCATTTCCCATTTTTCTTTGGCACTACCACTAAGGGTGAAACCCATTTTCTATCCAAAATAGGATAAATAAATCCCACTTGTAAGAGTTTCACAATTTCAGTTTTGACAATATCCTTGAGAGCCGGATTGAGTCTTCGCTGGGGTTGACAGACTAGTCTAACATCTTTGATATAAATGTGGTGGGTACAAACACTTGGGTGGATTCCTCTCATATCTGTATAGTCTCAAGCAAAAGCTTTGGACCTGTTCATCAAAACATCAAATAATTTGCACTCATCAGATTCTATCAACCATCTATTGCTATTTAAATTCTTTCCTGGCAATAACATGATAGTCTTGGTTCCAAGGTAATTAGAGGTGACTGTGTAAACTTCTTCCGTTAATGTGTTGAGAGGACAACTATGTGATATGATTCTATGAAGTTTGGCAATATCTGAGAAGAAATGATTTGTTTTCAAGATGATATTTTCCAGGGGACATGGTTGAGTTGTTAAGTTGGTATAATCATGCTCTTCGTCTTTAATGTGGATTGGATGTCCTAAAATTTCTTCCACCTCTAAAGATTCTTCATCTTCTAAGCCTATAGAAAGATCTTGGATGTTGTCTAATTCATCTTCCAATTCTTCGTTGTGTTGTTTAATAACCTTCATGGCAAGTGAAGCTAGATTTTCTTACTTATCGGATTCATTTGATTCATCCACCCAAACTTGGTTATATTCTACAGGTTGAGCAGGGGGGTATAGACTTAGATGTTTGCTACTGAGACCATGTGAAATGACCATTTCTCCTACTCTATAATCAATCTTGGCTGTGACTGTAGCTAACCATGGTCTACCAAGTATTACTAGGTAACTATCTTTGGGCATGAGGGACTGAAGAACTTGGAAGTCTACTAGATATTCCCAATCGTCAACTTTGACAGGGACATTTTCTAAGACTCCTTTGGGAATAGCTATGACCTGATTTGCCTTTTGTAATAGGGCAGTTGTGGGGCGAAGGTTAGTGAGTCCAAATTTTTCCATAACATCCACTGTTATAACGTTAATGGTTGCTCCCAAGTCCACCAATGCATTAGGTATTGCCACTCCATTAATTGTTATTGTTATAAGTGGGCTACCTGGGTCGCCATATTTTGGAGTTAAGGTTTTCCTAGCTAACAGTTCAACTAGATATCCATTAATGTGCACCATATTAATATGTTTTGGTTTCCTTCCTGGTGTTTTAATGCACAATTGTTTAACTAGCTGTTTTAGTTTAGGGATTTCTTTGATTACATGTAATAGAGGTATCTTGATATGTAGACATTTAATTTCTTGTATCAGAGTAGTTTTGTTAAATAATGATACTTCTAGTGGGTTCTTAAGGACATTTGATCTTAGATGATTTAGAAAAGGTGCCTGGGTTTTCCTTCCTGACATGGGATTCTTTTCTGGAATTGTTAGTGGTTTCTTAACAACTTCTTCCTGAGATGGTCCTACGATAGGTGTTGAGGTTATTTGGGGTGGTGGTAAAGATGATTTCTCCTGAGTTTTCTTGGAGTCATGCTCTGTAGGTACAAGAGAAGTCTCTAGTTCTGCATTGAGTCCTTTGTCTGGGTCTTCTGTAACTTCAACAATGGTTGGTTGATTAAGTGTTTTTCCCAACCTCAATTGAAGGTTTCCACAATAGATAGCATTGACCCCTGCCATGTTATCCTGATTAGTAGCATACACTGGGGCATTTTGATGTGTGTTCTTGGGATTAGGAATAGGTTGTGCTGGCAATGGTGGTTGATTAACTTGTTCACTCTATTGAGGGTTTTGGGGAGTTGTTAGAAGGTTTTGTTGTGTATTTGGAATTCATCTAGGACCATTGTAGAATTGGTTTGATTGCTGATTCCATTGTGGAGCTTGATTGTGAGGATGCCATTGTTGATTTGGCCATTGGGGGTTTCCCTAAGCTTGGTTCATCCATTTAGGTGGTCCCCAAGGTGGATAAGATCCCCATCCAGGTGGTACCTAAGGCCATGGAGCTGACCACTGAGTATTGTTCCAAGGGTTTGGAGGTTGCCATGTAGGGTTCAAGTTTTGACCATAGGAGAAATTTCCTCCAAGTCTCTGGCCCACAAAATTGAGTTCTTCCTTAGTGTAAGATGGTCATTTTTTAGAAGTCTTGATGGTATTCAGAATCTCACATTGATCAGTGGTATGACTCTTTTTACAAATTTGGCAAGTGTCAGCTTTGTCCAAAGGACATTCTATTAATAGATGCTTGTTTCGACACCTAGGACAATAAATGGATAAGGTCTCAGGGTTACATGTTTTGGCTTGTATTCCATCCAAGGTAGTGTTTAGTTGAACAAGAATGTTAGTTTTTAGATTCACTATTTCCTCTCATAGTTTACTTATCTCATTGGAGCTCCTTAAGAGGCTAGATTTTTGAATTCCTCCTCGAGTACGAGAAAAATTCTGACATAACTCAGAGATATCAGTAAGTTTAAGTTGGGACACATCTCCTTTTCCCATTAAATCTAAGCTTCTCCTCGCATCCCCATCAAGTCCTTTGAGGAATATAGTCTTTAAAATCTCTGGACTTATGGCTTCCTCACCACATTGTTTGGTTAGAAAGATAAACCTATCAAGATAATCTTCTAGGCTCTCATCCTCTTTTTGTCTTAGTTTGAATAGTTCTTCCTTCTTGTCACTAACCCTGCAATAACTCTGGTATTTTTCTAAGAAAATAGTTTCTATGTCATCCTAGTTAGTTATCGATCCAGAAGCTAGTCCCATAAACCAATGCATTGCAGCGTCTCTCAAAGTGGAGGGAAAGAGTTTAAGATTCTAATTGTCATTCTTGTAGTCGTATGCTTGACACAAGACTTTGAACTCAAAGAGGAACTGGTCAGGATCTTCAGAAGAAAGTCCCCTGAAAGGCAGCAAGATAGATGGTGAAATATTTTTCATCGGTGCATCATCATCTTCTTTGAGAGCGATAAGGTAGGTAAGGTTCATGTTACTGGTCTTCTTGCCATATCATCATTATTATGGAGATTATTATCCATAATGTCAAAATAAATGTTCTCTTCCTTAAAGACTAGGTTGGTTGGTTGAATAACTATCTCCTCAAAGATTGGGTCAACTGGTGAAACTTCTGGGGTGTGATGGGAGGTCTCAGGTTGATCCTGCTTGATCAATTCATAATTTAGTTCTTCATATGATACTTCTTCCTCCCTATTTATGGTTGGAATTACTATTGGGGGGGTTTTTTGGTATAAATCTTCTGTGTGGGCCTCATTTTCTAACCATGCAGAAAGAGAGGTTTGGTAACTATTTTTGGGTGTTTACTACAAGAAATTCCCAAGCATGCCCTAATAACACTTATTAAAGATCACGTTTCCCTAGAAACGATGCCAAAAAGTGATAGGATGTCATAAGCTCCTAACACTTTAGATGAAAATTATCAGTTTATCAACTGGGGTAGTGTCTAAGGCTGTCTGCAATAGGGAGTTTGGATATTTCATTGAGAAACAATTTTATAGATCTATTAAAAAGTTAAAATAGTACATGAAATGAAACAACAATTTTATCCTTCTACAAAAAGCATTCAAATTCTATACTAAGAAGCATGAAAACTCTAGACTAGAAAGCATATAAATTCTACACTTAGAAAGTAGATAAACTCTACACTAGAAAGCAGATAAATTCTATGCTAAAAATTCACAACTGCATTTTGCTAAGCTATAAGCACACCAAATTCTAACCATCAAAAAATAGTAATTCTAACTAAGGAAGATGCACCAGAAAAATTCCAATGAACATAGAAAGTTCCAAACAACAGTACACAACAATTTAACTTTTACACAACACACCCTGCAGGTTAACGATGGAAGCTAAACATAAACTATCTTCAACTGAATAAAAAACATCCACATAAATGAAAATACTTATCTATCCTATAGTCCCGCGAGTGGCCAACTCATGGGAGAAGTTTGTCTTAATTCAAATCACATTTAATCGCTTCAACGACACATGAGAACTCCATTCAAATCTTCATGTATTTTTTATAAAAATTAAAACTCAGAATATCATTTCCATTCATAAAGATTGCAAGTACACAGATCTGATGATTTTAAAAACTAAAAAGGATTGATTTTCATTCATCCATAGTGTCTATTTTATATTGATATTTTGAGCAACAACAAAAACTGAAATACTTCAAAAACTCCTAAACTTCCGATGGCAGGAAAATGCCAATTGAAGAGGTCTTGTAACTGAAAAATAGAAAATTAACTACTATTGTCTTTTAAACATAAACAGGACTCCAAGTGGAGTCATAATGTCTTTTGGGTAACCACAGAAATAGTAGAATAAAACAAAGTCTTCATTAAATGCAAGCCTAAAATTTTTGGCACCCACAACTTCCGGCGCACTCGTTCACAGATGCATGATGTCCACTTCTTAGGCAATGCATTAACCTGCATAGTTACCCAACTTTTCATGCCATTAAATCAACATTTACAATCTAGTTTCAGTCAATTTAGGAAATCAGGATTTGTACAATATTTTGTTAAAAAGAGATAAATATTGCCTATAAAAATAAATAAATTGGAAAGGCTAGGGAATTGGGTAGTGCAAAAAGGCTATTTGATCCATTAAAGAAATGAGGTTATTTATACCTCATCACTTGTTGTCAAATGCCCTTATATAGAAAAGAAAGATAGTGATAAGGAAGAAGAGTTTCTATTCATGGCTACATAAAAGAAATATGAAGAAAAAGAAGAAAAATCAAAGGAATATGATGATAATGTTGATATGAACTTAAGAAAAGAGGAATATGATGAAGGAGTGGTTGATCTAGAAGCATAACTGATTTCTACCTAAGTGAAATCAAGAAACTTAGGAAAGAGAATCGAAACCAAAAAAGGCAAATTCAAGATGATAGTGAATTTAAAGAAAAATTATCAAATGATCTTGAAGAATCATAGGGGATGATCATAGATTTGAAAGTCCAAATAGATGAAGAAAAAATAATTGAGGAGGAGGTAAGAAAGAAACTAAAGGAAAGGGAAGAAATTTGTGAGAAGTTTGAATCTGAGATCTTTTCTTTAAGAAAGGGGTTTGAAAAGACAAGTGCCCAATTAAACTGAAGTTTGAAAATGAGAAGAGTATCAAAATGTTGAATGACATTATCAACTTTCAAAGGCAGGTTTTTGATAAAAGTAGCGACAAGGGTCGTTGCAATCATCATCATTTAATTTTAATAAATATCAATCCAAGGTGGTGTCCATGGCTGTATGCAAAAGGGAGAAGGAATAATTTGCATGGTAATCCTTTCTACAAAAGGAAATTGATAACAATTGCATGAAACAGACTAGATTTTAACTCTATTGAAAAAGACAATTTAATCTAAGGAAAGCAATAACTTGAGCAGCTGATCTAATTCTGGAATAAAAAAATTGGAACAGCTAAAGGAATACTAAATAAAGGAATTGCATAACAGCAAAGTAACTAAACAAACTAAGAAATGTAGTCTCTACCCTTCGGTTGGAGTGGTCCCTTGCTCCTTTCTCTAGAGAGACTAATCAATTCCCGCAATCAACAAATGGGTGGAACAACTTTCTTTATTCAAAAACCTTCAAGATCAAGAGTACATGCTACTGGAAAATAACAGAGTTCTTCTTTCCTTCAATTAAATCTTGTACAACTTCCTTCCTCTATTCTATGCCATAGTTCTATGTATATAACTATGGTTATTAAATTTTAATTAAGAGTCTCTCTATAGTAAAGAACTTATTCATGCAGATAACTAAACTTATTTATCTAGTTAACTAAACTTATTCATTTAGTTAACTGATTATACAATTGTTGATTACAAGGAAGACATGCAATATCTTTTAGAAAGATATGCAACACTAAATGTGTATTCTTTGCATCGAATAATTACTCTTTAGTTAGATCCATTAATTTAGAAGTAATTATAGTCAATCTATCCTTCAAAAAATCTTGAAGTGTGTGTTGGTAGATTGGAAGAATCTACAACAACTTCATAAAGTATTTTTGGAACATCTTCGGAGCTTGTGGACTAGTCAACTTCTGTCATAAACTTCTCATTTGTTTTTACTATATCTCCTCAAATTATTTCTGGGTTTTGTTTCCCTAACTTTCTAATTTCTAGATCATTTTGAATTTCTAAATTTCATTAAGAAATGAGAGAGATATCATAGTTTTACTGAAACTATTTTTCTTGACTTTTTCTATTCTGCATCTCCAGAATTTTATAATAGTCAACTTCCGTTACAAAATGTTGAAATTTTTTGATGATTTGTCTCAAATGCTTCTAGGTTTTGTGCACCTCATTAATATCTTTCCAAATCATTTTGAAATTCTAAATTTCATTGAGAAATGAGGGAGATATTTCTATTTTACTAAGACTAGGTTTTTGACTTTTTCCTCTTCTGCATCTCCAGCACTCTGTAATAGTCAACTTTGTTCATTAACCATTTATTCATTTTAATGATACTCTTCAAAACATCTTCAAGGATTTGTTCCTCTCTTTAATTTTTCTATATCATTTTGAAATTCTAATTTTCATTAAGAAATGAGTGAGATATTATAGTTTTACTGAAACTACATTTTTGACTTTTGCATCTTTGGCGCTCTGTGCATCTTTGGCGCTCTGTGCATCTTCAATGCTCTATGCATCTCAGTGCTCTATGCATCTTTAGAGCTTTGTGCATCTCCGATGCTCTGTGCATCTCTGGCACTCTGTGCATCTCCAGTGCTCTATGCATCTCCGGCGCTCTGTGCATCTTCGACACTCTATGCATCTCTAGAGCTCTATGCATCTCTAGAGCTTTGTGCATCTCTAGAGCTCTTTGCATCTCTGGAGCTCTGTGCATCTCTAGTGCTTTGTGCATCTTTGGTGCTCTATGCATCTCTGGAGCTCTACAACTCTGAAACTTTACAACTTGACATAAAATAGAATTTCTCTTCACTTTATTGATAAAATAATTGCTGATCTCAAGGTGAACATGTAATATCAAGATAAACTCATGCATGGCATTGATCATTGCATTTAGACAAGTTTATTTTATATTTAGCTAAAAATCTTCAAACCCATACTCAAGTCCACTTCAAAAATTGATTTAATGAAGAGAAAATATATGCTTTTATTTGACTAAAGATGAGACACTTTATGGTCTCATCATCTCCCCCACACTTAAGAGATTGCAGGTCCTCCTGCACTTCATAATAATCTTTTTGAGCTAACCTCTTTGCTTTTATTGTAGTTGCTCTAAAGATGCCTTATAGTTGTCGTTTTGGTGTTCTCTAGAGCTCATACCCTGTTGTGCATCTACAAAGCTGATACCCTATTGATCCTTGGAGTTGTTCTAATAGATCCAAAGTTGCTTAGGTTGCTTCTTTGTTGTCATTGCCTCCATGTTATTGAAGTTCAACTGCTGAACTAGAGCCCAAATTTGTAACAACCAATCATCCAAGATGCCTTCAAATGCCAAAATATCTACAAGAGTTCTTGGAAGCAGCAAATTGTATAGAAAAGGCATGTGCAAAGTACTTATTTGTAGAAAATAAACCTACCCTAACCTACTCTGCTTAGTGATGTAGAGATAGGTTACACAAAACCATTGACTGGTTGTGGAAAATAACTTCCTTTCCTTAAATTATGGATCCATGCATTCAACTTTTTGAAAGAAAAGGAAAACCATTAGAAGAAGATGACTAAAAAATTAAACTTTGATGCTTCACCTTCCTCTAAAATAATAGCCTTCTCCATAATTTCTGATTCTAGTACATGCATGGGCTAATTGGAGAGATCTTGCAGTCCTTCCTTACATTCAGGTGCATGCATGATTAGAGGCAACTCCTTGCTGTTCATGGGCTGATTGGAGAGATCTTGAAATCTATCCCCATATTCTGGTACATGCATGATTAGAGGCAACTCCTTGTTCTTCAAATATCTGATCAAGCAGCACTCGTTGGACTTTGAAGGCATCCAAATAATACTCTGCCATGCAAGCTCCTCCAGTGGAGACAAGATTTCTTCATTATACTCGTTACCTATTGCAAGCAATAGGGCATCAATGTCTCCTTCTAAAATGCATTTTTCCTTGCTGGACATTGGAGTCATGGTCATCCAGTTGAAAAGGCTGTACAAGAGCTAAAATTACAAAACAACAAGTTTTTCACCTTATTTGCATGCAAGAACCTTAATATTTGGATCTATTGTTTGGGGGTTTTTGGCATACAAATCTCTCTTGATGAACTTCTTTTATCTACCTAGACTTTAAAACAATAAACCTAAAAAGACTACCAAACTAATTTTCCCCTCTTTTTGATTTGCTGTCACCAAATCAACAACTCCCTAATGACACCTATCCCTAGCAACGGTGCCAAAAATGACAAGGGTCGTTGTAGTCCTCATCATTTAATTTTAATAAATATCAATCCAAGGCGGTGTCTATGGCTGTATGTAAAAGGGAGAAGGAATAATTTGCATGGAAATCCTTTCTACAAAAGTAAATTGATAACAATTGTATGAAACGGCCTAGGATTTAACTCTACTGAAAAAGACAATTTAATCTAAGGAAAGAAATAACTTGAGCAGCTGATCTAATTCTGGAATAAAAAAACTAGAACAGCTAAAGGAATAGTGAATAAAGGAATTGCATAATAGCAAAGAAACTAAACAAACTAAGAAATGTAGTCTGTGTCCTTCATCCCCGAAGCTCTGTGCATCTCTGGAGCTCTATGCATCTTTGGCACTCTATGCATCTCCAGAGCTCTGTGCATCTCCAGAGCTCTGTGCATCTCTAGCACTCTGTGCATCTTTGAAGCTCTACAACTCTGAAACTTTGCAACTTGACATAAAATATACTTTCTCTTCACTTTATTGATAAAATAATTATTGATCTCGAGGTGAACATTTAATATCAAGATAAACTCATGCATGGAATTGATCATTGCATTTAGACAAGTTTATTTGACTAAAGATGAGACACTTTATGGTCTCATCAAGTGGTCTTGTCTATGAAAATGGTCAAAGTTCAAAAACATCACAATCATCAAATGAAGATAAATCAAAGGGTTATGCCGATGTTCCTAAAAGTTCCATAAAAAATGAAATCAGCAAGAAGGAGAATCAAAATCAATGCAGGCATCCAGAAGCTAAGATTGGCTTATTTAGGAAACTCATTCCACCAAGGCAAGCACAAATGAATAGGTTTCATCATTCCTTCTATGGTTATTGTAATTCTTCTAATAACTTTGGACATAAAGCAATGGATTGTTGGAAACATGCAAGACACTTTGATTGGACCAAGAATAGAGGTTCTTATGAGTTTCCAAATAGAAAGAACAATATCATATGTTATAAATGCAACAAATTTGGTCACAAAGCAAGAGATTGTAGAACTTGAAAGTGAGACATGTTGGTTGGAACAAGAATAGGAGTTCTTATTGGTTCTCAAGAAGGAACTATAATTCATTTACACCTTTGGTAGATTATAATGTCATATGCTACAATTGCAACAACTATGGACATAAAGCAAGATTTTATAGAAGTGGTTTTGTGAAACCATCTAGACAATACAAGATGGCGAATACCATAACCAAACAAGAGGGAAAGTCTATAAAAGTATGGAGAAGGAAACAAGAGCAAAATAATGAGAAGGAAGAATCTATGCTTGTACAAACTACACTTCCTGCACAAGAGGTATCACTAAGTTCATGAGAAGAAGCATGAGTTTAGGGGGAGCTAACCATTGCATTATCCTTAGCTCCATGGAGAAGACAATTCAAGGTAGATTAGCTAAGACATATTCTATATGAACATTCCATTGGCATTGATCAAGGGTGATAATTATTAGAGAAAGAGAAGATATGATTGGAGAAAAGAAGAGAGACTAAAGAATGGATAGGCATGCAACAAGTCTATTGAACTATGTTCTTGAGATGACGGAGGTTAAAAACATGATTAAGTAAAAACCATAATCAATTCAACAAAGTATAGTTCAAAACATGTATGACATGATGGTTGACAAAAGATGCATGGAAACATTTTGAAGGATGGTGAAAATATAGTCATCATAGGCATAAGAAGTATGACTCATTGAGAATGGTGATAGTCTTTCAAGTCAGAAATAGCAACCTCCAGTAATAGAGAGATAATGTACTTCTCATAAAAAATTAAAGAGGAAAGTTACAACATGGCAATGTTTCAATGTACAAATTAACTAAGAAAGATCATGTATGAATGACAAAATATTACATAGCATTTGATGACAATGTGAAAAGTGGCATAGGTTATAGTAAAAAGATAATAGAGAGCCTAGAAGGTTTGAGACAATGAAAGAAGAAAGAATATTGTGATAAAGATGTTTGTATGAAAAACCTTGATGAGAGAGATTTCCAAAAGCTTGTCAAGAAGATGAGAACAATCCAAAGGAGTCCTTGCCTGAAGAGTATGCTCGTATATTTGCATTTGACAATTTGCTAGAACATGTGTTGGCAAAAGTAAAAGATATTGATAGTGTAAAGTTGGATGGTTGCGTTGATACTTATGTTCGACTTCACACTAAAGGAGTTTTTATTGATGTAATGATGCCATATAAGATAGTGGATGGAAATATGACAAACTTCCCTTTACCATTAATGAAAAAGGGAGGCATAAGAAAAAGAAAAATGATGTCATTAATGTCAAGGAGTATTACAGACAAGGGGAGATTATTTGTGAAGAGTTGAAGCAATCTTTTAAGATGCATAGTGAATGATGAGATAAAAAAGAAAGTTCTTGTTTTGTCAAACTTAAGAAGATCATCCAAATTATTGTTGGACAACTATAGAGGAAGAAGATCACCCAAGTGACAGGGAAAAAAGGAGGAGCCTTATAGACAGGGGCAACATCATAGAAAAGAGAGAAACATATCATGAAAAAAGGAGGTATACTAAGTGTCCCTTTGCCTTTGATGTCAAAGAGGAGAGATAGAGTAAGAGGGAGCAATGCAAAAAGAGAGGTTTATGTTTGTGTTTCCATCAATGACAAAGGGGGAGATTGTTGGACATGTTGTCATTGATGTCAAAAAGGTAGTCATGATTGTTATCATTAATGAACAGATGAGAGTATAAGAAATGGTTGTAATTGATGTCAACATAGTGATATAATTGAATTCAAGACACAAAGATATTAATAAATTCATTGATGACAAAAAAATTATGAGTTGCCCATTATACATCCATGTTGGAGAGCAAAGCAAAATAAGGGTTGTTCATTATATATTCCCGCTGGAAATATCATGAAATTGGAGGCCAATTTGTGTTTGTTTAAATTAAACATTTAAACAAAATAAGAATAAGATAATGGTGATTAGATATCATTTAAATTAAATATTTAAATGTTCATTGTATGGTCAACCTCCCAAATGGCTGACCTCTCATTACCCTGGCACCCAAAAGAAAGAAATTTAAATTTTAAAGATATAAATTTTCTAGTGGTGGTTGACCACCCTTGTAAAGAGAGTGCCTTTCATATAAAACAAAAATTAATTATTTATGAAGGTGGGTGATTAGTACATGGTATGTAGAAAAAGATAAAATATGACATAAGACAAGATTCGTATATTAAAGGGGCAACAATTAATAAAAAAAGGCAGGGATTAAAACAAGAAGTGACAAGGATGTGAATTAAATAGAAGAGGAACGATTTTTTGAAGAGGTATGTCTATTCTAAAAGGTGGTGCCTCTTCAATGAAAGATTGCATTCTTTCATAAATATGTGAAGATATATATTGGTTTTTGTGATTAGAATTTGAGTGGGAAAAGTGTAGAAATAAAAGAGTATATCTAGTAACACTTTCAGATCTGCATATGAAGAATTAAAAGAGAACAATAGAAGAATAAAGAAAAATTTGAAGAAAAAGACTATGCAGATATAAAGACAAGTTTGGCCAGATCTCAAGGTAAAGATTTATGAATATAGTGCTAAAATTGTGATCAGATTTGAGAAAGAATTTGTGCATCTTTTGGATCAGATTTGAAAGGAAGAACATTGTGTGAACTGGATCAGATTTGAAAGGAAGAACATTGTGTGATTTGGATCAGATTTGAAAGGAAAAAAGTTATGTGAATTGTAATCAAATTTGTAGAAGATAGTAATCCAGATCCGTAGAAGGTTAGTGCCTTAATGAGAGATTGGTGTCTCTTATTGGGTTAGTGCTTAGTTGCGGATTGGTGCTCATGACATCTACAAGTGGGGATTGGTGTCTTCGATGGGTTAGTGCTCACAAATCATATAAGAGGGGATTGGTGTCTCCTATAGGTTGAAGCCTACAAAATCTTGTAAAGAGAATTTTATATATATAAGCAATATTTTTCTGTGGTTTTCTCCTATAAGGGTTTCCACATAAATCTTGTGTTCTTATTGTGGTGCATCATTGATAGATCTTGTGTGATTGATATTGTTATGGTTGTTAAGTTGTGAAAAAGTAAAAGTTTGTATTATACTGATTCACCCCCTCGTCTCAATATAATTGTGTGTTCTTCATCACCATCTTAAAGAAAGTTGGAAAAATGCTTTCAAACTTGATTTACCTCTTGGTATATGGATGTATTTAGTAGTAAACTATAAGAACCTGCACATATATGAACCTCCTATTTTATATAAGGAGGAATAAAAAGTACCACCCTCTATTGAATTGTTTAACCTTAGATTTACAAGAGAAAATGGAGGAGGATGTATTGTTACAATGAAAAGTTAAAGAGACTAAAAAATCTACAACAATCTTGGTAGGTTGGATTGAAGGGAAAGATGTCAAAACAAGCAAAATGGTATCTCAAAGAAAAAGTGAGATCTCTTCCCACATCTCGTGAACTAATAAGTTTTTGTGCAACTAAAATCCTTCCAAAATAAAAGTATGAGTAGAAATCACACCTACTATGCAATGGGCACATCAATAGGGATTTGCATGTAATGTAGCAAAAAGAGCAAACAAGAAGCATGAAACAAGTGCAATTTCTCTTTATTTTGTTGATTGAAATGTATTGTATGAATGGCACAGAGAAGGAAGACAAGGTACACAAGTAACTAAAATGCCTACCCAAATGAAGTTGGAAAATCTCTTAAGAAAGCATCCTCCCTTCTCCTTAGGGACACATGCATTGTCTTACATTTTTGCATATTACTAGAAGTTGAACACTATGGAGATGCACAAGTTCAAATGTTAAGCATTGAACTCATGAGATTATAGTGAATACCAAACCCTATTGATCAATGTCTTTAATGTCTATTGAGACTCTATCAAGTGCAAGCCCCTATGATTTATGGATTGTCAGAGTCCAAGTCATCTTCAACAATAGCTAGTGGTAAGAGCTGCAAGTAATTAGAACAATCTACACAAATTATGGGTCACAATCCCATGGGGAGATGACTTAATGTTCAAACTTGACAACAACAAGACTTGGTAGATCTAGAGGCCTACATTCACTTTTTAGATAACAACGAAAACTTTCCCTTGTGCTCCATTGACAAGACTTGTAGTAATCCACAAACCGGAAGTGAGAATAACCTATTGCCCATTGCACAAGAGAACCATGGAAGGCAATTGTTCATCCTTGAGGTTTGTAGCAAATCCCCCTCTTGTTTATTCTACATTACATCACACAATAGGGACTCCTAGGACTTTAAAATATGTTTTTTATGTTGAGAAATGAACTCATTTGTTGGAAACAAATGCATAGAGAACTAGAATACATCTTGTTCTTTATTTCAAAGGAAAGCATCAGTACAAAACATGAGCAAATCCCAACCACAAAATTTTTGGATTTGCATTTCTAATATTGGAAAGAAGGTTTTGAAATCAAAGTTGATATTCTTTTCCACCTTACTGTCATAAGATTTCATTCAAAGTAACAACTATGTCAATGTGGAGCCACAACATTGTCCCATACAAAGCATTGAATACATGAGTATATCTTTAATAGGAGACAGTTGACCCAAATTACCAATAAGGATATTGGAGCAACCACTAGAAAAATAAGTTGATTGTCCATGAGAAATTTTTTACACAAATAAATATCAATACAATCGAACAACTTAGGGCCGATGAAACTCATTTCATCAATTAGAACATATTTAACAAAATACATGCTCTCCTAAAATGTTACCAGTGCTTTCCCCTCAAGAGGATTCATCTCTTTTAAATGCATGTGTAGGGAAACAATATTGTGATTTCATTGATGTTGAATGCTACAACACTAGTTTGACCTAGCACCAATAACAATGATTAAGATGGAGAAGTAGTTGCAGATAGTGCATGCCTTATTCTATGAATCAGGTATGACTTGTCGGTGCTAGTGGTATGACAAGTTCTCCTATTCTGTAGGGCTTGTCATTCAATTCTATTGTTTCCAACTTAGTGGTTTCCCTTGGCAATGTGAGATGAAGTCTCTAAAGGATTGATGGTGGGAAGGGGTCCAATATAGGACTCCATCACAATTTAATAACTCTGCCAATAGGTCAAAATGTTCTTACATGTAGATTTTCACATCTGGTCTCTCTTGAATTCTTTGAAAAAATTGGAACAACCCAAGGGGAGTTTGTGGCTCCCTTTGTTTATCAGGAGGGACGAATCTTATACTTTTCCTCCCATTTGGTTTTGGTCTTAAGTCCATGGCATATTGGCAGCTCAAAGATGATGGGATCATCAGTGCCAACTATCACTCTCATTTTCCACTCTTTGTGAAAAATTCCCTCACATTCTTCATCTTCATCCAAAAGTATTTCAACCATTTTGATTTGTACTAAAGGTGCTTCCCACTCACTAAGTTCGTTTGATTGAACTGAGGCAGAGGTGGTTGGATTCTCTTACAGTTGAGACACTATGAACATCCTAGGTAGCATTCCTATTGCATTAGTTGATTCATTGTCAATAGAATGCACCTCCTCTATGGGTGTCAATGGTCAATATGAATCCTCTGTTGGTGTGAGAGGCTTGTAAGATTCCATTTCTTTTGGTGTCTTAGGGACTGTGTTTTGCTTAAGGGTGATAAAGGAGTGTAACTTTCTGTTATGTCTTCCTTAGGATCTGAGAAAGCATGTGGGTCCACATTTCTCAAATCTAACATGGTGGTTTCAAACATTGGTCCCTCAGTTCTATGAGGTTTATCGCCTATGCAAGGGAAGAGTTTGTAGGCAGGCTGAAAATTGATCATGAGTACCTCTAAAGGGAATTGGAGAGGTTTGTCCTACTCTATCCATTCCATGATTTTAATTGTCTTTTCCTTGGGAACAATTTCCTTTGGTTTTAAGGATATTTCATCTTCTAGAGTTTTCATCTCTTATGGTGTTTATGGTCTTTTGATTCGCTTGATGCATATTGATTGTAATGTAGTACGAGGGACGGTCAATTTGTTGGTAGGGAGCTCATATTCTATGGGGATGCCTATAAGCTTGTTTGATGTGTTCGAGTTCAACATGCTAAAAGGTTATAGATCCCCTTTTGCGAGGTATACTTTCCCCAAGTGTAAGAATCAAGCCTCTTGGTATTGTTTTCATCCTATATATCCATGGTCTTCCGAGGAGCAAATTGTATCCTATGTCTTTCTCTATGACGTAGAATGTGGTAGGAATGGTTTTAGGTCCCAAAGTCACTGGAAGGGTAATCTTACCTATCGTGGTATCTTTTAGATTATCGTACCTGCTTAAAGTATCTCATGAAGCGAATATATTAGTGTGTCCATAACCCATTCTCTCTAAAAGGAAAATAGAACTATGTTCACTATGGCTCCATCGTCAATTAAGGTTCTTTTAATGCAAGTGTCATAGATCCAAACTTGTAAGTATAATGCAGGATCTCCTTTCTTAGTTAGCTTGGCCCTAGAGAGAATTTGCTTTAAATCGAAGAACCCTAGGACCTTGAGTTTCATGTTTGGTGGACTGAAGTCATAGTCCACATGGTTGATCTCTTCACTAGGTGGTGGTGTAATCTGGTCGAGGTACTTTAACCCTATGGCTTTTAGTAATGTTGAGCAATGTGAAGGGGAATTCTAGAGTAAGTCAATGAATGAAATGTGAGCATATGTCTTCTTTAGGTCCTTAATGAGTTCATAAGGTCTGATTGGAGTAGGTATTGGTTCCACTATTGAAACAGTATTTTTCATATACCTCAGTTTGTTCATTTTCATTCTCATGATCTTCCTCTTCTTCTTCGTTGTGTAGAATCTCAACTAGTCCCATCATCCTAGTTTCACCTTTCTGTCCCAATTGTGGTGGGATGCCAGTGTTGTTTCCTTGGGCCACTTCCTTACAAAGTAATTAAGTGCAAACTTCCTTACAAAGTAATTACCACAACAGAGTTTGAGGTGAATTACACCTACTATTTTATGCTCATATGGATATGTTCTAACCTATAGTTAATTGTTGTAGCATAATAGATAGGCTAAATAGTTGTTCATATACCATTGTTTCAGATTCAAAATTGCTATACCTTATTCTAGGAGCAAATCACAGGGGGAGTCTATACATAAGACACCATTGTTTCAAATTCAAAATTGTTGGCTCTTTCACAATTGTTTTCTTCATTTATTTGATCTAAGATAGCCTACTATATAGAAGATACTCTCAAAATCACAGTAAAATCCTTTATTCCAGGAAGACTGTTCAGAATCTTCCCATCATAACAATCAACAAAAGCATCAGTCATTAACCTGAACTTTGTAAGAGTTTCATCAAATTCTACTTTTCCACTCTATTTTCCATTCTGAATTCTATTCCCAATTTCATCCTTGAAGAACTTCCTCAGCCTATAGATCCTATTGTTAGCCATAACTTTACCAAGTGTCGAGGATAGCTTCAATTTTTTACCCAAGCAGCAATTTACAAAATTTGGCCTTGCCAGATACAATGTGTTGAAAAGCTCTTTGAAGTTATTCTAGAAAAGAGTTCCTGAGAGTATAATGCACAATTTTGAATTAACCTTTTTGCATGAATTCCATTGTATTTGGTAGGCCAAATTTTGTCAATTATTATTTTTTGTCAAAATTCGGCCTTACCAGATACAATAGAATTCATGCAAAAAGATTAATTCAAAACTGCACATTATACTCTCAAGAACTCTTTTCTAGAATAACTTCAAAGAGCTTTTTAACACATTATATCTGGTAAGGCCGAATTTTGTCAATTATTGCTTGGGTAAAAACTTGAAGCTATCCTCAACACCTGGTAAAGTTATGGTTAACAACAGGATCTATAGACTAAGGAATTTCTTCATGGATGAAATTGGGAATAAAATTCAGAATGGAAAAGAGAGTGGAAAAGTAGAATTTGATGAAGCTCTTGCAAAGTTGAGGTTAATGACTGATGCTTTTGTTCATTGTTCTGATGGGAAGATTCTGAACAGTCTTCCCAAAATAAAAGATTTTACTATGATTTTGAGAGCATCTTCTATACAGCAGATTGTCTTAGATCAAATAAATGAAGCAAACAATTGTGAAAGAGCCAACAATTTTGAATTTGAAACAATGGTGTCTTATGTATAGACTCCCCCTGTGATTTGCTCCTAGAATAAGATATAGCAATTTTGAATTAGAAACAATGGTATATGAACAACTATTTAGCCTATCTATTATGCTACAATAATTAACTACAGGGTAGAACATATCCATATCAGCATAAAATAGCAAGTGCAATTCACCTCAAACTCTATTGTGGTAATTGCTTTGTAAGGAATTTTGCACTCCATGAACATTCTTTGTGCACATAGCCAAATATTTAATGTTCTTAACCAAAGCTCCAAAAATGAGTATCTTGTCATTGCATGACTCCTACTTTTGCTTTGAGTATGATAATACCTGAGCTTCTAGTGTTTCTATATGAAACCTATAGTGGAAAAGTGTAGTGTCCATCTAAAGGAACCATCTTCAAAGCTCTTCCCTGAAATGAGGGTTGAAAACAATAGAAGAAAAGAAATACCATAATTCTAAAGTAACAATTTGTACCAAGACAAATGTTAGAACATACAATTAAAAAGACAAATCCTTACAATTAGACCTCAAATTGGACCAAGCAAATTTATGATTTTATCTAAATAGAATGTAGGAACTTTCTCTGTTGGAGCTTCACGACCTTAAATTGGATCTCAAATTGGACCAACAAAGTTATGATTTTATCTTTAGAATGTAGGAACTTTCTTTGTTCGATATTCATGGGCTCAAATTGGATCCAAAATTAGACTAGTAGATTTATGATTTTCTCTATCCACCGACGTTTGTATTCCTATACTCAGGTTCTACTTCCAAGTGAAAACATCTGGAAGTGTTTCAGACCGGCTTAAGGTACTCTCCAACCTAGTTATGTCACTGATAGCAATCTAAGTTTGCCTGAACCATTCATACCTGAATGTTGCATTACAATCTATTCTTCCTACACATAAAAATGCCACATATTAACCCCTTCTAAATAAAACATTTGATCATCATAAAACCATAATTAATAAATCATTTCAATTTTAGAAAGAATCTGATGTCATTTACTATCAAAACAAAAGTTGTATAAATCACAAAAAATCCATGAAGCCTCTTAAATGTATCTTAAAGCAAGTTTACAGGATGGGTTTCAGCATAAGAAGCTTTCTACTATAGCTCTCAATGAATGTATTATAAGCAAAAAATAAAATTCTTCACACTCAAAGTAATGTAGTCAAACATTTATTCCAAAAGTATGTTAGCAGGAGTTAACTAAAAACAAAATGATTTTTTGCTTGGTTTATTTTATCAATATGCCACGTGGAAATGGAATAATCACTAAGAAACCCTAACAATAAACAACGAAGTAAAGGTTTAAGGAAGGAAATTCCAATGTACTATTGTGTGATGGTGATGAAGGCACTTATATGAGCATGACCTGCATATAAATCCCTACCATTGAATTTCCATCCATCCAAAGAGAAAATAAGCAATGTAAGGATTTGAGCAATATAAGTCTAAAGGGTTATGCTGAAACGGTAATGGAATCACCATAAGAGCACAACTGAGGAACAAATTCTTGTGACTATAATTATGTGATCCATAACACTATTGGTCATGTGGCACAGTTGTTCTATAACAAATACAGGATGCATTCATGTGTGACCCAAGTTTAATGTGGCCATGTTGTGATAGAAATGGAAGAACTCATATGAGCACAATTTATGTACAAATTAATCACTGTCATCACAATTAGGTGTCAATCATCATTGGGTGCATTTAGGTTGACTCAAGTTTAATAGGTTACAATGTAATGATAGTATGATCCAAGAGAGATTACCTCTTACTGCAATAAAGAGCCTATAACTCTGGTTGATATGTAGAGTGGTTATGTTATATCAATTATGTAGTGCATTCAAGTACAACCCATGTTTAATGGGCTATTCTAGAGAGTGTCAAGATTTTCTAAACCTTATGAATGTTACTTAAAAGTGTACAACTTAAACTACAGACCAAGTTTGTTACAAACTTGAATGCAATCTTGGGTTACCACAAACTATAATAATGTGATCTTCTAATAACCATTATGGGAAGTATTAAAGCAAGACCCATGCTATATATGATACATTTCCCTGATCAAATTTACATACCTTAATGATCAAACACAATCTTCCCACACACTCTAGGATACAATCCAAGATCATACCAAACCTTGTCAAGACAGCTAATTTTCTAGCCCCAGATTTAAGGTTTTTTAATACCAAAAAAAGCATTGGTAAGAGCATGACTAAGGTACAAACCCTAGGCCTCTGTAGAAACATAAACCATAACTCTAGTGGATTAGTGAGGTTATGATACCAGAAAGATTGAGACATTGTAGCCAATAACAAAATCTTGCAATCTAAAGATTGTAGCCAATAACAAGCACACTATGTAGCTCAGTGACATTTGTAAATGCAATCTATGGTAAGAAGAATGGCATTCACTTGAGGTGTGACAGTCAAAAAGAGGCTAAGCAGTGACAAGTTAATAAAGCTCAAACCTTGCACAGTAAAGTGGATATTTTAACAGTGATTTTCCTTACCCCCTTGTTGACCTTAAGGGTTTTTCAAATGCTATTAACAATGTTAGACAAGGTAAATGCAATCAGGGAATGACTGTCCAAATGAAGTAACAATGGTAATCATAGGTTCAATGTTTCTTCTTAGCCATTGTATAATGGAGGTAGTGGATTGCATGTTTGAGCAGTATTTTGAGACTCATCAAAGATGGGAGAATAGTGAATAATACCTTTTGGACTATGAAGTAGTGACAATAAGGTTGAAGGATCTTAAGACCCATAATACCATGAAAGAATGAGTCCCTTGTAGTAAGTAGGCAGTCTATAGGACATGGTTTGATTTTATAGAAGGATGCTCATGAAAGGAATCTTCAAGTGATAGTGAGTGAGTTGTTTGAGATTGCAATTGAGGGTGCAATATATAGTCTTAAAGGTAGTTAGTAAAGCAATAAATATGGAAGAAAATCAAACCCTACACAACAAACAATTGACAATGTTATCTTGCATAATGCCTTGAGTTTGAAGACAAAAATCTCATTGTATCTTGATGAAAGTAGTGACCTTAATGGTCAATCACTAGCAACCATCATTTTAAAACATGCTATTGTGCTTATGGAGGCAACATTTTAAGCAAGGCAGTGAGTGGTGGTTTGGAACAATGGTAGGTATGAAGCACTTGCTTTATATGCATACTATTGATGTGTAAAATTATGCATGTCCTAACACCAACATGGGAATTTTCAAGAATGTGGGACTTGCAAATTGAAACAACCTCCAGATTTTACAGAAGCTGGCTCTTCCTATTTTCAATGGGGTTTTGAGTAAAGGGGAGAGAAAGAAACAAGATTATAGATACAGTAAGTAAAATCTAAACCTATGGTGATCCGCCTGAATGAAATGTATTTCCTTAACTAGCACAGTGAACAATTCTTAAGATTCAGCTATATTAAAGAGCAAATGTTGCATGATCAATATAAGCAAATAATGAAATAAATTAAGAGATCAAAGGCTAAACTTGAAAGATTTATGTGAAGACACAGATAATATCACCAACGGCACAGAACATAGCTTCTTTCATTAACAATTAGGCAAATACAAAAGGCACAGTGACATGCACAGGTATATCAGCTTTCTTATCAGAAATAGCTAGACTAAGGCAAAATGATACAATCTAGTCACAACAAGATCTCTAAACTTTCTAATTAATTGTTGTCTCCTTCTAATTACAATATCTTCCTTTATATATAGCCACAAAATTTAGCTCAAGACCACCTGGAATCGCCTAGAATCTTCAATGGCATCAACAGAACTAGAATAAACTGGGACTTGATATGATATTGAGATTTCTCTGAATCTACAACTGTCTTTCCCTGTGAGCTCATTGGTTGAGTGATAAAATATGTGACACATTAATTGTATTCTATTGAGACACATGACATCACCCACGGCTTTAAACAGCTTCAAAAATCTAACATGCGGTAGCTTCCGCTTACTACTTAACTTCTTTCCCTTCGAAACAAGGCACACAAAATAGTACCACTTATCGCCATCCACTAGACTTTGAAATATGATACGTGGTGGCTTCCACTGTTACTTAAAACTGTCTACCTTTATGCCTCGAGCACCTACAGCTATGACACTTGGCATTGTCCGCCATATTAGAAACTGTGACATTATTTTATGGGACCTACCACATACCTCTTTAATTCCTGCATAGAGAAACAATATTGTGACACATGGCACCTCCCACTTAAAGAAAAATTAGAAATGTGGCACCCTCCAGCACTATCAATAGCTTTATGAAAAGGTCCCTTGGAATCCCACGGAGATGACACCTATCGCACTCCGACAACAACTGGAAATTACAAGAAAATATTTGTGTCTTCACCTAAGAGCATTAAAATGAGACTAGTTCAACCCTCTACTTTTGTCATGTGGCACATTCTGGCACAAGCTATGAAACTATGTCACAATATTTTGGTCCTACCATAGATGCTGGTACTAACAAAGCTTATCAAAAAGAGATACACACGGCAGCTTCCGCACACACTACAAAAGGACACTTGGCAACACTCGTTGGCTCGCTGTATCAAAAAGAACTTTTTGTCATGGCTTCCAGCATCGACACATGGCACACTCCACAGAGGGAAAGAAACTTCAATAAAAGAAACACTGCCATAGATATGTGGCACATTCTAGCAACAACATAGAAAAGAAGCATATGAAAGAAACACGCGACAACATCTGAGGAACACTTAGCATTTTTTCCCTGTTGCTCCAAAATGACACATGGTGCGATCTGCACACGAGAAACATATAGCCACAGATAAAGAAATAATAATTGGAAATTACATTGAGATAGAAACCAAGCTGAAACAAAATGTAGAGTTTTTTAGCTCTACATTTCTTGGCGACTACAAGGACTTCTGGGCCTACTCAGAGAGAACTCCAAAAGGAGAAACAAAAATGTACTGCCACTGTTTATTGTAAACTCAATTATAAATTTTGCATTGCAGCCTGATATACAAACCACTCTGAATCTAACAATCCTTAACTGCTCTGCAAATCCTAGAAAGCAAAATCTAAATTGATGATATCTTTTTGGGAAAAAGATTGCTAAATCTAGACTACAGCTCATAATTGAAATTCAAGCTAAACCATTGGAACTAGGACAACTTCCACTTCTCCCACATTGGAGGAATCACTCAGACCCTAAAAAATAGTTTGATCATTTTGTTTTGTCAACAACAAAGCCTTTATTTCATCAATCATTAACACTGTGTTATCATCAGGAAAAGGTGAAGGCAGACTCGACTGTACTAAATCCTCCATATGTTTCTTCATATTCTTGACTCCTTCTTTGACTATATCCAAGAGTTCCTTACAATTCATGGTAGTAGAGTTGTAGCTCAACACTTCATTCACCCTTTTTGCAGCAACCATCCTATCACTTATACCAGCTACAGATAGAGTCTCGTCAGATGTGTCATATAGTTTCTATAACAGAAGCTGAGAATTGGAAACCCTTAATGAAATGATAGACAACATTGCTTGCATAGAAGACTCTACTTTCTCACATAGTTGCTAAACATTTAACAAGAAAGTAAGAGATGGCTTAAGCTATATAATCTCCTTAGAGATTCTTTTCCACACATATGCATATAACTCCTTTACTAGATTCAAAACCCCTACAGTTTGTGGCCTCTATGCCAACTCAATTGTTAATTGCTTTGTCTTTTGTTGCTTAGCCATAAGTTGTGCTTGGGCTGCACTATTCAGATTCTACTCCTTCCAAAGTGTCTATTGTAGTTGTGATACCTTGTGTAATTTGTCTTGATACCTTTTCTCTACAGTACCCTTCTCTTGCCTCAATGTAGCAACAACAGCTTTCTCCTGTGCCAACTCAACCTTTAAGGATGCAACCTGGGCCTGGGATGCCTGATGTGTTTTCAAAGAAACAATAGACTGCAACTCCTTGTTTAAAGTGTCAATTTCTTTAACCTTGGTCTATATCTCCCAAGTTAAGTTACTGTTATTAGCCTTCTCTTGTGTTAAATTAGTTTCAACCTTCTGTAACCTTTTGAACACCTTCAAGTAATTAGTGGCAACTGTTGAAGTAGTTTCATTCATCAATTCAACTCAGTCCTGTGGCTTGAAAAGAGACATATCCATAGCCACTGCATTCATTGAATAGTCCTGGGGCTGCATTTGCTCATTAGGTTTGATCACATTGGCAGCCAAATGTGTGACAGTCAAAGACTATTGAATGGGATCAAACAAAGACTTTATGTGAGCTACAACAGGGCTCTTATTCTCTTTCTTTCTTTTCTTCTCGATCTGAGCTTCTCTTTATTTTCTTGTTGTGTCAGTCTGGGCTTGGAAAGTAGGAGGTGATGCAATATATCCTCCAGCAAATAGATGACCTTGAGGCAGACCATAAGGGATGGTAGTTGTTTGTTGGCTAGGATCAAATTATGGCGAGGCCCGCTTGGGCATGGATGGGGAAAATAGAGGAAGGATATGGCCTGTGAAGACATGGTCGGGGAACTAGAAATTTGGGAAAAAGTCTGTGAAGGTGGAGAAAAAGTGGCAGGAGACGTGGAAACTTAGGTAAATTGGGTTGCCACTCCTAAATGAGAAGAAATAGAAGTAGGGGAAAAGAGAGAAGAAGTACTTACCTGAGCCACCGATGAGATGATAGGAGCTTGTTGTTGTTGGGGCATTGATACTTCTTCCTCTGTGTCTTCTTCTGGTAATATCAACCTACATATCTTCTTCTAAGGCCTATCTGATGCCTCTTCTGGGTCTTCTTCTTCAACATTCATTAATGTTTGTTCTAAATGTTCTGCTCCAAGACCCCCTGATGCCGAAGCTATATGGGTCCCGAGAGGCGGCGGTGGTACAATATCCTTTTTCTTCCCTAAGGCACTAAGAGATGGAGGCCATTGGGCTCTTGGAGCTGAAGCTGATGCTTGCCCTGTCTCTTGAACATCATGCCCTTTCTCTTTGCTCTCTTCCATTTCTACTGCTCTTGGAGAGTCTCTTGGAATGTTACTTGTGTTAGGACTAGAAACTAGGGTCATATGAAAATGATCCCATATAGTTTCCCATTCTTCATCAGTTTCAAAATTTCCAAAGGTATGAGTGAATTCAACTATTTCATGCCTGTACTTCCAATAAGCTACAATCTTTTCTACATTCCAATCTTTCTTCCTCAAGGTAGCTCTGAGGCCCGTAGTCATTGTCCTCTGAGGGTCATATTCTTGTACCTTTGTATAAAAAGTTTCCTAGGGCCTGGGACCTTCATCTGGCAAGTCTTTTAGTTCAACATAAATTATAGGATCATCATGCTTAGGTGATCTTCTCTTCTCCCAAAAGGGATGTTTCTCATGAATAAATTTTGTAGAAACTTTATTACTGATGATCCAAGAAGCTATCTGGATCATATTTCCATTTATCCTCAACAATCAAAAAACCATAAGTAGCCAACTTCCTCAATAGAAGATTTTCAGTTCCTCTAGTCTTAATTGTTATTTTTTCCCTAATCTATGGGACATCATACATTTTCTTTTTCCTCTTCCTATGTCCATAATTATTCTCAATGACAGATACCTAACGAGCCACTTCTAAAAACCTAACCCTAGGGGTCAAGACTTTTGGCAACAAAATAGGTTCTCCAGCAAAGCCATGGACTCTAATTATAGTTGTATGAGCTCTAAAGAAATAATCACAAAGGATTGGCAAGTTGGTTAAGAAACCTCTGAGGCTCTATGTCGTCCTATTTTCTACAGGCTTGGGACTTAAATAACTAAAAGTAGGTGCAACAAAACATTCTACAAATTCATATGGGTCTAAGGTGTCTAACAGAACATGGGTCCATGCAGACACCGAAATGGTTCCATTGCTACCAAACTCTGGGCCATACATATTTAAAGGCATGTATTGTTGGAAGAGACCAAAATTTTGATATAACATTAAATGGAACAGGTATGCTGAGTAACTGAAAACATGATTCTGATGAAAGTTTGCAAGCTAGTCCACCATAGCTGTAGAGATTTGTTCTGCAAAGTCAAGTCGGAACTCCTGAGACTTATCCATAGTTTTCAATTTGAAAATCACTGCAAGCTACTAATCATGTACTGTAGAATCATCATACTGGCCAAAGATAAAAGCTAGCATGGTGAGGGCATCTTGAATGTCGGCATGGAACTGAGCACGTCTTGTAGGTAGCAAAGGCAACTAGGTATTCTCATCGCCTAAATGCATCTTAGTATTTAGAAACTTCACCTTAGTGTGAAGGTTTACCCATGTGCCTACAACTTAGGAATAGTAGGAAATGTGGCTGTTCTATCATGTTGTAAATCCAGCATATCCCTAATTTCCTTAGGGGTTATTTGGACCATAAAGGGGCCACATTGAATAGAAACAGATGGAGGATGAAACAATTTTGCACATAGGTTGATCAATTCAAGGCACGGGTGGACATTAGGAACTACAAACTGTGCCAGTTGGGACGTCCATACTCTCATCCCAAAAGTTTCCCACTGCCCCTTTGATGCATGGATGAGGCACCTTTGGTGAGGTCCCTCCTGGAGATTCTTGATGTTCTTCTACATATGTGTGTTGAAAATGTCATCTGCATAATCTTTCACCTATATTGGATCCACGCACACCCCTATTTTTGGACCCTTGTCCTTGGATAGCTTTTACTTGGTTGTGCAGGTGCAGAGGCATAAGACTTGCTATTCATTAATTTATCATATTGTTCAAAGAGCCCTAGCCCTTCTTGTGGTGATTGTGGCTCTAACATTTTGGTATCTATTTTCAAACCCTTAGACACTCTTACCATAGAAAGTAAGAAACTGTAAATGAAGTTGTACTTAACTGGAAATGCAGGCGAGGAATGAAGCTTTGATGCAAATAGCAACTTAGAAATGCAGAATGATAATAGCAAATGCAACACTCTAGGGGACTGAAAAATTAGATCGGTGAGGCATAATGAAACAATTAATGACATATCACATCTTATTAATGGCATTAATACCAAAAGATAGGGTATCTCTTTAAAATCTGCATTAGATGGAGTGTCAGATCTGTATTAAAAGTGGTGATCTTCTGAAAAGATGGGTACTTTCTTGAAATTTATGGAACCACCAAATGGCTTTGATAAATGCAACTGCTAATGAAAGGGACCTCTGTGTTGTAGACATGTGTTCTCGGAACACTTATTTAAAAAGGGAAAAAGTAGGAAAGCAAGACAAAAGTGGGAAAAGAAATAAAAGCACCCAACTAACTATGATACATGGCGAGTTTCAAGACTTAGGTAAAATGTTTCAAGAAGATCCCATTCACTGGAATCTCTTGAGGCTCTCCGTCCATAGCCTCTAGCTCAAACACATTTTGTTGCTTACAGGAATGGATCTTAAAAGGACCTGTCCATAATGAATCAAATTTGTTGTGTTGACCTGGCTTGGCAGCTCTCTCATCCCATTTCAGTACTAAAGATCCAACTTCAAAATTTGGATTAGAAGCTTTTTTGTCAAACCAATTTTTAACAATCTACTGATGCTTCATTACTGATTCATGTGCCTTTTCTCTCTTTTCTTGAACCTCTAGCAACTTGGCAAGTCTGACTTGCATCGAGCCATTTTCCTCAATTTACAACTGTTTCAACAACTATAAGGCAGGAATCTCTATACTTAGTGGCATCACTGCATGTTTTCCATACACTAACTCATATGGAGACATTTTAGTCACTTGCTTTGGTGTGATTCTATCAGCCCATAGTGCTATATTAAGAGATTTGTGCTAGTCTCTCTGATGATCAACTCCCATTCTTTTTATAAGTCTAATCAGGTTCTTATTGGTAGACTCTGCCAATCCATTGCCTTGTGGATAGTAATTAGAAGAAGTCTTCAAATATATTCCATTTTTTAATGCAAACCCTGACATTCTAGTTCCCAAAAATTATTTGATATGATTGTGCGGGGAGGACCAAACTGAGTAGTTATCCCTTCCAAAAACTCTAAGATTACCTTTTTAGTAGCTTCCTTAAGTGGCACTACTTCACTCCACCTTGTAAAGTAATCTGTTGTAGTAAGGATCCACTTGTATTCCATGTTTGACATTGGATTGATCATGCCAATAAAATCTAAACCCCACTGAGCGAAGGGTTCATCCACTATTATGGGACTTAGAGGTAATGTTGCATTTCTTCTCTTCCCAGTATAGAATTGGCAAGCTTGACACTCTTTGACCATCTGATAGCAATCTAGAAATAGTGTAGGCTAAAAATAACCAGCTTGTGTCACTTTAATTGTAGTAGTCCTTGCTGAAAAATGTCCCCCTGAGGTTCCATGATGAAACTCATGTAGTATCCTTTGGGCTTCATCCCTCTCTACACATCTTAACAATATTCCATCAATATTCTTTCTAAATAAAACATGGTCAATCAATACAAAATAAACTCCCTGCTGCCTATGGTATCTTTTCTTATCAGGGGAGAGTTCATTTGGGAACACACTAGTTCTCGTGAATTGTATTCTGTAACTTATCCAAGAATCTTGGTCAATCTCTTGGAGTCTCAACACTATTTCAATTTCTGCTTCTTTAGGCATTGATTCTTCTATGTCTTTAGTCATATATTTGCATAGCCTCTTGCCTCTAACCAATTTGGTAGGCCTTACCTCTACATCATATTCTAAAATCTTAGTTGTCCAATTGGCCCTCTTTTCAGTAATCTCACCCTCCATGATATATTCCCTTACACTAGGGTGGGCTACTAATATCAGAATCTTATTCCCTGTTACTAAATGTCTGAATTTCTTAAGGGCTTTCACCATAGCATAAGCTTGCTTTTCAACAAAATTATACCTTGATTCATACTCCCTTAGTGTTCTAGAGAAGAATGCAATTGGATGTTCTCCTTCTTCTTTGTCATCTTTCTGGGTCAGAACAGCTCTCCTCCATATACATTCATTATAAATGGCTTAGAGAAATCTGGATTCCCCAATACAGGTGTGGTGGAAATAGCTTTCTTCACTTCTTCAAAAGCTTGTCTCCCTTCAGTAGTCCATCTGAAAGCTAAATCTTTCTTTAGCAGTAGAGTAATGGGTCTAACTAGCCCTACAAAATTAGATATGAAGCAACTAACAAAATTGATCTTCCCCAAAAAGGACTGGACTGTTGGCAAGAGACACTATATGGACTCATGAATGTTATCATTGATGGCAACAAAAGTTATCCCACACATCCGCAAGACATGATGAGTCTCTACCGGAAGTCAGATTGAAGAAGTATTATGATCCGGTAAGCAAGAACAGAGCAGTCAGCAAGGTCCGACAATCAGGTCCGGATCTCTTAGAGGAAGTATCTCAGTGAAGTGCAGATTTGGGGAAGCCAAGAGGAGTACCTTGACTAATAGATTCCAAGGATTTATCCTCCGGTGATGGAAGGGTGAAGAGATATGAGCACTTGAGTGTTGGGTTCCTGTTTGGCAGAGTAGACAGAGGAAGAACTGTACCGGCAGAGTATCAGACCCAAATCCAGAAGAAATATTGTTGATGACTAAGCTTCTTGAGGTATCATTCATGATTGGCCAACATGATTGATGACTTCTACAAGCATCTCTTAGATCTGCATCATTGGGTAAGTAAGGATCCAGCAGATAGATCAAAGCTTGGGAAAATGTTGACTATTCTAGATGCCAACTAGAAAGGTGATGAAATCAATTATACAGATATATATATAAGATGGATTTAGATGTGAAGGTGTGAAAAAAAAAGGGGGGGTAATTGTGCGAAGAAAAGTAGAAGAGCAGAGTGAAGACACTAAGATAGGTCTGGAATGTGATAGTACAATAGCATCATAAGAGAGTAAGAATGAAGTGCAGCAGATCAGTTTATTGAGCTTAACTGAAACTGAACCTCAGCATGTGCGAATGCTTCTCATCAGTTCAAACATTGAGTTACCTTTCTTTCTTGTAGACAGTGAGTCTCTTGTAGGCAGTGAGCCCTAATTGGCAAGTGCCATTTTGTATCTTCTATTCTTCTAACAGAGAATATTATCTTGGGTTAATCACCCCGTGGTTTTTCCCTCAACCGGGTTTTCCACGTCAAAATCATTGTGTCATGTATATTGGTGTTATTTCCATTTCATGGTTATGTTTATTCATTTGATTTAATATTGCATTAACTATTAAGGAAGTTCAAAAAGCTGAAGCAATTAAGATAACTGATTCACCCCCCCTCTCAGTTATCAACAGTTGGTATTAGAGCCAAGTTCCTCCAAACAGAGCCTAACAGCTTGAGGAAGAACTGGGAATTCAAATGGATATGTATGGTATGAGGCAACAACTTTAGTTTGCCCTAAATGACCTTGAACAATCTAATTCTAAAGTTAATGAGCTAAAGGAAAGACTCAAACAGGTTGATGATTTCATAAGTGAACTAAGAGGGAAACTAAGTCTCTCTATGAAAAAGAGAAAGGATCTACTTCAGCAATTGGCAAGTCAAGGTGAAGCCAATGATACAAATAAAGATCTGAAGGATAAAACCAAGCTATGTGAAAAGTTATCAAAAGAGACCATTATGATAAGACATGAAATGGAATCAGGAGTCATGAAATTCACCCAAGAAATTGAAGAGAAAAGAAAAATTGAAAATAGCCTAAGACAATCTCTCAAGGAGAAATCTGAAGACTGCCACAATATGGATAGAATAATCAAGCATCTAGAATCTGATCTTGAAGAAGCTAAAGAAAAAGAAGAACAACTTGAAAATTAGATTGACACTCTCAAAAGGGATCTTCAAACAGCAAATGAATATAAAGAGAAATACAAGGTAAGATCTGCTCAACTTGAAGTTCTTCTTGAAAGCCAAAAGAGGGTAGATGACAAGTGTGGCTTGGGGTATGAAAAAGGTGAAAGCTCCATATCCAGTCAGAAAAACTCCAGATTAGAAAATCTAAGAAACAGGCCTAGAAGATCTCTGATAAGACAACCAAATGCTCAAAGGTATCCATCCTTCAATGGCTACTGCCACAACTGCAATAACTTTGGTCATAAAGCAAATCAGTGTAGAAGAAGAATGAATCAAACTATTACATCCTTCTCTGGATAGTGTTTCAATTGCAAAAGGTATGGTCACAAATCCCATGAGTGTAGATATAGGCAAATGAGAAATTCATTCAATGGTAGATGCTTTGCATGGAATAGAATGGGACATATGGCTAATCAGTGTAGATCAAGAGAATATCAATCAAATTTGCAAAGAAATGTTGTTTTCTACAATTCCAATAGATCCGGTCATATTACCAAATTCTGTAGAAGCAAGAATCAGGACAAAAGAGGTCCGGTGCATCATAATCAGAATCAAGACAAAGGAAAAAGAAAAGTGAATGCAGATGAAGTTCAAAGTGAGATGAATAAGATTTGGGTGAAGAAAAGTACAGAGAATGTAGTGGATGGATCCGCACTAGAATCTGGTGCTGATACTCCTGAAAATTAAAAGGTAAGCTCTGGCTCAGGGGGAGACACAAGGAAAAACAATTTCCCCCAGCCAGTTAATTGGTTGTGAAAGTGGCACAAAGAAAGTTGCAGATTAAAGGGTTTATAAAGGAACATCCAAATAACCCACGATAAAGATTTGAAAGATCTGCAAGAAAATTTAAAAGAGTTTAATCCCTCCAGATTGATCCGGTGTAACAGTCATCCGATAAAATAAGATCATCACAATTTGATCTAGTATGATCCCAAATTGAGGTATCCTGATTTGCGGATAGATCAAATGATTAATGAAATAAAGATAGATTGACAATATTCATCAAAAATAATTCTAAGCATATCTTAGTAATCTGGAAGAGATCTAGTTTAGAATAAGGAGAATAGAGCAACTGGAATAACTTAAGTTGTGCATTTATTGCAGTATGAATTTAGGGTTTTTCTCGTAAGTAAAAGGGTTCATGTGCTCGTCATTTGCACATTTGCATTTGAAAAGAAAGAAAATGAGAGCTCTACAACAAATTCCTTCAAACTTCTCAAAGACCAACAGTTGGATTTGATTCAATCAGCAAATCATTCAAGTTCACTCCGCGAACCCTACAAGCGCAAGAGGTATTTTCCATTATCAAATATCTCTTTGCAAATCCTTTGAAAGATGGCTACTCCAAATGTTGTAAAGATTTCTGATAGACCTCACCCCAAATTTAAGAAACATCCCTACAAATCTCTCGAAGTTGATCCCTTAGGAGCATTTTCCAGCATTCCGCATGGGGTTTTGCATGTAGAAGACATTAGGGTTTACATTCATGCAAACATTGAAGAATTCAGGGAATCTAAACTAGTGGATATCTACCACAAACAACTAATAGATGATTCATTTGAGCTCAAACCCCAATTCAAGGCCCTCCGGGACAAGCACTTTGCACAATGTATACATTTCCCCTGTTTTGCTGAGGATGAATGGGTCAGGTATGTCTTGAGCAGAATACACGACAACTTCATGTGGTTAAATGGACCATTCAAGATCACTAAAGATGCCATTAGGGTAGTTACCAGATTGCACTCATCCGGTGGGATACCTATTCTCAAATCTGTCAAAAACCAAACTATGAGTGAGGCTATAGGATCAAGGTTTGACAAAAGGGCAACGACAATAGAAGATATCACTGATCCAGATATCAAGTTTGCCTCCATGATCATCGGCTACAAGATATATCATTCTAGCAGGGAGAATTTAGTACCTGGAACTGCTATCTACACTTCTTATGAAATGTTGAGAAAAAATGCAGACTATGACCTTTGTGAGCTTCTTCTAAACCAACTCTTGGAGAATCTGCAGAAAATATAGAAAGATAAAAAGAATTCATTTAAGTATGGTGGGTTAATATTGTGTTTATTCTTCTACTGCATGAATGAGCTACCCAGATCTAAAGGATGGATATGGCAAAATGATAGACCGGTAGCAATACAAATCAGGGACTATTTGCATGGACTTGGTGATAACAAAGCACAAAACACAGCTCTCTGGGGTTTCTTCAAGAACTTCCAGAACATGATGCAAGCTAGAGAGAGAATTCCTCAATCTCTAGTTAAAAGTATAAAGACACTGTATGTTTTATGGTAGAAACTGATCAGTGCCTTATGGAAGTAGTAGAGCCAAGAATAGTGTGGATCATGCCAATGGGGTATGAAGCTGATGAGAAAATTGTAGAGCTGCATGTTCAGCACATGTTGAGTCAACCAAAGGATCCCAAGGTAGAAAGGTTTGGAACCTTTGGAGAACTGAGTGTGAAGATCCATGTTGAGCTAAGGCAACCAGCGATGAAAAGAAAGGTAAGAAAAGAAGTTGAAAACATTGCCAAAAGTTTTGGCATCTCAAAAGAGGTACTTGATGCAAATAGAGAAAAGAGAGAAAGGGCAGAGAAAGATAAAGAAAGAAAAGAGAAAGAAAGTGCTCCGATGGAAGTCCCCTCCTGAAGCAAATCATCCAAGGCCTCTGCATCTGCAACTGCTAAAAGCTCAAAGGCATCAAAACTGGAAGCTAAATCATCTGGTAAAGGAGAGAAGAGAACAAAGAAAAAGGCATCAAGGTCTTATACAAGCCAGAAAGATGAAGAAGAGATAGAATCTGATGAAGAGATCAAGAAGATGAAGAAGAAGAAGAAAGTATCTGGTAAAGATAAGGAGGTAGAGGCAGAAGAGTTTGTTGAAAAACCCACTCTATCCTTAGATGATGTCGTCAAATCAGTTACTGTGGATGGAAACCTTCAACCAATGGCTAAATTCTATGATGATTATAATGAAGCTGACCAAAAGATCTTGCAAGAAGCCATAGTCAGGTATTTGAATATCTACAATAAGGCTTTTATTAAAATTATATCTCTCATTCCCAAAATCCTAGAAAAAGAGTCAGAAATAAGAAAGAATAATGCTATGGCAAAGGATCTTGGGATCTGAGAATAGATAGCCATTCAACTATATCCTTCAATTGATTCAAAGCAAATGAATATGATCTTCAAAGATTGCAAGGATGAGTTCCGGAGCAAAGCAAGAATGAATCAACTCATGCTCAGAGAAACTGATAAAGTAGCAAAAGAGACAGAAGAGATCCTCCAGAATGCATACAAAAGATTCAACATTCCTATCATAGAGGACTTGGGTGTTGATCCCTCAGCTACAAGTGTTGAAGAAGAATCTACTAAGGCAATGACATAAGAAGTAATGGACACTGGTGAAGAAAAAGATAAGGACTTGGAATCCTCTACTCTAGAAGAGGAGGCCAATGAACCAACAAATATCTCTCCTCCGGTTTCCCCTACAGTCTTCAGATCTAAAGGAGAACAAAGAATAGAGGAGAAAGAAGAAGAAGTGAAGGGAAGAGAAGAAAGTCAAACTGAGAAGAACACAAGTGATAGTGCAGAAGGGAAGAAATCTCTGTCTCCGGCAAGAGACACTGCAGAAACTGTCAAGGACTTCTTGACTAAAGAAATTATGGAGATTGATGAACTGGAGTTACTTCAAGGATTGTTTGACTTTGATTCTCTCTCCCCAGTTCAAACAATGAAGATAGCATCCTTTGCCCAAGCAAAGGCAAAAGAAAAACTCCTGAAGTCTTGCATGGAATATTATGAGCTCATAGAGATTATGTCAGGTGTATTGGAAAAGATAATGCCATCCTTCCAAAAGGATCCTTTAGCCTCTGCATTAGGTAATCTTAAGTCTCTTGTTAGTTCAGTCAACACTCATTTTGAGTCCTTAGAGAAATCAGCTGAGGAAAAGGTCCAGAAAGAGTTTTTGGATAAAAGATTCTTTGAAGTACTAAGTCTAATATCAAATGATAGAAGAAATATGGATATAGGGATAAAGAGCTTAGAAAATGCTCTTAAAGATGGCAGGGAAATATATAAATTTTGTTTATCATGGTCCAAAACAACAATGGAGATTGAGAAGAAAATGAAAGAACAGGAGACCAAACTAACAAAACTTTCTCAAAATTTTGATCCACTTACCTCATCCATAGTAAATCAAGAATGTCAAACTATTGCAGTCTTAAATGAAATTAAGAAGCTTGAGAAAGAAAAGAAAAATAGAATTAGCAGGTTAAATGAGCTTAAAAGAATAATCATTCCTAAGTTGGAGGCCATGCATGAGGCCCTAAGTGATGCTCAAACCATAGCCAAGACAAATGATCTGACAGATCTGAAGAAGGCAAAAGCTTTTGGATTCCTGTTGAGTGGTCACATATCAATTTTGGATAGGATGAAGCTAAGTTGGGCAACCAAAGTTGTACAATTAAAAAACACTTTTGCAGATATACTAAAGTATATGTAGAGTACAACTAGATGATATACTTATGTGACTAAGTATAGATTAAGTTTTGAAAATTTTGGTGTACGGACCCCACCCTTTGCCATTGATGTCAAAGGGGGAGTGAGGAGCAGTGAAAAATGAGGAATCCAGCTAAGGGGGAGCTCCAAAAAATATACATAGAGACAGAGCATCAGCCAAGTGGGAGTATAGTGTGACACTTAGTCATTTTTCACTAAGTGTTGCCATCAATGCCAAAGGGGGAGATTGTTGGCAAGAGACACTATATGGACTCATGAATGTTGTCATTGATGGCAACAAAAGTTATCCCACACATCCGCAAGACATGATGAGTCTCTACCGGAAGTCAGATTGAAGAAGTATTATGATCTGGTAAGCAAGAACAGAGCAGTCAGCAAGGTCTGACAATTAGGTCTGGATCTCTCAGAGGAAGTATCTCAATGAAGTGTAGATTTGGGGAAGTCAAGAGGAGTGCCTTGACTAATAGATTCCAAGGATTTAGCCTTCGATGATGGAAGGGTGAAGAGATATGAGCACTTGAGTGTTGGGTTCCTGTTTGGCAGAGTAGACAGAGGAAGAACTGTACCGGCAGAGTATCTGACCCAAATCCGGAAGAGATATTGCTGATGACTAAGTTTCTTGAGGTATCATTCATGATTGGCCAACATGATTGATGACTTCTACAAGCATCTCTTAGATCCGCATCACTGGGTAAGTAAGGATCTAGTCAACAGATCAAAGCTTGGGAAAATGTTGACTATTCCAGATGTCGACTAGAAAGGTGATGAAATCAATTATGCGGATAGATATAAGATGGATTTAGATGTGAAGGTGTGAAAAAAAAGGGGGGGTAATTGTGCGAAGAAAAGCAGAAGAGCAGAGTGAAGACACTAAGACAGGTCTGGAATGTGACAGTACAGCAGCATCATAAGAGAGTAAGAATGAAGTGCAGCAGATCAGTTTATTGAGCTTAACTGGAACTGAACCTCAGCATGTGTGGATGCTTCTCATCAGTTCAAACATTGAGTTACCTTTCTTTCTTGTAGACAGTGAGTCTCTTGTAGGCAGTGAGCCTCTTGTGAGCAGTGTGCTCGGGCAGTGAGCCCTAATTGGCAAGTGCCATTTTGTATCTTCTATTCTTCTAACAGAGAATAATATCTTGGGTTAATCACCCCGTGGTTTTTCCCTTAACCAGGTTTTCCATGTCAAAATCATTGTGTCATGTGTATTGGTGTTATTTCCATTTCATGGTTATGTTTATTCATTTGATTTAATATTGCATTAACTGTTAAGGAAGTTCAAAAAGCTGAAGCAATTAAGATAGCTGATTCACCCCCCTATCAGTTATCAACATGGACTACCTTCTTGTTGACTGGCAAAGATAGATTCAATATGGCTGTGACTCACTCTGGGTCTATGGAGGTCCCATCCTTTGAAACGATGTGTCCCAAAAGTTTCCCTTGGGGCACAACAAAGATACACTTCTTAGGATTCAGGGAAATCCCAAACTCCTTACATTTCTGGAAAATAGCTTCTAAGTGTTCAAAGTGATCTTTGGCATCTTTGGTAAATATAGTAAGGTCATCTAAATAACTCAGAATAATCTTGTTTATAAGGTCTCCAAATGCTATGTCCATGGCATGCTGAAAAGTAGCTCCAGCATTTGAAAGACCGAAAGGCATCTTGGCATATGCGAATGTTCCCCACTTTGTAGTGAATGTTGTCTTATGTTGGTCTTCATCTGCTAATCAAATCTAATTATATCCTAAGAAACCATCAAGCAAAGAAAACCTCTCTGACCCAGCTACAGTTTGCAAAATCTATTCCATAGAAGGCAGGGGGTAATGATCCTTCAATGATGCTTTATTCAAGTCTTTGAAATCTACACAGAGTCTTATGTCCCCATTCCATTTCCTTACGGGCACTAAATTAGACACCCAAGTTGAATGTTTGATTGGAAAAATAATCTTGGATTCTAGAAGCTTTTGCAGTTCATCTACCATTAGAGGCTCGATCTTAGGATTCACTGGTCTTTGCTTCTGACAGACTGGTTTTGATCCTTCAGTAAGTTCTATGGTATGTTGAATGATGTCTCTATTATAACCATGAAGGTTGTCATAGGTCCATGCAATTACTCTATCATACTTATTGCACAAAGAAATCAACCTATCCTTTTCCTCTTGGGTAGTAGCATTGCCTACCTTTAGTTTTCTTCCTTCACTGACTTAAATTTCAAAATAATCATCTTTGCTTGCTTTAAATTTCCTCTTGTCCAGGCTTACATCCTCTAGGTCAAATAGATTTTCCAGTGTGATCAGTCCTTTTGGGAGCTTATTAGAGTTCAGTTGGATAATTTGGTCACCATAAGCTTCTTCAATATTAGGTTGTAATTGATCAACAAACTCTCATGATTGTTGTAGAAACAAAAGTACTTGGAGATCATTATCAAAGACTTTCCAGTTCTAAATGTTGTCTGGGATTGTCGGTCTCACTATAACTTTAACTGACTAACTATTAATGAGTAGGTCACTTGCTGGGTCAAATTGAGAACCAATTTGTGCCATTTTGTTTGCTTCAGTGTTTTGGGTTCTAGGAATAACTTCTATGTTAAAAGAATCAAAACCATCTATTAGATCCCAGATTTTGTGACGATAGGATCTCATTCTTACATTCTTTGCCATAGCCTTTTCTCTAATTTGTTTCACAACCAGTTTAGAATCACCCTTGACCACTAAATTCTTTATCGCTTTCTTCTTGGCCAGCATGAGACCATGCACCAAAGATCCATACTCAGCATCATTATTTGTGCAGCCAAATTGAAAGCATATGGCTCTAAGAAATTTCTCACCACTTGGAGAAGTGAGACATATACCATCTCCAACACCATTTTTGCTCTTAGCTCCATAAAAATTCAAGGTCCAGATTTTTGAGCTTATGTTTGGTTCTTCTTTTTCAAATACTTCTTTTCTCATAACATTTGGTATTTCTTGGCCTTCTTAAAAAAAAACATAAGTGCCCAAACCGGTAGAGTCATAATTTCTATAAGGGTCTCTTTGCATCATGGTCATCAGCTGATTATTTTCTTCTTCCTACTAATCATGTTCAGTCCAATCACCTAATTCTTCAACAAAGACTCTCTCCTCCTTATTCATCACGGCATGGGATGCTTCAAATTTTAGAGTTGGTTCATCAATGATATGGTCTTTCGACAAAGGTTTGACAGTACTTTCATCTTTGTTCCATACTTAGTTCTTAAAATTAGATGTGACCAATCAAGCGACATGTAACCTCCTATCTTGGCTGTGAAATCTCTAGATAGGCATAAACCAAAGATAGGGGGAATATCTATAACTACTACATCTTGCTTGACAATTATATTTGGGCAAGTATATAATTGTAGTGGCAGTTGTCTAATTCTTCCTATGGTTTGGACAGACTTCCCATCTAATTGCATGACTCCTTTAGCAAGTGGCTCATATTTTATCTTCAAAGCATCTTCTATTTGCTTTGGCATGACTGTAGTACTAGCTCCAAAATCTATCATTGAGTTGTGCAGCAATTTCTTTCCCACTATTGAAGTCAGATAAAATGGATCTGGCTTAGATTTTCTTATCTCTGGTGTGGCGTTCAATAGGGTAGCTATCTGCAAAGGTGTAAGGTGTGGAAATCTCACTAAAAATAGTATTCCAAAAAGCAATTCTCTTTCCAAATAAGGAAAATGATTCATTTATTAATCAAAATATTCATAGTTGCACAATAATGGCAAGTTTCCAATAAAGAAATACAATTTCATACACTAAAAGAGTGTTACATTTACATACACCACAAAGGGTGTTACATTATATCTATTTCAATGTTACAATTACAAAATGTTACATCTACTACTTCAGTTACTTCAATGAAGTATTCATACAATTTTCAAATTGGCTAAGCAAGCCATACCAAGAATAATACAAAGGAACATATATACATCCATAATGATTCATATAGCATAAGAATCTCTATCCTGGACCGCCATGACCCCACTGGTCTTCCGCAAGTCGAGGCCAAGAGTGTGGTTAAGGTGCTTTTTCCACCCAACCATGAAGTACTGGACTTCCCCAGGTTTCTTCCTAACACGAAGAAAGCACCGACCCTGCATGAGGAGCCTAGCAAGCTAGAATGGTGAAGGCAGGAGGGAATCTCTTGATGCATGCCTGTTGCCTATATGCATTCCTAAACTAAGCTAGAATGACATAACTCTCACAAGCAGGATGTGGCAGAGACATATATAACATATAATCTAGGCTTTTCTAATCCATCTTTTTTAATGGTACATCAGCTTGGTCAAGCTATAATAAATAAAATTGGTAATTTAGAAAAAGTAAATTACCATCTCTGGGAGCCCACATTCGGCATCCTATCCCGGAAGTAATTACACAAAAAGAATAAATATAATCTTTCACAGAAATCCAAACGAGTTGTTTGTTTCAGTTAAAAGTGTTTGCTAGGAATGTCCTTCTCAGAAAATAAAAGGATTTACTCAAAATTACATCATTTTCTAGTTTGCATGTTTTTGGTCTATTCCCAGTGATAAAGAGAAAATTCGTTTACTAAATTTGGTGATATAAAATACATGTATGAAACAAAATGAATCTACTAATTTCCTCATGCGGTTTATTTCATCTCTAAATTTTTGGTATATTTTACAGAAAGATGTTTTTGTGCTGATAAAGGAACAAAAATCCTTACAATATCTATATATTTTCCATCTTTGACCATTATTCATTAAAATTTGATATATATGTATATATAAGAGTTCAATATGCTCACTAATCCAATGATAGAAAAAAAATAATATAAACATTTACATATCAATTTTACTGGTTCTTCTTCACATTACTATGAAATTATAATTACTTCCATAATCATTATAAGTTAAAGATAATTACTTGTTTTGCTAAATATGTAGAAAAGAGAAATGCAATAATATATAAATATAAATATCTTCTTCCTATTTGTAATGGTTTTAAATGGAAATAAAATAGAAATTCCTTCCACGCATCAATTTTGAGAAAGAATTCCATAATATGCTAGAAATTACTAACAATGAGTTTTATCAGAAAATAGCATTTCCTCACAAGTTCATTATTCTGGTTTGCATATTTTCCTGTGTAATATGAAATCACGTCTAAAACATACATCACATCCATATTTTTCTAAACTACTCACTAAATACTACAAATATCCTAAAATCCTTTCTGGGTTTTGTTCTCCCTTTCACCACCTTTCCAGAACATTTTACAGTTTTAAATTTTGTTGAAAAATGACAAAGTTATCGCTGTTTTACTATGACTATTCTTGACTTGTTTTCAAAAAAATGTTTTTTTTTCTTTTCTTTTCTGTTCTAAAATTTCGTCAAAACAGCAATATCATATATTTTTGTTATTTATATATATACAGATTAATATATAATTTCAGTTATATAATATTATATAATATACAATAATAAAATACATATGATACTATCATATTTTCTCTACTACATGCAGCATAAAATAAAGATATACTACAGTAAGGTTACGAAATCTATAGTACTATAATAGTATTATGATATTCAAACAATTATGAATAAGGCAATAATAATAATGATAGTGCTGTAAATTGCAATAATAACTATAATTGATCAATCAAATACATTGATATCATTTAGCCATACAGTCTCAGAGGGTACTATATTTTAAATATGACATTTAAGATTGATTAAAAACCCGTGGAATTTGCTTCCTGATGATTCATTCTTGTCTGGGTCTTTTCTCTTTCTATCTATTCCTCCTTTGCTTCCTTGCCAAAATCTTCAATCTTTTGCCTATGCTCTTGTCCTTCAGAATAAATGTTGGAAAAAAAATAATGAATCTTGTGTTGAGAGAATGAGAGAGTTTTCTCTTTTAAAATACATTCTTTCCTTCTCAAATTTCTTTCTATCTTTTCGCAGTTTCTAATTTTTGTTTTGTTTTTGTCTTTTTCTAATTTTGAGTATTTTTCTAATTTTCTATTTGTTTCTATCTTTTGTTGTTTTCTTTTTCTAAAATTTATTTCTAATTTACCACATAAAACACTTATTTCTAATTTTTTGAAAACACATTATTTAATGACTAATTTTTATTTTATTACTAAATTTTGGAACACAATTATAAATAATACTTCTAATTTCGAAAAGGCATAATTTAATAACTAAAAGTAATTTTAATAAATAAATTTGCCACACAATTATTTCTAAAATAATAATTAATAAAATATAATTATTTCCCTCAAATATAATTTCAAATATATATAATTTAAATTACTTTTTATTTCACCTAGAATTTTTTAATATTAATTAATTAAATAACAACTATAAAATATAAAATGATTTTCTTTTCTAGTAAAATAAGAAGGCAATATATTAATAAAATTAATTTATGCAATGCTAATGCATCTATATGACATCTAAGTGTCGGTGTGTGTGAGAGAGACCACTCCATCCTAACCCTGCCAGGTAGCTAACCACCTCTACCTTAACCACACCCTTATCTTCTACAACCTGCAACTCATGAAACTCAAATTTTCCATTAATAGGTTAGTGTTCAAATAGCCGAAGCATAGCCAAAACATTATATTTCATTATTTCAAAATAAAATAATATTCACTATATGTCACCCTTTCAAATAAAACAATATTCACTTATCTCATCTTTTCAAAATAAAATAATATTTATTTACCCCACACTCAATTATTCATAAAATAGCTCCAAATATAGTAAGTTCAGAATGCATCAAAGTTTGAGACGTGACATCCTTCCCCACTTGGAAGAGACATCGTCCGGCTGTCTTATTACATAAAACATCAACATAAAGGTCTTACACATCCAGTATCAATATAATAAATTAGTCATAATTATGCAAAAATAAAAAGTTCATGCTAAAATCTTAGATGGGGAAAAGCTCTATCTATATCCTCTGCATTCTCCCAGGTGGCACTATCCACTGAATATTGGTCCTACTCGACCTTGTACTGAGCAATATCTTTATTACATATAAAAGTATCTTATTAATGCCCTTTGCATCTATCAAGAATTCAAGTGGGCTCCACTAGCACCACTTCTAGGTCTAATAAAGTATATCAGTCAATATAAAAACACACACATGGCCCATCTGCAAATACAAGCATATACCCGATACATGGTACAACTACCATCCCATTCCATACAAGTAACATATGGCACTCTTGTCAGAGCATAATCAAAATATCATCAAAATCCTTGAAGTTATAAGGAAAAATAATCTCACCACCAGAGCACACCAAATGAGGCAAATCTTAGTCCATCATAGACACATATATGCATGAATCATTCATCATAATGCACATGTAATGGAAATCATAACATAATTTCAAGAAATCAGTTCTCCTAACCAACACTAGGTCGAGATCTCCTATATCAAAACAAATCTCCAAAAGTACACCAACTAGATCAAAACCATCTATCATGCATACAACTCTTTTGAGACTTACACCACTCCATCGTCCCACTGCCACTGCAAGGAGAAGAAGCTCGAGCCCAAAAAGCACAACAACAAGTTAAGTTCGTAAAACTTAGGACCACAACTATGTTGGGATAACCTCTCAAGCTCTCAACTAAGTTTAACGAGACTCACAAAGCTACCATCTCTACTCTTAAGGAAAATTGCAACAAAAGATTGTTCTCTCAATAGTCCTTCCTTAGGCACTACCCACAATAAATGAATTCAAGGATTAGGTAAGCTAACTCAAAAGGTTATAGGCACTACTACCACATGTCTCAACTCTAGACATGGTTTCGCTATATGAGATACTTCCTCACACTCCACTCCTGAAAGAGAGGGTTCCTTTAACACTTTAGCTCTACACTACCAAAACTAGGACCAACGAAATAGATTCTTAGAGGAAAGAATCTAACCACACCCTCTAATGGGGTAAACACTTCTATAAAGCAAGGCTTAGCAACTTGTTACTCACTAGGAGCACACCTAAGATGACATCAACGCACTAATAAGGAGTAAGACTACTCCACCATACTGCCATTTTCTCTTAACTAAGCTAGACCAAAAGGTCAACAACACAACTCGTTCACCAATTCATGATCAACTAAGAAACACAAGGCTTCTTCATAGCTTAACACCAAATATCCATAAAATGGAATACAAAGGACAACTTATCCCATCCAACATCATAGTAGAAAACCTCCAACTACTAAGAAGAAACTCCTAAAGCAACACGATTTCCAAGTTGGCAACTCAACAAGAATAAAAAGACAACTATAATACCATAAATATCTATATACATTACGTGCTCATGCACTAACTAAAGATCCATCATACCCTACACTATGTCAAACTTGAAGGTAGTTATGGAACTTACATACAACATCATACACTTTACCAATACCGAACACTAGGGCATGGCATCGTGTTCAAGATCAACAGGAATGTGACAAGCAAGAACAACTAAAGTTGGTGGACTAAGCCAACATTAGGCCAATTAAACTAAAAGCAAGATTCAATCCCAATGAGTTCTCTACACAGACATGAATCTACATGTAAGCTCATACAAGAATACACTTTTCTTCAAGTGATCCACATAAACACAAAACCATTTCTCAATATTTCACATAGTAGTCGCTTTCATTTATCAGCAAACTAAAGAATTTAATCTGCCATAGTTCTAGTAATACATACATTAGGTATTAGTTTATTTTCTGCATTCTACTCCCTTATACAATCCATCGGAGGCCCATCATGGACATAATAGAGAATATAACACAATACACAACATAACATGATACATGACCAGCAGTTAAAACATTCAAGCATAGCCATCACTAATAAATAAATAATAAAATATCAAAGTGGAAAAAAATAATCAATTTTCAACAATAAAGCATAAAATGAGGTCAATTTCAATAGTAAATCAAACGTGATCGTAAAGGTCACAAGATAAATATTAAACTTCAATGGCTATACTTATTTATAACATAAAAATAAAAATTCAATGTTGGCCCATACAACACTTAAAAAATTTACGAAAGTCAAATAAAATAAGGTATTTAAGTTCAAAGTTCAACATTACATGAACTACGTGACTAATTCTAGCCACTAGAGAGGGAGTACAATGATACACTACACCTGGATCCGAGGTGAGGAAGAGAATACACTCAACCACATCAAACAATGAATCTTCTAAAACTCCAATCACGTCTATACCATAAGATTTTTTTCTACTTAACCACACGAATATCATTAAATGATGCCAAGCAACTGTAAGTTGCATACAATCACTATGTAAAGACATACGCAGTCATCCGCTAGCAACCAACCATCAATCAAGACAAAGTTGAGATACAATTAGGTTCACAACTGAGATATCTATGCACATCAATCTCCCCAACAAGCAGCGGTTAACACTTCTTACTAATCAAGGATTCGCCAATATAACATATGGATAATATATCATAAATAAAATAGGAGGAAGGATTAGGTTGGGGTTAAGCAATTACCCAATGTTCCTTTCAGAAGATTCTAAACTCCTCCACAACATGATGACAAGCGTACTAAATGCATACTAAGAGACGGAAAAATCATAATTCAGGTCACAAGATGTAGGGTTTGCTAATTCACTCAAGATTCTAACACTTCAAAACATCACAAGGATTATGCAAAAGACCCTCTTCACCACCCCTTTTTCTCTTTAACTCTTCAAATAATGCAATGCAATAATTACGCCCAAGTTCCCACATGAATCCTAGGGAAAATGCAATCTAGGAATATAAGTCATTACCCAAATGATCTATTCTAGCAATGCGATGCAACACTATCTATCTTACAACCGCATAATTAATCCATACCTAGGGACATGCTCTCAATAAGGCAATGCAATATGCATGTCAAGCAAGCATTACCAGAATATGCTACTCTTGCACACAACAAGGTTCATTAATATTCTTCACATATCAAGCATAAGATCAAAACATCCTCTTGTCCACATACAATGCATAACTCCTAAAAGAGTAAACGAAGTTCCTTCACACTTGGAACATGGTATTTACTTTCACACAAAGGTCCTCATAACTCCACTATAATAGGTGGTCACACAAGCACAAACACAACCCTTCAAAGGTCACTCAAGCACTCTCACATAGTGCAAAAACTCATGCCAAACACTCAGGGCATCAGGAAGGAAAATACACATAAGCAACTTCTCGGCAAACACCAAGGTTTATCTAACCCATAACAATGTATTACTCACCACACACATGCGAGGATGACATACAAAAGAAGGCACATGCTACTCACTGCATGCCAACACACAAGGACCCACACATGCTCGAACAAACTGAGCAACACACACCCTAGAGCTCCCAATGTTGGAACCTGGCTCTGATACCAAATGTAAGGTGCGGAAATCTCACATACTAAAAATAGTATTCCAAAAAGCAATTCTCTTTCCAAATAAGGAAAGTGATTCATTTATTAATCAAAATATTCATAGTTGCACAATAATGGCAAGTTTCCAATAAAGAAATACAATTTCATACACTAAAAGAGTGTTACATTATATCTATTTCAATGTTACAATTACAAAATGTTACATCTACTACTTCAGTTACTTCAATGAAGTATTCATACAATTTTCAGATTGGCTAAGCAAGCCATACCAAGACTAATACAAAGGAACATATATACATCCATAATGATTCATATAGCATAAGAATCTCTGTCCTGGACCGCCATGACCCCACTGGTCTTCTGCAAGTCGAGGCCAAGAGTGTGGTTAAGGCGCTTTTTCCACCCAACCACAAAGTACTGGACTTCCCCGGGTTTCTTCCTAACTCGAAGAAAGCACTGACCCTGCATGAGGAGCCTAGCAACCTAGAAGGTGAAGACAGGAGGGAATCTCTCGATGCGTGCCTGTTGCCTGTATGCATTCCTAAACTAAGCTAGAATGACATAACTCTCGCAAGCAGGATGTGGCAGAGACATATATAACATATAATCTAGGCTTTTCTAATCCATCTTTTTTAATGGTACATCAGCTTGGCCAAGCTATAATAAATAAAATTGGTAATTTAGAAAAAGTAAATTACCATCTCTGGGAGCCCACATTCGGCATCCTATCCCGGAAGTAATTACACAAAAAGAATAAATATAATCTTTCACAGAAATCCAAACGAGTTGTTTGTTTCAGTTAAAAGTGTTTGCTAACAATGTCCTTTTCAGAAAATAAAAGGATTTACTTAGAATTACATCATTTTCTAGTTTGCATGTTTTTGGTCTATTCCCAGTGATAAAGAGAAAATTTGTTTACTAAATTTGGTGATATAAAATACATGTATGAAACAAAATGAATCTACTAATTTCCTCATGCGGTTTATTTCATCTCTAAATTTTTGGTATATTTTACAGAAAGATGTTTTTGTGCTGATAAAGGAACAAAAATCCTTATAATATCTATATATTTTCCATCTTTGACCGTTATTCATTAAAATTTGATATATATGTCTATGTAAGAGTTCAATATGCTCACTAATCCAACGATAGAAAAAAAAATAATATAAACATTTATATATCAATTTTACTGGTTCTTCTTCACATTATTATGAAATTATAATTACTTCCATAATCATTATAAGTTAAAGATAATTACTTGTTTTGCTAAATATGTAGAAAAGAGAAATGCAATAATATATAAATATAAATATCTTCTTCCTATTTGTAATGGTTTTAAATGGAAATAAAATAGAAATTCCTTCCACGCATCAAGTTTGAGAAAGAATTCCATATTATGCTAGAAATTACTAACAATGAGTTTTATCAGAAAATAGCATTTCCTCACAAGTTCATTATTCTGGTTTGCATATTTTCCTGTGTAATATGAAATTACGTCTAAAACATACATCACGTCCATCTTTTTCTAAACTACTCACTAAATACTACAAATATCCTAAAATCCTTTCTGGGTTTTGTTCTCCCTTTCACCACCTTTCTAGAACATTTTACGGTTTTAAATTTCGTTGAAAAATGACAAAGTTATCGCTGTTTTACTATGACTGTTCTTGACTTGTTTTCAAAAAAATGTTTTTTTTTTCTTTTCTGTTCTAAAATTTCGTCAAAACAGCAATATCATATATTTTTGTTATTTATATATATACAGTTTAATATATATAATTTTAGTTATATAATATTATATAATATACAATAATAAAATACATATGATACTATCATATTTTCTCTACTACATGCAGCATAAAATAAAGATATACTACAGTAAGGTTACAAAATCTATAGTACTATAATAGTATTATGATATTCAAACAATTATGAATAAGGCAATAATAATAATGATTGTGCTGTAAATTGCAATAATAACTATAATTGATCAATCAAATACATTGATATCATTTAGCCATACAGTCTCAGAGGGTACTATATTTTAAATATGACATTTAAGATTGATTAAAAACCCGTGAAATTTGCTTCCCGATGATTCATTCTTGTCTGGGTCTTTTCTCTTTCTGTCTATTCCTCCTTTGCTTCCTTGCCAAAATCTTCAATCTTTTGCCTATGCTCTTGTTCTTCAGAATAAATGTTGGAAAAAAAATAATGAATCTTGTGTGTTGAGAGAATGAGAGAGTTTTCTCTTTTAAAATACATTCTTTCCTTCTCAAATTTCTTTCTATCTTTTCACAGTTTCTAATTTTTGTTTTGTTTTTGTCTTTTTCTAATTTTGAGTATTTTTCTAATTTTCTATTTGTTTCTATCTTTTGTTGTTTTTTTTTTCTAAAATTTATTTCTAATTTACCAAATAAAACACTTATTTCTAATTTTTTGAAAACACATTATTTAATGGCTAATTTTTATTTTATTACTAAATTTTGGAACACAATTATAAATAATACTTCTAATTTCGAAAAGGCATAATTTAATAACTAAAAGTAATTTTAATAAATAAATTTGCCACACAATTATTTCTAAAATAATAATTAATAAAATATAATTATTTCCCTCAAATATAATTTCAAATATATATATAATTTAAATTACTTTTTTATTTCACCTAGAATTTTTTAATATTAATTAATTAAATAACAACTATAAAATATAAAATGATTTTATTTTCTAGTAAAATAAGAAGGCAATATATTAATAAAATTAATTTATGCAATGCTAATGCATCTATATGACATCTAACTGTCGGTGTGTGTGAGAGAGACCACTCCATCCTAACCCTGCCAGGTAGCTAACCACCTCTACCTTAACCACACCCTTGTCTTCTACAACCTACAACTCATGAAACTCAAATTTTCCATTAATAGGTTATTGTCCAAATAGCCGAAGCATAGCCAAAACATTATATTTCATTATTTCAAAATAAAATAATATTCACTATATTTCACCCTTTCAAATAAAACAATATTCACTTATCTCATCTTTTCAAAATAAAATAATATTTATTTACTCCACACTCAATTATTCATAAAATAGCTCCAAATATAGTAAGCTCAGAATGCATCAAAGTTTGAGATGTGACAAAAGGTGGAGCATCCTTGTTTTGATTCTTTCCTTTGTTAGCAACTCCTTCCTTTGTATTAATAGATTTAGGATCAGTCTGAATCTGTAGTGCTTCTTACAACATCGTCTTTTGCTCAGGAATGGCTAGTATATCCCATATTGATATATGAGCAAGGGTCTTCTTCAGCTACTTTACCATGTTCATGGATCCCAATGCCTATGTCTTTGAGTAAGGATACTTTGCTCTCTCCAGTACTGGATTAGAGACTACTTGATCCTGGGTCGGCTGATGTAGTTCTTGCCTTGAAGCTGGATTATAGTGAGTTTGGAAAGGAGGAGCCCCAGCAGTTCCATTGTTGGATACTTCAGGTTGCTCCATCATCCTTCTCTTTGATCTAGTATAGTAGTCAGACTGTACTAAGGGCTTCTTAGAAGTAGATGCTTCATTCAAGAATACTGAATCTTCATCTTCAATCCATGAAAACAAAGCATGTTCAGGGGTAATTTCTTTTTCTTGCTGGATGGATATTCCTTGCATCTAGGCCACCATTATTGCATTCTAGACATCGGGTGACTGGTATGGAGTAGCATTAGTCATCATCACTTGAGCTCCCACCCTTCTCTGTTCTGCTATCTTTTGTTGTAAATTTTCTCTAGGACAATCTTTGGGCATATGAGCGTTACTGCAAGGAAAACACCAAGCATTGGCATCTTCTGCTAGATTATTCTGTCCACAAACCATATTTCTATTTGGGTTATGAGGGACAGCTTGCAAAGGTGTGGGGACCATGACCAATTGATTTGAAGGTTGAGGATTATTTGGCCTTTGAGAACCTTGATACTAGTTTTCCTGATATGGGGGTCTATTTCCTTGGAAACCTTGGTAGGGAGGCTTTGGGTAAGAATTTTGTTGCCTTTTTAGATTAATAATTTCATTTGAAAAGGTCCTAAGGATGTTCTTGACATCATCCATTTTAGATGGAGGGGCAGGGGTTGCTGACATAGTGGGTTGTTGAGATGCTGGGAAGGCATACATAGACACTAGTGCAGTTGTAGGAGTATGGGTTTCCTGTGGCAAGGGAATAGAAATTTCTAGGAACATAGGCATGGGAGGCCTTGGAGGCAATTTTCCAGCATCTATCAGGTTGTTCTCAGCCCTAACATCTAACTCATGTGCTTCTAGTAGAGTCTGTCCAACTAGAGACTGAATCATTACAAATATATCAGAATTGAAAGCTTTAAGGTAGAATACAATAGACATATTGATGGTGGCCTTGCTGTAGTAGGGATTCTATCCAGGACTTTTGAAACCTAGTGTTGAAATCTATTATAGCTTCTTGTGGTGCCCTCTTTATGGTGATTAATTGATACAACAGGGAAGATTTGTCACCCTTCTCACTGAATCTCATAAAGAAAGCGTCACCAAGCTGTTGGGGTCAAATATCTATACCAATCTAGAGCCTTCCCTTTGAAGGAAGCCACCAACAGCCTGATTGCTATATTTTGTACAGTAATGACATGTACTGCACACACATCTGATACATCTTGAAGATGCTCCCCTAGTGTCTTGGAATCTTCTCCATTGAATTTGGGTAAAGCTTTCAAAGTGTTAGCTAGAATTGGATCCCAAGTAGTTGGTGGTGTCGGAAGAATGAGAGGACTTCCAGTGTTCCAATTTACATAATTTCTTGGAGGTACAGGTGCTCCCATGTTTGCTATTGATGCTATTGTAACTTGATTTACTCTTCTTCTTGGAGTGGCAACTAATGGTGGCAATAAAATCCCCGGATTAGCGGTAGACTGATCTCTTGTTGTTGGTCCACAGCTCTGATTCCTTGTTGTTCTCTGGTTCATACAATCTTGATCAGAATTTCAAGAAAAGTCCCACTAGGCGTGCCAAAAAATGTTGGTGTAAAATTGCGCAAGTTCTAACATCAACATGGGAAGTTTCAAGAATGTGGGATCTGCTACTTGAAACAACCTCTAGATTTTACAGAAGCTGTCTCTTCCTATTTTCAATGGGGTTTTGACTAAAGGGGAGAGAAAGAAACAAGATTATAGATACAATAAGTAAAATCTAAACCTATGGTGATGTGCCTGAATAAAATGTATTGCCTTAACTAGCACAGTGAACAATTCTTAAGATTCAACTATATTAAAGAGCAAATGTTGCATGATCACTATAAGCAGATAATGTAATGAATTAAGAGATCAAAGGCTAAACTCGGAAGATTTATGCGAAGACGCAGATAATATCACCAATGACACAAAATAGAGCTTCTTTCATTAACAATTCAGTGAATATAAAAGGCACAGTGACATGCACAGGTATATCAACTTTCTTATCAGAAATAGCTAGACTAAGGTAAAATGATACAATCTGGTCACAACAAGATCTCTAAACTTTCTAATTAATTATTGTCTCCTTCGAATTACAATATCTTCCTGTATATATCGCCACAAAATTTAGCTCAAGACCACCTGCAACTGCCTAGAATCTTCAACGGCATCAACAGAACTAGAATTAACTAGGATTTGATCTAACACTGAGATTTCTCTGAATCTGCAACCATCTTTCCCTGCGAGCTCATTGGATGAGCAATAAAATATGTGGCACATTAACTGTATTCTGTTGAGACACGTGACAGCACCCACAGCTTTAAACGGCTCCAAAAATATAACACGCGGTAGATTCTGCTTAACACTTAACTTCTTTCCCTTTGAAACAAGTCACACAAAATAGCACCACTTGTCGCCATCCACCAAACTTTGAAACATGATGTGTGGCGGCTTTTGCTGTTACTTAAAACTTTCTACCTTTATGCCCCAAGCACCTAGAGCTATGACACTTGGCACTATCTGCCACATTAGAAACTGTGACATTATTTTATGGGACCTACCACATACCTCTTTAATTCCTACACAAAGAAATAATATTGTGACACATGGCACCTCCCTCTTAAAGAAAAAATGGAAATGAGGTGCCCTCCAGCACTATCAATAGCTTTATGAAAAGGTCCCTTGGAATCCTGTGGAGATGACACCTGTTGCACTCCAACAACAACTAGAAATTACAAGAAAATATTCATGTCTTCACCCAAGAGCATCAAAATGAGAGTAGTTTGACCCTCTGCTTTCGCCATGTGGCACACTCTGACAAAAGCTATGAAACTGTGTCGCAATATTGTGGGCCCACCATATATGATGGTACTAACAAATCTTATCAAAAAGAGATACACACGACAGCTTCCACACACACTACAAAGGGACACTTGGCAACACCCGCTGGCTCGTTGTATCAAAAAGAACTTTTTGTCATGGCTTCTGGCATTGATATGTGGCACACTCTGAAGCAGGCAAGAAACTTCAATAAAAGAAACACCACCACAGATACGTGGCGCATTCTGGCAACAACATAGAAAAGAAGCATATGAAAGAAACACGTGGCAGCGTCTGCAGAACACTTAAAATTTTTTCCTTGTTGCTCCAAAATGACACATGGTGTGATCTGCGCACGAGAAACATATAGCCATAGATAAAGAAATAGCAATTGGAAATTACATTGAGACAAAAACCAAGATAAAACAAAATGTAGAGTTTTTTAGCTCTACACATACTGTGCAATCTAGCTTAAGACAACATTCTTAGAAGAGATTGTAGGTGGATTATGGAACTCAAGGGTTACCATGATAAAGATTGAAGCAAAGACTGAGATCTATTTAAAATCCACTGTCCTGAAGATATTAAAGATGTCACATGCAAAACCATAGCAGCTGGAGTAATGAATACAGTGCCAAAGAGGACAGTGAGCTGGGATAGATTTAGGAGATCTCCACATTATCTAATCACAGGCAAATACATCATTTATTTATTTTTTTAAATTAAAAGAAATCATTCTAAACCCTATATAGGATACATTGATACTTCAAAAGCATCTAAATTAGGAATTTGAGATTATGCAAATATATGTCAATTATATACCTGGATTACAAATAGTAGCGTGAACAATGTAACCCTTGTTGAGCAAAGCAGGAATGAGATAAGCAGTAATGAATCATATGCCTCCTATCATGCACATCTCCTTACCATTCTCTATCATTTTTTACTGAAACACTTCTCCATTTTTGCAGGCTACGCCTAAAAATAAGGTTTAGACGAAGGTTTTAGAGTATGTTTATTAAAATAAAAACTCCATTTTGGCAGGCTACACCTGAAAATAAGATTTTGATGAGTATATTTTAGAGTATTTTGGCAGACTATTGATTTTTTATTCCTTAAATGATTTATTCAAATGGATTGTGATAAATAAATGACTAACTATTTAGTCATTTTTATTTGTGATTAAATAATTTTTAATCAATGACCAAATTAGTCATTTATTTACTCATTTATAGCTAAGTTGCAAAAAATTAGTAGAATTTAGTCATTTTAGTTGTTGTCACTAAAAGTTTTAGTCACTTAGTCATTTATTTGCCAAAATACTACTAGTGTAAGATATTACTTGCAGGACACTCCAACTCTTGAAAGTTACAAGATGGTACATCTTAGTGTTTCAGGTAATAGGTATCAATTACATGTTGGATCTGGTGTTTGCATGTCACTTGTATGTACAGAACAAGAAATTTTAGAATAACCTTGGGGACATCAATCTTGCATGTTGTTTGCATGATTTTGATGTGTATTTGATCACTTCAGTTATCAAAAACCTTTGGGCAAATATGGACGCCCAAATGGAGGAGTTTTTCATGTTGCTTTTATTTGGTGATAAGTTTGATGTTGGGACAACTATATTTAGCCATCTTGGGCACCCACATCATGAAGGGGAAGTTAACTCAAAGCTTGGACTTTGTTTGAGTTCAGTCTTCTCAATTTAAGTGTGCTTGGTTTTTACATGAGCTTTGGAAGCTATGTTATCAATTACAATTTATTATAATTTGAGTTTCAAGCTTTTGAATTAAGAAGTTGTTGAATTAAAAGAGGGTTTTTTATTTTATTGTAAAACCCCATACATTTTCTAGAGAGTTGATTTTGAGGAAAAATACTTAGAAGAAAAAATCAAAAGTTTTTGTAAAAAAGACTTAGAGAAAAAAACAAGTAGCTTTTTTGTGAAGTGCATCAAGGACTTAGAAAAATTTCAGTATTGAATGTAATATTTTTCAAAGAGATTTAATACAAGTAGGAAATATCTTTCGGTGTGAAGATTTTTCCCAAAAGGGTTTCTCCACGTAAATACTTTGTAAGCTTCTTCTCTTCTACATTGGATTGAATGTGCAAATCAATTTTTCATTTATTGTTATAGATTAATCTTTATTTCAGCTTTGCATACACAAAATTTTTAAGTTTATAGCAGCAGTTCTACCTTCATTTTCAACACTTTCCCCTAAAATAATAAAATACCATAGGCCTTTTTCCACTAAAGCATAATTAATATCTTTTTGTAAACATGAAAGATATGTATTTTAAAATTTATTTTAAATATAATTAAACAAGATAAAATAATTGTACGCAAAGAACAAATACACTTTACGGATTTTCACAACATGTAGATTCTAGAATCATCATTGATTCAGATCTAGGTTTACACAGGTATTCAGAAGATTCATCCCATAATCAAATTGAGTGAGATAAAGGTAAAAAAAATTTACCCAATATGAACATCTCCTATTTAACCATTGTTGGGGAATAATGATATACCTACACACTCAAGTCAAACATTAAGCATACCTGCATCACATAAAATAGCTGAAGAAAATAATAAACACCTAATATCACATCATATAATATGAATCAACTAAGCATCACATCCAACATTAATCATTAACCATGAACATAAAGATGAAAAAACCAATAGTAATCCAAAATACTAGTCCAAGTATAATAACCACATCTATACAATAAATCTCAAAAGAAGTGGAACTATAACACTATAAAGTCTAACATATAAAGTCATAACATATGCATCCATAGTCAAAAGTCTAAATGCAAAGACAAAACCTCATTGAAAACACATCGATCAAATAATAAAATATCATCACTAATAATAGTAGTAAATCCAAAATAAAAGTAAATGGATGACAAGGCACATGTGCCATAGGCATTACATCCTTGAGCCTCTAAAACTAGGCTTACTACTAGAAGCATTCAAAATGATGAGGATAGAGAATCCTCAGCTATGTGATATCTTTCCATGAAGTTATAGAATCATCAAGCAAGTCTCACTAGACCCTTACCTAATACAGATATCAACCCCAAAGTAACAACCTTTGATGTTGCAATATTTGGATAGGCTCTAAAGAAAATTGTCTTCTCTCGTCGACTTGAGAGGCATCCCAATTAAAAACATGTGTCATGTCTAGAATATATTGTCTAAGAATGAAAACACGAAACACATCATGGATAAGTGAGAGGGTAGAAAAAATCTAAGCCAATAAGTGACTGGACCAATCCTCTCAAGGATCTTAAAAAGCCTAACAAAATATGGTATGCGATTAAAACATTTTCTATAAAAAAATGGGCTCTTGTAGAATTGCATTCTTAGTAGCACACGATCACCAATTGAGAAGTGTCGATCCAATCTCTTGGCATTAGAATACTTCTTCTATCTATCATGGGAAGTCAATAACTACTTTTTGATTCAAATTAGTTGTTGATCCATGTCCTAAAGCATCTCAAGACTGAGAACAACCAGATCCTCAATTCTGTCCCAACTTGAAGAAGTATGACACGGATGTCCATATAAGGCATGGAATGGTGCCATACCAAGAGAACTATGGAACCCATTATTATAAGCAAACTCAACTAGGTACAAATAGTCCTCCCACTAGGACTACTGGTTCATAACTTACATATGAAGCATATCCTCTAACACCTTGTTCACTCTCTCCATCTGACCATCAGTTTTAGGGTAGTAGGAAGAGATAAAATTAAGTTGAGCACCCCATGCATTTTGCAAGGTTATCCACAATAATGATGTGAAAATAGGATCACAATCTAAAATGGTCTAACAAGGTATTCCATGAAAGCATATAATGTCTTCTGTAAAGGTACGTGACATAGATACAACACTATAGGATGCCTCATAGGTGAGAAATGGGAAACCTCAAGCAACTTGTCTGCTTTCACCATGATAGCATCATGATGATGAGAAGAAACAAGCAAACCAACAATAAATTATATGAAAATCATGTCCCATTTCCATTCGGGAACATTGTTTGATTGTAGGAGACCTATTGGATTCTAATGTACTTTTCCCCAAGGGCCTTCTAAGGCTCTAACTTAGCTCTAACCTCCTGATACTATGGATCCTTTGGAATATTTTCCAAAGTATGCCCCCATATATCTAATCTTAGGGAAAAATTTGAGACCTCATGCCACCTCCTTCTTAAAGCATTAGTGACCACATTCCCTATTCCTCTAATGTACTAAACACTAAAGTCATACTTGCACAAAAATTCCATCCATCAACACCGGCAAGCGTTATAATCTACGGTTATCAGTACGAAGCTCAAACTGATGGCCCAAAAGAAAATGTCTCCATCGTACATGTGCATGGATGACAACTAACAAATCTAAATCATGTGTAGGGTAATTCAACTCATGATCCTTGAGTTTTCTTGACTCATAAGAAATCACTCAATCCTCTTGCATAAGGACCACCCCCAAACCATCTAATGATGCATTTGTGCAAACCACAAAATCTATTGTAGGATCATGCACTATAAGGATTGGTGCACTAGTCAATTTATCTTTGAGACTCTAAATGGCTTTCTCACAATAAGGTATCCAAACAAACTTCTTCCCTTTTCTTTGAAGAGAAGTGATCAAATGCACCAACCTAGAAAAATCCATGACATGTCGATGATAATATACCACTAACCCCATGAAACTATGAACCTTAGAGAGATTCATTAGCATTGGTCAATCCACAATGGCTTGAATCTTTGGTGGATCAACTAAGATATGCTCACCAAAGATAGCATGGCCCAAGTACCTCACCTTTGATTGGAAAAATTCATAATTTTCCAAGTTACCAAACAGTTGGTTATCACACAAACATTGAAGAACCTAGTGCAAGTGGACCTTATGTTCTTCCACTGTCCTTGAATAGATCAAAATGCCATCGAGAAAAACAAGGATAAATTAATCAAAGTATAGAATACCTTATTCATAAAACTCATAAACATAGAGGGTGCATTTGTCAACCTGAATGAGACTATCGTGAACTCATAGGGCCCATAACAAGTACAAAATGTAGTCTAATGAATAGCTATGTCATGGATATGAAGTTAATGGTATGTAGACTTTAGATAAATTTTATAGAACACTCTATCTCCCTTAATTTGGTCAAACAAGTCTTCAATCCTTAGTAAGAGATATCAGTCCTTCATCATTACCTTATTCCACTATTGGTAGTCAATAAACAAATGAAGGGATCCATCCTTTTTCACAAAGATAATAGGTGCACCCAAAGGGGATACACTAGGAATAATATGCTCCATCTCTAGCAACTCCTTTAACTATAATCAAAGTGTGTTAAGTTCTTAAGTGCCATGGTCATATGGTATGGTGCATGTGAGATGGGCTCTTCTCCTAGAATAAGGTCAATGTAGAAGTCCACATCTCATTTAGACAACATACCAAGAATAGAACTAGGAAACACATAAAAAAACTCCCTCAAAAGGTTATGATCATCAAGAGATACCTCAAGGAACTCACTTCGAAAAAGATCACTAACCAAGATAGAAAACATTTGATATCCCTTCTGCATGTTTCATTTCAGATGTATAGCATAAATCATGCAAAGAGATATGGGCATAAGCACCCTTGCTACCTCAAATAGATAACCGAGATCATCCACACATCTGACAGCCTTACAACGAAAATTAATGCTGACTTGATGAGCATCAAGTGAATCGATGCCAAGGACAATCCTATAAGATCCCAAGGGTAGGACACACAAATAGACAATGGTGGTGAAGGTTCTAAAATCCAACAGAACCAATTATGACTAGGTCTACAACCACCTTCACTCCAATAGCCAACCCAACTTGGCATTTATTATCATGCCTTACTTCCATAAGCCTACAATGCTCTACCAAGTACATAGAAATAAAAGAGTTTGAAGCACTAGAATCAAACAAAATAGAAGTACAAACACCATCCAACAAACCTAAGGTCTCCACAACTATACTCTGATGCTCTACCTGGCGATTGTCTACTGCAACAAAAATTTTGTGTGACCTACCAACATCTCCCATTATTGGTTTTGACACTGTGGCACTGTGACCCCCACCTGCCATTAATCCCTAAGGGCATGTTCTCACATAATGACCCTCCTAACCATAGGAATAACATGGTCCCACAACCCAAGTAGGATCTAGCTAAGGTACACTCAACTTTTGGAAGCTAGAGTCAACTAAACCTAGTTGGTTGCCTTAGGCCTACTATCAAGACTAGAAACTAGTCTCTCACGATTCTCCTTATCCCCACAGAAATTTTTACCAGAGCCCTATCCACCTTGAAGGGCCTTGTGGGGATTCTACTGGTAAAAGGTCTTAGATGGCATTGATAGTGTCCTAAAAGATCCCTTATTTTGGGGTTGGGCTCCTTAAAACCCTAAACCTGACTGGAAAGGGACCACTACCTAAACCCACATCTGACCACCGTAGCCTTTAGCCAAATTCTTCTCGATTAACCTAGATTTATCAACAACCTCTAAGGTTTTTTATTCTAACACATGAACACCACTACTGATACAAGCATTCAAACCTCTCACAAGTCTTTTCACTAGCATGTTGTCATCCTCCACTATGCTCGCATACTGCTCAAGTTCAAAGAAATGGTTGTTATATTGATCAACATTCATGCCAAGATATCAAAGCTCATCAAACTCATCTACACTGCACTGCCCGAAGTTCTCAAAAAGGTATCAGAATAAACCATTCTAGAAAGGTCTCCCATGACACTCTAGTAATATCCAGGTGATACTTTTATTCCTCTTGGAAACACCAAGTGGAAGCAAACCTATGTAAGTGCATGATAGCACATCGAGCCTTAGTATTAATACCATAGGAATGCATCACAAAACATTTGTCAAGGGCCAAGAGCCAATTCTCAGCATCTAATCCTTCCATAGTCTTTCAAACATGGGAGGATTAGGTCGTAAAAGATATCTCATGTGAACCATTATCAAACTATCCTCATTCACTAACTACCTATCCCCCGCCATGATAGATCCTGAATGGGTACCTCCTCCACTCTAGACTAATGTGGACTCCTAGAGAATTCCCTTTCACCATCTCTAAGCAAACCCTCTCCCCTTACTTGAGAAATGTGAGAACTACTAGAATGCATTCCCTCATGACAAGGGGTCAACCTTGCCAAAATCTCCTAAAGGACCACTACTTGCGCTACCCTTGAAGGGTCTTCAGGTTGATCTTGTCTTATCACAAGGGAATGATCACTCTAATTTTTTTTTTTACTCTCAATCAAGGTTAATATTCCTTCCCTTTCAAGTGTAGTATGCCTAGGAGGCATCTTCCTTTCTGACAAGTTGCATGGGTTAACACATACATGATAATTTACAACATCATGCTATGGCATGAAAGGAACAAGGAAATATGAAACCTAAATACACCTACAAGAACTTAAGCAAACACATAAGCAAGCACATAAACCAAATATCCCAATGTTGTAACATGGGATCTAATACTAAATGTAATGCCCCAAGTTTACACTTAAAACATAACAGTTAAAACTTGACCAAACAAATTTTTCACAATACAATAGTGGAATTAAGAAACCACAATTCACACTTACAAACCCAAGGAATCATAAAATTTTATAATGACATACTTGGCATCCACACCAATGCACGTTGCAAGTTGATGCAAGCAAAATACTTAATGATACCATGGGACTAAACACCATAGTTTACATATAAAATGAGACACTGAAGAGAGTTGAGATTACCGAGGTCACTAAAAAACCCTTGCAACATTTCTAAAAGACCACCCCTCTGATATCTCAAAGTTATAGGAAGCATAAAGTCAAAACTATCAGAAGTTTGGACTTCAGGGAAGGACTTGCATTGGGTTGAACTTGCCTTTCATCCTTGCAACTTGCCTTTGTAGTAAAGAGTTGCATTTTAGGTTTATTTCTTAGTTTGTATTTTACATGAGGCCTAACCATGTTGGACTTTGACATCAAGCTACAATTTGCAACCTGCGACTCTAGCTTGAGTTTAGATTTTGGGATGCAGTTGCAATTCCCTAAGTTTAGATCAAGTTCTGTCATGTTTAGGGGTGCCATAGACACCACAGAAAAAATGGAACGAATGATGGTGAAGGTGACAAAGGCTGAAGCAACGGAAGCGGTTATGAAGCATAAAGTGAAAATGCTTGAAGATTATTGTTTTAAAGTGTCAAATGTTTAAGTTTTTGATGTGATTTGAGCATTTGGAATGTGAAAAGCATAGACAAAAGTTTTTTCTCTTCTCACGTTAGGTTCACCAGAATATGTGGTGAAGCCGACGGCGTATGTGATAATGACAATGAGATACAAGCAATGGGAATGCAAACAATATAACCAGAAGGCTTTATAGTTCATTTTAGGTTCACCAAAATATGTACGCTAAAAATCACAACATCAATGGTCTAGGGTTATTGAGTTAGATTTTAGTGTGCACATGGACCCTTCCCTCCTTGCCACGGGGTGAACTGCCACATCACTCTTTCTCTCATGGAAGTATCCAGTCGAGAGAAGGCGAGACACAGGGGTGCTCTAGCTTGTTGGAGAGCTGGACTTCGCAAAGAGGGGTCGACATGTCTTGGGGCCTATGTTGTTGTGTAGTTGTGTAGATGTATTGTTGAATGATCGTGGTTGTGAATATAGCTATATGACCCGAAGGGTCACTAGTCACTGGTCTCCTATTAGGGTTTCTGATATTCCACCTTTGTGTGGGTAAGCTATTGTTCTCGTTGATTGCTGGTTCATGTTGATGTTGTCTTTCAAACTGTTGCATGGATGCTTGTTGTACTAAGAGTTGTCTAAATGCTTCTTGTTGTTGGATGACTAGTGGGTGGGTCATGTTGTAGTCTTGGGTGGATTTCCTCTATCTCATTTAGGATTTCCCTCACCCACTCACCTCTTAATCTAGGGCACATTTGTGAGCCAAGACAAGAGATAGGTGATTGCGAGCAAACCTTGACTTGACCTAGGGTTTGACTTAGGGTTTGTTGACCTAAGGTTTGATTATGCATTGACTTCATTTAACCTTGTGATAAAATCAAGGGTTTTGACCAATGTTTGACTGTGGTTGACCTTGTGATGGAATCAAGGGTTTTGACTAATGTTTGACTATAGTTGATCTTGTGATGGAATCAAGAGTTTGTGAACCTTCTAAGTCTCTAATATTTTTGTTCTTTTTTGGGTTTTTATGAAATGCAAGCCTAAATGAATGTAAAATTTATTTTTGTGTTTTTTTAATGTTTTGGAATTGAAGATGCTTTTTTCTAATCTAGGAATTGAAAAATGTATGCAAGTGATAATGAATTTACCTAATGTAAGGTGAACTATATTTTTGGGGTTTTCTGAATATTTGGAACAAATTAATCTAAGAAAAGGGAAATTGCTTTTAAATGAATTTATTTATGAACTTTGAAATCAAATTACTCTTAAGAATGCAAGATCTATCTATCCTATCAAGGAAAAAGCAACAAGATTACTGATCCCAAGAGCAATTTTGGTTATATAATTACTACAAATTAAAAGAAAGCATAAAGAAACTTGGAGATGCATGAGCCTCCACTACCCTCATAAATCCTTGTGTTGGCAACCTCGTATCCTCTTTTAGCAATGGGGAATCCTCTTGGTGACAAAATGATAATGGAAGTGAAAGAAGCTTTGAAGCTTTTGAAAAGTGAGCTCAATGAGAACTTTGTTGAGCACTATGGCTTGATATGAGCAATGTATGGATGCATGATGAGCTTTGTATGAAAGCTAGATGAAGCAACAAACAAAAGCAAAAGGCTCCTATGTCATGTATGAGCATGAGAATGCTTGATGTGGAGAGCAATAACTTGCAAGAGTTGTGTGCACAAATGAAATTGCCTCCCTTTGTGCTTGAGGGAGGGGATATTTATAGGCTAGAAGAAGGGATGAGAGGTGAATAAGAAGAAGAGTTAACTCAATTTGAATGGAGAGTTAACACAGAGGATTCAAGAGTGATCCAAGCTAAAATTGGAGTGTTCTACCTAGTAAAAGCTTATCACTCAAGAAGAAGTGAAGAAGGAGTGCATGAGAATGCATGAGTTATTAATTAAAGATAAAATAGAGTTAATTATACATGTGTAGGTGCATGAAATAGTTCACTCTATATTTGGTACAAAAATCTGTGCAAACAGGAATAAAAATAGGTGAAAATGAAGCTTTTTTGAGTTAGAAACTTGAGTATTTCTACGGCTTGAAACATGATAGGGTCACTTAGGGGTCACCCCTTTCACCAGTCAGGTCACCTGGGGTGTCAGGTCTCAAACTTTGATACATTATTGAACTTACTATAATTAGAATTATTTATGGATAATTGAGTATGGATTAAATAAATATTATTTTATTTTGAAAAGATGAGATAAATGAATATTATTGTATTTTGAAGTGATGAAATATAGTGAATATTATTTTATTTTAATAATGAAGTATAATGCTTCAGCTATTTGGACACTAACCTATTAACGAAAAAATTTGAGTTTCATGAGTTGCAAGTTGTAGAAGACAAGGGTGTGGTTAAGGTAGAGGTGGTTAGCTTCTTGGTAGGGTTGGGATGGAGTGGACTCTCTTACACACACACAGACTTAGATGGCATATAGATGCATTATCATTGCATAAATTAATTTTATTAATATATTGCCTTGTTATTTTACTAGAAGAGAAAATTATTTTATATTTTATAGTTATTATTTAATTAATTAATATTAAAAATATTCTTGGTGATTTTTATTTGAAATTGAATGCGAGGGAAGTAATTATATTATATTTTATTATTATTATTTTAGAAATAATTATGTGGCAAATTTATTTAGTAAATTACTTTTAGTTATTAAATTTATGCATTTTTTAAATTACAATTATTTTATATCACAAAGGTTAGGGAACGAATTTTCTTTGATTGGATCATTGTTTATCACTAGAAATGTAAAATTAGACCAAAAGCATGCAAACTAGAAAAATGATGTAATTTTGAATAAATCCTTTTATTTTCCAAAAAGAACATTGTTAGCAAACAATTTAAATCTGAAACAAACTGTACTTGAAATTATGGAAATTGGTATATTTATTTATATTTTGAGATTTATTTTACTTCCGGGACAGGATGCCGAATGTGGGCTCCCAGAGATGGTAATTTACTTTTTCTAAATTACCAATTTTATTTATTATACCTTGGCCAAGCTGCTGTACCATTGAAAAAGATGGATTAGAAAAGCCTAGATTATATATTATATATGTCTCTGCCACATCCTGCTTGCGAGAGTTATGTCATTCTAGCTTAGTTTAGGAATCCATACAGGCAACAGGCATGCATCAAGAGATTCCATCCTGCCTATACCATTCCGGGTTGCTAGGCTCCTCATGCAGGGTCGATGCTTTCTTTGAGTTAGGAAGAAACCCGGGGAAGTCCAGTATTTCGTGGTTGGGTGGAAAAGGCACCTTAAGCACACTCTTGGCCTCAACTTGTGGAAGACCAGTGGGGTCATGGCGGTTGAGGATCGATATTCTTATGCTTATGAGTCATTATGGATATATATATATATATTTCATTGTATTACTCTTGTATGGCTTGCATAGCCAATCTGCAAAAATGTATAATTACTTTCATTAATATAATTGATGTAATTGATGCAATTTATGCAATATCTTGTAACATTGAAATAGATGTAATGTAACACCCTTTTTGGTGTATGTAATTATACTTCTTTATTTGGAAACTTGCCATTTTTGGCATTGATGGATATTCTGATTATAAAATTGATTCACTTCCCTAATTGGAATGTGTAATGATTTTTTCGTATACTATTTTTAGTATGTGAGTTTTTAGCACTTTACATGGGGGGTGACCCTTAGAGGAGGGTGTTAAAATCTGTAAAATAGATTATAACCTAGAATCAATTGAAAGAGTTAGAAACATAAATTGTAAATGCAAAAAGCAATAACAACGATACCATGAGATTGATGTGAAATGCTCGAATGGCAAAATAGCATCAGATAACTATCTCTAATATCAAATGAAAATACACGATAGGTAGCATGCTTATATAGACCAGAGAGAGGGAGGAGGTGGCAACACTGACCAATGAGGAGCAACCATCTATCAGACTAAAGATAGAAAAGTATCTTCCCAAGATAGCTAATGGATGCTCACATATAGGAGGGTGACACCTCGCAACCACTCACATAATAAGACATGCTTTATTAACCTAAGCAAGCTTAAAAAAATGTGTAGGAAAAACCTTATAATAAGGAATAAAAAACCTACATTAACACCCCCCCTTAAGCGTAGCTTAGGTGGGTAAAGAGATGGATCTTGGCAAATCAAGCCTGATGAGGTACCCATGTACAATGAATTCCCCCCCAAAAGAGAAGTAGCCCCACCCACAAAAGAGAGTACACCCCCTGAATAAAGAGAGAAAGGAGCTCAAAAGCCCCCTAAAAGGAGGACACCTGTCATACCCCAAGCAAAGCTCACAAATGAATGAACTTGCTCTCAGTGAAGGGTTTGGTGAAGATGTCAGCTATCTGATCTGATGTCGGACAATACTGAAGATCAAGAACCTACTCCTGAATCAGCTCCCAAATGTAGTGCATGTGAATCTCAATGTGTTTGGTCCGCTAATGATAGACCAGATTGCGAGAGATCTGAATAGTACTCTGGTTGTCACAAAAGATGATCGTAGGCTTCCTAAAGGAAATACCAAACTTAGTGAGAATGTGTTGAAGCCAAATGGCTTCAGTAGCAACATTAACTGCTCCTCGATACTCAGCCTCTGTAGATGAAAGAGCAATAATAGACTACTTCTTGCTCAACCAAGAAATCAGACCAGAACTAAGAGAGAAGCAATACCCTGAAGTAGACTTGTGATCCTGAGAATCGCCTGCCCAATCTGAATCTGTATATCCCACCAAGTCAATATCCACGCCTTCTGCATAATGAATCCCATAACTGTGAGTGCCCTGTACATAGTGAAGAATCCTCTTAGCTGCTTTCCAATGCAGCTCATGTGGCTCCTGCATGAACCTGGAGACCAAGCCCACGGCATATGAAATATCAGGCCTCGTTTGATTCAAGTATATGAGACTCCCAACCAATTGGCAATACAAGGTAGCATCTACCAAAGGTGAAGAACAAGAAGCCTCAAGTTTGACTCCTGACAGAAAGGGAGTCGGCGTAGGCTTACAGTCAGCCATGCGAAATCTGGAGAGCATATCAAGAGCATACTTGGGTTGAGAAAGAAAGATACCAGCCAAAGACTGTGTAACCTCAATGCCCAAGAAATAGTGAAGAAGACCGAAGTCAGACATCAGAAAATGATCTTGAAGGGCAGTTTTCACTACCTTGATGGTGGATGAGGAACTCCATGTAATCAGCAAGTCATCAACATAGAGAACAAGGAAAGTGAGAGTATCATCCTACTGCAAAATGAAGACGTTCAGATCAGAATGGCACTGAGTGAACCCAACTGATAGAAGAAAGGAGTCCATCTTGGCATACTAGGCTTGAGGGGCCTATTTAAGGCCATAGAGAGACTTTCAAAGTCGGCAGACAAGTGAAGGATCCTGGACAAACCCCTGTGGCTGCTCCATATATATCTCCTCCTGAAGGTCACCATGAAGAAAAGCACTCTTCACATCCATCTGATGAACTTCCCAGTGATGGGCTGTAGCAATGGCAAGGACAAGTCGGATTGAATTCATCTTGGCAACTGGCGCAAAAGTCTCAGAGTAGTCAATCCCAGGAACTTGGGAGAATCCTTTTGCGACCAAGCGAGCCTTATGTTTATTGACTAACCCATCTGCAGCAAATTTTGTTCGATAGACCCACTTGCATCAAACAAGTTTTCTTCCCTTAGGAAGTGGGACTAAATCCCATGTATGGTTCCTTTCCAAGGAACTGAACTCTTCCTACATAGCAGCATCCCACTTGGGGACACCAAAAGCTTCCCTGAAGAACTGTGGATCAGAAGTTGAAGAAAAGAAGAGATGAGGAGCCTGCTCGAACTGTGACCTTGTTCTTCTCGCATCTGAAGGATCACCAACCCAATCATTTGCTGAATCTAAAGTTTGACGAGCCCAAAGAGGCCAAGTGGCAGGAGAATCTGATGGAGATTCAGCATCCTCTGAATGATGACTAAGAGAGGAGGAAGATGAACCCTCATCATCACCATCTGAAGTGGAGGAAGAAGACTCCTCAGGAGGATTAAGGTCCTCAGAAGAACTATCATCATGAAGTCGCAGTGTCTCCATGGGAATGAAAGATGGAGAAGTGGTAGAAGAAGTATCCTCCTCAAACCGAACACTCCTCTCAATAAAGAGCTCATGTGTGGTAGGGTGGAGTAGCCTATAGCCTTTGACACCATTTGGATAGCCAACAAATATGCAAGGCCTACTCTGCGGATTCATAGCCTAGTGTTTCTCTGTTGGAATGTGGGTCCATGCAGGAGACCCAAATACTTGGAAGTGCTTGACTGTGGGTTTCCAACTGGTCCAAGCTTGAAAAGGAGTTACCCCCTTCACAGCCCGGTGAGGAACCCAGTTCTAGATATAACACGCACAGTTGATGGCCTCTGCCCAATACTGAGGTGCCAATGATTTGGAGTGAATCATGCAATTGGCCATTTCCTTCAATGACCTATTCTTTCATTCTGCAACTCCATTTTGCTGTGGACTGTAGGGAACTATGTGTTGAAGATCAATGCCCTCTGAGGCACAAAACTGCTCAAACCTTTGGTTGACATATTCCCTGCCATTATCGATGCACAGAATCTTGACAACCTTCCCAGATTGTTTCTCTACAAAAGCTTTAAAGTCCTAAAAAGACTCAAAGACTTCAGACTTTTGTTTGAGAAAGTATACAAAGGTGTATCGGGAAAGATCATCAATGAAGGTCAATACATATCTAGCTCTGTTGAATGAAGGATGTTGAAATGGACTAGCCAAATCACTGTGTACTAACTCCAAGAGCTATGTGGCTCTCCGTGCTTTGCCTTTGTCAAATTTTTCTTCAGGATGCTTGCCAAGAATGCAACCTTGACAAACTCCATCAGAGAATCGAATAGAAGGCAACCCTGTAACCATGTCATGCTAACTGAGCTGCTGCAAGTGGTGATAGTTCAAGTGGCCAAACCATTGATGCCACAAACGGCTCACCTCATCTGAGTGAGTGAGCAATGCAAGTGAAGGAGAATCAGGAACAAAATGAAAAAAGTGATAGAGCCGAGAATGGTTATCAACTTTTCCTACAGCAATTGTAGACCCATTGTGCAGATCACTGATAACCACTGAGTCAGGTGTAAATTCAACTCTCTTGTCGGAACCTGTATGGGTGATCTGGTAGACAGATAGGAGATTAGTTGACAAAGAAGGCACACAAAGAACATCATGGAATGTCCCATCACCAATGTCAATAGACCCTCTCCCAAGAACTTCCTTTGGTGTATCATTACCCATAAAAATATCAGGCACAGAACATGACTCCAAGGATGAGAAACTTTCCTTTGTATTGGCCATGTGGTGAGAAGCACCTGAGTCAATTACCCATCTATCTGGTGGTGTAGCAACTGCAACAAGGGCCTTGCCCTTCCCCTTACTGTTTTTCATGTCCTTTGAAGATTGTGAAGAATCTTCCTTAGCTGAATCTGGCACTTTGATATTATTCTTCTCAAGAAGATAAGTGAGATGAGCTATTTCCTTTTTCAAACACTTATGCTCATCGTGACCAAGTTTCTTACAAAAGGCACACTGTGTCTTCTCCTTTTTAGACATGTTGTCTTTAGAGGAAGACTCAGGAGCTGCATTGTTTGTAGCTTGTTCTGGACCTTGTTTCTTCTCTCCTTGATCCTTTTGTTTCTTATTTTGCTTTCCATTGCCTTTCTAATCTTTAGTGCCCTGATTTGCAGCCAAGGCATGAGACTTAGAAGGCTTAATAGTGCCCATGTGAACTAATTTATCCTATTCTTTAGTGAGTTCAGTAGCAAATTCATCTAAAGAAGGCATTTTGTAGGTAGTCCCAAGAGCACTTTTGGTGGCATAAAATGTAGAAACAAACACTGAGTAGTTAGGACCAAGCTTAGAAAGAATACTTAAGATCAATTGTGGATCTTTCTTTTCAATCCCACATTGCTTCAACTATAATCTAATGGCCTTTAGCTTTGTGAAGAAGTCTTGTATTGTATCAAAATTACATGGATTTAACCCTATTAGCTCATTCTCCAATTGATGTCCCCTTAATTCATCTTGTTTACCAAAGAGATTTTCTAAAATAGTCCATACATCATTTGGTGTTGTAGAAGATTCAACATGAAAAAGAAGATCAGGAGATACAGACATGCATAGAGTTCCAAAAGCTTCATCTAACCTGTTATGAAATTTAGGCCTTTCTGCAATTGAGGTTGGTTCAGTTTTTAGACCCATTGTTACTCTATATAGTCCTAACTTCTTAAGTTAGATAGTCATCTTGGACTTCCACTCATAGTAGTTGTAGGGTGTTAGAACAGGCACTGTTAATTGATCCATCTTAATGTAGAATTAGATTGTTGTTGTTGTTGTGAGGAAAGAAAAGATGCAAGAATACACAAGACACCCCCCCTTTCCACTCAATCAAAGAACCCCCCCAAGAAAATTTGATTTGGCACTTTATATTTAGTGCGTTTACAATTTCCACCAGCAAGAAATTCTGAGTGGACTTGATCTCAATGCTATTACAGATCCTCAAAAAGAGCATATGCTGAAACTAATACTTAGGGCCAATACCTAGTAAAATAAACAGCACCACTGCAAACTACATGAAAAAACATCCACGTTCAAAAAAAGAATCACCTCGATCCAAGGTTTTATGCAAAAGTTATGCCTCTTCGGAGTTCCCAAAACGAGGACTGCGTAGTGTCCCGACTAAGAATCTACAATTTCTAAAAAATCTCTATACTAAAATCAAAAATGACTGCACTAGTGCATAGAGCACAAAAAAATAGCCAAGATCAAAAAAAAAATCGTGAGAAACAGAGTTCGTATGAGCAAGAACGGAGCATTTGAAAACTGCATTCAATTCTGTAACTGTCAACAGAGAGGGGATCTACTGTAGCTTTTTGAGTTCATTTCTATAAAATATACAGTCTGCATGCAAAAACTAAAAGATACCCAGATGGTTTTTCTGCGTTGCAAACAAAAACCAGAAGGCATTTTTCTTGATGATGTACAGAAGATGTAGATCTAGTGTAAAACAGACACCTTTAGCTGCAAAAAATGACCCCATCAACCAAAAAATGGCATGCAAAGGTAGAATCAGCTACCTAAGTCAAGCAAAGGCATGCTGCAACCTGCAATACTGATTAAAACACCAAATATGCAAGCTGATTGACAGATTTGAGCACATCAAGATTTACCAGATCTTCATAAATCCTTTCTGATTCTCTAAATCGTTTGAAAAATGCAAGAGAAGAGCATACGAGATTTTACAAGATCTCTACAAAGAATCTAACCTTACAAAACTTGCTCTGATACCATGTTAAAATCTGTAAAACAGATTATAACCCAGAATCAATTGAAAGAGTTAGAAACATAAACTGTAAATGCAAAAAGCAATAACAATGATACCATGAGATTGATGTGAAATGCTCGAATGGCAAAATAGCATCAGATAACTATCTCCAATATCGAATGAAAATACAAGCTAGGTAGCATGCATATATAGACCAGAGAGAGGGAGGAGGTGGCAACACCGACCAATGAGGAGCAACCATCTATTGGACTAAAGATAGCAAAACATCTTCCCAAGATAGCTAATGAATGCTCACATATAGGAGGGTGACATCTCACAACCACTCACTTAATAAGACATGCTTTATTAACCTAAGCAAGCTTAAATAAATGTGTAGGAAAAACCTTATAATAAGGAATAAAAAACCTACACTAACAGAGGGTACCTAGGTTGAAGTGCATGATGGGAGATGGAAGAAGGGGAGAAAAGAAATGGATCTACCTCCAAAAACATATCAGTCATTTGTGAAAATTCAAATCTCCACTTGCAAAGTAGGATCTCCCAGGGGGAGATCTGGAGATAATAGGGGAAGATTTGGATTGGTTGAGTGAAACTAAAAACCAAAAGTGGGATATGGCTAAGGGGGACTTCTAGAAGGTTTCTAGGGGGTGGAGAAGATGAAAAACACTAAGGAGAGGTGAAAACTCACCTACAAGATGCATACAAGACTTAAGAATAGGGTTGCAAGCTTAGAAAATGCAAATTGACAAGTGTCGCAAAAGTGTCGAAAAGCGTCGACAACAAAGAGAGAGAAAATGACAAAGGGGAAACAACATAAGATGAAAGAAAAGACAGGTCACCAAGAGAATTTCCACTAAGAGGATGTTATTTCATGCTTACATGTATATTACAAGGATTATGACTCATCATAGGAGTCCTCGTGGAGGTCGTGCGTGAATTTGGTCCTTACAATACCTACAAAGCCTTTCTTCTCCCCGGATCTTGTCTTCAGAAACCTGTATCTTCAACCTACACACAAGAAAACAGGAAAAATTGTGTTGTGTATAAGGGCTTGCCTTAGTCAAACCCTGTGTTTGTCTTTCCACCTACACTACAACAATGATTAGATCCAAGAGTGTGTGCCCTAAGAGGGCAGAGGAAAGATCAACAATATATGATGAAAGTATGAATGACAATGATGAATATTACCACAAGATGTGAAACCTTAGTTGGAGTAGATGCTCAAAGATCATGTACCCAAAAAGAGAGTGATGGAGAAGGCTTGAAACTTCCTTCAAGACCTGCAAACAAACTTCATAACATCCACAAGTAGATAGAAATTCCAGGCATGAAAAACACTTTAGCATAAAAGATCAAAACATGTGAGAAAACATTTATTTTGCATTAGGCCTCTTAGTGTAAAATGAATTGTAAAACTCCTCTATAGATGCATTCCCTCTCACAAATGATGAATAAAACCAATAAGGACGACATGTACAAACTAGAGAGGTGTTCTAAGCTGACACCACAAAAGAGGGGCTAAAGGACCCATCTAGGACTAGGGTGCTCAGGCGTCCTAGTCTTTTAGCCCCACAAACTCAAGGGAGTTTCTAATGTCGTGGGCTTAAGCCAGTCCTAAGTTTATTCTGTCAGGTTTATTCATCAGGATCAAGATTTTATCATTTAATGTTCAAAAGGTGTTAAAATAGATCTTGATTAACAAAGGCAACATTTTAGGTCCAACCAAGTATTAAAATAGGTGTAAAATGCTAGGGTATGCATATTACTCCATAACATTTAGCCCCCACTTTAGCATGGGTACGAGCTTAGATTCGAACACACAATAAGGAAGGAGAAGACAGATTTCAAACACAAAAACATAGAAGCCAAAGAATTCTGCCAAGTTGTGGACCATAGTAGCCCCCAAGCTTAGGATTCTAAGGTTGCAAACACACAAGCAAAGATATTTTCAAACATGCAAGACATTGCAACATAATTCACATACATGGAGAACTAAAATCATACATAGGAATACACACAAGAGACATGCCATACATAATGCATACACACTTGACATGTAGCATACACACAAGACACAAAGAATACATAGAAAACACATGGAAAGCATGATGAAGACACACAAAACACAAGTTCAAACATAATGCATCAAACAAACACAAAAGGCACATGACTTTGATGCTAGTTTGCTTTGTCACTAGGGGTCGTGTGAAAAGAAGTTCCTTTGTCGATCGCACACTAGCAAGGATCATCAAATTACTAGGTGACCATGACAAGTCGCATGAAGCACATGGGATAGAAAACTTCATTGTACTAGGTGGCTCATGGATTGAAAGGAAACATCACAGGCTAGTGAGGACCATCAAATCACTAGGTGAGTTCCATGCCAACTTTAATAAAAAAGTATGTAACGAAAAGAGAACATAGCACGGTGTATGCCCTCACATTAAAGTAATTGCTAACTCCTATTAGGAAGCAATTGCTTTAAGGTAGAACAAACCACAAGACAAGCACAAGAGCTTTTCGGGAGCACATGCCAATAAGATATGTGTTCCCAAAAACTATATTGTGATAAGGGGTTGCCCCCACAAAAGGCAAACCGAGGCGATGCTATGAGCATGATACACAATGGCTTATGTGTTCATGGTATGATGTCAAGCATAGCAACAAGGTGCCACATAAATCAAATCATGCACAAAAACAATAATATGAATTAATAACACAAAGGGATCTACCTGACTAGCATCAGTATATGAATGGTTGTATAATAGGAGATATCTCAAGACTATATATATTTGGAACTGTCATCAACCGCCAGCTAGTATATCTATGGAGACAAAGGAAGAAGTATCACATGAAACTAAATAAAAACCCTTTGGGTCAACAAGAGAGAATGCCAAAGCATCATACACCTTGCATCATCCCTAAAGGAAACAACAACAATACAACTCACGACATATAGAAGAATGATGATAAAAATAGAGAGAATGTGACAACAAATTTTAGTCCCTTTATATCCTTGCACCTACAAGGGTATCAAGGGTCATCCAAAGAGACCTTAACAACAACAACAACAATTACATAAATAAAGTATCAAGCAACACATCATAGGTGAAAACAATCATATGTCATAATATAATAAAAATAAGAGACCCCACTTGTGAGTTAACCTAAAGCAAATCATCCTCCTCCCAATCTTGTTCATCACCAATTTGGATCGGTGGACAAGATGCAAGAGGAACTATAGCAAGTAAGGTATAAGGAACAAGATACATACCTATATTATTGTTATCTTTAGATTCGCTATCAGAATATAGTACAATAGGTTCCATAGAGGATTATGAAGCTTTATCCTTCTCCATAGGAGACAAAATAGTAGTAGATGTCTCTTTCACATTCGTCGATGATAAACACTTGCAAGGAGGAAGACTATTCTCTCCTATAGCAAGGCGAGCCATAGCACGATGATGCTTTTTTCTTTCTCTTGCAATTTTATTTCACTTAGCTTTATTTGTGATGTTTGTTAAGGGAACTATAGTATCTTGCAACGTGGATTCCTTTTCTTCCTTTGCTTCAAGAACATTAGAAGAAATAGGAGGAACCTCCAAAGGTTGGGAGACCATGGGGGAAGGGTTTCTCAATGTGGGTTTCTCTTCCTTCTAAACTTGTAAGACAGGTGGAAGTACTTGAGCATCCTCAAGCAGTTGAGAAACCTCAGGAAATAACACACATGCAATCGATTGATTTCCACTAATCTCTATAGAGGTAGGTTGGACAAAATTAATATTGCAATTGCGAGCAGGTCTATTTTGTGCTCATAGGTTGCCTCATTGTCTTTAATGGGATGGAGGAGAGGGAACCTCAGCATATCTACTAGATGCTTAGGGACAGGGAAGAACCTTTGATTCAGGCTTAGCTTCATTCACCACCTATGGGATAAGGGGAACCACTATCGTAGCCTCAAAATATCAAGGAGGTTCAGGGATATCACAAGGATGTATGTTACTAAGTGATAACTTTGTTATTTTCTTTTCTTTAAACTTTTGATATGATAAGAAGAATAAGTCCTCTCTAGCAGGAGTGACTCCAACTAGTTGTGGCCAGAAGTAGTCAAGTGTAAAATGTACCGACTGTGATGTACAATGTGCACACATCCCTCAAAATGGAAACTTTAGGCACTTATGAACCATAGAGGGGACCACCTTCATGGAGCAGAGCCATAGGTGACCCAACTTCACATGAAATAAGTCTAATCTAGGAATGATGATGCAATGCAATTTAAAACACTTAAACAAACTCAATCAATTCACCTAGAAAGTCTTGAATCATCAAATCATGGGCAATCCTTCCTAAACTGCTCCTCTTCCTAGTAGCCCTACAAACTTGGTTTTTTAAGCATATCTTTTGGAGAAGGATCTCAAACCCAAAACAAATTACCTTTCAAGATACCCATTAAGGTGTTCTTCAACATATCAAGGATCAAGATAGGGTTGTTTTAAAACACCACAACCCAAAATTGATTGCCCCTATTTTCTAGGCCTAATTAGCCCACTTTTCCAAAGCAAGTCTATAAAAATATTCACCCAAACTACCAAAATCTACCCCATCACTCTTCTCAGGTCACTAATGGACATAATCAATAGTTTTTGGCCAATGAAATGCCTCCCACTTCACCCAACCACTATACACTTGCTCTAGGCATGTTCTAGGCTTGTTTCAATGAGGGTTTATTGAAAATCCACACTCCAGGCCTCTACCCTACTAACCAAACCTTCAAACACTTCAAATATTATCTGAACATGCTTATTCCACTAAGTCTCAGATAATTCTAATAGTGAAATGGATGATTAGTGCATATTAAGTGCATTCAAACCCTCAAAATAGAGTTACAGAGCCGTTTTTAGAAAAATCTACATAAAAATCTCAAATCTTTATAAAATTCAATCAAACCAAGTGCAAATTGATGATACCTCATGCCTTCATTGATTCCAATAGTTTTTAGATCATAACCTACTTGTACGAGGCCGTACAGTGGTATGTAACAGAGATTTACCAGTAAAAACACAAAATTTTCTATATGACAGGGGTTTCTTATTGGTTTTCTTCATATACAATCCCTTTCACCACTTACTCAAGGTTCTACAAGTATATTTAAACATGTTTCAACCAAATCCAATGGATACAACTAACTTTTGAATGCCCTAACTATAGGGCTTCCACACTTTGCATTTTTTTTATATCTTTTCATGACAACAATTGACCACATTACAAAATATGAACTTAAATGACCCCTAGATGACTTAAACTTTACAAATGGTCTATAGTGACCTTGTTTACTTGACAAAAGACTTAACACACCAAAATTTACCAAAAGACCTTATTCACAAAACTTGTAAATTTGAGCTCTCATGGTGCCCTTGAACCATACACCCGACCAAAAAACTTGTGTCCCATGAGGACTATATTGCCTTGAACCTTGTTTTTTCACAACACTTCCTTGATCTCCAAATGCTTCTTTGTCTATAATTCCTCTCCCCTGGATCAGGTAATGTAGTCTTGCACTATCCTTTGCATACTTGGACTTGTTTCTACCTTGTCATTGTCTCATTTTTGCAAACTGACCTGTCATATGCCTCTTATCCTTTGCCTCATCAAGATTTGATGTTGAACCTACCTTCACACCTTTACCAACTGTTCCATGAAATTGTGCCTTCATTACCCCTACTGCATGCTTGAACTCACCTACTTGCTTTGGCCAAACACCCATTTTCACTTCACCTTTTGTCTTCACACCCACTTTTAGGTTCCCTGCTCTTAGAACCCCTGTGTAATCAGGTCTATAGACCTCTATCATGGCAGCATGTGACTACCTCCCAACCTCTCTTTGCATTAGAGGACAAAGCATTGCCCCAACCACAATATCATCATACTTTTCCAATCCATTTGGGGTCTTCACAAAAAATCCATCTTTGGCCTTCTCTTGGCCTACCTTTGCCATCATCACATCATTATTCTTCTCCAATATTGAGACCCTCTTCAAACTTATTGTTGTGACATATTCACCTCTTGTGGTGACTGCATCCTTCATCTTCTCTTCATCCTCGACTTTCACAAACTCTTTCTTGCCCATCATTATGACCTTTGCTACCTTATTCTGCTCCTTGACATCTTTTTGCAATGGAATCAAAGTGAAGGTGCTTCCATCATGCTCAATCTGATAACTATTATTTCTACCATCATAAATGGCATGTTTGTCAAACTGTCATGGTCTACCAAGCAATAAATGGCAACAATCCATGGGTAACACATCACAAAGCAACTTATCCTTATATCCACCAATATTAAACTCAACCATAGCTTGCTCATTAACCAAAATGGACTGATTGTCATTTAGCCAAGATACCTTATAGGGTGTTTCATGACGAACCTTTTGTAATTTCAGTTTGTCTACCATTTCATTTGACACCACATTATCAGTACTTCCAGAGTCTATCACTACCTTAGATACCTTTCCCTTGTATTTACAGGTGGTCTTGAAAAGAGTTCTTTGCAATGGCTCCTTCTCCTTGGAAGCTTTGAGGAGTGTTCTTCTAATCATCAAGGTTTCTCCAACTTCTAGAGCAGCAAGTTGACTGGTGGAGTTAACAGTCTCATTGTCTTCCTCTTGCACTATTTGATTCCTTCTTTCACCTTCATATGAAGTAGAGGACTGTCCTTCCTTGCACTTCCATCCTTTGTGCCCAATTTGGTTGCATTTGTAACATCTTCTTGAGAACATATTGGGACTTCTGTCTTGCCCTCCAAATCTACTCCTAAGACCTGATCTTCCTCCTCTATATCCTCCTCTAGATTCAACAACTTGTTCCCTATATTTGTTCACTTCTTGACCATCATGTCACTATTTTGGAGTGTAGAATGATCCTCTTTCTCTCTAATTTCTACTTCTGCCCCTAATTGATTTGTCGTGTCTCCTCTTTAGTTTCTCTTTTGCTTTAGCAGCCAACTGGAGCATTCTTCAACTATTTTAGGTGTGATTAGGCTCATTTCATCTTGGATGTTGCATCTCAAGCCATTAAGATACCTTGCCACCTTTTCTTCTTCATATTCCTCATGTCTTGTCCTTATACTCAGCCTATAGAACTCCTCGATGTATGCTTGCACATCTAGGTCCTTTTGCTTTAGATTTTGAAGCCTCTTAAGCAATTGGATATTGTAGTCACTTGATAGAAACTTCTTCTTGAGTTTTGTCACCATTCTATCCCAAGATGTTATCTTGGTCTTCCCTTCCTTTCTCCTCTTAGTTTGCACAAATTCCCACCATAACAAAGCATGTCCCTTCAACTTTGACTTTGCAATCTTCACCTTTTGGTCTTCTTATACATCTTCACATTCAAAGTGATTGTCCAACACCCCTATCCAATCCAAGAGCTCCTCTCCATCTAGTTTTCCTCCATACATAGGTAAGTTCACCTTGGTCTTGGGACCATCTCCCTTAACTTCTTTCACCAACCTAGCAAACCTCTAATCCTCAGGGTTCAATTCTTCTTCATTCTCTTCATGCTCTTCTTCTCCTTCTTCTTTAGGTTCACTAACATCTAAGATTGCATCTCTTCTCTGACCTATTTCTATAGAAACAAGCCTTGCCATAAGTCTCTCCTCTAGTGCTCTCATCTCCCTAGCATGCTTATCCTTCAAATCTCTGATGTCTCTTGCCATATTATTCCCTTTAGGAGGCATCTTGTCCTTCTTTCAACACAACTACTCTTCTATAGATCAGAACCTATGCTCTGACACCACTATGATGCAATGCAACTTAAAACACTTAAACAAACTCAATCAATTCACCTAGAAAGTCTTGAATCATCAAATCATGGGCAATCCTTCCTAAACTGCTCCTCTTCCTAGTAGTCCTACATGTTTGCAAGAGACACTATATGGATTGATGATTGTTGTCATTGATGGCAACAAAGTTCATCCCACACATCCGCAGGACATGTAGTGTCTCTACCGGAAGTCAGAGTGAAGAATGTTGTGGTCCAGTAAACAAGAACAAAACATGTGGCGAGGTCTGACAAACAGGTCCGGATCTCTCAGAGGAAGTATCTTGGTGAAGTGTGGATTTGGGGAAGTCAAGAGGACTACCTTGAGTGATATATTCCAAGGATTTAGCCTCCGGTGATAGATGAGGAAAAAGATATGAATACTTGATTACCAGGTTCCTGAGTGACAGTATGAACAGAGGAAGAACTGACTGGCAGAACATCAGACATTATTCTGGATGTGTTATTGATGATAGAAAAGGTTCTTAAGGCATAAGTTATGTCTGGCCAACATGATTGATGACTTCTACAAGTATATGCTTGATCTGCATTACTTGGTGTGCAAGGATTCAACCAACAGATCAGAGTTTGTGAAAAAATTGACTATTCCAGGTGCCGACTTGAAAGGTGATGAAATCACTTGTGCGGATATATATACAAGATGGATTTAGTTGTGAGGTGTGTCATGATTGTTTTGTGATGTGCGAATAAAAGTAGAAGAGTAGAGCAGAAGCAGTAAGGAAGGTTCGGTATGTGAAAGGAAAGCAACATAATAGAAGAGGAAAGATGAAGTGCAGCAGATCAGTATATTGAGCCTAACCAAAACTGAACTCCAGCATTTGTAGATGCTCCTAATCAGTTCAAGTATTTTATAACACTCTTTTTGTAGATAGTGAGTCTCTTGTAGGCAGTGTGCCTCTTGTGAGCAGTGTGCTCGAGCGGTGAGCCTTAATTGGCAAGTGCCATTTTGTATTTCCTTATTCTTCTAACAGAGAATAATCCTTGGGTTAATCACCCTGTGGTTTTCTCCCTTAACACGGTTTCCATGTCAAAAATATTGTGTCATGTGTATTTCCATTTCATGGTTATGTTTGCTTGTTTGAATTAATGCTGCATTGATTAATAAGAAAGTTTAGAAAGTAGAAATAATTAGGATAACTAATTCACCCTCCCCCCTCTCAGTTATCAACAATTGGTATCAGAGCCAAGTTCCTCCTAATAGAGTCTAACAGCTTGAGGAAGATCTAGGAATTCAAATGGATGCATATGGTTTAAGGGAGCAACTCAAGACTACCCTTGATGATCTTCAGCAGTCAAACTCTGAAGTCAATGAATTAAAAGAAAGACCCAAACAGGCTGATGATTTCATGAGAGAACTAAAAGACAAATTAAGTCTCTCTATGAAAAAGAGAAAGGAGCTGCTTCAGCAATTGGCAAGTCAAGGTGAAGCAAATGATGCAAATGAAGAGCTGAAGGAGAAAACCAAGTTATGTGAAAAGTTGTCAAAAGAAGTCATTATGGTAAGACATGAAATGGAATTAGGAGTTATGAAGTTTACCCAAGAAGTTGAAGAGAAAAGAAAAACTGAAGATAATCTCTCAAAGAGAAATCAGAAGATTGCCACCAAATGAATAGAATTATCAGACATCTTGAATCTGATCTTGAAGATGCTAAAGAAAATGAAGAAAAACTTGAGGATCAAATTGTCTCTCTCAAAAGGGATCTTCAAACAACAAATGAATATAAAGAGAAATTCAAGATAAGTTCTTGGAAGTCAAAAGAGGGTAGATGACAAGTGTGGTTTGGGATATGAGAAAGGAGAAAGCTCCAGATCCGGTCAGAAAAATTTTGGATCAGAAAATCCAAGGAACAAGCCTAGAAGACCTCCAGTAAGACAGCCTAATGCTCAAAGATATCCATCCTTCAATGGATACTGCCACAACTGCAATAACTTTGGTCATAAAGCTAATCAGTGCAGGAAGAGAATGAATCAGACTAATTCATCCTTCTTCGGACAATGTTTCAATTGCAAAAGGTATGGTCACAAATCTCATGAATGTAGAAATATGCAAATGAACAAATCATTCAATGGTAGATGCTTTGATCATTTTCAGAAGTCAATTCATCCAGAAATCGATCCAGCCAAATTCGTGAAACCAAAAAGCGCAAAAGGTATTCTACGTTCTCAATATCTCTCTGCAAATCTTTTGAAAGATGGATACTCTGAATACAGTAAAGATCTCTGATAGGCCCCACCCTGAATTTAAGAAACATCCATACAAATCATTAGAGGTAGATCCCCTAGGAGCATTCTCTAGTGTTCCACATGGAGTTTTGCACACAGAAGACATTAGGGTTTACATACATGCAAATATTGAAGAGTTTGGGGAATTTAGACTAAGAGATATCTATCACAAACAACTGATAGACGATGCTTTTGAGCTTAAACCAGAATATAAGGGTATCCAGGAGAAACATTTTGATCAATTCATTCATTTCCCCTGCTTTGAAGAAGATGAATGGGTCCGGTATGTATTGAGTAGGGTGCATGATAACTTCCTATGGCTGAACAGACCTTGCAAGATCACAAAGGAGGCAATTAGGGCAGTAACTGGTTTATACTCCTCCAGAGGGATACCTGTCCTCAAATCTGTCAAAAACAACATTGTAACTAAGGCCACCAGATCAAAATTTGATAAGAGGGCAATGACCATTGAAGATATTACTGACCCAAATATCAAGTTTGCATTTATGATAATAGGATACAAGATATATCACTCCAGTAGGGAGAATTCAGTATCTGGAACTGCAGTATATACTGCCTATGAGATGCTGAGAAAGAATGCAAAATATGATCTCTGTGAACTTCTTTTGAGCCAATTAATGGAAAACATACAAAAGATCAAAAAGGACAAGAAGAACTCTTTTAAATATGGTGCACTAATATTATGTTTATTTTTCTACTTCATGAATGAACTGCCCGGATCAAATGGATGGGTATGGCAAAATGACAAACCGGTAGCAATTCAGATCAAAGATTACTCGCATGAACTTGGGGATGCTAAGGCAAGGAATACAGCTCTGTGGGGTTACTTCAAGCACTTTCAAAATACAATGCAAATCAGAGAAAGAATCCCCAAATCAGTAGTTGAGAAATACAAGGATACAGTGTGCTTCATGGTAGACACTGACCAATGCCTAATGGAGGCAGTAGAGCCAAGGACAGTCTGGATCATGCTTATGGGGTATGAAGTTGATGAACAAATTGTAGAGTTGCATGTTCAACACATGCTCAGTCAGCCAAAGGACCCAAAAGCAGAAAGATTTGGAACCTTTGAAGAACTAAGTGTGAAAATTCACACTGAGCTAAGACAACCAGAGATCAAAAGGAAGGTAAGAAAAGAAGTTGAAGAAGTTGCAAAAAGTTTTGGCATTTCAAAGGAGGCACTTGATGCCAACAGGGAAAAGAGGCAAAAGGCTGAGGAAGAGAAGAAAGAGGCAAAAAAGGAAAGCAAGGAAAGTGCTCTGGTAGAAACCTCAACCCGGACTAGATCATCAAAGAGATCTACACCTATCATAGCCAAAAGCTCAAAAACATCAAAACCGGAAGTCCAAGCATCCGGCAAAGGAGAGAAAAGATCAAAGACAAAAGCCACAAGGGCTTATGCTAGTCAAAGAGATGAAGAGGAAACCGAATTAGATGAGGGGATAAAGGAAATAAAGAAGCAGAAGAAGAAAGGATCCGGTAAACCTTCCACAGGTCAAGACAAGGAAGAAATGGCAGAGGAATTTGTAGAAAAACCCACCCTGTCTTTAGAAAGTGTAATCAAATCAGTCACTGTGGATGGTAACCTTCAACCAATGGCCGAATTCTATGATGATTATAATGAGGCTGACCAAAAGATCTTGCAGGAAGCTACAGTTAAGTATCTCAACATATATAATAAGGCTTTCATTGAAATTATATCTCTTATTCCCAAGAGCCTAGAAAAGGAGTTAGAAATGAGAAAGACTAATGCCATGGCAAAAGACCTTGAGGTCCGGGAACAGATGGCTATTAAGCTATATCCTTCAATCGATCCTGAGACAATGAATATGGTATTCAAAGATTGCAAGGATAAGTTCAAGAGCAAAGCCAGAATGAATCAGCTCATGCTCGGGTGAGACTGACAAGGTAGCCAAGGACACAAAAGAGATTCTCTGGAAAGCCTTCAAAAGATTCAATCTTCCTATCATAGAGGACTTGGGTGCTGACCCCTCAGCCACAAATATTGCAGAAGAGTTCACTGAGAAAATGGCAGAAGGAGTAATGGACACTGGTACAGAAAAAGATAAGGACTCAGAAATCTCTATTCTAGAAAAGGAAGAGGTGGCCCATGAATAGACTAACATCAGTCCTCCGGTTTCCCCTGCTGACTCTGAATCCAAAGGAGAAGAAAGAGTAAAGGAGAAAGAAGCAGAGGTGAAGGGAAAAGAAGATATCAGTACAAAGGTTGTGGAAGGAGAGAAAGCTCCAAAAGACAGTTCAGTGACTGCAAAAGAAAAGAAAAATCTGTCTCCGGCAAGAGACACTGCAGAATCAGTCAAGGACTTTTTGACAAAAGCATCTATGGAGATTGATGAACTGGATCTATTAAAAGGGCCTCTGGACTTTGACTCTCTATCTCCGGTGCAAACAATGAAGATAGCTTCATTTGCAAATGCGAAGGCCAAAGAGAAGATATTGAAATCTCACATGGAAGACTGTGAGCTTATAGAGGTAGCATCCAGAGTTTTGGAAAAGATCATGCCATCTTTTCAGAAGGATCCCACAGCCTCCTCTTCCGGTAATCTCAAAACTCTAGTCAACAGTGTTAATACACATTTTGATTCTCTAGAGAAGTCAGCTGAAGAAAAGGTCCAGAAGGAGTTTTTGGATAAGAGATTCTCAGAGGTACAAGGGTTGATCATTAATGATAGGAGAAATATGAATATTGGGATAAAGAGCTTAGAAAATGCTCTTAAAGATGGCAGAGAAATGTACAAATTTTGCTTATCTTGGCCCACAGTGACCAAAGATATTGAGAAGAAGGTAAAAGAGCAAGAGGATAAACTACTAAGTTTGTCTCAAAGTTTTGATCTTCTCTCTTCCTCCATAGTTAATCAAGAGTGTCAGACTATTGCAATCACAAATGTAATAAAGAATTTTGAGAAGGAAAAGAAGAACATAATTAGCCGGATGGGTGAACTTAGAAGGATCATTATCCCTAAGTTAGAGGCCATGCATGAGGCCATAAGTGATGCTGAGACTACCGCCCGAACCAATGATCCGACAGATCTTAAGAGGGCAGAAGCTTTTGCTTTTTTGTTGAGTGGTCACATCTCAATTTTGGATAGAATGAAGCAAAGTTGGGTTGTAGAACTCGTCCAATTGAAGACATCTTTTGCAGACATTCTTCAGTTTATGTATGTAATATGCGGCTAAGTATAGTTAAATTTTTGAAAATTTTGGTATGCGGACCCTACCCTTTGCCATTGATGTCAAAGAGGGAGTGAGGAGCAGTGAAAAATGAGGAATCCAACTAAGGGGGAGCTCCGAAATATGTATATAAAAACAAGCATCAGCCAAGGGGGAGCATAGTGTAAACACTTATTCATTTTTCACTAAGTGTTGCCATCAATACCAAAGGGGGAGATTGTTGGCAAGAGACACTATATGGATTGATGATTGTTGTCATTGATGGCAACAAAGTTCATCCCACACATCCGCAGGACATGGTGTGTCTCTACCGAAAGTCAGAGTGAAGAATGTTGTGGTCTGGTAAACAAGAACAGAGCATGTGGCAAGGTTCGACAGACAGGTCCGGATCTCTCAGAGGAAGTATTTTGGTGAAGTGCGGATTTGGGGAAGTCAAGAGGACTACCTTGAGTGATATATTCCAAGGATTTAGCCTCTGGTGATAGATGAGGAAAAAAATATGAATACTTGATTACCAGGTTCCTGAGTGACAGTATGAACAGAGGAAGAACTGACTGGCAGAACATCAGACATTATTCCGGATGTGTTATTGATGATGGAAAATGTTCTTAAGGCATAAGTTATGTCTGGCCGACATGATTGATGACTTCTACAAGTATATGCTTGATCCGCATTACTTGGTGTGGAAGGATTCAGCCAACAGATCAGAGTTTGTGAAAAGATTGACTATTCTGGGTGCCGACTTGAAAGGTGATGAAATCACTTGTGCGGATATATATACAAGATGGATTTAGTTGTGAGGTGTGTCATGATTATTTTGTGATGTGCGAATAAAAGTAGAAGAGTAGAGCAGAAGCAGTAAGGAAGGTTCGGTATGTGAAAGGAAAGCAGCATAATAGAAGAGGAAAGACGAAGTGCAGCAGATCAGTATATTGAGCCTAACCGGAACTAAACTCCAACATTTGTAGATGCTCCCAATCAGTTCAAGTATTGTATAACACTCTTTTTGTAGATAGTGAGTCTCTTGTAGGCAGTGTGCCTCTTGTGAGCAGTGTACTCGGGCAGTGAGCCCTAATTGGCAAGTGTCATTTTGTATTTCCTTATTCTTCTAACAGAGAATAATCCTTGGGTTAATCACCCCGTGGTTTTCTCCCTTAACAGGGTTTCCACGTCAAAAATATTGTGTCATGTGTATTTCCATTTCATGGTTATGTTTATTTGTTTGAATTAATGCTGCATTGATTAATAAGAAAGTTCAGAAAGCAGAAATAATTAGGATAACTGATTCACCCCCCTCTTAGTTATCAACACTGCAAACTTGGTTTTTTAAGCATATCTTTTGGATAATGCTCTCAAACCCAAACAAATTACCTTTCAAGATACTCATTAAGGTTTTCTTCAACATATCAAGAATAAATATAGGGTTGTTTTGAAACACCACAGCCCAAAATTGATTATCCCCTATTTTCTAGGCCCAATTAGCCCACTTTTCCAAACCAAGTCTATAAAATTCTTCACCCAAACTACCAAAATCTATTCCATCACTCTTCTCAGGTCACCAATGGACATAATCAATAGTTTTTGGCCAATTAAAGGCCTCCCACTTCACCCAACCACTATACACTTGCTCTAGGCCTGTTCTAAGCTTGTTTCAATGAGGGCTTATTGAAAATCTATAGTCCAGGCCTCTACCCTACTAACCAAACCTTCAAACACTTCAAATATTATCTGCACATGCTTATTCCACTAAGTCTTAGATAATTTTAATAGTGAAATGGATGATTATTGCATATTAAGTGCCTTCAAACCCTCAAAATAGAGTTATAGACCTGTTTTCAGAAAAATCTCCATAAAAATCTCAAATATTTATAAAATTCAATCAAACCAATTGCAAATTGATGATATGTCATGCCTTCATTGATTCCAATAGTTTTTAGATCATAACCCACTTGTATGGGGCCGTACAGTGGTTTGTAACAGAGATTTACCAGTAAAAACACAAAATATACTATAAAACAGGGGTTTCTTATTGCTTTTCTTCATATACAATCCCTCTCACCACTTCCTCAAGGTTCTACAAGCATATTTAAATATTTTTCAACCAAACCCAATGGCTACAACTAACTTTTGAATGCCCTAACTGTTGGGCTTCCACACTTTGCACTTTTTTTTGTATCTTTTCATGACAACAATTGACCACATTACAAAATATGAACTTAAATGACCCCTAGATGACTTCAACATTACAAATGGTCTATATGACCTTATTTACTTGACAAAAGACTTAACACATCAAAATTTACCAAAAGACCTTATTTACAAAACTTGTAAATTTGAACTCTCATGGTGCCCCTACACCAAATGATGACAAAATTAACATCCAATGTTCTTGGCCCAACCTTGACATCGAGGGTCAAGGCACCAAAAGTTGGAAGGATAGACCTATCATGTGCTCTAATTGTCATCTCCGATACATCATAGGTATCTCTATGTAAACCATGCATGTAGAAAACTTTTCAACTAATACATTGTTGACCCTATTTCTACACTTCAAAATTTAAACTTTTTGTGTCAAAATAGCAAGCCTAACCATGCTTTAATCCTATTTCGCCAAGTCACCTTTCAATTGCAAAATGTTAGTGTCACATTTTTCCTGTGATGTCACAATTTGTTTCCCTGCATTGAACTTTGTACAACATCATTTTGGAGGAAGAATAGTCATTATTTCACTCAGTCTCTCAAGTACACTTATCCAGTCAAGGTGTCATATAGTTTTGGGAGATTTTAAATCATGGTTTTTGTAAAGCCTGGATCAAAATCACTTGAAAGGGGATCTCATGGTGCTATTATGGACAATGTGGCAAAATTTCACAAGAAAATACCATCCCGGTCAAAAGTTATTTATCATTCGCCATCTTCATGCTTATAAATCAATGAGGCAATGTTTATGAAGATTTCTGGAGCAGCGTCAGTCAATTTCAAAAGTTTAAAATATGTGAAGTACTAAGGCTTTCCCAAAGAGCGCCAATGAAGAAAGATTATGTTTTGGGTTATCGGGAGGTATCATTACTTTCGAAAGTGTTATGTATTCCTGATGAACTCGTTGTTAGTTATGGAACAGTTTCAAAATGCCAATAATAAGAAAGTTCCACTCATATCATTTCCATGAGTATTGGTCAATGAAAGAAATTGCTTTACTCAGGTGTTTTAAAAAAAAAATCTCAAGTAATTTTTGAAAGGGAGGCCTTTGAATTTCAATGAAAAACAAAGACTCATTGCATGCTATTCTTAAAGTGTATCGGGCATTTAATAAGTTTATAAACTAATGGTAAATGCCAAAAAATGAGATTGGTATCTTCTATCGGAGAATACACAATGTTTCAAAATCATTTTAAATTGCCAACAAAGCCTTTCAAAAGGCGGCCCCTTCCTTTATCAGATGTATAAGGTAGTTTTAGAACTTTGTTGGATGTTTTAAAAAGTTATCAAAACTCATTAAATCACTGATAAAGGTTTCAAAGTTAGTTTTTAACCAAATTTGATGAAAAGGGCATTAAAAAAAAGGTGACAAGATGAAAATTGTTTATATATAATCGCGCAATCTAAACGACTTCAGAAGTAATACTAAATAGCCGATAAAATTTTTGAAAGCACTTTGTATAGCCGATGAAAGGTTCTAAAAGCCATTTAAATTCCCAATGGGATTAGCTTTTGGAGATTACATGTTCTTTCAAAAGTACTTTCAATTATTCATAAAGTTTTGAAGGTCTCTACGGTCCACCGACATGCAGCACAATGTTATAAACAGTTATAGCTTCCCAGAATATGCGACATGTAGTCAAGTTTAGTTTCAATCTTTGCCAGCATTCTACTTGCCTATGCAAACCGTGACAACATAGATAAGGCCTCTGAAATGTTCTACAATATGTTTCAAAGAAAATGTGGATTTTTGTCAGATATTATAGTGTGAAATGTTTTCGTAAACCAACATTAAAATGTGAACGCATTGACAAAGCGTCTGAATTGTTTGGCAAGCTGCATCAAAGAAATGTTATCATGGACTACAATGATTACGTAATGTTTGAAAAATGGATGTGTTGAAGAGTCTTTAAAATATTTCAAACTCAATTCATAGATAAAGAACCAAGTTCTATGCCAAAATGGGAGCTTTTGAACAGTAAAGCATAGTCAAAAATGGATTTTGTCAGATGTAGTATTTGCAAGTGCCCTGGAAGATATGTATGCAAACTGTGAAAGTTGAGATAAGGCACATTAACTGTTTGACAGAATGACTCAAAGATTTAGCGATGGGTTTTTGTATGTGAGCATTAAAATGCTTAGAAAGTTGTCTCATGCTGTCGATTGTTCCTAACAATGTATCCCTTGAGCCTCCTATGGGTACAAGTGCCTTCCTAATTCAAAGTTCTCTGGCAGATTATAAAGTGTGAAAGCACAGGCAACGCATATGAAACTTTTGACAGTCTTCCTCGAAGAATGAAGCCTCATGGAATGCCATGACTACGGGATATGTACAAAATGATTTGTTGAAAAGGGTCTTATAAGCTCTCAAGCCAATGCAACTAGCAGGTGCAACACCACGCCCCTCTCCTTTACTAAATGTGGACCTATGACATAAGGCACACAAACTATGTGATAGAATGCCTCAAATATTAGTTGTTCCCGTAGCCTATGGAGATCCATCAAAGTATGAGAAACTAATTATTTCATTAGTTATAGTTAGAAAAGCTCTAAAGATCACGGAGTGAAATATGTGTATATGGACGCATGGATAAGGTACAGTGACAGTTTGACTAAATGCCTCAAAGAAATGACTCTCATGGACTACCATGACAACAGGATGTGCATAAAATGGTTTGATTTTTAAAAAAAGACTTTAGAAACTTTCAAACAAATTGAATGTAGGTGTAAAACCAGACTCCATGGCTTTTGCCAACATCCTCCTAGTCTGTGCCAAAAAGAAAACCATGCAGTAGGTTATGGATATTCATTAGAGGTGTGAAGGGTAAAATATTTGGAAAAGTTCTGGTAGACTTGCAGCTACTCTGGTAGGATACGCATGTAGATTATGGAAGAACAGACAGTGCACATGAGTTGTTCAACAAAAAATCTCAAAGAAAAGGTCTCCTGGATTGCAATGATTGAAATGCACAAAGTGGACGTGTTGAAAAGACTTTAGAAACTTTCAAGTAACCGCAATTGGCTGGTGTATAGCCGTTATTCTGCAACCTACACCAATGTCCTCCCAACTTGCAACAAAATGGGAGTTTCTAAATAGGATGGTATCTATTGATTTAGAAGCCATTTGAGGAAGGTGATGAAGGTGGATTCAACCTAGTTTAATCTATCTTGTGGCCATTAATGCTAGGCAGGGCAAAGGATAGTACTGAAAAGAGGAGAGACCTGTCATTGTTCTTCCTCCAACCAATGTCCAAGTAGTCTATTGTGAGCTTACAGAAACTAAGAAGGATTTCTGTGGGGACTTATATAAAAAGTCTAAAGTCAAGTTTGACAAATTTGTGGAATAAGGTAGAATTCTCCACAATTATGCTTTTGTTTTGGGGTTACTTCTAAAGTTACACCAATGTCATAACCATCCTTTTATTATTATGAGTCGTTATCACACACAAGAGTATTCTGGTCTTTATAAAGTGGCAAAACATTTTCTTAAAGGTGGTTAGTAAGCTGTAAATAGGGAATCTAACTCTGCACTCTCTAAGACATATTCTGGAAGTTGCTTAAGAAACTTATAGAGGGGAAAGGACACAATGTCTAATTTTCCTTGAAATAGTCAATGTTCAAAAGAATCCGACAGAAGCATCAAAGATTTCATCTTTTCTACAATATCTGGATGATCTCATACCTTTGGGATCTAAAAGCATTGTATTTATCAAGAGGACAACCTTTCTAGACTTGTTACAAATACCTCTTTCCAAAGGAGAATTTCCATTTTGTCTACTTGAATGGGACACTAAATCAACAATAGTGATACAGAAGTTTAGTGAGGATCCTCACATTTTGGGGATGTTAATTTTGTTAAATGGCTATGTATGTTAGGTCTCTATGGATATGTTGACATTTTTTATGAAATCAAGTTACTTAGCCTAGGAATTGAATGCAATTGACCATTTATCTCTTTAGGCTTCGTACACATTGAGAAATTTCTATGGTTTACAAAAAGATGATGAGAATACCTTGAAATCATTTCAACGAACTATCCAGATTGATTCTTGTTTCACTTATGCATATACTATTTGTGGTCATTACTGTGGAAAAGTTTTAAAATGGTATTAATTGCCATCAAAGTGCACTGTAAATTGATACCCAACATTATGACGCCTGATGCAACCTGGGAATGATTATCAAAGTTACAAATGTGGTGGTTTTAAGGTATGGAATACATGGTTTGGTGATTAAGTCATACAATGGAATTGATCATCGACATCCATCTAATCAACCAGAAATAGGGCATATGAAGTAAGAAGAACATGCAATATCTCCTTCAACTAGCCATCTCTACATGATGCTTTGAGACTGAAATAAAAAGTGTTGTATTAGAGCAAGAAGATATGTGGCATTATTTAGCCCGTGTTTTGCATGCAAAGACATAGGATTCCAAGATTCAGGTATCCAAAGGAGTTATCAGCATCCGGCGAGGTTTGACTGCCAAAATGCAGCTGATGAAGATGGAAAGTGACTTAGCAAAACATACAACTCATAAGTTTCAAATTTTATGTTGCCTTTTGTTAAAGTGACTTATGTCACATGTTGTAACTGAAAGTTAGAAAATGAGCTTAGTTTCTAGTTATTTCTTAAGTGCCAAAATTGGGTAGTTACTCTAAGCAACTATCTTTCCGAAAAGAAAGTTAGTTATTTCAAGTTGGTACACTTAGAGAGTTAGTTATTCTAACTAGTTACAAAGTGGTTACAGGGTAGTTATGGGAGAAATTCTATAAATACAAGGCCATTTTCAAATGTAAGAGGGACTTTTTGCAAGGGAAAAATTTGGAGAACTACTTAGAGATTGTGTGAAGACTTTTTGGTTTGACACTATGTATAGAAGAGTTTTTTTGGAATTGTATAATTTCAAGAGGATAATGAAGAATGCTTTTGGTTTGTATGTTCTAAATGTATTCATGTGTTATCATTGTTGATTTCTCATATGTTAAATCAGTAATCCTTCTATGTGATTGTGCAAACCATTGGTATTTTATGTGATTGATGTAATGAATAACGTTCATATCTTGGTATCTTGGTTTGAACGTGTTGAGGTGGCATATATTTTTCGTATGTTGAGGTTTATCATCTCTCTTTCATTGTCCTTGCACATCAAAACATATTTTCTATTAAAACCCCTTTCTAATTTGTCATATCCTTTGTGAAATCTCAGTTGATATTCGTATGTCTATTGTTGGGATTTCTATTAGTTATTTTCCTTTAGTTTTGTATTTTCTCCTTTATGTACTTTCAGGATAAAAGTACACAAAAACTACAAAAACCCCCATCATACGAGGGAGCTGCCCCTCTCAAACACAAAGAGGAATCGACATTGTTCTACGATTCTTCAACTATTGTGAACAAGTTTGTTGTTGATCCAAGGGCAAAACAGAGTTACTCAAGAAGATTACTTAAGAGCAACAAATTTGCTTACCAACATACATTTACCATGCAAATAGGATTGATCATAGCACATCGAATGGGTTTATCATTGATTGAATTAGTGATGTAAAGAGGTTCATTAGGAGCTTCAATAGTAGTATCATGTGGAGTAAAATATATAGCAGGTTCAGGTTCTATGCACTCTTTATGAAGGTAGGAATCTACCATACAAACATCACCTTCATAATCTTGTTCTTGAGATAGATTTACAACATTAGATTCATGATGAGGTTAAGGATTAGTATATGTTTGAAGATTTTGATTAGGAGAAGCCACCAATTTATTCCCCTTGTCATTCACACTAGCAACCTGGATGATATTGGAATTAATGAGGTCTTGAACTTCATGTTTAAGATGCATACATCTTTCAGTGTCATGACTAGAGGAGCAGTGAAATTGACAAAAGGTCTTCAAATCACAAGAAGATGTTTGCATCTGACTTGGATCAAGAGGTTTAATAGGTGGAAGCTTGATGAGATTGTTATTCAAAAGTTTCATCATTATAGAGTAAAGAGACTCCAATAATAATGTGAAATGTCTTGTTTTTGGTTTTAATTTATAAGGGGTGGGAGCAGGAGATGACATTGCCACCACATGTTTTCTTATGTTACTAGCTGAAATTGCATTTATCTTGATGGAGTTTTTGTTGTCTTTTGAATGAATGATTGTGAGAGGCTTTAGATTGACCAACTGGAGCTGATGAGAAATTATTCTCATACTAACTAACCAAAAGTTGGTAATCATGGAGAGTCGTGCAAAGATGAGTGAAAGATTCATAGTACATCAACAATATCTTATCACGGATGTAAGGTTGTGAGTTTCCAATACTCTTTGCACATCAACATCCGGAATAGAATATTAAATTTGTGAGAAGAGGGCTTGATAACGGCCCACAAAATCTATTATTTTCTCTTTTATTCCTTGTTTGCAATGAACCAAGTCAGTTAAAGAGATTTGTGGTCCAATGTTCGCTTGAAAATGTCTAAGGAATTTATTGACTAATTGTGAGAAAGAAGTTATAGAATTAGGAGGTAAAGAGCAAAACCAATCCTAGGTTGTTTCCTTGAGTAACCTAGGAAAGAATTTTACCAAGATTACATCCTCAAAGAAGAAATCACTACACATAGTTGTAAAGTCTGCCACATGGTTGTTAGGGTCTACCTTCCCATTATATTTCTTAAAGTGAGAGGTCTCAAACTTCTCAGGTATTTGAGCTCTTAGGACAGAATAGGACAAAGGGCTATAGATATAATGTGTTGTCATATTAGGCTTAGCTGTACTATTGCTTATGCTAGCCAATTTTTATATGGAGGTCATATTTTGTAACAATTGATTTATGATAGGGTTGGAAGATGAACCAAGTAGAGATTGGAATGAATTGGAAGGACTAGTTGTCAATGTATGAGTAGCCTTTTGGAAAGTGATAGGGGGTTTAGATGTAGGTGGAGTAACATTAGGTGTGGGATTTGTGTAATTATATGGAATGGCACTATAATGATGAATGGGATTCCCAATAGATAACCAAACACATGTAGTAGCATTATTACTTGGTTATGTAGTAGTGGCGAAAATAGTAGAAGTATATGTAGGAATAGGGAGTGTTGGTATGGGTGCCAACACTTGAGTCCCTATTTGGTTAGAAGAAATGACATTAGTGAAAATTTAAGTGCAACTAGATGCAGATAAAATGTTGTTATGCACTATATGAGCAAGGTCATGCAGTACTTCCAATCCTTTTTGACCTTCAAGCAAAAAACTTCTTAGAATCTCAACAACAAGGATGGCTTCTTCAATTGTATGTTCTGAGCTTACAAATTGCTGAAAATTAGTCAACTCGGTATCTAATCTATAAATTTGAGCTTTAAGAACATGACCCAAAAGGTCATCAATGTTGATGGATTCATGAAAAGTTGATGCTTCATGAAGATGTGAAGCAAGGATATCATGAAGAAGTGATTGACCTTCTTGTGTGATAAGATTAGTGAATTGGGGTTCTAATGTATTGTTATCATCATTATTCAAAGAATTGGAACCCATAATTCAAAGAATTCTTCGCACAAGAGTGTTGGTAATAGGGCACCAGGTCACAAAGCTCATAAAGAGTCCACAATCTTTATTAACACACAAGATGCACAAATAGAAGAAATGAATGATGTAGCAAAATAAGGGTTTGAGTTTTTGTTTAAGTGAAGCAACATTTTGTTCAGATGTAAACAAACATAATGCACATAATATATCCTTGATCAAATTTAACTCTACTCAAATCCACTTAGATATCACTAATGTCAATGCTCAAATCAAACCCTAATTTCAATGTTTTTTTCAAAATGCAACAACTCAAAATTTTTTGAGTTTCAAACTTCAATGCAAGATGGCATTTGTGATGTAGTAGAGCAAAGTAAAATTAGATTTGAGATACAAACGATAGAAGAAAAATCTGAAATGAAATTTCAATCACAAATCCTAGATTTCGACATTAAATAGCTTTTCACAAAATGCAACTTTTTTGACAAATCTTAGCAATGAAAAGATTCAAATGCACAATGTAATAGTATGAAATTATTAATTAATGTAATACCAATTAGATCTAATTCAAAAATTAGAAATTTAATTCATGCTATGATGATCTAACCTTACAAAATGCAAACAAAGTGACAAATATGTTTTTTTTTTCAAATATAGAATGAAGTGTTTATTTTCCAACTTTCAAATGAAAGGATGCAAGAATGTTTTAAACACAAAGAATGATAAGGTACAACAAATGCCAATATTTTAAACAAGCTAATAATGCAACAAGATCTGAAACAAATCACAAATATATAAACCCTACGTTCAAAACTAGCTAGATCTTATAGAAATGCAAGGTTTTTACAAACCCTAGTTTTGAAACTATGAAAAAATTAACTATGTATGTATGCAAAATAATTAATGAACTCAATTCTAATCAGATCTAGGGCAGCAAAAAAATTAGATCTGAAACAAGAAGGATGCAAAAGTGCAAGACAAGTCAGGTTCACCAAAATGTTAAGTGGAAAGAGTGACTTAGCCTAAGGAATTAAACTAGGTCAAAACTCTCTTCTACTAAACATTAGAACACAAACCGAGCTTGGCTACTCCCCATGGAGAGACAAACTACATAGGTTTTATTTTGTTGTTGTATAGAGGAGCATCAACCAAATTCAATCAAGTTCTAACAAGAAAACTAGGGAAAATGACTAAACTTTTTTTGACAAAGATCTGCTAATAACTAACTGTCAAAAATAGATATCAGAAAAGTAAAAGTAGAACAAAGATCAAGAAGCAGAGAAGAACCTAGATCCAGATTCGGAGGCACCAAAGACTAGGATGCTCGAGCACCCTAGACCCTAATTAGGGTTTAGCAGAATCTCTAAGTTTCACCAAACCTGTACCTGCAACCCTTCTCCCTGGATCTTGTCTTCAAAAACCTGTATCTTCAATCTGCACACAAGAAAAGAGGAAAAGGTTGTGCTGTGTATAAGGGCTTGCCTTAGTCAAACCCTGTGTTGGTGTTTCCACCTCCACTACAACGATGATTAGATCCAAGAGTGTGTGTGCCCTATGAGGGTAAAGGCAAGATCAACAATATATGAGGAAAGTATGAATGACAATGATGAAGATTACCACAAGATGTGAAACCTTGGTTGGAGTAGATGCTCAAGATCATGCACCAACAAAGAGAGTGATGGAGAAGGCTTAAAACTTCCTTCAAGACCTACAAACAAACTTCATAACATCCACAAGTAGATAGCAATTCCAAGCATGAAAAGCACTTTAGCATAGAAGATCAAAACATGTGATCAAGCTTTTATTTCGCATTAGGCCTCTTAGTGTAAAATGAATTATAAAACTTCTTTATATATGCATTCTCGCTCACAAACAAGGAATAAAACCAAATGGGGTTGACATGTACAAACTAGGGAGGTGTTCTAATCTGACACTATAAAAGAGGTGCTAAAGGACCCATCTAGGACCAAGGCACTTAGGTGTCTTGGTCCTTTAGTCCCACAAAATCTGGGGAGTGTCTAATGTCATAGGCTTAGGTCAGTCCTAAGTTTATTCTATCAATTTTATTCATCGGGATCAAGATTTTATCGTTTAATGTTCAAAAAGTGTTAAAATAGGTTTTGATTAATAAAGACAACATTTTAGGTCCAAGCAGGTGTCAAACTAGGTGTAAAATTCTATGGTACACATTTTACTCCATAATAATAAGGTGATGCAAGTGAAAGACTTATCGATACCATGGGACTAAACATCATGGTTAACACAAAAAACAAGACATGGAGGAGCGTTGGGATCACCAAGACAACTAAAAAACCTTTACAACATTTCAACTAGACCACCCTTCTAATATCTTAGTTATGGGAAGCATAAAGTCAAAAATACTGAAAGTTTGGACTTCAAAGGACTTGCACTAGGTCAGACTTCCCTTTTATCCTTGCAACTCAGCTTCATAGTTAAGAGTTGCATTTCGAGTTTTTTTCCTAATGTGTATTTTACACAAGACTTAACCATATTGGACTTCAATATTAAGCTACAATTGACAACCTGTAACTCTAGCTCGAGTTCATATTTTGGGATGCAGTTGCATTTTACACCTGTTCAAGCTTTAAGGACCATTTGCATATTGCAACTATACAATACAAAATGTCAAACTAACCCTAGACTCTAACCCTAGAAGAACTTTGGGCTCTGAAAATCATTTGTTGTTTGCATGTCTACAAAATGTAAAGGGACTCTAGTCCCTGACTTAGAGCATTATCAGACTTTGAAAACTATTTGCAATTTACATGTATGTAATATGCAAAGTGCAAATGAACTCTAAACTCCCAAGCCTCCTACAACCTCGGAATCTAAAAACTAATTGTAACTTGCACTATGCAATGTGCGAGGGGATACCGAACTCTAGACTTCCTACACTTTGGGTTTTGGGGACTGACTACAACTTGTAATTCGGACTAGTAAACCTAGTTTGGATGTAGTTCTAACTATATAAGAAGACTTGAAAAATAGAGTGGTGAAAAATAGCCAAGGCATAAAAATAGCAAGGCCTCTTTTTCTCACTCAATGAGGCATAACTTCCTAAATTTTTGAGTTGTTTAAAAACAATTTGAGTTAAACATTCAAGAGATCGTGGGCTACATCTTGGCCACATGAGAGCCTTCTGAATGGTACAGTTCGCAAGAAAAAAAGTGGATAGTGAATTCCACTTCCAAAACTTAAAAGAAAAGAAATTACATAGATAAAAATGAAATAAAGAGAATAACATCTATCTCTAAAGATTCGCCATGCCAACAATTAGAGAAAGCTCTCAACATGCTCTCCAAGTAGCTCAAAGGTCCATGTAGTCCCCAATAGTGGTACATCACCACTCAACCATGTATAACCCTCAAGCCCACCCCACTAAGCTAAGAGACGATCTTATGGGTACAAAGCACTCATGCAATACAAGGGAATGTGGCAACACACACTCACACTCACATGTATAAAATGTACCGCATCCACACAAATGCACTAAAATGCAATAGTCACATATACATATGTATACATATTCACAAATCATGTTGAATATAAAATTTGATTAAAGGAAAGGACAAGGATCCTAGAGATAAGATAACGAGTGTCATCGTAGTACCATGATAGCCACACGAGAATCTGAGAGTAGAGCTTCCTAATACTAAGATACTCAATGACATTCACCAACTTCCAAGAGTTGTGACATGTCCTTCACAATCAAGACCAAACCCATACTAGTATTCAATTAAGGTGTGGCAACTTAATAATCATGTTTTATTTGCCCGATGAGATTACATTATCACTTGGTTAAAACTCTCCACCGTTATCTCCACTAATCACTTTATATCATGACAAATGGTGAGAACTGACTCCTCTCCTACTCGATACCTCAATCCTAAAAGTCCATCACTCCAAATTCACAATTTGGGTGTGGTACATAATTCAATGCACTTATTTCCGTAACACAATGTTAAAAGATGCAAGATTCCAATTTATTAAGGAGACTAAACTTTTCACAAAATAAAACATTCAATTAAGTCCTAAATTGCTATTTTCGTTCATTTTCCAAAATGATAAAACCATAAAAAAACTTCAGTTCCACCATTAATTGAATTGGTTATGTCTTTCAAAATTTCTGCTTTTTAATTTAAAGAAATTTTTAAAAAACTAAGAATACCCTCTTATGCATAATTTACCCAACAACATTCTTCCACAAAATTGGGGAAATGGATTGATTCTAGATAATTTTGCCATAGTCATGGCTCTATTTTAAACATTTTGCAATTTTAAAACATAATTCAAAACTAGAAATTGAAGCATTAATTTTAATTCAATTTTTTTTCTACAATAAAGAGGCCATCTACAACCACCTATCGTGGGCATGGCAATGGAAAAACTCCATTTCAAATTCCAAATTAAAAAGCATTTACAATGGGAAAAAATAGCTTCCAACACAAACTCACAAAAATTGAGAAGACTTCCTTTGAAGACAAACACACCACAAGCAATCCTTGGCCACAAGCAAGTAATCTTCAATCCAAGCTAATCCCAATCCAAGCAACTCTAAATAATTCTTTTCCAAAATCCATCAACTCTTTTTAAAAAGGGGGATAATGATAGGTTTTTAAGCAAAAATGTAAGAAAATGACAATAAAATGCTTTTTCCTTTTCTTTTGTTCAAAATTCCTTGAACCTCTTTTACTTTTCCTCCTTTTCACATTAAGCTAGATATTTTCAAAAGATATTTGCCACACACATTATTTAAAATAAAGCTAATACTTTGCAAATAATTTATAATTAATATTCTCCAATAGCATTTCAAATTACATTAAATTTCCAACTATATTATAATTCCATTATCCTTTGGCAAATTATTCTAATTCCATAAAGCAATTAAATTCACTTTAATTTTCTTTTCCCCTAAAATAATAAAATTCCATTGGCACCAAAACATAATTAATATTTTTTTCACAAACACAAAAAACATGTATTTCAAAATTAATTTTAAATACATCTAAACAAGATAAAATAATCATATGCAAAGGACACACACACACACTTTACGGGTTTTTACAACATGCAGATTCTAGAATTGCCACCAATTTGGATCCAGGTTTACATAAGGATTCACAAGATTCATCTTGCACTCAAATCAAGTGAGATAAAGGATAACAAACGAATTTTACCCAATGCAAACATCTATATAACCATCGTTGGAGAATAACCATGTACCTACACACTCAAGTCAAACATCAAGCATACCTACACCATATAAAATAGCCGAAGCAAAATATAAACACCCAATGTGGCATCATACCATATGAATCAACTACTTAAGCATCACACCAACATGAATCATTAACTATGAACATAAAGATTCAATAACCAATAGTAATCTAGAATAATAGTCCAAGTATAATCACATCTATACAATATATAACAAAATCATTCAAACAGTAACACTATAAAGTCCAACATATAAAGTCATAGCATATGCATCCATAGTTAGAAGTCTAAATGTCAAGACAAAACTTCATGAAAAACACATTGATGGAATAATAAAATATTATTGCTAATAACAATAGCGGATAAAAAATAAAAGTCAACAGATGACAAGGCACAAGTGCTAGAAGCATTAAAGATAGAGTTGTTAGGACTTGAAAAATTAGTTCTCAAAATCTAGATGTCACTATTGGATAGATTTTTCAATTTTGAGCAACTTTTCCTTTTGAACCATCTTGAAATTCCTTGAAATGAAAAAGCTATGCATGTTCAAAGTATTGGTTCTTATGTTTTTTTTGCCTTAATCAAAAAATGGTCTTTTCCTTAGAATATTTCTTCATTTTTTGCCTTTATCGACAAATCGGCCTTTCTCATAACTTCTAAATTTTTCAGTAGTTCATCTTTTAGCCGATTCACCGACAAGGTCATATAAGGCAAAGGGAAGTAAGCTTGTGAAAGAGATAAAGGTAAAAGAAAGATATCGGCAAAGTGGCTTTGGTTCTAACTTTTTCAAGTTCGCCAATAACAAGTTTGCCCAATGGACTTTTGCCGATAAGGCAAGTGGATTCCAATAAAGGGGCAAATGTTGTGGTTCATAAAAGTCTAGTTTTGCCGATAAGGCAAAAATCTAGAAATTTTAAGTGTTGCCTTTGTTGGGGAACTTGCCTAATATTGATCTTTTCATAAGTTCATCTTTTGACACTTTTGCCAATAGTCCGATAAAGAAGAATGACAGATGCAAAGAGATGAAGTTTGGCAAAATGAAGAATCACCGATAAGAGTGATAAGGAATAAGTTTGGCATAGTGGTATTTTTCCGATAATGAAGAAGATGACAAGGCAAAATAAAGATTAACATTTTGCTAAGGCATAAGGAGTTCGGCAAAAGGCATTTTTGTCGATAAAGGAGAAATGAAGCCACGACCCTTGGTTCGATATTCTTGAAATTTGTCGATGGAAGGAAAATTGTCTAAGGCATGTATCATTAGCAAATCGGGTGGAAACCAAACTTTGCAAAAGTTCAGGTTTTTCTCATTTTGCTGATAGGGCGATAGAATGAGCCACAGGGGAAAAAGAAAAAAAGGTTCCGAATGGAGAGAATTTTCTGATAAAGGCAAAGTAGTCAAAGTCCACAAATATATGGAGAGAATTTTCTGATAAAGGTGAAGTAATCAAAGTCCGCAAATATTGACATTTGCCGATAAAGCATGAAAAGGATGCCAAGGGGTAAGGTTCTAAAAATTGTGAAATAGTCGACAAAGCAATAGAAAAGATAGTTCGACAAATGAAAGATTTGCTGACAAAGTGCAGATAGCTTCCAAGCTCTAAAGAGATAAAAATCGTTGATAAAAGTGAAAATGAAGATATAAGGCAGCAAAGGGAAAGTTTGAAAAAATTAAAAGCTATCGACAGAGAAATAAAGATGGCACCAAAGCCAAGTTCATGAATACAAAAAATTGCTGATAAAGCCAGTGGAAAAAATAATGAAGAAAGCTCTAGTTTGTGAAATGAAAGATTTACAGATAGAGGAGCCAGGGACGAAGGAGATGAAAGGAGAAGAAATTCATCTAGAGAGGAAATTGGTGACGACAGCAAAGATGAGTCAAGCTTTAAAAGGTGGGATCGCCAACAGGGTGAAGAAAAGAAGAAAAATGCAGAACTCGTGATGAATATCAAAAGCCCTGAATCAGACATAGAAAACAAAGGCAAATAGATGAAGGGTGTTTCCTCGATTTCCCAACTTTTCCAACTGCCTGGGGGCATTCCAACCACTTCCAAGAGCGCCATCAATGTGAAGTGGCTGGCTGACATCAAGATAAATGCAATTAAGGCAGTTGTTGAAGATCTTATCTGCAGTTAAGATGGTTGTTGAGGATTTTGGCGCCCAGATCATTCTCAAACTGACTTAGGATGGCCATAAAGGCAACGTCAGATTTTTTGTCAAGGGTTGGTCATTTTTGGCATTTTCTTAGTAGGATTGTGAGCTCCAGGAGGTAGATTAAGAAAAGATATTGTACAAGCTATGCTTATACATGAATCAATCATGAAGTGTATGTAATACAATTCAAATCTTTGTATCAGATTGTTGTTTTTCTTCACAACTATAGGTGTTTTTCTTAGTAAACTATAATCACAGTTTCAGTTTGCTTTTACCACATTTCATGGTATGATTGTAAGCTATGATTTGATGAATGTGACAGTTCTTAAGTCATTCCCAAGCTTTGTGAATGATCATTTCAGTATTGCATAGGGAAAAACGTGGTATGGTGTGTGATTCTTAAGTATTTTCAGTAATCTGATAGTGATTTCTTTGCATTTGATACGTCAAGCAAGTAGTTATACACTTTTATATGATTGTTTTCCTCTGTTTTACATTAGACTCTACAGCCCAATGGATAGGCACCAGTCTAAGTAGCCTTAGATCACCCATCTTCAAAACAAAAACTATACATCTTATTTTTAGAAGCAGAAGTAGTCTTCATGCATCCTCATAGTGTAGGATTGCATTTATCAGCTATATAGGGGCCATACAACAACTAGGTTTTCTTAGTTCACTGACAAATTTTGGGCTAAGAGGGCAATTTGGGTTTGGTTGTTCTTCTTTTTTAGTTGTTCACCTGGTTTGATTTTAATACCTACTCAAGTATAAAACCCCCTTGGAATATCCCTCTAGAGTTTAAGTTGAGATCAAAGTGCAAAGGCACCTACCCACTCCTATTAGTTGGCCAAAACCACCCTAAACTTGTTGATGAATCTCTTCCTATCACCCAGAACGACCATCCCTAGCCTAGGTGATTTAGGAATGTTTTAGGGTTTAGGGTTGCATCTATTATGGGTCCCAATAGAATGGTGTCATTGTCAAGGATGATACTATTGGGTTGAAACTAACTAAAGACTCTATTGGTGAGCTGAACCCAGAATCAATTTGTAGCCTTGAAGATCAGTCACACTTCAACGAATTCCTCTTTGGAAGAGGTGGCGACTCTGTTGTCAGAACAAGAAGTTTGTTACTGTTGTACCTTGGTTGTTGGTGATTTGAATGCTCCAGCTCAATGTGTAGCAACTAGTGAAATAATGGTACACATGGTTTCCTTTTGTAACCATTTCTGACTTCCTCCAAAATACAAAAGCATTTATTCTATTATGTCTTGTGTCACCCTACATGGTAGAAATTTTTAGCCATGGGTGCTTGGCACTCTAGTGCCCCTAAGATAGATCCTTCTTGTGTGTCGTCCTATGTCTCATGCCCTAGCTATTGTGAAGATGAAGATGTTTATGATTCTTATGATGATACTTCATCTTATTACTTAGATTGCCTTAGATCACCCATCTTCAAAACAAAAACTATACATCTTATTTTTAGAAGCAGAAGTAGTCTTCATGCATCCTCACAGTGTAGGATTGCATTTATAAACTATATAGGGGTCATACAACAACCATCTTTTCTTAGTTGAGTGACAGATTTAGGGCTAAGAGGGCAATCTAGGTTTGGTTGTTCTTATTTTTAGTTGTTCATCTGGTTTGATTTTAATACCTACTTAGGTATAAAACCCCCTTGGAATATCCCTCCAGAGTTTAAGCTAAGCTCAAGGTGCAAAGGAGCCCACCCACTCCTATTAGTTGGCTAAAATCACCCTAAACTTGTTGATGGACCTCTTCCTATCATCCAAAACGACCATCCCTGGCCTAGGTGATTTAGGAATGTTTTAGGGTTTAGGGTTGCATCTATTTTGGGTCCCAAAAGAATGGCGTCATTGTCAGGGATGATACTGTTGGATTGAAATCAATTGAAGACTCTGTTGGTGAGCTAAACCCAGAATTAGTTTGTAACCTTGAAGATCAGTCACACTTCAAGGAATTCCTCTTTGGAAGAGGTGGCGACTCTACTATCAGAACAAGAAGTTTGTTACTGTTGTACCTTGGTTGCTATTAGTGATTTGAATGCTCCATCTCAGTGTGTAGCAGCTGGTGAAAGAAAGGTACACATGGTTTCCTTTTCTAACCATTTCTAACTTCCTCCAAAATACAAAAGCATTTATTCTATTATGTCTTGTGTCACCCTACATGGTAGAAATTGTTAGCCATGGTTACTTGGCATGCTAGTGCCCCTAGGATAGATCCTTCTTATGTGTTGCCCTGTGTCTCGCGCCCTGGCTATTGTGAAGATGAAGATGCTTATGATTCTTATGATGATGCTTCATCATATTACTTAGATTGCCTTAGATCACCCATCTTTAAAACAAAAACTATACATCTTATTTTTAGAAGCGGAAGTAGTCTTCATGCATCCTCACAGTGTAGGATTGCATTTATCAGCTATATAGGGGTCATACAACAACCATCTTTTCTTAGTTCAGTGACAAATTTGGGGCTAAGAGGGCAATCTGAGTTTGGTTGTTCTTATTTTTAGTTGTTCATTTGGTTTGATTTTAATACCTACTTAGGTATAAAACCCCCTTGGAATATCCCTCCAGAGTTTAAGTTGAGCTCAAAGTGCAGAGGAGCCTACCCACTCCTATTAGTTCGCCAAAATTGCCCTAAACTTGTTGATGAACCTCTTCCTATCACCCAGAACGACCATCCCTGGCCTAGGCGATTTAGGAATGTTTTAGGGTTTAGGGTTGCATCTATTTTGGGTCCCAACAGAATGGCGTCATTGTTAGGGATGATACTACTGGGTTGAAATCAATTGAAGACTCTATTGGTGAGTTGAACCCAGAATTAGTTTGTAGCCTTGAAGATCAGTCACGCTTCAAGGAATTCCTCTTTGGAAGAGGTGGCGACTCTGTTGCCAAAACAAGAAGTTTGTTACTGTTGTATCTTGGTTGATGTTGGTGATTTGAATGCTCCATCTCAGTGTGCAGTAGCTGGTGAAAGAAAGGTACACATGGTTTCCTTTTGTAACTATTTTTTGCTTCCTCCAAAATATAAAATCATTCATTCTATTATGTCTTGTGTTGCCCTGCATGGTAGAAATTTTTAGCCATGGTTGCTTGGCATGCTAGTGCCCCTAGGATAGATCCTTCTTATGTGTCGCCTTATGTCTCATGCCCTGGCTATTGTGAAAATGAAGATGCTTATGATTCTTATGATGACGCTTCATCTTATTACTTAGATTGCCTTAGATCACCCATCTTCAAAACAAAAACTATACATCTTATTTTTAGAAGTAGAAGTAATCTTCATGCATCCACACAATGTAGGATTACATTTATCAACTATATAGGGGTCATACAACAACCATCTTTTTTTAGTTTAGTGACAGATTTGGGGCTAAGACAACAATCTGGGTTTGGTTGTTCTTATTTGTAGTTGATCATCTGGTTTGATTTTAATACCTACTTAGGTATAGAACCCCATTGGAATATGCCTCTAGAGTTTAAGTTGAGCTCAAAGTGCAGAGGAGCCTACCCACTCCTGTTAGTTGGCCAAAATCACCCTAAACTTGTTAATGAACCTCTTCCTATCACCTAGAACAACCATCTCTGGCCTAGGTGATTTAGGAATGTTTTAGGGTTTAGGGTTGCATCTATTTTGGGTCCCAACAGAATGGCGCCATTGTCAAGGATCATACTATTGGGTTGAAATCAATTGAAGACTCTGTTGGTGAGCTGAATCCAGAATCAGTTTGTAGCCTTAAAGATCAGTCACACTTCCAAGGAATTCCTCTTTGGAAGAGGTGGTGACTCTGTTGTTAGAACAAGTTTGTTATTGTTGTACCTTGTTTGTTGTTGGTGATTTGAATGCTCCATCTCAGTGTGTAGCAATTGGTGAAAGAAAGGTACACATGGTTTCCTTTTGTAACCATTTCTGACTTCCTCCAAAATACAAAAGCATTTATTCTATTATGTCTTGTGTCACCCTGCATGGTAGAAATTTTTAGCCATGGGTGCTTGGCACACTAGTGCCCCTAGGATAGATCCTTCTTATGTGTCGCCTTGTGTCTCATGCCCAAGCTATTGTGAAGATGGAGATGCTTATGATTCTTATGATGATGCTTCATCTTATTACTTAGATTGTCTTGCATTTTATATTCTTGTATCTCAATGTCAATCACCCCTGCATAATCAAAATGATTCGGATATACTACAGTATGAAGTTGATAAAACCAAATAGTTGTTAGAGTCATTGTTGCAACAAGAGAGGGAATTAGAAAAACAAATTGTGCTACGTCAGTCTAGGGCACAATCCAGTGCCCTAACTGTTGTTGTCAATAGCTCACTTTTTCGGCCCCCTTCCATTGCTAATGACCACGTACCAATAGTTGGACCTTTCATGGGTCAATTATGAGAAACAGTCCATGCCCAATAAGACCTATTTTCATATGCCTTTTTTTGATGGGTGTGAAGCATATGATGAGAAGGCACATGTTCTTGCATTTTCAAATTTCATGGACAGGTTCCAATTTAAGGATGAGGATACGTGGACGAGATTCTTTGTCAGATCTTTGTGTGGATTGGCAAGGAAATGGCTTGTTGGTTTCCCTAACCATCACTTTGCTTCTTGGGATCATTTGGTAGCTACATTTGAAAGGTTTGCAAGTAGTTTGGACCATGTGGTTCTTGTCCAAGAACTTGAAAATATTAGAAGTTGTGAGGGTGAACCCAACATGGATTTTAGCCATCGGTTTGTTGTTGCACTATATAGAGTTCCAAATGCTTTCAAACCTCCTATTCCAGCTTGTAGTAATTTGTTTTTTGCATCTTATGAAGTTGGGTTGTGCTCAGTTTAGGAAGAGTTGAGGCTGGTGAGTTTGCAGCAAGCTTACCTTGCCCTTGATGCCTTGGTTAAAATGAGAGATGAATATGTTGTTGGGTCATTATCCCCCAAGGTGAGTATTGTGAATGATGAGCATTTGGAGGGAAACAATAATGCAGATTAGGTTGAATCTGTTGTCGGGAAAATGAACCCATGCGAGGCAGCATTATGACAGTTGTGTTGAGAGTGAAGATAGTGTAGCTACCTATCTTCAATTGGATGCATGATCCATTGTGGATGATGATTTTGTTGCTTTGTCTTATGTTGCCCAACCTAAAATTAAGGATGGTGGTAGCATGTGTGCACCCAATGATAACCAATCTGAGACAAGTGAAGGTGCAGGCTTTGGGTTTCATATTGAAGACCTTACCATGAGTTGTGATGCTGGTGAATGCAATATTGGGTAGGTGCAATCTAACAGTGAAGATATAAGGACAAAGGTGTTTGATGCAACATGTCTTGACAATGCAAAAGATGAGGGAAATATAAGCACTCTTTTGCATTTGGATGGGTTGGGAGTGATAGCAATGATGAATTTTTATTTAATGAGCTCCCAGGCTTTATCCCTTTTTACAATGATGAGATGGATGGTGCTAAGGATATTTGTGTGGAAGTCAAGGTGTCTTGTGGGTCAAGGGATATTTCTCGCACCTACTCCTTTAATGATGATTTGTATACTGATTGGTTCCAGTTGGATGATCCTATAATTGTTGACATCGATAGGAGTGACTTCCATGACTATTTCATTGTTGATCTGGTTATGCAGGTAGCAGATAGAATTCCTTGTGATGGTGTGGAGGAGGATAGTCTAGTCCCTGTATGTAGTAGCAGTTGTAATACAATGAGTTACCCAGTTGAGATTCAAACAAAGAGGTTATGGGATGGATGCAATCCATCATTTAAAAAACCTCATTTTGACTCTTATGCTAATGATGATGAAGCTATGGATCAGATTTGTGATCCAATTGTGGAACAAGGCATCAGCATGCATGAAAATGGTGTATGTTGGCAGCTTATTGTCCAAAAGTTTAACAGTGAGTATGAAAATTTCCTTTGCAATAAAGGACAAGTGTTTGTTGTTGTGGATAATGATGTTGTGCCCAAATTTGAATTTTTTATTTGGGCCTAGCATACATATAATAATGACAATAAGCAGCAACATGAGTGCCAACTTGAAGATTAGCATGTTGCAGCCCAACCAAAAGGTATACCTGAGATGGAGTCTTTCTAGTTTGCTCTACAAGATGAAATGTTTTCTCTTGTGGATCAACAATGCTGTCAGGCACATTTTTCTTTCCCATTTGAGCTAGAGGTGTTCTCTTTTTTCCTCAGTTTATATGAAGAGGTCAGTAGTGATAGTGAAGTTGTAGTTTATAATGGATGTTTATTCCCATCCAATTCTTTTAACACTGACCTGGGTTTTGTTTTCTCACCCCCTGATAATATGAAAGTGCATGATATGGAATGGAATAGGTCAAGTACCTATTATTTGTGGTTACCATACAGCAATGTTGTTTTCAGTAATGAGGCTCATCTCCATTTCAAGAAATTTTTTGCAAATTGATACATGCTCGAGACAGTTTTCAGTTGTTGCAGTTGGGTGAGAAGTGCAAATTTGGTTGGAGGGAGATCAACTCCTTCGTCCAATTTGTCTTTGAAAGAGGAAAGTAGGTTCAGTCACTTGGTGTAGGTTTGACCTGCAAACATTTTTAAATTTTGAATACAGTCATCTTTCCTTCTGTGTCCCCATGATCATGACTGTGTTTTCTTGTATATATGTTTTGTTTTCATCTTGGTTGTTTCCCCTGTTTGTTTTTTGCTTTTGGTCTACCTAGAGTATTCTAGATTCTCATCATGCCACTACTTGACACACGTCCCCAATAAGAGCCACTGTTAGGACTTGAAAATTTAGTTCTTAAAATGCTCTTTTTGCTCCCTAAAAATCAAAAAATCCTATGCAAATTTCTTAGCAGATGTTACTATTGGATAGATTTTTCAATTCTGAGCAACTTTGCCTTTTGAACCATCTTGAAATTCCTTGAAATGAAAAAATTATGCATGTTCAAAGTATTGGTTCTTATGCTTTTTTTTGCCTTAGTCAAAAAATGGTCTTTTCCTTCGAATATTTCTTCATTTTTTGCCTTTATCGACAAATCGTCCTTTCTCATAACTTTTAAATTTTTCAGTAGTTCGGGTTTTAGCTGATTCGCCGACAAGGCGATATAAGGAAAAGGGAAGTAAGCTTGTGAAAGAGATAAAGGTAAAGGAGATATCGGCAAAGTGGTTTTGGTTCTAACTTTTTCAAGTTTGCCAATAACGAGTTCGTCCGACGGACTTTTTGCCGATAAGGCAAGTGGATTCCAATAAAGGGGCAAATGTTGTGGTTTGTAAAAGTCTAGTTTTGCCGATAAGGCAAAAAACTAGAAATTTTAAGTGCCTTTGTAGGGGAACTTGCCCAATACCAAACTTTTTCACAAGTTCATCTTTTCACACTTTTGCTAATAGGCCAATAAAGAAGAATGACAAATGCAAAGCAATGAAGTTTGGCAAAATGAAGAATAGTCTATAAGGGCGATAAGGAGTAAGTTTGGCATAGTGGCATTTTGTCGATAATGAAGAAGATGACAAGGCAAAATAAAGGGTAACCTTTTGCTAAGGCATAAGGGGTTCGGCAAAAGGCATTTTTGTCGATAAAGGACAAATGAAGCCATGGTCTTTGGTTCGATTTTCTTGAAATTTGCCGATATAATGAAAATTATCTAAGGCATGTATTATCAGCAAATCAGGTGGAAACCAAACTTTGCAAAAGTTGGGGTTTTCTTCATTTTGCCGATAAGGCAATAGAATGAGCCACAAGGGAAAAAGAAAAAAAGGTTCTAAATGGAGAGAATTTGTTGATAAAGGCACAGTAGTCAAAGTCCGCAAATGTTGGCATTTTCGGATAAAGCATGAAAAGGGCGCCAAGGGGTAAGGTTCTGAAAATTGTGAAATAGCTGACAAAGCGATAGAAAAGTTAGTTCGGCAAATGAAAGATTTGCCAATAAATTACAGATAGCTTCCAAGTTCTAAAGAGATAAAAATCATTGATAAAAGTGAAAATGAAGATATAAGGCGACAAAGGGAAAGTTTGAAAAAAATAAAAGATGTCCACAAAGAAAGAAAGAGGGCACCAAAGCCAAGTTCATGAATACAAAAAATTGTCGATAAAGCCAGTTTTTATAAAAAGAGAAGTTCAGTCAAAGAGGAAATTGGTGATGACGGCAAAGATGAGTCAAGCTTTAAAAGGTGGGATCGCCAATAGGGCTAAGAAAAGCAAAAAAATGCAGAAGCTCGTGATGAATATTGAAAGCCCTAAATATGACACAGAATACAAAGGTGGATAGACGAAGGCTATTTCCTCGGTTTCCCAACTTTTCCAACCACCTGGGGGCACTCCAACCACTTCCAAGAGTGCCATCAATGTGAAGTGATTGGCTGACATCAAGACAAATGCAATTAAGGTGGTTGTTGAAGATCGTATTTGCAGTTAAGATGGTTGTTGAGGATTTTGGCGCCCAGATCTTTTCCAGGTATTTCTCATACTGACTAAGGATGACTATAAAGGCAACGCCAGATCTCTTGTCAAGGGTTGGTCATTTTTGGCATTTTCTCAACAGGGTTGTGAGCTCCAGGAGGCAAATTAAGAAAGGATATTGTGCAGGCTATGTTTATACATGAATCAATCATGAAATGTATGTAATACAATTCAAATCTTTGTATCAGATTGTTGTTTTTCTCCACTATTGTAGGTGTTTTTCTTAGTAAACTATAATCGCAGTTTCAGTTTGCTTTTACCACATTTTGTAGTATGATTGTAAGCTCTGATTTGATGAATGTGACAGTTCTTAATTCATTCCGAAGCTTTGTGAATGATCATTTTAGTATTGCATAGGTAAAAATGTGGTATGGTGTGTGATTCTTAAGTATTTTCAGTAATCTGATAGTGATTTATTTGCATTTGATACATCAAGCAGGCAGTTATACACTTTTATATGATTGTTTCCTCTGTTTTACATTAGACTGTGTAGCCCAATGGATAGGCACCAGTCTTATTAGCCTTAGATGACCCATCTTCAAAACAAAAACTATACATATTATTTTTAGAAGCAAAAGTCTTCATGCATCCTCACAATATAGGATTGCATTTATCAGCTATATAGGGGTCATACAACAACCAACATTTCTTAGAATAGTGACAGATTTGGGGCTAAGAGGGCAATCTGGGTTTGGTTGTTCTTATTTTTAGTTGTTCATCTGGTTTTATTTTAATACCTACTCAGTATAAAACCCCCTTGGAATATCCCTCCAGAGTTTAAGTTGAGATTAAAGTGCAGAGGAGCCTACCCACTCCTGTTAGTTCGCCAAAATCACCCTAAACTTGTTGATGAACCTCTTCCTATCACCCAGAATGACCATCCCTAGCCTAGGTGATTTAGGAATGTTTTAGGGTTTAGGGTTGCAGCTATTTTGGGTCCCAACAGGAGCCAAGTGAGAGTTTAACCAAGTGGAAACATAAAATGAATTGAGGATAAATAAACAAAGTGCTTAAACAAGATAACTACACCACGATTCGAGTGCCTTAAGAGGATTTGGACTTGTGTTTAAAGGGCATGTCACAACTCCTTGAAGTAAATGAATGTTGTTAAGTAACCTTTTTGGGGCTAGGATTCCTTCTAAACACTCTACACGGTCGTTGTGCCAATGTAATGACACTCCTTGATTTATGTCTAGGATCCTCATCCTTCCACTTCATCAGGGTTTGAATCTAACATGTGTTGGGACCACTTGCATGTGCATTGATCTGGCTTTATTGTACCTTTGTACATGCATGATTGTGTGATGCTTCTTGTGCATGTCGATTACCATGTGTGTTGTGATATTCTCCTCATTTTGTGAGTGTGATTGGTACCTAAATGACTCTCTCCTAGGACAGTGGGGTGGGCCTAATGGTTCCACATGGTTGGGTGGCATTGAACCGATGTTGAGGATTTGCAAATCCTTTGGAGTAGCTCAAGATTACATGCAAAACATGAATGTCTGTCTATTTTTTTAACTTTTCATTTCAAGAAATTTTAAGAAAATGTATAAGTTGGGATGTTCGAGTCCTCATATGTAATGATCTAATTGTTATATTGATTTCCATTGTAATAGATTGTAATCCACCCACATAAGTGGCAACGGCGATATTCTTGCTTTTGGTATGTTTTGACATTTCTATCAAAAGATATGCATAGCATTTTGAACTATTTTTATCATAGTTTATTATGTGGAGGTAAAATCGATTAGAGCACTTAGTTTCCTATGTTGGTAAAATGAACATGCAACTAATGTGGATGATTTTTATGCTATAGTCAATTGATGTAGTTGAATTGAATATTGCATTGGTTGTTAACATTATTCATAGGGAGCTTCTACCCCTAACTTCCTTACCATCCTTATCATGTGTGTGTGTGTGTTTTTGTGTGCATAAGTGTTTTTGAAGGTGGTTTGAGACATTTTGAGATGTCTTGTGAATGTTCCACTTGCTTTACCTCTTATTTAGGTGTGTTGGTGAGTCTTGTGCAAGTTGGTTTCTTGGTGGTTAGATTCCTAGGACTTGTCCAACTAATTCTAAGTGAATACCTCGTCGTAGGACTGAGTTGGTTATAGAAAAACCCTTGGAGAAGTCTGGAAAATGATCTTGAGCGGTTAGTTCTAAAAGATTTCTCGTCTAAACACTTTTGCAAAACTACAACATAGAAATGGAACTACAATGCAACACACTAGAGTCCATTATGTGTGTTGGTGTCCTCTGTCATCAAACAACAAGCACTTCCTAGCCTTTTTTGAAGAAATTTGCTAAATAAAAGTTGTTCCCTTGGGTCTGTTGTAACATCCCGCCTTGCAACCCCGAAGGGTAAGGGCCAAAAGACGGCAAAGAAATTTTTTTTTAATATAAAGTGATAACATACACATAATACAGTTGCCGACTTGATAGATCGACAACATTCATGGCCAAGTATGGCCGAATGTACAACCCAAAGGAGAGGACTAAATCACCCTCCTTGCAAACATCGTTAAAACTACATTCATTTTAAACACCAAATTCAAATATTCCTAATACCCATTTCCACTTTTAAACATAGAGCCATAATGATCATCATAGAACACGCGGGTCCAATACCAACACCAAAAACCGTAAGCCAAAAATAAAACGTCTCATTTCTTCTCATCAATATAATTTACATCATCTCTCTCAAGAGAGTACTAATTACATAAATACAAAGGCATAGCCATGAATAAGATACAATAAATGGTAAAATAAATATAAGAAAGAGAACATCTCCAACTGGTGCTCCAAAACCTATACACCAGTCCCCAATGGAGGTGGCAATGCCTCCCAACCATGTGCACTTAAAAGAGACCACCCCACCGTGCTCAAAGATAGTCACAAGGCCCAAATAGAAGTAATAACAACAAGGAATACAATGGCCAACACTCACATCAGTCACGGAGCAGACACGACACACAAAGCATAGTGCAAACACGGTAAACAACCCCACAAGCACAGTGACCCGGGGGGGCTCTTACCATTCCTCGGATACTACTCAAGGTAGTGGTCATGAAGAGATGGGTTCTTATGAAACCCTACTCAAAAAAAAAATGGGCTGATGAAGATTAACTCTAAACTAAGCAGTTGAATTCAAATAGATCATCATAGAAAGAGACACATTATCAATCTATCCTTCTACAAAGGAGTGTCAATTTTAATTCACAATGGGATCACTAAAAATAACATCCTTTTATGCAAACGATAATTGCTTCATTTACAATTAGCCAACCCTCAATGTTATTTCTAAGGAGAAATACTAGTTGTTCAATAACTTTGCTTGGAGGAATAAGTTATCGATTTATCCTTCTACCTCTACCGCACCCATCTCCAATCCATTTACCTCTGGATCTCTTATAACCAAGAATTCACTCTAATTTTCAATGAAATAATGAATTACGGACTCAGAAAGATGAATTGTAGTAGATAAACATTGTCTACATAAAACATAAATTACTATGACTTTCTTCATTTGCTTTATGAGGCACTTGAATTTAAAAATAATAGTTGAGACAAAAAAAGAGAAATTAATAATCGAGAAAACATGAATCAACTTACTTCCAAAAATCCACAACAAAACATCAAACAGTGACACAACATGTCTTCCCGAACAACTACAATTTCCTAATATGAGATGAGAGTATTTGATAAAATACCATCTATTAAAACATAAATTGCCATCATTTTTTGGCTAGGTTTCTATAGCACTCAGCTTGAAAAATAATAGACTGAACAAATAAATAGGAGCTAATCACTAAAAATACAAATTGGAGATAGAGCACAACTTCCTAAGAACTTACAATAAGATGAAATAATATCAAACAGTTGCAAACATACCATTTTACTTGAAAACATAAGTGGTGCTAATATTGCTAATCACAAACAAGTTTTAGCTTTGCAAACAAACAGTAATTACTTCTCTCTATCCACTTGTAATAGAAAACAATTTCACGACCTTGGAAATCCATATTGGAAAGGAGTTAGCTTGCAAATAAAACAACAAGACGACCTCGACTAGTGGCATTTCAGAATCAAACGGCACTCCTCTATAATAATTTCTACTTCCAAAGTTCATGTTTAGCTTTCCAATCTAAAAAAACAAGCATATCCCAGAAGCATTTTCTGAATCCAAAAGCCCTCTAACTTCTCTTACTACATAATCAAATCTCCTCCTTAAAGCAATTAAAATCAATTTCTTTTGATCCAAATTATGCAAGCAGAGACGAGGCTCGCAAACTGTTTGACCGAATGCCTCAAGGCGATGTCATCTCATGGGATGCACTAATTGCAGGATACACCCAAAATGGATCTGTTAAAAAGGCTTTAGAAACTTTTAAGCAAATGCCACTGGCTGATGTATGGCCAAATACCACAGTCGCGGCCAGCATCCTCCTTGCTCGCCCAAAATGGGAGCTTTTGGGGCAAGGTATGGTCCTCTGCCAAAACATAACGAAGAGGGAATTTTGTCAGACATTGCAGCTGGAAATGTTGCGGCAGACATGTATGCAAAATGGGGAAGCAAAGACAAGGCACGTAACTATTTGACTAAATGCCTCAGAGCGATGCCCTCTCATAGAATGTAACGATTGCAAGATATGTACAAAATGGATTTGTTGAAAAATCTTAGGGAGCTTTAAAATAAAAGCAATTGGCAAATAAGAGACCCAAACCCCACAATCGTGGCCTCTCTGCCTGTGCCAGAAGGAAAGCCTAGAGAGGGCACATGAACTGTTAGGTAGGATGCCTCTAAGAAGTAATATCTCATGGATTGTAATGATTGTAGGATAGGCACAAAATAGATTTATTGAAAAATCTTTAAAACTTTCAAGCTAATGCAAACAACGGATGGAGAATCGGCTCCACAACCTAGGCCAACATCCTCCCTGCCCGTGCTAGGATGGAAGCGATGGAGCAGGGTACGAACATCCAATAACATGACACCAAGAAAGAACATATGCAAAAAAATACAAACTCAGATGCCAACTGCCCTGGACACCGTGGATTAAGGAGGAGATGTCAACTTACCTAGAAATTGTAAAATTTGCAGAGAAACATGATATTCCTAGCTGCCTTCTCCTCTCCCATGCCCAAACGAACCCTAGCTTTTTTTCTTGTTTTCCCCTGACTTTTTTTTTTCAGCACAAGCATCCATGTCTATGATAATGCGAGGTGAAAACCCCATATCCCTCCTTTACTTATATTTATTTCATTCTACTCCCTAGGTCAATGAGGAATGTCATGAATATATCTCGAGATAAGTTTAAGAGGCCAATTAATATGCCCAAACTAACCCATCATCGGAGATCATGTTGAAATACAACACCATGACCACATCATGAACACATATCACCATGAAATAGAAAACATACGAATAAACACCCAAACAACCACAAGGAACTGACCCCAATACTATACCCACTCGCTACGGACTCAATAAGGACAAGGCATTGGACGACAACTAGGTGGCGTTTGAGGGAAAAACACACATCAAGAACTCATCCCCGAATGGAGACGATGATGAGTATTAGATGGTTTAGGCCTGTGTGACTATCTCCAATAACCACCATCGAGGAATAAGAGTACACTTAGGCCTGTGAGTCCAAGCGGAGTCAATACCCAATACCTACATCACTTCGATCACATGTCAAAGCACATGTGCATATATCATATAATAGCCAAAGCATCAATGGACATCAGGAAGAGGGTCATAGCATCATAAGCCTCTCAGATACAAGTGCTACGACATCATCCCTTTCCTATCCATAATCATACAAAAGCAATGATATCAGTATATAAACATATAAGCATGTAATCCACCATGATCACTAACCATGTCAACATCATAATAGTATCGGAATCCATCAAGGAAAAGAAACAACCAAAATGCAAACACAGGGGTCGTTACATCCACTTAGTCTTCCGATCATCTCACTTTATTGAAATATGTCGTACTTTGTGTTGTTATCACTTTTGTCTTGGGATGCATGCCTTAATGCAAAATCGACAAGTTATCAATTCAATTAGTGGAGGCCTTGTACCTCCTATTTGACCTACCTCTTGTGTGGGTATTCCTAAACATTAGGGTGTCATTTGTGTCATCTTGGAAGGGTATGAGGAAGGTGTCACTCTCATCCTACTTCAAGTTTTTGCAAGAAAATGAGATCATGGAATTGTGTCAATCGTTATAGTGGAAAAAGCTCCATCTTGTGTGATTGTTGTGGTGACTTATTCCAGACTTGAGAATTCTTCCATTATATCATCATGCTTGGAGTATTGGTGATGTTTGTCTCATGTATCATTGTGCTTAGTCACAACACCATGTGTATTTGTTAGTGTGCAATGCAACATGTGAATGTCACACTTGCAACGCAGAAGTTTTGTTCATTCAATTTTTGTTCGTTAATGTCTTGGGAAAAAGCTTGGGGCATTGCAAGCAATGGATTCAAACAACCCTCAACCTTAATAAATGCACTAACTATTTTACCATAAATACATTTCTTGGCATCACCAATAATTACCACAACACATTCCATTCTTACAATGATGCAACCAGTTATTATTCCTCATGAAAACCTTGTGCTCTACAATCATTGAAATAAACTTGGTTGCAATATGGCAATCACCTCACATATTTTTAATAGCTCAAATAAGTGAACCTAGTGGGGTGTTAATAAGCCCAAAATCAACTACAAATTTTTCACTATGATAGGATAGAAAGTGTAAGGCCCAGTTAGGACCTTGGGGGGGGGGGGGGGAATTCTTTCTTTAGGTGTGATCTAGCTTTTAGGTTTCCAAAAGAACTTTGTTTTCTTTGTTACCTACTTCTTAGCAATTAATTTTTGTCATAAAGTTTAGTCTGAGTACTTAGGAAAATAACATGTAGTCAGTTCGAGCTAAGGTGTCCAAGTGGGACTATCCAAGGTATAGCTAATACGGGCTCTTATATCCTTTGGACATGTTGTTTCAAACAGAACAAAGTCAAATAGACCCAACCTTTACCCATACGGGGTAGACAAGATAATAACCATACATGCTTATTGGGATAGGAATCAATTATTTTTCTTTGACCAAAGACTTAGACTCATCGAGATCGATCCAGATCCTGAGTCACTTATAGAAAATTATACAATATGCCCATGTATTGTACCAAGAAATCTCCGTAAGTTCAATATGTTTAGTGTATAAGAATATTGTACCCTCCCTCGGATTTCAGCAATCCGCCAGGTACAAGATCAATCTTCTCGAGGATTCTTCTGAGTACTAGAGACTTCTTTGTTTTATCTAGTTTAATTCTTCTTAAGTTTATATTCTTGAAATTACGTAGTTATAAGCCACCATATATCCTCAGTACCTGAGTACTGGGGGCATCCTTTGCCCTCCAGACTGCCTACATACCCTGTATCCATGGGATCAAGATACATGTAGGATTCGATAAATATAAGGTTCAACGAGTATGTAGTTCTGGTTTGCACTAGGTTTCATGCAATTGTGAGTGGGTATGCAACCCTTTCTAGGGTCTAGTCGCCCCAAATAGTTCTTCATTGGTTGCTACCCACTCAGATGAATAGGGACAATCATTAGGAACTACGGCAAACACCTAGAAGGGGTGTTTGTCATTTAAATTGTAGTTTCATGATTTCCTATACCATGTCTACTCAAGATGACTTGTTTTCTCGGGTCAAGTCTTATTCCTTGGCAACTAATTTCTTATGAAGACCACCTATTGTTTTAAAATCATCAAGATCAACATAGGCGAGGTGAGAGCATACAATGACTACTTATCATAAACCGAGATCTCTTCCTATGAGGTGTTAAATTCTCAATTGTTCATTAATGTCCCTGTTGTTCTAGTTTTGTGGCAATTAAGGAGAGGTCATAGTTGTTTATCTCAAGTTAAAACAACATGGTTATCATACTTCTGTACCTACACAAATTACCCTAAATATTTTGGAGAAATTTATCATTCTAATCTTCTATATTGCTACGCCAACTGAAGAATATTTTGAAAATTTTCTATCCTTAACACATTAAATTCTCAATCTATATAGTAACAGTTGAGTGTCTCATCATTGGAAAACAACTTAATTAGAATAATGAACAATTTAGCCAAGAATGTAATTATTACCAGAAAAAGTAATAGTTGCATGGATAATCGATTAAGTATCCTGAGATCAATTATTAACAAATTCAAATACTAGAATGATACTATCCATTTGAAAATGAATATGTATATTTAACAACTAGCAATCGCATATTTAAAAAAAAAAACATCTTTCCAGCTTGGAAACATCCAAATCTTGGTGAAATAAAACGTGAATCATTAGCGGGAAAATATAAAGATAATAAGAAATATACTCCTATGGTCTTATCTTAACTGTTGTAGAGTAACAATTACCATATACTAGCTATTTTTACCCGGATTCTCAATTTAGTAAAAAGAGCAAATTAATAAAATGAAGGAGCATGAAAATTTACAAGGTTTTCACCCAAATCCACCCATACCTAAAATTCGGTAAAATGGAAAAGATAATTTTACATCTTTAATCTATTTATAAATTATATAAAGTTTATAAACAAAAGATACTCAATCCACCCATGCCTAAACTTTGGTAGTATGGACAAGATAATTTTACATCTATAATCTATTTATAAGTTATATAAGGTTTATAATGAAAAGATACTCACAAAGGAATTCATGCAATCGTGTCTTGGCAAGGGGTTGGGGTAAAAGTTGAAACCCACACAATTACTTAGCGTAGTGAAAGTAAAGAAAAACAATTGTCTCTCTATTGTCATAATTGAAAAGTCATCAATTGTATTTGTTTATTAGCCGATAGGCTTTTATATGTGAGCATTATAGTGCTCAGAATTGTCTCACGCCGGGAAATTTTCTAAACTCATCGGTTGTTCTTATCGGCCAAGCTCTTTTCCACAACCATTCAGTTTATTTTGAGACAGTCGACTTTAACTTCCGTCAATTATATTCCGCCACACAAATATATTCCTAGCGTTCTGAATATCTAACTAAAGTGCTACAAAAACAACCGGCAACTTCCGGTAAACCCTAATCAAAGGGTAGTTCGACAAAACCCTCAAATTATCTCCAAACAGTTTTCAGAGAGGGGAAACAGAGGAAGAGCCGTGGAACCTCTGTTCTTTTTAGTGAAATTTTGTAGCTCTTTCCGTATCATATGAGTTCAGTTGTTGTTCTTTCCAAGCTTGAAAGCATTTTATTGATGGTTGGGTTTTTATATGCGAGCATTATAGTGCTCGGAATTGTCTAACGCCCTAAAAAAAATTATGCCGAAATTTTTTCTAAATTCGTCGGTTGTTCCTATCGGCGTATTCCTTGAACCTCCTATGGGTGCAAGTGCTAGTTTAAACTTTGTTGAGAAAACTCCTTTCAAAAAATGACTTGCTAGAACCTTTCAATCCACTTCAAATTAAAAATATATATTTAGTTATACATTACTATCAGGTGTGATTGCTTGTACACACTTAGATGTATTGCGACGAGCACTATGTTTCTCTCTTGATAGAGTTAGAAACTTTCTCTTAATCAGAAAATAATTAATCTAGAAATCCTAAAGAAAAAACATAAAAAGTATAGCCACACCAAAGCCCTAATAGAGACTTCTAGACTCTTTGCCTATCTATTTTCCATCGTTGGAATGTCAGGCGACTTGGCAGACAATAGGGAAAAAGCATGGATTAAAGTGTAGAAACTTTTGGGCGAAAGCCTCATAATATATGGCGGTTGGGGCACCAGATGCTGGAAATATAAGATGATATGTCAAATGGCTGCAATGATTTCAGGATATGCACAAAATGGATTTGTTGAATAGGATGTCAATCCCTTTTAAGCATATGCAATTCACGGGTGGTAACCAATCTCCTCAATTCTAGTCAGCATCCTCCAAGAATGCGCTAGGGGGGAGGCAGCTAGAGTCTAGGGTTTGTGGCTCTAGGTGCATCATCATTTGTTGTTTTTACCTAGCAAATATTCATGTTGGCAATTTGGATCTATTCATTCTATCTTACCACATGATGACACTGATGAGCTGTTGATGGTAAATCCTTATTAAATTCTTTAAAAGTTTATATTGCAATATGTTTACACAAAGGCAAACTAAGGGCTTTGAAATGACTTCGCTTAGGTCTACACAAGACTTAAGAGCTTTTGTAGAGAGACCAACACTTTGGAAGGCACTATTTCATAAGAGCAAGCCTTGAACGATAAAATAAACATAGACTCAACATGTTAATGTTCTTTTTTATTGGTCAATTAACATGTATTGGTGAATCTCAGACAATCTAGAGAATTTACTCTGTCAATGGATTGGTGGGACATAGTGTAAGCCATACTTAACATGTGGGCACCTGCTAGGAGCTAAAATGTACTTGTGATCTTAGTCTTCATGGTAGTGTCCAATGCATAGAACAAAAGTAGTGTAACAATTCATATTTAGAAAGTAAATTCAAGGAAGAAGGCACTATAAATATTTTGCATTAACTCCCCGACACCATTTGCCAGATGGGACAGGGAAATGAGGAAAAGTTGGCCAAACTTGATAATACTAAGGCATTGCCATAAACCAGACAAAGCCGAAGAAAGAAAGAAAATGTGTGCCCTCACCAAATGGGTTGCCCCACCTTCAGGAAGACTGAAATTGAACTTTGATGATGCGGTGAAGGGCAACCCAAGCATGTTAGGAGCTGGGATCATTATTTGAAATTCATAGGGAGACATAATTTGGGCACTCTCAAAGAAACTACCACTCAGCACCAACAATGAAGCCAAATTTTCTGCACTTCTAGATGGTCTAAGACTCTGCAAAGAACACAACCTAGTAGACGTGGACATAGAGGGTGACTCCTTGATATGTATCAACGCCATAATAACCAGGAGCATCTCAAACTGAAAGCTGAAATACATAGCGGAAGCGATTTGGGAATGTTTGGATGAACTAGGGAATACTTCCATTTCCCACACCTATCGAGAAGGGAATAAGGCTGCTGATTATCTAGCAAACTGGGCTTGCATACAGCAGGAGGAGACAATCGTAGCCAAGTCATGTGAGCCTTGGTCGGACTTGCCATTGGAATGACTAATGAAATAACCATTGTTCAGAGATCCAGAACAACAGAGATTTGGGCGATCTAAAACTAGCAGTGGCGGTGTACCTAAGGATCCTTGTTCAGCTTTATATATGGAGACCAAGGGAACAATCTCTCACCATTGGCCACCATGGAGATTGACTGCGATTGCATTTGCCAGCAGAGGAAGCAACTAAGCTCAGAAAATTCAACGTATTCAAGGAATGAGGATGCACCAGCAAAAGAAGGCCAAGGGGTTCAAGGAAACTTGGGTGGGCTGCCAGAGGAAACAAGGTTGGAGTAGGTTAAACACATGTTTGTGGCGTTTGTAGACCACCAGCGGAAGCCATCCTCAAGGTGATCAGAGAAGGCAATCTGCCAGAAGGTCATATCCATGACAACACCATGTATGAGGAATTTCTGGCTACTTGTGTCCTCATCATGGGCAGGAAGGCGCGGGGGAAGGTAATGGTGAATGCCTATGAGAATGAGGACATGAGGGAAGCTGCCATGGCAGCTATCTCTGCTTTCAATAAGCGCCCAACTTGGGGTCTAATCGAAGGAGTTTTCGACATTGCAGCAATCAACAAGAAGGCAAAAACTCTGACAGTCTCTGCCCAAGCCTTGGCTCTATTCTGGGAAGGCATCTAGTGCAACAACATGGAGACTTTCTCCTATTTTGTGAGCAATTATGGTGATCTCTTATCACTTGCCCAAGTGGAGAGGGTTGTTGAGCTGGCTGAAGGCTTGCGTGTGCTCTGGCATGACAAGGCCTAGAAGCTAGCCTTTTTCTGAATAGTTGTAATCTCATACCGCCATATAGGTAGGTTTTTGTAAGAATTTTTGATATAATATAAAGGGAGCTACCCCCTATGGTAACACTTATTAAGCAAAAAAAAAAGTATTTTGCATTAAAATAAATTTCAAGACTGAACAATGCCAATGTATTTGTATTTAAAATAAAATTTTTGGAAGAAGCCACGTAAATAATCATATATTGAAATTGGTATTGAAATTTTAAAATTACTCGTGCATTAAAATTAATATTGTGAGAGATGTACTGTAAAAAAAAATGACGTAACTAACACACCCAGAAATAAACTTGGCATATACACTTGTATATATATATATAGCTGTGTGTGTGTGTGTTTTCAAAATAAAGAATGGAGATTGATGTGCATACCTTCCTTCTCTTTTTCCTCGCTTTGCCTTGTGTTTCCAAAAATCTTCTCTCTATTATCCCTTCTCCCAGCTCGCTTTCAGACCTCCCTTCTCCTTTTTCCTCTCTTTTTCCTTTTATCCTCTGTGCACAGTCAGTTCTCTTAAACAATGGAAGAGCTCAAGTGGAGGAATGGCGGTGATCTCCTCTGAACACAATCTGATCTTATTCCTCTTTTACCATGTCATGCCACGTTAAAAAAAAATCTACCTTCCTAAACATAATTTTTGTTGGGAAATTAGGTGTCTCAACCTTGAACATTTCATGTAGTTATTTATTTTGTATTTAATATTTTTCCACAGTCAGTTATTACTTTTATTTAGCTCCAAAACAATGTAGGGGCATGAGAATTTTTAATTGGCACTTTTGTCACATGTCAGTGACTTGAAAATTGAAATATTAGTTGTCAAAAGATGACCACATGGTAGTATATCATGGAAGGACTATTTTTAGAGGTATTATGACAGATTCTATGACAACTGTAAGGGTCTAAAATAGGGGATATCAATTTGGACGTGAGAGCTTATTTTTAGACTGGAATCTTGGTTGAGAAGTTAAGCACATGGTTTTGTAAATCACAGATGGTTTCTTGTGTAGCCAGAAGTCTATAAATTGAAGGCTTGAGGAGTAGTTTGTGAGTGTGTGAGTTTGCAGGTACTGTTATGCTGCCAAAATTCTTCCAAAATTGTTTACTAGTGATCCTCTTGTAATAAATTTGCTCTGTAAGTGTATATAATCTTGTTGTTGGATTTGAAATACATTAAGTAGGCTTTTGGAGTGTGGGGTTTTTCACCCAAAAAGGTTTTCCCCACATATATCTGGTGTTTTGTGTTCATTGTTTATTTTATGTTATGAATGTGTTTCTAGAATTTTTTGTAACTGTTAGATCAGTTTTTAAAGTTTGTATAATATATCTCCTAAAGATTGGCATAGGAAGTTGTTTCTGCTACTCTAACTTCCTTACAAGTGGTATCAAAGCCTTATCACCTTTGGTTTCAGTTGTGGGTTGGGTTTTTTGTGCTAATCAAAGTTTGAGTGGGAGCTTGTGCAGAGGATACTTTGTGATTTTGTTGCAGACATTTTTTAGATGTTGAGCACATCTGGGAGGATTGAGGTAAAGAAGTTTTCTGGCACAAACTTTGAAATGTGAAAGCTGAAGATGGAAAATCTATTGATTGATCAAGATCTATGGGATGCAGTGGATGAAAAATTCCAAAGGCCTATAGATCCAAAATTGGCTGCACAATATGATGTAATGGATAGAAAAGTTAAAGGTCTCATAAGATTGTGCCTTTGCAAACTCGATTATGATAAATGTCCACGAAGAATCCACTTCGAAGAAGCTATGAAAGAAGTTGAGTGAGATATACCAAGCCAAATCTCTAATAAATAAGATTTCCTTGAGGAAGAAGTTGTATTCCTTGAAAATGGAAGGTGGACGAATTTCTGAGCATCAAAAAACATTCAATATGTTGGTGACTCAGTTGACCTCAGTTGGGGTTAAGATGGATGAAGAAGAAAGGTGCCAAACTTTGTTGTGTTCGTTGCCAGACTCATGGGACAGCCTAGTCATGGCCATTGGGAGCACTTTAATCATCTTGAAGATGGAGGATGTTGTTGGTTCTCTACTCTCCGAAGAGATGAGAAGGAAGGTCTCTCTAAATGCCAAAGAGGCTTTGAGTGTTCGAGGAAGACAAAAAGAATGTGGCAAAGATGAGAAGCAGTGTGGTCATTCCAAGTCCAAGAATAAGGGGAGATCAAAATCTCCTAGCACGTCCAAGGCAATATGTTGGAACTATGGCAAATCCAGACACTTCCAAAAGCACTGTAAAGAAGAGAAGAAAAAGCAAGATTTTGATTTTGAGTCTGAAATGAAAGATGGGGATGCCTTTATTGTAGCCTTAGCCACTTGTGCAGGTGATAATGCATCATTGATAGACTCAAGTGCATCTTTCCACATGACTCCTAACAGAAACTGGTTTAGTAAGTATGAAAACTATGATCGTGGTAAGGTGTATTTGGGTGATAATTCTTTCCTTGACATTGTTGGCCATGGTAGTATTCATGTGAAATTTTCTAATGGTAGAGTTAGATGATTTGATGGTGTCTTGCATATCCTAGGACTAGCAATAAATTTATTATCTGCTAGCAAGCTAATAAATGCGGGTGTGTATGTACAGTTTTCTAAAGCAGGTGTGAAAATGGTGAGAGGTGCTATAGTGATAGAAAGAGGAAGCAGATTGAGTAGATTGTACTAGCTCGATGCATGCACAGTTGAGTGCAATAGTACTTCTAAAAAAACTAATCCAGAAACTACTTCGTTGAAAAAAGAGATGGTTTCCTCTTCTGCAGATGGTCGTGGCTTCTGGTACCCAGGGGTCCTCTGTCTAATGAATCAAAGTTGCCTACAAAGAAAACCATGTTATGGCACCAAAGGCTTGGCCACATTGGAGAGAAGGGCTTAAAAGCCCTAAAAAATAAGAACCCTCGTTGAGGGGTTGAATTATTGCAATCTAGAGTTTGATTTTTGTGAACATTGTATTTATGGCAAATAGAACTGCATTCAATTTTACTCATCTTCTCATAAGTCTTCATGTATCTTGGATCTAATCCATTCGGATGTATTTTGTCTTGTTGATGTCGCTTCTATTGGTAAATCAATTTATTATGTTACTTTTATTGATGATTTTAGTAGAACATGGGTATATTTTTTAAAAAGTAAATCTAAAGTTTTCAGTTGTTTTAAGGAGTTCAAGGCTATGGTAGAAACTCAGACTGGAAAGAAAATTAAATGTTTGAGGAATGACAATGGTGGTGAGTATTGTTCTGTAGATTTTGATAGATTCTACATAGATTGCGGGATTAAAAGACAAAGGATAACTCCGTATTCTCCTCAACATAATGGAGGTGCAGAAAGAATGAATAGAACATTGATGGAGAAGGATAGGAGCATGTTGAGTGGAGCTGGTCTAGAACAAGAGTTTTGGGCTGAAGCTGTTGCCACTGCTTGTTATTTGATCAATAGATCTCCTACATCAGTGCTTGTTGATAAAATGCCAATGGAGGCGTGGTCAAGGAAAAAGCCTTCACTTAGACATCTAAGAGTTTTTGGTTGTGAGGCATATGCACATGTGCCTAAGGAGAACAGAACAAAGTTGGATTCTAAGGCTGTCAAATGTATCTTTATCGGCTATAGCTATAGTGTGAAAGGATACAAACTTTGGGATCTTGTTGCACAGAAGGTAATTTATTCCAGGAGTGTTATTTTTAGAGAGACTAAATCTTCTCCTGTTACTTTTCAGCCAAAATAGCATAAAGAAATTGAACAAAAAAAGGATGTGATTCAACTTCTTTCTACACCTGAGAAAGTTTAATCGAGGCCCCAAGTTAGACCAAAAGTTGAGAAGAGCTCATCAAGCTCTGAATCTTCAAAAGAGGAAGAAGAGGAGGAAGAAGTGGAATAACCTCCACCTCAACTTGTTCGAAGGTCCACAAGGCATAGGCAACCACCTGAAAGGTATGGGTATGTAAAATACTACCCCATTTTTTTCAAAAATATACAAATGATATGACAATGTTAGCAACAATTGCATAAACCAACTAAATGCCTCACACTTTCTGATCACCCAGATCCCGGAAAGGGCAAGGTGAGAGCATACAGTGATTTGGCTTACAATAACAAATATGTAGGAATAAAATGCACTTCTTCCGCTGTGGCAAGCATCCACATTTCGTGGGGATTCACCACTTTATCAGTGGGTATGAAATAAACATGAAAGATTACAAATCCATCCACTTATTCAATGGGAATTTGCCACTCGTCTAGTGGGTAGAAATGTAAAGAAAGAAAAGTTCTTTATCCACACTGGCAGTAGAACCATCCAGGGTTTACAATGTGTTTGCAAAAGAAAGATGATTACAATGTATCAGCTGAATATGAATTTGCAAAGAAGCTTGAAAAATGCAATCTTTCTTCCGTGCAATAAGGCTTCACCGTTCTCCTACAAGTCAAGTAGATGTTATGCTAAATGTAATCTCTAAGGATAAATAGAACCGACCCCTGTTGTAACAGACTTGTATTTAATGATGTTCTCCATAGGCCAGCTGCCAATGTATAAGATCATCAAAGAGCTGCATTGACTTCATAAAATCTCAACAACAATGCCTAGAAAAGCTTACAAAATTACTATTCTTGACTGATCACTGTCTACACTCCAAAATCTGAAATCAGACATTAATATGCTCAAACTCAAACCTGTTCGGCACTAGACCCAGTATGTAACATGCAGGGATTTCAAGATAACTCTCTGGATTCATAAATCAGACTGGAGAAGGGCCTAAAAACTAAGGTTTTAAATACACAACAGACTGTGTATAAGACAATGACTTAACAACAAGAAATCCATCCTCATGGATAATCGTACGGCCTGAGGAAGATAAGGAAAATTCCCAAATTTCCTAATACTCTACCAAATCACATGAAACCAGTCCCAAAAGAAGCGTTTGACCAAATTAGAACTAATGCAAACAAGTTTGAGGACAAATACTTCATCAAGGAATTTGGAAATGAGATCGACCCCTCCAGAGTGCCGTACGGTAGGATAGTACGGACTTTTTCAAGATGGATATAATTTGCATTCAAACACACAAAGGATTATGAAAATGGAATCTCCTAGGATGCTTTAAGATGTTGTAATACACATTGGATCAACAATGACTTCAAGATTCTATTGTTGCAAATCTATCATAGCTGCCTGTACGGCCAACAATGGTAGGGATACTTGTATTAAATTCCACATTGACTAAAACCACAACAAAATGTATGGAAAGATGGCATTAAAACCATACAAAGACCATCCTAACAACTTGAAATCCCAAAACCTCCATAATATTTTTACTCAGATCTCCTCTACTCTGCATAGTACAACCAATTGTACGGACATCCTCAGATCAATTTCAAAACTGCTTCAGACCAACAGCAAATAGGCTCAAAGGAAGTGTTTATAGCATACATTGGTAACACAATATGATTGGCTTCAAAACCACTAACAATATTTTCAAATACCCATTGTACCTTTTCAGCTGGTATGGCTCAACAAGGTATGGCTACAATAGAGAATAACTCAAACACTCCAAAAAATATGATTCAATAAACTCCCAAATCATCTAAATTACTTCACAATAATATTAAACTAGATCACAAACAAGAAACTCCACAAAATATTTCAACTCTATTCAGCTCCATTGGTTCCCTGAAGTAGAAACCACCATCATCAGCTAGGGTAGATATCCCACTATCGAAACTAATCTTCTTCAAGTGGGTTTCCATCCACAAGAAGGGAGAAAAAGGAAGAACACGCAGGTTCAATCCAACAGAATAACAATACAAATTCCAAGCATGTCTCCAAATGAGCTCACAATGTCCTTTTATAACCTTTTGAGGGGAATTTAATATTATTTCCTTTTGACTCTTCGTATTACTTCTCTCAAAGGACCTTTTAATTTTCCCCGCCTAAAACACTTAACTTAATATTATAAAGCGACTTTATTGATTGACATTAAAATAAGTCACTTTATAACCTTTTAATATAATTATTTAATATTACCCCTTTAAACTTAGCAACTTTTTGCCAGGTAACATTATATAATTAAAATAATTATTATTCCCTATGCGTAGGAAAATTGGGGACATTACAATCCTCCCTTCCCAAAGATTGCTTGTCCTCGAGCAATCCGCAACTGCAATCCACCGAGCTGCCCTAGCACCTGATGCCAGGGTGAAAACTAACTGCCCTGAACACCATCCACCTGGATCCCATATCAACCTGTCCATCCAGCTATAAAAATAGAAGTAAATATCTATCCTGACCCAATCATCATATATCATCCATTCATATGAGTAGACCATCAAAAAGATGTGAAAACCAATTTCCGTATGCACATAGAGCAACTTTATAAGCCACCAATTGCCACTGTTGTAACTCAAGCCAGCAACAAAAATGAAATCATGGGTGTCAACATGCCCATACGTATTACCAAGGAGATCCATCCAATACTCAATGCCCATCAAATAAGCATGCTTCCACACACTCCCAAGCAGCTGAATAGTTGGTGTAGACCATGAAAAATCTGAAAGTGCAATGGAATTCCAAGTAATACAGCTACTTACCCATGACGAATCAAAGAAAATGAAGTCACCAATTAGCAAATAAACAGCTGCCAGATCATAATCAATTGGTGACATAACCAAAGACAAGTTATGGATGCCTTCAACTCCCACCAAAGACAACTCTTGAATGGCTGGTCCACTAGGGGTGTCATCAATATGATGATCAACATTATCAAACAAATGACCAACATCAACTGAAACTTCAAAATTATCCGCATCTATCCATTGTTCCATCTTGCTTGAGGTCTTCACTAAACCATCCAAATGATCAATTAATGAAATTTCTAATTCATATGAACTCATTTGTTCATTGGGTTTGGCTATCATAAGAGACTTGTTCATGACATATTCAGCATAATTCTTGAGAAAAAGAGATCTAAGATAAGCCTCCCCTTGTTGTCTTGCTTGATCTAAATGGTGAACTTGTTCTTTGACTTGCTGAAGATGCAATCTTGCATGGGCAGCTACCAACTTAGCCTCCTTGGCCCTTTGTGACCATATATCACACCAAATTTGTGTCCTTTCAACATCATCCCAAGTCTGATATACAAATTCAGAATTCTTATGACTTGAATCCACCTCACAAATTCCATTTGTAACACCCAATTTATGAGAGCCATTTATACGAAACTCTATGGTACTATCATCCTTATGTGAACTTGTTACCTCATGATGGGTTGAAAGAATATGATTGCTGTTATAAAATTCAGAATACCTATCATATTCTAGTGCCATGTCTTCAAGCTTCACAAGAGCATCATCTTTGAAATTTTCATATTCAACACTTGTACTTTGAGTGCCAACACTTGCAGACTCTTCTTCCTTCTTTTCTCCAAGTGTAAGAGTCACAATCTCATAAGAATGAGGAAGAATATCGCTGTCCCAAATCAGAACTATGGAATCCTCTTTAATGCTTACATTGTAGTTCTCAAACACCATCAAGTCTTGATTTGTCTCATCTTCTTCCTCAATGATTTGGGTGGGAAGTGTCTCAAAGAAGTCTTCATCACTGAATGTCATAATCTTGCAAGGCTCCTCATTATATGATTCTTCAATCCTCTCCTCAACTTGTTCAACTCCTGCTCCATTTGCCTTGTCATTCTATAGCCTAGGAATAGCTGTTATAAAGGACTGATTTTCTGAATTATGTAAGGTGTGATTATGCCTACTCAAAAGTAGACAAAGATCAACAATCTCTCTATCTTGATCTTTCACAAATTGGATAGCTCTATATCTATCTCCAACCAATTGTAAATAGTCTTCTTTTATCAACTCCAAAGCCTCTTTGAAAGGGAGCAAACGAGTATGAGAAATACCATGTCCCACTCCTTTTTGTCCTCCCTCTCTTTGGGCTAACCAAATGAGGTCTTCTAGGTGTTTGGGAGTGCTATCCATTCTTGACAATGCTTGAATTATTCTATCTTCCTTCACCACCATTTGATCTTGCAAGACTTCCCAAACTAAGGGCTTTTGTTTCAACTATCTTTGGCTGCCATATTCTAATTTTTCATCATGTGTTGGTGAAGAAGCAATATGATCATCCAAAGAATCCATACCATTGCTACCCATATCATTAACATGCTCTTCTTTTGAGTCATCTAAGAAGTCAAATTGCGGTTCTCATATGGGAAAATCCCACTCAAAATTGGAATTGCTATTTCTATATTGATATGGATGCTCCATGTCTAGTGCTGTCCCGAAAGTTGCAGCAGCTTCAATTTCCTCAATTGCTGCAACTCTACTTTTTTCAAACCTTTCAAGACACTCAGCTGCAACAATCTTAAGTTCACTTGATAATTTTCCTTCTAACATCCCATCAATCATTCTTACTTCTATTTCTAGAGAACTGGCATCCTCATAGTCATTAAGCTCCTCATCAAATTTAGGGCTTGCAAAGTCCATTCTGTCATCTTTCAGGTCTTCATTGACTTCATCAAGAAAACTCCAACACACGTCTTCTACACTTGCCATAGGACTTTCAACTTTATGAACACCCATTACTCCACATGAAGACTCATCATCCCACTCAGCTGATTTATTTGATAATGACATGCTATCTACTTGCAAAGAATGAGGAACTAGTATACCAAAAGAGATTAACTCTTTTGCAATCCGCTGATCCTTAAACTTCTCAATCTTTAGCTCCATTAGTTTTGATGTGAAATCATATGTTGCAAAGGATACATGTTGTTCTTTCCTCCAAATGATCAACAAATCTGATTGCAACTATGAGCAGACCTCATCAACTTCGTTTAAAATCATGGACCTTGTTTTTACCTTATCTGAATGACGTTTCCTGATTCCAGAAGTGAAGTATTCAAACATCTGGAGGATCAAATCATTACACCTGAAATCAATCAGCAAATAACATAACTTAATCTTTGCCATAATCTCCAAGATTTTTACCCTATGACCAAAGGTAGGACTTTTTACATCATGCAGCCCTTGGAAACTCTTCACCATTAGCTGAAATATGACTTTCATAGTATCATCATCATAAGGTGCCTTAGGAGCTGAAATCCTTGCAACTTCACTAATGCAAGTGACAATTGCAAGCCATATTTCCTCGTCCTAATGTCCCATCAATTTCGGCTTGACTAGCGAACACACCAAAGGAGCCAAAGCTTTATGCACAGCCTGAGAAGGTGATTGGCCAACCTTACACAGACAACCTTCTGCTTCATATAAGATGCTAAGAAGAACTTCTTTAGCCCAAGGTAAACGTTCAAGCTTCCTACCAACAATCTTCAGCTTCTCTTGTAAATCTAAGATGGCTTCCTGTTCTTTGCACCATCTTTCAAATCCCTCTTCAATGGAAAACTGGTTTTGCTCTACGGATTTCAACAAAACTTTTAATGGCTCACAAACAAAAGCAATGTTGCCCAACTAAAAATCTGATCTGGCTTTGACAAACTGCAACAAGATCAGTTACCCAACAAGCTGGCAGGATAACTGAGAGCTCTGATACCACTGTAAGATGCTACCCCAATTTTTTCAAAAATATACAAATGATATAACAGTGTTAGCAACAATTGCATAAACCAATTAAATGCCTCACTTTCTAATCACCCAGATCTCAGAAAGGGCAAGGTGAGAGCATACAGTGATTTGGCTTACAATAACAAATATGTAGGAATAAAATGCACTTCTTTCGCTGTGGCGGGCATCCACATTTCGTGGGGATTCACCACTTTATCAGTGGGTGTGAAATAAACATGAAAGATTACAAATCCATCCACTTATTCAGTGGGAATTCGCCACTTGTCCAGTGGGTAGAAATGTAAAGAAAGAAAAGTTCTTTATCCACACTGGCGGTAGAACCATCCAGGGGTTACAATGTGTTTGCAAAAGAAAGATGATTACAATGTATCAGTTGAATATGAATTTGCAAAGAAGCTTGAAAAATGCAATCTTTCTTCCGTGCAATAAGGCTTCATCGTGCTCCTACAAGTCAAGTAGATGTTATGCTAAATGCAATCTCCAAGGATAAATAGAACCGACCCCTGTTGTAACAGACTTGTATTTAATGATGTTCTCCATAGGCCAGCTGCCAATGTATAAGATCATCAAAGAGCTGCATTGACTTCATAAAATCTCAACAACAATCCCTAGAGAAGCTTACAAAACTACTATTCTTGACTAATCACTGTCTACACTCCAAAATCTAAAATCAGACATTAATATGCTCAAACTCAGACCTGTACGGCACTAGACCTAGTATGTAACATGCAGGGATTTCAAGATAACTCTCTGGATTCATAAATCAGACTGGAGGAGGGCCTAAAAACTAAGGTTTTAAATACACAACAGACTATGTATAAGACAATGACTTAACAACAAGAAATCCATCCTTATCAATAATCGTACGGCCTGAGGAAGATAAGGAAAATTCCCAGATTTCCTAATACTCTACCAAATCACATGAAACCAGTCCCAAAAGAAGCGTTTGACCAAATTAGAACTAATGCAAACAAGTTTGAGGATAAAGACTTCATCAAGGAATTTGGAAATGAGATCGACCCCTCCAGAGTGCTGTATGGCGGGATAGTACGGACTTCTTCAAGATGGATATAATTTGCATTCAAACACACAAAGGATTATGAAAATGGAATCTCCTAGGATGCTTTAAGATGTTGTAATACACATTGGATCAACAATGACTTCAAGATTCTATTGTTGCAAATCTATCATAGCTGCCTGTACGACCAACAATGGTACGAATACTTGTATTAAATTCCACATTGACTAAAACCACAACAAAATGTATGGAAAGATGGCATTAAAGCCACACAAAGACCATCCTAACAACTTGAAATCCCAAAACCTCCATAATATTTTTACTCAGATCTCCTCTACTCTGCATAGTACAGCCAATTGTACGAACATCCTCAGATCAATTTCAAAACTGCTTCAGACCCACAACAAATAGGCTCAAAGGAAGTGTTTATAGCATACATTGGTAACACAATATGATTGGCTTCAAAACCACTAACAATATTTTCAAATACCCATTGTACCTTTTTAGCTAGTACGGCTCAACAAGGTACGGCTACAATAAAGAATAACTCAAACACTCCAAAAAATATGATTCAACAAACTCCCAAATCATCTAAATTACTTTACAATAATATTAAACTAGATCACAAACAAGAAACTCCACAAAATATTTCAACTCTATTCAGCTCCATTGGTTCCCTGAAGTAGAAACCATCATCAGCTAGGGTAGATATCCCACTACCGAAACTGATCTTTTTCGAGTGGGTTTCCATCCACAAGAAGGGAGAAAAAGAAAAAACACGCAAGTTCAATCCAACAGAATAACATTACAAATTCCAAGCATGTCTCCAAATGAGCTCACAATGTCCTTTTATAACCTTTTGAGAGGAATATAATATTATTTCCTTTTGACTCTTCATATTACTTCTCTCAAAGGACCTTTTAATTTTCCCCGCCTAAAACACTTAACTTAATATTATAAAGTGACTTTATTGATTGACATTAAAATAAGTCACTTTATAACCTTTTAATATAATTATTTAATATTACCCCTTTAAACTTAGCAACTTTTTGCTAGGTAACATTAAATAATTAAAATAATTATTATTCCCTAGGCGTAGGAAAATTGGGGACATTACAGGGTATTCACCTAATGATTGGAAGTATATATTTGCTTTGAGTACCAACATTGATGAACCGAGATCTATGCAAGAGGCTTTGGGTATGAATGATGTAGAGGCCTGGAAAATAGTCGTGGATGAAGAAATGGTAGCCTTTGAAAGAAATGATACATGGGACCTTGTACCATTGCCTGAAGGACGCAAACTTATTGGATGTAAATGGGTGTTTAAGAAAAAGATTGGTTCAGATGAAAATGTTGAAAAGTATAAGGCACGGTTGGTTGCGAAGGGATACTCTCAAGTTGAGGATATTGATTACGGTGAGATCTTTAATTCTATTGCTAAAATGACATCCATTCAGTTTTTATTATCTATTGCAACAACTTATGACCTAGAGGTCGAACAAATGGATGTGAAAACTACTTTCCTTCATGGTGATTTGGAGGAAGAAATCGATATGACACAGCCAGAGCACTACGTGGTGAAAGGTCAAAGCAAGTTGGTTTGTAAGTTAAAGAAATGTGTATATGGCCTTAAACAAAGTCCTAGGATGTGGTACCAGAAGTTCGATACATGTGTTGTGTTTGGGATTTGTGCGGTCTAAATCTGATCACCGTGTATATTTTAAATTTGATGGTGTTTGTTTCCCGGTAAATGCTTTATATTTTGATAACATTTTTATTGGGAAGGGCAAAGGTTTGATTGCAAAATTGAAATCTCAGCTCTCTGTGAAATTTGAAAGGAAAGATCTTGGTGCAGCAAAACACATACTTGGGACGGAGATCAGAAGAGATCGTGTGAATAGAAAGCTATGGCTTGGCTAGAGTAAGTATGTTTGTTTAGTTTTGAGAAGGTTTAACATGCAGGATTGTAAATCACTTTGTGTTCCTGTTACATTGGGAGCAAAGCTCTCTATTTTGCAATGTCCTACATCCCCATCGGAGATGGAAGACATGAGCAGAGTGCCTTACCAGAGTGTAGTTGGAATCTTAATGTATGCTATAGTCTGTACAAGACCAAACATTTCCCAAGCAGTGGGAGTTCTTTCTCGTTTTATGTCTAATCTTGGAAGAGTGCATTGGGATGCAGTTAAAAAGGTCTTCAGATATTTGCGGGGTACAACAGATTACTCTATATGTTTTCATGCTAGAGGAGATCAACATTCCTTGAGTATTTGCGGTTTTGTGGATTTAGACTAGGTCGCTAACGTCGATAGTGGAAGGTCCACCACTGCATACAAGCAACAAGCTATGGTGACTTTGTCCACTACTGAGGCAAAGTACATAGCAGCTACTCGTGCTTGTGAAGAGGCCATTTGGCTGAAGCATTTGCGTTTAGATATTCGATTGAAACAAGGTGTAGTTACAATTTATTACGATAGTCAGAGTGCAATCTACCTTGCAAGGAACCCAATTTTTCCTGCCAAGACCAAACACATTGATGTTCAGTATCACTTCATGAGAGATATGGTTGAGGATGGCAGGGTGAAGCTAAAAAAGGTAGAGATAGTGGCGAATGTTGCAAATGCATTAACTAAGCGCGTGAGCACAATGAAATTCAGGTGGTGTTCCAAGCCTATAGGTCTTTCAGCCCCTAGCAGTTGATCCATGATGGTGTATTCCCCTAGTCTTGCAAGGTATTCGACAAGTGGGAGAATGTTGGGAAATTAGGTGTCTCAACCTTGCACATTTCCCGTAGTTATTTATTTTGTATTTAATATTTTTCCACAGTCATTTCTTATTTTTATTTAGCTCCAAAACAATGTAGGGGCATGAGAATTCTTGCCTTGCACTTTTGCCACATGTCAGTGCCTTGAAAATTGAAATATTAGTTGTCAAAAGATGCCCACATGATAGTATATCATGGAAGGACTATTTTTAGAGGTATTATGATAGATTCTATGACAACTGTAAGGGTCTAAAATAGGGGATATCAATTTGGACGTGAGCGCTGATTTTTAGACTAGAATCTTGCCTGAGAAGTTAAGCATATGGTTTTGTAAACCACAGATGGTTTTTTGTGTAGCCAGAAGTCTATAAATTGAAGGCTTGAGGAGTAGTTTGTGAGTGTGAGAGTTTGCAGGTACTGCTATGCTACCAAAATTCTTCTAGAATTGTTTACTAGTGATACTCCTATAATAAACTTGCTCTGCAAGTGTATGTAATCTTGTTGTTGGATTTGAAATACATTGAGCAGGTTTTTGGAGTGTGGGGTTTTTCACCTGAAAGGGTTTTTCCCATGTATATCTGGTGTTTTGTGTTCTTGTTTTCTATTATGAATGTGTTTCTAAATTTTTTTGTAATTGTTAGATACGTTTTAAAAGTTTGCATAATATCTCTCCTCAAGATTGGCGTACGAAGTTGTTTCCGCTACTCTAACTTCCTTACAATTTTTCAACGGAGTGATTTACATGGCTTACACAGAGGGTCTACTTTTCCTCTTCTCCATTTATTATAGCAAGGGAGATAACAGGAAATTTTTAGTTTCTTATAATATTAGTATTATTAAAATTCAAATGATAATGCCGATAAGGGCGTGGTTCGGTGGTCAAGTCGCCCGGTTGTTGTCGCAGCCACCAAAGTTCAAACCCCTGCAGGGCCAACGAGCTCGCAGGTTTGACCAAAAAGGGTGATAATAAAAGATAATAGTATTATTTAAACTTAAATAATTGTTCAAATTAATAGTAAAACATAATAGTTGATATACTCTTGATAGTTATAATTAACTAATAAAATAATATTAATTATTATATTAAGGGATATTTGCAAAATAAACATTACAATTTGATAAGTTATTAAGTTAATTGAAATGAGGTCGTGACAGAAAGGTTTCCTTTTGCTCCTCTTCTACATCATGCAATACAAAATTTGTGTCAGGTACATAGGCTGCACTTTTCATAAACAACGTCAATTCCTGCAACTTTGCATAAATCTCTTTTGTATGCAGGTGAGATCTTTCTTTCAAAATGAATGTATGTATCCCATTTTTGACATCAATCCAACTGCAACTTGGAACCTTAACCACCCCCTATTTCCCATTATGTTCCTTACCTTTTCAGCATCATTCCACCTGCCATTTGCAGCATACATGTTGGAAAGGAAGATATATGTTGAAGAATGTTGTGGATCCATCTCAAGAATAAACTTTGTGACTTCTCTCCTAGCTGCAAATTCCCATGGATTCTGCAGGCACTAAACCTGGATTGCCAAACTGAAGTACCAGGGTGGGAAGGCATATCTGCAATAAAGTTGAGAGCTGCATTCAGTTGACCAGAACGACCAAGGACATCAACCATGCAGTCATAATGATCCATCTCGGGCATGATGCCATAAAATTGGGTCCTAGAATCAAAATGAATGTGGCCTTCATCCACTAGGGCCATATTGCTGCACACAGAGAGAATACAAATGGAGGTGACCATGTTTGGTTGTATGCCTTCCTCTTGCATTTGCTCAAAGAGTTCAATCCTCCTTGCTGTGGCCATGTTGAGCATACTCTCCAAACATTGCAGTTTATGAGATTGCATTTCATTCATATATTCTATCAAAGACTTCATAAGAATCTTCCAAACTCCCACATGGTGTACATGTCAACAAGGGTGGTTCTCATTACTATGCGTCTCAAGTCCAGCTTTGATGGTATGTGCATGAATCCGCTTGCCACTTTCTAGAATTGTTAGGGCAGTGCATGCTTTTCGCACAATGGTGAATGTGAAATGGTCCAGTTCCACCCTGATTTGTAGCATTTCAAAAAATAATTTCAAGGCATCTGCACCATGTCCAATATGGGCATGCCCTATAATCATAGCATCCATGTTACCAAATTCTGGGTGAGCAATTTGTCAAAGACAAGCTATGCACTTGCCATGCTCCTGCAGTTTGCAGTCATATCCACAAGAGCATTGCCAACAAAGACATGCAACTCAGACTCAGTTTTGATGATTTCAAAATGGATCACCTCCCCATTTTTTAGAGTTCCCATAGGAGAACATGCGCTTAAAAGGCTACCAAAGCTGAAGTGGTCTGGCTTCAGACCAGCCTTTTTAATTTCACAAAAAAATCTCAGTACCTCCCAGAGTCCCACCCCTGTCCTATTTGGTTACATCCTGCAATGATTGCATTCCATGAAACAGTATTCTGATCAGCCATGGGAGGGAGAGACAAGAAAACTGATTATGCATGTGCTTGAATGAGTCATACTGAAATTTGTTCTTGTTGAAGTCGGATAGAGAGGCCAGGTTTGAAAGGGAGGCTGTCAATCAATTGGTGAAGGTTTGAAAAGGAGGCCGTCAATCAATTGGTGAAGGAAGGTACCCCATATACTTTTTGTTGTTTCTTGGGCCAACTGATTGATAATCATGATTAAAGTCCTTTCAAGTGATCATTAAATAACATGTTTTCCAAAGAAGAAAGATGTGCATTGTTCACAGTCGTGGAATTCTCCAACATATTTACTAACTATAGCCGCTTCACTATAAAGCCAAAGTATGTTTGTTGGAGAGAGATATTGGCTCTGTTTGAACCAAAGAAAAGTTGCTCTTGTGAAGGATAGTGCAGCAAAACAGAATTCCACCTATTGGTAAATATGACTGGTAAATATGACTGCAGTAACACTCCCGAGATGCTTCAAGCTCTACTTATCAAAACAGAATTAGAAAGAACTTACCTTAGTGGCCCTGCCTAGGGAAGTAAAATTTAATGAGTGGACATGAAAATTTCCTAATCCAGTCTCCATTTTTTAAATTGCCAGAACGTCCAAATAAAATCCCCTCCCAAGATGCATTTTCTCAAGATCTCTGGACTAGCAGCATAACTCAGACAGGTCTCAATCTTAATGAATGTGCTAACTATTTTACCATAAATACATTGCTTGGCATCACCAATAATCACCACAAGAACACATTCCACTCTTAAAATGATGGAACCGATTGTTATCCCTCATGAAAATCTCTCGGTCCACAATCTTTGAAATAAACTTCATCACAGTATGGCAATCGCCACAAACACAAAGATTTTTCACAACTCGAATAGGTGAACCTGGTGAGGTGTTAATAAGCCCAAAAGCAACAGCAAGTTTTTCACTGTGATAGGACAGAAAGGTTTCCTTTTGCTCCTCTTCCACATCATGCAACACAAAATTTGTGTCAGGGACATAGCCTGCACTTTTCATTAAAAAAGTCAATTCCTCCAACTTTGCATATATCTCTTTTGTATGTGGGTGAGATCTATCTTTCACAAAGAATGATGTATCCTGTTTTTGACCTCAGTCCAACTGCAACCTGGAAGAACCTTAACCACCCCTCTATTTCTCATCATGTTCCTTACCTTTTCAACATCATTCCACCTTCCCTTTGCAGCATACATGTTGGAAAGGAGGACATATGTTGAAGAATGTTGTGGATCCATCTCAAGAATAAACTTTGCAACTTGTTCTCCTAGCTGCAAATTCCCATGGATTCTGCAGGCACCAAGCATGTTGCCAAACTGAAGTACCAGGGGGAAAAGGCATATCTGCAATAAAGTTGAGAGATGCATCAAGTTGGCCAGAACGACCAAGGATATCAACCATGCAGGCATAATGCTCCATCTCGGGCATGATGCCATAAAGTTGGGTCATGGAATCAAAATGAATGCGGTCTTCATCCACTAGGCCCATATTGCTGCATGCAGAGAGAATACAAATAAAGGTGACCTTGTTTGGTTGTATGCCTTCCTCTTGCATTTGCTCAAAGAGTTCAAGAGCCTCCTTGCTGTGGCCATGTTGAGCATACCCTCCAATCATTGCAGTCCATGAGATTGCATTTCGTTCAGGCATTCTATCAAAGACATCATAAGAATCTGCCAAAATCCCACATGTGGCGTACATGTCAACAAGGGCAGTTGCCACAACTACACGTCTCAAGTCCAGCTTTGATGATATATGCATGAATCTGCTTCCCACTTTCTAGAGTTGTTAGGGTAGTGCAGGCTTTGAGCACACTGGTGAACGTGAAATGGTCTGGTTCCACCCTGATTTGTAGCATTTCAAAAAATAGTTTCAAGGCATCTGCACCATGTCCATTATGGGCATACCCTATAATCATAGCATTCCATGATACCAAATTCCGCGTATGCAATTTGTCAAACACACGCTGTGCACTTGCCATGCTCTTACATTTTGCATACATGTCCACAAGAGCACTGCCAACAAAGACATGACACTCAGATTGAGTTTTGACAATTTCAGAGTGAATCACCTCCCCATTTTTTAGAGCTCCCATGGCAGCACATGCACTTAAAAGGCTAGCAAAGCTGATATGGTCTGGCTTCACACCAGCCTTTTTCATTTGACAAAAAATTCTTAGCACCTCCCACCCCTGTCCTATTTGGTTATATCATGCAATCATAGCATTCCATGAAACTGTATTCCTATTTAACAGACTACCAAACAGTTGGCTAGCATCCTCCATGTTCTGCAATTTTGCATATGCATCCACAAGGGCACTGCCCACAAAGACATCAGAGAAAAATCCATTCTTGATAATATCAGCATGAAAAATTTTACTGTGGTCTGAAAGGGCAAGACTGGCACAACAGCTGAGAATGCTGGCAAAAATAAACATGTCAGGTTTCAAACCAGCTCGTCGCATAACAGAAAACAATTCAAAGGCTTCCTTGCCATATCCATTCTGATAATACATTGTGATCATTGTATTCCATGTGACTACATTCCGCTCGGTCATTCCCTCGAAAACTCTCTTGGCATCATCAACACTAGCGCACTTGGCATACAAATCAATAAGTGCACTTCCAACAAACACATCCAACTTAGTTCCACTTTGAGCAATATGATTGTGAATCTCTACTCCTTAATCCAAGTTCCGAACAGTAGCAAACACTGTGAAGAAAAGACTTCATTCCATGTATATATGACTTCTTTTTACCTCAATGATCGGCTACAGGAAAAGTTTACCATTTCTGCATACACTTTTTTGGATTCTTAGTAAACAACCAGCCAAACATATCATAAAATAATGAAAAACACAAGTCTGATTCATTCTTCGAACTAGGGTTTCAACATAACAACTCCTCAACTTTACTTCACAGTTTGTTGTAGATGTATTGTTTGATGGGTTACTCTGTATACTGGCACAAAAATGTTTCTATATATGGCTCTTTGAATAAGAATCTAAAGTCTATTCTTGCTAGGGTTTCAACTTTTAAAGCATATAAAATGCTTTTCCTATCACGGCTTTCTGCCTTGTACTGCACTCTATTGATCATCAGCTCTCTGCTGCCCTTCTGCTGACCTCGTTGGCAAAATATGTACAAACATCTCTTACAAGTCTCTGTCCTTCATCACAATGATTGCCTATATGCTGATATGACTGTTAACAAAACTTGCAAGACTGTCGCCAAACTGCTCCTTAGAACTGTTCCCTCCACTCTTATGTGGCATGGCTATCTTACATACCATTCAGTGATAATGACTTTCATATCTTATAAATCTGCTAACCCTTGAAAACTCTTGTTGATCTCATGGATGCATTTAACATGCTTCATAAGTCTCTATATCAATATCCATTCATGCCTTCTCATGACGGTTACTGTTCCACTTTACAATGATTGTTCTTCTTTCAGTTTGTTACAGTCATTACGACTCTCTTCACCTTTTGTGTGTTCTGCTTCTTCATTTTGCTAGTATGACTGTTGCTTTGAATGGTGGTGTGCCCTTAAAACACTCATAGAGGCTGTTTTTGATGCTTTCTTGCAGTTAGTCTGTTAGACCTGCAACCTTTTCTCTTTTCTCCTAATACTGTATTGCATGACTGTCTCCATTTGTGTATTCCATAAATTTGAATGTCTTCATGCCATTGTAGGTATGATTGTCTGCACTCTAATAGTCACTATATATCCTCAGCCAACTTGCATACTTTTCATTTTGCATATGATCATACTTATCTTGGTAATGGCTGACTGATGATAAGTATTAGCTCTTGGCTGCTCTGTTATTTATAGTTTGACATTTCTCATAAAAACATTACATACACAAAGCTACTGTCTTCTTACTATCTCTTCTGTCAACACCTATAGCTCCTGAGGGTAATGTTTTATCACTGTATCTTGGAAACTTTGAGGATATGAACATGATGACTGTGCATTGACTTGAGATGCTCTTGTTCTTTCTGTTATGACAACACCTTCCTATTTTGTCAATCTGATGACTACTCTACTGCCCTTTAACTTGAATGTTGTGACAATTACTATCAAGTGAAACTATTCTATTTCATATTTTGTGACTCTTTCAGGCACACACCACTTTCCTTGACAGCTTCACTCTATTCTTTACTATTTTTGCATGGTTTATGATCACTTCTCCCTTGTGGATAGGTATGGCCGTTGCTACAGTTGACTGCTCATTCATCTACAGTTTGGCTATCTAGCCTATCTTTGACATAACTATGACTGTTACATATTTACTGTGCAGAGTATATTCTTTTGTGTTTTGTGAATGCTAGAACTTTTGATAGGTTTGATCACTGTCAAAGACATCAAAATCCTTGTAAGAAGTGACTGCCCCTCTTTAAAAGACTATTACTGTTACATCTTCAATAGTGTTTGCTCCTATTCATTGTTACCAAAAGTATTCTCAGTGTTCTCTCTGTATCCTCTGTCAAGATTACATGTTGTTGACTGTCTTCAACTGTCAAGTTATTGCTTTGTCATTTGCTGTCCCTTGAGGACTGCTACATGCATGACTGTTCTTGAAGATGCTTATAAAAGATGTTTCTCCTTTCTCATGTGACAGTCATTAATGACTGTCCTCTGGGTCATGAACTGACTGTCCTTGGTATTTTAGTATGCTTTGACTAATGATGCCTACACACTATCTATCAACTGACTTTTTTAATTATGAAATGACTGTACTCTGCATCTGATGAACACACATGAAATGCTTCTGTAGCACTTATGAGCTAGGCTCAACCCTTGTGGGAGCCACATTTTCTCCACTCATAATATAAACTGATGAACCAAACAAAGACATAATTACACTTGTATTTGCACATGAAGCAAACTTGTTAGAGAATAACTGTATGCCTTGGATGTGTTTGATGACTTGATTGTTCTCTAGGACCTCCAAGGCATACATTTCTTGTTTAATGCATTTTGAGAGCAGTTTATGCATGTATAAGTACCTGTTCATGTCAAGTTAGGGACCACTCATTGCTTAGAGTATTACTCTAACATCACTTCTTTGACAGATGCAGGAGACGGAGATGACATAGACTTGGAAAGACACGGACTACTCTGGGCAACAGGACTACACAGCAGAACTAGAACCAGTCATTCTCAGGCAATGACTAGCCTTTACTTTTATATGCACATGTTCTTTACTTTCACTTATTTATGTCTAAATTGTTCTTCAAATTTCATTGAATAAGAAAGTTAATCTCACCGCTTGTGTGAGATAATGTACATTTTACATTCAATAAAGACTATTTGTTTGAATCACAAAGAATTTGTATAAACCCCTCTTATGTTACATGCACTTGAATAAATGCAGTAATTTGATAATCATAATCTTTTAAATTATTCGATTTATGCACTTGAATGTAATGTAATAAGGATCAGATAAAATGTACCTTTTACACTTTGAATCAAAGCTCTACCTGAATGAGCTGTAGTGAAATTTAGGTAACAAGCTTCAAAAAGGAGATTGTATTGTTAAAACTTCTCTCTCTTCATCTGCCATAACACTGCTTCAGGATTCTTGAGTTAAGAAGGTATTTGCTCTGCTTATTCTCTGCCTTTTCAGTTTTGAAATTGGATGTGATAAATGAAGTTTTAAGACATATTTATAGCAATCCTACCTGCCTTTCAAAACAGGTCGGCCTAGTGCAGGTCGGCCTGCATATGGTAATGATTTTTTTTAATCTAAAACTGATTTTTCTCTGCTAAGGCGGACCTCTTCTCTTGACCTGAACGGGATTTGATTGTGTAAGGAGAGATAAAGGGTGCATTTTCCCTTACCAGCTAGAATCTGCGCCCACTCTGAGCGGATTTTCCCTCTGTATAAGGAATTTCCTTGTGGAGAGGTGCATATCTAAGGTCTATGAGGAGGAATTGAATGAGAGTTATAAAGATTTTTATACAAATGTGATGTCTTACTTCCTTAAATTCTGCTCAAACACACCAGGGTCTGCTCTTAAATCTGAGTTATTTTGAATTTTGAAATTTATGATTGAAGAGTGAATTCTGATTTCTTCTTTATACAAACTCAATCCACTCTCTTCCTCCTTGTTGTAGGTCTACATTTTACTTCTGATTATTTGTTTTTGATTTGAATGTGAAAAATGGGATTTCAATCTCTTTTATATAGCATTTCAATCCCTTCTTCCTAGGTAGGTCGGCCTGCTATTGGGCAATGATAAAAAAACTTTAACTCTCTTTCTTTTGGCTAACTTGTCTCAGATTTGAGCAAATTTTGATTAAGTGTGAGAGGCTTGGAGGGCGGATTTTCCTTGTTTATGAGGTTTTTCCTCCATTTTTGACTTGAACTTCTTGTTTTCACTTGTTGAACTTTGAATTGTTCCTTCACCAAATATCTCGAGTAACCTCTCTTAGCCATTTGTTGGAATCATTTTCAAGATTATTTGATTGATCAAAGATCTTGGGCTTGGGCATCTTCATTTTTCATTCTAACTTTATCTCCTCTCACTCCCTTGAGCGAATGAAATTGAACTTTTGGCGAATTTGCTTATGATGATTGAGCAAGCTCTGATTTTGAGAGATGCTTTATATTAAGTGAATTTTCCTCATGACAACTTGGGCGCATTATGCAAGGTATAGAGCATTTTGCGCTCTTCCTTAAAAAAGTTTTCAAGTTTTTGAAATCTTTCACTTAGCATTCTCAAACAATTGTTGGATCTTGAAGTGTAACTTAACCTTTTATCCTTTGGGCGGAAATTCCTTAGCCCAGAGCATTTTCCTTCATTTTGACACTTTACTTCAAACTTTCAACTCATAGTGGAACAAAACAAATTTCATCATCATTATCTTGGGCGCAAAATACATGAGGCAGAGCATTTTGCGCTTTGGAAGGCTCCATTTTATACTTAGGCATTTCAAGATTCATCATTTTTCTCCAATGACTTAGTCAAATTTTCACTTCAAACAATCCTTCCATTTGCAATGTCCTTTGTTAGACAAATTCTTCTTAGGGCGCAGAAAATCCTTGGCCTAGAGCATTATGCGCCTAGCCTTGGACATGACTTTCTTTTCATTGCTCTTCCCTTTGGCGTTTTCATTGTCATGTTGCAATTCCTTTCACTACAAACTCCTTTGTTGAATCTTAACTCATCATCAATCATATTGCACTTCAAACTTTCTCATGGCGATCTTGGGTAGTCTTGGGCAGAAATTCCATGCTCTAGAGCATTTTGCGCTCTCATCTTGATTAATACTTCATACACCTTGAACATGACTTCAAACCCCCAATTCAAACTCTTCAAGGTTAACTTGATTTGTGACATTTCACATTTGACAAAGCTTAAACTTATGCACAACTTGGGTGCATTTTACATAGGGCAGAACAATTCCTTCATTCCCAACTCACCCTCAATAACACCAATTTAACATAAAAGACTGCAAAAGTACTAGTTCAGTAAATCTAGTTTGAACAAACAATCACTGCTGGAATCCATAACTCTAAGCATGAGAAAATGAAAGACATGCAAATACCTTCATATCTCAAGAATCATGAAGCAGTGTTATGGCAAACGAAGAAAGAGAACTTTGAACAATACAGTCTCCTTCTTGAAGCTAAGGGAATAGTTTGTATCACAGCCCAGCACTGCTCTGAATGCCCAGAAACGTCTATTTATGCTCATTTCTTCTACCATTCGAAGTGAACTCTCCTCAAACTCTCAGCAACTACTTTCTAACCCTAGGTGCTTTGATTCATAGCAACTTTCATCATGTTTGTGTGCATCGTTATGCATGGAATGGCTCATGTCCCACCTTATTGATGTATGGCAGGTTAACACAAGTGGCTGGAAGAACTCAGTACACTATACTCAGGAAACCTTGCAAACGGAACACTAAATTGCATTTATCAATAGGACACTGGGGCATTGTTTGTTGAGTATGAAAGCCAAGTAATATGGCCACTCAGCGTTCTGCACATATCTGCATCTGTTCTCATATCATTTATGTTTTTTATCTTATCACATAACAGTTATCCCTGCACAGAATATTATTGGGAAACAATGCTATTTCCTTGAAGTGGCTTCATAGAAATGGCACTCAGATGTATGGCCATGGATGAATGTTATCGCTGGTCAACTGTACCTTGCACAAACAGAACTGTTGTCATCAACTCTAAATATCTGATATTCCAATTAACTTAGGAGACATCAAAATCCTGAAGCCCCATGTAAGCACCTGGTAGTCCTCTGTATGAGAAACCACACTGAACTCCATTGTGTTCCCAATATGATTTCTGGGTGAAACCATCAACTGCCCAGCTAGGATTGATATTGCACAATCAAAACTGGAGGTGTTCTGAGGTTAAACAACCTCTCAGAGTCCTTTGCTAAACAGCAAGAGCGCTCATATGAAAATAAAATCTCAAATGCATGAATGAATCCCCAAACTGAGTGATTCCTTCAATATATCATCCCCCCACTAACTCCCAACGCTCATGCAAGGAAACAAATATTAAATTCCTGACAAAAAGCGCTCCCCACTCCATAGAGAATAATGCCTAAAATAGGCGACAACGACAAAAGGGGGCCCACCAAGATCAGCGCCCACTAAATGATGCAACAAGCAACTCTTAAAAGGTATATGTTTAGTAAAGTTTATTAAGTTGAAGCAACAAATAACTTAGAATAACCTTTTTAAAAGTCATTTTTCCCTCACCTAAACATTAACCTTTCGAGAAATAACAAAAAGGCTAACATATTCCAATTTTTTTTTCTCACTGAGAAAAAAGGGACATTACAGTAGATACCAAAGAGGTGTGCAAAACAATATTATATTTCAAATGTTTATGCCACATATCACTTCAGATCTAATTTTATCAATGGACTAGGTATGGAGGTGATGAATGATTATTTGACTACATTTATAGATTACAGGAGAAGAGAAAGAGGCACAGACATTAAAATTATTGAGGATGCTAGTGATCAGGAGGGAACCAAAAAGGATGAGGACCCTTGCACTTTATGCCACACATTTAAATTTCTCTTATTCCAAATGTAACATTCAATTTTTTTAAGGTGGAACTATTTAAATTTTAATTTTGGGCTTGAAGATATTTGAATCCTAGTCGTTGATGTAAAAGGATTATTGAATTTGCTGCCCAAGAGGTTGTATATTTATAGAGAATTTAAGGACATTGTTAGCAGATTGAACACTTGCTATAGAAGTCGAGAATTAAATTAGTCAATTTTAGTAGTTAGTTTTTCTTTGTAGATCCAAGTTTTCAAGCTAGGTCATGCTATAATGAACCAATTACTAAAATTCAATTAAGAATGATGGAATTCAAGGCATGTTGGACTAAAAATCTCTTGAATTGATAAGTAGTGGGAGGTGATGTATAAATTTTTCATGTGGAATACAATTATTTAGTATGTTCCTTTCATTATTTTTTTCCTTAGACATTTGCACCATTTTGTGTAATTGATTGTGTGTAATATTGATCAAGCAAAGTTGGTTAACTATGATTTCATCATTTTAACAGAATTAAGGAATTGGATTTTTTGTAAAACAAATTCATTTTTTCTCTAAAACCTAACACTTTTTGTCCTTTCTTTTAGATCTAATTAGATTAGGAATAGTTTAAGAAACTTGCAAATCTACCATTTAAAAAGTTAGATCCAGGGTATGCAAGTAACTAGATTGTTGGTAATGAATAATATGATGACATCTAAGTAATTATGTGTATATTCCTCACATGGCTTCAAGCCACCTTAGGTAGTTAGGTGTCATCTTGGAGAGTCCAACACAACTCTCCAAGCCACTTGTTGACACTCTTTCTTCCACCTCTAGTTGAGTGTTGAAGTCGACTCAACCTCTCTACCCTATATGTACAACTACCTCGTTCATAATCAAATTACTCCAAATTGTAATCAGCAATGCGTTAGTCAATATTGTTTCTAACATGGTATCAGAGCTACACTAATTGCTTGCTGGTTCGATCGGAGGCAAAGATCTCCTATTTAATGGAATTTTTGCAAAAAATGCAATTTTCTTTTAAAAATTTGACATTTTGCAAGTTTTCGTTGATAGATTTTTTTGTTGAAAATGTAAAAAAAATTTGCAAAATCAACATTTTGGAGGCTCTGAAGTAATTTTTGGGCAAATTTCTTCAATCTAGTGCTCAATTTTTGGCCTCACGGCTTCTTTGTCATTTTTGGATCAATTCTCTATTTACAGTTTTGGGCGAAATTTGTGATTTGATCTTTTTTTGCCTCTCGGCCTATGCAAATCTGCCATTGGCGACAAGTTTATTGTGCTTTGGGAAAACTCTTGGTCATCCTTTGGGCCACGCCCAAGCACGAATGGAGAGTGACAGAAAAAGGTAGGACTTGCCTTTGTGATTTGTCCTTGTTTGTGCTCACAAGGCTCGTTGGAAGGCAGACGTTGGACATATTGTGGGAAGCGAAGGAGGAATCATGATCGCCAATTTCCCTTGGCAGTTGCAGGCCGTTGATTTTTGAAAACTCCAAGTTTTCACCCAAAGTTTGGTTTGCATGCCCTGCATCGGTCTCCTCTGGCTTCACTGGTCCAAGTCGACCTACAAGAGGCCTCTTCCAGTCTCCAACGGCCATTTTCGGATCATTTTATTGCTTGCAGGCATTTCATCCACCCAAATCTGGTCTCAATATCTCCATAAATGTTTATATCACCAATGGTTTCCAAAGTCAAGGTCAAGTCACCTGTTGCAGATATCTTCCATCAAAGCTTCATAGTCGTTTCCCTGAAAGGTCTCCATCAATGCTACAGGCCGTGGTCTTAATCGACTATTTTTTTGACCATGAACAAAATATATACCACCAATTTTCTATTGCAAGAAGAGGGGATAATGAACCTATGAGTGTGTTTAATATTTGGTTCCATAAACTTTATGCTAATCTCAAGGCTCCTTATTGCCAAGATGAAGAAGTTATTATTTAAACATATCTTAGGGCTTTGGATAGATTGACCTCAACATTTATGAAAAGAAAACTTGAGGCCCTAGATTCTTTAGCACTAGTATATGTTGAAGACATTAAAGTGCAATAGGTGTTATTCCCACTAGGTCTAGGGGTTGTTGGATCTTTGCCTTCATTGGAATAGCCTGGGATACCCAATTAGTCAGATTTGGTATACTTTAAATCATGACACTCCATTATAAAATCAGATCTATAATCAAGTAGCATTAAACTAAGTGATACCACCACCTATACCCACTTGGTCAAATCAGTAAAGTGTTAATACCTAAAATACTACTATTTTCTCCATAAACTAGCAAATTGGTCCTTCATTCTTTAATCCATAGGGAGATAGGAGTCCAACGCCTATTTAGTAGGTAATCTCCAACAATTAGATCGTCACAACTTCACCAAATACATCCATAGGTTGACTAACATCTCATAAAACAAAGAAATTCCTGAAAATCTTCAGATCTTTATGTCTTAGCACAAATGCCAGAAATCAAGACAAAGCATATTCAAAGGCTATTTCATTCCATTTTTCCAAATGAAAAGCCAAAAGTTCAGGTACTTAAGTCAAAGAAGCCGAATCCAAAGAGGCTTCTGTGTCCAAAGAATCCACTTTTACCTCATCCCATTCCATTTCCATTCCATCCCAAAGTTCCAAATTACTTCATCCCATGAAATAAAATCAAAAAGAAAATTCTAAGTTCGTGTGGGTCGTGAAGATACTGCTTCATATATTCACTAACCATCACTCTCGTTCCTTCATACATCTCCCTTTCCCTTGCAAGCTTCGAAGTTTAGTTTGGTACATACAAGCGTTGATTGTGATTCCTTTCCACTACATACCCTCCGTTCCAATCCATTTCCCATTATCTTGCATATTCCGCCACTCCCTTGGTCTACGCTTTTGGATGCACCTTTCATCCATTGTTACTATAACATAGTCCACATCATTGTCTATTGTCTCCTTCCACTTTTCCATCCAGTTGTTATCATTCGTATCCTATCTGTCATGCCTTACCAACATCGGTGAACATACTAACTTGACATGTTTTTTGTATGGACTATCTTTTTCATGAAATTAGACAATTGAGTTCCTCCTATCCATTACCATAGTGAAAACCTAGCAAACAAGCGCTATGTGTAATTGTCATCCTATCTATATTAAAAAAAAGAGAGAGAAAAAGAAAAAAAAAAGAAAGAAAAAAATAGTAAAGAGAAATCCTTTCATCCACAAGTGAAAACCACCTCTGGTGGAGCCTTGGATAAGTACCATGATGAAAATCTGGCAAACAGGCGTCATGTATAGAGACACATTGTCTCATCTCACCTATCCATCCTGTCATTTTCATTTCCATTCCAATCCATACCATCATTATCCATTTCGTCCGTATGTATATATATATCCTTCGTTCATCCGTCCTCCATGAACTTACCTAGCTTAAGACAAGTGAACTCAGATGATCTTAGCTTCTAAGGGACGGAAATGAATACAATTGCACACACTTGGGTCTTTGAATTATGAATGGTTGTACTAAGCTTTTGATTCCGATTTCTTGATCATGTATTCATATTTGTTTAACCTAACATGTGGGCGTACACAGAAGGTTTCGATTCGTTGATTCCCGTTTATCATTGGAATACTTGGGAGAATCAATGTTTGACGAACACTACACACACAGTGGTAATCGAAGGATGAAGTGTCTTAACCCAATTCATCATTCTTTTCCCTTTCGAGTATATTTCCCAGCTAAGTGATGGAATTAGGGCTAATTATCTGAAGTTTCTGAGTTTGGATTGAGTCTTTTTCTTTGAAATGTTCAGGAACATTTATTCAGATTGGCGCTAGATGTTGTGCTGTAATTACACATCCCCCCATTGCAAATAGGGACCCCCTCTTTTTTCTCCTTTCTCGCTTTGTTTTGCTTTAAGGTTTAGTTTTTTCTCTGAGCTGTAGGGTTTGGTAGTGTTGTTTTGCCCAAGCCTCGGCATTTTCTGGCTAAGGAATTTGTATCTTCTCGTCCTGTTGCATGTCCTGAAGCCCTGAAAATTGACTAAGTCTGGAATCCTGATGTTCTGAGATCCTGAAATTGACTAAGTCTGAAATCTGGTGGATCCTCAAAAATCTGGAATCTGCATGTTAAACCCTATGGATCCGGGACCTATCTCAAACATCCTAGAAGTATATTGAAAAATATTTAAAGTTATCTAACTTATACTTAAATATATTTTTCAATATACTTCCACCCAGGGATCTTCACCTTCGAAATTGAGCGAAAAAGTTTGAGTCTTGGACCTTGGGCAAAAATAGTTCTGCCCCTTGCAATATCCGCCCTCCCAATATGGAAATTGTTCTGCCTCTTGCAATTTGCGCTCAAGAAGAACTTGTGAAAATTTGGCTAAGTACAGTGGATCCCAAAACGAAGGAAAATGTTCTAGACCTTGCATTTTGTGCCTTGGGAGATGAGTGTCAAAATGAAGGAAAATGCTCTGCCTCAAGGAATTTCTACCCTAGGTTGAAAGTCTCCATTTTGGATGCATGATTGCCTTTAGACAAATTCTAGGAAATACTTATAAAGAAACATGATGAATTGCTTTATGGAGTTGGAGGAGAGTTAAAGATTGATGAAAGACTTCAAGTGCAACTTGGAGCGCAAAATGCTCTGCCTCATGCATTATGCACCCCAAGGAGAAGGTGTTCAAGGTATGTCAAAGGATTCAATTTCACAAGTTTGAAAGAGGATTTCCAACGAGCCTTGTGAACACAAACAGGGACAAATCACAAAGGCAAGTCCTACATTTTTCTGTCGCCCTTCATTCGTGCTTGGGCATGGCCCAAAGGATGACCAAGAGTTTTCCCAAAGCACAACAAACTTGTCACCAATGGCAGATTTGCATAGGCCGAAAGGCCAAAAAAGATCAAATCACAAATTTTGCCAAAAACTGTAAACAGAGAATCAATCCAAAAATGACACAGAAGCCGTGAGGCCAAAAATCGAGCACTAGATTGAAGAAATTTGCCAAAAAAATTACTTCAAAGCCTCCAAAATGTTGATTTTGCAATTTTTTTTTACATTTTCAACAAAAAAATCTATCAACGAAAACTTGCAAAATGTCAAATTTCTAAAAGAAAATTGCATTTTTTGCAAAAATTCCATTAAATAGGAGATCTTTGCCTTCGATTAAACCAACAAGCAATTAGTGTAGCTCTGATACCATGTTAGAAACAAGATCGACTAACGCATTGCAGATTACAATTTGGAGTAATATGATTATGAAAAAGGTAGTTGTACATATAGGGTAGAGAGGTTGAGTCGACTTCAACACTCAACTAGAGGTGGAAGAAAGAGTGTCAACAAGTGGCTTGGAGAGTTGTGTTGGACTCTCCAAGTCGACACCTAACTACCTAAGGTGGCTTGAAGCCATGTGAGGAATATACACATAATTACTTAGATGTCATCATATTATTCATTCCAACAATCTAGTTATTTGCATACCCTAGATCTAACTTTCTAAATGGTAGATTTAAAATTTTCTTAAACTATTCCTAATCTAATTAGATCTAAAAGAAAGGACAAAAGGTGTTAGGTTTTAAAGAAAAAATGAATTTGTTTTACAAAAAATCCAATTCCTTAATTCTGTTAAGATGATGAAATCATAGTTAGCCAAAAATCGAGCACTAGATTGAAGAAATTTGCCAAAAAAATTACTTCAAAGCCTCCAAAATGTTGATTTTGCAATTTTTTTTTACATTTTCAACAAAAAAATCTATCAACGAAAACTTGCAAAATGTCAAATTTCTAAAAGAAAATTGCATTTTTTGCAAAAATTCCATTAAATAGGAGATCTTTGCCTTCGATTAAACCAACAAGCAATTAGTGTAGCTCTGATACCATGTTAGAAACAAGATCGACTAACGCATTGCAGATTACAATTTGGAGTAATATGATTATGAAAAAGGTAGTTGTACATATAGGGTAGAGAGGTTGAGTCGACTTCAACACTCAACTAGAGGTGGAAGAAAGAGTGTCAACAAGTGGCTTGGAGAGTTGTGTTGGACTCTCCAAGTCGACACCTAACTACCTAAGGTGGCTTGAAGCCATGTGAGGAATATACACATAATTACTTAGATGTCATCATATTATTCATTCCAACAATCTAGTTATTTGCATACCCTAGATCTAACTTTCTAAATGGTAGATTTAAAATTTTCTTAAACTATTCCTAATCTAATTAGATCTAAAAGAAAGGACAAAAGGTGTTAGGTTTTAAAGAAAAAATGAATTTGTTTTACAAAAAATCCAATTCCTTAATTCTGTTAAGATGATGAAATCATAGTTAACCAACTTTGCTTGATCAATATTACACACAATCAATTACAGAAAATGGTGCAAATGTCTAACGAAAAAAATAATGAAAGGAACATATAAAATAATTGTATTCCACATGAAAAATTTATACATCACCTCCTACTACTTATCAATTCAAGAGATTTTTAGTCCAACATGCCTTGGATTCCATCCTTCTTAATTGAATTTTAGTAATTGGTTCATTATAGCATGACCTAGCTTGAAAACTTGGATCTACAAAGAAAAACTAACTACTAAAATTGACTAATTTAATTCTTGACTTCTATAGCAAGTGTTCAATCCGCTAACAATGTCCTTAAATTCTCTATAAATATACAACCTCTTGGGCAGCAAATTCAAGAATACATCAACGACTAGAATTCAAATACCCTCAAGCCCAAAATTAAAATTTAAATAGTTCCACCTTAAAAAAATTGAATGTTACATTTGAAATAAGAGAAATTTAAATGTGTGGCATAAAGTGCAAGGGTCCTCATCCTTTTTGGTTCCCTCCTGATCACTAGCATCCTCAATAATAATTTTAATGTCTGTGCCTATTTCTCTTCTCCTATAATCTATGAATGTAGTCAAATAATCATTCATCACCTCCGTATCTAGTCCATTGATAAAATTAGATCTGAAGTGATATGTGGCATAAACATTTGAAATATAAAATTGTTTTGGACGCCTCTTTGGTATCTACTGTAATGTCCCCTTTTTCTCAATGATAAAAAAATTGGAATATGTTAGCCTTTTTGTTATTTCTCGAAAGGCTAATGTTTGGGTGAGGGAAAAATGACTTTTAAAAAGGTTATTCTAAGTTATTTGTTGCCTCAACTTAATAAACTTTACTAAACATATACCTTATAAGAGTTACTTGTTGCATCCTTTAGTGGGCGCTAATCTTGGTGGGCCCCCTTTTGTTGTCGCCTATTTTAGGCATTATTCTCTGTTGAGTGGGTAGCACTTTTTGTCAAGAATTTAATATTTGTTTCCTTGCATGAGCGTTGGGAGTTAGTGGGGGATGATATATTGAAGGAATCACTCAGTTTGGGGATTCATTCATACATTTGAGATTTTATTTTCATATGAGCGCTCTTGCTGTTTAGCAAAGGACTCTGAGAGGTTGTTTAACCTCAGAACACCTCCAGTTTCGATTGTGCAATATCAATCCTAGCTGGACAGTTGATGGTTTCACCCAGAAATCATACTGAGAACACAATGGAGTTCAGTGTGGTTTCTCATACAGAGGACTACCAGGTGCTTACATGAGGCTTCAGGATTTTGGTGTCTCCTAAGTTGATTGGAATATCAAATATTTAGAGTTGATGACAACAGTTCTGTTTGTGCAAGGTACAGTTGACCAGCGATAACATTCATCCATGGCCATACATCTGAGTGCCATTCCTATGAAGCCACTTCAGGGAAATAGCATTGTTTCCCAATGATATTGTGTGCAGCAATAACTGTTATGTGATAGGATAAAAAGCATAAATGATATGAGAACAGATGCAGATATGTGCAGAACGCTGAGTGGCCATGTTACTTGGCTTTCATACTCAACAAACAATGCCCTAGTGTCCTATTGATAAATGTAGTTTACTGTTCTGTTTGCAAGGTTTCCTGAGTACAGTGTACTGAGTTCTTCCAGCCACTCATGTTAACCTGCCATACATCAATAAGGTGGGACGTGAGCCTTTCCATGCATAATGATGCACACAAACATGATGAAAGTTGCTATGAATCAAGGAGCCTAGGGTTAGAAAGTAGTTGCTGAGAGTTTGAGGAGAGTTCACTTCGATGGGTAGAAGAAATGAGTATAAATGGACGTTTCTGGGCATTCAGAGCAGTGCTGGGCTGTGATACAAACTATTCCCTTACCTTCAAAAAGGAGACTGTATTGTTCAAAGTTCTCTTTCTTCGTTTGCCATAACACTACTTCAGGATTCTTGAGATATAAAGGTATTTGCATGTCTTTCCTTTTTTCATGCTTAGAGTTATGGATTCTAGCAGTGATTGTTTGTTCAAACCAGACTTACTAAACTAGTACTGCTGCAGTATTTTATGTCAAATTGGTGTTATTGAGGGTGAGTTGGGAATGAAGGAATTGTTCTGCCCTATGTAAAATGCGCCCAAGTTGTGCATAAGTTTAAACTTGTCAAATGTGAAATGTCACAAATCTAAGTTAACCTTCAAGAGTTTGAAGTGGGGTTTGAAGTCATGTTCAAGGTGTATGAAGTATTAATCAAGATGAGAGCGCAAAATGCTCTAAAACATGGAATTTCCGCCCAAGACTACCCAAGATCGCCATGAGAAAGTTTGAAGTGCAATATGATTGATGATAAGTTAAGATTCAACAAAGTAGTTTGTAGTGAAAAGAATTGCAACATGACAATAAAAACGCCAAAGGGAAGAGCAATGAAAAAAAAGTCATGTCCAAGGCTAGGCACATAATGCTCTGGGCCAAGGATTTTCCGCCCTAGGAAGAATTTGTCAAACAAAGGACATTGCAAATGCAAGGATTGTTTAAAGTGAAAATTTGACTAAGTCATTGGAGAAAAAGGATGAATCTTGAAATGCCTAAGTATAAAATGGAGCCTTCCGAAGCGCAAAATGCTCTGCCTCATGCATTTTGCACCCAAGATAATGATGATGAAATTTGTTTTGTTCCACTATGAATTGAAAGTTTGAAGTAAAGTGTCAAAATGAAGGAAAATGCTCTGGGCTAAGGAATTTCTGCCCAAAAGATAAAAGGTTAAGTTATACTTCAAAATCCAACAATTGTTTGAGAATGCTAAGTGAAAGATTTCAAAAACTTGAAAAACTTTTTCAAGGAAGAGCGAAAATGTTCTATACCTTGCATAATGCGCCCAAGTTGTCATGAGGAAAATTCACTTAGTATGAAGCAACTCCCAAAATCAGAGTTTGCTCAATCATCATAAGCAAATTCGCCAAAAGTTCAATTTCATTCGCTCAAGGGAGTGAGAGGAGATGAAGTCAGAATGAAAAATGAAGATGCCCAAGCCCAAGATCCTTGCTCAATCAAATGATTTTGAAAATGATTCTAACAAATGGCTAAGAGAGGTTACTCGAGATATTTGATGAAGGAACAATTCAAAGTTCAACAAGTGAAAACAAGAAGTTCAAGTTAGAAATGGAGGAAAAACCTCATAAACAAGGAAAATCCGCCCTCCAAGCCTCTCACACTTAATCAAAATTTGCTCAAATCTGACACAAGTCAGCCAAAAGGAAGAGAGTTAAAGTTTTTTTTATCATTGCCCAATAACAGGCCAACCTACCTAGGAAGAGGGGATTGAAATCTCATTTGTCACATTCAAATCAAAAACAAATAATCAGAGGTAAAATGCAGACCTGTAGCAAGGAGGAAGAGAGTGGATTGAGTTTGTATAAAGAAGAAATCAGAATTCACTCTTCAATCATAAATTTCAAAATTCAAAATAACTCAGATTTAAGAGCAAACCCAGGTGTGTTTGAGCAGAATTTAAGGAGGCAAGACATCACATTTGTATAAAAATCTTTATAACTCTCATTCAATTCCTCCTCATATACCTTAGATATGCACCTCTCCACAAGGAAATTCCTTATACAGAGGGAAAATCCGCCCAGAATGGGCACAGATTCCAGCTGGTAAGGGAAAATGCACCCTTTATCTCTCCTTACACAGTGAAATCCCGCTCAGGTCAAGAGAAAAGGTCCACCTTAGCAGAGAAAAATTAGTTTTAGACCAAAAAAAATCATTGCCATATGCAGGCCAACCTGCACTAGGCCGACCTGTTTTGAAAGGCAGGTAGGACTGCTATAAATATAAGTCTTAAAACTTCATTTATCACATTCAATTTCAAAACTGAAAAGGCAGAGAACAAGCAGAAAAAATACCTTCTTAACTCAAGAATCCTAAAGCAGTGTTATGGCAGATGAAGAGAGAAGTTTTAACAATACAATCTCCTTCTTGAAGCTTGTTACCTAAATTTCACTACAGCTCATTCAGGTAGAGTTTTGATTCAAACCCTATAAGGTACATTTTATCTGATCCTTATTACATTACATTCAAGTGCATTAAATGGAATAATTTAAAAGATTATGATTACCAAATTACTGCATTTATTCAAGTGCATGTAATATAAGAGGGATTTATACAAATTCTTTCTTATTCAAATAAATAATCTTTATTAAATGTAAAATGTACATTATCTCACACAAGCAGTGAGATTAACTTTCTTATTCAACGAAATTTGAAGAACAATCTATACATAAATAAGTGAAAGTAAAGAACATGTGCATATAAGGGTAAAGGCCAGTCATTGCCTGAGAATGACTGGTTCTGGTTCTGTTGTGTAGTCTTATTGCCCAAAGTTGTCTGTGTCTTTCCAAGTCTATGTCATCTTCGTCTCCTGCATCTATCAAAGAAATGATATTAGAGTAATACTCTAAGAAATGAATGGTCCCTAACCTGACATGAACAGGTACTTATACATGCATAAACTGCTCTCAAAATGCATTAAACAAGAAATGTATGCCTTGGAGGTCCTAGAGAACAATCAAGTCATCAAACACATCCAAGTTATACAGTTATTCTCTAACAAGTTTGCTTCATGTGCAGATACAGGTGTAATTATGTCTCTGTTTGGTTCATCAGTTTATATTATGAGTGGAGAAAATGTGGCTCCCACAAGGGTTGAGCCCAGCTCATAAGTGCTACAGAAGCATTTCATGTGTGTTCATCAAATGCAGAGTACAGTTATTTCATAATTAGAAAAGTCAGTTGATAGATAGTGTGTAGGCATCATCAGTCAAAGCATACTGAAATACCAAGGACAGTCAGTTCATGATCCAAAGGACAGTCATTAATGACTGTCACATGAGAAAGGAGAAACATCTTTCATAAGCATCTTCAAGAATAGTCATGCATGTAGCAGTCCTCAATGGATAACTAATGACAAAGCAATAACCTGACAGTTGAAGACAGTCAACATGTAATCCTGACAGAGGACACAGAAGGAACACTGAGAATACATTTGGTAATAATGAATAGGAGCAAACGCTATTGAAGATGTAACAGTAATAGTCTTTTAAAAAGGGGCAGTCACTTCTTACAGGGATTTTGATGTCTTTGGCAGTGATGAAACCTATCAAAAGTTATAGCATTCACAAAACACGAAGGAATATACTCTGCACAGTAAAGATGTAACAGTCATAGTTATGTCAAAGATAGGCTAGATGGCCAAACTGTAGATGAATGAGTAGTCAACTGTAGCAACAGCCATACCTGTCCACAAGGGAAAAGTGATCATAAATCATGCAAAAATAGTAAAGAATACAGTGAAGCTATCAAGGAAGGTGGTGTCTGCCTGAAAGAGTCACAAAGTATGAAATAGAATAGTCTCACTTGATGGTAACTGTCACAGCATTCAAGTTAAAGGGCAGTAGAGTAGTCATCAGACTGACAAAATAAGGTGCTGTCACAACAGAAAGAACAAGAGCATCTCAAGTCAATGCATAGTCATCATGTTCATATCCTCAAAGTTTTCAAGATACAGTGATAAAACATTACCCTCAGGAGCTATAGGTGTTGACAAAAGAGATAGTAAGAAGACAGTAGCTTTGTGTATGTAATATTTTTATGAGAAATATCAAACTATAAATAAAAGAGCAGCCAAGAGCTAATACTTATCATCAGTTAGCCATTACTAAGATAAGTATGATCATATGCAAAATGAAAAGTATGCAAGTTGGCTGAGGATATATAGTGACTGTTAGAGTGCAGACAATCATCCTTACAATGGCACGAAGACATTCAAACTTATGGAATACACAAATGGAGACAGTCATGCAATACAGTATTAGGAGAAAAGAGAAAAGGTTGAAGATCTAACAGACTAACTACAAGAAATCATCAAAAACAGCCTCTATGAGTGTTTTATGGCCACACCACCATTCAAGGCAACAGTCATACTGGCAAAATGAAGAAGCAGAACACACAAAAGGTGAAGAGAGTCGTAATGACTGTAACAAACTGAAAGAAGAACAATCAATATAAAGTGGGACAGTAACAGTCATGAGAAGGCATGAATGGATATTGATATAGAGACTTATGAAGCATGTTAAATGCATCCATGAGATCAACAAGAGTTTTCAAGGGTTAACAGATTTATAAGATATGAAAGTCATTATCACTGAATGGTATGTAAGATAGCCATGCCACATAAGAGTGGAGGGAACAGTTCTAAGGAGCAGTTTGGAGACAGTCTTGCAAATTTTGTTAATAGTCATATCAGCATATAGGCAGTCATTGTGATAAAGGACAGAGACTTGTAAGAGATGTTTGTACATATTTTGCCAACGAGGTCAGCAGAAGGGCAGCAAAGAGCTGATGAGTTTGCTTCATGCGCAGATACAGGTGTAATTATGTCTCTGTTTGGTTCATCAGTTTATATTATGAGTGGAGAAAATGTGGCTCCCACAAGGGTTCAGCCCAGCTCATAAGTGCTACAGAAGCATTTCATGTGTGTTCATCAGATGCAAAGTACAGTCATTTCATAATTAGAAAAGTCAGTTGATAGATAGTGTGTAGGCATCATGAGTCAAAGCATACTGAAATACCAAGGACAATCAGTTCATGATCCAGAGGACAGTCATTAATGACTGTCACATGAGAAAGGAGAAACATCTTTCATAAGCATCTTCAAGAACAATCATGCATGTAGTAGTCCTCAAGGCACAACAAGTGACAAAGCAATAACCTGACAGCTGAAGACAATCAACAACATGTAATCTTGACAAAGGATACATAGAGAACACTAAGAATACATTTAGTAACAATGAATAGGAGCAAACACCATTGAACATGTAACAGTAATAGTCTTTTAAAGAGCGGCAGTCACTTCTTATAAGGATTTTGGTGTCTTTGGTAGTGATCAAACCTATCAAAAGTTCTAGCATTCACAAAACACAAAGGAATATACTCTACACAGTAAAGATGTAACAGTCATAGTTATGTCAAAGATAGGCTAGATAGCCAAACTGTAGATGAATGAGTAGTCAACTGTAGCAACGGCCATACCTGCCCACAAGGGAGAAGTGATCATAAATGATGCAAAAATAGTAAAGAATACAGTGAAGCTATCAAGGAAGGTGGTGTGTGCTTGAAAGAGTCACAAAGTATGAAATAGAATAGTCTCACTTGATAGTAACTATCACAGCATTCAAGTTAAAGGGCAGTAGAGTAGTCATCAAACTGACAAAATAAGGTGTTGTCATAACAGAAAGAACAAGAGCATCTCAAGTCAATGCACAGTCATCATGTTCATATCCTCAAAGTTTCCAAGATACAGTGATAAAACATTACCCTCAGGAGCTATAGGTGTTGACAGAAGAGATAGTAAGAAGACAGTAGCTTTGTGTATGTAATATTTTTATGAGAAATGTCAAACTATAAATGACAGAGCAACCAAGAGCTAATACTTATCATCAGTCAGCCATTACCAAGATATGTATGATCATATGCAAAATGAAAAGTATGCAAGTTGGCTGAGGATATATAGTGACTATTAGAGTGCAGACAATCATACCTACAATGGCATGAAGACATTCAAACTTATGCAATACACAAATGGAGACAGTCATGCAATACAGTATTAGGAAAAAAGAGAAAAGAGAAAAGGTTGCAGGTCTAACAGACTAACTACAAGAAAGCATCAAAAACAGCCTCTATGAGTGTTTTAAGGGCACACCACCATTCAAGGCAACAGTCATACTGGCAAAATGAAGAAGCAAAACACACAAAAGGTGAAGAGAGTCATAATGACTGTAACAAACTGAAAGAAGAACAATCAATATAAAGTGGGACAGTAACAGTCATGAGAAGGCATGAATGGATATTGATATAGAGACTTATGAAGCATGTTAAATGCATCCATGAGATCAACAAGAGTTTTCAAGGGTTAGCAGATTTATAAGATATGAAAGTCATTATCACTGAATGGTATGTAAGATAGCCATGCCACATAAGAGTGGAGGGAACAGTTCTAAGGAGCAGTTTGGAGACAGTCTTGCAAGTTTTGTTAATAGTCATATCAGCATATAGGCAGTCATTGTGATAAAGGATAGAGACTTGTAAGAGATGTTTGTAGATATTTTGTAAATGAGGTCAGCAGAAGGACAGCAGAGAGTTGATGATCAATAGAGTCCAGTGCAAGGCAGAAAACCATGATAGGAAAAGCATTTTTTATGCTTTAAAAGTTGAAACCCTAGCAAGAATAGACCTTAGATTCTTATTAAAAGAGCCATATATAGAAACATTTTTGCGCCAGTATACAGAGTAACGCATCAAACGATACATCTACAGCAAACTATGAAATACAGCTAAGGAGTTGTTATGTTGAAACCCTAGTTCAAAGATTGAAGCAAACTTGTGTTTTTCATTATTTTATGATATGTTTGGCTAGTTGTTTATGAAGAAACCAAAGAAATGTATGTAGAAATGATAAAGTTTGCAACTTGTTCTCCTAGCTGCAAATTCCCTGCAACTTCTTTGGATTCTTAGTAAAAAACCAACCAAACATATCATAAAATAATGAAAAACACAAGTTTGATTCATTCTTCGAACTAGGGTTTCAACATAACAACTCCTCAGCTTTATTTCACAGTTTGTTGTAGATGTATCGTTTGATGAGTTACTCTGTATATTGGCACAAAAATGTTTCTATATATGGCTCTTTGAATAAGAATCTAAGGTCTATTCTTGCTAGGGTTTCAACTTTTAAAGCATAAAAAATGTTTTTCCTATCACGGCTTTTTACCTTACACTGGACTCTATTGATCATCAGCTCTCTGCTGCCCTTCTGCTGACCTCGTTGGCAAAATATGTACAAACATCTCTTACAAGTCTCTTTCCTTTATCACAATGACTACCTATATGCTGATATGACTGTTAAAAAAACTTGCAAGACTGTCTCCAAACTACTCCTTAGAACTGTTCCCTCCACTCTTATGTGGCATCGCTATCTTACATACCATTCAGTGATAATGACTTTCATATCTTATAAATTTGCTAACCCTTGAAAACTCTTGTTGATCTCATGGATGCATTTAACATGCTTCATAAGTCTTTATATCAATATCCATTCATGCCTTCTCATGACTGTTACTATCCCACTTTATAGTGATTGTTCTTCTTTCAGTTTGTTACAGTCATTACGACTCTCTTCAATTTTTGTGTGTTCTGTTTCTTCATTTTGCCAATATGATCGTTGCCTTGAATGGTGGCGTGCCCTTAAAACACTCATAGAGGCTATTTTTGATGCTTTCTTGCAGTTAGTCTGTTAGACTTGCAACCTTTTCTCTTTTCTACTAATACTGTATTGCATGACTGTCTCCATTTCTGTATTCCATAAGTTTGAATGTTTTCATGCCATTGTAGGTATGATTGTCTGCACTCTAAGAGACACTATATATCCTCAACCAACTTGCATACTTTTCATTTTGCATATGATCATACTTATCTTGGTAATGGCTGACTGATAATAAGTATTAGCTCTTGGCTGCTCTGTTATTTATAGTTTGACATTTCTCATAAAAACATTACATACACAAAGCTACTGTCTTCTTACTATCTATTCTGTCAACACCTATAGCTCCTGAGGGTAATGTTTTATCACTGTATCTTGGAAACTTTGAGGATATGAACATGATGACTGTGCATTGACTTGAGATGCTCTTGTTCTTTTTGTTATGACAGCACCTTCTTATTTTGTCAGTCTGATGACTACTCTACTGCCCTTTAACTTGAATGCTGTGACAGTTACTATCAAGTGAGACTATTTTATTTCTTACTTTGTGACTCTTTCAGGCACACACCACCTTCCTTGACAGCTTCATTGTATTCTTTGCTATTTTTGCATGGTATATGATCACTTCTCCCTTGTGGACAAGTATGGCCGCTGCTACAGTTGACTGCTCATTCATCTACAGTTTGGCTATCTAGCCTATCTATGACATAACTATGACTGTTACATCTTTACTATGCAGAGTATATTCCTTTGTGTTTTGTTAATGCTAGAACTTTTGATAGGTTTGATCACTGCCAAAGACACCAAAATCCTTGTAAAAAGTGACTTCCCCTCTTTAAAAGACTATTACTGTTACATCTTCAATAGCGTTTGCTCCTATTCATTGTTACCAAATGTATTCTTAGTGTTCTCTCTGTATCCTCTGTCAAGATTACATGTTGTTGATTGTCTTCAACTGTCAGGTTATTGCTTTGTCATTTGTTGTCCCTTGAGGACTGCTACATGCATGACTGTTCTTGAAGATGCTTATGAAAGATGTTTCTCCTTTCTCATGTGACAGTCATTAATGACTGTCCTCTGGATCATGAATTGTCTGTCCTTGGTATTTCATTATGCTTTGACTGATGATGCCTACACACTGTCTATCAACCAACTTTTCTAATTATGAAATGACTGTACTCTGCATCTGATGAACACACATGAAATGCTTCTGTAGCACTTATGAGCTGGGCTGAACCCTTGTGGGATCCACATTTTCTCCACTCATAATATAAACTGATGAACGAAACAGAGACATAATTACACTTGTATCTGCATATGAAGCAAACTCATCAGCTCTCTGTTGCCCTTCTGCTGACCTCGTTGGCAAAATATGTACAAACATCTCTTACAAGTCTCTGTCCTTTATCACAATGACTGCCTATATGCTGATATGACTGTTAACAAAACTTGCAAGACTGTCTCCAAACTGCTCCTTAGAACTGTTCCCTCCACTCTTATGTGGCATGGCTATCTTACATACCATTCAGTGATAATGACTTTAATATCTTATAAATCTGCTAATCCTTGAAAACTCTTGTTGATCTCATGGATGCATTTAACATGCTTCATAAGTTTCTATATCAATATCCATTCATGCCTTCTCATGACTATTACCGTCCCACTTTATAGTCATTGTTCTTCTTTCAGTTTGTTACAGTCATTACGACTCTCTTCACCTTTTGTGTGTTCTGCTTCTTCATTTTGCCAGTATGATTGTTGCCTTGAATGGTGGTGTTGATGGTGTCAGATTGTCATTGATGTCAAAAAGGTCTTGCAGGATCTTGGGTTGATATTAAGGTCACTAATCAGGAGCTTGGTTAGTATGAATGCTTGGTCATCAAGGTTGGAACAAGGATAAGTTTATGACATCATATCAAGACAGAGCAATGAAATAATCTTTGTTTGAAGTGATCTATACAATGTAGATATCAATTGAGTTAGTGTGCATCTTCATGATTATCAATTGTGTTGTTGTTGATACAGGTGATGGATTTTAATATCTTGCTAACATATGTAATGTTGCACTTCATCATATGATTGTCTTCTTCAAGAGTCTTGTGCTTGTCATGTTTCATCTTGGAATAAATTGGTTTTATCTTCTGTCAAAGAGGCTATGATATTGCAGGATTTTTATGAGGTTCATACTTGGGACAAAATTCTTTATTCCTCAGAAGATAATGATATTCTTCTTTGCAAGCAATTATATGGATGTGTCTTTGATGGCACATATGCTAAGCTTGTTCATAGTATAAGTTGGAATATCAGAAGATGGTGTATAACACTTCATCTAAAGGGTGTGATGTTCCATTGTGTGGTGTTCATTTGTCTTAGAAACCCTAGAACAATTTTGTTTAAGACTGTCACATAAAGAAGATACCTTTTGTTCTAATTGGTCAGTGACTTGTTAGTGCAAGTCATACAACTAAAGTTGACCTGCAGAAGGGTATAAGTAACATTGGAGGACCAGCCCCTTTGAATTTCTTACCACTTTCACTGGTTACTTCTTATGTGAGATGGGCGTTGTTTTTGAAATTAATGTTTCTTTTTGAAAGTGCATTGGGCGCGAATGAAGACTTTCAAATACCTTAAAGTGAAGCAGCAAAGTGGAGCTTGAGTTTCATAGACCATGCTTTAAGGCATAAACCACATAAAGTAATGATTTTCATTTAAGGGTGAGCGCATGGGTGGTAAGTGAAACCACAATTTTTATAAATAGCAAATTTGTTTATGTCGACTAAAAAGGGGAGCTCGACTTAAGGAATGCATGTCTTGACATTTTCTTTCGAAGTAAAAAGGCTTTTAAAAGCTTTATTTATATAAAGTTTGAAAATGCACATACGAATGGGCATGATTTTTGTTTAAGATTTATAAACTTTGGTAAGTTTTTTTTTAGTATGTGGATTAGCCATAAAAGGCTATGTATTTAAAGTTTAGAAATTATTTTTAATTTCTATTTTATTTGTTTTTTTTTTAAAAGGCATCAGATCCATTATAGAATGCATATGAGTTTTTCAGGAAGATAATTTTGTGAGAAGATTGACATTATTGAAGATGATTTTTTGAGAGAAGACAAAGAGATTTCTTGCAGATGATTTGAAGAACAAAGAGAATATGAAGTGTTTCTTGGATATTTTTTTAAAGATGAATTGATTGTTTTTGTTTGCATTCAGGTATAGTATTTTTGCAGGAATATGAAGCGTCATTGAAGAGATGAAGGATCATGTTGAAAATTTTTATAAAAATGTGAAAAGTTTCTACAGATGATTTCAGAGAAAATAAAATGGAAAATGGAAAGATTTTTTTTATAAAGATCATTTTTGTAAAAGAAATTGATTTTATTTTGCAAAGCATGAGGAAGATATTGTGTGAGATGCAAACATATATTATTCTTTTTTGGAGAAGAATTTGAAGAGGTTATTGAAAAATTGAATAGGCACAGAAGAATATAAAAAGATTTTTCTTTGCAGGTGGAAAAATATTCAACTTGTATAAAATTGTTTTTCAGGTGCATTGATGGTGTGTCTTGAAAAGATAGAGATGAAACATACAAAATGAGGAAGTGTTATTGAATGGATCAGAATACAGGATTGATATGCAGTGTTGTTGAATGGATCAGAATACAGGATTGATTTGCAGTGTTGTTGAGGGAATTCGGATACAGGATTGATTTTGAATAAAATAGACACATGTGAGAGAAGAAATGTTTTGTATTGAATGGAAACAGAGTATCCCTCTGATTTGTTTATTACTTCTGTTGGTGATTTGGTTTGCCAGTGAGGCACAGTATGCCAGTGAGGCTTGTGGTCAATGAGACCTTTCAATTGTCAGTGAGACATAATATTCAGCCAGTGAGGCTTTGTAAGAAGTTTTTAAAGTTATGCCAGTGAGGCACTTCATGAGTGGTTTTTTCTACCCTAAGAGGGTTTTTCCACACCAGAAATTTATGTGTTATAATTTGTCTCTATGTGTGCATAATTGTGTTTTGTTTATAAGTTTTTGGTTCACATCTTTCACTATTAGTCTTGTGCATATGAGCTCAACAAATCATTAATGTCTTTCTTTCTACTTGTCTTGTAAAGTTTGCAAAAAGTTAAGAATTTACACAACACTGATTCACCCCCCCTCTCAGTGTTGTCATTGACTCCTACATGTGTGCCCTTAAAAAACTCATAAAGGCCGTTTTTGATGCTTTCTTGCAGTGAGTCTATTAGACCTGCAACCTTTTCTCTTGTCTCCTAATATTGCATTGCATGACTATCTCCATTTGTGTATTCCATAAGTTTGAATGTCTTCATGCCATTGTAGGTATGATTGTCTGCACTCTAACAGTCACTATATATCCTCAGCCAACTTGCATACTTTTCATTTTGCATATGATCATACTTATTTAGGTAATGGCTGACTAATGATAAATATTAGCTCTTTGTTGCTCTGTTATTTATAGTTTGACATTTCTCATAAAAACATTACATACACAAAGCTACTGTCTTATTACTATCTCTTCTGTCAACACCTATAGCTCCTGAGGGTAATGTTTTATCACTGTTTCTTGAAAACTTTGAGGATATGAACATGATGACTGTGCATTGACTTGAGATGCTCTTGTTCTTTCTGTTATGACAGCACCTTCTTATTTTGTTAGTCTGATGACTACTCTACTGCCCTTTAACTTGAATATTGTGACAATTACTATTAAGTGAGACTATTCTATTTCTTACTTTGTGACTCTTTCAGGCACACACCACATTCCTTGACAGCTTCATTGTATTCTTTACTATTTTGGTTTATGATCACTTCTCCCTTGTGGACAGGTATGGCCGCTACTACAATTGACTGCTCATTCATCTACAATTTGGCTATCTAGCCTATCTTTGACATAACTATGACTGTTACATCTTTACTGTGCAGAGTATATTCCTTTGTGTTTTGTGAATACTAGAACTTTTGATAGGTTTGATCACTGCCAAAGACATCAAAATCCTTGTAAGAAGTGACTGCCCCTCTTTAAAAGACTATTACTGTTACATCTTTAATAGTGTTTGCTCCTGTTCATTGTTACCAAATGTATTCTCAATGTTCTCTCTATATCCTCTGTGAAGATTACATGTTGTCTACTGTCTTTAACTATCAGGTTATTGCTTTGTCATTTGCTGTCCCTTGAGGACTGCTACATGTATGACTGTTCTTGAAGATGTTTATGAAAGATGTTTCTCCTTTCTCATGTGACAGTCATTAATGACTTTCCTTTGGATCATGAACTGACTGTCCTTGGTATGTCAAAGGATTCAATTTCACAAATTTGAAAGAGGATTTCCAACAAGCCTTGTGAGCACAAACAGGGACAAATCACAAAGGCAAGTCCTACCTTTTTCTGTCGCCCTCCATTCGTGCTTGGGCATGGCCCAAAGGATGACCAAGAGTTTTCCCAAAGCACAACAAACTTGTCACCAATGGCAGATTTGCATAGGCCGAGAGGCCAAAAAAGATCAAATCACAAATTTTGCCCAAAACTGTAAACAAAGAATCAATCCAAAAAGGACACAGAAGCCGTGAGGCCAAAAAACGAGCACCAAATGAAGAAATTTGCCCAAAAAATTACTTCAGAGCCTCCAAAATGTTGATTTTGCAAATTTTTTTTACATTTTCAACAAAAAAATTATTAACGAAAACTTGCAAAATGTCAAATTTCTAAAAGAAAATTGCATTTTTTGCAAAAATTCCATTAAATAGGAGATCTTTGCCTCCGATCGAACCAACAAGTAATTAGTGTAGCTTCGATACCATGTTAGAAACAAGATCGACTAACGCATTGCTGATTACAATTTGGAGTAATTTGATTATGAAAAAGGTAGTTGTACATATAGGGTAGAGAGGTTGAGTCGACTTCAACACTCAACTAGAGGTGGAAGAAAGAGTGTCAACGAGTGGCTTGGAGAGTTGTGTTGGACTCTCCAAGTCGACACCTAACTACCTAAGGTGGCTTGAAGCCATGTGAGGAATATACACATAATTACTTAGATGTCATCATATTATTCATTACCAACAATCTAGTTATTTGCATACCCTAGATCTAACTTTCTAAATGGTAGATTTGCAAGTTTCCTGAACTATTCCTAATCTAATTAGATCTAAAAGAAAGGACAAAAGGTGTTAGGTTTTAGAGAAAAAAAGAATTTGTTTTACAAAAAATCCAATTCCTTAATTCTCTTAAGATGATGAAATCATAGTTAACCAACTTTGCTTGATCAATATTACACACATTCAATTACACAAAATGGTGCAAATGTCTAAGGAAAAGAATAATGAAAGGAACATATAAAATAATTGTATTCCACATGAAAAATTTATACATCACCTCCCACTACTTATCAATTCAAGAGATTTTTAGTCCAACATGCCTTGGATTCCATCCTTCTTAATTGAATTTTAGTAATTGGTTCATTATAGCATGACCTAGCCTGAAAACTTGGATCTACAAAGAAAAACTAACTACTAAAATTGACTAAATTAATTCTTGACTTCTATAGCAAGTGTTCAATCCGCCAACAATGTCCTTAAATTCTTTATAAATATACAACCTCTTGGACAGCAAATTCAATAATCCTTTTACATCAACGACTAAAATTCAAATATCCTCAAGCCCAAAATTAAAATTTAAATAGTTCCACCTTAAAAAAATTGAATGTTACATTTGGAATAAGAGAAATTTAAATGTGTGGCATAAAGTGCAAGGGTCCTCATCCTTTTTGGTTCCCTCCTGATCACTAGCATCCTCAATAATAATTTTAATGTCTGTGCCTATTTCTCTTCCTGTAATCTATAAATGTAGTCAAATAATCATTCATCACCTCCATATTGTAGTCCATTGATAAAATTAGATCTGAAATGATATGTGGCATAAACATTTGAAATATAATATTGTTTTGCACGCCTCTTTGGTATCTACTGTAATGTCCCCTTTTTCTCAGTGATAAAAAAAATTAGAATATGTTAACCTTTTTGTTATTTCCCGAAAGGCTAATGTTTGGGTAAGAGAAAAATGACTTTTAAAAAGGTTATTCTAAGTTATTTGTTGCCTCAACTTAATAAACTTTACTAAACATATGCCTTTTAAGAGTTGCTTGTTGCATCCTTTAGCGGGCGCTGATCTTGGTGGGCCCTCTTTTGTTGTTGTCGCCTATTTTAGGCATTATTCTCTGTGGAGTGGGGGGACCTTTTTGTCAAGAATTTAATATTTGTTTCCTTGCATGAGCATTGAGAATTAGTGGGGGGATGATATATTGAAGGAATCGCTTAGTTTGGGGATTCATTCATGCATTTGAGATTTTATTTTCAGATGAGCGCTCTTGTTGTTTAGCAAAGGACTCTGAGAGGTTGTTTAACCTTAGAACACCTCTAGTTTCGATTGTGCAATATCAATCCTAGCTGGGCAGTAGATGATTTCACCCAAAAATCATACTGGGAACACAATGGACTTCGGTGTGGTTTCTCATACAGAGAACTACCAGGTACTTACATGGGGCTTCAGGATTTTGATGTCTCCTAAGTTGGTTGGAATATGAAATATTTAGAGTTGATGACAACAGTTCTGTTTGTGCAAGATACAGTTGACCAGCTATAACATTCATCCATGGCCATACATCTAAGTGCCATTTCTGTGAAGCCACTTTAGGGAAATAGCATTGTTTCCCAATGATATTGTGTGCAGCGATAACTGTTATGTGATAGGACAAAAAACATAAATGATATGAGAACAGATGCAGATATGTGCAAAACGCTGAGTGGCCATATTACTTGGCTTTCATACTCAACAAACAATGCTCCGGTGTCCTATTGATAAATGCAGTTTAGTGTTCCGTTTGCAAGGTTTCCTGAGTACAATGTACTGAGTTCTTCCAGCCACTCGTGTTAACCTACCATACATCAATAAGGTAGGACGTGAGTCTTTCCATGCATAACGATGCACACAAACATGATGAAAGTTGCTATGAATCAAGGCACCTAGGGTTAGAAAGTAGTTGCTGAGAGTTTGAAGAGAGTTCACTTCGATGGGTAGAAGAAATAAGCATAAATGGACGTTTCTGGGCATTCAGAGCAATGCTGGGCTGTGATACAAACTATTCCCTTAGCTTCAAGAAGGAGACTATATTGTTCAAAGTTCTCTTTCTTCGTCTGCCATAACACTGCTTCAGGATTCTTGAGATATGAAGGTATTTGCATGTCTTTCCTTTTTTCATGCTTAGAGTTAAGGATTCCAGCAGTGATTATTTGTTCAAACCAGACTTACTGAACTAGTACTGCTACAGTCTTTTATGTCAAATTGGTGTTATTGAGGGTGAGTTGGGATGAAGGAATTGTTCTGCCCTATGTAAAATGCGCCCAAGTTGTGCATAAGTTTAAGCTTGTCAAATGTGAAATGTCACAAATCTAAGTTAACCTTCAAAAGTTTGAAGTGGGGTTTTGAAGTCATGTTCAAGGTGTATGAAGTATTAATCAAAATAAGGGCACAAAATGCTCTAGAGCATGGAATTTCCGCCCAAGACTACCCAAGATCGCCATGAGAAAGTTTGAAGTGCAATATGATTGATGATAAGTTAAGATTCAACAAAGGAGTTTGTAGTGAAAGGAATTGCAACATGACAATGAAAATGCCAAAGGGAAGAGCAATGAAAAGAAAGTCATGTCCAAGGCTAGGCGCATAATGCTCTGGGCCAAGGATTTTCTGCCCTAGGAAGAATTTGTCAAACAAAGGACATTGCAAATGGAATGATTGTTTGAAGTGAAAATTTGACTAAGTCATTGGAGAAAAAGGATGAATCTTGAAATGCCTAAGTATAAAATGGAGCCTTCCAAAGCGCAAAATGCTCTGCCTCATGCATTTTGCACCCAAGATAATGATGATGAAATTTGTTATGTTCCACTATGAGTTGAAAGTTTGAAGTAAAGTGTCAAAATGAAGGAAAATGGTCCGGGCTAAGGAATTTCCACCCAAAGGATAAAAGGTTAAGTTACACTTCAAGATCCAATAATTGTTTGAGAATGCTAAGTGAAAGATTTCAAAAACTTGAGAACTTTTCCAAGGAAGAGCGCAAAATGCTCTATACCTTGCATAATGCGCCCAAGTTGTCATAAGGAAAATTCACTTAATATGAAGCATCTCCCAAAATCAAAACTTGCTCAATCATCATAAGCAAATTCGCCAAAAGTTCAATTTCATTCGCTCAAGGGAGTGAGAGAAGATGAAGTCAGAATGAAAAATGAAGGTGCCCATGCCCAAGCTCCTTGCTCAATCAAATGATCTTGAAAATGATTCCAACAAATGGCTAAGAGAGGTTACTCGAGATATTTGATGAAGGAACAATTCAAAGTTCAACAAGTGAAAACAAAAAGTTCAAGTCAGAAATGGAGGAAAAACCTCATAAACAAGGAAAATCCGCCCTCCAAGCCTCTCACACTTAATCAAAATTTGCTCAAATCTGACACAAGTCGGCCAAAAGAAAGAGAGTTAAAGTTCTTTTATCATTGCCCAATAGCAAGCCGACCTACCTAGGAAGAGGGGATTGAAATGCTATATAAAAGAGATTGAAATCCCATTTTTCACATTCAAATCAAGAACAAATAATCAGAGGTAAAATGCAGACCTACAACAAGGAGGAAGAGAGTGGATTGAGTTTGTATAAAGAAGAAATCAGAATTCACTCTTCAATCATATATTTCAAAATTCAAAATAACTCAGATTTAAGAGCAGACCCAAGTGCGTTTGAGCAGAATTTAAGGAAGCAAAACATCACGTTTGTACAAAAATCTTTATAACTCTCATTCAATTCCTCCTCATAGATCTTAGATATGCGCCTCTCCACAAGGAAATTCCTTATACAGAGGGAAAATCCACCCAGAATGGGCACAAATTCCAGCTGGTAAGGGAAAATGCACCCTTTATCTTTCCTTACACAGTGAAATCCCGCACAGGTCAAGAGAAAAGGTCCGCCTTAGCAGAGAAAAATTAGTTTTTTACCAAAAAAAAAAATCATTACTATATGCAGGCCAACCTGCACTAGGCCGACCTGTTTTGAAAGGCAGGTAGGACTGCTATAAATATAAGTCTTAAAACTTCATTTATCACATCCAATTTCAAAACTGAAAAGGCAAAGAATAAGCAGACCAAATACCTTCTTAACTCAAGAATCCTGAAGCAGTGTTATGGCAGATGAAGAGAGAGAAGTTTTAACAATACAATCTCCTTCTTGAAGCTTGTTACCTAAATTTCACTACAGCTCACTCAGGTAGAGTTTTGATTCAAAGTCTAAAAGGTACATTTTATCTGATCCTTATTACATTACATTCAAGTGCATAAATGGAATAATTTAAAAAGATTATGATTATCAAATTACTGCATTTATTCAAGTGCATGTAACATAAGAGGGATTTATACAAATTCTTTCTAATTCAAACAAATAATCTTTATTGAATGTAAAATGTACATTATCTCACACAAGCGGTGAGATTAACTTTCTTATTCAATGAAATTTTAAGAACAGTCTATACATAAATAAATGAAAGTAAAAAACATGTGCATATAAGGGTAAAGGCCAGTCATTGCCTGAGAATGCATGGATCTAGTTCTGCTGTGTAGTCCTATTGCCCAAAGTTGTCTATGTCTTTCCAAGTCTATGTCATCTCCATATCCTGCATCTGTCAAAGAAATGATGTTAGAGTAATACTCTAAGAAATGAGTGGTCCCTAAACTGTCATGAATAGGTATTTATACATGCATAAACAGCAATCAAAATGCATTAAACAAGAAATGTATGCCTTGGAGGTCGTAGAGAACAATCAAGCCATCAAACACATCCAAGGTATACAGTTATTCTCTAACAAGTTTGCCTCATGTGCAGATACATGTGTAATTATGTCTCTATTTGGTTCATCAGTTTATATTATGAGTGGAGAAAATGTGGCTCCCACAAGGGTTGAGCCCAACTCATAAGTGCTACAGAAGCATTTCATGTGTGTTCATCAGATGCAAAGTATAGTCATTTCATTATTAGAAAAGTCAGTTGATAGACAATGTGTAGGCATCATCAGTCAAAGCATACTGAAATACCAAGAACAGTCAGTTCATGATCCAGAGGACAGTTATTAATGACTGTCACATGAGAAATGAGAAACATCTTTCATAAGCATCTTCAAGAACAATCATGCATGTAGCAGTCCTCAAGGGACAGCAAATGACAAAGCAATAACCTGATAGTTGAAGACAATCAACAACATGTAATCTTGACAGACGATACAAAGAGAACACTGAGAATACATTTGGTAACAATCAATAGAAGCAAACGCTATTGAAGATGTAACAGTAATAGTCTTTTAAAGAGGGGTAGTCACTTCTTACAAGGATTTTGATGTCTTTGGCAGTGATCAAACCTATCAAAAGTTCTAGCATTCAAAAAACACAAAGGAATATACTCTGCACAGTAAAGATGTAACAGTCATAGTTATGTCAAAGATAGGCTAGATAGCAAAACTGTAGATGAATGAGCAGTCAACTATAGCAATGGCCATTCCTGTCCACAAGGGAAAGTGATCATAAACCATGCAAAAATAGTAAAGAATAAAGTGAAGTTATCATGGAAGGTGGTGTGTGCCTGAAAGAGTCACAAAGTATGAAATAGAATAGTCTCACTTGATAGTAATTGTCACAGCATTCAAGTTCAAGGGTAGTAGAGTAGTCATCAGACTGACAAAATAAGGTGCTGTCATAACAGAAACAACAAGAGGATCTCAAGTCAATGCACAGTCATCATGTTCATATCCTCAAAGTTTCCAAGATACAGTGATAAAACATTACCCTCAGGAGCTATAGGTGTTGACAGAAGAGATAGTAAGAAGACAATAGCTTTGTGTATGTAATGTTTTTATGAGAAATGTCAAACTATAAATAACAGAGCAGCCAAGAGCTAATACTTATCATCAATCACCTATTACTAAGATAAGTATGATCATATGCAAAATGAAAAGTATGCAAGTTGGCTGAGGATATATAGTGACTGTTAGAGTGCAGACAATCATACCTACAATGGCATGAAGACATTCAAACTTATGGAATACACAAATGGAGAAAGTCATGCAATATAGTATTACGAGAAAAGAGAAAAGGTTGCAGGTCTAACAGACTAACTGCAAGAAAGCATCAAAAACAGCCTCTATGAGTGTTTTAAGGGCACACCACCATTCAAGGCAACAGTCATACTGGTAAAATGAAGAAGCAGAACACACAAAAGCTGAAGAGAGTCATAATGACTATAACAAACTGAAAGAACAACAATCAATATAAAGTGGGACAGTAACAGTCATGAGAAGGCATGAATGGATATTGATATAGAGACTTATGAAGCATGTTAAATGCATCCATGAGATCAACAAGAGTTTTCAAGAGTTAGCAGATTTAAAAGATATGAAAGTCATTATCATTGAATGGTATGTAAGATATCCATGCCACATAAGAGTGGAGGGAACAGTTCTAAGGAGCAGTTTGAAGACAGTCTTGCAAGTTTTGTTAACAGTCATATCAGCATATAGGCAGTCATTGTGATAAAGGACAGAGACTTGTAAGAAATGTTTGTACATATTTTGCCAACGAGGTCAGCAGAAGGGTAGCAGAGGGCAGATGAGTTTGCTTCATGTGCAAATATAGGTGTAATTATGTCTCTATTTGGTTCATCAGTTTATATTATGAGTGGAGAAAATGTGGCTTCCACAAGGGTTGAGCCCAGCTCATAAGTGCTACAGAAGCATTTCATGTGTGTTCATCAAATACAAAGTACAGTCATTTCATAATTAGAAAAGTCAGTTGATAGACAGTGTGTAGGCATAATCAGTCAAAGCATACTAAAATACCAAGGACAGTCAGTTCATGATCCAGAGGACAATCATTAATGACTATCACATGAGAAAGGAGAAACATCTTTCATAAGCATCTTCAAGAACAGTCATGCATGTAGCAGTCCTCAAGGGACAGCAAATGACAAAGCAATAACCTGACAATTGAAGACAATCCACAACATGTAATCTTGACAGAGGATACAGAGAGAACACTGAGAATACATTTGGTAACAATGAATAGGAGCAAACGCTATTGAAGATGTAACAGTAATAGTCTTTTAAAGAGGGGCAGTCACTTCTTACAAGGATTTTGATGTCTTTGGCAGTGAGCAAATCTATAAAAAGTTCTAGCATTCACAAAACACAAAGGAATATACTCTACACAGTAAAGATGTCACAGTCATAGTTATGTCAAAGATAGGCTAGATAGCCAAACTGTAGATGAATGAGCAGTCAACTGTAGCAGCAGCCATACCTGTCCACAAGGGAGAAGTGATCATAAACCATGCAAAAATAGTAAAGAATACAGTGAAGCTGTCAAAGAAGGTGGTGTGTGCCTGAAAGAGTCACAAAGTATGAAATAGAATAGTCTCACTTGATAGTAACTGTCACAGCATTCAAGTTAAAGGGCAATAGAGTAGTCATCAAACTGACAAAATAAGAAGGTGCTGTCATAACAGAAAGAACAAGAGCATCTCAAGTCAATGCACAGTCATCATGTTCATATCCTCAAAATTTCCAAGATACAGTGATAAAACATTACCCTCAGGAGCTATAGGTGTTGACAGAAGAGATAGTAAGAAGACAGTAGCTTTGTGTATGTAATGTTTTTATGAGAAATGTCAAACTATAAATAAAAGAGCAGCCAAGAGCTAATACTTATCATCAGTCAGCCATTACCGAGATAAGTATGATCATATGCAAAATGAAAAGTATGCAAGTTGGCTGAGGATATATATTGACTGTTAGAGTGCAGACAATCATACCTACAATGGCATGAAAACATTCAAACTTATGGAATACACAAATGGAGATAGTCATGCAATACAGTATTAGGAGAAAAGAGAAAAGGTTGCAGGTCTAATAGACTAACTGCAAGAAAGCATAAAAAACAGCCTCTATGAGTGTTTTAAAGGCACACTACCATTCAAGGCAACAGTCATACTGGCAAAATGAAAAAGTAGAACACACAAAAGGTGAAGAGAGTCGTAATGACTGTAACAAACTAAAAGAAGAACAATCACTATAAAGTGGGACGGTAACAGTCATGAGAATGCATGAATGGATATTGATATAGAGACTTATGAAGCATATTAAATGCATCCATGAGATCAACAAGAGTTTTCAAGGGTTAACAGATTTATAAGATATGAAAGTCATTATCACTGAATGGTATGTAAGATAGCCATGCCACATAAGAGTGAAGGGAACAGTTCTAAGGAGTAGTTTGGAGACAGTCTTGCATGTTTTGTTAACAGTCATATCAGCATATAGGCAGTCATTGTGATAAAGGACAGAGACTTGTAAGAGATGTTTGTACATATTTTGCCAATGAGGTCAGCAGAACGGTAGCAGAGAGCTGATAAGTTTGCTTCATGTGTAGATACAGGTGTAATTATGTCTCTGTTTGGTTCATCAGTTTATATTATGAGTGGAGAAAATGTGGCTCCCACAAGGGTTGAGCCCAGCACATAAGTGCTACAGAAGCATTTCATGCATGTTCATCAAATGCAGAGTACAGTCATTTCATTATTAGAAAAGTCAGTTGATAGACAGTGTGTAAGCATCATCAGTCAAAGCATACTGAAGTACCAAGGACAGTCAGTTCATGATCTAGAGGACAGTCATTAATGACTGTCACATGAGAAAGGAGAAACATCTTTCACAAGCATCTTCAAGAACAGTCATGCATGTAGCAATCCTCAAGGGACAGCAAATGACAAAGCAATAACCTGACAGTTGAAGATAGTCAACAACATATAATCTTGACAAAGGATACAGAGAGAACACTGAGAATACATTTGGTAACAATGAATAGGAGTAAACGCTATTGAAGATGTAATAGTAATAGTCTTTTAAAGAGGGGCAGTCACTTCTTACAAGGATTGTGATGTCTTTGGCAATGATCAAACCTATCAAAAGTTTTAGCATTCACAAAACACAAAGGAATATACTCTGCACAGTAAAGATGTAATAGTCATGTAGTTATGTCAAAGATAGGCTAGATAGCCAAACTGTAGATAAGTGAGCAATCAACTGTAGCAGCAGCCATACCTGTCCATAAGAGAGAAGTGATCATAAACCATGCAAAAACAGTAAAAAATACAGTGAAGCTGTCAAGGAAGGTGGTGTGTGCCTGAAAGAGTCACAAAGTATGAAATAGAATAGTCTCACTTGATAGTAACTGTCAGAGCATTCAAGTTAAAGGGCAGTAGAGTAGTCATCAGACTGACAAAATAAGAAGGTGTTGTCATAACAGAAAGAACAAGAGCATCTCAAGTCAATGTACAGTCATTATGTTCATATCCTCAAAGTTTCCAAGATACAGTGATAAAACATTACCCTCAAGAGCTATAGGTGTTGACAGAAGAGATAGTAAGAAGACAGTAGCTTTGTGTATGTAATGTTTTTATGAGAAATGTCAAACTATAAATAACAGAGCAGCCAAGAGCTAATACTTATCATCAATCAGCCATTACCAAGACAAGTATGATCATATGCAAAATGAAAAGTATGCAAGTTGGCTGAGGATATATAATGACTGTTAGAGTGCAGACAATCATACCTACAATGGCATGAAGACATTGAAACTTATGGAATACATAAATGGAGACAGTCATGCAATACAGTATTACGAGAAAAGAGAAAAAGGTTGCAGGTCTAACAGACTAACTGCAAGAAAGCATCAAAAACAGCCTTTATGAGTGTTTTAAGGGCACACCACCATTCTGCTATGCGACGAGCTGGTTTGAAACCTGACATGTTTATTTTTGCCAGCATTCTCAGCTGTTGTGCCAGTCTTGCCCTTCCAGACCACAGTAAAATTTTTCATGCTGATATTATCAAGAATGGATTTTTCTCTGATGTCTTTGTGGGCAGTGCCCTTGTGGATGCATATGCAAAATCGCAGAACATGGAGGATGCTAGCCAACTGTTTGGTAGTCTGTTAAATAGGAATACAGTTTCATGGAATGCTATGATTGCAGGATATAACCAAGTAGGACAGGGGTGGGAGGTGCTAAGATTTTTTTGTCAAATGAAAAAGGCTGGTGTGAAGCCAGACCACTTCAGCTTTGCTAGCCTTTTAAGTGCATGTGCTGCCATGGGAGCTCTAAAAAATGGGGAGGTGATTCACTCTGAAATCGTCAAAACTGAATCTGAGTGTCATGTCTTTGTTGGCAGTGCTCTTGTGGACATGTATGCAAAATGTAAGAGCATGTCAAGTGCACAGCGTGTGTTTGACAAATTGCATACGTGGAATTTGGTATCATGGAATGCTATGATTATAGGGTATGCCCATAATGGACATGGTGCAGATGCCTTGAATCTATTTTTTGAAATGCTACAAATCAGGGTGGAACCGGACCATTTCACGTTCACCAGTGTGCTCAAAGCATGCACTACCCTAACAACTCTAGAAAGTGGGAAGCAGATTCATGCATATATCATCAAAGCTGGACTTGAGACATGTGTAGTTGTGGGAATTGCCTTTGTTGACATGTACGCCACATGTGGGATTTTGGCAGATTCTTATGATGTATTTGATAGAATGCCTGAACGAAATGCAGTCTCATGGACTGCAATGATTGGAGGGTATGCTCAACATGGCCACAGCAAGGAGGCTCTTGAACTCTTCGAGCAAATGCAAGAGGAAGGCATACAACCAAACAAGGTCACCTTTATTTGTATTCTCTCTGCATGCAGCAATATGGGCCTAGTGGATGAAGACCACATTCATTTTGATTCCATGACCCAACTTTATGGCATCATGCCCGAGATGGAGCATAATGCTTGCATGGTTGATATCCTTGGTCGTTCTGGCCAACTTGATGCAGCTCTCAACTTTATTGCAGATATGCCTTTTCCCCCTGGTACTTCAGTTTGGAAACATGCTTGGTGCATGCAGAATCCATGGGAATTTGTAGCTAGGAGAACAAGTTGCAAAGTTTATTCTTGAGATGGATCCACAACATTCTTCAACATATGTCCTCCTTTCCAACATGTATGCTGCAAAGGGCAGGTGGAATGATGTTGAAAAGGTAAGAAACATGATGAGAAATAGAGGGGTGGTTAAGGTTCCAGGCTGCAGTTGGACTGAGGTCAAAAACAGGATACATCATTCTTTGTGAAAGATAGATCTCACCCACATACAAAAGAGATGTATGCAAAGTTGGAGGAATTGACTTTTTTAATGAAAAGTGCAGGCTATGTACCTGACACAAATTTTGTGTTGCATGATGTGGAAGAGGAGAAAAAGGAAACCTTTCTGTCCTATCACAGTGAAAAACTTGCTATTGCTTTTGGGCTTATTAACACCTCACCAGGTTCACCTATTCGAGTTGTGAAAAATCTTCGTGTTTGTGGCAATTGCCATACTGTGATGAAGTTTATTTCAAAGATTGTGGACCGAGAGATTTTCATGAGGGATAACAATCGGTTCCATCGTTTTAAGAGTGGAATGTGTTCTTGTGGTGATTATTGGTGATGCCAAGCAATGTATTTATGGTAAAATAGTTAGCACATTCATTAAGATTGAGACCTGTCAGGGCCACTAAGGTAAGATCTTTCTAATTCTGTTTTGATAAGTAGAGCTTGAGGAAAGCATGTCGGGAGTGTTACTGTAGTCATATTTACCAATAGGTGGAATTCCATGTGACTGCATTCCACTCGGTCATTCCCTCGAAAACTCTCTTGGCATCATCAACACTAGCGCACTTGGCATACAAATCAATTAGCGCACTTCCAACAAACACATCCAACTTAGTTCCACTTTGAGCAATATGATTGTGAATCTCTACTCCTTGATCCAAGTTCCCAACAGTAGCGCATGCCTTGAGAAGACTTCCCAAAGTGTACTGATTGGGTTTCACACCGAGCTGTTGCATTTGTCCATAGAAACATAAGGCGTCCTCATAGTACCCATTTCTAACACAGGCAGCAATAACCCCATTCCAGGACACTAAATCCCGTTCAGACAATTTTTCAAACACTTGGCACGCATCATCAAAAGCCCCACATTTTGCATACATATTTAGGAGGTTATTCCAAACATAAGTAGCCAAATTGGATTCAGATTTAATCAAATATGCATGAAGCTGTTTAAATCACAGGGGACTACATCACAACACGCAATGTCATTGAACATTGGTATTGGCATGAAACTATACTAAACAAACCAAGAATATGATTATATAGCGAGCATGTACCTGTTTACCCAATAGCAGGTTTCTGCTTTGAGAGCAACCTTGAAGGAGACGAGCCCACTCCTGATCCCGATTGAGAGTGAGCGTGCGGATGGAATGCTTGTTTTTTGATGGTTGGAATCGCTCGAATCGTATCCCCGTTAAAGTTGATGCTGATATTAGTAATGGTGGAGACAGAGGAACAGGAGTAGAGAGAAATAGCCGTTACTTCAGAACTATTTTATTTATTCAAGAGTTATTTTATACTTCTAATTTTTTAAAATAGTTGTTGCTTCTAAATAGGATTTTTTAACATGGTCACAACATGACAGTCCTTGATGTCATTGGTGTAATAATACTAGCACTTGCACCATTAGGAATGCAATGGGTACACCAATAGTAAATTATATGTTAAATATTACGTTACATAGTACAAATCAAGGAATGGTATAGGAGATATATTATTTTATTATTTTACTTTCGTCAATTTGTCCACCACCACTAAGATGACATCATGCATGTTTTTTGACATGGGCAATCCCTGAATAAATTCCATGCTAATCACCTACCACTTGTACTCTAGAACACTATATAGATAAAGTAGTCCTACAAGATGGACATGTTCTGCCTTGACGCGTTGACACTCTAAACATTGAGCGACAAACTCAATTACGTCTTTCTTAAGCTTAGGCCAAAAGTACAATGGTCTCAATCCTTCCATTGTTTTGGTCACTCCTGGGTGTCCAGAATATGGCGCACTATGGACCCCCTCGAGAACCAATTTCCTCAACTCACCTGAATCAAGGATATACATTCTCCCCTGATATCTCAAAAGCCCATCTAATTCTATCACATACCCATCAAATCAATGATCTGTGGGGTCTGCTTCTAATGATTATTTAACCTGTTCATAGTGTTAATCTCCTTGTAAGTTTTGGATTACCTGCTGCCTTAGATTGGTTCTAGTAGTCACCATGACAGCCAGATGTCGTCTCTTGCTAAGAGCATCTGCTACCCTATTCTCTTTTCCTTTTATATACTCAATTCCAAAGTCATACTCGCTAAGGAATTCTAACCACATTCTCTGTCGTGCATTGAGATTAGGTTGGGTGAATATATATTTGAGCCCTAGATGATCTGTCTTAAGCTCAAATGGCTTACCCAAGAGATAGTGCCTCCATAATTTGGAGTGCATGAACAATGGCAGCCAATTCAAGATCATGGGGTGCATAGTTTAACTCGTTGACTCTCTCCCTCTCTTATTCTCTTTAAAAAAAGCTTGTCCTCCGTTTGTATATGATGATCTTCCTTTTAGAGGAACAAAACTTTTCTTTCTTTTATTCATATAGAACCCTAATTCCTTCTCCCATTCGTAGATTCTCATACAAAATTATTTGCTTCTTTGTTTATAAAAATAATAATAACAAAAAAAAGTCTTCCCCCCATGCAAATCTTGTTTTAGTTTCACTTTCTTTTATTACCTTTTTACCAAGCTTAATATAAAGAAAAATATAATAAATATAGAGATATGAATACATGTATATTTATTAAGGATTTTCTTTCTTTTAAAAACATTTGTATTTTATTTCTTTAAAATATAACTAATTTACTTATTTTCATGATTTCGTAATATAATAAAATTTAAAACTTGTAAATATATATATACAAAAGTAGACAAATAAAAAGAGATACCACTATTTTCACATATTTAGGGTATTTTTATTTCCCTTTTATAATAATATTTTCAATTCCAAATATATCGATTTAGATCAAATTACAACTAATTAATTTATTTTGACAAACAGGCATCAAAGTTGAGCAAGGAGGCAATGCAAGATAACAACATTATCAAACATAAAAGTATTATCGAAAACACAGCAGGCGCACATGAAGGTGAAATGAAGGAAGTTTAAACAACAATTTCATACGTATGTATTAGGAGAACGTTAGACAACCTAGTCAACCAAGTAAGAATGATTCTATGTGAGTGTGTGTTAGGCACCAGATAGAACCCATCAATTGTTGCCAAGCGGCTAGAACCCCTCTACCTGAAACATGTTCTTGCCTTTGACAACCTGCATTCATTCACATTCATTCCACTGTCAATAGTTTAGTCCTGAAAAATATAGCTGAAGCGACATAAGGAATAATCATTGTCATCCTATTGATCATATATCATCCACTAGTGTCCAATGGTACTATGAATTAACATAATGAAATCAATCACAAAGTATGATACATGACACCCTGAAATACCCAAGGGTGTGGCAGTGGATATGGTTGTTGATTCATTCGATCATGTCGAGGCCCCTAGATCGATACATGTTTCTTCAGCTCCTATTCGTGTCCAAGCTACTACTTCAACAATTCTGGTCACATCTTCACACACAAATATATCAAATAACAATCAAATGCATACCAAATTTCGATGTTCAGAAAATGGAAAAGTCAGGGACTAATGAGTAGGTGCCCTAGTCCAGTGACATACTTTTTGTCGAGATCTGGGAATCTTGTCTGCAACTTGTTCCTACTATTCCAGAGATTCTTCAGTTGCGGGATCCAGAGGACTATGGCACGGGCGCCTGAGTCTAAGTGCCTATTTTCTTTTCAGATCTACAATTCTGACAGTCTGCAATGCTCTGCTGCAACTCCACTTTCTCTACTTCTACAACTTGTAACCTGCAATCACAGAAAAATGAGCTAGGGGTTGTGATGTTTAGAGGCTTGCCTCAGTCAAGCCCGGGAGAGACATTCAAGTCTTCCAAACACCATTGTCAGATAAAGAGTGCATATCTCAATGGGATAGAGGTGAAATCCAAATGATAAATGATTGAAAACACAAATGAATGTCACCTTGTAGTGAAGATCTCATGGAAGGAAGATGCTCTTTATGCCATGAGGAGATGGATGCCAAATTTGCAAACACAAACATAATAACAATGCTCTCCTCCGCAACATAATGAATATTTTGAATGCTCAAAGTCACAAGTATGCTACAAGATCACAATAGCCATCTTTCTAGTTTACAAATGATAACCTAATCATGCTTATATATGCAAATACAAGCATTCTTGCCAAGAATTTCATAATTGAAACTTACCGTGTCAGCCTAGGACCTAATTAACGGTCATAAACTGACACTTAAAATTTAGGCCTAACCTAAAATAGGGCAGGACTAGGGTGCGGGTGCCCAAGTCCTCCCCCCTATTTCAAGCAGGGATCATGTCAAGTGCGTCCCCTGAGTCCTATTTGCCATGAAACATCAGGGTTTTGTCATTGAGAGTCATCAGAATCATGCAAGATGCCCTAAATGCATAAACAAGACTCGGGAGCTAAACCTTAAGAGGGAAAAGTCCCCAAGGGGACATTTTTTGACATAACATTTAGCCCCCACTTTAATGTATATATAAATGTAAGGCCAATACATGCATTAAAGTACGGTCAACAAAAACAACAAACACGCCAAGCATGGAGAAGACACGCCAATCACAAAGAAGACAGTAACAGGCACACAAAACATGGAGAAGACATTTACAGTCATGCAAAACACGAAGAATACAACATTGAAGACACACAAAATATAGTGAATGCAAAGAAGACAATAATGATTTTATTTTTCTTTTTCATTTTCACATATATGAAATGCAGATGCAAGTGCAAGGAAAGTAAACACACCACCCATAATGCAGGAGGGACTCATCACCACCAGTGTTTAAGACTACATATGGGACAACACACACACCAAACACGCCATACAAAGCAAGCATGTTTTCTCACAAATGGGGATGATGCAACTTTTACATATGGGCGCGTTATAAACAGTTACAATTTCAAAAATCCACAAAGAGAGCCCTTCAAATTTAAAGTGAGCATTTATCATCTATTGGGAGATAGTATTTTGATTTTTAATTATAGTATTGGAATTCAAATCTAGGTTCAATATGCTTACAAATGTTTTCATTCTTTGTGCAACCAACTTTCATGTGCATTTATGATGATATGGATTGATAAACATGAGATTTTCATAGTCCATGAGTATAATGGCTTTTAGAATAACTGTGTTTATTTTATTACCTCTTTCACTATGAGATGGATCATGGAGTCTGGTCTAATGTAAATAAAATACACAGTTATTTCCAGAAGCCATTATACTCACAATAGGGAATCTTATATAAATGTGTGAATTTAAAGCATTTATATAAAATCCCACTGGTCTTACAACTGCTTACCCAACGAAAGGGTTTGAATTTTGCCCCATCCAATTGGGTGTCAATCTAGATAGATGTGGAAAGCATCGGAGAGAATATTTCATTTGTTATATCAAGCACACCTACTTCATTAATCAGAATATGGAAAAGAATGGGTTGTTGAAGTATTTTGATAGATTGTATGAGTAGGCACATGGAGAGGAGAAATGAGGTTTGAGACTATTGCAATCATTTGTGCTCATAATTACATTTACATTTGTAATAGACACATCTACATTCTAACTGCCAATAGGGGAGAAGAGAGAGAAAATCTAGAAAAGGGGATCAACTACATTTTTACACTTGTTAACCCTAATCTTTTTTAGGCTCATTCTACTTCATGTACCTCAAATTTGGGTCACTTTCAAGTCTCATTATGCATATGATTCATTGCTTGTCTTTATGAGGTCTTTATATAGCCAACCTTTGGTGATTCCTGGTCTTTTTTTTCATAAAACCAAGATGTCTCTTTCCACTGCAAACTGAAAAATGGCAATGGTAGTTTGTAGTTGCATCCCCCAAGTTGAAAACTAGAAATGGCGATTTGTCAGAGTTTGCACTAGGTTGTATAGCATCAACAATCATCTAGTGATGTGTCAAGTTGAAAACCCCTTTAGGGAAGTTTGATAGAGACATCTTTGCATTATCATCAATGAGATCATGCATCACAAGGACACCCCAACAACAAAGTGCAAGAAACATAGCTTCACAAAGAGAATAATTATTCAAGAAAGAAATAACTATATTTTGGATCACATAATGGGCCATGTGCAGTGAGAGAGTTTTCTTGGATTTCTAAGGTGGAAACTTTTGAATATCAAGTTTGAGTATTTCTCTATAAAAATGGAGGGTTTCCCAACTTCATTTTGCAAAAGATTTGCATTATAAGAGTCAATAATTTGAATCATAGAGCATGAAATAAAGACCATAATGCTAGCACTGCATTAGTTTTTACTAAGAGTTGCTTTGCAATTCTAAACATTATTACCTTGTTTGAGACGTTCATGGAGTATTCACAATGATTTGTGGGATGGCGAAGAAGCTAACGTGATAAAAGGGTTCGTGACATTTTAATAAGTAGCCAAAATTCTCTATAAAAACAACTCTCTTTGGCTATGCATACAATAACAAGTGATTGAGCCCATAGCATTTTGACCAGCACAAGGAAGAAATGCAATTGACCACTAGCTTGAGGATAGCTAATAAAAGAAAAATGATGAATAATTATCATTGCCAGATTGATGTGTGCATAGTGTTGGAAATGTAGAAATCTTATTTGTTTCCTTAACATGCCATTCTGAGATACACTTCTCATGGTTGTGTTGTAAAGCAATGAAGTGAAGCACTTTATGAGTTTTTGGATGTTTGTAAAGTCAGTTTCGACCATCGTTACTGCAACAAAAAAACAAATTTTGTTTTGGCATACAAAGGCACGTGAGTTGTTTGACAAGGTAACACATGGTGTGTAAAATCTTGATGCTAACAAAGTTAAACTTCATCACAAAGAATTCATAAGCAATCTTCAACTACATATCTTTATTCCAGGCCTCTTATCTTTAGAAAAACAACCATCGGACTCCATTGAAACCAATTCCTATCCTGCAAGCATCTTCTCTCGTTTCTCTTTTTTGAAGACTCTGCATCTTCATGGTTTATCATTTACTCAACCAAACATAAGATGAGACCAAGATTTCATTTTCTTAGTGAAGTACAAGAAGTTTAGGATATAGACTTTGGGTATGTTTGCATGGAGGAATGGTCTAAGGAATTGCACAAGAAGGATGTTAGAGACCCATTTATGGTATAAAGCTTAAATGCCAGGACCGCCTTTCCATGTACATTGACATGTTCATATTTGATCCTACAGTGTGTACATATTTACCATTGAGAGATCTCACATCATGTTGAATTCTCTAAGACTTGAGATTACTATTTTCAATCTTGAGTTATTTGAAATGATGCTCTTAATCCTAGAGGTCATAGGATAAAGAGGCATTTAATTAGCATTGAATGCCTTAAGAGCTAAAAGTATTGATAACCATTAGTTCATAGATAAAATTTAGTTATCCATGTCATGAAAGAGTTACTTGAAGGTTGAGTTTGCAAAAAATCAAAGTCTAAATAAGAGCAAAAGCATGCAATTCTTCTCTTGAGCCAAATGGTAGGGCTATTAAATGTTGAAGCCTTTCATCCTTGGATACTTGTTTTCTCGTAGTATTTATTTTGGGGAAACAAGTCTTTAGATGGGCCAACATTATTAATGAATCACATCATTAGCAACTTGTAAGGGTTGTTGAGACCAAAACATTCTATACGACTTACTATTTGGTATACATGCTTTTGCACTTTATGAATATGAAATCTACTTATGGCATTGAAGATCTTTTGTGGAGGTATGGTTGATCTATTGATGTTATTCCAGATTTTATAGAGGCTACAAGAAGAAATAATTTAGAATGACCAATTATTGATTGTTATTCCAAGCCTTCCTTGAGTTGCACAAGAACTTAAATTTTCACCTATACAGAGAAGGCATGAGAGCAATCTAAGATTGGACAAGTTGGTTCACCCAACATGAGTCCTACTCTTATATTCTTGCCTTAAGTTTTTTTTTTGGAAGACCCTAAAGATTATTGACATGCATGTTTGATTTCATCATCTTGGTCAAGTTCTCATGCCAGATGATGGTTGTTATCAATGAGTTGTGAAAGAACCCATCACCAATCTAGTACACAATCTAGATTGGTGTAATGTCCCCTTTTAGGATATTCTTGATTTCTTAACCTGTACACAAGAATAACTACTAGAAAGGGACATTAGCAATGTTAAAGATTAATAAATTAGAACATAGTAATGAAATCAATACATCATAACATAATTAATGATATAGCATAAATAATATTTAGTTCAACATATAGTTATCCAATTCTCAAGTCGATCCTATGATGGGTCCCATAGGAATACTCGCAAGTTAGAGCATGATGGAGGGCACACATCCTACCTATCACCTCTTATGTCCACCTTGGCTGCACACCCTACCAAGATCAAACTCAAGGATCAAGAGTGTGATGGAGGGCACACTTCCTACCTAGCACATCTTGACAAGAGCATGATGGAGGGCACACTTCCTACCTATCGTCTCTTGATAAGAGCATGATGGGGGGCACACTTCCCACCTAGCATCTCTTATGTCCACATCTTGACAAGAGCATGATGGAGGGCACACTTCCTACCTATCATCTCTTGATAAGAACATGATGGGGGGCACACTTCCCACCTATCATCTCTTGATGAGGGCATGATGGAGGGCATGCTTCCTACCTATCATCCCTTTAACATGACTTGATGAGAGCATGATGTGGGGCATGCTTTCCACCTATCATCTCTTGTGGACTAGAAGGACCAACCTTCCCACTTTCCTCTATACCCCTATGCAACCCAACATAGTTTGCTTGTAATCGAATAAGATAATTAATTATAAGTACCTATTGATCAATAAATATAGTTCAATTTAGGGATGACAATATATCCTCTTGCTATGTCACAATTGTTTATATGACTTGATTGATTGATAATTCCAATCTGTTGCTATATATATATATATATGTTTATTAAATATTACCAGAGGTATTCTTATGCTAAAGACCTTATTTTCAAGAGGATGACTTCACCATTTTATCGTGATGTTTAAATCTTTAATTTAAACAATGCCTTAATATCAGGACATCACAATTGGATGCAATTCCTATAGGGATGAAGTCATGTTTGTTGATATTACAATTGACCTTCAAAGATTTGGTTTTTAGATGGACATGTGGGATTATTTAGATTCAAAAGGAAAGATGAATGAAGCTATGCTGGCATATATGGGCAGTAGGTTCAAACATGTAGTTGCACCTGAAGATTTTTGGGAGAATTATAATGATGAAGGTTATTGTTGAGTCTGCTAGCATGATTGGCAAGGGATTGAATGTCGTGCATCATTAACTCTAACTTAATTAGTCAACATTGTGGCTATGGTAGTCTCTCCTAGCTAGGAAGAACACATTTAAATATAAAGAGTTAGTGTCTTCGAAAATAGCCATCAGATTATGTCCAAGACTCTAACCAACTTATTTGATGCTTGAGGCATTTAAATATTTCTATAGATCTAAGTTGCCTAAGGACATGTCTCCTACTTTGTGAAAAGTCCTTGTTGTCAAGTTCATATGGAAATCATAACACTAAGGCCCTCAAATATATAGTTTACTATGTTGTGAGGACATTGGGTGTCTTGTCCCATTCACATCATCTTGAAGAAACTACTCATTACATGTGGTAAATGGGTTAGTGATGATGAAAGTGCCTTGAAAAGAGAGGGTGGGATGAAAGGTCTCCCCCTCCAATTCCACTAAGGAACCCTAAAAAGAACAATAAGGAATTGGGATGATAAGAGAAAGGTGCAATGACAAAACTAGGTACCATTCAAGCATTCTAGAGTTCTTGCCTACAAGACCTAACATGCTTGGGTCTTCAACTCCCCAAGGTGCACCTAGGACATAGGCTATTACAATAGTGGATATGAATGTCCTTGAAGTTGTGCTTCAAAGTAGAAAGTAATAACCAAAGTTGATGCTAGATCTTTCTCACATTGTGAATTTGGTCAAACAGTGAAAAAATTATGTACTTGTACTGCAGTTGAGAATATATGCTTCTTGGGAAGAAACAATGGTAGAAAATGTCATTCTGCAAAGAAATGTGAGCCTAGAATATGTTAGAGTTAAGGACCTTGAAATTGAGAGGTAGGTTTTGCCTTAATTTTATTACCATGATGTTCCAAATTTCCTTGGGCAAGTAATGTATCATAATAATTCCCATTTCTAATAGGTATTGGAAGAGAAGGCTCACTTGTAGGAAAAGAAATATGTTTTGGTGAAATACATTGATCAAGTTTGTACCTCGCCTTTAAGCATCTAGATTGCCTTTGTTGTTGAGATTCTTTTCTCTATAATATCCCAATTGGGATATTGGGTAATAAATTTGATTTTTCTACTCAAACCCTAAATCTAATTTCTAATTTTTATATTTTCAGCAGACAAATACTTCATAAAATACCATAACCATAGCATCAAAACATCAAAGGAACATGACATATGATTTGCCCCAATCAAGAGGAATGAATTACACCATAAAGTACACAATTGCAACCATGATATCAACTCACAAATGAAGGAATCTGATCTATTGTAATTAACTGGATATATGCATTCCAAAATGACAAATAATAGACTAGGGCAAATAGCCACAAGTCAAAAATTACATAGCAAAGTATCTACCATCAATTACATACCAAATATGCTAATATATGCCCTAGAAGGATGGCGAATGAGGTCTGTCATAGTTGTTGTAGCAGATCTATTGTAACATGAAACCCTATCAACCAATAACTCCTCAAAATCACCTCCAATGTAAGTCACCTTTACATCCCAGAGGTGCACTCCAAGATAGGGTAAATTTTTAGTCCATTCACCCATGATAGATGCTCTCAAAGCTGATGTAGAATTCTGCCCTTGATGATTTGAAGCTTAATTGGATTCCTGTCACGAAATCCACAATTAGAGAAGCTAGATTGGTGCCCAACTCCTCTTGGACGCTTGAGGTTTTTGTCCCAATATCCCCTCAAGAGATCGCTCTCTAATGTATGAATGAATAAATGTTGATTTGATGCCTTATTACCACCAAAACATCTCCTATTTATACATGAAACTCACCCTTATTACATGCTGGCCGACCTAGGCATTTTGCATTATTTTATTAAGTTTCCCTTCCATAATGGCTGACCAAATATAGTCCTAGACGCCCACTCCCTAGGGCTGACCTAGACAGGATAAATACCCTTTTAATATTTTATTTGATGAGCACTCCAATCAAATCAAAGATTTGATTATTATATCTTTTCTCTTCAAGTGCTACCATAGATGCAAGTAATATTATATTTCTATATCTCCTTTGGGCGCCAAGCATCCAGTGATCTCCTCCTTGTGATGGTATGATGCAAAGCGCACAATAGAAGTGGACAAAACAGATCAAATCAACTCATGTACATCGCTGAACTGGTTATTGCTAGTGGACACATGCACCGATTCACTATTACCCCCAGTCACTGCTTGTATGTTCCGCCACATACAATCTCTATGTACATTCTCCTGCATGTTTTTGTGATGCAATGTACATTCGAAACTTATGCCGATGGATTTCTACTATTGGTGTGATCCCCCTTTGTTGGCAAAGCTCTCAACTGCTCTTTGATGCGCCGATGTTTGACCATGATCCACACTCGTCGGCATAACAACTACTATTATCAGCCATGCTAGGGTTTTCTGCCGGTACTCCGAATGCTGCTGCACAGTCTGCCCTCACCGAACCCTAGCACATGGAGATGCTAGGCGCTCTACTGTGCACAATTCGTGATCTGGAACATCTGCGCCACCGAAACAATGAAACAAACAGAAAATGAAAACAAACATATATACAGCAAAGCCATTCCACTAATTTCAATAGAAATCTTATCAGTGGAATGCTTCATATTGACATTTTACAACAATGGGAAAATAAAAGGGAAAGGAAAGCTATGGCTATGAAATTTGTATTTACAGAGAATGGGAAACAAAATTGACAACATAGAAAAGATCAATTTCTCCTTAACAAAGCTTGATTACATTCGTACAGTTACATTCAATCACAATATCATTTGACTGATCACAATCTCAATCCCTAATCTGTATGCATTTGATTCATTTCTCTGGGTTTTATAAATTCACCCAGAGTAGTACCAACTGACTCCAAGCGGCTAGGAGATTGATTCCAAGCGACTGGGAGAAAACCCACTAACCTATTATTTTTAATTGACAATAATAGACCTTATTTAAAACAAAACATGAACTTAAATGACTTGTGTTAGGTGCCCTTGCACCATACTCCCGAGGTTTAAAGAACTCAAGTCCCTTGAGGAACCAATTCTGAAATATTGACCCCATGCTTGATGATGTCTTCCTCGCTCATCCAGGTAGCATCCTCATCAGGCAAACCATGCCATTTGAATGAATGAATTTTGATTTGATGCCTTATTGCCACCAAAACATCTTCTATTTATACCTGAAACTCTCCCTTATTACATGCTAGCTGACCTAGGCTTTTTGTATTATTTTATTGAGTTTTCCTTCCATAATGGCCGACCAAATATAGTTTTGGGCGCCCACTCCCTAGGGTCAACCTAGACAGGATAAATACCCTTTTAATATTTTTAATGAGCGCTCCAATCAAATTAAAGATTTGATTATTATATATTTTCTCTTCAAGCGCTGCCATAGATGCAAGTAATATTATATTTCTACATCTCCATTGGGTGTCAAGCATCCAGTGATCTCCTCCTTGTGATGGTATGTGCAATACCTCCTCGAGCTCATCCATCTCTATGTATGAGGAACATATTATATCACTTACCCAAACATCCAAGTGGCATCCATATGAAGCAATATCATCTCTTGGCAAGATCATGTCAAGACTCCATATCTCATATCATATCTCCATGTGAGTAGCTCTCACAGGTGGTTCACTCCAAGGAAGATAATCCTCCAAGAATCCTGGAGTGAAGTGATAAGCCCACATCCTCTCTAATGGAGACCATTCCCAGAATGGGGACATTACATTCTCATCCCAAGAACAAAGATTAAAAAGCTCTAAAGTGAACAAGTAGACTTTCATTCGAGTAGTGTTCAAAGGAGTCGCTTCTAACAGAATCCTTGACTCATTGAAATCATCCGAATCTCTCCAAGATTCCACCTAGCCATCACAAGAAAACATGAATGACCTAATATTTTTTAAGGACAAAGATGAGAAGTTGTCATATATCATTATATAGCTTGCAAAATGAATTGAAGGTAGTTGTTCATTCACTTATGCACCCATTTTAAAATAGCTCAATAGGGATCAAACACATTGTTGTGCTTGGTTGGTTTTACACCTTGGAATTTGAGTAAGGCCCTCTTCTTTTGTATAGTGTAGCCTCAAGTCACACAAATGATGCTCAGTGAATATTTCAGTCCCATGCAATAACAACTCCTAATCAAGAGCTTACTATTCTTTTATTTGAAGCACATAAGGAGGAAGCAATGTCTTAGGTAGGAAACCATTTCAAAGTTTTTCTAGAGCATGTGCTTGATGCGACTATCGATCAAGCTCTCATCAAATGAGCCTATGTTCTTCATTCCTACATTAGTTACTTGAATTCAAAAAACAAAATATCCATGCAAAAGGCCACCAAGTCAGTATCCTTATCATCTAGCAAAATGTTGCACAAAGGAATTCAAAACACTTGATTTTGCAATATTGGAGTAGATTCTTAGAGGGTGAAGCAGTTTTGTATCAAGGTAATACTTTTTAGATAGGATTGAGGCCATTATAGAGTTAGATGAAGACTAATACCTTATAATGATTTTGAAATTTTCTAGAACTTTAAGTGATCTATTTGTCCATTGAGTTTGTCTCAACTTAGATGTATAATATAATCATTAAAATTCACTGTGTTTGAGATGTAATCACTTAAATTAGTTTAAGTGATCAAGTTAGGGTTTTATTTGTAGTTAACTATGAATAAAGTTAGTTATAATGTTAGTTGTGAAGTAGTTGCAACTTATAAGTTGGTTACTTTCAAATATTACCTCATCATGTCATAAATGGAGCTTGAACCTCTTAGTGTAAGCATATTGAACTATGTAATGCAAATAAGCTTTTGTGAAGCAAGTTTTGGTTTGTGATAAAATGTTATTAGCATATTAATGTAAGTTAAATGCTTAGAAGTTTTTTATGTTTCCTTGTGTTTTCCATGTTTAGCATTACTTGTGAAGATTCTCTGCACTATTTTTTATAGTAGTTTGTTTTTCATTGAGATTGTGTTGGATGCTCTACAAGGTCTTTTATTTAGTCTAGATCTCGACATTAGTCTAAGTGAACTTCTTTAATCTTTTTAAATTGGCATGAAAGAGGAGCTCTAACACTTCTATTTGGAGGGTGTCTTGCTATTTACTTTCTTTTTTGGAGTTCTACATGCATGCAATGAAATATCTTTCAAAAACTTCTCTCATTTTCATGTAAATATGTATATAGTTTTGTAAATTCTATCAATGTATTACTAGTAGAGGAAGGACCATTAGAATGCTTCCCATAGCAAATTTTATCTTGATAATTTTTTAGAATAACACCACTAGTAAAGATTTGAGAGCATACCTAGGGTTCCAAATAAATGCTACTATGTTAGAGATCTGATGATGAATTTGATGATGCTAGTACTAGTGCAAATGAATGCTTGTTTATTGCAATTAAAGAACCCATGTCTACTAATCCTGCTAGCTATGTGAAGGAAGAAAAACCAATGGAAGAAAGTGCTTTGGCTGTTCAGGTTGAGAAAGATAAGGATAAATGGATTATTGATAGTGGATACTCATATCACATGACCGATGACAAAAGTAAGTTTGTAAGTTTGGAAAAGTATGATGGAGGACTAGTTAGGTTTGGAGATAATGCAGCTGGTAAGATTTGAGGAAAATAATCTATTTCTTTTGATGGAAAGCACAACACTAACAATGTCCTATATGTGAAGGGTTTAAAGCATAATCTTCTAAGTGTTGTTCAGATGTGTGATAAAGGCTATGATCTGAGATTCAAAGACAATGGATGCAAGATCATTGAAAGCTTTGGAATAGTGATTTCTACTAGTAAGTAGACCAGAGGTAACATTTACAAATTAAGAGGAACTAATGATTATTGTTTACTGGCTCAAACAGATGAGAGTTGGTTGTGGCATAGAAGGATGTGTCATATCAATTTTGATGAATTGGAGAAGATAAGCTCCACATAGACTATAAGAGATCTGCCTAAACTCATGAAGCCTGCCAACACCATTTGCAAGGAGGGTCAATTTGGGAAACAAACTTGAGAACAAGTTTCAAAAGCAAAGAACAATTTTCTGTTGGATTGCTAGAGCTAGTACATATAGATCGGTGTGGTCCCACAAGAACAAGAAGTTTGCAAGGTGACAGGTATTTTATGCTACTTATTGATGATTATTCTAGAATGACTTTGGTCACAACTTTTCTAAAAGAAAAGTCTAAAGCCCTAGAAAATTTCAAAGTTTTCAAGGCAATGGTTGAAAATCAATTAGAATTGAGGATCAAATGCTTAAGGTATGATAGAGGAGGTGAGTTCACATCAAATGTATTCAATATTTTCTATGAAGAACAAGGAATAAAGAGATAGTTGTTTGCACCTAGGACTCCTCAGCAGACTGGAGTTATTGAAAGAAAGAATAGGACAGTTCAAGAGGCTACCAGGACTATGTTAAAGGAAGCTAACCTACTGGAAGTATACTGGAGAGAAGCTATACACACTGTTGTGTACATCCTAAATAGAGTTCAAGTCAAAGGTAACAACTCTAAAACTCCTTTTGAATTATGGTATGGAAGAGTTCTTACAATGAAATATTTCAAAGTTTTTGGAAGCAAATGTTATACCAGAAGAGATGAAGAACTAGGCAAGTTTGATGCTAGATGTGATGAAGGAATTTTGCTTGGTTACTCTACCAAGAGGAAGGCCCACTGATGCTACAATAAGAGACTGAAAAAGATTGTTGAGAGTGCTAATGTGAAGGTGGATGAAGGCAAGGAAAGAATAACAGACCTAAGTTGTTATGAACTAGATGAACCTGTGACTATAGTGAATGAAGAAAAAGTTGAGCAAGAATACAATCAGGATGAAGAAGACACTTCGGAAACTATTGCTAAAACTCCCATGTATGTAAGGATTAATCATTCTAAAGATCAGATTATAGGTAAGAAAAACAAAGGAGTGTTGACAAGGAAAAGAGCTGCAGAAGAACAAGTGAATTATTGTTTACTTTCAAAGATTGAACCTAAAACTGTGAGTGAATCTTCTAATGATGAAAATTGGGTAAAATCCAATGAAGAAGAACTGATGCAAATAGAGAAAAATCAAACTTGGGAATTAGCTCCTAGACCCATTGATAAGAATGTCATTGGAACTAAATGGGTTTTCAAAAACAAGCTGAATGAAAATGGAGAAGTTGTAAGAAACAAAACAAGGCTTGTGTGCAAAGGATATTCTCAAATTGAAGGAATAGATTTTGAAGAAACTTTTGCTCCAGTGGCTAGGATTGAAGCAATTAGAATATTTTTGGCATTTGCAGCTCACAAAGATTTCAAAGTGTATCAGATGGATGTGAAGTCCACATTCTTGAATGGTGAGTTGGAAGAGGAAGTTTACATTGAGCAACTGGAAGGGTTTCAATTATCAAAACAAGGTGATATGGTGTGCAGATTGAAGAAGGCATTTTATGGACTGAAGCAAGCCCCCAAAGCCTAGTATGCAAGGTTAGACAAATATTTGTTGCAATTAGGGTTTAGTAAAGGCACTGCTGACAACAATCTCTATTTCAAAATCAATGATAATCAAATCCTAATTGTTGAAGTTTTTGTTGATGACATTATCTTTAGAGGAAATGATGGTATGTGCATGAAGTTTGCAGGAGAAATGCAAGATGAATTTGAGATGTCTATGTTTGGTGAAATAAATTTATTTCTAGGTCTGGAAATTACTCAATCAGGTAAAGGAATCTTCATTTCTTAGTCCATGTATGTGAAAGAGTTGTTGAATAAGTTCAAGATGGAAGACTCCAAACCAGTATGTATCCCCATGGTGACTGGCTACAAATTAAGCAAATTTGATGATCACCTAAGACTAATCATAAGAGGTAGAAATCTATGATTGGAGGATTACTTTATCTAACTCAAAGCAAACCTGATATAATACATACAGTATGTCTTGTGGCAAGATTTCAAGAAGATCCTAGGGAATCACATGTGATGGTAGTCAAGAGAATCTTAAGGTATTTGAAAGGCACATCATATCATGGCTTATGGTATCTAAAGGATAATGATTTCACTCTTAATGCTTATACAGATGCAGCTTGGGCCAGAGATGTTGATGACAGAAAAAGTACAAGTGGAGGTGCTTTCTTCTTGGGAAATAGATTGGTTTCATGGCTGAGCAAAAGCAAGATTCAATCTCCTTGTCTACTGCAGAAGTAGAGTATACTATAGTAGCATGTTGTTGCACTCAAGTGTTATGGATGAAGTAGACTTTGAAGGACATAAGAGTTGTGTATGAAGATCCAATTGCAATCTTTTGTGACAATACAAGTGCCATAAACATTTCAAAGAATCTAGTGATGCACTCAAGAACAAAGCATATATCAATAAGGTATCACTTTTTAAGAGAAAAGGTGACAAAGAATGAAGTAAAGATGGAATATGTGCCTACAAAGGATCATATTGCAGACATTTTCACAAAGCCTCTACCTAAGGATACCTTTGAGTATCTCAAAGAAAAGTTAGGGGTTATTACCCCTCCTGCTTTGAACTAAGATGCATAGGAATGCATCAATCAAGTGGTGCCTAGAGTCTTAGTCATTGATCTAGATTGATGTTTTGAGAGCTACCTCTTAGGGGAGTAGCTAAATGTTATTAACATAAATTCCTATTTAAGAGTAGTTTCAGTTTGATCAGTATAGCAAAGTGCAAGTATGTGCCATTTTCCATTGATGTCAAAGGGGGAGAGAAATCGTGTGAAAAACTCAAGGGGAGAAAGAGTGCAGATGAATAAAAAGAAAGGGGGGCTATCTTGTCTTGATGGTCTTCACAAATTTTCACATCTTATGTTGCCATCAATGACAAAGGGGGAGATTGTTACAAGTATGTGCCTAACTAGTGTTGTCATTGGTGTCAACTGTGCTCTTGTTTTGATGCTTGTTTGTAATGAGTTAAGTGTTGAAGATAATAAGTGTTCCTGATACAGCAGAATAATCCAGTAGATTGCTCCACATTTCTTGGAAAATCGATATCTTTATCTATTGATTAGAAGATATTTATATACATGTTTGAAGATGCTATCATCCAAGTTTGAGCCTCCGATATGAAGAACTGAGTGAATTATGTTCACAGAGTGAAAACTACTTTTTTTGTATATTTGGTGACGATAGGGAGAATGTATTATGCTCTACATTCCTCCGCAGTTAAGTATTTTAGTGTGTAGTTCTAGAATAAAATTTGTAATGATGGTAAGTGCCTTCAACTCCAATGGTTCATGATTTGGTGGTCCGCAAGTAATCTTTTCCTTATAACAGTAGCTGATAGTGTTGTTTATGTGCTCTAGTTTGAAGAATCTTCTTGACAGAGTGGTTAGAGATTGTGCGGTTGTTCCTAATGATTACAATGTGTTTGTGGATGTCTCCTAATCATGTTCCTACATTTAGATTGGTCTGCAAAGAGAAATTTGGATCGTGGATGAAGACTGTTCTTAGAAGACTTAATGATAACACCAGTTTTGGTTGAGTTGGTTGTTTTCATTTCTTGCGGAGATACATCGAAGATTGTGGAAGTGTATCGTGGTGTGGAAGACTGCATTTGAGTCCCAGCTAAGGCATAATATGATCCACACACATCTTTCCCTTAGCTAATTTTGTTTAGGTCCAAACCTATTTCTATGTATGTTTGTAATGCCAACCTTAGAGAATGTTCCAATGGTTGATGAATGTAATGCCGACCTTGATGTACATTCCAAGGTTGATGAAGTATATAAAAATATGTAATGAAGTTGCGAAAAAGATGTCCTTGATCGAAAATGAAAAGATAAGTGCAAAGGTCTAAGAAGAGAAGAGTACAGGTGTTATATTGTGCTTCAATGGAACTGAACCTAGGCATGAAGTAGATGCTATCAAATCAGTTCACCAATCCTTGGCAGTGAACTGATCTTGGTAGTGATCCCTAACATTTGCGGTGAGCATTTTGGGCAATGAGCCTTTGATTTTTGGTATTTCTATAACTTATTTATTTTTGTGGGCTAACACCCACCGTGGTTTTTCCCTTATAGGGTTTTCCACGTAAAAATTTTGGTGTCTCATGTATTATTGTGTTGAGCTTCTTGTTTCGTTATTTCATGATTAATCTTAATAACAATGATTAAGAATTTGATGTGTTGATATTCATAAGTGGTTAAAGTTTTGTGACAACTGATTCACCCCCCTTAGTTGTCTTGTGCATTTCAATAGTTATTTGATGATTGATTTGCAAATCTATACTGGTTGTACTCCTTCAGCAGAGTTGTACCATATTTCTATGATTCATGGAAGGTGTTTAGTGCAGTTTTCAACCTTCATATTAGGCAGGCAACACACACATCGGCATTTACAAGGTCTAGTTGCATTTCTATACCAGTTTGGAGGAGATTATAGTTGTCATTTGTTGTGACAGCCCTCAAAATAGGCCATCCAGCTCCATCAGAGGTGCGTGGGGATTCTTGGGAGTGAAAGCTCTGAATTTGTACCTCTTATCACTTGCTTTGGAGGTGTTTTGGGCCTATCATTGATCCATAACATCATTTTGGAGGATTTCTTAAATAATAGAGAATTCGAAGCATATTTCATATCAAACCCTTATTGGTCCATGTATATCAGAAATTCCAAAGTGAAGAAAATGATATGAGTATGTCATTGTAATTCATTTATGAGTGATTTTATGAACTGGGTCTTTGATACTTTGTGCATATCTATTGTAGTTTTTCTGGGTTTTTGTTGCATGCTCTGTTTTCATTGTAAACTTGCCTATCTAGTTGGTTCACATACAACAAAAGTACAAAGCTAAAGCAAAAGAAATAGGTATGTAACTATAATTCATTTTGAGCAATATTATGAACTGGGTCTTTGATACTTTGTGCATATCTATTATAGTATTTATGGGTTTTCATTGCATGGCTTGTATTTCATTGTTAAACTGCAAATATCATATGCAAAAAACCATACGCAAACCCTATAAACAATTAGTGGTGAGAAATAGAAAAACAATTGGCATAAAAACCTACAAGGACGGTGGCCACTACATTTTCTCTCATTTTTGTTGCATGAATTAGTCCACACAACATAGTTTACCTTTGCTGTCAAATTTTTCCCTTTTTCGCTTTTCCTTTTTGGCATTATTCTTTCTTCCTCCCTTCTGCATCTATATGTAGTCTTTTCTAATCTCCTTCTGGTCTTCTTACACCAACTAGTGCTACTACAAATTGTGTTCATGCCTTCTATCTTGGAAACTTAGGCTCATTGTTTCCTTCTCTAATTTATTTTCCCTTTCTCCAACTAGTTGGTTCACTTCTAACAATTCTGCATCTTTTCACACTTGGTACCATTACAAAGTACTCTCCTAGAGCACTCAGCTGTATCACATTCATCACCACCTTACTCTTCATCCCCTCCAAAGGACATGTTGTTGCTCTTCATTCAACAACACTAGTATCTTGCTCTCCAAGGATCACCTCAAACATTCAATGTTCTCATTTTGTTCACTCTTGAGCCAATGCAGCCCCAACTTGACCCATTGCCAAGTGTTCTACTAACACGTATGTCAATGCTACAAGACAACTTTTGTTAGCCTTGTTTAAACATACCTCTGTTGCCTTCCCACTTTTTAAGGGTTATTGTGAGCTTCTTTGTTTCTATCTACTCCTCCAAACAAAACTTTGTTGCATGCTTGGCAACACCTTATTACTGTTGCCTCATGCAAATCTCCTTCTCTAATGCATTACTTTGGTTACTTCATTCCTCCCTCATGTCCTTCCTAAGACAAGTTTTTGTTGCCCTCTTCTAGATTGGTTGCTAGTACTTCCTCATCCCCCTTTATGAGGATTCCTTCCTCTTCTATTGCCAATTGTCTCACCACACCTTTTCTATAACAATTTGTGCTACCGCTACTGCATCCAAATTCTACTATCTTTGTTTCAATGCATTTTGTCCTTTGCATTCTTTTTGCAGTTATCTTTTTACTTGGCTTGAACTCTATCAAGTTGTAACTCTTTAGAACCCTTTTCAGCTATTCCACAATCCTTCAAACATTATCCTCACTTGGTGCTTCTATCTGTACTTCACATTCACTATGTTGCAGATTGCCTCACAATTGATGCTTTTATCTGCATTTGTTAGGCTACAACTTATTCTCACAATTCACTTGTAGACTACACCTTCTTTAATACCACTCAATGTAGTTGGACATGGAAGTTCTAATTACAGGATGTTGGAGCCTACAATGCTAACACACAAATCCACTTACATAACATAAATCACAACCAAAGAACATTATTCAAACATAGTGGAACTAGAAATGTATAGCAATGATACCTTTATTGAACTTCAAAAGTACATTAAGTAGCATGACTATGCATTCAAGGCTCAAAGCCTTACAATATCCTCAACACAGTAAGGCCTTGGAGGCTTATAGCATTCACATAACATTTAGGCCTTGAAACCTTACAACATTCTCATATCTTGTAGATGAGCTACAAGCTTCTGCACAAGCCTACTTCAATTCACACCCCCTCTATAGCTAAAAATCTTCAATTTGTGTCATTCCTTTTTGGTTACCAACTTTACTAGTATATATAAATTACTTTTAGGAAACCCATTACATAATTTCAATGAAGAGGGACTACCTCCCATGTCCAAAATGCATTACACAACTATCTTTTCTTAGTTCCAAGGCTAATTAGGTCCTTACTTTGGTCGACCTCATTTTAGAAATTCCCATAAGGACTAATGCTAGCCCCAATTTGTTAAACATGTGTTTCAGCTTCTTTGATAACACTTTCCAGTCAACCAATCCGTATGCTATGGAAAAGAGATAGAAGGCTCCAGAACAAATATCTCATACATTTGAAATCTTGCACCATCCTTGAATGTAGAGTTTAAGCTAGAGTACTCATTATAATGCCACACAGCCTCTAGCAAAAAAAATTATTCTTCTGAGGTACCACATGAGTTCAAATTGTGCTTTGGCCAACTATACTTAGTGCAAAAACAAAGGCTTTCTATAACCACAAGATCTTATTTGGGGTTGATGCAATGTACTACTAGAACCACAAACTCAAAATTTGACTGGAACTTCAAAAACCTGCAAAACATAGAGAAAACACAAGGAAAATAGAAATATTGTTTTTGGGTAATAGAAGATTACTTCACCCTAAGATGCTCCTACATCATTATCTCTTGAGAAGAAAAATTATGTAATTTATATGATATATCTAAGAAACTTCTATAGGAAATTTCCAAATTTTCATGGGACACTTCTAGGAGATGTACACAGACATGAACAACTTCATTTGAAGTCCCCTAACGTTTGGATGTGGTCAACATATTTGTCTCAGAGATGGGTGCATTTTTTATATGGAAGACAAGTATCATGGGTCAAGTTATGAGACTCTATGAGTGTCTGGGTAACTAAGCTTGTATCACATTCCAACACCACACAATCTATAGTTGGATTTGGCTCACAGAGTACATAGTAATGGCTTTCAAATCCAAGATTATACAAACATGTATAATATCCCATTCATGATGAGTAATAGAATATTAGATGCTATCCCCTTTACTCATTAAATGTGTTATGACACTTTTGCATTTGTTTCATACTTTCAATATTCCATTGCATGTTCAATATAACTTGCACATTAGTTATCTAGATTTGTCTACTATTGCTTTGTAAATTATCCTTTGTGCCACTCCTAGGCCTGAGACAAATTAGTCAATGCTGACATTAACCACATCTTGGGTGCTGGGTCTCAAATGAAAAAACAAGAAAGGAGGTTAATAATAGCTTGGTTGTTAATGGCCCTTTGAGATGAAGTTAGAAGATTGATTGCAGTTCATTGGTCTAGTAATGAGAGCTATTCCCAGAAGGTTAGATAGGATGCATAACTTAAGTGCAAAGACATCGAAGATATTAAATGCAATTTATAAGTCTTCATTCGTGAACAACCACCTAGCATATGCAGTCATTATTGAATGGAAATAGGAGATCAGTGCAGATGGCATGCAAGAGTGCTTCAAAAACAATTGAAAAATAGGGGAATGCCCAGCTTTTTAATGAACTCATTTATTTGGCATGACCTCAATTCATTACCCCTCTTCTTCAATGATGAAAAAATCCATGTTCTAATATGTCTAAAGTCTAGGTCATTCAGTGATCCCTGCTTCATCAAGAATTAACTCTTCCAAGCCTTGCTGAGCTGAACAAGAGGTATGACAAAGAGTGCCAATATCAAAGAGGTCATGGTTAGCCGATACATAACCTGACTTATTAGCTTCATAAAAAATATGTGGTCAAGATAGAAATGCAACTAATCCAATATATTGTCTTTGTGCATTAATATGAACTGACATAAAAAATTAATCACTTATTACTGATATATCCAGTCAATACATCATGCATTACTATGCAGACCATTTCAAATCATCCAAGTTGTGACTTAGATGATTCATAGAATTCTTTAATGGGTTGAAAGATAAAACACTAACCTACTCCCCCTTACCTCATTCTACCTTTTATGCTCTTTGAGATGTTCCTTGTGCATTATGCACAAGCTTAGACTCATCCTTCTCCTGGTTTTGCTTTCTTCTCCAAACCTTCTAAATGTTTGTCTTCTTGGGATGCTTTGTTTTCAACTTGCTCCTTGTTTCCTACAACTTCCTTTTACTCAAAGTATTTATCTTCTTAACATATCTATGTGGTTCCATAAATCCATTTCTACAATAATATGATTTATGCCCAGGAGAGTTGCACTTATAACATATGATGTTGATGTCTAGACTAAAGAAAGGATAATTTCTTCTAGGCATATTATAAGAACTCCTATTTACATTCTTGACAAGATCATGTCTCTCATACATTCTATAATTTCTTGTACAATCTCTTGCTCAATGGCCATAAACATGACAACAATAACAATAACCATGAAATTGAGAATAATTGTACCTCATTGACTTCCTGGTAGATATTGATCTTGTAGACTTGATTGTCCTCCTTCCTTCATCTTTAGGAGCAACAACATGATAACTTAAGTCTATCTTCTTCCTAGGTGCATTTCTTGCTTTGGAACACTCTCCTTCTTCATAACCGAGACCATAAGTGTCCTTGTAATGCTTTTGTTTGCTCAACATGGCATTCAACTTGTTTGTGCTTTCTTCAAACTCTTGATATTTCTTGGATAGAACCTTGAGACCTTCATAATCTTTTCTCAAATTGACAATTTCTACCTCTAATTTTAGACATTCAAATCTTTTCACCTCAAGGTCAGATTTTGTTACATCTATTATTCTTTTGGCTTCCTCAAATTCAGTCTTTAGATTGATAATCAATTTATCAGATTCATCAACATGACTCTTTAAGTCTACCATCTGATTTCTTGCCTCTTCAAACTCTAAAGCAGCTTTTGTAAAATATGAACATACCTTGTCTTTGGAATCTTTTTCTTGTTGAAGCTGATCTTCTAATCTCCAATTCTCTTTTCTAAATTCTTGATCTGATCTAAGGCACACAAGAGTTCTCCTTCTAAATCAACTTCACAATTATTTTCATCAAACTCCTGTCCATCTTCATCCATAAAGAGGTCTCCTTTGTCATCAATCTCAACAACAAAGTCATTTTATTTATCACACCTTGTGTCAATTTTCAGGGATGGCTCATGCAACAACTCATCACTGGACTTGATAGGGGTTTGTTGTACAACATTTTGCTTGGCTTCTTTCATTTCTCTATTTCTTTTACACTTTCCCATGGTACTCCACTATCAGGACCTACCCAAGCCAGTTAGAATTCTATAGGGAACCTATGCTCTGATACCACTTGTTGGAGTATAGACAACACTGAGAGGGGGGTGAATCACTGTTGTAGCTAAAAACAATTTATTTATTTCTTATAAAACTTTAAAAGAGTAAGTAATTATGTAGACAATATGCTTTATCAAAGCAAGGAATCAAATATTGAACAACAAATAAGACTGAATGTTCAAGCATGAAAGACAAATGAATCACATGACAATTGAGACCATGACACAATATATTTCATGAGTGGAAAACTCTCACAGGGATGAAAAACCAATCAAAATTGCTTCACTGGATTAATCGTGAAAATCACCAATTACAGAGCCTCACTGGCTTGTAAGTCTCACTGACTTATATCACTACCTGACTGACACTTCTATGCAATTGCCTCACTAGAAAAAAGAAGCCTCACATGCCTTTTGATACCTCACTAGCTAAATAACATGCCTCATTGGCAAACATACTCTACTTACAGAAGATATAGACAAAATTAGAGGGTTATTCTGTTTCCAGACAATTCATTATTTTATCTCTATATCAATTCTTCTACAAAACAATCTTCCTTATTTACCAATATCACCATGTTGTATCCTGGCTACACCTTCTTTGTATCAAGTCTTCAAGAAAACCCATCTCATTTCCCTACAAACAAATAACCTTCATATCCATTCACTATACAAGTTTTTCTCTGTATATCAAACTTCATAATCCTTCTTTCATATCATTACAATATATTCTCATACTAAAAATATCTTCATACCTTGTCTCAGAGATACCGAGCATCAAATCATTGTTAATGAACCTCAATCTTAGTGTTATAGAATCACACTATCTTGTCTTACAAATAGGAGAAACATGACTCTACTCTGCTCAATTTCATTATATACATGATTGATAACTTTGCATCATGATACTTTTGTCTCTGTATATAATACATATCAATCTTCTGACAACAAAAATATCACTCCAACACATCATAAAGATTCCTACACATTTGTATTTTCTTTTCATTCAATGAAGACACTATTCAACAATACTCATCCACCAATGTATATGAAAAATTAGAGTTTCATTCCACTTCCACACACAATCAAAGAGAGATGTTAAATGGTTTTATTAACTACCTATCGTTGCATAGCTACAAGGCCATCAAATTTCATCTATACCAGATAGCTACTAGTATTTTCAAACAAATTAAATTTGGACCAGAGATTTCTTTTTGCAAGGGCTTATGAGATTAAATGTAAGCCCTTGATAACTTTTACCACTCAAATGCACTTGATTTAACCAGAGAGTATCAGTTGAGGGAGAAAGAGTATCAGTTTCTAAATGACTTAAGACCCTTCAATAAGTCACTTTAAGTGACTTAACCATCTATTGTAAGTCAGAGAAAAAACATAACAAAAAGCAACTACATAATGTGATGAGCACAATAGGGTTTTGAGAGCTTTGCATAGGGTTTTAGGGCTTCAAGAAATCACTTAGGGTTTGATGGAAGATATAGAGGATTATGCTATTGTTGTGCATAATCAAACATCACTCCAGCATTATTTTGAAAGTGAAATAGGGAAGTATTTTCATGAGTCAAATGTTGTTTCACATTTGCAGCCAAATAATTTAGAAATGATAAATTTAGATATGTCAGATTATGATGGTACTCATTCATGTGTTGATGTGCAAAAAATTAAAGAGGACATTGAGGTGTTGGTGGAGTTTAAAAATCAGATAAGCTTGCAAGATGAAGAGTTGAAGTTAAATATAGATGCAAAAGTAATACATCAGGAGTCACATGTCACCAAGGTGGAAGTAGGATAGAATATTGAGTGGAGTGATGAAAATCCAAAGTTAAAATAAATGACCAGCTAGCAATGGACAGGCAGGTCTAGTAGAGCCAGAAATACATTAGGTTGTTTCTTTCCTTTCCTCAGTAAATGATGTAAAAAATTGTTTTGATTATGGAGATTCAGAGGATAAAACATGCATATGGATTAATCATGAACGTGATGAGCTGCCTCAATTGTTGATAATTAGATATTATTCTGTTAAATACAGTGAAGGTAGAATATATGAATATTTTTTAGAATTCAAGGATAAATTTGCTAAGTTGAGAACTATAACTAATGCCCTGGTGTTCCTGCATATTTTGAAAATGCATTTAAATATGAGTGTTTCTAGGTCTGGTTGTGTGTTTTGTTTGCCCGGTGGTGTCTTGTATAGTTTGAAAGGGGTGGTTGTTTTATTTCTTTTCTTTGTTTTCTTGTCTTGCTTTGTGTTATTGCCTCTCGTAGTTAGTTCTTTGTACAATCTGCTTGTTTTGTTTGTTTTGTTGTTTTCCTATGTGCTAGGGGTCTTTGTTTTGATTTAAGGTAGGCAAGAGTAGAGCTGGCAATCATTGAAAAGAGCAAAATTTGGAAAATTAAGGTGAAACATTTGAAATTTACTATAACTTGTGACTTTCATAAATGCAAAATACTTATTCATTTATGAAAGATTTTTTTCAATGTCGGTAGCATGAAGCGTTCAAAGGGTCATCTAACTACAAACTTAAAGATTCTTTGAATTAGTATGGGAGGTGGTAGAGGTTTGCATTAATTGAAAAATCTAAAGGTTGGCTTTTGCTACCACTGTAATTCCCAGCCTTATGCAGCAAGTACCATTACTATGCAAACAATGAGCTAAACTGATATATTTTATATATTATAGATATTGAATAATTAATAAAATAGAGTATTTATTCTCTTAAGGTCATCTACATAACCTTACCGGGGCTATCGACGCTTGCTGGCAGTGGGGCTCTATCTAGGGGAATTACAGGCAAAAACCTTGTCGGGGCTATGGATGTCTGTTGGCAGCAAGGCTCTATCTAGGATTAGCTTAAAAGGTTAAATCAAACTATGTAGGTTAATGCAAATGTCTATTGTTCTCTTTACTTTGCCAAAGAAAGGAAAGAATCAATTGCACACACCTAAGCTCTTCTGAGAAGTTCATATACACTATTGAATACAGTCAGTTTAGGATGAATAATATTGAGCATTTGAGAAAGTTGGGAATTATGATTTAGTTCAATTTATTCCTTTAATTGTTTAAATTTAGTTGTTTATTTTGGTTGCTAGTTGTTGTGATGCTCACAACACACCCCATTTTACCTGGAGGCAAAATGAGGAACCCTGTTTGTTTTTTGACTTTTAGCTTGGTTCTGGGTGTGGGGGCGGTGTGGACAAAATATATTTAATGCTTAAGAGTCATAATTGACATAACACATGGTAAAACCAATGAGATACATGAATTCTTTGTTGAAAATGAGCTAGGGTTGCCTTTTGAATTATTTGAAAATTCCTTATATTTTGAAAGTTACGAATTTTTTTGAGAAAATTCAATAGTTTGATTAATTTGTATGCCATGTACAAATTTATTTGCATATGAGATGTTAATTTTTTTGGATGTTGTGTTGTATCAGGATATACAATCTAATACAAAAAAAAGATACAAAAAATGACATACAAAATCGAGATACAAAAAAAAGATACAAAACACAACATACAAAAACGAGATACAAAAAAAGATACAAAAAATGACATACAAAAATGAGATATAAAAAATGCCATACAAAAAATGAGATACAAAAAACGAGATACAAAAAATGACATACAAAAATGACATACAATTTAACATACAACGAAATATGCAATAGGATATACAAAGGTAAATATACAAGGTAGAATTAGGGGTTATTTCAATTTATTGAATTAACTAATGATCTCCGTTTTTTTGTGTTTTATTAGGAAAGTGACATAATTGTAAAGGCAAAGTGAGAGAACAAGAATCGCACCAAGAGGGGATTTGGCGGGTCATGGTGCTGAAAAGAAGTCTGAGGCAAAGAGTGGTAACAGAAAGATATTTTGAAGTTGTTGGAAGATTCCAAAGGCATCCTTTGCGCTAGGGAATATTCTTTCAGATATTTTGGTGGGCTTCTCTCTACACCATTGATGCTGCATTTGAATTTTGGACCATTGATTGACAGATTTTGTAACCGTATTGGGGGAAATTAAAATCTATTTAATGAACCCTGTTATTTGTATTTAGACACACAGGAATACACAGAGGTTTCAAAAGTGAACAGAGTATGCAAGAGGGGTGACTAAAGAGCAGTGCCTTGAGAAAAATTAACATTAGGAATTCACCTATTGTTTGTAGTTAAGAGTATGCATAAGTGTCTGGTCTCCTTGTTGCATCTATGAAAGTGTCTGTAAGTGTTTATTGCTGGTAATTCAAAGGATTGAAGTCATAGAACATTGTAAATTTGAAATGGTTATCATATGTTAGTAAATACAAACATCAATTTTCTGCATCTATCTTTTGAGTGTGAATTGATTCAGGTATTCTCAAACATATTTTTTTTCCTTGAAGATTGCAATTCTGTATGTAAATTCATGAAAATGCTCAAGATTTATGTATGAGGATTTATTTGCTTTGAATTGATCAACATAAACAAATTTATATGCATGAGTAATGGAAAACTGTATGTGGATGAAATCCAATTTTCTAACCTTTTTTCTTTCTAACTTTTCCAAAAATAATCTTTAAATAATTAGCTAAAACATAGTTATCTAAAGCAAGTTGTTAAAAATCATGTTAAACACATGGAAATACTAAAGATTTTTGATGATTTTTCATAAAGTTTGAATAATAAAGTCTATTTCTGTAAAGTTCATGTAAAGTTTGACTTGAAAGTTATAAATAGTTGCAAAGGATCATTAAATTGAGAGTTATTTTGAGATATTTGCACATAGGGAATAACAATTACCAGTAACACATCTTTAGATTGAGTAATGCCCCTTGAATATTACAGTTTCACATTAACTTGATGAATTATCCACAAGGTCAAGAACTGACCATACAGAAACTTGAGATTAAGAATTCTTAGTTAATTCTTCATATCTTTCAAGACAGCTAAGGTTCCTTTGTGAATTTAAACTTTTGTTATGAATGTGTAAAAACAATCATCAATAGTATGATGGCAAACTGAAGACAATCTGCTATGCCTCTTGAAGACAACCTAATTCTTGATCAAACACTAATGATTTCATCAATGTGATCCAACTCCAAGAAACATGACCTCCTCATGCTTTGAAACATGTCACACACTACAACAACATCTTGAAGACATACATCTTGATCTCTGCCACATACTGAATTCTAAACAAGGCAACAAACTAGTCAATCAATACCATATGACAACACTCCTTTTGACATCAATGACAACAACATTCATCAATTACATACTTTGGTATTCATAAGCATTTCTCCTAGAGATCTCCTAAGGGTGCTTATTACATTATCTCTAAAAAGAATGTTTTCCAAATAATCAAACTTATACTCATGATAGTACTCAACTCTTCATGGTGATTCAACTAAAATAAAGTTTATCGTTAAATCATTCTAATCCAAAGTAAGAATCTTACCATCATGAGAAAACTTGTTTAGTAGCTCCATTAAACTGCACTCTTGATGTACTTCCCATGAGTTGTTAAGAGGTTGAATATCCATGGTGCTAGGAATATTAAAACCACTTTACAAATTTTTACCTTCTTTGAATTCATCTTCATGATTCCATGGACAACTTGGCTCCAAATGAGAATCCTTTTGGAGCTCATCAATGCATTCAACCAGTTGCTTGATCTCCATAAATCTAGCATCTGCTACTTGCTCCTTAGTCATGGTTGCAACTGATGACTAACTTTTAGCTTGGTAAAGAGAGTAGTGAGCTAAGCTAAGTGTTTACTACTGAATGAGTCTAATGAATTCATATAGAGTAAACAAGGAATATAAACTAAATAATCACATCATACAAGAATGAACATTGAATTAACACAGTAAAACTCAGATGCATATATATTGATTCAAAATTGGTAATTACAATCAACACCAAAAACTACTCTCTAATACAATGAAATGAAATACATATATAGGTGCCGATGGTTGCCTAGATGGCCAACCATCACCCATGACACACCAATCGAGAGGTAACTACTCGCCGATCCTAACTGACTACAACTAACATACTTGTCGATCCAAAATACAACTAACATAACAATTATAAAATATGCCTAACATCATCCCCCCCAAAAAACTTTTCATCTTCTAGACGACTACAAAATAAGACTCAGAAGAACTACTATGAAGTATGAGGGGCAATGGATGTCCTTGGAGGTGTGGCCACCATCGAAGCTAAAGCTGACATCTTTGTTTGTAGTGAAACTAATGATCAGAGTAGGTATACTTCCTCTGTTCATTTCTTCAAGTGGCTGGCAGCATTGATATGCTTGTCCCTCATCAAGCACACTATCTGGACGGCTTCCTCCAGCTACTTCTTGGTTTTCTTGTGTGTCACCTAGGACTTGGCCAACTGTTGAACTAGCTGCTGTGTGGTACTAGCATGAGTATTTGTCAACTCCTGTAACTCCTTTTTCGTCACCTCATGAGTGAGTTGTAGCTTATTAAAATCCTTTTCTTTGGCTACCAACTCCACCCTTAGTGCAATTGCCTTATTCTTTTCTAATTGTGTTTGTAGACACCCAAATTTGTCCATGTCTTGCAACACCTAGTTAAAACATTATCTAGACATCATGTAGCATTTTGTCCTAAATCCTGCTCCTAATCCCACTCTTAATTCATCTTAATCCATTAGCCAATTAATTAAATACATTTTAATTAATTAATTAAAATTTCACCTTAATCCCATCCTTATCCCATTTTCCAATTAATTAAATAAATCTTATTTATTTAATTAATTTTCCAACTAATTAAATCCTCACCTCTCACCACATTCCAACACTTGTCCACCTCTCACTTGAATCATGTGTAGTAGTACTTTTTGTGTACACAATCACACATGAACTTATTAAATAAATATTTTTGTCTACACTGTCACACATGAGCTTCATCCTCCTCCTCACACTTATCACATGACTACAACTTCCTTGAAGAGTGGGAATAACTAATCAATCCTAGCCATCCACATCGTTCATTTAGTCTTTTGATCTCAAGCATCCATTTGAACTAGCCCTTGCCTATAAATCAAGCCATCTACAAGCTATTATCATGCATCTAGTCTCAAGTATCCTTACTCTGTCAAATTTTCTCTTCAATCTCTCATCCATCATCTTCATCCATCTATCTTGCATCATTCATCCATTATCTTCCATGTATCAATCTCCATTTTAGTGTTATGCTACGGAATTGAGCAATCAACATATCAAATCAATCAAACAATTCATCATGCATGCATCCATCATTGCATCTATCTGAGGTTTGAAGATTTGGATTAGGTAATGCATTTCATTGTCTTATCATTTTCATTTATCCAAATTTTATTACATATTTTTGGTGAACCCAACGTGAACACACCTTATTGGATCTAATCATTAGTTTTTGTATGTTTTTGTTGTAAAAAATTACATTTTTCTAACCCTAGTTTTGTCAAGTGTTGCAAATTTTGGGAGTGAATTATTGCAGGTGACCTCTTGGTCTGAAACTAACCTCACCATTATGTTCAGGAGGCCAATTTCATGAATTTTGACTATAAATTTGTTAGGGTTTGATCATAAAAAAATTTATTGAAAAATTTTGAATTTTTTTAGTCGCAGATCCGTACAGTACAGATCTATACTGTACGAACCGCTGAATGGACTGCACTGCTCTGTGATGTTATCATTGTTCTAGTTTATGTTTCTTCTATAGGAATAATATTATCAGTTATTTGAGAGTTTGAGTCTACAGATTATTTTGGCTATCGACCTAGCTCTAAAGCTCTGTCGACCAACTGGTTTGAAATACCAGTCGCCATCGCCTTCAATCTCTTCTACCACCATCGAATCATGCCCGAATCCACACTGCCAGTCATAAATTCCTTGACCAATCATTGGTTGCACTCTTCACTTAGGTTTATGCCCTAATACGGAGGTCATGGTCAACATTTATTGATCCATCATCGACACTATGCACCCCTAGGCTCACATTGCAGGTTGAAGGTTTCATCACCAATTTTATTTTCCAACCTTTGTAGGTCTTATGTCTTTCTCACCATCTCCATCACAAGCTACCTAGTCTACAATGAAGGTCACATCCCATTGATCATTGGTCATTGCTAATCCAATCTTTGTCACCGCAGACCCCTCTTTGCCCATGTTGTTGTAGGTTTCATTTTCATATTGTCGATTTTGTTTTAATTTCAAAGTTGTGGACTGTAAATTTGTTTATCTTCTAACTATGAAAATCCTTTTGTGGACTTTGATCTTAGCCACTCCATACTCTATCGATCTCCTATATTTTTCTCTGTCAGAACACCTCCACCCATCTTGTATTGTTTTACCACCTCGACACTTAGTCAGCACTGGCAATCATCCATCCTTCCCTCTATATCATTGACCACTATGATTGTCGCCACTTTAACATTCATCTCAATATTCAGTAGCCACCTTAATGTTTAGTTGTTGCTCCCAAAATATTGACATTGATTGCCTTGTCCAGCAAGTCATTGATCACATTCTTAGGTGTGATCCATCTGCCAGCAATTACATCCATCGAACAAATTCCATCTCAAGATCTATGTCATTGTCCCTACAAGTTAAGACATTTCCAACATGGTCATAGATCCATATCACCATCACTGATTGCATAACACGCCACCTCTTTATTTTTGTTGACGCCTATTTTACTGACTTCTGCCTGCTACATATCATTGATCATTGCCCTGCCTTCACAGATTAGATTTAATAGGAGTTGTCTGCATAACAATTAACAGTAGCCTCTAATCTTTAAAGTCATGAGCCATCAAAGACAACCCACAATGTATTCCCTGCAATATCTCCTTCATTCACGATCGCCACCATTCATATTACTTGTCACCATCCCACATTTTCTGGTCACCCAGTGAAGATCTTAGACTCAGCGAAGATCTTAGACCCATCAAAGTCTTAAAGCCCCTATCGTTGTGAAAAAACTAACCACCCATCTGCTAAGCGTCGACCATCCATTAATCCCTTATCACTAGTTGAACAAAAGATTTAACCTTAGTTTTAATTGCCCAAAAGTCTTTGCTGTCACCACCATCAAAAAACTGACCGCTTCAATCTACCTCTACTAACTAAGTCGCCACCATTTAAACTGCCCGGTCGACTCCAAACTTTCCACCATCACCGACTATGCCTAATATTTTTAGTCAAAACCCTGATAGGGCCCTTCGACCTCAAGTCCATTCTATCAACCCTAAGCTTCAAACCATTGATTCTAAACCCTTACCTCCATCTTCACTATCCTCTATCGTTGCCTATACACTTCCAATCCACCATACTACATCTCTGCCTCATCACATTGTCGGCAGTCTCTTGATCGTCGCCTATACATTTGTTGGCGTTCATGTTTGAGTTTTCAATGGGCAATATTTTCAAGCCAATCAACATTTTGATTTTATGATAATCCCCATCAGGTAGTCAGTGACGGGTTAATAAGGCTTCTAGTGGCAAATTTTAATTGGCAACTTGTTTGTAATCCACCGTTGGCATTTGACAAACAGTCGACATGATCTTTAGTGCTAAGCAGTAGTTTGTTTCACTTCTGGCGGATCTTGCATACAACGTCAACCATTATTTTGAAGCACGTCTTCTACACATGTGATTAATTCACCTTGACTGTCAATGGTCAACTGTCAAATAGTCAAACCTGCTCATTATCTTATGCCATAGAGGGGCTAGTTTTTTCTTTTTATCATAACTTTCTCATGCGGAGGCCAAATTGTGCAAATGAGTACTTGTTGGAAAGCTAACAGGATGAACTATGTAGTGGAGTAGGAATTATTAGGTGACTATGTGGTTTTACAAGTTTTTTTAATCAGTCAAAGTCAAAATTGCTTTTAAACTTCAATCAACCATATCTTGAGCATTTTTTATCAGATTTCAACCAAAAAAATTAAAAGTGCATGAAATTTATTGAATTTTCTATTTATGCAATCCATTCTATTGTATTAGATCATTTTAATCAGTTTTTATCAGATTCTTCATTTTTCACATATCACTTTCATGTGCAAGTTTACTTCGTCATTTTTTGATTTTGTGACTTGTAGGTGAATCAAAGGAGCTGGAGCAATGTTTGGATCAATCACAATAGCAAGTGGAAAGTGAAAATAATCTGGGTGCATTCATTCTAATCTTTCATCTCTTAATCATTGCTTGATCACATATTTGGACTTTGGGCTTAAAATGAACATTGTCTGCAATCACATCAAAAAAATTGGGTTAAAATGAACAAGTGTCTTCCTACACATTTGGCTTTGGATCTAAAAAGAATAAGTGCTTGAACTATTTTTCCACACATTTCATTTTTTTAAATGGTCAATTAACAAGTGTGAGTGTGAATCAAGTGACAACTCACTTGGTTTGCTTTTGTTACCCTACTTAGGAAGCCTACTTGGAAACACACCACTCCAAGGGATGACTTCAACCGAGGCTAAATCAAAAGACACACTCCTTTGAGAATTGGAATCTTGTCACTCTTGGCTAAGCCCCAAAGAACTTTATACCTTTAGGAAGTGCAGATTAAGGGTGGGTTACCCCTTTCTCCCAGCTGTGTGGCAGGATTTTTCTTTCATTGCACCCTTAGTCAACCTTGTGTAATCTAGCCTAAGACCTAATTGGCCATACCCACTTGACTAGTCTTACAGCTTGTTGATGTGTCTTCCATGCGTGCTTCTTAATAATCATCACATTTCAATTTCAAAGTTAAAATTGTTTATGTGTCTTGTGTGAGTGATTCATGTGTGTATATGCATAATCATTTGTTTAAACATTGCCAAATCAAGATATAAACACCAAACACATAAACAAGTCATCTTACATATAATATCCAACTTAATTTCATCCACATCATCCAATATTGTCATTCCACATCATATCCTAATCATATCCAAATCAATTTCATCCTAAACATATCCTAGTCACATCCAAATTATATACATTCCAAATCATTACACATCATCCTCTCTCTAATCCAATCAACACCATTCTACACCATGCCAACACTAGAAGACCTAGCACAAGACCTCCTTCACCTACGTCACCAAGCTCAAGCAAGCCAATCATCTCTAAGCCAACAAACCATTCAAGACATCAATGACATGATCCAAAAATTTCAAACAAGCCAATCACCTCAAATGCGACAACTCATAGCACAAGCCCAATACCTCATGGCCACTTGTCAATCACAAACCCAACAAGCACATCATCCTATATACATTTACTATCAACAACCAATGCCACCTCAACCTTACATCTCATCACCTCCCACTTCATATCAACCAAATACATCCACATGTCACATCAATCCTTCATCAACTTATCACTCCTCTTCCAATGTCAACCCTTATCCACATCAACAATTCCCATCTCAACAACCATTATCCTATGCAACCCCTCCATCATCATCACATCAACACATTCAACCATCACAACATCAACAAATTCAACAATTCCAACTATCACATCAACACATTCAACAATTCCAACAACAACAAGTCATACCACAACAAGTCCACACACCATCCCAACCTCAACAAATTCCACCTCAATCCTATGTGTCATCACCCTCAACTTCATACCAAGCCAATCCATCTACCTACCAAGTCAATGCTACATCAACCTATCAACCTTCACCCCAACATTATCCAATTCCTCATTCTAACATTCCAACACACCACCAAACCCATCCATAAGGCAACCAAGTGTCCTCACAAGAAGCACCATTGATAGACATAAATCCACCTTTGCAACAAGAAGCACATGAAAGTCCAAGTGGCGGCTTGTAAATAAGTCAAGTTTCCTTAAGCCCAAGTTATCCTATGCAAGACTTAATTACCTTTGATAAGGGAGATACCAATCTAGCCAATGCATCATATGAGTCACCTCCACCATCAAATCACATGCCCACACATGAGCCTGCTAGTCTTATCCTAACACCACTATGTGATCCTACTCCTAGTCCATTGGTCCATCAACCTTCATTAGCTTCATCCTCATGTTCCACTAATCCTTCATTAAAAGATTCTATGGAGATACTTTTAGAAAAATTGGTTCAAGCAAATTTGATTGAGCTATTATTGCCAATTTCATATTCTCCATCTCTCCTTAAACCCCATTGGTATAAAGATGACCAATATTGTACATACCATAGGTGTAAGGGCCATGCCATATCCACTTGTGTACAATTTAAAATATTGGTCAAGAACCTAGAAGATTGTGGTAATATTGTGTTAGATAAAACCAATCTATCTAATTCCACTATTCTTCCATCTAGCCAAAATCCCAATCCATCTAATTCCATTATCCATCCAACAATTCTTGATCCTAAGCCTACAACACTATCTAACCTTATTGTCCATCCCCTATATTGTCCCTATAGCCATACACTTGCAAAGGATGTGATCCACTGGCTACTAGCAAGGGATAGAACACCTCCATGTCAAACACCCATTCTTGAGCATATCAAAGAACTCTCAAAGGTCATGTCCAATCCTACAACTCCTTCACATAGTCCACACATCCTTGAACCTCTTCAAGAGCCCTCTATTAACATGCCTAGCCCTTCAAGCCCATCATGTGACCTACAAGCCATCAATCCTATTCAAGAACCCCCCATGAATCTAAGTCAAGAGTCATCATGTTTTCATGTTGTTGACCAAGAGCCTATTCAAAAGTATCTCACTTCCATTTTCAATCCCCTCCAAGCAAATCAAGAGCTATGTCAAGGGTATAATCCAAAGCATGTGGAAACATCAACCCCTAATCCAATTCAAGATCAAAGCATCTCTAAGTTCCACTTATCCATGACCTATATATTTTCTATGATCAAGATATTATCTATGATCATGACCCTATTCATGAGAAAATTTATCCCATGCATAGCACATTTAATCCTATTTATGCTCACATTTATGATCAAGGTTCTATCTATGGTCATGAAAACCGTGATGATCCTCTTAGCCAAACTTTATCCAATCCATGATGAAGATATCTATGATGAAGAAGCTATACATGAGCACCTTGATCCTATCCCCACTCCCAAACCAATCCATGAGCAATATATCCAAATTGCTCCTTGTCATCTGCCATATAGCCCTATCCATAATAAGCAAACATCCACTTCCCTTGATGAGACAATTGCCTCCCAAGAACACATAAGCATAGAAGATCAAACAAATAACTTGGATCTTAGTGAACACAATGCTAATCAAGATCCTAACGGTCCTCCCATATCCACCATCAATTCCATTTCAAATCTAGCATATCCTATTGGTCTATCCACCTTCATGCATGAATGTTCTTCCTTAGTAGAACAACAACCTTTGTCCTTCACTTCACCTTCTCCATCCAATAATGAACTCAAGTCTAGTGTTCAAACTACACCTAGCCCCATTGTTAATCGCATACTCCAAAACATGAACTACCAAGGTAAAGGCCTAGGCCTTTATGAACAAGGTATTTTGGAGCCCATCCATGTCAATGTTCCCCAAAGCTCATATGGAATTGGAAATACACCCAAAGGTAAACACTCTAAAGATGTTGGTACTTCCTCCATGCATCCTAAGTCCACTTTCCATCAAAAATCCAACCATATACCCAAAACATATGTTGCCATTCCACCTCCATTATTCTACAGATGTCAAAAGCATGTGACCATACACCTCCCACCATCCACTTTACCTCCACTTCTCCCAACTCCTAATATCCCTCCATCCACTTTATCTCCACTTCTCCCAACACCTAATATCCCTATCATCCAATCCCCTTATCCACTTATCCACAAGTACCCTTGCAATCCTAATCATGACCAACAAATGCACATATTGTCTAAACATGAAGCTTTCACTCATTCCACCAAACCCATGGGATTCCAAAATAAACATTTGGATGCCTCTACCTATAAAGCCAAAAATCCTACCAAGAATCATACAAATCCTCATGCCTTAGGGCATCAATGTCAAGAGTCAAAGAAAAGTACATGTAAAAAGCTACCTACGCCCATACCTCCAAAGGAAAAGTCCAAAACTAAAATGGTTTGGGTCCCTACGCAAAAATCAACCAAGTCAAATGAGGCATCCACCTCTCAAAAATCCGCATCCACTTCCATCCAAAATTCCCAACCCATTCAAAAATCTTATATTCCTTCATCCCACAAGCAAAGTAAAAATCATAAAAATACTCAGTCTATGTGGGTCCCTAAATCACTCAGTCACCCATCTCCTAAGAAAACATCATCATTTCTTCCTACACCACCTTCCAATCAAAATCTTTAAAGTTTATCACGATGTGTGAAATAGTTGGTCATGGTTCCCTTACATTCCACAACCTTCCCACATACTTCCATCTCTCCACTCTTCATCCACTATCCTACATATCTTCCCCATCACCTTCCTCCATGCTTTTGCATAAGCCTTCCATTCATCCTTGCATAAACCTTTCATAATCCACACCATAATCCATTATCCCCCATCCATCCATCCTTGCCTGAACCTTTCATAATTCACATCATTCCACCTAATCCATCTCCTTCTCATGCAACCCCTTACCAACATCTATGAGCATAATGGCATTTTACATGGTCTGTGTGACGACATTCATCTCTAGTGGGAATATCACCTTTCATAGCACTAGACACTTGAGTCCATCCTATCCATTACCATGGTGAAGACTTGCTCGCAGATGTCATGTGTAAGAAAAAAAAAAGTAAAGAGAAATCCCTTTGTCCAATGGTGAAAACTACCCTTGGTGGCACCTTGGATAAGCACCATGATGAAAACATGGCAAATAGGCATCATGTGTAGGTTGATCTTCTATGTCACTTACACTTGGGGGCACCTTGTCTCATCTATCTTATCATTTCCAACCTATTATTTTCCATCTTATCATGTCCTATCTCACCATATCCTATCCTACCGTCCTTATCCATTACACCCATAAACCTATCCTATTGAGTCCATCCATCCTCTTTTCCTCCTTTTGATCTTGATGAAGACATACGGGAAAAATGTTGAATCATGCTTTGGTTATCTCTTGGTATATCTCACCCTTTCCAAACAATCCTATCATCATCCACCTATCATAAGTTTTGTCATGTAAAATCCATCAAGTCATCCTATTGTCATAAGCTTTGTCATGCAAAATCCTAAGTCTATACCTAGAATGGGGCATGTTATTCCTATGCGACATAATATTTGGAGATCACATCCTTGTTTCCCTCAGTTGTTGTCCCTGATGACAAATTCACAACTTGGTGACAGTTGATTTATGTTGATATCATGACAGTTGATAGTTGATGAGGTTCAGTTGATATTGTTTATCACATGCTTTAGCTTTCTATGGTATCACGTGCTTCAGCTTGCTATGGTATCACATGCTTCAATTGTTCTTGGTTTGGTATCATATCATGATGTTGACAATTGATACACTTTGGCTATACTTTGGCACTGCTTTGACACATCTTCATGCCCATGTCATACATGGTTGGATATCTCCTTAACAGGGTCATAAGGACTTCATAACATCATGTTTCAACAGATACTTTATTATGTTGCATTGTTGTTTTTAAAAGTAAGACAAGGTCTCTAAAGGCATTCTCTTCATATCTAAAAAGGAACTTTTTGTTTTCATTTATCACATGAGACCACATTGCATATAAGAGAGGGACATTTGTTTTATTGTCATACTTTGGATGACTAGAGACACATTTGCTAGTTATTTACCATGTTTTGAATATCATATGGAGCCACATTGCATACCTAGTGATCAATTTTTTCAACACACTCAATAAAGTTGATGTGTTCGGGCTTCTTTAGGGGTTTCACCTGTTGGGCAGGTTGTCAACTTTTGGAATAGGTATCAAGGATGTTTTATTGTTATGTTTGACTGCCCTTTGTTAGGGTACATTGAGCACTCAGGTAACTTGATCTTATCGAGTAAAAAGGAAAGCTTGCTTTCATAATTCAAAGTTTAACTTTGTGAAATGAAGTATGAGCTAGGGTTTCATGTGCCCATGATAATCATGGATATGCATGGTTGAAATGGTGGGTATCTCTGCATGATTTGAAGAGGATTTGAAGGATTTGACAGTGCTACTGCTCAAGGGATGAAGCTTGTTCATTTTGCTGAATCTTTGACTTATATTTCAGCAAAAATGCTTTTTATTGGTCAACTTAACAGGTGATATTGTTCCCTTTGATCACTCTTCTTACAACTTATCTTTTAAGATATGCAAGGCAGAGGTAGTAATGTTCGATAACCATGGTATAGCAAGGTATCTAAAAACTTTCTTATGGGTTTGCAATAATCTGTTGTAACTTATCATGCTCAGTTATAACTGTCATATAAGATCTCTACAATGTGTCATGCCCGCATTTCACATGTGGTCATGACACACAACACAAGTGTCATGTCCACATTTGCCATGTGGTCATGACACGAGCTACGAAAAACTTTTCTACCTATCCTTAGGAACCCCCTTCGCACGCGTCTGCATGCTCGGTGGCACTACGCCTAAGGCGTACATGTCAACATAACCGTGATGGTGAAGGTCGTCTAGGGGGTATGCGACACATAGTATGTCGCTTCTAGGGTTAGATTGACTTTAATCTGAACCCTAAGTTTCCTAGGTGGAGAAGATTCCGCTAACATCGAACCCTAATTTAACTCAAATCGAAAAGTGATTAAATAATATGGCATGATGGTGCATGATTGAAGTGGAAAGATGGAATAAAAATAATTAAAATATCACATAAATTTAAACCCTATAAATCTAGCAAAATTATGGCAGCATAACGCATTTTTGAAAAATGTAAAGTAAATTTAAAAATAAATCACCCATAAGGAATCAAATAAAATTTAATAATAAAATTAAATTAACTTAAGGATAATTTCAAAAACGATTTAAAATAAATTAATAAAATAGAATTAAATTACAAGACATCAGATAAACCAAAAAGAAAGGTTGAGTCCGTTACTAAATATAATTATATTTAATAACTAACTCGAATAATTAATTTAGAAGGGGAGAAGAGTTTAAATAACTCATCCCGTAAGATTAATGATAAAATCGAAAATAAATAAAACAAAAAAAATGTTTAAATAAAATCTTGCTAAGGTAAAAAAATAAAAAATAAATAAAATCAATATCCCCCACCATAGTGAATTCAAAACAAGGGAAGAATTCATCCCAAACAGAATAAATAAATCCCTCCCAAATGAATGCAAAACACAAGACAATAATCAACATACAAATTTAATCCATTCAAAAAAAATTATAAATCAATGTAAAAAAAAGAAATCCCCAAGAGATAAATTGTAAATAAATAAAAGGGAATAGAGATTTTGAAATAAAGATTAAAATAAAATAAGATGTGCCCTAATATCTCTTCTTTTAATATTCTCCTCATGTTGCCCTAACTATTCTTTCTTTTGTTGTTTTGTTTCCTCTTTTGCAGGTCTAAGGTTTTGACCAGAAATGGAGGCCATGGATTCTTTTACAACCTCCACAGAGGTATATACAGTTACAAAAATGCCATATATATATTTCCTTTTGGGTTTAATATATATATATATATATATATATATATATATATATATATATATATATACATATATATATATATATATATACATTGCTAAATGAGTAGGATTGAAGTTTCATGTTGCAGTGACAAGAAGAAGAGGGGAAGGCGGAGCCACCACGACCAGAAGAGGGCCGAGGGGAGGAAAGGAGGAGTGTCACCACAGAGGAGGAACGCTGAGGAAGTGTGCCAGAAGGAGGGTTTGGAGTGTGTGGTGTGGCAAGCAGAGGGCAGCACGGATGCTGGAGGTTTGGGAGCTGCGCTACAGGAGGGGGGCCGGAGAGTAGGCTACGGTGGGGAAAGTTTGGGGGTGTGGGGGAGACTGTGCCTCCACCACACCATTGTTTAATAAAAGGGGTGGGGCTGTGGGCATGGTTGCCCACAGTCCCACTAGTGTTAGCATTTTTTTAAATAAAACTTTAAATCCATACACACAGTCTGCCCCCTGCTACAATCTCATACTTCTATTCTGAGGTATACCTGCTATATACTCATTTTATATTGGTTATAATATATATATATATATGTATGTATATATACATATCTGGATTTATATGCACTATTTTTGCTTACAAAAAAAATAGTCTCTTCCTACTTCATATACTGTATATGTATATATATATATATGCACATATATATCTATGAATATATATATGTGTGTGTATATACTCTAATGTATATATACAGGGCTAAAAAAATATAGTTTTTTTTTTAACAGAAAATAACCAGTGCATAATATAATAGCAATTTGAGTAAAATAAGAAGTTAAATATATATATATACATCTATATGTGTGTGTGTATATATATATATACACATTTAAATAGGTACAATCTAAAGCTATTTTCCCACAATGAATCTAATGGCAGAATTATTCACTTCCAGTTTAATAGATTAAACTATAACAGTAGTTTTCTCTCTCTTTTTTTTTTTTGAAAGGAAACACAACTCCTACATAGATAACTCTATATCAAAAAAAATTTTTTCTTTTTATTATGCAAAATAGGTAATACATTTCATTCCACTTCCAACAACAAAAATTTTATCAACCTCTAATACAACAATAGAAAACTGAATTAACTCTTTTTTTTGTATGCAATAAAACTAATTTTACAACTAAGTGTTTTTCCCTTCTTTCCTTTACAATAAATTCTAACAGCCATAACAACTCATGCGTATTTTTTTGAAAGGATAATGACAAAAATTTGTTTATATCTATTTTCACATACATTTCTCCACACAATGCCAACTTCACAAATAAGGGAATAGACAACTTTAATTAAAATAAAACAAAAAGTTTACATTTCATTAAATATCACAGCCAACTCCTTGGCAAATAACTTAACAATTTTTACAATAAGGTTACAATGGCCATGGCTCAAACAGCCAATAAAATACCACTAAACCAACCAAAATGAGCTTCACAACAATTCCATTTCTTCACACAAGACCTGCAAATAACACAATAAAAAGGAGAACAACCTAGCCACTTTGAAATGCCCTCCTCCCTACCATAGACCCGCAAGTGGGTCACCCCCGAGCTAGGGAGTAGGGATTCACACAGGTGCAACATTCCACAACAAAAATCAAACATAACAACACCAAAAACAGCCCATAGGTTTAACACAAAACTCAACTCATGAAAATGAGTTGTTGAGGGTAGGGAATGGACCCCTCTACTTCAAAGGTCACCCAAATGATAAAATATCAAGCTCATGGCCTCAAGCCAAACATCTCCAAAAACACCACTCTCCATAATATCACAAAATAACCTCCATGGCACTCTTGCCATTCAATAATCTCCTCAACAAATAAAAGCCCTCAAGGCATAAATACACAATGTGGGAGTGACCTCATGGAGGTTCCTTTCCCCTACCCAAACAAGTTGAGCATTACCTCCATTGGAGGTGCTCTCACCATACTCCCATCCCACACAAAAACAATGCAACAACAAAACAACCAAAAACTATAACACAACACATTAAAATAAGCAAGGATGAAGAAACAAAGTTTTAGAGACTTACCTTCAAATCCCTATAATGGAAGCACATTTGGTGAAGAACTCCAAGCTTTCCCAAACCTTCCAATCTCCCAGAATTCCTCCAACTTCCCAAACTCCTCCAAAATAGCAAGAAAAATTAAAATTGCAAGAACCCCACACTCCTCAACAAGAGGAGATAATATAGGCCATTAATTTGGCCTTGAGGAATGAGAAGGTGACACTTGTCACCTTCTCCTTCCTCCTCCAATGCCACTTGCAAGGGAGAGGAAGTGTGAGGATGACAAGTGTCATCCTCCCATTCCATCTCAATCCTCACCTTATCCACTTGTGCTCTCACACATGTGTGAGAGGACAAGTGGTGAGGTGGCATTCCCACTCAAACCTCCAAGAGGATAAGGAATGCCATATGGCATCCTCTTATTCTCTCAAAGAGCCATCTCCCTCCAAGATGCTCTCACACGTGTGTGAGAGTCTTGGGGGAAGCTCCCACACACTTGGGAGTCTTGGAGACCTCCCAAGTCTTCCTTGGGAAAGGATTCCCAAACTTTGGGAAGGGAGGTGAGTCTTTCCCAAAGCATGACTTATCTCCCACCTTTCCTAATTCAAATTTCGTCACTTTGACTAAACCATAGTTTAGAGTGACCAAAAGTGGGTTAATCCAAGGGTTAGATAGTCCAAGTTGACCCTAGACCCATGGGTAACCACCTAGGGTAACTTTTGGGACACTAAGGTTCACAAAGGGGTCATAAATCCACTTTAAATGGCCTCAAAAAATAAAATAAATACCAAGTGGTGTAAATCAAGTAAAATTTATACAACACTTATTATTGATTAATTTAACAAAGGATACTAGGCCAAAAGATTAAAAATTAAATCAAGCACTTAAATCACATTCAATTTCAAACGTGATCCTTATCCCTCTTGGGAATGGATCGGTTTCACAGGGGCTAACATTGGTGTGAATTCTACCTCCAATTTCTCGTGGCTAGGGAATGTAAAACCTAGACATCTTGATCAAGTGTCAATCATATCATGAATAATCATAGTCAAAGCAACTGGAATTAAATTCATGCAATCGAATACAACAATAATCATCAATACATAATTCCAAATTAAACTATATTTTTCAATCACATGTCAAATAGTCCACATCACATAAATAATTAGAATCTCATCTCAAGCATCATCAAATATATATCTCGTATGTCAAATCATAAAATAGCATCAATATGATCAAATTGAATCCCATACGTCTAATCAATGTCCTATCATAATCAAGAGATAAATCAAGTCTGCATAATGAAACCATAGTCCTAGAATTCTGATAATGTCATCAACTGAAATGCATAACGATCAAAATAAGGAAGGTAAAATAATCGGCCTCACACAATGTGTTACATGGGTTTTTTGATTCATGAAGTAGTTTTGTAAAGTTTTTGTAAAGGGGTTTAACCCTGATTAAGGTTTGAAGGAGATATTGATATTGTTTATTGAATCTCACTTTAACTCAGCATATAGTTTGAAATAAAGTTTTTTTTTATGGTTAAGATGCATTTCAAAGGCATTATTTTATTGATTCTCATGAATCTATTCGACCATAACTACCTTGACAGTTGAAAACCACTTGAAACAATTTCATGGGCACAGTTATTTCACAAACTGTATGATAAGTGAAAGAGAGACTTTTCAATAGGAATGTAATATGTTGATATATATTTGATGTAATGTTGAAAATAAATATTAGAGAGCATTATTATTGATGTTATATCAGAGTTGTTGCATTTTTAGAGAAATAGAGTGTCCCTCTGTAATTGATTTACACTATCCATTATAATGATTGACACAAGCCAGTGAGGTAGAAAAGAACACAAGCTAGTGAGGTGATATTGAAAGGTTAGTGAGACACATTTGTAGCCAGTGAGGCAAGTTTATTCAATAAGCCAGTGAGGCACCTTTACTGAGTGTTTTTTCTACCCCAAGAAGGTTTTCCACTCCTAAAAATATTTGTATTATGGTGTCCTTTTTGTCTGATTCATTTATTCTATGTCATGTGATGTTATTTATTATCAATTTCATTAATTCATAGTACATGTTTATTTACCTCAATGATACATTGGTACATTCATTAATAAGCACTCAAATCTGCATTTGCTTCAGTTTTTTAAATTTGCACTAAAGAAGTAAAATTTGTTTTGTTTCATGTAAGATTGATTCACCCCCCTCTCAATGTTACCCAGTACTTCAACAATCCTAGCTCCCTTATGAGGCATACATCCATTCCACTATAGCCTATCCTTGTATCTATCCATTTATCATAAGTCTTCCATTCCATCCATCTATCATGAGTCTTCCATCTTATATACCATCACTCATCCTTTTGTTCATCCAATCCTACCTCGACCATTGCACCTAGACTTGGTTTTCTCCCTTGTCATTGGTATCTAGCATAAAGGCTACCCAAATTGTAAATCCATTGACATTCAAAATATTTTTAAAAAATACAAAAAAATCAAATATCCCAAAAATCTAAAAAAACAAAATATTTTCCAAAATAAAAAAAAATCAAATATCCAACAAAAAATCCAAGCAACAAGATTAATCATCATCAAAATCCATCACATCAAATCTATCAAAATAAAATCTAATCAAATCATCAAATCAATCTAATCATTTCTTCAATCAAATCCAATTCATCCAACCATCATTATCAATCCAATCAAATCAAAATCAAATCCAAGCAATAAGATCAATCATCATCAAAATCCATCACATCAAATCCATCAAAACAAAATACAATCAAATCATCAAATCAATCCAATCATTTCTTAAACCAAATCCAATTCATCCATCCACCATCATCAAAATCAAAGCAAATCCATCCAATCACACTCCAATCAAATCAAATCATGTCATCAACTCACAATCAAATCAAACAATCCATCAAAACAAATCCAATCAAATCATCAAAACAAGCCAATCTATCAATCAATCAAAATTATTGTTATTAAATTATGTTCACACCTAATTTAGCAAGGCCTAAACATCAGTTGTTTAGAGAGGGTACAAAAAAAATTGCTTATGCAGGATCATCCAGTCAATGCCTGTTGTCTTGATAGAGGACAAGTATAAAATCACTTATCAAAATTATGTAACAGCTTAAGCTGAGCTATTACATCATTCTGGTAAGTGACATCATCTACTGATAAGAAAGAAGACATTCAAGGGATGAAAGAAATAATGGATTTCATGTTTTAGTTGCTGATTATTCATTATATTTCAGTGCAAAAAGAAGAGGTAAATATAAACCCTCATTTCATCATCATGTTTTAAACATATGTTTCAAATCAGATTTAGTTGTTTTATCCTATGCACTTGATTCAAAAAGCAAACATACATAAATCATTGCATGAGGTAAAATAACTGATTATATTTAAGAGAATATTTAAATATGTCCCACACAAGTTGTGGGAATGACTAAACTGAGCCAATGCAATAATGCATGCAAGCTATACATATGATGATAAAGAAAAGGAAAAGAACACATGAAGAAAGTGATATCCATCATTGCCTTATTGTGAAGGTTGATTCTCCTGTTTCACAGCTTGGTCTTCATGTCTTCAGCCTCTGGCTCCTGATCAAGATGATGGACCTGCAAGGTTGGAGAATGGTTTTGTTAGAAGCTCTAGATATACAAATTCATCATATGCTTTATCAGTAGATATATAAACTTGCAATCATTATGCATTGATACAATTGGATCAAAATTAGACATGTGCAATAAATCAGATCATCATGAGAGAGATCAATCAGCTTCCAAAGGTATGTTTTTATGCTAACTTGTTTATTCACTGTGCAGGTATAGGAAAAATTATGTTGCTGATTTGAAAACATTAAAGCATGTAGAGAAAATGGGCTCCCATAAGGGTTGAGCCTAGCATGCTCAAGTATTGATTTTAATGCAGAAATATCCAAAATGCATGACTTTTTTCAGCCATAATGAATGACCAATCACAGTGGAACAATAAAATAGAATAGTCATGAAAGAAGACAACCATACAAATGCCAATAAATACTATTTCAGTCAGGCATAACCATGAAGGTTCAATAAAGAGTTGCATACAAGAAGGAGACCTCCAAAGTATCAATAGTATACATAGATGGACTGTCAGAAATTTAAGCAAGAACATGCAAACCTGTATATAGAGTGCACAAAGGCACATAAGATGCTACTAACTTCTTACATAAGCCATGAAATAGTCATAGAGAGATAGGTTTCTGCACCAGACAGTATAGAAGGAGTGACATAGTTGAAGATGACAATACTGTGTGAAGAAAAGCATTAAAAGAGGAACTGTCTCTTATGAATATCATATAGCAGCAGAGCTATTTACAAGAACAACAAAATAGTGATCAAGAAAGCTTCATGGAGACAACAATGCCTTTAAGTGAGGAGACAAAGAGAAAGCAACCATAATGTATTGAGGAACAATCAAGAAGCAGTCATGGCATGACCAACAAAAGATTATAATGGAGCATGAGAATGATTGTGATGATAGTGAAAAGCATAGTCATAGAATAATGTCATCATAGTACATGTAAAGAAAAATTATGAAGATTGCCATAGCAACAAGTTAAGTCTTCTCTCCTTATGGCTTCATAACTCTTTTAGATCAATAGTTGTTGATGAGTCATGGTAGATCATAGTCTTGTTGATGAAGCAAATCAGTAATAGTGCAATCCAATCAAGTTGTAAGTGGACAAATTCATAAACAAGTAAGTACAACCTGGTCACCAATGAGGAAGAAGAAGACTATTATAGATGGCCATTCTTGAATACCATTCACTTCAGCAATCAAGAGTCTTTAGATGGGTATAATACCACTTTTGTTGTAAATAAGGTGTAAAAATGTTAGTGACTATTTGACTATTGAAATTAATGGTACTCAAGAAGATCATCTCAGACAGCCCAAGTGAAGATAGTCAATCCAAGTCACAAAACAGAGCAGCATAAACGAACTATATCACAGTCATGTAAAGCAACATAAGGGACAATAGTCACCAATTTTTTTAAAGCATGAAAGAATAGTCTATCAACATTGGGAGTAGCATTTTTTGTCATAGGAGCAGCTAGTATGACTATCATATTCATTCAAAAGGCAGAAAGCTTCAAGAGGTCTAGTACAATAGAAGCATGCATATACTACATTTTCAATTGTTGATGAAGTGTATACCAATATCAAGTGGATGATGAATCAAAGATAATGCTCGTATTCATTAAAAGTTGTATTGGAGAAATCCTAAGACTAATCATAATAAATCATAGTAGAAATATAAGATAACCAAATATGCTTTGAAAATATAGTCATCAAAAAAAGATAATAGCCATTAATCTGAAAAGAAAAAATTAGTCTCCAAGTGATTAGCCTTATGTAGCTTTCACTCCAACAGTCAAGATGGTTAACTGAGCTAAAATAGAACAAATGTTTACCACTTTTGTTGTGGATAGGATCTTACCAAGCAAGACAGTCATAAAAGCACAATAAAGCTTTTATCTACTACTAAGAAACAACAACTAAGAAGGATGCAGTCATTATTTTGTTATGAGATCAAACTCACATACTCTAAATGCATCATCTAGTACAAATAGTGACAAGTACTATCACAAGGCAGTAAAGTAGTCAGTGCTAGACCATTGGCCAATCATTGTCAATTTATCAGAAAATAATAGTATTAGAGGACAGTCATAAAAGGTTGTTTGATATTTATCAAAGACTTTTGAAATAGTCACAATGGAGCGAGTAGCAGTCATCTAGACATAGATGCATCCATTGAAGAAAAAATGAAGTCAAAGACAGTCATAAATAGAGACAAAAAGGAGCAGAGAAACCCATCACCACTGTCATAAAGGAGATAAAGATGACTGGTAGCTATGGAAGTTGATATGTATTTTTCTTATTGCAAAATGTAAGGATACATTTTATAACTGGGAGATGGTGTCTCAACAAATTCAAGTTACAATGAGAGGTGGGTTGCAAAATATATAGGCCAACCTTTACAGATGACAACAAACAACCTACTTATTTGTGGAAACCTCTCTTACAATCCACCAAACGAGGTAGCATTACCAGGACCACCACATCAAAATGTTCTTTTAGGTACAAATTCAATGGTGGGTCTTGCACTAAGGCCTCCACAGTCGACAATATCAACATATGTTCCTTATCATTCCATGGGGCCAGTAATGTAGCTAGGAACTACAAATGGGGTAGAAGACTGGTCACATACCAGAAAAAGTAGAGGTCGGGTCGATGACTATTTCTCTGAAGAAGAAATACACAAGAAGTTTGGAAATGCTAAAAAGTGAAGACATGTAACATTTGCTACATATGTTCAATATTGGTGCTGGAGGTATCGATGTTGCATATGATAGTTATTAGTATGCGGCTTTTACTCTAGCTCCAAATTATAGCTTACATGATAGAGCATACAAAACAAAAGAAACTTTTTTCCATGTTTAATTCCACCACAGAAAGTAGCTTTCACCATGATTTTCAAGCATTAGAAGCAGTCAAAGAAGAAAAACTGGGAGTTCCTCATCGATTACTTGACAGAATATACACAAAGGATAATGTCGCTTACTAGTAAAAGTGAAGGAAAACCCTTCAAACCCTCGTGGCAGCGCTAATAGAGCTCAAACATGAGAAGTGAAAAGAGAAAAAGAATGAATGTTTTAGGGTTGGAGAAATGTTTGGTTCAAAATAAGATGCCCTAGCCTGTGAGTTCTAAGTGTTTTGACTTTATTTTTAGAGATCCTCATAAATCAAATGGAACTCGTGGTCGGTGACTTTCAAAATCATCATACCTAGTGATCTAGTATGCATGAGGAGGCCCGAGAGGGCTATTATGCTCTTTTTGATTATTCTTCAAAGTCAAAGGAAATAATTCAAGATATGGTGATGTGTGATTTACAAGGAGTTATAAGGTAAGACTTGATGACATGTATGAGATTGTTGGGGAGTCATTAGGGTATTGACTTTGAATTTTGATTATACATAATGTATTTTGCATGGAGTTATAAGGTTCTAAATGAAGGTATGGTGATAGGAGTAATAAGGTGCTCCATATGTAAAACATATGCAATTGCATGGTATATGATAAAAGATACATGGTGTTGTTTTTTCTTTTTGCTTGGAGAGGTAATGTATTTCACATAACAAACAATGTAAAGTTGTGATGCTATGGAGTCATAAGGTTGAGTTAATGTAGGTAACTAATATAAATGATAGTGGAGTTTGCTATTACTTTTGCATGGAGAGGATGGAGCAGGTTATTTTTGCCTTAAGGGCTAATGTAATAAAATGAAAAACCTCTTTTATTTTTTTATTTTTGCATGAATTAAAGACAGAGAATATTGTATTTAAACAAATATTAAAGGTAATATCCTACAAATTACCTTAATATTTGTTCTACAAAACCAAAAAAATAATCGTAAAACACTTATTAAAGTAAAGTAATATTGATTACCTTTAATATTTGTTCAAATAGTTAATTTCTGTTCTTGAATCATGCAAAGAAGAGAGATTGGAGTTGAACTGGAGAGCAAATACATGCAAGAGGGGTACTTTGAGTTCTATTTTTTGACTAAGTCAAACTAAGTTGTTTTTTGCTTTTGATTGGTCAACTATCCTTAGAGGAGCAGTTCTGAGCTAAAATAACTCATCTTGGAGCATTTTCAGGGCCTGATTTTTAGGCTTTTTATTCTTGCTCACACAAGCAACCTTGAGTTGCTTTTTTATAGATTTTTCATGCAGTTGTGGAGCTGACTTCACTACAGTTAGCTTTTTAGGGTCCATGGAACAGATTTTTATATATTGTAAGAAAAACATAGGTTTTTCCAGTTCTTGCCTTTTTTGCTCTTTACACTTTGAGAGAGAAAAGAGGTTTTGTAACTCATTTTTGCAGATTTTATAGAGATTACAACAGGTTATAGGTTCTATCTTTTGTCTTTTTATGCAATTGTTCCTTTATTTTTTAGCTGAATCAAGTGTCTACCTTTCCATTAATGTTGCTTTTGTGAATGATTTGATGAGATTTTATTGTGTTTAAACATCAAAACCTTTAAAATCATTGTCTCATTTGTACTTGCACGTGTTAGATAGCATTGAAAATAATAGGTCTTAGGTTGTGCAATTGGAGAAATTTCCTTTTTTGTTGTGAAAAAACCTTTTCTTTCAAGAAGAAAATCATTTCTTTCAAGAAGAAAATCATTTCTAGCCTCCCTTAGAATTATTTATGTGATCAAATTGCCAAAAGTGGTTTGTGTGGATAGATTTTCTGAGATCTATTGTGAGTTAGATTGTCAAATTTCCATCAATTTTAGGTGCATCACCATATTTTATATTACATTCTAGTGTTTTTAGTAGATCCTTTTAACCCTTTTCCACATCAAATTTATAGATCCATTGAATATTTTAAGGGAACCAGCCCATAATCTGGAGGTTCAAGCTCACCATAGGTCACCCACAACCTGACTTTGATCCCATGTTACACAAGATTGTTGACCTTCACAGCTCCATATAATAGGTGCAATCTTTCTCATCAACAATCACTTCAATCCAATCCATATCATCCCATCGATAACATCATATATCATCAAACATCTAATCAATCTTAATCAATCCATCCACCTTCATCATCACCATCAATAAAACACATCAAAACTACATCTTACCTCTATCATTAAGTACCTTGATCCCATGGATACAGGGTATGTAGGCAATCTGGGATACGAAGGAAGTACCTAGATTCGAGCATAGGTGATAGACCCCTTCTTCCATCTTTCATCCTTCATCCAATCATCATATCCTTACATTATCATCTTCATCCATCTCATATTCTTCTATCATCTATCTCTCATATCATCAATAAACACCAAAAATCCAATCAATTGCATTCATCCATATCACTTTAATTCATTCAAATCACATTCAAGTCAAATTACATCAATTCTTCATTTACATCAATCTTATTCATCCAATCATTCCAATAATGATCCAAATGCAAGCCAATCCTTAATCCATACCAATCAAGTTAATCAATCTTGTCAAATTATCCAATTACATTCTTTGGTCTTGATCCTAATCTTGTCATAAACTGATCAATTAATCAAACAATCATCATCATCAATGGGATATATCGTTCATGCATCCTTGTGTTGATCTAGGGATATATCATTCCCCACCATGACAACACTATTCATCATCAATCTATCAATCAACAATTAATCATTGGTTTACAGCTTGACAGGGGCAAAACCTTACTTGTTGTTTTTGTATCATTTGTGCATGCATGCTTGCTTGTGTGTGTTATGTTTTTATCTTGCATTTGTATCACATTTGTATCATTCTAGCTAGTATTCATATCTTGTGTATGTTGGAATAGCTTTTTGCATTATCCTTTGCATCTAAGGTCACATCATAACTTTTGTACATTAGGACTTCAATGCTCTAAGTTTTCTTCCTCATATGTTAGACAAGGTTGTATTACATTGGGGCACAAGACACATCATCACCCTGGTCCTTATACATTGGTGCATAACGTCTAGTGATATATCAAACACCATGGTTGCTCACTTTCATTGCAGCCTAACACATTATTCATTTCTTCTATCCATTCCCTTATCTTTCTTCCTTGACCAATCCCTTTCATTTCAGGAGCCTACCCATGTTTGTCCAACCTGCCTATCCTCTCGAGGGGGCATACTCATCCCATCATTCCATCCTCATCCTATCTTTCCATCATCCTATCCTTTTCCTCTATCCATACCTTAGCTTCTTTGAAATGATTTACTCAACACAAATCTTATCATCTCAAACATCATCTCAAAGAGGGGCAAAATGTAGACACCCAAATTTGTCCCCAAATTTGTCCATGTCTTGCAACACCTACTTAAAACATTATTTAGACATCATGTAGCATTTTGTCCTAAATCCCACTCCTAATTCACCTTAATCCATTAGTCAATTTATTAAATAAATTTTATTTATTTAATTAAAATTTCATCTTAATCCCATCCTTATCCCACTTTCCAATTAATTAAATAAATCTTATTTATTTAATTAATTTTCCAACTAATTAAGTCTTCACCTCTCACCACATTCTAACACTTGTCCACCTCTCACTTGAATCATGTGTAGTAGTACTTTTTGTGTACACAATCACACATGAACTACTTTTTGTGTACACAATCACACATGAACTTATTAAATAAATGTTTTTGTGTGCAAGGTCACATATGAGCTTTATCCTCCTCCTCACACTTGTCACATGACTACAACATCCTTGAAGAGTGGGAATAAATAATCAATCCTAGCTATCCACAACATTCATTTAGTCTTTTGATCTCAACCATCCATTTGAACTAGCACTTGCCTATAAATCAAGCCATCTACAAGCCATTATCATGCATTCAGTCTCAAGTATCCTTACTCTATCAAATTTTCTTCTCAATCTCTCATCCATCATCTTCATCCATCTATCTTGCATCATTCATCCATTATTTCCATCTATCAATCTCCATCTTAGTGTTATGCTGCGGAATTGAGCAATCAACATATCAAATCAATCAAACAATTCATCATGCATGCATCCATCATTGCATCTATCTGAGGTATTGAAGATTTGGATTAGGTAATGTATTTCATTATCTTATCATTTTTATTTATCCAAATTTCTCAATCATAGTGTCGTCTCAACTTCCTGAGCAACTTACCGCTAGAACTGAACTAGCTGCTTGTCAGTTCTCTCCTAAAGTTTCCTACATATCTCGACAACTTCTCTAGTCTTTTGCTGCATGTGACTTGATGGTCCATTTCTTCCTCTTGTGAATAGTACAAGGCCTTGAAATAGTCCTCAATGGTGTGAAGGGTTGCCAATACCTCTCTATCTCTACCTCCAACTCTAGTACTTGGCCTATCCAACCTCCATGCCTATTGTATCTCTTTTGTGTCAACATCCGGCCACCCTCGACTCCTAAAGATGTGTGAATTTTGTTGGGGCATTTTTTATGAACTGCTCTATCCTCTGTACCTCAATGAGAATAGTTGGTGAGAAGTATTGAGGATCAACTTGGGTGACAATATCTGATACTCGCTGGATGATGGGCCTAATGGACCCGAGATCCTCCACATACCTAGGGACCATGCCAAGTGGATCAATTTCGTCAGGTTGGGCTATGTGAACTATCAAGTTCATGGGATCCCCTGAGCTAGTAGAAATGTCCCAAGTACTTTGAGAACTAGAATCACCTGAGTCATTGGTATCAGTCCCTTCTACCTCAGAATCACCTATGGCAGTCTCCTTTACTCTTGAATCACTAATCACTATTGTAGTTATCTGCTTGGATGGAATATCCTCAGCTACCTCTATCATCTCTTCCTCCTCAGTGTGTGTTGTAAGTGTCAGAGTTGGCTCAACTCCCTCAAGTGCCTATGTAGTCGTCAGTAATGAAGTAGACCTCGCCTCTACCTCCATTCCCTCTATAGTCGGTAGTGGTAAAGTAGATCTTGGTAGGCTCATAGGAGGGATGTGTACAAACTAAGAAGGTGCTCCAAGTGACTGCAGCCAAGAGGGATGTGTACGAGTTGAGAAGGTGCTCCAAGTGGCTATAACCATGTATCCACCTGTGTTGAGCTCTCTAGTGACCCACCCTCAAATGGAGTGATCTGTCTAGATAGGAGAGGTACTGAACTCTCCCCTATCATCCTCATAATCTAACCCCACGATACATGAGTAGCACTCGGCTAAGTAGTCACGGTGATCTCCAAGTGTGCACGGGTGTCCAAGTGTAAGTGTGTATGACTTCTACGAGCCAGTACTATGTCCACCTGTATGTGTCTATCACTTAGAGAAGAAGTCCTTCACCAAAGTGTAACATCCAACGCACCCTCCACCATAGGTTCCACAATGTCATCAAGTGTGCAAGGAGTGGCTGAGGCTGACGAGGCCTTAATGCAATACCCCTCTGCATTATATGACACATCTGAGGATGATTCTACTGCTTCTTGTTGTTTCCTTTTTCTACTACTTTTGGATTCATCCCCTTTACCTCCTTGAGTCGAGGCCTTTAGATTTGTCCACTAGAATATAGTTGGCCATGCAGGGTCATACTCGTCATCTAGCTGGAATGGAGCTCTCACCAATGAAGGTACCTAAGTAGAAATGGCATCCAATAATAGTGCAATGGCATGCTAGGTCATGTAAAATGACTTGTGAGTTATTTTCATGAATTCATGTATTCTCTCGAAGATAGTTGTACAATGCTCTGTGGTTGAGGCCTATCATATAGTCGATCATCCAAAATGGAATGTCCAATGAGCAAGTGGCTCCCGTCAATCTCCTTCAAATGACATCCATAATATACCGCCACTCGTCATTTGCCAAATGATCTTGTCCCAACCCTCAATTGCCTGTAGCTTTCAACCGAGCCTTCTCATTCTCACTTAGGTCACTCCTACATATCTTTGTCATTATAGCATCCCTACGTTTTGGTGACATTTTCTATTTTCCAACTGTGAATTCATGCTAAGGGATCCCCGTTCCCCTCTCAAAATCCTTACGTGTAAATGTGACTTTGATGGAGACGTTCATGAACCTAATGATGGTCTATCTTGAGTGTACATTGTAATTCGACACCATGCTTCTCGGTAACGTTTCAAAATATCTGAAGTTAAAATATGGCATTTGTATAATTTTTTCCACCTTTGCTTTCTGGAGTGCTAATTTTAAAGGATGATCATCCGCATGGTTGTTCCACCATACCTTGCACTTCGCCACTATGAGGTTTTCCCATTGCACTGATTCTACTGTGATTTTTTCTTTTCCCTTCCCTTTCTGTGGCTGCTGCTTCTTCTGCCCTAAAGACCCTTTGTCAATCCTTGGCATGTACTTTGGTTGTGATTCTTCTATAATCAACTTCCCTGCCATTGTTCTACCTACAGCTTCTCCTCTTCTCTAGATTTGCTTTCCTCTAGCTTTTGTTCTATTTGTCTTGTTTACTATTGAAAATGACATTATGGCCTTTTTATATTGCCCAACCAAAATTCAATTACAATAGTTAAGGTTAGGTTTTACTCTTCCCAAGAATGGTGGCACTCTCACTTTAAATCCGTATTTGAATGAGATAGTACGATGACTAGGAATACTCAACAATAAATGCTATGTACGACAGGCAGGTTTCTGGCAATTATAATTCGTACGGCCAGAGCTTCATTCGAATCTCTAGGAAAGTCTCTTCTACATTTGTATGACAACACTTGATATCACTTATTCATATGGCATGGTGCCCCAGAAGCTCAACAAGAGATTTCGACCATACGGAAGAATAGAAATTTTGTACAAAGGGAGAAAAAATTAGAAAATCTTAAGGCATATGGCGATAGATGCAGACTCATACAACCACTAAACAATTCACACGGATGATGATCAAACTCGTACGGTAGAGAATTATTACTAGTTGTATGATGGTCATTTCCAACTCATATGGTGGCAAGATATTTTGAAACATAAACTTGTACGGTCGATGATTTCTTCTGGCAGAATGGCGTACTTTAGATAAAACTTTAACTCATACAGTCTCCCTTCACTCGTATGGCCCTAATTCATACGACCTCAGAAGATGGAGATGCTACTTTTCTTGACTCGTACAGTATACACTTTTTAGTATAGTGGCACTTCTATTTTCTCCTTAGCAAAAAGAACTAATGTTTTAAACCCATACGGTTGCTTTTTGTAAGACTAGGTCATACTTTATTTTATTTTTATCTTCTCTATTTTTGACTTTTTTGACTTTTTTATTTTTTCTATTTTTTCTCTTTTCTATTTTTCTTACTTTTCTATTTTGTCACTTGTCAATTTTCACTTTTCAATTTTTTCTATTATTATTATTATTATTATTATTATTATTTCAATTTTCTCACTTTAGTCTAATTTTTTTTGGACTTACCAACTTGGTGATTTCTACATTCTCAAAATCTATCATCACCCATTCACTTTCCCAAGTTTCTCTCTCCTCCTCATTTTCTTACAACACCTGTATCTCTGTTGCGTGTCTGAAGATGTAATTTCCATTTGTTTTCCGCAAGCAGTCATTAGAGAAACATTCCTCCACTTCCTCCAATTCATAAATTTGATCAAGTATTGCCGATGGATCTTTATTACTAATCAGGTTGAGTCCCATGGGTTCTTGAGTCTATTAGAAAGTTCTACCATCCTCATTCATTCTGAGGTTTTTAGTTTGATATTTTTCTTTCCAGAGTCTACTTCTCTATAGCGGTGTACTCTAAGGTGCCCCGTCTGGCAGGTTCCTTTCTCTAAACTCCTGGATATGATTAATAATGAATCGATCGTTCCACAATGAACATAATCTCCACCAAGTACTTCCTCTTTGGTGGAGATTTTACTTCCTTTGGCAACAGAAATTCAAATTTCTCCTTTACCTTATTGCAATCTTTTATCCACTCATCCCAAACTATTTCCTCGGCATCCCCTTTTTTCTTGATTCACCTAGGGGTCAAAATGGTCATCATCCCCAATGTAAGGTGAATATGGCGTCCAGTACTTATCTTCAATCCTCATTGTTTGGTTCTTTGGCACAAAGAACCCAGTGAATGGTTCCAAATGTGAATTCAAAAATACCACTCCCTCAATCTTGGAATTTATATCTCTTTTCATCAGACTTACTTCCATACTTTCAAATCTGAACTTACCTGGTTCATATTCCACACTGCTGGTATCTTCATTCATCTTGGTTTTGTACTCCATGAAGTTTATGGCTATGGTTTCCTATCTTTGACTATAGATTTTTAGTTTAGACCTATTTATCGCGTCCTTGATTAGAGTTCCATCTGAATTGTTGAGCTTTATAGCCCTGATATCTAACATTTCTTGTACTCAGAACAGTCCCAACCAATGAACTTTAAACTTCCTGAGCTTAATTTCATTGCGACCCTTATACTTTAAAACTAACTACCCAAATCAGAATTCCATCTTCTGGAGGTGTTTGTCATGCCAATATTTCTAATGTCTTTGCATGACCTCTGTCGACCATTGAGCCATAATTCTCTTCTTGTCTAACTTGTTCAACTGGAATAATCTTTCTTTTAAACTCTTCGTATCTCCCAATTAATTTTCAACTACTATCCTTAGACTTGGAACGAGGTACTTTGCTGGTACTATGGCTTCTTGACCATACATAAGCTGAAAGGGTGTGTCTAGTCATCACTTTGTAGGTTGTTTGGTAGGCCCATAACACTGCTAGTAACCTTTCGTCCCAGTCTGACCCTTCGATGCCACACAACTTGTGAATCACCGATACTGGCACCTTGTTTGTTGATTCTATATGTTCATTTACTCTCAGGTAGTACGGGCTTGATAATGTGTGGAAGATTTTAATTTCCAACGTCATGAGCTGAATGACGTGGTTGACGAAGTGTCCCCCACGATCACTCGTCAGTTGGATCGGTATTCTATACCTTATCACTATCTGTTCATATATAACCCTTGTTGTGCTTAAGGTGATATTGTCTTCTAGTGCTCTTGCTTCTACCCATTCAATTAAGTACCCAGTGGCTACCATGATGTAATGGCATCGATGTAACTAACTAACTTTTAATGGCCCTATGAAGTCAAGTCCTCACCTTTCAAATAATTTTTGGGGTTGTGATGGCAACAGGGGCATGTAATTTCTCTTCAATAGTTTTCCTACCCTTTGGCAAGTGTCACATTCAATTACCCATTCCCAGCGTCTATATGCAATGTCGGCCACCACAGTCTGGCAAGCAGAACCTTCCTTGCCATGACATCCGGACCCATATATCCCTCAGTGAGTCCTTCATGGGCTTCCGCCAGTACTCCTTATTTCCTCTTCCATCACACATCTTCTGAGAATATGGTCTAGCCCCATCTTATAGAGGAGCCCATTTATCAACTGGAATGTTTTGCTTTTCAAGGCAAGTTTTGTCCTTTCACTTGCCAACATCTCTTGATGGAAGGTTGATGTTGATAGATACTCACCAATATTTACATACCATGGCAGTGGGGTTGCTATCTGAAACAAGTCATATGGGAAGTCTTCATTTATTCCTTCTATTGGTTCTCCTGACTTGATACACGACAATTGGTCAACTATTATATGACTCTTTCCCAGCCGCATGATGATTGTGAAAGTGAATTATTATAATAGTAATAGCCACCTGTTGATCCTTCCTTGAATTATAGGTTTATTTACTAGGTACATCAAGTCTTGGTGATCCACATAGAAGGTGAATGGTGTTGCCAACAGATAATGCCTAAACTTCTAAACTAAATAGATCATTCCAAGGGTCTCCCTCTCCATCATACTATAGTTCTGTTCGGCTTTCAAGAGTAGTCAACTGGCAAAATACATTAGGTGGTCAAGATTGTGAGGTCCCACCTATGCCAAGGTAGCTTCGATTGTAAAGTTTGACTAATCCACATGCACAAGGAACTCTTTGTCCCGATTTGGATAGGCCAAAATTGGTGCACTGATTAATCTCATCTTCAACTCTTCGAAAGCTTTTTGTTGCTCATTAGACCACACGAATTGTACTCCTTTTCTCGTCAACATGTCCAGGGGATAGGATACTTGGGAAAAGTTTTTGATAAACCTTCTATAATAGCTGACATGGCCGAGGAATGACTTTACCTCAGTAACATCTCTCGAAGCTTCCATCTCCATAATTACTCAAATCTTATCAGGATATGCCTTTAGTCCTACCTTGCATACAATTTGGCCCAGACGTTTCCCCTATGACACCATGAAACAACACTTATTTGGATTTAGGGCCAACCATGTGGACCTACAATGCTCCATACACTCAGTGAGAGCCTTCAGATGTGTTTATTGGCCATTGTAAATTGACTAATCATCCAAGAATGCTTTAAAGTTAACCATAGACATTTTGTCAAATATGTAAAGAATAATCCTCTGAAATGTTGTTGGTGCATTGCACAGACCGAACAACATTCAGTTGTATGCATATACACCATCTTCATCCAAAAATGTCATTTGGAGCTTGTCCTCCTCGACGATGCTAATTTGGTTGTATCTAGAGAATCAATCCATAAACGAGTATATCTTGTGTCTGGCTACTTCCTCAAGGATGCAGTCTATGAATGGAATGGGGAAGGGATCTTTGATCATGACTGCATTGAGGCACCTGAAGTTGACGTAGATCCATATTTGCCCCCTTCTTTTTTCAGTGATATGATGATTGGCAAAACCCATTCACTCATCTCCACCTTGAAAATTATCCTAGCCTCCAACATTTTTTCTATTTCTCCCTAAACCTTGGCGGCATAGTTTTTGTTCATTCTGTATGGTCTTTTCCTCATCGGACATGCTCCTAGTATTAGTGAGATTCTATGGACACATAATTCTGGTGGTATCCCCTTTAGGTCTTTGTAGGTCTAGGAAAAAACATCCTTATACTCCATGAAATTTTTGAAAGTCGCTGCTTTAAAAGTACTTGATCCCAGTCATCTCTGACAAGGATCACCTGAGGGTTACTCTCCTTACCAAGGTTAACGTTCCTTGTTGAGGGTTCCTTGTACATGATATTCTTTTCATCTTCAAATTTATGTGTCGGTGTGCTATCTATTTTGACATTCCCTTCATTTTTCCCCATAGGCAGCCAAAAAAGTATGAGTTTCCTCTTGTTGGTTATCACCTTCCTCCCCCTTGTTACTTGTCAATTCATTTTTTCCAAGTGTTTCACTTGTCCCAATGTTATCAAGTGTTTCACTAGTCAGACGAGAATTTCCTAGTGGTTCACTAGTCACCTGAGAGCACTCACCAATTTCTTTTATTGAAATCATGTTACATTCTAATTGGAAGAATTCATAGTCTTGCATCTGCCAATGGAACAACCCACTAAAGGAATTTGTCTCGTCTTTCGAGCACTCTTGTAATTTCAATACACCTTCATCATCTGGCTCCATGGGCCCTCTTTCTCCTTTAGTCACTGTGTCACTACCATTTGAGTTAGAATCTGATATCATTTCTTCACTAACAGTCTGAGTTCAGAGATCAATAAAAAATTTCTTACCATTGTTTTCTATTCATAGGGTGTTCTTCTTCTAGTTGTGGTTGGCCTTGGCAGCTATTAGCCACCCTCGACTGAGTAATGCATCATAAGATGCATTTCATGTTGTAATCACTAAAAAATTTAATAAAAACTATTAAGTACCAATCTTTACCTTTTGATCCATTAGCACTCCCAACGCTTTGATTCCGTGCTAGTCAGCTCCCACTAACTGGGAGTTATGTGGCCACAACGTAGGTTTCTTGAGGCTTTTCAAAGTTCCTTCTGGAAGTACATTTACCCTAGATCCCCCATCCACTATTGTGCTCATCAGGTTCCTTCTAAGGATTTCTATGTGGACTATTGTTGGTTTCTTTCCCATATCAATTTCCAATAGTCTTGGGTTGACCACTTTCTCACCACTCTGTGATGGTTCCACTATGACATCCTCATCCACCTTACCTTCATTTGGGTTTTCTTCCACCACCTTGGATATCGCCATCCTTAACTAAGGCATACTCTAGAGAAGATCAACCATCTTGATTGGTATGGTAGTTTGTAGTACCTGACTTGCAATGTTTCTATCTAACTCTGATCATAGGGTTGTGGTTACTTTTTTGTTTCAGTCCCTCCGTTCTGTTTCCATGGCAATCTCCACTTCCTTCTTGGCATCTGGAGTCTTTCCTTCTTCATTCTGGGGTCTGGATAATTTTCCTTCTTTGTTTTCACTCAGGTGACAGCAAAGACTTTGTCATCCTCCTCCTCTTCAATGTGGATGAGATTCATCGTACCTTTCTATTTTGGGTAGTCATTGTCCTCATGGTCGCTGGGTCCACACCATTTGTAGAGTACATTTGGTTTGTTTTAGTTGTTACTCTAGCATTCCCTTGCAAAATTCCTCCACTCATTGCATTGATGACATTGGATCATAGGTCGTCCTTTTGCATCATACTAGATACGGCTTCTTCCCCCACCGTTATTATTATATATGTTGATTTCTCCTCTTTGATTGTTACGATATCTGACAGGTGATACATTTTGAATATTTGGTTTGGACGGTGTGGTCGGCAGAGTAGATTTCTCACCATGTGTATAGAGCACCTGAGTGCTCCTTGTCTTTAGATTGTACAGGCACTCCTTGATAGAATGGCCCATTACTTGGCAGATTTTGCAAAACATCTTCTTCGGGTAGTTTTCTTTGACATGGCCTTCATTACTACATTCAGCACACCAAAGTTCCTTGTTTTACTTGATAGTTTCCTTCTCATCTTTAAACTCCCTCATCATTCTAATCATATCTTTCCTTAGTGCTTGTACAATTTTAGATTCTTCCTCATCACTATCATTCGACCTTTCATCGTCATCTTTATTCTTTCCTCAACTGGACATCTTATCTTCACTCTCAATGTCCATCACCCAATTGTAAACCTTGATGTACGATGCTGGTGGTACTATCTTCATTTTCTTCCTGAGTGAGGGGATCAAACCCTTAATGAACCATCTTTTCTTTAAACCGTCAACTAGTTCCTTCTCTAATTTCACCAGCAGTTCCTTCAATCTTTAATTGTATGCTCAGACATTCTCATGTTTACATTGCTTTATATTGTATATCTCTGCCACTATTTCATTGTCATCCCTTAGTAATTTAAATTCTTCCTGGAATGCTTTCTTCAATGCATCCCAAATGCCTCTTGATGTGATGTCGAGTTTAGTGTACCAATCTATGGAAATCCTTTTTAGGGTTGCTGGAAATGATCTTAGCCAATAGGACCTGTCGTTCTGTCTGTTGGCTATCCAGATAGTCTCACAAGTTTTGCAATGTTAGACTAGAGCCTCTGAGCTGTTATCGAGGAATTTTGACAGTTTTTTCTTTTCTATACTCAAACTTCCCATATTCAGACTTCCCAATGGAGTCAGCATGTTTCTTCCTTGATGTCCTCCTTGTGCATTAGACCCAATTGGACTGGGTCTCCCTCAACATTCTGGTGCCTTACACTCTCGACCACGTACGCGTCTTCTCCACATCCCTCTTCAGCGTCCTTTGCACCTCGAGTCTCTTTGGGTTCCTTCTGGTACTCCCTTTTCCTGGGGGTTTCAGGCTCAGGTCCTCTAGTTCTTGGCTCTTCATCCTCTACTATGGACAGCTCTCAGATTCAGTGTATGTTATTTTCGAGCTCTTATGTCATTTCATTTTCATTATTTTTCTCTTTTTCTTTATTTGTTACCGGTGTCCCAAAATTTTCTTCATTGGTTTCCTTGACGAGGCCTTGGTGTAACTCAACAGTATCTTGATTTTTTTCATGATGATGTTCATTTGCTTCTTCAACAATTTGTTTCAATCTTTTTCTTTAGTCTTCTTTTTCTTTTAATCTCAATGATCTTATTCTCTCCTTAGATGTTTCTTGCCCACTTGGTACTCGGTTCTTGTCTTTATTGAGTTATATGGGCATTAATCGACACTTGTACTATTATTAGTTGTAGGGTGTCCGATAGCAGTTAGCATCATGATCCTCTTCCTCACGTTTCATGTGTTCTATCTATCTCCTCAGTATTTGTTTCCGGTGTTGTTTTCTATCTCTTTCTTCCCACAGGTCTTGTAGGATTAGCAAATTCCTTGCCAAAAGTCTAGGCATGCGATCAAGAAGATTATCAACCTCCCTATTGACTTCTAAGTTATCTGCAAATATTTCATCTGGAATGTCTCTGTGGATGGGTTTGTTCCTCATGTGTTGTCCCACTGACAAGTACCATAGGAATATGAGATCTTGGGTTAGATCGTCCTCCCGATCATTTCATTCTCGTTCATTATCTTCTTTGTCGCTCTCCTCCCATTGTTCTTCTATATCTTCTTCTATCCTTTCTATTTGTCTTTTGGTTTGTGTTTCCTTGTCAGTTTAAATAGGTTGCCCCATTATATTGCCATCACCATTGTCTCATTTACTTGTCACTAACTATTCAATCTCATTGGCCATTCAACTCATCATTGATTACTTGTCACCTTTCTAGCCCGACTCCGTATCAGCAACGACACCAAATTGTTTACTATCTAATGAGTCTAATGAATTCATATAGAGTAAACAAGGAATATAAACTAAAGAATCACATCATATGAGAATGAACATTAATTAAAAATAGTAAAACTCATATGCATATATATTGATTCAAAACTGGTAACTATAATCAACACCAAAAACTGCTCTTCAATACAATGAAATGAAATATATGTCTAGGTGCTAATGGTTGCCTAGATGGCCAATCATCATCAACGACACACCGATCGGGAGGTAACTACTTGCCGATCCTAACTAACTACAACTAACATACTTGCCAATCCAACCTACAACTAACATAACAATTATAAAATATGCCTAACACTATGATCAAGGCAAAGCTTATCAACCTCATTCTCCTTCTCTTGGTATGCATCCAAGGGCTCTTCTACAAGCTTAATAACATGATCCCTATTAGTAAGCAATTGCAAATAATTTGATTTTATTACCTCCAAAGATTCTTTGACAGTTTGTAGATTTGCAAGAAAAACCCCATTCTTAATTTCATTTTGTCTCTCTTCTACCCGAGCCTTCCAATAGAGTTCTTAAAGGAAGTTGTGTGTGCTATCAAGTCTTGTTAAAGCTTGCACAACTTCTTCTTCAGTGACCATTAATTTGTTCTTCAAGACTTGTATTTCTTTAGGCCTTTGATCAAAATCAGGAAAGTAAGCTTGCTCATCAAACAAATTTTCAAATTTTTCTTCAGTAGCATGATTTTCAAAATCAGCTACCTCTCTATTATTAAATTAGCCAAATTCTTGAATTGAAGTTAGGACAACTCTATGCTCAAACAAAGAATCATCATTAACATGCTCATCATTGGATTTTGATAATAATACACCTGGATCCCATGGTCTTATGAATAGTTGAATTTGGTCTAGAATTGAAGGCTCAATTAATTCACCATGGATGGTTGATTTCTTTATCATTTCAATTTCATGTTGATCTAAATTATGCATTAATAACAAACTAAAATCATCTCTTTCATCAAAAACACTTCTCTCCACAAATTTTGTCTAAAAATCAATTTGGTACACATCTTGCTTTTGTAGTTTCCACTCAACTTCTAAATTATCTTCATCAAAGTGATTGACATATTCTTCATTGTTTGCTGATTTGAAATTTTCAACATACTCCAATTCAACATTTTCCTTTTCTAAAAATTTTGTAGAGGCATTTAGACAACCTTTTTTCTTTAGAATATTCTCCTTAATATTGGAAATGTTCATGTCTTCACCTCATATGCCTTATCATCAATAGCTGATTTTGTAAACTCCAAATCAGCATACCCTTCAAACTCAAGACCTTCAAGAAGACTTATGTACTCTTCATAATTTGTGGATGCATCGCATGAATTTTCTTGATCCATCTTCTATTTAACCTCTTCTTCTTTGTCCTTACATTGGTGGCTAGACTCCCAAGGCTCTTTGCATAAGAAGCAAATTTTATTTCTTCTATTATCTTCTTTCAAACTTGATTCCATATGTTTAGGTTTTGCAACTGTCCTTAGATACTCTTCTTTAATGTTTGGGTCCTTCATCAGATTAAATAGTTCTTGCATCAACTCAAGTATAGACTTATCTGTAGACATCTTTTCAACTCTGCTTCTAGCATCTGTCAAAAAGTGGCACTAAAAAAGAAATGCAGGTGCTGGTCACCAACATGCAAAAGAGATATGAATCCATTGAAACTAACAAACAACTACTAAAATTTCTGATTTGCAATTGACAATCTGCAGCAAAGAGTTAGCTTCCAACAAGTTGGCAAGATCACTAGCTCTGGTACCACTATAAGATCCCCTACCAAGATTTTTTTTCTTAAAACCACAATTTTTTTTATTTTTATTGTGCAGGCATTTTGTTAAACATTTTACATTATGCACATCCAATGGTATTCCCAGAGTGTTTTCATCATAGATCAACTCATCATGCAGATTAGAGCATAAATCATTCAATATTGTAGCATAATGTTCACATTTAAAGAATAGACATTTTTGACAAACAGTTTGCAACCTTTATTACAATGGGAAACAAGTGATAATCAATGCAATGTACTGATATAAATCAGGAATACAAAGATATTGATTGCTCAAGAGTTCAGACCTTCAAAGTTGCCCAAACACCCAAGAAGAAGATGACATTTAATATGTGCACTAGCTAATAAGATTTTCCTGTGTTTTTCTATAGTAATAAACTCTCCAAAATGTACAACTAGCTTCCCAAAATACCAAGGAAGACCCAATTGTGATTCCTTATAACTCCCTATGCCCACTTCATACATTCCTTAAACTTTCCAAGGGATCGACCTCCTCACAAGAGCTCACGTATCCTTTTCCAAACATTAATAATCCAAAGGCTATGATAGATATGACAAGCCTTTAAAGGTTGCGTCAATGTAATGTCCCCTTTTAGGATGTTCTTGATCTCTTAACCTGCACACAAGAATAACTACTAGAAAGGAACATTAGCAATATTAAAGATCAATAAATTAGAATATAGTAATGAAATCAATACATCATAATCATAACATATCTCTTGAATAAGTTAATTCTGAGTTGGAATCCTGCAATCAAAGATATTTACAACATATACAAGTACATATATTCTTTCATAATCATTAGGGTTTTCAACATCATAATCATAATGAATAAGTATATAGATCCAAATGTATGTCCTCATACTTATACTTTAACCATGTTTATGCCTCATGATATACTTTGGGAATGGCGACATCGAGCCTGGTTGTTAATCTAACCCAATCATCTACCCTAGCGAAGGAGGGGAAAATATTACATTTAGAGCATCAGATAATCATACTCCACTGTCGTAGGCCCAAGGGTTTCATGAATGCCCATCAATACCACCACTTGGAAATCACCTACCGCGTGAGCCATTTAAATAATAATAATAATAATAATAATAATAATAAATTGTATGTCCCTAACAACACAAATGTCCTCATAGGGGCAAAGGTGAAAGATTAAAAATGTGGCAAGGTCACGCTCATCCCTCGTATATCATGAGTTAGGTAAGTACAATTATTTAAGGATAATCGTATGAGTTAGATAGATGGTACCAATACAAGATTCGTCTTCATGGATGATTTGAGATGCTCAAGTGATCTTATGGATCACTAAGATAATACCTCCTTGTGTAAGGTTATTCCTTTAATAGGAATTAGATAATATACCACCACTACTGGATATATATATGGCAGTATGCTGCCTCTCTCTCTCTCTCTCTCTCTCTCTCTCTCTCTCTCTCTCTCTCTCTCTCTCTCTCTCTCTCTCTCTCTCTCTCTCTCTCTCTCTCTCTCTCTCTCTCTCTCTCTCTCTCTCTCTCTCTCTCTCTCTCTCTCTCTCTCTCTATATATATATATATATATATATATATATATATATATATATGCGCATTCCTTGAATGAATTACTGATGAATATTGATAATCATGCTCAATTAATAATGCTTTTGAATGATGATCAATGTTAATCTGAAGGCTTGTACTACTAGGACTGATTGATATTATAATAATTGTTGTCCTGAAATAATATTATGAATCGATGATAAGAGATGGAACTTCTGATTCGATGGATAATGAGATGATTCGATGATTCATTACCTATTTATTCCCTTGAAGGGTTGTTCACTTGCCCATCCATCACTACCTTCTAAGGGGACGTGATTGTTTTATTTAGCAGTTACTTCTCATTATGTATAGTCTGTTGCTTATTTAATCACAACCTTTAATAAATTGTTTCATATACCTTTTAATGTTTATGACTTTGTTAGTATTCAGTGATTATCTTGAACAAGGTTGCCCGTGTGTGATTAGAGGATGCCGATCCTCTTTTATTGATTTATAATACTTAATATATATTTATTATAATATAATAATAATATGTATTGTGATAATATTTAATTATTAATATTTATAATATGTATTATATAATATGCTTATTCTGATATTTATATTTATTAATATTAATATTTATTTAAATAATAAATATATTATATATATAATATTTAATTTATTATTTAAATATGTTAAATCTGTATTATTCAATCGATTACAATATATTCATATCTTTAATTTGAATGAATAATACATAATCGATTTGACTAATAGAGGGACATGACAATTAGATTTATGCAAGGCTTTTTAGCCTTAAACTCCCCAAATATAAATCGCTCCTTGTATCTTCATGTATGACTTGCTTAAGAAGAATAGGATGGTACGACTGGGAACTCAACTATTGTCTATAATTAATATTTCTGATCTTTAATTTTTAAATAAAATCCTTTGCACACACAACACAGTTAATTTCTAATTTTTATTTCAATATCACACACAACATTGGCTAAAATCTCCAAAATTGTATTTGCTTGCAAATCTCACAATTTTGGCTATAAATCCTGCCTAAATGATATAACCTTTCATACCAATATTTTGAACTCGCGACAATCTGAACACAAATTTGGAAATATATCTGAAAACTCAAAACCCGCAACTAAAACCAAATACTTGGAAAATCTAGGAATAATAATGGTGATTCCTAAGTAGAACCACAACATCACAGGAGAACACACAGGTTCAACCTGATAGCATAACAACATCAATTCATCAATAATAATCCCAACAACAAGCCCTCAACCTCCTTTTATAAAACTTTTGGAGGAAATATTCAATTTAAAAACATAATAATTCACTTTATTCTGTCATGTACAAAGGCCCTTATCTAGGTGTCCAACTTTTAAAATGCTTAATCACCTTTTCAACGAGCTATTACACTAAGTTGTCCTTTTAATATTTCCCAACATTAGACAACTTTAGTGAATTAATTAAATACTAACTTTATAGCTTACCCAAGTTGCAGAAAGCACTGAAACCACATCGGAATCAAACTCTAATCGCACTAAGATGAAACAAAAGATGTAGGATGATGATCAGAGCCAATCGGGTGACATACTAAAAATAGACACTCTCTCCAAGAAGTTTGGAGAACACCCCAAAAGTTGGAAAACACTTCTAAAAGTGTCATGATGATCCTTACTATCAGCTGGGCTCATTGACATAAACCAAAGTCACTGCTTACCAACCTTGAGCACACCAAGAAGTTTGGAGTTCTCCCCAACTCACTGAGAAGCTTATGGAAAAACTTGGAAATTGGGCAAAAGTTCACAAATCCATATTGCTAAAAATGGTGAAATTACAACTTAGATGATATGATGAATGGGCTTCATGAATGCCATTCTGCTCTTCACTCCTAATTAGAGGCAAGGCATTTAATGAATTAGAATCATTATTCCTAGGATTCATAACATACTTTCTAGTCCTTCTCAACCCCCCTTCTTGGAGTAGCGAGTTGAATAAGGAATAGAGCTTCACCTCATCCCATCTCATAGGTAGTGGGTTGCCCTTTCCTTTAGTAGTTGCCTCCTTAGCCCCCTACCTCTATATTAGTAAGTGTTGGTTAGCCCTACCATCTACAAGGGGAGGGTTAGGTGAGTGAATGCCCCTCACTAGACAAGGAATGGCAAAGTTTTGACTCGAAAATTGACTTATATAAAAATTTTCATATGGGGACAACACAACTATTTCATCTCTAAATAATTGATTATGCTTGCATAACTAAATTATTTTTTGCATAACTAGTTAGGCCTACACAATGAATAAAGATGCTTATACTTAACACAATGTTGTCTTCTTCAAGCATTGTAATAGATCCTTGAGATTTCATACTTTTAAGTTCTTTCAGGGAAATACAACAATTAAGTAAAAATCTAATCTCAAATTCAAGAGCATAACTAAGTATAAAGCGATTGGCTTACTAGCTGTGCATTGAATGAAAAATACTGACACAATGTAACTTGTTCTTGAATAAATTGAACTCCTGATTTTGCTCGAGGATTAGCAATGATGCATCTACAAAGAAATGTGAAGATGGGATGAAAGTGGTATGTTAAACATGCATCAAAAGTGTTTGAGTGAGTAGAGTTGTCTAGGCTCTTCTACTACCTGTGTCTGACAAATGACAAGTCATGATGGTTGAAAGGCAAAGCTCAAAAATTGCATCTATTCATAAGTGATTGACTAAAGGGAAATGCTATTAAAGATAGATAATATGCCTTCCATTTGAGTTTGGCAATTTCTGCATTGCTAGTTGCCCATGCCTTGATTTGTCAGTGATATCAATAATAGCTTTGGAAAACAAAGATAAATTTTGTTCACTATGCAGAATTTACCTAGGCAGATGTAGGTTGCATTTGATATTAAAGCCTACGTAGGATTCTTAACAACATCTTGAATTCTTGTGCTTGCCATTGACTGATCGTAGTATTCTCTGATATCACCTTAGATGATTGTTTCTTGATTTTGGCTGAATGTTAGGAGTTATAAATTATGAATTGAAACTCCAATTATCGAGAAGCTAGTTCATGACCTCAAGAACACTCATTATATTCCCAAGGTAATCCCAAGGTAAAGTTACATGTTCTCCTTCCTTTGCTTAAGATCATGCTTTGGATTTGTATAGGAAATTCATTTGGAATTTTTTTACAAATATCAATAAACTATTTTATGATTCTAAGGCCACTCATTTTCTATTCCACAGGAATCCAAGGTAATACTTGGCCATCCTGCAACTGATGATAGGTTTAGGCCAGAGCATTACTCAAACTTGCACAAACATGTTATGGCCTCAAATAGGCCTTCATGATGAATCCCTTGACTATATTTTCAAGGTTATGGAAAATAATGTCAAGACAGAAACCAAAGAAGACATTTGAGCTTGATCACCATGAAGGAAGATGACATCACCCAATTCATTATGACATAAATTGATTCATATAAGCATAGTTTATGATGAGACAGTCACATTTATAATGCAATTACTAATCTTATTGAGATTATCATGTCAAAGCTAGTCAAAGACCTAATCAAACTTCTCATTCTCTCTCCCTCCCCACTGAGTAACTTCAGTCAAAGTTTCTAAATTTTCAGAGGTTAACATGTTATCTTTTACAGTCTAGGTCATATCAACCTATATGTCATCATAATAGTAAGTGCATATAAGTGAACCTGTTAACCTATTTTGCCCCCTTGGATAAATGGTCTAAAGATCCATGAGTTCCTAGTGTTTTTTCCTTTGGAACCCAAGGCAAAATTATATGAGTTTGCCTTATGTTTTTAATGTTGTCATACTTTCGAAGTTAAGAGTTATGGTCTTCAGCGTTCCATCTACATGGTCTCCGAACTCCGCTCCTTTGCCTTCAATCTACTAAGTATTTGGTGTTCATCAAACTTCAAAGTTCCCTTCTTCCATGTTCTTCCTTCAGTAGGCCCAATCTCCGCAAAGTTTCATGTGGCCACATGTCAGCACCGTGCTCACCCAAGGCAAAACAACTTTGAGTTCCCCTCTGGCTTATACCATTGCTCCATCGCGCCATGTGGCAGTCCAATGCAGACTATCAAAATCCCTAGAAGTTGAGCCCCTTGTGCTCATTGAGCCTAGTTGCAGCCCCCTTTTAAAACAACTTTTATTGCACATGCTTAAGGGACCTTCAAGTTATGCAGCTTGGTGCCCAGTCAGCATGCTTTTCTCTCTTTGTTGAGACTCCATCCTTCATGGGATCTTCCAAATAGCTTTAGTGAATTTGTGAAGGATCTAAGATCCACAAGTGCCATTTGGCAGGCTATCGCAAGCTCGCGGACCATTGAAAATGACGTCATATTTGCAATACGAGGCTCTGAGATGAAGACAATTGTAAAGCATACGATGGTCGATGGCCATAATATCAATGATTCAGTTGAACGAGGGAGATGGAGCTAGGTGTCGAGGGATTGAACAATGGGGCCGCAACAATTGAAGATCAAGCGGTAGTACATTGTCACAGGAGAATCTTGTCTATCGAAAAGATTCTTTGTGCTACTGGGAAATGTTGACACGTGGCTGATTCCCAGGAAGGAGAATAAGGCTGATACCCAGGAAGGAGAATCAAATCAAAAGAGAAAGCTATGGTCATTGATTCTAAAGGCAAATCCATCCATGACTGAGATTCAAGGGGTCTCTCAGGCATCCCAAAGGTAGGAAAATATGTCGATTCAATCGATAGGAGTATTTCAAAGATTGAAATTTCAAAGGATTAGGAGCCGATGAAGATGGAAAGACTCAAAAAGTTAAATATTTAAAGTGTTATAAAAGCCTTGCTTGGGAAATTTGTCTCATATGTCATTAATGTAGATCTTAATGCGTCTCAGTTGTCCCTTGTTGCATTTATGGTTGCAAGTGATGAATCGACTAGGGCATTGAGTAGACAAGATATCTCCCATCTGCCTCAGGGATCTTGATATTTTCTGCATTGAATTCTTGCAAATAGGCCATGCCTTTGCAGGGATACTTTTTGTCAAAGCCCATAGGGGTGAATTTATTGTGGCAAGTGACTTAGGTCAAATGGAAAATCAAATGCTATATATGCATGTTTCAAGATATAATAAGGGAGGTGATTGTTCTAGGCTATTATGCTATCGAAATTTTGTCATCACAGGTCTTGTAATGTGATTCCAAGGACCAGTAGAATCTGATGTATTGTACCTAAAGCTAGGCCTTTGATGTCTTCTAGTTGGTTCACCAATGAATGTAATCGATTATTTTATATCTATTTCTGATGTAAATTGTTTTGCTTTGTAATGGTTATTTGACCTTTATGATCAATATAAATTAAATATTTCCTCTCTCATTGTTCTTACAGTATGTTTATTTGATAGATCTAAACTATGTTTTATGGATAAAATAGTCCCTTCCATAGTTTTGTCTCTTTGCCCTAACCTCTGTTTGAACTTGCATGAGTATGTGTGATTCTGAAATGTCCCCTTTTGGATATTCCTATTTTCTATGTACTTGCGTATAATAAATTCACTAGATTCAAGGGACATTAGAGATATAAAAGATCAATAAATTAAGCTAACAATCAATTCCTATCATCGTAGCATGATTAATAACAAGGACAATTAATGAGATCAAATCATCATAGCACAATCCACAGTCAATTCAATTCATAACAGAATTCAATATCGAATACGCTCAAGTCTTTAATCCTTATTATCTTTCTATTCCTTGACCTTGGATGAGGAATTACTTGCCTAGGGCATGATGAAACCAACTCAAAGGCTGGAATTACTCCGCCTCTCCCTAGCACAACCTTGCTTGTCCTAAGGTTGGAGGTGATAGAGATTAATAAGTCTTAACTTGGTCATACCTCAATATACCTTAATGTATAAGAATCACACTTATCCATAACATGCCTATATTGGTTATGTCCAAATCTCAATCTTATTCTTCTTCTAACCCTTAACCACGGATGAGGAATTACTTTCCTAGGGTGCGATGATACCAACTTAGGATTTACTCCGCCTTTCCCTAGCAAAACCTTGCTTGTCCTAGGTTATAGGTGATAGACGAAACAAGCATTGGATTTGAACCACCAATGTGTTATGGATAAGATCTTTGTTTCATACAAGTTTACAATGCACACATATATATATATATATATTAGATTAAGATATTTCTTACCCTTAAAAACTTCTAATATGCTCTCTCAACGTACTGTTGTATCTTTAATATCTGAAAATACCTTCATTTTTGTTTCTGCTGTCACTGCAGAAGATACTCGCACTTTTTCTGCTATCAATTAATCTTCTTTAATTTTGATGATATATATATTTTTATATCTCCTCTTTTTTCATAAAATTCCTTGATTGTTAATTGATTGCATGATGAATGCTTGCTAGATGATCTGATGAATCAATGGGATGGGATTCCATCTCTTTATATCTTCAAATGCCCAAGGGAAGCAACTATTACCAAGGGATTCGATAGTCTTTGTTATGGTCTTTTGTTATTGAACTTGCCGCTTGTATTCAGATTAGGATTTGTCTAGTCTGTCGATGTTCCGTGACTAACTGATCGCTAACTTATGAAACATATTCTTTATTAGCATCACTGCCTTATCCGTAATTATTTGATGCCTTAAGAATCTAATGATTCTTTCTTAGAATCACTACCAATATTAATACTTACCCTTTTAGTTAAGAACCGATGACTGCTGACTAATCGTTGTCTTACTTTGTATATGTTAATAGTTTTGTTGCATATTAATTTGATTTACTTTAATAGGTATCTCTTGATCGCTAACTATAAGACATTTTTGTCTTATATACCTTTGACTACCTCTTTATAATAGTTGTTGATTATATATAAGACATTTTGTCTTATATCAGTCTCATTATTATTATAAATATTTAACTCATAAGATTTATAATTTATATTATTTAATTTATAATATTTATTTATATGTATATAATATAATTTAATTTATAATATTTATTTATATTTATATAATATAATAATACATATTATATTTACATTTTTCATATTTTATATTTATATTTATACAATATAATAATATATTATACTTAATAATATATTATATTATATTGTTATTATGATTATAATAATATCTAATTTAATGATATTTATGTATAACAATATTATTTATTTTATATATACATAATTATCATTTAAATTGATCAAATTTCAAGAACTATATGATGTTTAAATCTTTAATTTAAACAATGTCTTAATATTGGGACATGACAGTCCACCCCGCCCTAAATTGCTTGTCCTCAAGCAATCATAATTAGAATACTTCTAAAACCATTAGGATCCCAAATCGATCTCTTCAAGATTTGTGGTTAGTATTCTTGTCTCAATTCAACTATCAACGTTAGCATTCTCCAAAGTATGAAGCAATTTGTTGTTCCATTTTGTTCGTATATTTGTATTTCCCAATATCTCTCAATAGCAAGAATTGGTAACTAGTGATCTTTGAGACAAGTTTCTCTCGTTTAACTTGTTATTAGACTTGAAGCACACACATAAATATACGTAATACATGAGGCATATGTGATACATGAAGTATATACGTAGGACATAATGTGTGATGTATAAGTACATGTGCAGCATGAGGCATACACGCCTAAATACTTATAATACAATATACGTAAGTCACGAAATGTGAATACAGGTAAGTCACCAAGTATTTAATGGAACAATAAAGTATACACAAGAATCATAAACCATATACGCGAAGCATACACATAGATCATGAAGCACACTTGTGAATACACGGAGTCAAAATATGAATTCACATAAGTTGCATTTGATACATGTAAGCCATAAAGTATGAATACATGAAGTCACAAGCGTACATATGAGTCATAAAGTGTTTACATGAATACATGTAATTCACAAGGTATATACATGAATACACTTGAATACCTAAAACATGTAATACACAAGCATGAAGCATGAAGTATGCATGTATTTCACAAAGTATACATGTAACACGCAAGGTATACGCATGTAATACACAAATATTAAGTATGAAGCATGTCATAGAGTATGTATTTGAGCACACATAAGTCATGTAGTATGCACTTGATACACAAAGCATACAAAGTATATGCACACAATACATAAGGCATGAAGGATACATGTAACATGCAAGTATATGCATAAATATGAAGTATACACATGAGTACAAGTAAATCGTGTATAAGTCATGGAGTACACACATAAATCATGTAGTATACATTTGTACACACAAGGTCATGGAGTACACACTCGAATACATAAAGTCATAAAGTATACAATTGAATACACAAGGTCATAGAGTATACACTCAAATATAAATACAAGGTCATGGAGTAGTTTTCACATCTAGCTATTCCAAATGCAAATCTTCAGCATCCACGATACTTAAAATAGTACAAATAGAAGTCATTTTAACAATCAGAGAAAAAATCTCATCAAAATCAATGCCTTTTTCTATGCAAATCCTTTTACAACTAACCTGGATTTAAATCTATTCTTACCTCCATCTTCCTCTTTCAGCCTATAAACCCATTTGTTTGGTAAAGTCTTTTTACCTGCATGCAACTTACATAGTTCCCAAGTCTGATTTTTCAGCAAGGAGTCCATTTCTTCTTTCATTGCAAGCGCCCACTGAACCTTTGTATCTACCTACATAGCTTCATCATACCCTTCCATTTCACCAGCATCTGTTAACAAAATAGAATACAAAGAGGGGTAAAACCTTTCAGGAGGTCTACTTAGCCTTGTTGACCATCCAACATTGACTAGAGTTTGTGGTATTTCTTGTTGTTGTTGCGGAGCATGAAGAACCACTAGAACATCACTATTTGAAGTATCATCCAGCACCACATAATCTTTTTCTTTCTTCTCATGCTGCTACAACTGATCTTTGTATAACACCTTCTCATTGAATATAACATCCCTGCTTCTCACAATTTTTTGATTTTCAACATCCCAAAGCCTATAACCAAATTCATCAATGCCATATCTAATGAAGATACATTTTTTGATTTTGCATCCAACTTGGTTCTTTTTTTAGAATCTACATGTGCAAATGTTTCACATCCAAAGGTTTTGAGAAAAGAATAACTCACCTTCTTATCTATTTATGATTCCTTTGGAATACCACAAGCTAAAGGAACTGAAGGACCTCTATTAATTAAATATACAGTGGTATTGACAGCCTCTACCCACATGTTTAAAGGCAGCCCAACATGCAATCTCATGCTCCTTGCACACTCCATTATTGTCCTATTCATGCGCTCAACCACTCCATTTTCTTGTGGAGTCCCTAAAACTATTTTTTGCCTATGAATTCCCGTAAAGGAACAATAATCCTCAAATTCTTTGCTACAATACTCACCACTATTATCAAATCTAAGACATTTTAATCTTTTACCCATCTCATTCTCAACCAATCTTCTCCATTTCTTAAATGTTTCAAATAATCAGATTTGTACCTAATGAAATAAATCCAAACCTTCCTAGTTGCATCATCTATGAATGTAACATAATACCAAGAGCCACTGAGAGAAGATACCTGAGCCAGTCCCCATACATCTGTATGCACAAGCTCCAACTTTTCATCTTTCTTTTGCTTCCCATCCTTGAGAAATCTAACTCTCTTTTGTTTTCCATACACACAACTTTCACAAAAATCCATATTAATACATTTTAAACCTGGTAAAACTTTCTTAGAATGAAGTACCTTCATACCTTTTTCACTCATATGCCCAAATCTGTTATGCCACAGTGTTGTCTTAGAACCTACAACAACTGTTTCAGTCTCTTCCTATGAACTCGCAGCAACTATTCTTGAACCTGCTTGTTTTTTCTCTGCAACAACTAAAGTAGAAGGAATAGTATGACCTGTACAAAGATACAAGGTGCCTACTTTCACACCTTTTTCTACTATTAAGGCACCTCTTGAAACCTTCCAATTTTTATCATTAAAAGTAACTGTGCAACCTTCATCACCAAGTTGCCCTGCTGAAATTAAATTCCTACTCAACCTTGGAACATGCCTTACCTCTTGTAGTAGCCAATGATTCCCATTCTGTAACTTAATCTTGATTATTCCCTTTCCAACAATCTGACAGGGTTGGTTATCTCCCAAATAAACCATCCCAAAATCCCCTTGGACATAATCAAGAAATAACTTCTATGGTGCGTAGCATGAAATGAAGCCCCTGAATCTAAAACCCATGAATCATCAGCATTGTCTAGGGAAAAAAACAAAGCATTATCTTCATACTTATTAGTTACCACATTTGCCTCTTTATTGCCTTCTTGTTTGTCTCCTTTATTCTTCTGAGACCAGTAATCTTTCTTCAGATGACCTAGTTTCCCACAATACCAACAATCCTTCTATCCTTTGGATTGGGACCTCTTGTCCTTTAATTTTCCTCATGACTTCCCATGACCTCTAGAACCTTTTCCTCTCTCCTTTGATCTACCCCTGCTTTCTGCATTCAAAACACTACCTGATGTGGACCCTCCTAAACTTTTTTGTCACATTTCCTCGCTAAGGATAACACCAACAACATCATGAAATTTTAAAGTATTTGAACCAGAGACAGAGTTACTTACAACCATTACCAAGTTATTCCATCTTTCTGGCAAAGAACATAAAACAAAAAGAGCTCTCACCTATTCATCAAATTTCACTTTTATAGAAGTTAACTGATTAGCAATCATACTAAACTCATCTAAATGATCTGTCATAGATCCACCTCCAATCATTTTCACATTAAACAAACACTTCGTGAGAAATACCTTATTTGAGGCTGAGGGTTTTTCATAGAATTTAGCTAAAGCTTTCATCAATTTATTTGTTGTCTTTGCTTCTATTATATTGAATGCCACAGATGGTGGTAGGCACAACTGAATGGTTCCTAGTGCCTTTCTATCCAAAAGTTCCCAATCCTAATCAGTCATTGTTGCCAGTTTCTTGGCTATTCCTTCCAACGGCCTCCATAAATCCTTCTGATAGAAATAATCCTCCATTTGCATCTTCCATAACTGATAGTTCTTCCCAGTGAATTTATCCACCTTCAGTTTACCCTCATCCACCATTGCTCCCACATGACTATGAGACTCCCACTCAACCATGAGACCTTCCTGTAGATGCTAATCAAACACAACCTACTCGGATACCACTTGTTAGGGTTAGCTGGTAGAAGATATCAATTAAATGCAAATAAAGATTAAACAGAGGAATGAAAAATACATAGAAATAATAACAACGAGAGACAATTTTTAACGTGGTTCACCCAAACTTGAGCTAAATCCACCAATAGAGAGTCCAATATTATTATCTAGTAAATCAAACTGATTACAACCAACAATCCTTGCAACTCAATACCACTGCAAATGCTACAATACAATGTCAATAGAAACCCTAACCCTTAGCTATTTTTATCATGACTTATGTTGGTTACAAAATAGGGTTTTTTATGTCGGCCAATAGAAAAAATAACTCCCAACGCCTTTATAAAATAATAAAAAATTGTTTGAGGTTTCAAGAGCGATGCCCCTTGACCCCGCCCTGTATCGTGACAAGGAGTGCGCTAGGGGCGCTGCCCCTTGACCCCGTAATGATTTAGGTGAAAAACGTGATGATAAAAGTGGGGAAAATTTAAGCTCTGATTCTAATTAGGCTCCATATAACAACAATCTCCCACTTGGAGACTGATCAAACTCCACACCATATCACAAATGATCCATTAAAGATATTGTAAAACAAATATGGAATGTGAAAAGTAATGTCCCCTTTTTATAGGAAGCACTTAAACCTGAATCTGCATTCAAAATGATTCTCAAAGAGACATTAGTAACATTAGAGATCAATAAATTTTAGTGATAATATCTAGTGAGATCAAATATAATATAAATATTTCATTCTTGTCAAAGGATTATTCATTTCCTTCTTCTCATTCATGACTATTCTATAATATATTCCATAAGTACATTAGGGTGGATATTAAATATGTTTCAAGATCCATATCTTCCCCTCTTATTCTTCATCAAGGAATTAGGGTTTACATGACTAGGGCACGTGGTCTGACCCAGCATCGAGAACATATATCCAAGCCCTTGGGGTCTATTAACGAATCTTTGACCCAGCATCGGGAAACTATGTCCCTAGCCCTTGGGGTTCATACAAGATCGCTGACCAACTTGAGAAACTAGGTCCCTAGGCCTTGGGGTCGATATGAGATTTATGACTTAGAATTACACCCGCCTTTCCCTACCATACCTATGATTCATCATTGGATGAAGTAATAAGGGCTACAGAAATATGATCCTTATTTCAATATCCCCTTGTACTATAGATGGAATTCTATTATACCATTTATCATCATAATGCATGAATAAAAGATGTTTGTGAATTTTACTTGAATGATGATTTGAATGAGTATCAATGTTCTTGTTGAGATGATTCTTATTTGATGGCTACATATGTTTGATGAGGGTGAGATAATCAAATGAGGTATTCCTATGAGATTATTCAATGACTGATCACTATATTGAGGTGTAGATTGATTCCATGATATAGATGATATTATGTTTGAATTCACTCTTGATCGATGTTCAGATCAAACGATATGTATTGCTGATTGGATATGATTGAATGATGCTTATATGATTGTTGATATTAGAATGAATGGAAATTTGATGATGATATGATATGCCTTCCTCAATAATATATATATGATATGTCTTCCTCAATAATATATATATATATAGAGCTCTTCGCTTTATTACACATATACTTCTTAATATAAAACTGATCTACACATCATAGTGCTGCTCTTCCTCCTCTATATACTCAGAAGTAATTTCTTGCATACCCCTTTCTAATGATTTCCTCCTAAATCTTATATGCAAATCTGTATGTGTTTTTCCTCCTTATTTTTTGTTATACTCAGTCTAATACATCAGCCATATGTATTTCATTTTTAGTCCATATATCTTCTTATTTCTCCACTTTTTGAATATATATATTTTGTTTACTTTTAATTTGCTTATTACCAAACAGTTATATCCCCTTATATTCTTATCTTCCTATATATGCATATGCAGCTCTAAATTTGTTCTCCTTATATTCTTTTTTTTCCCCATCCAAATGCCAAGCACCAAACTATATATGTCCTCATATTCTTGTGAAGGGATGTGCCGCTTTCAAAGGGAACATCTCTCCACATAATTGCACCTTATCAAAATTAATTGAAACCTTTTACTAACTCAATCGCATGTTATAAGGATTCACATCACTTAGATTTGGTCGCATGCTTTATTAGTTATGAATTTCACCATATTAGATATTGTCTACCCTTAATCGATGCATCCTTCCTTCATACGTAATCTACTTCTAAGTAATCGTGTCTCTATCCTTAGTAGTCTTAAACCTTTTAAGAAATCGCAGCTTTGTCTTTATGTTATATTCATTGCTTTAGAAGTATAATAAGACAAGTCACTTTTTATTAATTTTAGTGCTTTATATGTTTTGTTAACCATATCACTTCATATGAAGTGGGATCACTTTTAATATATTTTTATAGTATTTTAGTTTAATATATTATTAAAATAAATATATTTATGTATTATATATTATATTATATTTATATTTATATATATTATATTATAATTATTACAATTATAATAAAATCATTAATATTGTATTTATATTTATATGATATATATTATATTATAATTAAGATTGATAATATTATATTTGTAATTATATTTATTATTTTTAAGTATAATAAATATATTATATTATTTAATGTTGTTATATATATATATATTATAAACGATGACTTCTCCGTCTATCATGATGTTTAAATCTTTAATTTAAACAATGTCTTTATAGCGGGACATGATAGCCCTCCCCACTCAAGATTGCTTGTCCTCAAGCAATCACAAGAATTTCTTTCATTACCTTGCACTTCTCATCTTGAAGTCTACCTTTTGATGTGTTGAGACAAACTCATGATTTTGATTCAGAATGAATATAATTATGGACATGCTTTAGTGAAGAGCAAAATGATTATGATTCCATGAAAGAGAATTTGTGACCAAATAACACTTGAAAAGACTAATGAAAGATCAATGTATAGATAAGCATTTGTTTGATGTTTTGAATAGCAATGATGTGATGCAAGTATCATAGATGAAGATGTGGGTTGACAATGAAAATATTTTTGAAGATTTTAGAGTATTGAGATTCCAAGATTCCAATAAGTGACGAGACATCTCAAAATTTTTGGAAAGATGAATCTAATGATGTTGTAGAGTAGGTATTTGAGTAAGAATTTGATTATCTCACAAATCATAGAAGTATTTAATAATGATGATAAGATAGCATGGAGATAATTTAAAATAAACAAGATTATTAGGAGAGAGAAGATCCATGTTGAAGTATATGCACACTATTATTTATGAAACACGTAGTACATGAAGCATACGCAAAGCTTATACATTTAATACATGTTACACACAAGCATACGAAGCATGAAGCATGAACATAGTATGTAATACACAAGTATATATTTGATACACAAAGCATGAAACATACAAAGTATACACATGCAATACATAGGGCATGAAGCATACATGTAACATGCAAGTATACACATGAATATGAAGTATACACATGAATACAAGTAAGTCATGAAGTGTGCATTTGAACATACATAAGTCATGAAGTACACACATAAATCATATAGTATACATTTGTACACACAAAGTCATGGAGTACACACTTGAATACATGAGGTATACAATTGAATACACAATGTTATAGAGTATACACTCAAATACAAATACAATCACAAGTCATAGAGTATACACTCAAATACAAATACAAGTCATAGAGTATACACTCAAAATACAAATACAAGTCATAGAGTATACACTCAAATACAAATACAAGTCATAGAGTATACACGTAAAATATAAAATAAAATCATAGAGTATACACTTAAATACAAATACAGTCATAGAGTATACACTCAAATACAAATACAAGGCATAGAATATACACTCAAATTCAAATACAATCATAGAGTATACACTCAAATACATAGTCAAGTCAGAGTACACACTTGAATACAATTACAAAGTCATAGAGCATAAACTTGAATACAATTGCAAAGTCATAGAGTATACACTCGAATACAAATACAAGTCAGAGTCCACACTCGAATGAAGTATACCATCAGACAATTGGGAAGGGGATTCAGTGCATCTCATACTACATCGTGGACCCGTCCACCATCCCAAGGTCATCAAGTATACACATGAGTATGAAGCATACACGTGAATACACGTAATACACAAAGTAATCACATGAACATATGTTACAAAGCATACACATAAGTCACAAAGTAAACCTTTGAATACACACATAAATCACAAAGTATACACTTGAATACATGTAAGGCACACGTAGTATACATAGGTTGGCAAGATGACTACTCTAATACCACTTGTAAGGTCCACTTTTTATAGGAAGCACTTAAACCTAAATCTGCATTCAAAATGATTCTCAAAGAGACATTAGTAACATTAGAGATCAATAAATTTCAGTGATAATATCTAATGAGATCAAAGATAATATAAATATTTCATTCTTGTCAAAGGGGTATTCATTTCCTTCTTGTCATTCATGACTACTCTATAATATATTCCATAAGTACATTAGGGTAGATATTAAATATATTTCAAGATCCATATCTTCTCCTCTTATTCTTCATCAAGGAATTAGGGTTTACATGACTAAGGCGTGTGGAAACCATCTCAACCCAGCATCAGGAACCTATATCCCAGCCCTTGGGGTATATTAATGGATCTCTGACCCAACATCAGGAAATTATGTCCCTAGCCCTTGGGGATCTCTGACCCAGCATCAGGAAATTATGTCCCTAGCCCTTGGGGTTGATACAAGATTGCTGACCCAGCTTGAGAATCTAGGTCCCTAGCCCTTGGGGTCGATACGAGATTTATGACTTGGAATTACACCCGCCATTCCCTACCATACCTATGATTCCTTATTAGATGAAGTAATAAGGGCTACGAAAATATGATCCTTATTTCAATATCCCCTTGTGCTATAGATGGAATCTTATTATACCATTTATCATCATAATGCATGAATAAAAGATGTTTGTGAATTTTACTTGAATGATGATTTGAATGAGTATCAATGTTCTTGTTGAGATGATTCTTATTTGATGGCTGCATATGTTTGATGATGGTGAGATAATCAAATGAGGTATTCCTATGAGATTATTCAATGACTAATCACTATATTGAAGTGTATATTAATTCCATGATATAGATGATATTATGTTTGAATTTACTCTTGATCGATGCTAAGATCAAATGATATGTATTGTTGATTAGATATGATTGGATGATGCTTATATGATTGCTGATATTAGAATGAATGGAAATGTTATGATGATATGATATGTCTTCCTCAAACTATATATATATATATATATCTTCATATAGCTCTTCTCTTTATTACACATATACTTCTTAATATAAATCTGATCTACACATCATAGTGTTGCTCATCCTCCTCTATATACTCAGAAGTAATTTCTTGCATACCCCTTTCTAATGATTTCCTCCTAAATCTTATATGAATATCTATATGTGTTTTTCCTCCTTATTTTCTGTTATACTCAATCTAATACATCAGCCATATGTATTTCATTTTTAGTCCATATATCTTCTTATTTCTCCACTTTCTAAATATATATATTTTTTGTTTACTTTTAATCTTCTTATTCCCAAACAGTTATATCTCCTTATATTCTTATCTTCATATATATGCATATGCAGCTCTAAATTTGTTCTCCTTATATTCTTTTTTTCCCCATCCAAATGCCAAGCACAAAACTATATATGTCCTCATATTCTTGTGAAGCGATATGCCCCTTTCAAAGGGGACATCTCTCCATATAATTGCACCTTATCAAAATTAATTGAAACCTTTTACTAACTCAAATCACATGTTATGAGGATTCACATCACTTAGATTTGGTTGCATGTTTTATTAGTTATGAATTTCTCCATATTATATATTGTCTGCCCTTAATCGACACATCCTTCTTGCATATGTAATCTACTTCTAAGTAATCGTGTCTTTGTCTTTAGCAGTCTTAAACCTTTTAAGAAATTGCAGCTTTGTCTTTATGTTATATTCACTGCTTTAGAAGCATAATAAGACAAGTCACTTTTTATTAATTTTAGTGCTTTATATGCTTTGTTAACCATATCACTTCATATGAAGTGGGGTCACTTTTAATATATTTTTATAGTATTTTAATATAATATATTATTATATATTATATTTATATTTATATATATTAATAATATGGTATATTATAATTATTACAATTATAATAAAATCATTAATATTATATTTATATTTTATATATTATATAATTTATATTTATATTTATATCATATATATTATATTATAATTAAAATTGATAATATTATATTTGTAATTATATTTATTATTTTTAAGTATAATAAATATATTATATTATTTAATGTTGTTATATATATTAATGATATTGATTATTATAAATGGTGACTTCTCCGTCTATCATGATGTTTAAATCTTTAATTTAAACAATGCCTTTATATCAAGACATGACACAAAAGTATCTGGATCAAAAGTATTGTGGGAATTCATTACAACATGTGTAAGCTTTCCAGCCCACAACCGTTGACATCATAACACATACAATACACACATGAACTTATGGAATGGCTTATGAGGTTAGTAAAACACTTGGTAGCTCATAGTGAACTTTATGGGTTTTTAGAGAAATCTTAAGTAAATCTAAAATCCAAGACAAAATCAAGAATGATCTGTATCGTAAGAAACTATGCTTTGATATTTTTTTGATACCTATAATTGATAAAAATTATAAGGGATACCATCATTAATAACATTAGATCCTAAAACACCCACATTGGCTGTATTTGACCTTATTTATGAGTATTAATTACTATATAACTATAGAACTGTCACCATCATCATCAATCTAGGGAGAAAAGTTGTGTTGTTGGAATGAGGAATTTTTTCATCCCAAGAAAAGATCTCAAGGGCTCACTTGAGTACATGTCCCAAATCTTTTTGAAAGGACTCCACATTCATCAAAAGGATGTTTGCATTGTTATAAAAAGTAAAAATATGGAACTTCTTGGATCTATGACATTTGAGGGTAAACTCGAGGAACTTGAGTATATTAACTAGAAAGTCCTAGTACATGCAATATCTTTATGCACAATTCTTTATCCTGAAACCTAGGACAAGGTTGCCTAACTTGAGGTCTCTAAGGTGATTTATGTAAGAGTCAAGAATAGACTGAAGATCCCAGGATCACTTGCAAATCTAGAAATTAACTTTCCAAAAGAGAGTAGCAAGATGATGAATTGCTTGATTGTGGTGCAAAATAAATTATGATATTATGATATGATACAAAAGGTACATGAGAGACCTTGCTTATATAGGCAAGGTGATGAGATAAGACTATATAGGATGATGACAAGTGTCTTAATCATAAAACATAGACACAAAGAGATAACTATCCTAAGTGTGCCCCTAAGTAAACTTAAGTAAACTAGTGTGAATATGACCTAATAGGGAAACCAATTAGGTAATATACCCTATTCACACCAACAACCCCACTTAAGTGCAACTTAGGGAGAATGAGAAACTATGGAAATAATGCAATGATGGATGATGGATGGGTTTTGGCTACAAGACCATGTTAGGTACCCATGTACAAAGGATCTCTCATAAACAGAGTAAAGGAGAAAAACCTATAGGAAAAAACCCCTCTCCAAAAGAGAGAAAACAAGAAAGTGAAAGAAGGAAGGAGGACTCAACATGATTCCCCAAGGACTACTTATGTCACCAATATATAATCAATAACCCCCATAGGAGAGAAAAAGTGAGATGTTAGATCCCCCCCACAAAGAAGTAGCTCTTGTACCAATGATGAATGTCTTAAGACAGAATACAATCCATTGCCTACAAACAACATTTCTCCCCTTGGGAAGAAACAAATCCAATGGTGGATGCAAAACAAACTCCCATAATTTGGATGAAAAGGGAATCCAAATGAATACAACTCTAGTGACCAAATGCTCAAAAATGAGGTCTTATCCAAATTGAGAATTGAATGTCCAATCAAAGTAGAACTAATAAAGGAAAGATATTGAGTTGCATCTAAAAACACTGAAGATGTGATGACATCACTACCATCAAAGAGGGGAGATAAACTCTCAAATGTGTCCTCCAAATTTGAAATGTGAGACTCCACTGCATGGATGAAATGTTTGATAAATAGGAATCCCAATGAGGTGGATCAGGAAGACTGAAATGATCCTTCTGCAAAGAATCACTAGAAGCTCTTAAAGAAGTAATACTAAACTTTGAAGTAGAAACAAGTGATGGAGAGATGATTTCAATAGGAGAAGGAGAAGAAAGATAAATCTATGTGTCATCACAACAATCAAGACCTTCTAGATATTCAAGCTCCTCTTCTGTATAATCATCGAAGGGTATATTATCTGCATCATCAATGGGTAGAAGACCGTCCAAAATAGGATCATTAGGGAATGGAGAGAGACACGTGTCTCCATAGATCTCCGAAATGTTGGTCCAAAGAGTGTGTGGGCACTTAATATGTGAGATGGAACACATAGTGTCAAAATCAACACTAGGACAAATCAATCCTAGGACATGATCATTTCTAATATCCCATGCATATTTCCTCCTAGGTGTATCTAGTTCAGGGATGAGTCCATAAAGATAAGGCAAAAGATTAAGCCACCTACAATGTGTTACGATGGTTTTTTGCCCAGACTCATAATTATCATTATTGAAGGTTACCACAGAAGGATGAATAGAAAAACCCATGATATCTTCTCAAATGATAGAGATCAAGACTCACAAGATTACCCCCCAATTTCACCCAATCATGAGACCCTCCAACAATATATGATCTTGGCACTTTATACTTAGTGCGATTACAACTGCCACTAGCCAAAAGCAACAAAGTGGTCTTGATCTTAATACATTGCAAATGCCAATTTAGGCCACAAACTGAAAGTACAATTTTTATGTAGAATGAGATCAATTTGATTACATCATTGAGAAGTACATGAAAAATTATGCACTTTCAAAAAAATTGCACCCAAAAATGTTACTGTATGAGCCTAAACATAGCCTTGGAAGTTCTTAAAACAAGAACTACTCAACAACAATTGTGAAAGTCTGTAATTTCTAGAAAAATCAAACACCAAAATCAAAAACTAAATGCACTACTACAAAGCCTATGAAATTCTACCCCAAATAAAAAAATTGCTTAAAAAAATGAGCAAATATGATTGAGAATGAAGCCTTTGAAGTTTAGGTGGCAAAATGAAAACACAAATGGAGAGGGGGGATTGAGTTAGGGAAGGAGGCTAATGATGCCATGCTTATGTCAGAAAATTGGTTGATAAAATATGCCTCGATTTGTCAGAATATTCCCTCTAGGTGTCAAAACTGCCATTAGATTTTGCAAAACCACTGGTCGATGAAGAAAAATGCTTGGAATCAATGCGTAAAATAACTTATGGGCGAAGAGGATGGTTTTGGCTGCCAAGAAGTTGTTTTGTGGCAACAATTGGGGGAATATGTTGTTGGTATATGCTATTGTCAGGAGTTTTATTATCATCATTTGGGAGGATTAAACTATCGAGTAGCGGATATGCTGGGGGATTGTGCCATGTGGCACCCACATGTTGGTGGCATATATTGTGTAGGGGTCTTGTACCCTACAGTTCGTAGGTGACACAAGTATGTCTTGCAAAAAAATAAAACATCGACAAAATAAAACATTTAAATAGAAAAAAATTATTTACTCAGTGTATAAAGCGAATATTTGAGGAATTTGTTGAAGATTTTGACGATGCGAGTTTGTGCAGGGACTATACAATACAAACCCATATGGTTTGTATGAAATATTTTGTGACCTAAAATCTAAACCCTAGAAAACATGGCTAAAACTTTTTTGACACCAAAATATAGGGTATTTTATATCAAAATTCATCTTCTAGGCCTTCTGGACTCGATGGTGGGATCCTTTTACCCAACAAATACACCCAACAAAAGCTCATGCTTGATTTTCTCCCATATTTGAGAAGAAGCTTGTAGATCTAAAGCTCTAGTGCCATGTAAAAGTCACCAATGGACTCAAGCTCTTAGGATCACTTGCAAAATGAGAAATTAACCTTCCACAAGAGAGTAGCAAGAGGATGAACTGCTTGATTGTGGTGCAAAATGAATCATAATATTATGATATGATATAAAAAATACATGAGAGACCTTTCTTATATAGGCAAAGTTATGAGATAGGACTACATAGGATGATGACAAATGTCTTAATCATATGACATGAGGCACAAACAGATAACTATCCTAAGTGTGCCTTAAGTAAACTTAAGTAAACTAATGTGAATAGGACCTAATAGGGAAACTGGTTAGGTAATATACCCCGTTCACACCAACAATTTAGAATATCTTTTATTTAGGAATGATAGTCAAAGATGATGGTTGGTTGGTGTCACAAAGTAATGAGTCCAATATTTAGCAAGAGAGAAACTATGAATGTTAGAGGGCCACTTGATGATGCATGAGTGTTGTTTTTGGCCCTTCCCCTTAGCAACATTCATGGGTTAGGTAGGTGATGCTATCACATCATCTCTCCAAAGATAATATATCTAATATTTTACTTATGTCACTTCACTTAGGTTTGAGATGGAAAATTAATAAAAAGTTGACAATTTAGTGATTGAACCTCTTTTGGTTGCCAAACCCCATATGAAATTTGATGCCATAGTTCATTGAAAATATCACTACATGTGAATGAAGGCATCATAAGCATTCACACTTAATTTGGTAAAATTTCAACCAAGAATGACTAAGAAATGACAAGTAATAATGGTGGATTACTAAGCTACTAGAATCTACAACCCAATGTTTTGGCCTTAAAACCACATATGATGTTGGATTGACCTAATTTTTTAGAGGTTTTATACATACATGATGGCCTAGACGTTTGCAGGAAAGCAGTACAGAAAACTCTATGAAGCAGTTCAAAAATGTCTTTGTTTGTCAAAACTAGCTCTATCATAGGGATTGATCATTCTATCATGTGGACATCATGCAAAGTATGTGAATGACCTTTGAAATGACTTGATACCTGCAAGGATGCCTTTCTATCTGTGATGACTTATTTTGAGTTGTGGGAACTTCCAAAGTGATGCTTAAGATGAGGTCCTAAAGATCAAATGGTGACCAAAAGTTGAGGAGAAACTCTAGTATGGATCAAAATCTATGAAACAAAGTGGATGAGTTTTAAAGAACAAAAAATTGTTAACAAAAATATCCAAGAACAAGAGCTAAGGATTATTTTGGTAATTTTCAGACAGCATATGCAGGAAAGTTCAAGGCATGACGATTGTGGTTTGGCAATAAAGTAAAGAGTTTCTTTTCAATGGATATTTTATGTTTTGTGAGGGTTATCTCTTCCTTAATTAGAAATTTCATGTGGATGCCATTGTTTGCAACATTCTTGCTTAGTTATTTCATTTCCATTGTTGCACATTTAAAATACATGTCATTTGAGTTCCATAAAATTGTAAATATGATCTACCTAAGAAGTTTATAATAACATATTTTGTAATGTCCCACCCTAGTTTTTTTCCTATAACCCACAAAGTTTTTTGATTCTATCATTCAGGCATGTTGTCAAACACTTTGCTCCTTAGTAGTTTTGATGTAATGTGTTTATCATGCATATAGAAATATATTCCAACTAGATTTGCACAATATTGTTAAAGGGAAATGAATAGACATTTTGTCAAACATGTCATGCATAAGGAAATGAAATACGAAGAAATTTTGACCTCAATAAGTAGCTCCCAACAATATATTAATGATTTATTTCACCAACAAGTTTGTTGTTACAAATAGCAGAAATAATGTAGCTTGAAATACAAAGCTCTAAAGTAAACTTGCACCAAGAAGTTATTGTCATAAAGTTTTAGACTGTTGCAGCATATCCATGGTGTTGCCTGTAGCTGTGTGTACTCATAAAACTACTTGATAGTACCTCCAAACTGTATGAAACTGCTCCCAATAGCAATGTTTTAATGTAGTGACTTCATCTCTATACACAACATAAAGTGCTAGGCTCCTATAGGGCCACGTCCCTCCTTGGAATCCCTCTACAGTTGCGCCTAACCTGTTTACTCCAGTGATCCGGCAATCAACCACAAACTACCCCCTAAACCCCCACATGATTCTCCATCCAATAAGCTTCTCAGCATACATCAGCAAAGACTCTCAAAAAGATAAGCAATTTCTCCTTAAGTCAAAATGTGAGTTCTATGTGAGGTGTGATTTGCTTCAGCACAAAATCTTCTTTCAATCCGCTCAAAACAAATATAATATTGGCACAATCTTCATTATATTTGTTTCAACTATGACCAAAACTGAACCCTCAAATCTTCTAACTGGCAAACATTCAGCACATAGCCAATCTCTGTATGAAATTGCTCCAAATCTTCAGCATTCAACACAAGCATGAAATCCATGTCATTCCACCAGTATTAACTAGGGAGGATATTTCACCACCGAAGCTAATCTTCTCCAAGAGGGTTTTCATCCTCAAGAAGGCTGAGATGAACAGAGTTCAATCCCATAGAACCACAAGAGTTTCATAAGAGGAAAAATAATAATAATTTGCCTATCCAAATGAGCTCTCTAAATCTCCTTTTATACTTTTTTCCCACCAAACTTTCTGGAAGTTATATTTTTAAATTCACTTTTAAAATACTCTATTTTGCTCCCAAAGACCCCTTTATGAAATAATAGTAATAATATTTTATGTGCAAGGTCCCCTTTTTAAATGTCCATAATTTAAAACTTTTGATTACCTTTCTACCAAGCTATTATACTAAGTTGCTTTTGAATTATTTCATAAAATTAAGAAACCTTAGTGAAATAATTAAATAAATGCTCATTAATTCCCCCAAGTTGTGGAAACCAATGAAACAGTATCAGAACCAAAATTTGACTATACTGGAATGTTAGAGGAAACTTGGCTTTGGGAGGATACGAATGATGACTTTGAAAATGTATCTGATTCAGAATCAGAGGATGATGAGTTTGAGGAAGCATGATCACTTGAATATCACAAGCCTCAGTTCTAACCAAACCATCCTTGTTCCTATTTCTCTAACAAAGTATCCTTTGTTACATCTCATTTGTGCTCTTTAATGAAATTGTGTTATTTTCCTTGTAGCTTCTTTAGTGGTCCTCTATGCTTCATGTGGTTTCAGCCATCTAATGATGAGTCATTTGAGTAGTTAATGTGTGAACACTTCTCTTCCATTCTTATGTATCTCTTCTTTACTATTTTCCTCATGAAAGGACATCCTATTTCTAGTGAGTTATCCATATTGAATGATTTAGATTGTTGAATCAATCACTATGGTCATATGTACTGCATTCCTTCAAGTCCATATCTTGGTGCTTGAGCCTCAACATTGATGCCACAATGTAGTTTCCATAACCTTAGGCATGAGTCAATAGTATTTTCAAATGGTGAACAAGTTCCAAATGATGACATGATATGGCTATACTTGGGCAAAGAACAATTCAAAGGTGAATGTTTTTAATTATGGCCAAATAGATATGGTTTGTTAAGGATCATATAGCTAATTGGTGAGAATGCTTTTGAACTTTATTTGTGAAGATATATGGGCAATTATTCAATAGTGAAAACTAACAGATTGAAGTTTTTGATCCATCTATGGTAGATAATCAAGACATCATAGCACTTTTGTTGGTAGCAAAGGACCTAGTACTAGATGAGCTTATTTCACAATCCTGCAATGAAAGATGAGATACTCTATTTACCTTCATGCCATGAATGCTAACAATTTTGATTTTAAATATCAACTAATGTATTGCATTGTATGTGGGGAACATTCGGGTAAAAAGTTCGAATTTGGGAAAGGAAAATAGTTAAACATAGATTATAATGTAATAATATATATTTTTGAATAGAAGAAGCAATGCAAGGAACCCCAAGTAGGGTTCTAAATAATTATTTTTACTTTTGCAAGTCATTAATATGTCATGTTACATTAGAACCATTTTCATAGCACTTGAAAGTTTAAAGCTGCCCAAATATGGATAAAATAGTGTAAAACTTCTAGAAAAATGAGGTTCTAGATAAAAGTTCCACTTATCAAAAGAAACTGTTGGATTTGAGGGCTATTTTCTGAAGAATAAATAAATCAGTATGCTTGCACATCCATTTCTATATATTTTGGCTAAGAGAAGTATATATCTCCATTCCACTAGCCTTTATAACACCTATTTCTTGTATGACATGTCTACAAGCTGCAAATGGCTAATATCACTGGATAAACCCTAGTCTGGCCTTAATGAGTGAAGATAAGAGTAAAGTGTCATATGTAATCTCTTTAATTATTTAAATTATTCATATGTGCACCATAAATTTCTAAGTTCAAATTTACGGCTTTCTAACTGAGGATGAGATTATTGTAGTCTGTAGTCTCCATCCATCTTTATTTAGTAGACCTGTGTGAAATAAAATTTGAGGGTTTTGTTCTTTAGAGATTATCATTGGACTTGGGGCAGAAAAGCAAGTAGCTGATTGTAGTGAATTGTTCCAAAAATAATGGAATAATCCTAGTTGAAATCTGTAAACTACTGCAACTGTTTAACAAGCATGTCTTATTTTCTTTGTTGCTAAACATAACACTGCATATATTTTTTGGTTGACTATCCATTCTCCCTATTTATACTAAGAGGATCTAATATATGGCTCATCAAAATTTTCAATAGTTTGACTGAAGAATGGTGGGGCAAAACTTAAGCATGCACCTGCTGCAGTTGGATACCATTGGCATCCCTCATTTAGCTATGATCAGCTTCCCATGCAGATTGAGTAGGTCATCTCTATCTCTTATATAGATTTTTCTTTATTCTAGTGTTTTATGCATTGATTTTTACAAATACTTTTGCAACTAGCTAGGCATTGCAAATAAAATTTGCAATGGCTCCAAAATGACATTTTCTAAAGGACATCTGCTGAGAGGTGAGGAATATCATCCATTATGAGGATGATCATGTTTTATTTTTTACCAATGTAAGATGAAAAATTTAAAAAAACATTGTAATGTGGACTCATGATTAATTATTTCAAAAGCATTCATTAGTACAAACATTAACTACAATGAATGACATTGTAAAAAGTAAATAGACAAGGAGTAGTTACCTGATTACTTTTGCCATTGTTATCTCTCAAACAATCTTTTTAACTAGTTAGTCTTTCCAAAATGACAGTTATTATAGATTGACTCCTGATACTTAAAATGGCAAAATACAAAGTGTAAGAACCCTTGCTAAATCTAATCCAAATTTTTGATTTTGTTTCTTGTTTGTTTTCAATGGTTTTTATGAGTTTTCAACGTGGGAATGCAGTTGCTATGTTATGATGCCAATAGAGAACCATTTTCATATGAAATATGAAATATCAACAAACTAATGAACTAAAAACATTCATCAGAGATCTGATATAACTCAGAACAATAGGGTTTACTTATTTCAAATTAAAGATTTGAATAAGGAAATTGTTTACAACATACCCGATTGGGTTACACCTCTTCTTGGCACAAAATGAAACCTTACATGACAAATGGAAGAATGATTTGGATGTATGTTGTTCACACTGATATCTGATTTGAAAGTTCTAATGAAGACAATGCTGGATAGCTCCAAAATAGGCCACAAACACCTCCCAATGGTTAGTGCTAGTTCCTCAATGTAGCTACTTAAACCCTAGGTGCCAAAGGATGGATAGTAGATGCCAATAGAATGGTAAATATGCCTCAAAACTCTTCTCTACCTAATAAAAAATGTCTGATGTAAACAATGGCTGAAAACCTTCATTCATGTGCCATGATTCTCCTCCTATGATGAGCGCTAGTCTTCAAATGATGTTAGAAACCCTAGGCAGTGAGCATAGATGTCTTTCTCCTCCAAACAAGCCCATAATCTACCTATATAACTGCCTAGATCTACAAATTGCTCTCAATGATGTCAAATGATGTTCAAACCCTAGTGGCCAGCATTAGAAAAACTCAAATCTACCCTCAAAAACTCAACAATTCTATCATAAACCATGCAATATCAATGCCAAATCCTTCTCAAATGACCTACAATCGATTATCCTTGAATCTCCATCATATCAAATTGACATTTTGGCACAAATCATGTCAATTTGTCCTTCAAACCCTAGCTATCATAAACCTACACAAATGATTTGTCCTTACAGCTCCAAACAAATGCAAAAACCTACAAATATGTCCAATGGTAATCCCCATATAGATTTATCTCTCAAAGTGGAGTGGATTTTCGTCCAAACCACTAATTTTCTAAGGGCTTTCATCCTCAAAAAATAGGCTGAAACAAAGTTGCATCTCAAAGAGAAAATCTTCAATATCAAATGACAAATACACAATCATGAAAAATGACCTCCAAATGCCTTTTTAATAATCCACAAGTTGAGCGCCCAAATTTGCCATAGTTTGTTTTGATTTCATGTCCACCTCCATAATAAAAAAATATTTTAATTTAATTTTTCCATCATCAATTGGGATGTCCAAGTCAAGGAATAAAATATTATTTTATTTTTCTCTTCTCCAAGTGGGACGCCACCCTTGGCATTAAAATAGTAATATTTTATTGTTATTTGTCATTTTATTTTATTTTTATTTTCTCTTTATTTTTCCCACTTTCCATCCTCCAAGTGGGTTGCTCCACTCCAAGGCAAATTATTTAATTAATTTTGACTTCACCATAATTACCACAAAATTAATCGAAGTCATAATCCAACTTCATTTTTCCAAGGAAAAATAATTAAATGCATGATTTAACTACTCAAGGTATTCCCTTGCTTCTTTGACCTAGCCTACGAGAACAAAATAGGCTAGCCGACACATGGTGGTGATGGTGATTGACTGTCATTGATGTCAAAAAGGTGTTTGGTCTTCATATGACAAAATGTCATATTTCAGGATGTCTTCAAGGGCTAATAATCATCATGTGTGAGAACAAGATGTGTAATGTTGAAATCAGGTGATGTCATCATGTACTATGTGAAATTGTCAAAGGTTGGACAAGAGGATCTCTGTTGAATCAAGCTAGTATCAGTATTGGTGGGTTGTTGATCAAGATACTTGTCAGTTGAAATCAGGTGATGTCATCATGTATTGTGTGAAATTGTCAAAGGTTGGACAAGAGGATCTCTGTTGAATCAAGCTAGTATCAGTATTGGTGGATTGTTGATCAAGATACTTGTTAGTTGATTTGTTATTACTTCATATGCTTCATTGTTCAAGAGATGGTTGATGAGGTATTCATCATGTTACAGTTGATGTTTCAATGGATCTCTGGATGAACACAAGGTGTTGATTTAAATTGTTGATGATAATATTGATCAGTGAAAGAGATGCTTGGCAGAAATTAAAATATTCTTAACAAAGGTATTTGACATTGGTAACTCAGGATGGGAGTTGATTAAATGACCCTGTTGGTGCCTGAATTCACTGTCAGTTAATTTAGCAATTTTCATGCAGGCACCATCCCAAAATATCCAAAAGGTTCTAAGTTTTGGCACCCCTTCAGTATTTTTCAGCATCTGCATCTCATTTCTTGAGGAGGGGTCTTCGTCTTTTCTCCATCGGCATGGGTTCGTTTTTGTGTCTTCGACATTTCGGTTTGAACTTGAACCCTTTTTTCTCTAAGTTCAGTGGTTCAAGGGTTCAGGGTTCAATTTTCTTCTAACGAGTCGCATTATGCATTTGCCTTGCGCAAATATTGCATCATTGAACCTCCCGCTTGAACCTTTTTGTTTTGGTTCAAGGTTCAATGGTTCGAAGCTTTGTTGCCTATGGAGTATTATTTTTGATGTTTGAACCATCGCGTTGAACCCTTTTGGTTCGGGGTTCAACGGTTCAAGGCTTTATGTTTTTGGTCTTATCGGAGTGATTGGCTTCGTCGGTGAAAGATTTCTTGAGTGCTCCGATTGTTTTGGTCTGGCCGATGGATGTCCATCAGTGTGTGTTTGGCTATCGGCGAAGCAAATTTTTGGGCCGCTGATGTAAGGAGTTTGCCCAATGGGGAATGCCATCGGAGTAAGATTGCATATCGGGCTAGCAGTTGGAGGGTCTGCCGATGGGTCTTCTCTAGCCGATGTGGAAGTTGGAGGCTTTAGGGAGGTGTTCATCGGTGTGACTAAGGGTGTCGGCCAGTGTTTTTTTCAGTTGCTCCGATAATGAGTGTTTGGCCAATAGTGGAGCAGAGTGTGGCTCGTTGGTGGTCGGTGTGGCTGGCTGTGTCGGCAGGGATGGAATGTGTTGGCCCGATGGCGTTTCTCTAGCCGATAGGGAACGCGAAGGTAGGCATCGGCAGGACTTTTGAGGTCGGTGGGAGCTTTCATTGGTGTGCCAATGGTCTATGTCTTGGTGACAAGGGATTTGGAACGGTCATCAGCATGACATAGACTGTCGGGTGAACGGGCAGATGTTGGGCCGACAGTGGAGGTTTCACCGACGAGGGTGTTTTGGTGACCATCGGGGAGAGTTGGTCTATCGGCCAAGGAAGCTTTTGGGCTGGCTGATAGACTATGTCTGGCCGACAGAGGCTTGCGGAGGTGTCGTCGGTGAGACGATTGAGATCGGCAAGAGGTTTTTGGGGCAAGCCGATGGTGTAGGTCTGGGCGATGGGCTTTTGGCGGAAGCTTATGCGTCGAGCGCGGCAAAAGCGCTTGACACTTAGTATACATGCAGCTATGTTTATAAAGTGATAAGGAGGTCTTTGCACCGTGCATGTGGGATTAATTTCCCTACACTTTTGAACCTTCAATAAAGCACATTTTGGCGGGGGGCTTCTGTTTGAATGCAATGACTATTTTCTCAGTGAAACGCGGGTGGTTGAGCCATAAATGGCGACAGTGCAGGGGTATGGGTGACGGTACAAGCAATTAAATTGCCCGATTGTGAATGAAGACTCCCAGATGGCGGCACAGGGCTCGAGGCCTCCCTTGTCTATTGCATTGATAGCTTCTAAGCGCCATTCCCTCTGATGGATGTATCTGGCGAATTTTTGACTTCTGGCCATGTAATTAATTGCTGAATGTACACGGTTCTGTATAAAGGGTTTTGGCTGTGTTACTTTTTAGAGGTGGGAGGTTTTTGGGCTTTCGGCTCTGACTCTGAACATAAGGTGTTCACATTTTGAAAGGCATTTTTTGCTACAGACTCGGTCCTTAGTCTGGTGTACTAATCTATCTTGGATTGTAAATGATGATTTTCTCTGTGATGACCTTCTATGCAGATTGATTTTAAATGAAAAACACCTATGTGTGTATTGTTTCTGATTGTCTCCTGTATGTCATTTGTTTTCCTTTCAAACAAGGTTGTCAAGGACTTCCAAGTTTTTCAGTGTATGCATACTGTGTGTCTAATTTATTGCGCCTGCTCAAGGAGTGGTTAAATAGGCTTTTGATCAGATACAAAGGGAAATAGATTGCATCATAGGATCTGTTAAGCATGATCATTAATGATACTCTTTCTTGGACATGTTGCTGTCAGGCAGTAGCATTATTCTCAGATCCTCTGGATATGAATTTATGTTGTCATGGGGAGACATTTACAGTCTTAGATATGACTCTGCTGCCCAGATAAGGCACTGGTTTGGGAATTTGTCTGTTCAATGGGTCTAGGAAAGTCCCGTCACTCCAAACACCATTTCAACCCATCTCATCACTTCCACCTGTTAGTTGTAGGATTAGGATTAAGAACCTCTGCATGCTCTCATACCTAACTAGACATTATGTCCAAGAATGTTGCCAACCTTGTGATTTGTTACACAAATCTTGGTCCATACATGAGAGTATTCTGCCTGTTGCCGTCAAGTTAAATCCTTCTGTCATTGAGCTAGTCAAGGTTATACTTTTATCAAATAGGGACACCCCCTTGGTGTGGCAGAACCAAAAGTGAAGGGGAGGAGCTCACGCAACCTCTTGTATTTAGTTGGCTAAATCTACCTGTGCATTAGAACTGGCAAACCCGAATGCTGATTCAGAAGGAAAAAACCAACAGACCCTTAGTTGGGCTTGTTTTTGGTCTTCATTGGTTAGAATGTCTTCTTTTGCTAGTTTCATGCATTGCTTGTGACGAAGGACATCAGATCATTTAAGGTCACATCAAGAAATTTGATGATCTCTTCCAGACAAAAGTGGTTTCATAGTTGTCATTGTTGGATCTAGGGCATACAACTGAGAGGGGGGGGGTGAATCAGTTGTATAGAACTTGTTCTCTTTCAAACACTTAATTCTCTGTTGTTAGTTAGCAGCATATCAAATAATCATTCATGGAAGCACAATACATAAACACAAGAGCAGATAAGCATCAACACATTGAACACCAAGATTTTGACGTGGAAAACCCGGTTAAGGGAAAAACCATGGGGTGATTAACCCAAGAATTATTCTCTGTTAGAAGAATAAGGAAAAATGAATGGCACATGCCAATAAGGGCTCACTGCCCGAGCACACTGCTCACAAAGAGGCCCACTGCCTACAAGGAGACACACTGTCTACAGAGTGATAAAAATCACAGTCTTGAACTGGAGAATGACATCTCTACCATGTCCGGATCAGTTCCAATTAAGCCCAACAATCTCTGCTCTGCCTTTCGCACCTTTCTTCGCTACTCCATACTCATCCACATGCTGCCTCACTGAAATGAATTCACAAATCATTATTTATACAAGACATCGACTTAGGAACAAGCATCTAAGTCGGCAAACAACCATAGGAGTATCCGCAAGATGAATAACACATCCGGTCGGCTATCACAAGAACATTCGCAGGATGAACAACTCATCCGGTCGGCTAAACAGAGCAATAACTTCATCCGGAAGAATAACTTCAATTCCGGGCTCTACCATCAATGCGGACCAACAAAACAACTTAAACATGATTCAAGAACCTTCACAAGTCTGTCTGAATGTCCGGATACATCCGCACTTTCTCTGCTTACTGGGATCTCTTGTCTTCCTCATCCGGAACTTCAAGAACACAGTCTGTCGCCACTGTCATAATGCAGGAGGTACATCCGGACCTCCAAATTACACACAAATCAGGATGAAACATCACAAGGACATATAAAACACTCCTTCCAATCCGCAGATTATGATAATACAATTCCGGACCTCACCGGACCTTTTTGTGATCCTCTGTCACCTCCGGATACTTGCCGGACCCGGTTCTATACCGGCAGCCATAACTCCTTCAGATCTTCATGCGGACCTCTGAAATCTTAACTGTAGCATCTTAAGACTCATATCTACTAACCCTTTAATCCGCATCCTCCGGTTCTCATCCTATACAGTATATTTACCTTCTTCTCATCACTGTTCTTCACTGTTCCTGACTGAGGCTAATTTTCTCAATATCCTCAGCACAAAGCTCATCAAATCCTTCTTGTCAATGCAGTGTGAGTATGTTGACATCAATGACAACAATGGCTCACCTCATACTTGCAACAATCTCCCCCTTTGTCATTGATGGCAACATATGATGTGAAAAACCATCAAGACAAGAACTTCTCTTTTCTGTCACAGCTCCCCCTATCAACAACAACTCCTCACATGTCTTCCTTTGCTGCTCCCCCTTTGATCATCAACCACTTGTTTTTCACATGTCTTCTCTCCCCCTTTGACATCAATGGCAAAGGGCTCATACTTGCAACTCTCATGCATCAGAATAATACCAGCTGCTCCCCCTTAGTTGCAGCTCCCCATTAGTCCGGATCACAAGATATGACTGTGATAGCCACCGGACTGATGCACATCAGTGCATCTTAGTTCATCACCGGAGGGGCCATGACCCCTAACTTCTCCCGGAGATATTCAAAAGAGTCCTTGGGAAGAGGTTTTGTAAAGATATCTGCAATCTGATCCTTGGAGGGAACATACTCCAATCTGACTTCTTCCTTGTTTACTTGTTCTCTCAAAAAGTGAAATTTGATAGATATGTGCTTAGTCTTAGAATGCAATACCGGATTCTTGGAAATATTAATTGCACTTGAATTATCACAGAAAATTGTGATAGGCTCCTCATATTCAACTTTGATGTCTCTTAGCATCTGCTTCATCCACAAGATTTGAGTGCAACTACCTGCTGCTGCAATGTATTCTGCTTCAATTGTAGACAGAGATATTGCATCTTGTTTCTTGCTTAGCCAAGAAACCAATCTCTTCCCCAAAAAGAATGCTCCACCACTAGTGCTCTTCCGGTCATCCACATCTCCTGCCCAATCTGCATCTGTGTAAGCATGAAGAGAAAAATCCGGATCTCTAGGATACCATAGACCATACTCAACTGTCCCTTTCAAGTATCTAAAAATTCTTTTGATTGCCATAACATGAGATTCTCTAGGATCAGCCTGGAATCTTGCCACAAGACCAACAGCTTGCATTATATCTGGTCTAGTTTGAGTGAGATACAACAATCCACCAATCATTGATCTATACTTTGTCTGATCTGCCTTTGGAGAATCATCATCTTTGCTTAACTTACATCCGGTTGCCATAGGAGTGTTCATAGGCTTTGAGTCTTCCATACCAAATTTTTTTAACAATTCTTTCACATATTTGGTCTGAGAAATGAAGATCCCTTCTTTTGTTTGAGTAATTTGCAGACCCAAGAAGAAATTCATTTCACCAAGCATAGACATTTCAAACTCACTTTTCATCTGATTTGCAAAAGTTTTACACATACTATCTCTTCCTCCAAAAATGATATCATCCACAAACACTTCAACAATCAGAATGTTTTCATGATCAATTTTGAAATATAAGTTGCTGTCAGCAGTACCTTTGTTGAATCCAATCTGCACAAGATGCTTATCCAACCTTTCATACCATGCTCTTGGGGCTTGCTTCAATCCATACAAAGCTTTCTTCAACTTGCAGACCATATCATTATTATCAGACAATTGAAATCCATCCGGTTGTTCAATGTAGACTTCTTCTTCCAGATCACCATTTAGGAAGGCAGACTTGACATCCATCTGATATACCTTGAAATCTTTGAAGGCAGCAAATGCAAGAAGTAATCTGACTGCTTCAATTCTTGCTACCGGAGCAAAAGTCTCTTCAAAGTCAATTCCTTCTATTTGAGAGTAGCCTTTGCAGACCAATCTAGCTTTGTTTCTGATTACTTCACCAGCTTCATTTAGTTTGTTCCGGAAGACCCATTTGGTTCCAATTACATTCCTGTCTCTAGGTCTGGGAACAAGATCCCAAGTATGATTTTTCTCAATTTGCATCAGTTCATCTTCCATTGCTTTGGTCCAATTTTCATCATTGCAGGCTTCATTTATTGTTTTAGGTTCAATCCTTGAAATCAGACAACATTCATTCTGATCTTGAGCAATATTCCTTCTAGTTTGTACACCTTTGCTTCTGTCACCTATGATCTGATCTTCAGAGTGATTCAGTTTTACATACCTTGGAATTTTGGGAGTATCCAGTACTGCTGTTTCTTGATCAGGCTCATTTAAACCTAACTCTTCTTCCTGATTTACCGGATCAGGCTGACTCTGTTTCACCGGAGAGGATTGAGTTCCTTGAACACTATCTTGGTCATCTTCATCAAATTCATAAAATCTTGAAGGCTTCTCAATTCCTTCATCAACCTTTACATTGGTACTTTCTATCATCTTCCTCAATCTCTTATTGTAACACCGATATGCTTTGCTTTGAGTGGAGTAGCCCAAGAAAATTCCTTCATCACTTCTAGCATCAAACTTTCCTAGATCTTCATCTCTTTTAATATAACACTTGCTACCAAATACCCTGAAATATTTCACAGTAGGAGTGATGCCAAACCAAAGTTCATAAGGGGTCTTACCGGTGTTGTTTCTGATTTGAACTCGATTGAGAGTGTAGACTGCAGTGCTGATAGCTTCTTTCCAAAACATTTGAGGAACATTTGCTTCCAACATCATTGTCCTAGCAGCTTCCTGGATGGTCCGGTTCTTTCTCTCAACTACTCCATTCTGCTGTGGAGTCCTAGGAGCAGACAATTGTCTCCTTATACCCTGTTTCTCACAAAAGTCAATGAATTCACCAGATGTAAATTCACCACCTCTATCAGACCTTAGACACTTTAGTTTCAATCCGGTTTGATTCTCCACCATAGCTTTGAAGATTTTGAACTTCTCAAAAGCTTCTGATTTTTCTTTCAGAAAGGTAACCCACATCATCCGGGAATGATCATCAATTAACAACATGAAATATCTATCACCTTGCAGACTCTTGATTCTTGTCGGACCACATAGATCAGTATGTACTAATTCCAACAATCCGGTAGAAGACTGATCTTTGCTTTTAAAAGAGACTCTGCTTTGTTTGCCTAACTGACATTCTTTACACACACTGTTTGTAGGTTTTATCAACTTTGGAAGATCTCTCACAGCCTGAGTATTGCTAATTTTGATGATGTTATCAAAATTTACATGACACATTCTTCTATGCCATAACCAACTCTGATCAATTTGAACAAACAAACAACTTTTATTTGAACCAACCAGATGAAAGATGTTACCTCTTGTCTGAGTACCGGATGCAATTTCAGTTCCGGAGCTTGTAAAGATTTTGCATTTTCCATTCTTGAACCGGAGATCATAGCCTTTGTCCACTAACTGACCAACACTGAGAAGATTGTGCTTCAATCCTTCAACATATAGTACATTACCTGTTTTGCTCTTACCATCAAAGGAAATAGTTCCCCTACCTCTGATTCTGCCAGCAGAATTGTCACCAAACTTTACCATTCCTCCTTCATATCTTTCCAAATCTAAGAACTTATTCTTGTCACCAGTCATATGGTGAGAGCATCCACTGTCAATAACCCAATCATCCTTTTCTTCCACTTGAGCAGCCAAGGCTTTTTCAACAACTTTGTGATTGACAGATTCAGAGAGCAAGGAATCTTCTTCCTTGATGGCTATAAACACCCACTCATTTCCGGATTTGCTTCCTGGATCTGATTCATCATCTGTTACTCCTTCATTGTCATCTTCTTCATGAACATAATAGCAATTCTTTTGAAACCTTTGTCTGTGAGTATTAGATCTTGCAGATCTCTCCGGACATCTTGAGGCAAAATGACCAATCTTATTGCAGTTAAAACACTTAAAGGGTAGTTTTCCTTCATACTTACCGGATCCTCTTGGCAGTCTCTTTGCAATGAGGGCTTCAAGTTGAGCTGTTTCTGCTTCTTCTTCTTCCATGTCTCTTCTTGCTTGATCATACCATGACATTTTCCTTGATGAGTTTTCACCCGGATCAAATCTCTGTTTGCCTTTCACATAGGCACTGGCTTTAAAAGCAGACTCAGTCTTGGGTGGATCATCTCCAAACTCGGTCATTTCAAATGCAGCTAGTTTGCCAGCCAATTGTTCTCTTGTGACAGTTGTGTGGGCTCTGAATTCATCAATGGCAGCAACTTTGATTTTGTAGACAGCAGGAAGGGATCTTAGGATTTTGCAGACAATCTCATTTTCATCTAGAGTTCCACCAGCATTTCTGATTCCACATACCAGCTCATTTACTCTTGGCATAAAGGTAGTAATGTTTTCATCATCTCTCATTTTCAATCTTTCAAATTTCCCTTTCAGACTTTGCAACCTTGCACTTTTGACAAACTCATCTCCTTCATACAGAAGTTCCAGTTTAGTTAGGATCTCATATGCAGTTGGTAGGTCAATGACATTCGAGAGATCTGAGTCATTCAATGCGCTTAGAAGAGCTTCCTTGGTCCGCAGATTGTTTTCAGCTTCTGTGGTTTCATCAGGAGTTGTCGGACCACCTTGTGGGGGTATATATGGTTTTGAAATCATAGCCAAGTATGCTTTTCCCATACATTCCAAATGACACTTCATGCGACCTTTCCAGAGAGTGAAGTTGGTTCCATCGAACTTCGGACTATCCTTCTTGTATGACGACATCCTGGATCACCTCAAGCGGTTAAGCTCCTATCAGAGGAACTCAGCTCTGATACCAATTGTTGGATCTAGGGCATACAACTGAGAGGGGGGGGGTGAATCAGTTGTATAGAACTTGTTCTCTTTCAAACACTTAATTCTCTGTTGTTAGTTAGCAGCATATCAAATAATCATTCATGGAAGCACAATACATAAACACAAGAGCAGATAAGCATCAACACATTGAACACCAAGATTTTGACGTGGAAAACCCGGTTAAGGGAAAAACCACGGGGTGATTAACCCAAGAATTATTCTCTGTTAGAAGAATAAGGAAAAATGAATGGCACATGCCAATAAGGGCTCACTGCCCGAGCACACTGCTCACAAAGAGGCCCACTGCCTACAAGGAGACACACTGTCTACAGAGTGATAAAAATCACAGTCTTGAACTGGAGAATGACATCTCTACCATGTCCGGATCAGTTCCAATTAAGCCCAACAATCTCTGCTCTGCCTTTCGCACCTTTCTTCGCTACTCCATACTCATCCACATGCTGCCTCACTGAAATGAATTCACAAATCATTATTTATACAAGACATCGACTTAGGAACAAGCATCTAAGTCGGCAAACAACCATAGGAGTATCCGCAAGATGAATAACACATCCGGTCGGCTATCACAAGAACATTCGCAGGATGAACAACTCATCCGGTCGGCTAAACAGAGCAATAACTTCATCCGGAAGAATAACTTCAATTCCGGGCTCTACCATCAATGCGGACCAACAAAACAACTTAAACATGATTCAAGAACCTTCACAAGTCTGTCTGAATGTCCGGATACATCCGCACTTTCTCTGCTTACTGGGATCTCTTGTCTTCCTCATCCGGAACTTCAAGAACACAGTCTGTCGCCACTGTCATAATGCAGGAGGTACATCCGGACCTCCAAATTACACACAAATCAGGATGAAACATCACAAGGACATATAAAACACTCCTTCCAATCCGCAGATTATGATAATACAATTCCGGACCTCACCGGACCTTTTTGTGATCCTCTGTCACCTCCGGATACTTGCCGGACCCGGTTCTATACCGGCAGCCATAACTCCTTCAGATCTTCATGCGGACCTCTGAAATCTTAACTGTAGCATCTTAAGACTCATATCTACTAACCCTTTAATCCGCATCCTCCGGTTCTCATCCTATACAGTATATTTACCTTCTTCTCATCACTGTTCTTCACTGTTCCTGACTGAGGCTAATTTTCTCAATATCCTCAGCACAAAGCTCATCAAATCCTTCTTGTCAATGCAGTGTGAGTATGTTGACATCAATGACAACAATGGCTCACCTCATACTTGCAACAGTCATGATCATTCATATGATAGTGTTGGAGATGACAATTGAATTGCTTCAAAATAATGGGCTTTGATGAGTTATTATCTTCTATAGATCAATTTGCAATGAACTAAATCCCTAAATATCTCTCTATAGCAGAGTTAAGAATCTAATGCTGAATTGTTGCCTATTTTCTTAAATCCAAAAAAACTCATGCAATATCTTTGGAAGACCTAAGTTTTTAATCTTTGTTTCAAAGCCTTCTATGCCCGTCATCTTGCAATGTTCTTTTTGTTCTATTCTGAAGTTGACCCATCGATTAGGTCAAAAGCCACTTAAGTGGCATCTTTTAGGGTCTTAGCATCATGAGGCGACCGACCCTTTTTCCTAGCCATACTGATACCACAAGTCTTCATCATAAACTTGAGTGCCAAAATCTCAATCAGTGGTTTAGATTTAAAACTTCATGGGCATGCATTTTCAAATTAGTGGATAGCATTTAAACCCCGATTACATTCCTTTTGCTCATAATTTGACGTGCTTATAAAAGTCATCTGCTAAGAGAAGTTCTAATAAAGCTATTTTTGGCAATTTATGGAGGCCTCTTAACCCAATTAGAAAGGCATTTTTTTGGGGATTTCTATAGTTGTTTTTAGAAGATTTTTTTGAGATTATTAAAAAGATTCCTTTCTAATTTTCTATATGTCATGGCAGAGAGATAATAAGGAGAAGTTTTTTAAGGAAAGATTTTTTTTAAAGAGTTTTATTTTTAAGGAGAGATTTTTATTGGCTTCTTTGTGAAAAGACTCAAATGATTTTCTTGGAGAGTCTTTTTATTTTTTCTTGCAGATGAATGAGAGAGATCTTTTGCAGATAAAAAGATTGAAGGTTTTAAAAATATGAAAGACATTCGTGTATTTAGAAGATGTACAGAAGATATTTTTTATGCAAGGGCAAAATGATTTTTGAAGACTTGTTTTTTTTGTTGAAAAGAAAATGAAGAATTTGAAGGAGAAGATGAAAAGTTTGAAGAGTTTTTTTAAAATTCATACAAAGATATGAAAAATAGAGGAAAGAGAATGACCTTGAAAAAGATTAATTTTATTTTTTCTTGCAGGATGGAGAAGAAGAAAATGAATGGTCATGGGAATGAAGAGAAAATTGATTTTATTTTTCTTTTCAGGTTCTTCATAGATGCAATGAAGAAATAGATGATGTTTTTATGCAAACAATGTTGCAGAAGATGATTTTATTTTTTGAGAATGTGAAAGGACATTAAATTTGTATATAATGAAGTTATAGGTACATTGACAGTGAGAGTGAATTGAAGATATCTTTGAAAAGATATAGATGATTTTTTATCATGTTCTGCAAGAGTAAATACAGAGAATGACAAGGTTATCAAATGTTTATTGAAAGAGTGAAAATTGAGCTGAGAAAGTTGATATTAGGACCATAACGATAATCTCCTTGTTGCAACATATTTTTAGATTGAACCTTGAAGACAATGATGGTGTATCAGGTGAATAGTTATGCAGAAATAATCAGGTGAGAATTGATCAAACAAAGATAATGAGATTAATGTGCAGATTGATTTGAGTTGATGAGAAGTATGATGATTTGACAGACACATGTGAAAGAAGAAGTGATTTGTATTGAAACAGAGAAAGCCTTTGAATTCTTGATTTTAATTTGAGTATGAATTAGGGGTTGGTTCTCTTTGAAGTTGGTGCTTCTAAATGAATTAGGGTTTGGTGCTCCTTGAAGTTGGTGCTTCTAAACATTGTAACCAGTGAGGTTTTTGCTTAAGCCAGTGAGGCAGTTTTGGAGTGGTTTTTCTACCCCTGGAGGGTTTTCCACTTGTGCAAATCTTGTGTTATGATTCATATTGATCTTCTCTCTATGTGTGTATGATTTACTCATGAGGTGTTGTTTATATCCTCTTTTATTAGTAGTCTTATGTATATGTGTTTAACAATGTCTTCCTCTTTTCTCTTGTAAGATAAAGTTTGCAAAAGGTTAAAATTTACACAACACTGATTCACCCCCCCTCTCAGTGTTGATTGTACTCCTATAGGTGGGTGATCACTTGAAAAAAGGAAACATTGTAGTCCTCCTTCCTGAAATTACTTGCCCTCAAGCAATTGCAAATCTATATCCTGTGAAACACTATCAAACGACAAGTATCTCCATCCAACCAAATGTCATGTGATGACTCTACTCCTCCACTTGTGGCTGCATCTCTCAAGAAGAATATGAAGAGTGATGTACAAAGTGAGCTATAGTGGCAAAACTAGTCATACACACTCGAACTCAACTTGGTCCCATCCTCCAAACTTTGAAATCCTAATCCTCCTATGTGTGTTATGTCTGTGCAGCTGTAGGAATAAGGATGTAATGCGCTCAACCACAAGTATCCATATCTCTGTGTCTCCAAAGGCTCCACCATCTATGAGTGTTAAGTCCAATAAGGACCAAACACTATGCCAACTCAAAGCCCTAAATAATGCCATGCCTGTCAACAAGTAGTGAAGAGCATGAAATCAAGAATATGACCACATGTCTCTAAGCCTCCATTGCTCCACTCTGATGCAATCATCACCAATCCAAGAGTTGTCAAGCAACTCATCATGATCCAAATGAAGTGATTCACCAAGCATGCCACCACCAAGATCCCAAACCATCACACTATCACATCCATAAAAAAGGAGGAGATAGAAGTGTCTTAAAGAGTTATCAACATCAAACAACTCTCCAACTCCTAATGATCTCCTATGTATGTGTAAAACACTCATCATAGGTGCATGAAAAAACATATCAGCCCATCCTAGGCTACTGATGTAGGTTAGAACAACAACATCCCAACTAAGAATCAAACCCATGTTGATGCAAAAAGTGCCTCTAATGACATAGGATGATAGTGCCTCATCATTATGCCAACCTCCAATGATGAAGAGATGATCCATGTCTCTCCCAAACATCCAATCAGCCATTGTCCTCCAAGTACTCCCTAGGAAATCCATGTCTAACAATCTAGAACAACCATCTCTTATCAATGCATGAAGTAGTGACCCATGAATTAAGGCTGGAACATCAATGCCCTCGTGCTCACATCCATACCAAGCATCATAGTCCAACTGATACACAAACATATGCAACTCGAAGCCAAGTATCATGACAATATTTCCATACCTAGGATCATAGATTAGCTGAAACTTCATTCCTCCAAGTCCATGCTAATAAAAAACAATTCCCTCCATGACATGTACCATAAATACCAAAAGTAGGGCAGCCTCATACTCTACCAAAGAGTTATCAACATGATGGGATTGTATCTCATCACAAGTCTACTCCTCAAGCTCTCCATGAATGAACAAAGGCTCAACTAAATTTGAATCACATATGTCTCCCTCTACATGTGTAGGTATAACACTAGTGGCTGATCCACCTAGTGTGTGTTCAACTATCCCATCCTCATCTATGTTTTGATCCTTCAATGGGTCCTCTAAAAGAGGTAACTCATGAACCTCATGATGCAAACTAAGTATACACACAGAATATCTTAAATCATACCTCTTCTCTTGTTCACACAAATCTGCATGTTCTTCTTGCTTGCTCACCTCAAAAGGCTTATCCCTTGCATGCTCAACCTCTACACATTCTTCCCTTGGAATAAATAAGGATCTAAGGTGTGACTCCTTTTGTTGTCTTGCATGATCTAGTTGATTGCAACATCTCTTGACCTCCCGTAAGTGTTGTCTTGCTTGGGTAGCCAACAACTTTGCCTTCCTAGCTCTTTGTGACCATCCATCACACCCATCTTGCGTCTTCTTCACATCCTCCATGGTATGATGTACAAAATTAGAATCTTTGTGGATTGACTCTTCAACACACTCTTCATGCTTAACAATCAAATCTTGAGTGTCAACATTGGGGAACTCCACAACACCATCATCCTCATGCAAAGGGGCTGCTAATTCATGATGATGCAAGGAAATATGATTGTTGTCATAAAATAGAAAATTATAACTATTGTCATACCCTTGTGTGATGTCCTCAAGCATCTCAAACACTTCTTCCTTTGTCGAATGCTCTCTCACAAGTGCAGATCCAAAAGGTGACTCCAACTGAAAATCACATGCCTCTAACTTGAACCAAGCCTCCATCCTCTTGGCTGTCATGCCCATAGGTGTGTCATTGTTGATAGCCTTCAAAATGATTTGCTTGCCATTGGATGTGAATTCAAGCTCCATTTTGTTGAAATCTTGGATGTATCTCCAAAGAGACTTTAGCCATGGAATCCCTAAGACAATTTCAGTCTCTCCAATGCCAACAAGATAGAACTCATCCTCAAATATATAGTTGTCCAATTGAATGCTCAACTAGGAGATCTTTCTCATACAAATCATCTTGAATCCATCCACCAATAAAACACTAGATCCATGGAATTCCTCTGCTTGTAGTCCTTTCTTGACTACGAATCCCTCATCAATGAAATTATGTGTAGCTCGACTATCAACCAAACAAGATACTATTTGTCCTTTCACAATGCCTCTTATCCTAAAAGGATAATGCTTAGAAACACCTGAAAGGAAAGCTATTGTACCTTGTGTGTCATCAAGCTCCTCTTGTCACTCCTCCTTGTCTCCTTCTAAGCTAGTGTCTAGAATCTCCTCATCCACATTGGAAGTAACCTCAATGTAATATGCTTTACCTTTCCCAAGGCATCTATGACGGGGCTCCCATGGCTCTTTGCATGAAAAACAAATTTTCTTCCTCAATTCTTTCTTAATGTTATAATCCATCTTAGGAGGTGTATACCTAGGCTGGTTAATTTTTTTCTGATTTGATTTAGAGCCCTTACATCTTTTCTTTTGTGGCTGAAATGAAGGAGGTGTTGTCTCAAGATCAAGTGCTAGCTGAATTGCATCATGTAGAGTGTTAGGCTTATGAGCCTTGACCAAACCCTTCAACTTATCATTCAAACCTTCTACAGACAACATTGTTACTCCTTTTTCTATCATATCAGGAACCATAACAAAAACCCTTTGGAATTCATTGATGTAGGAATCCACGTGCCCAATTTGTCTCATTTGTGCCAACTCTATATAATAGACTTCTACATCTTTCCTATCAAACCTAGCAATGAGTTTATTTATAAACTCCTCATAGAAATGAATCATTGCATGGTTTTGTGTCACAATACCATGATGTCACCAATCATATGCTACTCTCTCTAGATGCATGGTTGTAAATTGAATTGCATCATTTTTCGGCATTGGTTTGATTGTCAAGAATGTGTCCAATTTGTGTATCCAAGCACGGGTTGTACTCTTACCACTACCATCCAAGTTAGGAAGAGGGATTTTGTTCAATGTTTGCTTGTACTCCTTGTGTTACTTCTTGGGTCTTCTTTCTTGTTTGCCTTTCTTCTTATCCCTTTTTTGATTCATATATTGATTCAAAGTGAGTACATTTCTAACCTCTTGTGGAAGTGTATGGTACTCATCATAGGTAACCATCACATCATCAGTTATGTATGTATCTTCTTCCTCTTTGGATGTCTCTTCTTCTCCTCTTTGCATAAATGTAGGATGAAGTGGCCTATCTGGAACACTAGTAGCTATTTTACCTGTATTATTATTCATTGTATTGTTGTCCTCTCCTAGAGTAGGCTGATTTGCCCTCATTTAACCAATGGTTGCAAGTAGTTGTTGTGTTTACATGAAAGTTTACATCATTTGCTACTCTTCTTGGGAAGTGGTATTCAATATATTTTCCATGTTTGGCTATTCAAGTCTCCTATGACTTTCATTTCCATTACCGCCTCTATCTCTTTCCATCTCAACCTATTGTGTACTTGCAAAAGGAGTGTCTTCTTGAATTTCTAGTTGTCCTGCTCTTCTTCAAAAGTAATACATGTGTGAGCTTTCTCCTTGCTGTATAAGATCAACTTAAACCCTCCAGGTTGGCAAGATGCTTGGCTCTGATACCACTGTAAGAATATTTGCTAAAATCTGATCCAAATTTCTAATTCTGAATTGAGTTTTCTTATTTTGTTTCTTGTTTGTTTTCAATGGTTTTTATGAGTTTTCAATGTGGGAATGCATTTGCTATGTTATGATGCCAATATAGAACCATTTTCATATGAAATATCAACAAACTAATGAACTAAAAACATACATCAGAGATTTGATATAACTCAAAACAACATGGTTTTCTTATTTCAAATCAAATATTTGAATAAGGAAATTGTTTACAACATACCCGATTGGGTTACACCTCTTCTTGGCACAAAATGAAACCTTACATGACCAATAGAAGACTGATTTGGATGCATGTTGTTCACATTTATATCTGATTTGAAAATGCTAATGAAGACAATGCTAGACAACTCCAAAATAGGCCACAAATACCTCCCAAAGGTTAATTCTAGTTCCTCAATGTAGCCGCTCAAACCCTAGGTACCAAAGGATGGATAGTAGACACCAATGGAATGGTAAATATGCCTCAAAACTCTGCTCTGCCAAATCAAAAATATCTAATGGAAATTTCTGATGTAAACAATGACCGAAAAACTTCATTCGTGTGCCATGATTCTCCTCCTATGATGAGTGCTAGTCTTCAAATAATGTTAGAAACCCTAGGTGATGAGCATAGATGTCTTTCTCCTCCAAACAAGCCCACGATCTACTTATATAACCATCCAGATCTATAAATTGCTCTCAATGACGTCAAATGATGTTCAAACCCTAGTGGCCAACATTAGGGAAACTCAGGTCTGCCCTAAAAAACTCAACAATTCCATCATAAACCATGCAATATCAATGCCAAATCCTTCTCAAATGACCTACAATTGATTATCCTTGAATCTCCATCATATCAAATTGACATTTTGGCACAAATCATGTTAGTTTGTCCTTTAAACCCTAGCTGTCATAAACTTTTAGAAATGATTTGTCCTTATAGCTCCAAACAAATGCAAAACTTGCAAATATGTCCAATGGTAAACCTCGTATGGATTTACCTCTCAAAGTGGAGTGGTTTTCATCTAAACCACTAATTTTCTAAGGATTTTCGTCCTCAAAAAATAGGTTGAAACAAAGTTGCAGCTCCAAGAGAAAATCTCCAATATCAAATGACAAATACACAATCATGAAAAATGACCTCCAAATGTCTTTTTTATAATCCACAAGTTGAGCACCCAAATTTGCCATAGTTTATTTTGATTTCATGTCCACCTCCATAATAAAATAATATTTTATTTTAATTTTCCCATCTTCAATTGGGACGTCCAAGTCAAGGAATAAAATATTATTTTATTTTTATTTTATTTTTTTCTTCTCCAAGTAGGATGCCACCCTTGGCATTAAAATATTAATATATTATTTTTATTTGTCATTTTATTTCATTTTTATTTTTTCTTTATTTTTCCCACTTTCCATCCTCCAAGTGGGTCACTCAACTCCAAGGCAAATTATTTAATTAATTTTGACTTCACAATAATTACCACAAAATTACTCCAAGTCATAATCCAACTTCATTTTTTGAAGGAAAAATAGTTAAATGCATGATTTAACTACTCAAGGTATTCCCTTGCTTCTTCGACCTAGCCTACGAGAACAAAAAAGGCTAGCCGACACATGGTGGGTGATCACTCAGAAAAAAGGGACATTACACAAAGATATGGCAAAAGAATTAGGAATGTCCTTTGAGTGCAGTGGATGGCCATCAACAAGCATGTCCATAAAGGAACACTGTTTGATGTTAATTGTTGGTCCCATTGGGATACTATGGATCACTAATTTTTAGTGTTCTAGGTTGATGTGTCCCTAGATCTGAGTGACATTCTGAATGTCCCAGGGACTTGAGGACTGGGGGCTTCTTTGTGTCCCCTAGCTGTCAGCCACATCAAATGCATAAAAATCAACACAAAAAATAAACATTCTAGAACAAATAGAACCCAAAAAGGGGAGCCCAACAAGGCCCCCTAACTCAAAAAACTTTTAAAACCATGACCATTGCTATTTTGCATTCACCAAAAGAGAAGAGGAAGAGGAAAAGAGAGGAAGAGGAGTAGTTTCTTAGAAAAATTGGATGATGACTCTGATTTTTGAGCTTGTTCCTCAATGGACCTATGTACTATGCATGATGCAACATTTCCTTTTTTGGCATCTCTCAATATAAAACATGTTTTATATCATGTCTATGATTATTGGTTTATCAGATGGATTATGGAATTGGTGAATTATTATTGTTCTTACTCTTTAGAATTTCATCTTCTTTTGGTTTGTTATGCTATTTTTTAGGTTTTTTTTATTTATTTATATTTTAAAATTTCAAATACTAATTTTATATATTGTTTGAATCATAGTTTGCAAACTCTCCAAGAACTCTTCGAGTCACTGAGTACTCGCAAGATTTTTTGCTCCACAAGTATTCATAAGGCTTACTCTCTGAGTTTTTTTGCTAAGTATTTGGAAAAAATTGATGAGTTTTTGGCAAGTACTCACTGAGACTCATTAAAAACTTGGCAAGTTTTTCCAAATACTTGACTTGTTGCATCAACAATACATCAAACATTTTTTTTGTAATGGCCACCCTAGTTTTTTTTCCAAAGTTCCACACAAAGAGGAAGATGCAATGGTTAAGTTCTTCCACACTCTTCTCATCACCTAGATCCCTATGCGGGCAAGGTGAGAGCATACAAGTGTTTCCAAGTTGGCATTTCAAACCAACCTACAACAATAAAAACTTACACTTATTCAATGGGCATCTGCTTATGCAGTGGGCATCCACTTAATCATGGGAATCACCACTTATTCAATGGGGGAAAATTGAAAGTAAAGTGAGGCACATTCACTAATTCAACGGGAAGCCATTAACAATTAACCACGTATTCAGTGGGGTGAGAAATGAGCAGAAAACAACTACTCCACTGGCGGTAATACAATCCAAGGTTACATTCATGAACAATATTGCTTTAATCCATCATTCTAGCTAATCATATAATTTGTAAATATAATTTCAAGCTACTGATACAACTAAATCAAAACTATATATGTTCAAAAATCATCAAATTGCATAAGGGAAATCATATACCAATGCTTGCTACTAATAGAAGATGTTATGATCACTTAGAAGTTGTCCTAACTATTGGTATTGGTCTAAACTGAAGATAATCACACTGTTACTCTGTTGCAACACCCAGAAACACTAAAACTATTGTCCACACACCCTAAACTACCACAACCGGTCATATTACTGAAATGACACATTCAAACTCAACCCACACTTCCCCTATCAAACTAAAGCACAAAATTATAGCCCAGAATTAATGATCAGAATTGTATTGTAACATCCACGTTCTAAAAATATAATAAATTTGAGAATTTACCATAGAGTAACTCAACAAGGTAAAAGTGAGAGAAAATTTATTTTATTTAACATATAATCAAGTAACAACAAAATGCAATATTCTCTTTACATAATACATTATATGACATTGTCTTTCTCAATTACAATATCTACAAAAGTAAATCAATTACATAAACAAATTTGGAATAATTACTGCTTCCAAATAGCTGACATCTTTATCACAAGCCCTAGCATATTTTCTGCTGGAGAGAGAGAGAGAGTATCTTCCTAGTGATTTACCTCCATCCACAGACTGGCGGTCTCCCACACATCTTCCACATAGGAAGTGGCCCTTCCCTTCATGAGGAATATAGACCAAAGGTGACCAGTGGTAATTTGCCTTCCTGAGTACATAGTGTTGTATCCTACACAACTCTATCAACCATACAACCCTAGATACCTTCTAGCTAAGTGTGATTTCTGATAGGTTATGCAATCCAAATACAGTGAACTGATAATGCATACAAAAAATGAATGTATTACTTTGGCCAAAGTTTCAGTATCAATAACATTTGTAATGAATGTGGTTAAAATTGTTCACCCACCCCTACTCGACTTGGATACTGTCATATTCTCACAGTTTATCCTCACCAACTATGTTTACATAAATAGTTTCAATATCTATCATGATAAAAGTCTACTTGACTTAGACGAGTTCATATGAACATAACCAATCATTTGTCTTTATATTCGACTCTAGGGTTTTCATTATAACCTTGAATAGTACGATATTTCAAAATATCCATATCTCATATCTATGAGACTAAAGTTTATAAATGGCCCTTGTTTTAACTAAATCTAGATTAATAATAATATGGTTTTGGAATAGTTATCTCCTCCTACAAAAAGGAGTATGAGAACCTTCTACTTTCCTTAACTTGATATCATTGACAATCACGATATATACTTATATAAATTTCCATACAAGGTCATTTTCTAGTTAGACTTAGTCTACTCCATCATAATGGTTTTCAAATGATATCTTAAACAAGATTAGTAAAATAGATAATAACGATTTGACCAATAGAACTTATTTCTTCTATCTAAATATTCCTAGTGTTTTATCACTTGATTGGTTAAAAGATAGTTTTCCACATATTACTAAGAATCTAAGTTCTTTTGAAACTAAATCATTTTTCCATAAAAAATAGACTAAATCAAGAATGGTTTTTAAAATGATAAAATCATAGCCTAATGCTTAAACCTCATTACTCATAGCTAATGAGTTTACCTATCAAGTTTCATTTGCACTAATTTCACCGAAAGTCTATTACATGATTAACTTATAACTATATCATTAACTTGCTTCATGATGAAACTTATTCATTTGATCGACTGGTTTATAAGGCACACAATATCTACAACAATCTTCTTCAGGTATGTGGTTGTAAAGGTCATTTAGTTCACCATACAATAGTTTGACATGTTTAACAGTTTATAAACAATAAGCATATTATCGGCTCTGACTACTATGAAATAGTATTCAATTGCATCAGCAAGCATCAACCATCTAGGCTTATTCGATGCTATAATGAATTCTTGAAAAAGATCTAAATAGTTTATTGACAATGCCAACAACATACTCCTATAATCAACTCCATTAGTTTTTAACAAAAACACTTTGAATTCGAAAGGATAAGCCTTACTGGCATGTTCATTTATCTACACATGACACTACAATGGATAACCATAAAAGAAGAGTCAATTTTCACAATGCTATCAAAGCACACAAAACCAGAGGAATACCTGATAATGATGGCTTAGATTATGAAAGAGTTGCAGATAAAATACTTCAGTCGATGCCTAGAACCCATGATACCTCCTCAAATTGGTTATCTCTCCTCTTTCTCACCACAATCCCTCCAAAGCATTACAACCCAATGATAATCCCCCATTGACTTTGCTGAGTCATGTCTATAAAAACTTAAGCATGACTCTTTGTGAGTTGCCAGATCATCACTCCTCCACTCTTGCAATTGGAAACATATTGAATGCAAGGTGATCCACCTACTGATTCAGTTACACTAATACCTCTAAAGTTGCAAAGCTTTACAAATGTCACTGGAGAGAATGCCCTTCGAAGGGAGCTCATCGAATGTGGTTGTTATTACCACCACTCCTCTTCCAAAGAGGCCGACATGATATTTATACCATCGTTTGATCATTAATGATCACTTTAAGTGATTTGATCCATCACTTGATACAATGAAGGTACTCCTATTAGTATGCCTATGGTTGTTCATTAGTGAGTAAGCATTAATAACAATTATGAGGTATTAACCTCAATCAATGCATATACATATTGGTTTATATAATTAAATATGGTTTAACATGACATCTATCCTATTTGATGGTTTATGTTTTGATCAATAAATGACAATAATAATAATAAGTCAAAGGCTTACATATAATATGAATGGGTTGAGCTTGTCCCCCTTCACAATCCTTCGTTAAATCACGTCAACATGTCTTGACGAGATCGTCATATGATGTTAAATGTCAACAATAAAACCTTATATAACTCAAGGATATTAACTTAACAATTTTGTGACAATGACAACGTAATATTTACGTTAATCGTAAATGGACACTGTTCTAATCAGACGACATTATTTTCTTTACAAATGACAATGTCGACACACACACGACTTGACTAGAAAGAATCAAAAGATATTGGCTACCTGTCGATTAGATCCAAAAGTATATTGACATGACATGACTTACCTCTATCGATATTGGTTCATGTTTTCGTTAAACACTCATTACTCATTTTGGCAAATTATCACTCATAACCCAAGGTCTATATCTCTCTCCTGGAAAGATACTCTCTCTCTTTTCTCTGAGAGTCATCTAAAACCTGTAATCCTGTATAAATCTTGAAATCAATAGATTACGATTAGTGCATCATTATTCAAATAATAAACCAGATTCTCATAATGCAATTATTAAATCAATATAACTTTATCCATTTCCATAATTCCATAAATGACATTCAATAAAATCTATGTCTTTCCTTGATATTAATCTAATCATCAAAATGTATTTACTTATATCCAAGTAAAAGTAAAAAGTATTAGCAAGACAAAATTTAGGGATGTAACATATCCTTCCCCTAAAGATTCATCATCCTTGATGATATAAAGTATCAAAATGTAACTAAAAAGCAAGTTCATTGTTTTCAACTGGTAACAATATTAAATAAATGAGGAAACTTCTACTAAAATTCATGGTAATCCTCCCATGTAGCATTTTCCTCAGCATATTGGTCCCATTGGACCTTGCACTGCAAGACCTTTCTGTTACGCAAGCGGAGCTTGCAAGTTTCTAACACTTTGAGTGGCTCAATCGTGACCACCCTTGGGTCCTACATCTATAAAGAATTCCAATTTAAAATTATGATTATCACCTGCAATATATTTCTTTAAATAAGTAACATGAAAAACATTGTACATTCTAGACAAGGCTAGTGGTAGAGCAATTATGTAGGCAACTGGATTGACCACTTCAAGTACTTCAAAGGGTCCCACATAAGGAGGAGCTAGCTTAGAAGACTTCCCAAACTTAATAGAACTTTTCTAAGGTTTGACTCTCAAGAGAACTTTTTCTCCAATAGAGAATTATCTCGGTACACGCTTGGCATCCACATAACTCTTTTGTCTATCATTTGCTTCTGCCAATCTTTTTCTGATCAGCTTAACTTTTTCTTCCATTTTAGCTAGCATTTCTGGTTCGATGCTAATCCTATCTTCTAGCTTATCCCAGCTTATAGGAGTTTTAAATCTTCTTCCATACAATGCTTTAAATGATGCCATCTTAATAGCAGAATGATAGGAATTGTTGTAAGCAAATTCCACAAGTGGTAAGTATTCCTCCCACTTATATTGTTGATCCATGTAATACATTCATAACAAATCTTCCAAAACCTGGTTAACTCTCTCAGTTTGCCCATCAGTTTTAGGATGATAAGTTGTACTCACATTGAGTTTAGTCCCTAGCGTAGAGAATAATGTTTGTCAAAACCTTGATGTTATACGCGCATCTTTATCTGAGATAATCTTTTCAGGGAAACCATGCAATCTAAACACCTCTTGTACAAACTTGTGAGCTAACACGGGTGCTCCATCAATCAAATTCCATGGTATAAAATGTACTACCTTTGTGAGTTTATCAACCACAACTAAAATGGAATCATGTCTATTCCTAGAAATAGGAAGACTTTGAACAAAATCCATAGTTATAACTTGCCATTTCCAATCTGGTACATCATGCAGATACAACAATCCTGCTGGGTGTTGATGTTCTGCTTTTACCCTCTGGCATTCTAAACAACATGCTACAAATCTTGCAACATCATTCTTCATTCCTTTCCAAAAATAAAGAGGTTTAACATCCCCTAGAAGTTTGGTCACTCCCGGATGTCCAGAGTATGGTGCAGTATGAACTTCTTTCCATACTAGATCCCTTAATTCAGCCGAATCAGGAATATACATTCTACCTCTAAACGTCAATAGTCCATCTGACTCAAACAAAAATCCATCATACCTTGGGTCTCTAGGATTATCTTTCAGAGCCTGCTTAACTTGCTCATAATATTCATCACCAGACAAATTTTGCAACACTAAATCCTTAAAATTTCCACGAATAGAAACAATAGAAGATATATGTCTTCTATGACTCAAAGCATCAGCTACTCTATTCTTCCTTTGATGTAGTTTATCTCAAAGTCATAGTTAGATATCAATTCTAACCATCTCCTTTGTTAGGCATTCAGATGTGGTTGAGAGAAAATATACCTAAGACTTTGATGGTCTGACTTAAGTACAAAAATTTTCCCCAATAGATACTGTCTCCACATTTGCAAAGCATAAGTTACTGCTACCAATTGTAGATCATGTGGTGCATAATATTTCTCATATGATTTTAATTTCCTTGACTCATATGCTATAACTCTCCCATATTACATAATCACTCCTCCTAATCCTTCTCCCGAGGCATCTGTAATTACCTCAAATTGTCCTTCGAGGTTAGGAATTTTCAAGATTAGAGCTGAAGTTAACTTTTCCTTTAAGAGATCAAATGCATCTTGACATTTGTCCATCCATTCAAATCTCTTTCCTTTCCTTTGCAGGGAAGTGATTGGACTAGCAATACTGGAGAAATTTAGAACAAACTTTCTATAATAGCCAGCCAGGCCCATGAAACTATGCACCTCTTGCACATTTGTGGGTATAGGCCAATCTAGAATAGCTGTGATTTTTTCAGGATCAACAGATATTCCATTAGCTGATATTATATGCCCTAGATATTGAATCTCCTTCTGAAAGAATGTACACTTTGACAGTTTTCCATATAACTTATGTTCTCTTAACCGTTACAAAATCAATTGCAAATGTTGATTATGTTCTTCATTCTTAGAGTAAATGAGTATATCATCCAGAAATACTAGAACAACCTTGTCTAAACAATCTTTGAATACACTATTCATGAGATTCATGAATGCGGCAAGGGCACTCATCAATCCAAATGGCAATATTGTGAACTCATAGTGCCCATATCTGGTTCTAAAAGTTGTCTTATGAATATCCTCATCTTTCAATCTTAACTGATGATATCCCAATCGCAAATCGATCTTTGAAAATACAACAGCTCCACGCATTTGATCAAAGAGATCATCAATACGTGGCAAAGTATATTTGTTCTTTACCATTGCTTTATTAAGCATATGATAATCTATACATAACCAAAGGGTTCCATCCTTCTTCTTGACAAAAATAACTGGGGCACCCCATGGTGATACACTGGGTCTGATCAAACCTTTTGCCAACAATTCTTGTAATTGGGCTTTCAATTCCATTAATTCCATAGTTGTCATATGGTAGGGTGCTTTTGATATAGGATCAGATCTTGGTTTAATTTCTATTGCAAAATCCAAAACCCTCTTGGGAGACAGTCCTGGAAGTTCTTCTAGAAACACATCCTAAAAAATCTTGAAGAACGAGATACCCTTCTCCAAAAGATGAACTAAGGCTTTCTAACCCTTCCTCCATTTGTTCCATTTTAACTACAAACAACTAACAACCTTTTCGTCTAACTCTTTTTAATTGCTTAGCAAAGATAGGTCTGATCTTAACTTCTCTTTGAATCCCTTGGAATTGGGTTTGATTTCCCAAATCATCTAAGCATTCAACCATTTTTGAAAAACAATCAACCTTAGCTCTATGCTTCCACAACCAACTCGTTCCTAGGATTACATTATAGGAACCTGAGGGAGCTACATACAGGTTTACTTCCATTGAGAAACTAGAAAGATCAATCTTGACCTTAAACAAACATTGCTCTACCTGAGCCTTAGATTGGTTATCATATTCTACTGACCAAGGATTAGACATGTACCCAACTTTTCTAGGAAACTTATGCAAAATTCTAGGAGAAACAATGTTTTTAGTGGCTCCTATATCAATCAAAATAGATATAGGGACTCCGAACAAAGTACCTATCATTTCAATGGGTGAGATTTGATACTCTGCTTGATAATTGTTGAGAGCTACATGAATTCTTTGTTGGAATGCTTCTTGTTGAGTAGGTAGTGCAGTACCTCTTTGTTGACCATTTTGATTCTTGTTAGGGCAATGATTAGCATAATGGTCACCCCCACAAGTAAAGTATCCTCCAATGGGTCCTCTCTTATTTTAAGTCTTTCCATTGTTATCCTCATTCCTTTTGTAATTATCATTCTTCTTCTCATTTCCAGGTCTACCCCTATTTTTCTAATATCATTTATCTTTTCTCTTGTTCTCATAATTCTTATCATTTCTTCTCTTGAATGGTTGGTTAGCAGGAGTTCCATTAAATCTCTTGTGGTTTCTATCATGATAAGCTGAGATGGAATTCATCTTTTGTTCTTGCTTGATCGCCTTCTCGTACACTTGATCCATTGTTGTGGGACCATGTACGTCCACTTCTCCACCAATCTAAGCATTTAAACCTAGGGTGCTACCACAATAATGAGTTACACTTTCTAGGACATCTTATTTTTTGCTGAAATCACATATTTTTAGAAAATATAATAATTTAAGCCTTGAAAGGGTCCATTTAAAAGATTTTAATTGAAGAGGGTTTGATCAAACCCCCTTAGATTCAAACCCCCTTGAATAGAACCCCTCTAGTTTTAAACCATACCTATAATGGAGTCTCCTCTACACCTATCAAAATGTTGATAAAAAACTAATTTTGATTTATCTTTTGAGGGATCAAATGAATTCATTTAAAATTTATGCTTGGTAAGTATGTATTCCTTATTATAAGCTTCCAAAAAAAAAAAATTCAATATATTTAATTTGATTATTATATTCATTTTTTATTTCTTGTGAATGTATGTTTTTCACCAAACATCAAGTTCTCTATTCTACACACATGGGAAATTAGTAAATTACTGAAAAAAAAATCTAAAAAATATCTATGCACTAAGGTATTGATGTCCTTGTTTCAACAAAAGAAAAAAAAAAGAATTTTAATACATACAGAAAAAGCTATGTTTTACGGAATATGCCTATGTCTAAATTATAATTGGTTTGACTTCAAAAATTAATTAAAAAATATATATTCAACAAAACATTATGAAACCAAATGCATACACTATATATTAGTGTTACCAATCTAAATTAAAAAAAATCAGAATTTTATCCTTTGTAGAGAAAAGGTTGTGCTACAAAGTGCACATCACTTTAAAAAAATGTTATTTACTATTAAAAACCAGTTATCAAAGGAGATGCAAAATAAATTACAATTTAACTCCAATTTTTTTTAAAAATATATATTTAGAATCTACAAACAAAATCTCACAAATCACTAGTTCGCATCATCTTCAAATTCCTAATGGTTTAGCAGCTATAGGTGTCAGAACGTGAAAATTTAGTTCAAAATATTGATTTCAATGTCAAGTTTGGCCAAAAAGTGTAACCCATTATTGTGGGATGACCCCCCATGATGAATTTTTTGATCCTGAATCTCTCATCTTTTTGTTACTGAGGCACATATTTTAGAAGTCAAGTGAATTTTTCCCCATATTCCACCACTGTCATGTCTCCTTGACGAAGATTCTAAAAATCAATCAATTTCTGATCAAAATAAAGTTGTGGTAGCCATCTCTTATGAAAGAGCTCCACAAACTCATCCCAAGTTACCCTTAGAGAGCTTAAATTCAGTTCCATCTTCTTATTCATCCACCATGTGGATGCTTCTCCTACCAATTGGAATGCTCCCCAAACTGCCTTGGTTACTTCTGAGTAATTTCTTATCTCGAAATATTTTTTCATTTCTGTCAACCATGCTTCAGCTGCATCTCCAATCACCTTTCCATCAAATTTTTGTGGAGTGACCTTCTTCATATCCTTTGAGAGTTCTAAGGTCAGTCTATCCCTTGCCTCTTTATGAGATTATGTACTCTTACTTTGATTTTGATGATTCTCTCCACTTTCTCCATGAGAGTTTTCACTTCCTCCCTCAAAATTTCCTTTATCATCCACCTTCTTTTCCAAATCACCCAGTCTTTTCTTGGTTTCCTCAAGCATGGTTATGATTTGGTCCAACTTATTATTTGGTGGATGCTTTTCTTCTTCACTTTCTCCTTGGTTAGTTCTTGTCCGAACCATGTTTATCATTTTTCTCACACCTGAGAATATTGAGTTCTCTATTAGTTCATGATTATAATGCATCCCATTAAATGAAAACATAATAAACTCAAATCATACAATAGTTTGGTACAAAAACAACTCTTTTTATTTATTTCATTTCAAGAGTATAGAATATTATTCATTTATACAAGAAATGACTTCAAAAGTCATGCTTAAGAGGAGTATATCCTTCATATTCATTTTCAGATACATAATCTTGAGGTATATAACCTTCTGACTCACTATTGGACCTAACTTCTATGATCTCAATAGATGGGGGTATGCGGGGATCTCACCTAGCCATAATTGTATCCTCATGTGACATATATTCTATGATTCTAGCAATGATCTTAACTCTTTCAATGTTTTCCCTTCTCACTCGCTTGATTCGAGTTAAGGCATTCGCAAAGGTTTCAATATCATTTAACCAAATGTCACTCTCATCATTAGTTCCCTCAAAAGTTTTGATAATGGCCCCACGTTCTCTTTTTGCTTTAAGGAAACGTCGACTCGTATTAACTAACTTTCTCGTTGTCTTCTTAAGATGTACCATCCTAGCACAAAAAATTTTCAAACATTAGCTAACCGCATAATGTTGACTACAGGTAAGCATAGTGGTCTCATAAGCCCTAGTACTGAACCTGGTAGCTTTGATACCATATGTAACATCCACATTCTAAAAACATAGTAAATTCGAGAATTTACCATAGAGTAACTCAACAAGGTAAAAGTGAGACAAATTTTTTCTTTTGATGCAGGAGCATCCAGTGGTGTAAGGGCAATCTTGGATCACCCAAAAAAAGATGTGTTTCAAAAGTGTTGATGTTCTTTCTATTTCTTTTCAAAATTTGTGGTTCTGGTTCCATAATCACTTGAATAATGATGTAGGACTTTTAGTTTTTCCAAACTGCTAAAAATAGTAACTTGCTATTTTTAGAAAGTTTGCATTTGGCCACGGATTGAAGTGAAAATTTACAGGAAGTTACATAACGAAAATATAAGACCTTTGGCAAAGGAATCACACAAAGATCATTTGTGAGCTGAAAGATATTAAAGTTTTCGCTTCCCGAAATATGCCTGAAAATTATTCAAACTCAAGTTTTAGGCACTAAATGGCCCTGTACAAGCCCAAAAATGGCCAGAACTAGCAAAGCTAGTTCTTAGCGTGTAGAACACTCTGTGAGTTTTTCGATGCATAAAACAGTTCGTCAATCGGACACCCGGATCAAAAGTTATGGCTCCCGGAAGTTGACCTATGATTGGAGGGAGATGCAAATTTTGAAATTAGGTTGTTGGCCGCCAAAAAGGCTATTAATAACCATTTTTGGGAACCCTGGGTGGTAGTAGAGTTAAGGTGGGCAAGTGTGGAGTCAGGAATAGGCGGGAAAATAGAAACACTAGCTGATTTTGGGTTACAGAAGGTTGAAGATTCTAGACTCTTGTGGTTGGGAAAGTTGTAATATGTTGCAGCCAGTAGAGGATTCATCATCTGATTGTAATTGAGCTCCTGTAATGTAATGAGTTGCCCAGATCAATAAAAGAAAGTTCTATTTTCTGTGTTCAATTTCTGTTGTTGTGTGTTTTGTGATTTACCCCCTTCATCATCTTTTATTTAACATATAATCAAGTAACAACAAAATGCAAGATTCTCTTTACATAATACATTATATCACATTGTCTTTCTCAATTAGAATATTTGCAAAAGTAAATCAATTACATAAACAAATTTGGAATAATTACTGCTTCTAGATATCTGACATCTTTATCACAAGCCTTGGCCTATTTTCTACTGGAGAGAGAGAGAGAGAGAGTATTTCCCAGTGATTTACCTCCATCCATAGACCGGCGGTCTCCCACACATCTTCCACATAGGAAGTGGCCCTTCCCTTCACGAGGAATATAGACCAAAGGTGACCAGTGGTAATTTTCCTTCCTGAGTACATAGTGTTGTATCCTACAAAACTCTATCAACCATACAACCCTAGATACCCTCTAGCTAAGTATGATTTCTGATAGGTTATGCAATCTAGATACAGTGAACTGACAATGCATGTAGAAAATGAATGTATTACTTTGGCCAAAGTCTCAATATTAATAACGTTCGTAATGAACGTGGTCGAATTGTTCACCCACCCCTACTCGACTTGGATACTATCATATTCTCATAGTTTATCCTCACCAATTATGTTTACGTAAATAGTTTCAATATCTATCATGATAAAAGTCTAGTTGACTTAGATGAGTTCATATGAACATAACCAATCATTTGTCTTTATATTCAACTCTAGGATTTTCGTTACAACCTTGACTAGTACGATATTTCAAAATATCCATATCTCATATCTATGAGACTAAGGTTTATAAATGGCTCTTGGTTTAACTAAATCTAGATTAAGAATAATATGGTTCTGGAATAGTTATCTCCTCCTACAAAAAAGAGTATGAGAACCTTCTACTTTCCTTAACTTGATATCAGTGATAATCACGATATATACTTATATATATATTTCCATACAAGATCATTTTCTAGTTAGACTTAGTCTACTCCATCGTAATGGTTTTCAAAGGATATCTTAAACAAGATTAGTGTTTCCAATAGATGTTATTTCTTTTATCTAAATATTCCTAGTGTTTTATCACTTAATTGGATAAAAGATAGTTTTCTACAGATTACTAAGAATCTAAGTTCTTTTGAAAATAAATCATTTTTCCATAAAAAAAAATAGACTAAACCAAGAATGGTTTTTAAAATTATAAACTCGTAGCCTAATGCTTAAACCTCATTACTCATAGCTAATGAGTTTACCTATCAAGTTTCATTTGCACTAATTTCACCGAAAGTCTATTACATGATTAACTTATAACTATATCATTAACTTGCTTCATGATGAAACTTAGTCTTTTGATCAACTGGTTTTTAAGTGGTGCAGGAGCACCTAACACAAGGTGGCCTCCATGAGGCATTTAAGTTTATGTTTGTTTAGAAAATCATGTTTGCATTGTAATAAGGTCTATTTGACCAATGCATTTTCATTTTAGTTTGTAACTAGGTTCATTTTGTAAGTCCCAAGTGACTTAGGGGACATTTGTCAAATTCTAACTGCATAATGCCAAAAATAGGCAGTTGGGCAGTTGGAGGCTATTTGAAACGGTTGTCTCCCAGTTGCTTGGATTGGTCTTCCAGCCACTTGGAGTCAGTTTGGTACTACTCTAGGTGAGTTTATAAACCCAGGGAAATGAACAAAGTCAGAGATATGGTATTGTAATTGAATGCACTTGTGCGAATGTAACTGAGCATTGTGAAGGAGAAATCAATCTTTTCTATGTTGTCTATTTGTTTCCATTCTTTGTAAATACAAAATAGCATAACTGTAGATTTCTTTTCCCTTCTGCATTTCTGTTGTTGAGAAATGTCAATGTGAAGCATTCCACTAGTGAGATTTCTGTCGAAATTAGTGGAATGGCTTCATTGTACAAATATCTATTTGTGTTCCTATGTTGTTTTCCTGTTCGGGGACGCAGAGGACCAAATTGGAGTGTGCACAGTAGATCACCTAGCATCTCCATGTGCTAGGTGTTGGATTGGAGGAGTTGGAGTTGTTTTGGTGAGATAGAGGCCTTCGACGAAGCATTTCTCACTCAGATTAACGTGGTAGTCCGGTCGAAGGGAGGATCGAGCTACTAAACGAAAGTCACAGCTTGAGGATCATATCTGAGTGATCGAATTATTGGTGGTTCTAGAGAATGTCCAACTGATAGGGAAGGATACGCCAAAGGTAGATGCCATTGGGTAGAGGAGCGACATCAGTAGAAGAGTTGGAAGCATACAGTGAAGACAAGAGTCTCACCGAATGTATGTTGCGAATGCATATCGCAAAAGCATGTTGTGAATGTATGTGGAGAATGTACATTTTGGCGGATACAAATGGTGATCTGTCGTAAGGGTGAATCAGGGTATTGCCACCAGTAATAGCAAGTCACACCAAGCATATACTAGTTGGTATATTGGCATATTGGGAGAACAGATAGGGAGTTTGTCGATGGTGGAAGTCTTACCGACTGAGGCTCACCATCAATAAGGCACATAATATCTACAACAATCTTCTTCAGGTATGTGGTTGTAAAGGTCATTTAGTTCACCATATGATAGTTTGGCATGTCTAACAGTTTATAAATAATAAGCATATTGTCAGCTCTGATTGCTATGAAATAGTATTCAATTGCATCAACAAGCCTCGGCCATCTAGGCTTATTCAATGCTATAACGAATTCCTGAAAAAGATCTAAATAGTTTACTAACAATGCCAATAGCATTCTCCTATAATCGACTCCATTAGTTTTTAACATAAACACTTTGAATTCAAAAGGATAAGCCTTCTTGGCATATTCATTTATCTACACATGACACTACAGTGGATAACCATAAAAGAACAGTCAATTTTCACAATGTTATCAAAGCACACAAAACTAGAGGAATACCTAATAGCGATGACTAGGTTATGAAAGAGTTGCAGATAAAATACTTCAGTTGATGCCTAGAACCCACAATACCTCCTCAAATTGGTTATCTCTCCTCCTTCTCACCGTGATCCATCTAAAGCATTACAACCCAATGATAACCCCCCATCGACTGCTGAGTCGTGTCTATAAAGACTTAAGCATGACTCTTTGTGAGTCACCAGATTATCGCTCCTCCACTCTTGTACTTGGAAACATATTGAATGCAAGGCAATCCACCTACTGATTTGGTTACAACCGATACCTCTAAAGTTGTAAAGCTTTACAAATGTTGACGTAGAGAACATCCTTCAAAGGGAGCTCATCGAATGTGGTTGTTATCACCACCACTCCTCTTCCAAAGAGGCCAACATGATATTTAAACCATCGTTTAATCATTAATGATCACTTTAAGTGATCTGATCCATCACTTGATACAATGAAGGTACTCCTATTAGTATGCCTACGGTTGCTCATTAGTGAGTAAGCATTAATAACAATTATGAGGTATTAACCTCAATCGATTCATATACATATTGGTTTATATAATTAAATATTGGTGCAGGGGCACCTAACACAAGTCATTTAAGTTCATGTTTTGTTTTAAATCATGTTTTGGGTTGTAATAAGGTCTATTTAAGCAATGCATGTAGTTTCTGTTTGTAAGTCCCAAGTACTAAGGTTGCAATTGTCAATTGAAAATAATAGGACGGTGGGTTTTCTCCCAGCTACTTGGAGATAATTAGTTTCCTCCCAGCCGCTTGGAATCAGTTGGTACTACGCTGGGCGAATTTATAAAACCTAGAGAAATGAATCAAATGCATACAGATTAGGGATTGAGATTGTGATCAGCCAGATGATATTGTGATTGAATGTAACTATGAGAATGTAATAAAGCTTTGTTAAGGAGAAATCGATCTTTTTTGTGTTGTCAAATTTGTTTCCCATTCTCTGTAAATACGAATTGCATAGCCATAGCTTTCCTTTCCTTTCTATTTTCCCATTGTTGCAAAATGTCGATATGAAGCATTCCACTGATAAGATTTTTGTCAAAATAAGTGGAATGGCTTCGCTGTATATATGTTTGTTTTCATTTTCTGTTTGTTTCATTGTTTCGACAACGCAGATGTTCCAGATCATGGATTGTGCACAGTAGAGTGTCTAGCATCTCCATGTGCTAGGGTTCGGTGAGGGCAGACTGTGCAGCAGCGTTCAAAGTACCGACAAAAAACCCTAGTGTGGCTGATAATAGTAATTGTTATGCCGACGAGTGTGGATCATGGTCAAACATCAACGCATTGAAGAGCAGTTGAGAGGTTCGCCGACGAAGGGGGATCACGCCGGCAGTAGAAATCCATCGACATAAGTTTTGAATGTACATTGCATCACAAAAGCATGCAGGAGAATGTACATAGAGATTGCATGTGGCGGAACATACAAGCAGCGACTGGGGGTAATGGTGAATCGGTGCGTGTGTCCACTAACAATAACTAGTTCAGCGATATACATGAGTTGATTTGATCTATTTTGTCTGCTTCCGTTGTGCGCTCTACATCATTTTGGTATCAAAGCTAGCGAAGGGTCTGCAAAAGTGTTGGCATTATCTGTGAATGTTTATGTCAGATAGAGAAAGCGAAGGAGGGGCTAGTGAGATGCCTCCAAAGGGAATGACCACCGAAGTGGTCAAGAAATTTAAGGAGATGGAGGAGCTGATCAAGACTAGAGTCAAGGAAACACTCTAGGGTGAGTTGAAAACCTTAGGAAACAGCAAGAAATTAGACGTGGAGTCTGATGAAGAAGAAGATGGGGAAGAGGAAACAACCCCAGAACATACAAGTATATCTACAGACCAGAAACAATTTATGGAGGCTATAAAATCACTCAATAAGGAGTCATCTGAATCAAGAATGGAGATTCTGATGTTCAGCGGAAAGATGGATGTAGAAGAAGTCATCGAATGGATCGAGGCTTTGAACAATTACTTCGAGTATAAGGAGGTACCAGAGAATAGAAGACTCAAGTTTGCAAAGATGAAATTGAAAGATGTTGCACTCACGTGGTGGAACTACACCCAGGGAGAAAGGGTGGCAAGAGCATGATCTCATCCTGGAGTCAGATGGTAGAGAGGATCAAGGCTCAGTTCCTACCAGTAGATTATTAAGTGCAGATATACAAGAAAATGTAGAATCTCAGACAGAAGGATATGGATGTATCCACCTATATAGAGGAATTTCATAAATTGTCTCTAAGGTGTGGACATGTTGAGGATGAGAAAGGAAGAGTTGCCAAGTATATTAATGGCCTGAAGTATAGTATACAAGATGAGATAACCATCTTGACACCAGACACCATGAACAAGTGTTTCCAGGTGGTGCTGAGAGTAGAAGAGAAATTGAAAAGAAAAGGAGAAGAGTAGAACAGAGGTAGAGGTGGAAAAAATTTCAGGGGCAGAAATAGCTTTGGTGGCAAAAATCAGTTCCAGAAAAATCAAGGGGAGTCCAGTCAGCAAGAACACAGTGGAGAATCTGGTTCCAGAGAGGGTTTCAGAGGAAGGAGACCCAATGGGAGAGGTAGATTTGGTGGACCAGGCAGATGTCCTAATGTCTTCACAAGAAGATGTTATAGTTGTAACCAAATTAGGCACACAGCAGGTAGGTGTCAGGAGAAAGCCTTAAGCTCTCATGGAGGAGAGAGAAGGAGCCAGCTGATTCAAGAAGAAGATTGTCAGAGTGTGAACTCACCTATGGGAAGTGCAGCTCCAGCACAATATGGAGAGAGTCTCATGATGAGAAGAATGATGTTGAAGGTGCCACAAAACAAAGAACCACCGCAGAGGAAAACACTATTCAAAACTCTGTATAAAGTTTCTAGCAAAAGGTGTGAGGTAATTGTTGATTCTGGCTCCACTAAAAATTTAGTTTTAGTAGAAATAGTAGAGAAACTGAATTTGAGAAGATTACCACATGTGAGTCCATACAAAGTGTCATGGCTGAACAAAGGGCAGCAAGTCTTGGTTGATGAACAAGCTTGGGTAGAATTTTAGATAGGGGAATATGGAGATAAACTTTTGTGTGATATAATTCCCATGGATGCATGCCATTTACTATTAGGTAGACCTTGGCAGTATGATGTACAAGCCCAGCATGATGGTAAATCCAAATCTTTTGTAATCACCAAGAATGGTAGACAATATAAGATGGATCCTTTACCAGAAGAATGTGTAGACAAGAATGTAGGCTCAAGTATCATGTTAATGAGTGGGAAAGAGTTTCTCCATACTCTAAAAGAAGAGGGAACCCAAGGGTATGCTCTGATTTTGAAACCTAAAGACAGTTCTGATTTGTCTAAAAATAGCAAGGAAAAACTCCCTAAGGAAGTGAAGGAATTGTTAAACAAATATAAGGGTATCATGGTGGAGGATGTGCCCAATGTACTACCCCTTGTGAGAGACATAAGTCATCAGATTGACTTCATCCCAGGATCCACATTGCCAAATAAACCAGCTTATAAAATGACACCTAATCAGAATGAGGAGATTGCTAAACAAGTACAGGAACTGTTGGATAAAGGCCTGGTGAGGAAAAGTCTTAGCCCATGTGCTATACCCATAGTTTTAGCTCCCAAGAAGGATGGCAAATGGAGGTTGTGCACTGATTCAAGAGCCATAAATAAGATCACCATCAGATATAGGTTTCCTATGCTCAGAATAGAGGACCTCATGGATTGTTTGGGTGGAGCTCGGTACTTTTCTAAAATTGATCTCAAGAGTGGATACCATCAAATCAGGATTAGACAAGGGGATGAATGGAAGACAGCCTTTAAGACTAATGAAGGTCTTTGTGAGTGGCTAGTGATGCCATTTGGATTGTCCAATGCTCCAAGTACTTTCATGCGTCTAATGAATGAGGATTTGAAAGACTTTATTGGCAAATTTGTTGTTGTCTATCTCGATGATATTCTAATTTTCAGTAGGACAAAAGAAGAACATTTGTAGCATTTGTAACAGGTGTTGAAGAAGCTGCATGAGGAGAAACTAATGATCACTATGGAGAAGAGTATCTTCATGAAGGAAGAACTCACATACCTTGGATTTGTGATATCCCAGGGCAATTTGAAAATGGATCCAGAGAAGGTAAATGCTATTCTGTCTTGGCCAACGCCTACAACAGTAAGTGATGTAAGAAGTTTTCATGGGTTGGCAATTTTTTATAGGAAATTCATCAGAGGATTCAATCATATTTGTGCACCCATTCTGGATACAAAAAAAAGAGGACAGAAATGTAAGTTTGTTTGGAATAGAGCAGATGATGAGTCTGTTGAGATTCTCAAATAGAAAATAGCAGAGAAACCCATTTTGGTTTTGCCTGATTTTAATAAGTTGTTTATTGTGGAATGTGATGCCAGTAACCTTGCCATTGGTGTTGTCTTGAGTCAGGAAGGCAGACCTATTGCTTTCTTTAGTGAAAAGTTGAATGATTCTAAAAGAAAGTATTCCACATATGATCTAGAATTATATGCAATGGTTCAAGCATTAAAAAAATGGAGACATTATCTCTTGCCCAAGGAATTCCTTGTTTATACTGAGAACCATGCTTTGAGTTTTCTGAATTCGCAGGAGAAGCTAAATCACAGGCATATGAAGTGGGTCGAACAACTCCAGGCATATACTTTTTCCATCAAACATAAGAAGGGACAAGCCAACAAGGTGGTAGATGCTCTGAGCAGAAGAGTGTGCACTAGACAAGTAATCCAGTTGCAAAGTGTGGGAGTGGATTCTCTCAAGGATATGTACCAGGATGATGAGGACTTCAAGGAGATATATGCAGTTTGTTCACAATTTTTAGATTCCTATCATTCTAAATTTTTTGAATTTTTGCTACAGCAGGGATTACTGTTTAAAGGCAACCAGTTGTGTGTGCCTAGGTGTTCCATGAGGGAGAACATCATAAAAGAGAAACATTGCGGTAGTCTTGGAGGTCATTTTGGACTAGACAAAACATTGGAGCAAGTAAGAAGGCTTTACTTCTAGCCTAAGATGCAAACTGATGTCAGGAAATTTGTGGAAACTTGTAGCATTTGTCAAAGGGCAAAAGGAACTTCATCTAATGGAGGTCTCTATCAACCACTTCCAATTCCACAAAGGCCATGGGAGTGCATCAGTATGGATTTTGTTTTGGGTCTTCCCTAGACTCAAAGAGGTTTTGATAGTATATTTGTTGTAGTTGATAGATTCAATAAAATGGCTCACTTTGTGCCATGTAAATGTACCAATGATGCTTCACATATTGTTGGACTATTCTTCAAAGAAATTTTTTGAATTCATGGTTTGCCACTGAATATTGTCACTGACAGAGATCCAAAGTTTGTGGACATTTTTAGCGCACTTTGTGGAAGAAATTGGGCACTCAATTATCTTTCACGTCAGCATATCACCCTCAAACAGATGGACAAACTGAGGTGGTGAATAGATCACTGGGTAATCTTTTGAGGTGTTTGACTAAGCAACATGGAGAAGCATGGGATATGATCATCCCACAAGCAGAGTTTGCCTATAATGATTCTGTCAATCGGAGCACAGGAAAGATCCCTTTTGAAGTTGTATATGGGATTCATCCCAGGGGAATTTTGGAGCTCAGGGATCTCCAGAACATGGAGAAAAGGAGTGCATAAGGAGAAGATTTTGCAGTCATTATGAAGGATATCCATGATGTTGTCAGGGACACTATCTAGAAGAACACAGGGAAATACAAAGAGAGAGCTGATTAGAAGAAAAGGGATGTCCAATACAAAGTTGGGGATCTGGTAATGGCATATCTGAAGTGGGAAAAACTTCTGAAAGGGCAGCCAACAAAACTTCTCGTGAAGAAGATAGGTCCATGCGGGTTGTACACAAATTTGGGCCTAATTCTTATGAGATTGAACTTCCTCTTGGATTAGTAATTTCACCCATCTTTAATGTGTCAGATTTGTTTCCATTTAGAGGGGCCAATGCAGTAGAGACAGGCACAGAAGATGCTGAATGGATTTCTGATCTCCCACCCAACCAGCCAGTTCAGTTGGAATGTATTTTGGACACCAAAGTTTAGAAGAAGACTAGACATAAAACCTACAAGCAGTATCTAGTCAAATGGCATGGTTTGCCTGATGAGGATGCTACATGGATAAGCGAGGAAGACATCATCACGCATGGGATCAATATTTCAGACTTGGTTCCTCAAGGGGCTTGAGTTCTTTAAACCCCGGGAGTATGGTGCAGGGGCACCTAACACAAGTCATTTAAGTTCATGTTTTGTTTTAAATCATGTTTTGGGTTGTAATAAGGTCTATTCGACCAATGCATGTAGTTTCTATTTTTAAGTCCCAAGTACTGAGGTTGCAATTGTCAATTGAAAATAATAGGATGGTGGGTTTTCTCCCAGCCACTTGGAGATAATTAGTTTCCTCTCAACCGCTTGGAATCGATCTCCCAGCTGCTTGGAGTCAATTGGTACTACTCTGGGTGAATTTATAAAACCCAGAGAAATGAACTAAATGCATACAGATTAGGGATTGAGATTGTGATCAGTCAAATGATATTGTGATTAAATGTAACTGTGCGAATGTAATCAAGCTTTGTTAAGGAGAAATTGATCTTTTCTGTGTTGTCAATTTTGTTTCCATTCTCTATAAATACGAATTGTGTAGCCATAGCTTTCCTTTCCTTTCTGTTTTCCCATTGTTACAAAATGTCGATATGAAGCATTCCACTAATAAGATTTCTCTCGAAATCAATGGAATGGCTTCGCTGTATATATGTTTGTTTTTGTTTTCTATTTGTTTCATTGTTTCGGCAGCACAGATGTTCCAAATCACGGATTGTGCACAGTAGAGTGCCTAGCATCTCCATGTGCTAGGGTTCGGTGAGGGAAGACTATGCAGTGGCGTTCAGAGTATCGGTAGAAAACCCTAGCATGGCCGATAATAGTAGTTGTTATCCGACGAGTGTGGATCCTAGTCAAACATAGGCACATCGAAGAGTAGTTGAGAGCTTCACTGACGAAGGGGGATCACGCCGGCAGTAGAAATCCATTAGCATAAGTTTTGAATGTACATTGCATCGCAAAAGCACATAGGAGAATGTACATAGAGATTGTATGCCGCAGAACATACAAGCAGCGATTGGGGGTAATGGTGAATCGGTGCATGTGTCCACCGGAAATAACCAGTTCAGCGATGTACATGAGTTGATTTGATCTGTTTTGTCTGCTTCCTTTGTGTGCTCTGCATCAATATGTATTTATTCTCTTTGTAAATATTATTATAAATGTATTACATTGTGTTGAACCTGTAATGTTTATGTAAATATATGATTATACAAGGTTGTTAAGCTATATCTGTATGTATATCTGTCGTTGATATTGCACAAGGAATATACAACTTATTACTAAAAATATATAGATATTAGTATTCTATTGTTATTGTAGCTATATATATTAAATGTTGTATATAAATTATAAATCTTAAACTAGAGTGATTTTTTTGCATATACCATATAAAATGGTTGTTAATATATTTTTTTGGGTAAATTGAATTACTTCTGAAAATGAAATGAGAATGGCATATAAATTTAATTACAAAAATTACAAATTTTAATGAATGGCATTAAGGCCAAGTATCAATTAAGGTTCAGAGGTATGGGTCGACCCACCCCACAGGCCTTTCGGTCTGTGGGGAGAGTTGTCCCATACCAGTGGTGGCTTTTAGCTTTTCATTGATCGTTGTTTTATTTCTTGTTGTATATATTCTTTAAAAATTACAAACTTCAACGAATTTGATATTGCATACAATGTATGTTGTGTGAACTTCACCATTTCATGGGGAGTGACCCCCATATGGAGGTCGCAATCCCGTAGGGACTGCGACATCCATATAGAGCATTGCCCCCTTCTCTTACAAATATTAATAGGTATTTATCATTAAAACATGATTCTTTAGATCCTTGTCTTGAATATATGTTTTGCTATTTATATGATAAACAAAAGTTGCAGATTTTTTACCATACGGCACCATGCTTGGCCGCACCAAGTGTTTTCTGCATAAACAAAAATCTAATAATAATATATATATGGAGAGAGAGAGAGAGAGAGAGAGAGAGAGATAATTAACTGCTAAAGGTATATTTGCTGTGTGAACAGATTATTTAATTACTGTTCAAAATTCAACTGTATAATCACTATTATTTTCTATATAGTGCATTCTAGTATATATATATATGCACCATTTATGATGTCATGGAAGTTGTGATGTATATATATATATATATATATATAGCTATTTTAGCTAAGTACTCATATAGAACATATAAATATAAATCAATTTTTAGTTAAAACCAATTAAATTGGAAAATTTTTATATAAACCTCTTATTATGAATTTTGTATGAAAAATGGAAAAAATCTTTTGTAAATAATCTCTTCTCATGGAAGATCATTATAAATCACCAAAATTGAAACTTAGACAATATACAAATCAAAGTAGTGGATTGGTTGATGTAAACTTAATTCTTCCAGAATGGACACTTGATGATGAATACTTTATCTTAGATAATTCATTATTTTAAACTATGAGAAATGTTTTATTCTTTCTATGTAAATTTTACTTCTGGGATAGGATACCAAATGTGGGCTCCCAAAGACGGTAATTTACTTTTTCTAAATTACCACTTGTTTACTTATTGCTTGGCCAAGCTACTGTACCATTGAAATAGATGGATTAGAAAAAGCCTATATTTATGTTATATGTGTCTCTGCCACATCTACATGCGAGAGTTATGTCATTATAGTTTAGGAATGCATATAGGCATCAGGCACGCATCGAGAGATTCCCTCTTGCCATTACCATTCCAGGTTGCTAGGCTCCTCGTGTAGGGTCGGTGCTTTCTTTGAGTTAGGAAGAAACCCAGGGAAGTCCAGTGCTTCGTGGTTGGGTGGAAAAAGCGCCTTGACCACACTCTTGACCTTGTCTTGCAGAAGACCATTGGGGTCATGGCATTTGAGATCAGAGTTTTTTATGCGATATGATTCATTATGGATATATTTCATTGTATTACTCATGTATGGCTTGCATAGCCAATCTGTACAATATATAATTCTTTTTATTGATGTAATTGATACAATCACTTGTACTTGCAACATTGAAACATATGTATTGTAACACCCTTCTTGGTGTATGAAAATGGAAATGTAACACTTTTTAGTGTATGGAATTTGTACTTCATTTTTGGAAACATGCTATTTTATGCAACTATGGATATCTGATTATTGTATATGATTTGCTTTCCTTATGTGGAATGAGCATTGCTTTTTACAATACTATTTTTAGTATGTTAGATTTTTACACTTTACAATGTTAGTATTCAAAGCAAAAATACATCTCCAATCATCAGGTGTTGTCTACACCTTGTAGACCTACGAACAAGCTGATTTGGACGTTCTTCCCCCTCTTATGAAGTTTCAAATCTAGATGAGCTCTCCTCAACTTCTTGTCTATCCATGGGCATTGATTCAACTTTCTCAAGTGTAGAAGGAAATTGAATCACATCTTCCTGTTTACTTTGTTCTGGCTACAATGTAACAAAAGAAGGCTTAGTTGCTCTAAAAATAACACTTCTACTATATATTACCTTCTGTGCAACATGATCCTAAAGCTTGTATCCTTTCACACCATAACTATATCCGATGAAGATACATTTCACAGCCTTGTTCTCCAACTTTGTTTGCTTCTCTTTTGGCACATGTGCATATGTCTTGCAACCAAAAACTCTAAGATGTTTTAATGAAGGCTTGTGACCCGACGATGCCTCTATAGGCATTTTATCAAGAAGAGATGATGTATGAGGAAAAGAACAAAGCAATATCTGACATTTCTCCTCCTCATCCATTTTGACACCAACTGATGCCAATTGAGCCACCAACATATTTAATGCTTCCAGGTGGTTTATAATTCATCCACCCTCTTCCATTCTCAAGGAATATAATTTCTTCCTCAATAAAATCTTGTTCACTAAAGATTTGGCCAAGCTTCTTCCATAGTTTCTGCGCAGAGGTCTCTTCATGAACATTGATTAAAATAGAGTCTGCCAAACACAATTTGATTAGACCCTTGGCTTTATGGTCCATAACATCATATTGAGTAGCCAAAGTAGGATCTGCAGGCCTTGAAACTTCTCATCAACACCATCCCATAGATCTCGATCTATTAACAGATCCTCCATCTTCAACTTCCACATTTCAAAATTATTTCTAGAAAATTTATCCATCTCTATTCTCCCTAATGAACTTGCCATCTGAAAATTCCTGCAACAAAATCACAAAGTGTCTTCTACACAAGCTCCCACTCAAGTCTGGATAAGTTCAAAAACCCAACAACCCACAATTGAACCAATGGTGATCAGGCTCTAATACCACTTGTAAGGAAGCTAAGGTAGCGAAACAACTTCCTACACTAATCTTGAGAGGAGGATAATGCAAAACTTTACATATCTTTAACAGTTACAAAAACTTCAATAGAAATAAACATAGATATCATGCATACCACAACATAGTGATTTACATGGGGAAAACCCTTTCGAGAGAAAAACCCCACACTCCAAAAGCCACCTAAATATATTATTCAAAAATCACAAAGATTACAATATACTTATAGAGAAAGCTTCTCATAGGAGTATCACCACCAGAGATCCAGAGACAACACGACCGCTATTAGACTCTTAGAATACATCACGATACCGTGGTCATAATACAATACCCTCATAAAATAGGGTTACCTTCTAGGGCAAGACAAGCCAATAAAATATCTACCATTAGATCTAAAACCTAATAATGAATGATCCAGATTTACAATATATCATTAATTTAATGTATGTAAGTCATTTAACAATTTTTGTTAACAAAAAAATGTTAACACGCATCCAACTCCACCCCATGCTCCCATTGTATATTACACCTATCAGTGTAACTAGGAAATATATATAAATATATATATCCTATCAACAATAAACCTTATATAATTGTAAGGTTGAGACACATTTTCCCAATAGAGTAGAAATAAAAAATGGAAAAGTGGAAGGAGAGGAACATTTGACGAAGATAGAAAGTTGCTCAACTAACAAGAAATGTGAGAGAAGGCTTTAAATCAATCTCATGCTTGGAGAGGATGAGGAAGCATCTCATGTTAGTTTTTACAACCACCTTTATTAGTTTATATGGTCCCTTTCTTTGCATAAATTGTATCTTCTTGTGCCCATGTTAGGTCTTCCATTTGTACTAAATTACATGTGCTATATTATGTTAAAAAAATGTCTTTGGTGATAGAAATAAACTAGAAATCAATGCAGAATAATTTCTCAAAATCGCAACAACAAGAATTATGAAGAGAGATAAATAAAGAACAGAAATAAAAATTGCATAATATGAAGACATGATTTAACATGGTTCACCCAATGTGGGCTACGTCCACCAAGAAATACTTGCTCAGATTAGTTTTCTCATAATTGCAATACACAAATATTGTTTGGAGCTGCACTCAACAAACTCTCCTAAATTCACACACTCTATTCACCTTCTCAATTCTTCCTATATTTTACTATTGTATATCCGTCTATTTATAATTACATCAATAGGTAACCGACATAGCGGTTTTACAAAACAATGGGTACCAAACCATGGGCCAAGTCAACCCATAACATTTCCCATTAATCATGGGTGATGACTCCACCCATATACAACTATAAGTAAAACACATAACTATACTCACGAAAAAAGAGGGATCCGTACATATCTATACTAGCGAAAAAAGGGGGATCCAACTTTTTTTGAAATACATTATAATATGGAAATAGGCTCCATAACGTAACATTTGGTATGAATGTGGATTTTTGTCTATTTTGGTAAGATATTTCTAATGTTGTTTCACATCCATTTGCTTTCTTGGAGAGATAATGTATGTTTGTGACCTCACAATGCTCTTTTTATTCACCATGATTTCAATTTGTTTGCTTTTAGTTTGAGATAAATTCTTATAATTTACATATGCAAAAGTAAAGTCAACTTTTATTATATTGCATGTATATGTGTGATGCTTGAAAGCCATACATAATAAGACTAATAGAATAATATTAGTGAGAAGAGAATATAATTTATACAATGATCTAGGAGGAAATATGACACTCATGAGATCATAACTCAATTAATACTTACACATGGGTTACTTGGCTTTGTTAACAACTTAGTCATGACTAGTATAACATATGGCTATAAGGCAACAACCTAACTCCTCTCTATACTTGTTGCACATATCCTATGACATCAATTCTAGCAAACCTATTCCTCACAAGCAATTGTAGTACTATTCTCAAATAATGGCCATAAGAGGAATCTTTCTAGGACTTGGTAGAGCATAGAGGATCTTATTACTATGAACTAGTCATCATCCTCCTACATGCATAATAATCTATAGTACCATTCTTTATAATAAATAGACAACAACTTAGTAAGTTAGCCATCTTAGTGGTAGAACATGAAGATGGCTTAGGCATTCATACATTCAACCTCTTGGATCTTGTACAAAACTATACAATACAATACAACTTTGTATATTACCATTCTCACCTAGTGTCTAGTTGTCTATTTATTTGTCCTCCCCCTTTCTATTGCACTTTGATATAGTTCTCACCCTTTCTCACTCAAAAAAATATTTTTCCATAGCACATTTAGTCTCCTAAGTGTGTCTATCCTTCGAACACCATCCTAAGCCTTGAATCATTAGCATTAGAGCCTATATACTTCATATCATGACTTGTGGTATTAAACAATTGTATCATGTCTTAGTTTGTATGCCCATCTATATGAGGTTAGATTATGAAAAGTTGGGGTTACATTATGGAATGTTTATCTCAAGAATCTAAGTTGTGTATGCTCTTCCCTCACGTTGAAAGGTGATCTTAGGAATCAAAAGTACTTGGAATTATTTCCCTTAAGGGGCTTGCTTAAGTATTCCATCACCTTAGGGGACGACCCAAACCAAGTGTTCTAGAAAGGTATACAAAGGGGGGAGAGTGAAATTTGTACCTCAAAGGAGTCATCATCATGTCTGGCATAGCCTTGGCACCCCTTTTTGTAAGGAGTCAAGGTGAAGGGGGATTGGATTTGACCATGAACACATGCTTGTAGATGGACTTTGGTTCAAGGACTTAGCCCTCATGTACCTTCTGGTATTTTGAGGATATCCCCTAGAAAGCTTGTAAAACCTAGTTTAGGACCTATCGATCATCTTTTTTCGTGGTGCACTAGTAAACAGGTAGCCCCGAGAAGTTACTCACACCGTACTTCTGAGTTTGTAGAGATAGAAATCACTATGGGTAGGGCCTTGGCCTCCATGGTATGGGGTGTATAGGTGGTACATGACCTTACATTCCCTAGTTATATGTAACTCAATGGATAATATAACTATGGGCCCATAGAGATTGACACACCCTTTTCACTAATCTAGGTTGTTGATGTGTTTGTTTTGTTTACTATTGTGAAAGACTCGTGCTTGTTTGCAAACCTTAAACCAAACTGATCCCTCAACTCAAAATATTATCTTGAGAAAACATAGATCTTAATACAACATTTGAAACCAAGGACATGAATCCATCAAACCTTTGAAATCCCAAACATTTCTTATCACCAAATCATTTCCCCAAATTCACAACAATCCCATCTAAACCTCAAGCCTAAACATTGCACCTTTCCAACCCCCAATCTTTGATCTACATCCTAAAGCCCCTCATCCTTAAGATGACCCTAGTCACAACATCCCTAGTCCTACCATCCAAAATTATTATTCAATCCCTAATCACCCATCCTTTTTGGACATACTAAACCAAAACACATCCACCCCACATCTATCTTTGGACAAGTTTAAAATCACCTTTAGATCCTTGAATCAAACAATCAAATCAAATCAATCCATCCTTGGGACCTTAATCATCTTTAGGTTCCCCAAATCAAATCATCAAATCAATCTATCCTTGGGGCCTTAATCATCCTTAGACCCCATCAATCAAATCATCATCAATCCAACCTTGGGACGTTAATCATCCTTAGGCAGGCCACAATCCAATTAATCAACAATCATCTTAAGGATCTAAAGCTTGACTATCCAATAGCCCAAGTTCCCCAAACTCGATCAGTTATCCTATCCACTAATCCAATTATCCCATAATTATCCTCACAACCTTATGATACTCTTAGATCCAACTCAATCAATCCAACTCCTTTGATCCAATCCCTTAGCCACCCTTGGGATTTCTCATTCCCAATCTTGAGTCATATCACCCAACCCTATCCAAAATAATGTTGCAAGTATGAGGTGAACCAGTGTTGTCATTGATGTCAAAATACTCATATTGCATTGACAAGAAGGATTGGATGAGCTGTGTGCTGAGGATATTGAGAAAATTAGTCTCAATCAGGAACAGTGAAGAATAGTGATGAGAAGAAGGCAAAAGTACTCAATAGGTTGAGATTTAGAGGATGCGGATTAAAGGGTTTTTACATATGAGTCTTGAGATGATCCAGTTAAAATTTTAGAGGTCCGCATGAAGATGTGAAGAAGTTGTGATCATTCAAGTAGAAATGGTTCAAGAAGATGCTCTGGAGTGATAGAGTGTTACAAAAAGGTCCGGTGAGATCTGGAAGTGCTTTGTCCTATTCTATGAATTGGACAGAGTGTTGGGGATGTCCTTGTGATGTGTCATCTTGATTTTTTCATGGTTTGGAGGTCCGGAAGCACCTCTTGCAGTATGACAATGGCGACAGACTGTGTTCTTGAAGTTCCGGATGAGGAAGAGAAGAGATTTCAGTGAGTAGAGGAAGTGCGAATGTACCTAGTCATTCAGGCAAGCTTGTGAACATTCTTGGATCATGTTGAGGTTGTGTTGTTGGTCTACATTGGTGGTAGAACCCAGAATGGAAGATATTCTACAGATGAAGTTCTTGTTTAGACTAGCCGACCGGATGAGTTGTTCATCTTGCGAATGTTCTTATGGGGCTGACCGGATGTGTTATTCATCCTGCGAATGTTCTTATGGTTGATTGCTGACTTAGATGATTGTTCCTAAGTCGATGTCTTGTATAAATAAAGGTTTGTGAGTTCATTTCAAAGGGTGTGTTGTGGAGCGGATGAGTGTGGTATAGCGAAAGAGCGAAAGGCAGAGCAGGTGTGACTCGGGCTTAAATGGAACTGATCCAGACATGGTGAAGATGCCATTCTCCAGTTCAAGGTTGTGATCCTTATGATCTTGTACACAGTGTGTCTCTTTGTAGGCAGTGTGCCTCCTTGTGAGCAGTGTGCTCAGGCAGTGAGCCCTAATTGGCATGTGCCATTCATTTTTTTCTTATTCTTCTAACAGAGAATAATCCTTGGGTTAATCACCCCGTGGTTTTTTCCTTAACTAGGTTTTCCACGTCAAAAATCTTGGTGTCAAATGTGTTGATGTTTATCTGCTCCAGTGTTTATGCTTTGTGCTTTCATGAATGATTAATTGATATGCTGTTAACTAACAAGAAGAATCAAATGTTTGAAGTAGAAGCAAAATTTTTGTACAACTGATTCACCCCCCCTCTCAGTTGTGTGCCCTAGATCTAACAATTGGTATCAGAGCCAAGTTCCTCTAAAAAGAGCTTAACTGCTTGAGGAGATCTAGGATGTCATCATGCAAGAAGGATAGTCTGAAGTTCAATGGAACCAATTTCTCGCTCTGGAAAGGTCGCATGAAATGTCACTTGGAGTGCATGGGAAAAGCTTACTTGTCGATGATCACAAAACCATATGTACCTCCACAGGGTGGTCCGACAACTCTGAATGAAATCACAGATGCTAAAAATAATTTGCGGACCAAAGAAGCTCTTCTAAGTGCGTTGAATGATTCAGAACTCTCAAATGTTATTGACATACCAACTGCATATCAGATCTGGGTTAAACTAGAACTTCTGCATGAAGGAGATGAGTTTGTCAAGAGTGCAAGGTTGCAAAGTCTGAAAGGGAAATTTGAAAGATTGAAGATGAGAGATGATGAAAATATCACTACCTTTATGCCAAGAGTGAATGAGCTAGTGTGTGGAATTAGGAATGCTGGTGGAGTTTTGGATGAAAATGAAATTATTTGCAAAATTCTCAGATCCCTTCCTGCTGCCTACAAAATCAAGGTTGCTGCCATTGATGAATTCAGAGCCCATACAACTGTCACAAGAGAGCAATTGGCTGGCAAACTGGCTGCATTTGAAATGACTGAGTTTGGAGATGATCACCCCAAGATTGAATCTACATTCAAAGCCAGTGCCTATGTAAAAGGCAAACAAAGATTTGATCCGGGAGAGAATTCTTCAAGGAAGCTATCATGGTATGATCAAGCAAGGAAAGACATGGAAGAAGAAGAAGCAAAAACAGCTCAACTTGAAGCCCTCATTGCAAAGAGACTGCCAAGGGGATCCGGTAAGTATGAAGGAAAACTACCCTTTAAGTGCTTCAACTACAATAAGATTGGTCATTTTGCTTCAAGATGTCCGGAAAGATCTGCAAGGTCAAATGCTAATAGACAAAGGTTTCAAAAGAACTGCTATTATGTTCATGAAGAAGATGATAATGAAGGAGTAATAGATGATGAATTAGAAATAGGAAGCAAATCCAGAAATGAATGGGTGTTTATTGTCATCAAGGAAGAAGATTCAATATCCTCTGAATCTATCAATCATAAGGTTGTAGAAAGAGCTTTGGCTGCCCAAGTTGAAGAAAAGGATGATTGGGTTATTGACAATGGATGTTCTCACCATATGATAGGTGACAAGAACAAGTTCTTAGATTTTGAAAGGTATGAAGGAGGAATGGTAAAGTTTGGTGATAATTCTGCTGGCAGAATCAGAGGTAGAGGAACTATTTCTTTTGATGGAAAGAGTAAAATCGGTAATGTACTATATGTTGAAGGATTGAAACACAATCTTCTCAGTGTTGGTCAGTTGGTGGACAAAGGCTATGATCTCCAGTTCAAGAATGGAAGATGCAAGATCTTTGGAAGCTCCGGAACTGAGATTGCATCTGGTACTCAAACAAAAGGTAATATCTTCCATCTAGTTGGTTCTGACAAAAGTTGTTTGTTTGTTCAAGTAGATCAGAGTTGGTTATGGCATAGAAGGATGTGTCATGTGAATTTTGATAACATCATCAAGATAAGCAACACTCAGGCTATAAGAGATCTTCCTAAATTGGTGAAACCTACAAATAGTTTGTGCAAAGAATGTCAGTTAGGTAAACAGAGCAGAGTCTCCTTCAAAAGCAAGGATCAGTCCACTACCAGATTACTAGAATTAGTCCATATTGATCTATGTGGTGCAACAAGAATCAAGAGTATGCAAGGTGATAGATATTTCATGTTGCTAATTGATGACCATTCCCGGATGATGTGGGTTACCTTCCTAAAAAAGAAATCAGAAGCCCTTGAGAAGTTCAAAATCTTCAAAGCTATGGTAGAGAATCAAACTAGATTGAAACTGAAATGTCTAAGGTCTAATAGAGGTGGTGAATTCACATCCGGTGAATTCATAGATTTCTGTGAGAAGCATGGTATAAAGAGACAGTTGTCTACTCCTAGGTATCTCACTCAGACTAGACCAGATATAATGCAGGCTGTTGGTCTTGTGGCAAGATTTCAGGCTGATCCTAGAGAATCTCATGTTATGGCAATCAAGAGGATTTTTAGATATCTAAAGGGGACAGTTGAGTATGGTCTATGGTATCCCAGAGATCATGATTTCTCTCTTCATGCATATACAGATGCAGATTGGGCAGGAGACGTGGATGACCGGAAGAGTACAAGTGGAGGAGCATTCTTTTTGGGAAAAAGGTTGGTTTCTTGGCTAAGCAAGAAACAAGAGGCAATATCTCTGTCTACAACTGAAGCAGAATACATTGTAGCAGCAGGTAGTTGCACTCAAATCTTATGGATGATGCAGATGTTAAGAGACATTAAAGTAGAATATGAGGAGCCTATCACCATTTTCTGTGATAATTCAAGTGCAATAAATATTTCTAAGAATCTGGTGTTGCATTCTAAGACCAAGCACATATCTATCAAGTTTCACTTTATGAGAGAGCAAGTGAACAAGGATGAAGTCAGATTGGAGTGTGTACCCTCTAATTATCAGATTGCAGATATTTTTACTAAACCTCTTCCCAAGGACTCTTTTGAGTATCTTTGGGAGAAGTTAGGGGTCATGGCCCCTCTGGTGATGAACTAGGATGCACTGATGTGCATCAGTCTGGTGGATATCACAGTCATATCTTGTGATCCGGATTGATGATGGGGAACTGCTACTAAGGGGGAGCAGCTGGTATGATTCTGATATGTTAGAATTGCAAGTATGAGCCCTTTGCCATTGATGTCAAAGGGGGAGAGAAGACATGTGAAAAACAAGTGGTTGATGATCAAAGGGAGAGCAGTAAAGGAAGAGAAGACATGTGAAGAGTTGTTGTTGATAGGGGGAGCTGTGACAGAAAGGAGAAGATCTTGTCTTGATGGTTTTTCACATCATATGTTGCCATCAATGACAAAGGGGGAGATTGTTGCAAGTATGAGGTGAACCAGTGTTGTCATTGATGTCAACATACTTATATTGCATTGACAAGAAGGATTGGATGAGCTGTGTGCTGAGGATATTGAGAAAATTAGTCTCAATCAGGAACAATGAAGAACAGTGATGAGAAGAAGGCAAAAGTACTCAATAGGTTGAGATTCAGAGGATGCAGATGAAAGGGTTTTTAGATATGAGTCTTGAGATGATCCAGTTAAGATTTCATAGGTCCACATGAAGATGTGAAGAAGTTGTGATCGTTCAAGTAGAACCGGTTCAGGAAGATGCTCCAGAGTGACAGAGTGTTACAAAAAGGTCCAGTGAGATACGGAAGTGCTTTGTCCTATTCTGCGGATTGGACAGAGTGTTGGGGATGCCCTTGTGATGTGTCATCTTGATTTTTTCATGGTTTGGAGGTCCGGAAGTGCCTCTTGCAGTATGAGAGTGGCGACAGACTGTGTTCTTGAAGTTCCAGATGAGGAAGAGAAGAGATTCCAGTGAGTAGAGGAAGTGCGGATGTACCTGGTCATTCAGGCAAGCTTGTGAAGGTTCTTGGATCATGTTGAGGTTGTGTTGTTGGTCCGCATTGGTGGTAGAGCCCGGAATTGAAGATATTCTTCCGGGTGAAGTTCTTGTTCAGACTAGCCGACTGGATGAGTTGTTCATCTTGTGAATGTTTTTGTGGTGGCCGACCGGATGTGTTATTCATCCTATGAATGTTCTTTTGGTTGATTGCCAACTTAAATGATTGTTCCTAAGTCAATGTCTTGTATAAATAAAGGTTTGTGAGTTCATTTGAAAGGGTGTGTTGTGGAGCAGATGAGTGTGGTATAGCAAAAGAGCGAAAGGTAGAGCAGGTGTGACTCGGGCTTAAATGGAACTGATCCAAACATGGTGAAGATGTCATTCTCTAGTTCAAGGTTGTGATCCTTATGATCTTATAGACAGTGTGTCTCTTTATAGGCAGTGTGCCTCCTTGTGAGCAGTGTGCTCGAGCAGTGAGCCCTAATTGGCATGTGCCATTCATTTTTTCTTATTCTTCTAACAGAGAATAATCCTTGGGTTAATCACCCCATGGTTTTTCCTTAACCAGGTTTTTCGCGTCAAAAATCTTGGTGTCAAATGTGTTGATGTTTATCTACTCTGGTATTTATGCTTTGTGCTTTCATGAATGATTAATTGATATGCCGTTAACTAACAAGAAAAATCAAATGTTTGAAGTAGAAGCAAAGTTTTTGTACAACTGATTCACCCCCCCTCTCAGTTGTGTGCCCTAGATCTAACAAATAAGTCATTCAAAATAATCTAACATTGATCATCGTTAGGGTTTGCATTCCCAAATCCAAATCACCTTAGTCCTTACACCACTACTAGTTTTCCAAAGTGTTTCCCTTTTGGAGACTTTGATCCAAATCCAAGGTCCACCATCCAAAAAATCAATGCTTAGCCAAAAGTAAAGATCCAAATCAAAATAACATTAACCTTCCCAAACCACTCTCCTAACACTTGCTTGCATGCCTCCCACAAGGAAACAAGCTATGTTAAGGATGGAGTTCAATGAAGAGAGCCCCTTCCTTCCTTTGACCTACCATCCCCATGTGGGAGGGCCATCCCATCCCCATGATAGTGACAACAATAGTGAGGCCCCTAATTCACTTGAGTACACCTTTGATTATGAACAATTCCTTAATTCCCAACAAGGACATGATATTATAAAAAGGTTCATTGAAATGAACCCAAATGATCTTCTTCTTCGATTAATTGACTCAGGGGCTAAGTTGCCTCCCAACTATGAGCTCTCAAACCTTGTTAACATAGTGCAATCCAAAGTCCCCAACCATGACTATGACCACGTAGAAAATCCAACCCCTGACCATCACATTCCTAACCAAAGCCATGAACAACCTCATCATATTGACCTCAATACTAAGGATAGACCTAAATCACCCCTTGTGATAAAAGGGCATGACAAAAAAGAAGAAGAATAAAGGTCTTTCCACCAGATTGATCCCCTTAACATACCTTCCACTTCCCAACCTACATCCTCCATCGACACTCGAAACAAATCCAAACTCTATGCCAACTACTCCAAACATGGCCATATCCCAAACTATCCCTATGCCAACATGTCCATCCCGACTATGGCCACACTTCAAACCACAACCACATCCCTTCTAATAACCTAAACCATCACTCACAACATCAACACTACCAACACACCTACATCCCTTCTCCTCCACCTCATGGTACCCCTTTTGATCTCGAATGGTAGGCCATGAAAGATGCCATTTAAGGGTTGCAAGAAGGGACACAATTAAAGTCGTATATGTTTGAAGAATTATGTCATTACCCCCTGGATCCTTCTAGCTCATGAATCTTGTTCCCCCTTTCTTTGAAATTCCAAAATTTGAAAAATACACAAGTAAGGGTGACCCTAGGGAACACCTAAAAGAATTTTACATGGCTTGCCAAGAAGTTGTGCATGAGGACATGTACTTGCTTCACCTTTTCTCCCAAAGCCTAAGAGGCCAAGCACTAGACTAGTTCTCCCACCAACCTGAAGGATCAATTACCACTTTTCCTGACATTGTAGAGAAATTTGTAAACCATTTCTCCTACAATGTTGAACATGAACTAACAATGATGGACCTTTGCAACACCAAGCAATGATCCAAGGAGAGTTTCTCATCATTCCTCCAATGATGGAGAGGCCTAGCAAGCCAATTCCCTTGGCCCATCTTGGAAAAAACAATTAGTTCACATTTTCATCACCAACCTTAACTTGAAATTGGCATTTCACTTGCACGTACATTATGTGACAACATTCGATGAGATCATTGAAAATGCCTTATTGCTAAAGGATTAATCAAACTCTATTCAAAGGACCATAATCAAAATGACAAACCAAAATTCTTTAGCAAAGACAAGAAGATAGTTGGTGATGGGGTCACCAAATCTAAATGTGTCCAAAATTTGTAACAACAACCTTGATCCATCATAGTCCCCGCGGGAAAACCCAAACAAGAGAAGAAAAAGAGATAATTCACCCCACTTGGTGAGCCTATCGAAATTGTCTTCCAAAATCTCGTCAAAGCTATTATGATAACCTTTCCCCTCACCCAACCTTTCAACAAGAACCAACCTAAACCATCATGGTTCCGTGAGAGTGAGTATTGTGATTATCATCGCATTAATGATCATGCCATGAGAAAATGCAGAAATTGAAACATAATATCCAAGATCTTGTTGACCGTGGTGAGATTGAAATTGAAGTCCGATCCTCTAACTCATCGCCAAACAAAGATTTGGGTATATACCAAAACCCCTTCCACAAACATGATTAACACCAATCAACATAAACACAAAAATAGGGCCATGATTCCCACACCCATAACATCCACTACCATAAAGTCCCCTACAATTATGATTCTATCATTAGAAATCTTGAGCAATCCCATGACCGTGTTCACACCATCAAAATAAAATCCTCTGATTGTGCCATTACCACTTGACATAGCAAAGTTACCATCCAAGGCCCTCCTCCGACCAATCCCAAAAAACATTATGATCTACTTGACCATCTTGAGTGAACTCCTACCCAAATATCCATCCTTGATCTCCTTCAATCATCACCCACTCATCAAGATATCTTGAACCACGTACTCTACGATTTGCATGTCTCCAATGATATTGATGCATCCCACTTCCAAGCCCTCATTAGTCACCTTTCCACCAATCATTGCTTAACCTTCAACCCTAGCGACATGCCTTCAACCAATCTCTCACATACTCACCCCCTTCACTTCGAAACCATCCTATCCAAACATAAAGTCAAAAGAGTGCTCATAGAGAATGGCTCATGCTTGAATCTTTACACATTCAAATTAGTGTAACAACTTGGTTACTCAGAAGAGACCTTACATCCACAGATTATCACTATTAAGGCATATGACAATGCAGAAAGAGATTAGTTGGCACTATACAACAACAATAATGAGGGCTCTAATCTTATCATCAATGGATCTTCCCAATCTATACTTATTTTACAAAGTCTATTTCAATTCACAGGAGTCAAGATTATTCACACATGGATCCTCTTCCTCTTAATTAGAGAATACTTGCTAATGGAAGTATGGTTCTTCTAACCTTTTGTTCTCACAATCAATTTCATATCTATCCTCATTTGATGAGATTCTTTGATCATCCAAGTAGTTATATGTGTACATCTTGGTCATCTTGATCTTTGTCATAATTATTTTCTTCAACATATTCTTCATAATCTGTCTACCTCCACCATTGCCAAAGCAATAACACATTGAGTAAAAGTATGAAGGAGGGCACATGCTTCACACCAAGGAGCTTCCTCAATATAATTTATATTAGATCCCTTCAAAGGATTGGGTGTCTCTTTGCTTAAATTTCTCTAGTCATGCCTCTTATGACCTACATTCTTTGCATCTTGGATAGGTTTGCCATTCTTCTATCATGTACATTGTAAGTTCTATTTGATAGTTTCATCCATCAAACTTCTCAAAGATAAGACCTTTCTCATTCCTTGCTACTTTGTAGCTTAGTTCTTTCAAGGCTTGCATATTTTTATCCAATTTATCCTCAATAGGAGGTGGCCTATTAAACTCAATTCTATCTTGATGTTGTAATCTCAATTCCCCCCTCTAGGCACCTTCCCAAAAGATTTCTTATTGCTTTCAATATTTGTAGCCACTTGATATGCTTCTTTAAGGGTCAATGGATTGTTATCCCTTAATAGATACCCCATTTAACATCATAAGAAATATAGTAGAGTACTAGAATCATGGCTTCATTTGGCCTCATATTTTGAGGAATTGTCAAAATTAACCTCATGAATCTAGTATTAAAGTCTAAGACAGTTTCATTAGATCCCTTAGCAATATTAGTGAACTCATGGATTGTGAACCTAGGGTCGATTTTATCCCCATATTAGTCTCTAAAAATATTTTGAAAGTTTTTTAATGTGTAAATAATTTGCTCTAGTAGACTCTTGTACCATTCTCTAACAGTGGACCATCTAAGGATTGAATAAATAGTTTCATCATGACATCTTCATCCATAATATAAAGTCCTTAGTGAGTTTGATGAAAACTCTCAAGTAATCTTCCCTCGAAATTGTATTGTTCCCTTGGAACTGAGGGATTCTACCTTTGACTTCTTTTAGGACTGGGTTTGGGAAGCCAAGAATACCTTCCAAATTTATTTGTCTATATCTAACCAAAGCCAGAGTCCTCCTTACAGGTGCATACTTTACATTATTTATTGGAGCTCTAGAAATTCTTCTCCTATTTCTAGGATACTACACTCATCTTCTTTCATGACCAATATTTCATGGATCTAGAACTTGATTTTGTTTTGGGCATGAGCCACTCTAGCATCCTTCTAAGTCTCGTTAAGGTACCTTGGAGTTTTTCCACTTATTTTTGAATTTATTCCTCAAATGGAACAAACTCTTCTTCCTCCACCTTAGGTCTAGCATCTTCATACTCCAATTTAGTCCCATACAACTCCTCTTTCTCTAGGAATTCACCCTCCTCTTAATTAACAAGATTCAGGACTTCAAGGTTAGGGATTCTACTTCTAACTTCATTTGGGATTGGATTTGGTTAGCAAGTAATCACTTCAAAACTTATCTATCTATATCTATCCAAATCCAAAGGCCTCCTTATAGGTGCATACTTTGCATTGTTTATTGGAGCTCTAGGAATTGTTCTCCTATTTCTAAGATCCTCCACCAGTCTTCTTTTGTTAGATTCAGGGCAGATAACTGAGAGGGGGGGATGAATCAGTTGTTCAAAACTTTTCTCTTATTAAACACTTGCATTCTCTTAGCAGTATAATGATAAATCAATCATGAAACATAATGCATTTAATTCAAGAGCAGAAACACATCAACACATGAGACACCAAGATTTTAACGTGGAAAACTCAGTTAAGGGAAAACCCACGAGGTGACTAACCCAAGATTGTATTCTCTGTTAGAAGAATAGAAAGAATAAAATGGCACATGCCAATTAGGGCTCACTACCTGAGCACACTACTCATAAGAGGCTCACTGCCTACAAGAGACACACTATCTACAAAAGAATCAGTATCACATACTTGAACTGGTAAATAGCATCTTCACCATGCTTGAGTTAGTTCCATTTAAGCCCAAAACTTTTGCTTTGCCTTTCACTCTTCTCCTCGCTACCACATGTTCATCTTCACTAGAACCACTTTGAAATGACTTCGCAATCCCTTATTTATACACGACATCAACTTAGGAATGATCATCTAAGTCAGCTAACAACCATAAGAACATTCGCAAGATCTATAACTCATCCAGTCGGCCAGTTATAGAAAGAACATCATCATCTAGAAGTTATTCTTCAATTGCAAGCTCCAACTCCAATGCAGACTACCAACACGAACTGGACACGATCTAAAGACCACCACAAGCTTGCCTGAATCACCAAGAACATCCACACTTCATCTGCTTACTGAAATCTTTCTCTTCTTCATCCGGAACCTCAAGAACACAGTCTGTCATCATTATCACAAAAGAATAGATGCTTGTGGACCTTCAAACCATGAACCAATCAAGCTGACACTCCACAAAGACTTCCTCAACACTCCTTCAAATCCGCAGAATAGGACAATGTATTTCCGGATCTCACCGAACCTATCTGTATCACTCTACCACCACTGAACATCTACCAGAACCAATTTTACTTGAGTCACCACAACTTCTTCAGATCTTCATATGAACCTCTGAAATCTCTACTGGACCACCTTAAGACACATATCAATAAACCCTTTAATCCGAATCCTCTTATCCTCCACCTATCTTGGACTTTTACCTTGCTGTCATCACTGCTCTTCAATGTTCCTGATTGAGACTAATTTTCTCAATATCCTCAACACACAGCTCATCCAATCCTTATCATTAATACAACAGGAGTATGTTGACATCAATGACAACACTGGCTGGGCCCATACTTGCAACAATCTCCCCCTTTATAATTGATGGCAACATATGATGTGAAAAATTATTTTGACCATCAAGACAAGAACTTCTTCTCATTGTCACAACTCCCCCTAACAGCAACAACCATTTATATATCTTCTCTCTCTTTACTGCTCCCCCTTTGATCAACAACCATTTGTTTTTCACATGTCTTCTCTCCCCCTTTGACATCAATGGCAAAGGGCACATACTTGCAACTTTACCACTTCAGAATCATATTTGCTGCTCCCCCTGAGTAGTAGCTCCCCATCATCAATTCGGACCACAAGATGTGACTATGATATCCTCCGGACTGATGCACCTTAGTGCACCTTAGTTCACCACCTAAGGGGCAATCACCCCTAACTTCTTCCTTAGATACTCAAAAGAGTCCTTAGGTAGAGGTTTAGTAAAGATGTCCACAATCTAATCCTTGGAAGGCACAAACTCCAATCTGACTTCATTCTTGTTCACTTGCTCTCTCAAAAACTGAAACTTGATGGATATGTGTTTGGTCTTTGAGTGTAACATCAGATTCTTAGATATGTTTATTGCACTTGAATTATCACAGAAAATTGTGATAGGTTCCTCATACTCCACTTTGATATCTCTTAACACCTGCTTCATCCACAACACTTGAGTGCAACTACCTGCTGCTGCTATATATTCTGCTTCAGTTGTAGACAGAGATATTGCCTCTTGTTTCTTGCTCAGCCAAGAAACCAATCTCTTCCCCAAAAAGAATGCTCCACCACTGGTACTCTTCCGGTCATCCACATCTCCTGCCCAATCTGCATCTGTATATGCATGAAGAGAGAAATCATGATCTCTAGGATACCATAGACCATACTCAACTGTCCCTTTTAGATATCTAAAAATCCTCTTGATTGCCATGACATGAGATTCTCTAGGATCAGCCTGAAATCTAGCAACAAGACCAACAACTTGCATAATGTCTAGTCTAGTTTGAGTGAGATATAGCAATCCTCCAATCATTGACCTGTACTTTGTCTAATCTGTCTTAGGAGAATCATCATCTTTGCTCAACTTACATCCGGTTGCCATGGGAGTATTCATTGGCTTTGAATCTTCCATCCCAAATTTCTTCAACAATTCTTTTGCATATTTGGTCTGAGAAATGAAGATACATTTCTTTGTTTGAATGATTTGCAGACCCAAGAAGAAATTCATTTCACCAAGCATGGACATCTCAAACTCACTTTTCATTTGATTTGCAAAAGTTTTACACATACTATCTCTTCCTCCAAAAATGATATCATCAATAAACACTTCAACACTTAAGATGTTTTCATGATCAATTTTGAAATATAAGTTATTGTCAACAGTACCTTTGTTGAAACCAATCTTCAAGAGATGCTTATCCAATCTTTCATACCAAGCTCTTGGGGCTTGCTTCAATCCATACAGTGCCTTCTTCAACTTGCAGACCATATCACCATTATCAGACAATTGAAATCCATCCGGTTGCTCAATGTACACTTCTTCCAAATCACCATTCAAGAAGGCAGACTTGACATCCATCTGATATACCTTGAAATCCTTGAAGGTAGCAAATGCAAGAAATAATCTGACTGCTTCAATTCTTGCCACCGAAGCAAAAGTTTCTTCAAAGTCAACTCCTATTTGAGAGTAGCCCTTGCAAACCAATCTGGCTTTATTTCTGATTACTTCACCAACTTCATTTAGTTTGTTCTGGAAGACCCATTTGGTTCCAATTACATTATTGTCTCTAGGTCTGGGAACAAGATCCCAAGTGTGATTTTTCTCAATTTGCATCAGTTCTTCCTCCATTTCCTTAGTCCAGTTTTCATCATTACAGGCTTCATTCACTGTCTTAGGTTCAATCTTTGAAATCATAAAATATTCTTCTAAATCCTAAGCAATCCTTTTTCTTGTTTGAACACCTTTTCTTTTATCACCTATGATTTGATCTTTAGAGTGGTTCAGTCTTACATACCTTGGAACTTTGGGGTTTTCTTGCACTTCTAATTCCTAATCAAGCTCTTTAAAACTTATTTCTTCTTCTTGATTTACCGGATCAGTTTCAACCTGAATTTCAGAAGAGACTTGGGCTTCTTGAGTCAAAACACCATTCTGATCATCTTCATCATATTCATAAAACCTTGAGGGTTTTTCAATTCCTTCATCAACCTTCACATTGGTACTTTCTATAATCTTTCTCAATCTCTTAATATAACACCGGTATGCTTTGCTTTGAGTAGAGTAACCCAAAAATATTCCTTCATCACTTCTAACATCATACTTGCCTAGATCTTCATCTCTCTTAATGTAACATTTGCTATCAAACACTCTAAAATACTTTATAGTAGGTGTGATACCAAACCAAAGTTCATAAGGAGTCTTACCAGTATGCTTCTGATTTGAACTCAATTGAGAGTATAGACTGCAGTGCTGACAGCTTCTCTCCAATAGATCTGAGGAACATTTGCTTCCATCATCATGGTCCTAGAAGCTTCCTGGATGGTCCAGTTCTTTCTCTCAACTACTCCATTCTGCTGTGGAGTCCTAGGAGCAGACAACTGTCTCTTTATACCATGTTTCTCACAGAAATCTATGAACTCGTCAGATGTAAATTCTCCACCTCTATCAGACCTCAGACATTTCAGCTTTAATCCGGTTTCATTCTCTACCATAACCTTGAATATTTTGAACTTCTCAAGAGCTTCTGATTTCTCTTTCAGAAAGGTTACCCACATCATCCTGGAATAGTCATCAATTAATAACATGAAGTACCTATCACCTTGCACACTTCTGATTCTTGCCAGACCACAAAGATTAGTATGAACTAAGTCTAATAATCTGGTAGAAGATTGTTCCTTGCTTTTAAATGAGATTCTGCTTTGTTTTCCCAACTGACATTCTTTGCATAAGCTATTTGTAGGTTTCACTAGTTTTGGAAGATCTCTAATAGCTTGAGTATTACTTATTTTGATGATATTATCAAAATTCACATGACAAATTCTCCTATGCCATAACCAACTCTGATCAACTTGCACAAATAGACAACTTTTACCAGTACCAACTAAATGGAAGATGTTACCTTTTGTTTGGGTACCAGATGCAATCTCTGTTTTAGAATTCTCAAAGATCTTACATTTTCCATTCTTGAATCTGAGATTATAGCCTTTGTCCACCAACTGTCCGACACTGAGAAGATTGTGCTTCAGTCCTTCAACATACAGTACATTACTAGTTTTGTTCTTTCCATCAAAAGAAATAGTTCCTCTACCTCTAATTCTACCAGCAGAGTTATCACCAAATTTTACTACTCCACCTTCATACCTTTCTAAATCTATGAACTTGTTTTTGTCACCGATCATATGGTGAGAGCAACCACTGTCAATGACCCAATCATCCTTCTCTTCAACTTGAGCAGCCAAAGCTCTTTCCTCAACTTTATGATTGGTAGATTCAGAGGGCATTGGATCTTCTTCCTTGATGGCAATAAACACCCAATCACTTCCAGATTTGTTACCTATCTCTTATTCATCATCTATTACTCCTTCATCATCATCTTCATGAACATAATAGCAATTCTTTTGAGATCTTGATCTGTTAGGTTTTGGCCTTGAAAATCTTTTCGGACACTTTGAGGCAAAATGACCAATCTTATTGCAGTTAAAACACTTAAAAGGCAGCTTTCCTTCATACTTACCGGATCCTCTAGGCAGTCTTTTTGCAATAAGGGCTTCAAGGTGAGCAGTTTCAGCTTCTTCTTCTTCCAGGTATTTTCTTGCTTGTTCATACCATGGAGGTTTTCTTGAGGAGTTTTCTCCTAGATCAATCCTTTGTTTACCTTTTACAAATGTACTAGCTTTGAATGTAGATTTAGTCTTTGGGGGTTCATCTCCAAACTCGGCCATTTCAAATGCAGCTAATTTACCAACCAGTTGATCTCTTGTGACAGTTGTATGAGCTATGAATTCTTCAATTGCAGCAGCCTTGATTTTGTAAGAAGCAGGAAGGGATCTAAGAATTTTGCCAACAATCTCATCTTCATTCAAGACACCACCAGCATTTCTAATTCCACAAACAATCTCATTTACTCTTGGCATAAAAGTTGTGATATTTTCATCTTCTCTCATCTTCAAATTTTCAAATCTCCCTTTCAGACTTTGTAGCCTTGCACTCTTAACATACCTGTCTCCTTCATGCAAAAGTTCCAGTTTTTGCCAAATCTCAAAAGCAGTTGGTAGGTCAATGACATTTGAGAGTTCTGAGTCAGATAATGCACTTAGAAGAGCCTCTATAGTCTACAGATTGTTTTTAGCATCAGTGATTTCAGTTTGGGTTTTTGAACCACCCTGTGGGGGTACATACTATGTTGTAGCCATGGTCCAGTACGCCATTCCCATACATTGCAAGTGACATTTCATGTGACCTTTCCAAAGATTAAAATTGGTTCCATCAAACTTTAGACTATCCTTCTTGTAGGACGACATCCCGAATCTCCTCAAGTGGTTAAGCTCCTTTTAGAGGTACTTGGCTCTGATACCAATTGTTAGATTTAGGGTAGACAACTGAGAGGGGGGTGAATCAGTTGTCCAAAACTTTTCTCTTATTAAACACTTGCATTCACTTAGTAGTATAATGATAAATCAATCATGAAACATAATGCATTTAATTCAAGAGCATAAACACATCAACACATGAGACACCAAGATTTTAACGTGGAAAACCCAGTTAAGGGAAAAACCACGAGGTGACTAACCCAAGATTGTATTCTCTGTTAGAAGAATAGAAAGAATAAAATGGTACATGCCAATCAGGGCTCACTGCCTAAGCACACTGCTCACAAGAGGCTCACTACCTACAAGAGACACACTGTCTACAAAAGAATCAGTATCACATACTTGAACTGGTAAATAGCATCTTCACCATGCTTGAGTCAGTTCCATTTAACCCCAAAACTTCTGCTCTGCCTTTCGCTCTTCTCCTCACTACCACATGTTCATCTTCACCAAAACCACTATGAAATGACTTCGCAATCCCTTATTTATACATGACATCAACTTAGGAATGATCATCTAAGTCGGCTAACAACCATAAGAACATCCGCAAGATCTATAACTCATCTGGTTGGCCAGTTACAGAAAGAACATCATCATCTAGAAGTTATTCTTCAATTGCAAGCTCCAACTCTAATGCGGACCACCAACATGAACTGGACATGATCCAAAGACCACCACAAGCTTGCCTGAATCACCAAGAACATCCACACTTCATCTGCTCACTGAAATCCTTCTCTTCTTCATCTGAAACCTCAAGAACACAGTCTGTCATCACTGTCACAAAAGAATAGATGATTACGAACCTTCAAACCATGAACCAATCGATCTGACACTCCACAAATACTTCCTCAACACTCCTTCAAATCCGTAGAACAGGACAATGCATTTCCGGATCTCACCGGACCTATCTGTATCACTCTGCCACCACTGAACATTTGTCAGAATGAGCGACCACAACTTCTTCAGATCTTCATGCGGACCTCTGAAATTTCTATTGGACCACATTAAGACACATATCAATAAACCCTTTAATCTGCATCCTCTTATCCTCAACCTATCTTGGACTTTTACCTTGTTGTCATCACTACTCTTCATTGTTCCTGATTGAGACTAATTTTCTCAATATCCTCAGCACACAGCTCATCCAATTCTTATCATTAATGCAACAAGAGTATGTTGACATCAATGACAACAACGGTTAGACCCATACTTGCAACATCTTTCATGACCAATATTTCTTAGATCTAGAGCTTGATTTTATAATTTAGGCATGAGCCACTCTAGTAACCTAGAGCCTCCTTAAGGTAGATTAGAGTTCTACCAATTCTTTTTAAATTTCTTCCTCAAATGGAACATACTTTTCTTCCTCCACTTTAGGTCTAGCATCTTCATACTCTAATCTGGTCTCATACAACTCCTCCAAGATTTTGCCCTCCTCTTGATTAATTTTGGACTTTAGGATTAACTCTAAGGACAAGGGTAATAGGTCTAGAATGGGGACAAGGAGATCTAGGTTTAGAGGTACCCCCAGGTTCATGCTCTCTATCATTCTTGCATTCTCTTCCCTCACCCTATCCCTCTCATTGATTATTCTTTGGAGATGGGGGCCATGGGTTTCATTATTTATACCAAACTTGTCAGAATAACAACCATAATGCAACAAGTAATTAGATCTCCTATATGTACTTGGTTCAAAATAATTTCTATAGGGCCCAAGAGGTTTACCCATATCTTTCACCCTCCATGTTGTATTGCTTTTGGGTTCAATCTCAAGGACCAAATTCACATTAAGCTTGTTCCTGATAATAGATCTTCTTCCATTCATATTGAATTTATTTCTCAAGTTCCTTCAATAGAGTTGCCACTTACTTACAAATAGGGAAAATTTATACATACAAGATCATTAGTACAAAACTTTAAGGAATTTTCTCTTCAAATTAAATGCTAGAAGTACTAACTAAACCAAAAGAAATATACCCTTGTCTCAAGAGACAATTCCTTTAGATCTCAAAGTTGTAGAGAATTTGAGAGGGTTTTACAAATTCATGCAACATTCACATAGATATCCATAAATACTCAAAACGAACCATGAATAACTACTCACAAGCATATTTCTAAACAATCTTTGCACAAATTCAAATAAACTTTCCAATAAAGTGGATTTAGAGTAACCAATAAGGTATGTCTTAACATTCTTCATTTCATCATCATGTATAGATATAGATCTATTCTAATGGGTGAGTAATTTGTAATATTAAATATCACTAGTTTAGTTTTGTCAAGACAAATATTTTTATATTTAAAATATAGCTATAAAAAACCTTCAGAAGGTAGAGACTAAAGTTGTTATGGGACACTTTTTTTTTAAAGTGTTAAAAGACTTTTTGATTATTAATTGGTTCAGATATTTTTTAACCAATTCTTATTAATGTTATAAAAAATATTTAAAACAAATAAGTAAGATATTTAGTATTGTACTATATATATTTTTTTTTGGGGGGGGAAGGGGTTAAAGTTGCACAAATTTCCTTGTCAGAAATATTATATGGGACAATGTACATGCACTCTGAGCTCTATTTTTTCGGGTAGGTTTTCACTCGAAGACTCAACTTTAATTAGCAATGGGAACAATACACTTTATCTTGAGGCTCAAACTTCAATGTATCTGCTTTATGTTATGTCATATAGATCTAATGGTCCTAATTCATTCATTTGAAATTAATGGCTAGGGGTAAATCTTGTAAACATAAATGTATTGTCAACTATGTTTGAACCCCATTTTACCAAGGTTTTGGTACATGCCATGTTGAGATCATTTTTAATTCATGGCTTGTGATTTCCTTTCTAATTCTACATGTCATGTTGCTATGGATTATGGATTACACCATGGTGAGTGAGGGAATATTCATATAAGTACCCATTAAAATTATGCAATAATCGATAGTGCACATCATCTCTCCTCAAAATATATGGTGTCATAAAATAGGAAAAGGTTTAAAGTGTTAGATCATTGTTCTATTATCTTGCCTAAATGTTGACTTGTGGAAAGTCTTTGTGGTAATGAATACAATGTGCCTAATAATTTTATGGGGTATGTTATCTACTTGTGTTTGTCAAAGTTTAATAAGTTATATGAAAATTAGATGGTCTAGGTTGATAACTTTAAGATCGATGGCTACAGTGAAAACACTTAAACATAAAACTATGCAACTCATGTTCTATTTTGCCAAGGTCACCAAAATGGTGACATTGATGCCTTTGATTACATGGGTGCCTCCATCTTTCATTTTGACTAATTTGTTATACTTCACACATCACATACATGCTAGATTTATTTTTCAAAGATCAATGGGGTAGGGTAAAGGGTTAAAACACAATATTGCTAGACCTCCCTTCTATTTCAACTCAAAGATGACACATGCCTTAGTCTTTGAATAATGAATCTCCTGGTCGACTTAGACATTCAAGTCAACATAACTAGTAAGGAATTCATTTTTTGAGGATCCCAAACCCATAATAGAAACACATATGGTACCCAACCAAATCCTCGGGCTCATTCCAGTGTGTAACCAAGACAATCAAGATAGAGACTAAAATGCCATATTGTTTGCAAAGTATAATATGTATATCAAAGTTGTAAATTAAATAATAGATATCCACCTCTATTTGTGATTATTTTTATATAATAGAAGAACAATATTATAAATCTAATGCATCTACTTTTATTTTTTATTAAGATAAGCAACTGACAAGGGGTTGAACCCTTTACAAATAAGGCCCCAAGGGAAAAACAAAATAGACCACAACAGACCAAACACAACACAGAAGGAGTACAGACACTGCAAACAAATAGCAGCCAAGCTGCAAGAAACAAATAGCCCAAAAGGCAACCCAAATAGTTCATAGGACGCACACTGACAATAGGAAAACAAAAGGAGTTTGGGAAACAACATACAATTTGTAGAACACGCTAAAGAAAGGATCTAAACAACAACAGATCCTGAACAAGAAAATCTAACTCCCCTCGGCCCTAGGGCACAAATTTATGATAGATTTGGGGAGTTCTTTCTTTCTACATTGGACCACGACCCATAAAATAAGAAGCAATATAATATGATTAATTAATGCAGCTATATGATTTCTAAGTGTTTGTGTGAGAGAGAGAGACTACTCCATCCTAACCCAACCAGGATGCTAACCTCCTCTACCTTAACCACACCCTTGTCTTTGGCAACCTGTAACTCATAAAAATTTAGATTCCCATTAATAGGTTAGTGTCCAAATAGCCGAAGCACTATAATTTATCATTCCAAAATAACATTTTCTATATTGCATCATTTCTAAATAAAATAATATTCATTACATTTCATCTTTCTAAAATAAAATTATCATTTACTTATTTCATCTTTCAAATAACATGATATTTATTCAACCACACAATTATCCATAAATCAGTTCCACATAAAAGTCATCATATGCAGAAAAAGTATGCTAAAATATCAGATGCAGGAATGATCTATCAATATCCTCTGCATTCTCCCAAGTGGCACTATCCATCGAATAATGGTCCCACTGGACCCTATACTGCACAACATTGTGGTTCTACAAGTTAATGTTGCGCTTCTCCAAAATTCTAGTGGGCTCCACTAGCACCACCCCTGGATCTTGAACATGCAATGCACGCCAATCAAGAATATGAGAAGAAGCTGAATAGTACGGCTTAAGCATAGAAACATGGAAGACATTATATATACGAGATAGAGCAGGGGGTAGAGCAAGCCTATATGTAATTGGGTTTATAACTTCCAAGACTTCAAATGGCCCACCATATCTAGGGGCAAGCTTAGATCTCTTACCAAATGAGATCAAACTCTTCTGCGGTCGAACCCTCAAGAAGACCTTATCTCCCATTGAGAACTGTCTAAAGGTTTTGTTCCTATCTGCAAAGCTCTTCTAGTGATCTGAAGCCTACTTAAACTTTTCCTTAATTAGCTTTATCTGATCCTCCATCTCTCTCAACATCTCTGACCCAATGACAATCCTGTCTTCCACCTCATTCCAACTGATAGGTGTATGACATTTGCGGGTCATGCCTAGGGAGGCTTGATATGAGTTATTATAAGTAAACTCCACTAAGGGTAGGTACTCCTCCCACTTATGTTGTTGATCCATACAGTACATTCTAAGGAGATCCTCCACTACCTGATTCACCCTCTCCATCTAACCATCGATCGGAGGATGATAAGTTGAATTAAAGTTCAGTTTTGTCTCCAAAGAAGCATACAATGTAGTCCAAAATCTAGAGGTCATTCAAGTATCACGATTAGAAATGATCATTTTAGGCACTCCGTGCAACCAGAAAATCTCCTACACAAACTTTTTCACTAAAACCAATGATCCATCCTTAATATTCCCAACAATGAAGTGAGCTACTTTATTCAATTTATCAACAACAATCAAGATGACATCATGTCTGGTCTTGGTCATAGGCAGCCCTTGAATGAAATCCATAGTGATTACATACCATTTATATTTTGACACACTATGTGGGTATAAAAGTCCCACCAGATACACATGCTCAACCTTAACTCACTGGCATTCTAAACATCGGGCTACAAAACCAATAACATCCCTCCTAAGTCCTGGCAAGAAATACAATGGCCTGAGTCCCTCTTTCAATTTTGTTACACTGGGGTGCCTTGAATAAGGTGCATTGTGAGATTCTTCTAGCACTAAATCTCTCAACTTTATTGAGTTAGGAACGTACATCCGTCCCTGATATCTTAAGAGTCCATCAGACTCAAACATGTATCCATCATATCCATGATCTGAAGGATCCTGCTCTAGGGCTTGTTTCACCCTATCATAATGCTCATCTCTTGGAAAAAACTTGAATCACCTACTATCTAAAATTCAATTTTGCACTGACCATAGCTGCAAGATGTCTCCTCCTACTTAGGGCATCTACAACTCTGTTTTCTTTTCCTTTTATATACTCAATTCTAAAATCATACTCGCTCAAAAACTCCAACCATCTTCTTTGTCGAGCATTAGGTTGGACTGAGTAAAGATATACTGAAGTCCCAAATGATATGTTTTCAGCTCGAATGGCTTCCCCAAAAGATAGTGCCTCCACATTTGAAGGGCATGTACTATGGAAACCAACTCCAAATTGTGTGGTGCATAGTTCAGTTCATGCTACTTCAATTTTCTAGATTCATATGCTACCACTTGTTCATCCTGCATAAGAACTACTCCTACACCCTCTCCTGATGCATCTGTTATCACTGTGAAGTACCCATTTGGATATGGCACAATTAGGATAGGTGTTGAAGTATGTTTCTCCTTTAATAGTTGAAAGGCATGTTCACACTTATCACTCCATTCAAATTTCTTTCCCTTTCTTTGGAGTGTAGTGATGGGTGCCGCAATTGTTGAGAACCCCTTGACAAATTTTCTATAATAGCCGGCAAGCCCCATAAAAATCTTGACTTCTGATACATTCTATGGCCCTGGCCACTCCATGATTTCCTTGATCTTATCTGGTCCACAACTATCCCCTCAGCTGAAATAACATGGCCCAAATAGTGCACCTTAGTTTGGTAAAAAGTATATTTTGACATCTTCCCATAAAGCTTATGATCCCTCAAATGTTGCAACACTATTCTTAGGTGTTTGTCATGCTCTTCTTCTGATTTCGAGTATATCAAGATATCATCCAAAAAAACTAATACAAAGTCATCCAGGTAGTCTCGAAAGATGATGTTCATCAAATTCATAAAAGTTGTAGGGATGTTGGTTAGCCCAAATGGTAACACCGTGAACTCATATGCATGTATCTAGTCCTGAGTGCAGTCTTGGAATATCTTCATCTTTTATCCTTAATTGGTGGTATCCTGATCTAAGATCGATCTTCAAGAATACCTTAGCTCCTTTCATTTGGTCAAACAATTCATCTATTATAGGGAGCGAATATTTATTTTTGATGGTGGCCTTTTTTAGCATTCTATAATCAATACACAACCTCAAGATACCATCTTTCTTCTTCACAAATATGACAGGTGCTCCCCATGGAGATACACTTGGCCTTATAAATCCATGGTTAAGCAACTCTTGTAACTGCACCTTCAACTCATACAATTTAGTGGTGTTAATCCTGTACGGTGCCTTTGACTGAGGCTCAGTTCCTAATAATAATTCAATCATTCCCATTTAGGTGGTAACTCTGTTAGTTCATCAGGAAATACATTTTGAAATTCCTTCAGAATGTGATGGTCTTTATTTGATGACTCCGAGTTATCAAGATCCCTGACCTTTACTGCATAAATAGTGCACCCTTTCCTATTGGCCTTTTTCAGCTGCATAGTAGAAATCTACCTGAGTTCTAAGGGTCTTTTTAAACCATGAATTTTACATGGTTACCCTAATCATCTAAACATTTCATTATTTTCTCTTCATGATCTACAACAAACTTATACTCAATAATCCAATTTATCCCCAAAATTACATCATATGACCCTAGGGGGTGCCACATACAAGTTAACCTATGTCTCAAAACTAGGAAGTTCAAGTTCACTGTAGGAAAGACAATGCTCTACCGTTTTCTCTACCTGGTTTCCATATTGGACCTTCCATGAGTTAGCCATATATCCTAGTTTAAATGACAACTTTGAAATAACATTTGGATTTACAAAACACTTAGTGGCTCCAGTATCAATTAGGATTGAAATAGGGCATCCGAAAAGCTTACCTAAACACTGGATTGGCATAGCCTAGAAATCAGTCTAGCAATTATCTACTACCACATGGATGTGATGTTGGTTTATGTTTTTCTAATTATTCCCCCTTTGAGGATACACGCTGACATAATGCTCACCACCGCATGTGTAACAACCACCGCGGGGTGCTCTGGGTCTGTCTGAAGCATCTCTCATGTTATTGTTGTTATTATTGTTATAATTGGCCCTCTTGTTGCTGTTCTGATTCCCCTCATTGTGGTCTTGAGAATTGTTTCCCCTCTTGAGATTTTTGATCTGTTGGTTATTGTTATTGCCCTGATTATTTTGATTTTGATTATTCTTGTTGTTTCCTTGAGATTTCTTATTACCATACTTGGCATCTCTACTCTTTCTATAGTTTGCAACCTGTTGTAATTTTTGTTCCTGCTTGATTTCTTTTTCAAAAACCTCATCCATGGTGGAAGGGTTATGAATGTCTACATTAGCTCCAATTTGAGGCCTAAGCCCCATGATAAATTTTCAAATCTGAAACCTCTCATCAAGCTGATACTGAGGCACATATTTGAGCAAATGGGAAAATTTCTCCCAATATTGAGTTACTGTGATTCCACCCTAGGTGATATTCTAGAATATGGTAATCTTCTTATCAAAATATAGTTGCGTTAGCCACCTTTTCCCTAAACAATTATAGAAATTGCTCCCAAGTTACCTCACCAAGAAATGGTTGCTTCTCAGCCTTTTCATTATCCCATCAAGTGGTAGCCTCACCTGTGAGTTGATACGATCCCCATATAGCCTTAGGTCTCATTAGAGAAATTTTGTAGGGTAAAATATTTCTCCATCTTGATTATCCAGGCTTCTACCCTATCCCCTATTGTCTTGCCATCAAATTTTGGTGGGGTGACCTTTTTGAGGTCTTTACCCAACTCTTCAGTCATTTCTCTTGCTTACTTGGGTTTCTCTCAGTCTCAGGGTTTTCTTCATTTATTTAATTTCTATTGCCCCATTTCTGCCTAAGTTCATCCTTGGTTGACCTATTTGAATTTCCTGTTCTAGATTATCCATCCTGGTCTCTTGTTGATTCAACATGGCTAGGATCTTATCCAATCTATCATTTGAATCATGACAAGATCCTCCTCCATGTTGGTAAGTGAATCTAGTATCCATTTGGATTACTCTATACACATTGCATTATAGCATAATTAGGCGTAGGTCCTAGAGTTTAACATAATTCTCTAATAGTAAATGTAAAGTGCAAAAATCTCACATACTAAAAATAGTATTCCAAAAAGCAATGCTCATTCCAAATAAGGAAAGTAAATCATATAAAATAATTGAATATCCATAGTTGGGTAAAATAGCATGTTTCCAAAAATGAAGTACAAATTCCATACACTAAAAAGTGTTACATTTCCATTTTCATACACCAAAAAGGGTGTTACAATACATCTGTTTCAATGTTGCAAGTATAAGTGATTGCATCAATTACATCAATTAAAAAAATTACACATTTTATAGATTGGCTATGCAATCCATACATGAGTAATACAATGAAGAATATCCATAATGGATCATATCCATAATGGTCTTTCGCAAGTTGAGGTCAAGAGTGTGGTCAAGGTGCTTTTTCCACCCAACCATGAAGTACTGGACTTCCCCAGGTTTCTTCCTAACTCGAAGAAAGCACCGACCCTACACGAGGAGCCAAGCAACCTAGAATGGTAAAGGCAGAAGGGAATCTCTCAATGAGTGTATGATGCATGTATGCAGTCCTAAACTAGAACGACGTAACTCTCGCATGCAGGATGTGGCAGAGAGAGATATAACATAAATCTAGGCTTTTTCTAATCCATCTATTTCAATGGTACAATAGCTTGGCCAAGCAATAAGTAAACAAGTGGTAATTTAGAAAAAATAAATTACCGTCTCTGGGAGCCCACATTCGGCATCCTATCCTAGAAGTAAAATTTACACAAAAAGAATAAAACATTTCCCATAGTTTAAAATAATGAATTATCTAAGATAAAGTATTCATCATCAAGTGTCTATTCTAGAAGAATTAAGTTTACATCAACCAATCCACTACTCTGGTTTGCATTTTGTCTAAGTTTCAATTTTGGTGATTTATAATGATCTTCCATGAGAAGAGATTATTTACAAAAGATATTTTCCGTTTTTCATACAAAATTCATAATAAGAGGTTTATATAAATATTTTCCAATTTAACTGCTTTTAACTAAAAATTGATTTATATTTATATGTTCTATATGAATACTTAGCTAACACACACACACACACACACACACACACACACACACACACACACACACACACACACACACACACACACACATATATATACTAGAATGCACTATATAGAAAATAACAGTGATTATATGGAAATCAAATTTTGAATAGTAATTAGATACTCTCTCTCTCTCTCTCTCTCTCTCTCTCTCTCTCCTCTCTCTCTCTCTCTCTCTCTCTCTCTCTCTCTCTCTCTCTCTCTCTCTCTCTCTCTCTCTCTCTCTCTCTCTCTCTCTCTCTCTCTCTCTCTCTCTCTCTCTCTCTCTCTCCTCTCTCTCTCTCTCTCTCTCTCCTCTCTCTCTCTCTCTCTCTCTCTCTCTCTCTCTCTCTCTCTCTCTCTCTCTCTCTCTCTCTCTCTCTCTCTCTCTCTCTCTCTCTCTCTCTCTCTCTCTCTCTCTCTCTCTCTCTCTCTCTCTCTCTCTATATATAATTCAATTTTTGTTTATGCAGAAAAACACTTGGCATAGCCAAACACGGTGTTGTATGGTAAAAACAGTCTGTAACTTTTGTTTATCATATAAATAGCAAAGCATATATTTGAGACAAGGATATGAAGAATCACGTTTTAATGATAAATAACTATTAATATTTGTAAGAGAAGGGGGCAGCACTCTATATGGAGGTCGTAGTCTTATAATTCGATTTTTGTTTATGCAGAAAACACTTGGCGTAGCCAAACATGGTGTTGTATGGTAAAAATAGTCTGTAACTTTTGTTTATCATATAAATAGCAATGCATATATTTGAGACAAGGATATGAAGAATCACGTTTTAATGATAAATAACTATTAATATTTGTAAGAGAAGGGGGCGACACTCTATATGGATGTTGTAGTCCCTACGAGACTATGACCTCCATATGGGGGTCGCTCCCCATGAAATGATGAAGTTCACACAACATACATACATTGTATGCAATATCAAATTTGCTAAAGTTTCTAAGTTTTAAAGAATATATATAGCAAGAAACAAAACAACGATCAATGAAAAGCTGAAATTCACCTCTAGTATGGGACGACTCTCCCCATAGACTAAAAGGCCTATGGGGTGGGTCGACCCATACCTCCGAACCTTAATTCCATTTATTAAAATTTGTAATTTTTGTAATTAATTTATATACCATTCTCATTTTGTTCGCAGAAGTAATTCAATTTACCCAGAAAATTTTATTAACAACCGTTTATATGGTATATGCAAAAAAATCACTATAGTTTAAGATTTATAATTTATATACAAACATTTTATATATATATATATATATATATATAGCTACAGTAACAATAGAATACTAATATCTATAAATATATTCAATAATAAGTTGTATATTCCTTGTGCAATATCAACGATAGATATACATATAGATATAGCTTCATAGCCTTGTATAATCATATATTTACATAAACATTACGGGTTCAACACAATGTAATACATTTATAATAATATTTACAAAGAGAATAAATATGTATTCATAGGAAATTATCATCATTCACACAATAACTATATATTGAATTCAATCAACAACAGTAATAACAATAGAAATCATCCATTAAAGTCTTGTTCACACAAATTGGGTGACATGATTTGGATAAAAAACTTGAATAACGCTTTCCCTGTAGATGAATCCTTCACTATTCTCCTCTCTTCCTTTGCTCTTCAAATGCTCCCCTTTGCCCAAATCTCAAGTCCTCTTTTGTGCTCTCCTTCTTTAGAATAATGGTTGTGTAGAATAATTCATGTCTCTGTATTTGTTCTTCAGATTGAGAGTTGTGTATGATTGTTGTGTTGAGAGAATGAGGGTTCATTTTCTTTTATTATTTTATTTTCTTTTCTTCTTTATTTTTCTATTTTTATTTTTCTTTGTTTTTGTGTTTTATTTTCTAAATTTAAGTCCTTTTTCTATTTTTCTATTGTTTTCTAAATCTTGCTTTCTTTTCTATGATTTATCTCATATTATCAAATAAAACTCATGATTTATTATTTGTTTGCATCACAATTATCTCAAAAACAGTAAATAATATTAATTTTAGTTTTCAAATACAAATCAATAAATAAATTAAAACTATTTCTTTTATTTTTCAGGAGCATTTAATATTAACAACTAATTAATTAAATGACTAACTATAAAATAAGAAGCAATATAATATGATTAATTAATGCAACTCTAATGCAACTATATGATTTCTAAGTGTTTGTGTGTGAGAGAGAGACAACTCCATCCTAACCCTATCAGGCTGCTAACCTCCTCTACCTTAACCACACCCTTGTCTTCAACAACCTACAACTCATGAAAACTTAGATTCCCATTAATAGGTTAGTGTCCAAATAGTCAAAGCACTATAATTTATCATTCCAAAATAACAATTTCTATATTACATCATTTCTAACTAAAATAATATTCATTACATTTCATCTTTTCCAAAATAAAATAATCATTTACTTATTTCATCTTTCAAAATAACATGATATTTATTCAACCACACACAATTATCCATAAATCAATTCCACATAAAGTAAGTTCAGGAAGCATCAAAGTGTGAGATGTGACAAACATGAATGAACCAAGATCTGTAGAAGAGGCATTAGGTATGAATGATGCAAAATCCTAGAAGATTGCTATGGATGAAGAAATGACACCTTTGAAAAAGAATAATACATGGGATCTTGTACCATTGCCTGAAGGACAAAAACATGTTGGTTGCAAATGGGTGTTCAAGAAAAAGATTGGTTCAGATATAGGTATTGAGAAGTACAAAGCAAGGTTGGTTGCGAAAGGTTGCTCTCAAGTTAAGGGTGTTGATTATGGTGAGATATTTTCACCTGTTGCAAAATGACATTCATTAGATTTTTGCTTTCTATTGCTACTACTTATGATTTAGAGGCTGAACAAATGGATGTGAAAATTGCTTTCCTTCATGGTGACTTGGAGGAGGATATTTATATGACAAAACCATAGCAGTACGTGGTGAAAGGTAAAGGTAATTTGGTTTGCAAATTGAAGAAATCTTTGTATGGCCTAAAATAGAGTCCTAGGATGTGGTACCAAAAATTTGATACACGTGTTGAGTTTTGGATTTGAGCGTCCTAGATCAGATCATTGTGTTTATTATAACACTGATGGTGATCATTTCCTATTTATTACATTATATGTTGATGATATGTTATTTATTGGTAAAGGAAAAGGTATGATTTCATAACTGAAATCTCAATTTGCTGCTATATTTGAAATGAAAGACCTTGGTGCAGCTAGACACATTCTTGGGCTGGAAATTAAAGAGGGAGTGAATAGAAAGTTGTGGTTTGGTCAAAATATGTCAATTCAATTTTACAAAGTTTTAACATGCAGGACTGTAGACCATTGTGTGTTCCCTTTTCAGTTGGAACAAAGTTATCTATTTCATATTATCCAACATCTCCATCAGAGATGGAAGAGATGAGCAGAGTGCCTTACCAGAGTGCAGTTGGAAGTTTGATGTATGCTATGGTTTGTACTAGACCAGACATTGCCCAAGCAATGGGAGTTCTTTCCAGATATATGTCTAATCCTGGTAGAGTTCATTAGGATGCAGTTAAAAAAGTCTTCAGATATTTGTGCGGTACCTCAAAGTATTCCTTGTGTTATCATAGTAATTTAAGTGAAGATGATATTTCCCTTGATATTCATGGTTATGTTGATTCAGACTAGGCAAGTGATATTTATAGTAGACGATCCACCAGTGCTTATGTGTTTACTTTATTTGGTGGTGCAATTAGTTGGATGAGTAAGTGATAGGCTGCAGTTGCTTTGTCCATTATTGAAGCTGAGTATATGGCAGCTACTCATGCTTGTAAAGAAGCCATTTCAGATATTGGAATAAAAGAAGATGCAATGACAGTTTATTGCGATAGAGTGCAATTTGTCTAGCTAAGAACTTGAAATTTCATGCCAGGACCAAGCACATTGATGTACTGATACAGAGTGCACAATGGAAGCAGACAAAACAGATCAAATCAACTAATGTACATCGCTGAACTAGTTATTGCCGGTGGACACACGCACTGATTCACCATTCCCCCTGGTCACTGCTTGTATGTTCTGCCACATACAATCTCAATGTACATTGACGATGTACATTTGATGGAACCTCCTTTCATCAGTAGGACTTAACACCGTTGGCATACCTGAAAACTCTTCCAGCAATATGCTGATCTCTCCGATGACCTTCAACTTCTTCCGTCGATGTGACTCGAATCATCGGCGGGTCATTTCCTTCGTCTTCTGATACACCAATGGATTTCTACTGTTGGCGTGATCCCCCTTCGTCGGCAAAGCTCTCAACTACTCTTCAATGCGCTGATGTTTTGACCACTCTTTCAACTTAGCACTTCTTGCTTCTTTGGCTAGACAACCTTCGACTGGGCTTTCTCTGACGGTTATTTTCTTACCAAACACAAACTCTATAACATAGATACTTTCTGCCTTCACCAAACCCTAGCACATGGAGATGCTAGGTGATCTATTGTGCACAAACCACGATCTGGAACATCTGCACCGCTGAAACAATGAAACAAATAGGAAACGAAAACAAACATATATACAACGAAGCCATTCCACTGATTTCGATAGAAATCTTATTAGTGGAATGCTTCACATCGACATTATGCAATAATGGGAAAACAGAAAGGAAAGGAAATCTACATCTATGTAATTCGTATTTACAAAGAATGGGAAATAAAATTGACAACACAAAAAAGATCGATTTCTCCTTAATAAAGCTTGATTACATTCACACAGTTACATTCAATCACAATATCATCTGACTAATCACAATCTCAATCCCTAATCTGTATGCATTTGATTCATTTCTCTGGGTTTTATAAATTCACCCAAAGTAGTACCAACTGACTCCAAGCGGTTGAGAGGAAACTATCTCCAAGCGGCTAGGAGAAAACTAATTATCTCCAAGCAGCTAGGAGAAAATCCACAGTCCTATTATTTCAATTGACAATTGCAACCTAAGTACTTGGGACTTACAAACAGAAATTACAAGCATTGGTCGAATAGACCTTATTACAACCCAAAACATGATTTAAAACAAAACATGAACTTAAATGACTTGTGTTAGGTTCCCCTGCACCATACTCCCAGGGTTTAAAAGAACTCAAGTCCCTTGAGGAACCAAGTCTGAAATATTAACCCCATGCTTGATGATGTCTTCCTCACTCATCCAGGTAGCATTCTCATCAAGCAAACCACGCCATTTGACCAGATACTGCTTGTAGGTTTTATGTCTAGTCTTCTTCTAAACTTTGGTGTCCAAAATACATTCCAATTGAACTGGTTGGTTGGGTGGGAGATCAAAAATCCATTTTACATCTTCTACGCCTGTCTTTGCTACATTGGCCCCTCTAAATGGAAACAAATCTGCCACATTAAAGATGGGTGAAATTGCTAATCCAGGACGAAGTTCAATCTCATAAGCATTAGGCCCAAATTTGTGTACAACCCTGCATGGACCTATCTTCTTCATGAGAAGTCTTATTGGCTTCCCTTTCAGAAGTCTTTCCTGCTTCAAATATGCCATTACCAGATCCCCAACTTTGTATTGGACATCCCTTTTCTTCTGATCAGCTCTCTCTTTGTATTTTCATGTGTTCTTCTAGATAGTGTCCCTTACAGCATCATGGATATCCTTCATGCTGACTGCAAAATCTTCTCCTTGTCCACTCCTTTTCTCCATGTTATGGAGATCCCTGAGCTCCAAAATTCCCCTGGGATGAATCCCATATACAACTTCAAAAGGGCTCTTTCTTTCATCCCATGCTTCTCCATGTTGTTTAGTCAAACACCTCAAAGATTACCCAGTGATCTATTCACCACCTTACTTTGTCCATCTGTCTGAGGGTGATATGCTGATGTGAAAGATAATTGAGTGCCCAATTTCTTCCACAAAGTGCACCAAAAATATCCCACAAACTTGGGATCTCTGTCAGTGACAATATTCAGTGGCAAACCATGAATTCGAACAATCTCCTTAAAGAACAGACCAGCAATGTGTGAAGCATCATTGGTACATTTGCATGGCACAAAATGAGCCATTTTACTGAACCTATCAACTACAACAAACACACTGTCAAAACCCCTTTGAGTCTGGGGAAGACCCAAAACAAAATCCATACTGATGCACTCCCATGGCTTTTGAGGAATTAGAAGTGGTTGATAGAGACCTGCATTAGATGAATTTCCTTTTGCCCTCTGACAAATGCTACAAGTTTCCACAAATTTCCTAACATCAGTTTGCATCTTAGGCCAGAAGTAAAGCCTTCTCACTTGTTCCAACATCTTGTCCAATCCAAAATGACCTCCAAGACTACTGCAATGTTTCTCTTTTATGATGTTCTCCCTTATGGAACACCTAGGCACACACAACTGGTCAACTGGTTGCCTTTAAACAATAAGCCCTGCTGTAGCAAAAATTTAGAAAAATCAGAATGATAGGAATCTAAAAATTATGAACAAACTGCATATATCTCCTTGAAGTCCTCATCATCCTAGTACATATCCTTGAGAGAATCCACTCCCACACTTTGTAACTGGATTTCCTATATAGTGCACACTCTTCTGCTCAGAGCATCTACCACCTTGTTGGCTTGTCCCTTCTTATGTTTGATAGAAAAAGTATATGCCTGGAGTTGTTTGATCCACTTCATATGCCTGTGGTTTAGCTTCTCCTACGAATTCAGAAAACTCAAAGCATGGTTGTCAGTATAAATAATGAATTCCTTGGGCAAGAGATAATGTCTCCATTTTCTCAATGCTTGAACCATTGCATAGAATTCTAGATCATATGTGGAATACTTTCTTTTAGCATCATTCAACTTTTAACTAAAGAAAGCAACAGGTCTGCCTTCCTAACTCAAGACAGCACCAATGGCAAGGTTACTGGCAACACATTCCACAGTAAACAACTTATTAAAATCAGGCAAAACCAAAATGGGTTTCTCTACTATTTTCTGTTTGAGAATCTCAAAAGACTCATCAGCTGCTCTATTCTAAACAAACTTACATTTCTGTCCTCCTTTTATGGTATCTAGAATGGGTGCACAAATGTGACTGAATCCTCATATGAATTTCCTATAAAAAGTTGCCAACCCATGAAAACTTCTTACATCACTTACTGTTTTAGGTGCTGGCCAAGACAAAATAGCATTTACCTTCTCTGGATCCATTTTCAAACTGCCCTGGGATATCACAAATCCAAGGTATGTGAGTTCTTCCTTCATGAAGATACTCTTCTCCATATTGATCATCAGTTTCTCCTCATGCAGCTTCTTCAACACCTGTTCCAAATGCTGCAAATGTTCTTCCTTTGTTCTGCTAAAAACCAAAATATCATCAAGATAGACAACAACAAATTTACCAATAAAATCTTTCAATACCTCATTCATTAGATGCATGAAAGTACTTGAAGCATTGGATAGTCCAAATGGCATCACCAGCCACTCATAAAGATCTTCATTAGTCTTAAAGGTTGTCTTCCATTCATCCCCTTGTCTAATCTTGATCTGATGGTATCCACTCTTGAGATCAATTTTAGAAAAGTACTGAGCTCCACCCAAACAATCCATGAGGTCCTCTATTCTGGGCATAGGATACCTATATCTGATGGTGATCTTATTTATGGCTCTCAAATTGGTGCATAACCTCCATTTGCCATCCTTCTTGGGAGCTAAGACTGTGGGTACAACACATGGGCTAAGACTTTTCCTCACCAGGCCTTTATCCAACAATTCATGTACTTGTTTAGCAATCTCCTCATTCTGATTAGGCATCATTTTATAAGCTGGTTTATTTGGCAATTTGGATCCTGGGATGAAGTCAATTTGATGACTTATGTCTCTCATAGGGGGTAGTACATTGGGCATATCCTCCACCATGATACCCTTATACTTGTCTAACAATTCCTGCACTTCCTTAGGGACCCTTTCCTTTTGTTTTTAGACAAATCAGAATTGTCTTTAGGTTTCAAAATCAGAGCATACCCCCGGGTTCCCTCTTCTTTCAGAGTATGGAGAAACTCTTTCCCACTCATTAACATGATACTTGAGCCTACATTCTTGTCTACACCCTCTTTTGGTAAAGGATCCATCTTATACTGTTTACCATTCTTGGTGATCACAAAGGAATTGGATTTACCATCATGCTGGGCTTGTACATCATACTGCCAAGGTCTACCTAATAGTAAATGGCATGCATCCAAGGGAATTATATCACACAAAAGTTTATCCCCATATTCCCCTATCTGAAATTCTATCCAAGCTTGTTCATCAACCAAGACTTGCTGCCCTTTGTTCAACCATGACACTTTGTATGGACTCACATGTGGTAATCTTCTCAAATTCAATTTCTCTACCATTTCTACTAAAACTAAATTTTTAGTGGAGCCAGAATCAACAATTACCTTACACCTTTTGCCAAAAACTTTACACAGAGTTCTGAATAGTGTTTTCCTCTACAGTGGTTCTTTGTTTTGTGGTACCTTCAGCATTGTTCTTCTCATCACGAGACTCTCTCCATCTTGTGTTGGAGCTGCACTTCCCATAGGTGAAGTCACACTCTGACAATCTTCTTCTTGAATCAGTTGGCTCCTTCTCTCTCCTCCATGAGAGCTTGAGGCTTTCTCCAGACACCTACCTGCTGTGTGTCCAATTTGGTTACAATTATAACATCTTCCTGTGAAGACATTAGGACCTCTGCCTGGTCCACCAAATCTACCTCCCATTGGGTCTCCTTCCTCTGAAACCCCATCTGGAACCAGATTCTCCACTGTGTTCTTGCTGACTGGACTCCCCTTGAGTCTTTTGGAACTGATTTCTGCCACCAAAGCTATTTTTGCCCCTAAAATATTTTCCACCTCTGCCTCTATTCTATTGTTCTCCTTTTCTTTTCAATTTCTCTTCTACTCTTAGCGCCACCTGGAAACATTTGTCCATGGTGTCTGGTGTCAAGATGGTAATCTCATCTTGTATACTATACTTCAGGCCATTAATATACCTGGCAACTCTTCTTTTCTCATCCTCAGCATGTCCACACCTTAGAGACAATTTATGAAATTTCTCTGTATAGGTGGATACATCCATATCCTTCTGTCTGAGATTCTACATTTTCTTGTATATCTGCACTTCATAATCTACTGGTAGAAACTGAGCCTTGATCCTCTCTACCATCTGACTCCAGGATGAGATCATGCTCTTACCACTCTTCACCCTTTCTCCCTGGGTGTACTTCCACCACGTGAGTGCAGTACCTTTCAATTTCGTCTTTGCAAACTTGACTCTTCTATTCTCCGGTACCTCCTTGTACTTGAAGTAATTGTTCAAAGCCTTGATCCATTTGATGACTTCTTTTGCATCCATCTTTCCGCTGAACATCAGAATCTCCATTCTTGATTCAGACGACTCCTTACCGAGTGATTTTATAGCCTCCAGAAATTGTTTCTGGTCTGTAGATATACTTGTCTATTCTGGGGTTGTTTCCTCTTCCCCATCTTCTTCTTCTTCTTCAAACTCCATGTCTGATTTCCTGCCTTTTCCTAAGGTTTTCAACTCAGCCTGGACTGCTTCCTTCACTCCAGTCTTGATCAGCTCCTCCATCTCCTTAAATTTCTTGACCGCTTTGGTGGTCATTCCCTTTGGAGGCATCTCGCTAGCCCCTCCTTCACTTTCTCTGTCTGACATAAACATTCACAAACAATGCCAACACTTTTGCAGACCCTTCTCTAGCTCTGATACCAAAATGATGCAGAGTGCACAATGGAAGCGAACAAAACAGATCGAATCAACTCATGTACATTGTTGAACTAGTTATTGCCCATGGACACACGCATCAATTCACCATTACCCTTGGTCGTTGCTTGTATGTTCTGCCACATACAATCTCAATTTACATTGACGATGTACATTTGATGGAACCTCCTTTCATCGGCAGGACTTAACACCATCGGCATACTCAAAAACTCTTCCAGCGATATGTCGATCTCTCTGATGACCTTCAACTTCTCCCATCGGTGTGACTCGGATCATTGGCGGGTCATTTCCTTCATCTTCCGATACACCGATGGATTTCTACTATAGGCGTGATCCCCCTTTGTCGGTGAAGCCTTCAACTGCTCTTCAATGTGCCAATGTTTTGACCACTCTTTCAACTAAGCACTTCTTGCTTCTTTGGCCATACAACCTTCGTCTAGGCTTTCTTTGACAGTTATTTTCCTGCCGAACACAAACTCTGCAACACAGACACTTTCTGCCTTCACCGAACCCTAGCACATGGAGATGCTAGGTAGTCTACTATGCACAACCCACGATCTGGAACATCTACACTGCCGAAACAATGAAACAAACAGGAAATGAAAACAAACATATATACAACGAAGCCATTCCACTGATTTCTATAGAAATCCTATCAGTGGAATGCTTCACATCGACATTATGCAACAATGGGAAAACATAAAGGAAAGGAAATCTACAGCTATGCAATTCGTATTTACAGATAATGGGAAACAAAATTGACAACACAAAAAAGATCGATTTCTCCTTAATAAAGCTTGATTACATTCACACAGTTACATTCAATCACAATATCATCTGACTGATCATAATCTCAATCCCTAATCTGTATGCATTTGATTCATTTCTCTGGGTTTTATAAATTCACCAAGAGTGGTACCGACTGACTCCAAGCGGCTGGGAGATCGATTCCAAGCGGCTGGGAGGAAACTAACTATCTCCAAGTGGCTGGGAGAAAACCCACCGTCCTATTATTTCAATTGACAATTGCAACCTAAGTACTTGGGACTTACAAACAGAAATTACATGCATTGGTCGAGTAGACCTTATTACAACCCAAAACATGATTTAAAACAAAACATGAACTTAAATGACTTGTGTTAGGTGCCCCTGCACCATGTACAGTATCAATTTGTTAGAGATATGGTCAAAGATGGCAGGGTGAAGTTGGTTAAGGTAGATACTTTGATGAATGTTGTTGATTCTTTAACTAAGCCTGTGAGCACAAAAAAAATTAGATGGTGTTTAGAGACGATGTTTTCTCCCTCCCATTGCTCTTGCAAGGTGTTTGACAAGTGGGAGATTTTTTGGAAAAATGTGTCTCAACCTTGCAATTATATAAGGTTTATTGTTGATAGGATATATATATATATATCCTAGTTACACCGATAGGTGTAATATACAAGGGGAGCATGGGGTGGAGTGGGATGTGTGTTACCATTTTTTTGTTAACAAAAATTGTTAAATGATCGAAATAATACATTAAATTAATGATATATTATAAATCTAAACCATTCATTATTAGGTTTTAGATCCAATGGTAGATATTTTGTTGGCTTGTCTTGCCCTAGAAGGTAACCCTATTTTATGAGGGCATTGTATTATGGCTATTGTATCATGATGTATTATGAGAGTTTGATAGTGGTCGTGTTTTCTTGGGATCTCTAGTGGCGATACTCCTGTGAGAAGCTTTCTCTGCAAGTATATTGTAATCTTTGTGATTTCTGGATAATATATTGGGTGGCTTTTGGAGTGTGGGGTTTTCCTCCTGAAATGGTTTTCCCCATGTAAATCACTGGGTTGTGGTATGCATGATATCTATGTTTATTTCTATTTAAGTTTCTATAATTGTTAAAGATCTGTAAAGTTTTGCATTATCCTCCTCTCAAGATTAGTGTAGGAAGTTGTTCCGCTACCTTAGCTTCCTCACATACTCTATCTTTTCATTCCAAAGATGTACATGTTTCCTAAAAATAGTTCAATGTCATGACACTTCCATCATATTATAAAACACGACTTTAACATAAATCCTATCAGGCTATATAGGCTATGATTTTATTATACATTTGATTTTATGAAGGCAATAACATTGTCTAGTTATTAAAGCATATGCTCAAGAAGCTAAGCAAAGTGATTTATGATGCTTTGTCTATCATGTGTCTATTTTTTGTTCTAAATCTTCTTGTTGTCATCATAACACATCCTCTATCATTATCTAAGAACATACATGTAGTTGGTAGCTCTAAAGCTCTATGTGTCATCTAGGATCGTTGATAGTAAGGTATGTAGAAGGGTCACAAATCTTAAGCCCCAACTTCCCATAATCCAACCTTGTATGGATGGGGATATAAACTAAGACATGATACAAATGTAGACTTCAATACCATTGGTTATGATATGAAGTATGCAAGCTCTAATACCAATGATCTAAGGCCCAAGATGATATTTAAAGGGTAGTCACACTTAGCGAACTAAATGTGCTATGGCATAATCATATTTTGAGTGACAAAGGGCAAGAACTATATCAAAGTGTAGTAGCAAGGGGAAAGATAAATATCAAAACAACTAAATGCTACCATAAGAATGTCAATATGCAAAATTGTATTATATTCTATAGTTTTGTACAAGATTTGAGAGGTTGGATGTATGAATGCCTAAGCTATCCTCATGTTCTACCACTAAGTTAGCTAATTTACTAACTTCTTGTTTGTCTATTACAAAGAATGGTAGTATACATTATTATACACAAATTATAAGAATTTATATATATAAGTTGTTACTTTACTTTTGCATACACAAATTATAAGAATTTATCTCAAACTAAAAGCAAACAAATTGAAATCAAATTAAATGAGAAGAACATTGCGAGGTCACAAACATACATTAGCTCTCCAAGAACGCAAAGGGATGTGAAGCAGCATTAGAAATCCCTTTTAAAAAACTAATATAGTACACGTAATTTAATAAAAATGGAAGACCTGGCATACAAAAAGATATAATTTCTCCAGACAAAGAGACCATAGAAACTAATTATAGGAAAGGTCTTAAAAAACTAACAAGAGATGCTTTCCTCATCCTCTCCAAGCACTGGATTGATCATAAGCCTTCTCCCACATTTCCTGTTGGCTGAGTAGCTTTCCATTTCCTTCAAACATTCCTCTACTTCTACTTTTCCATTTTCCATCTTCTGCTCCGGGTTTTCATTCCAAACATGCACAGGCTTCCTAAAAAATGGTTCAATGTCATGACACCTTCATTGTGTTATAAAACAGGGCTTAACATAAATCATGTCACTCTATATAGGAAGTGTTTGTTCTAGACATCTAATTTTAAGAAGGCAACAACATTGTCTAGTTATCCAAACACAGAAAAAATACACTTGTTGGAAACTAAAAATAAAAGTTGATTCCTTCTTATCGCTACAAATCTGCCACGATGCATTATGTGCTAGTGCAAGCCTACATTTACATCTTACTTCACTTAGCATCATCATAATCTTCACAAGATCATTGTCCTTGGTTTAAATGGTGGAACTAGTTAAAATCTCTGACAGCAAATTCTCTTACAACCCAGATTCAACACATATCCTAATTCTTGATGACTCTAATACTTGTTCTAGGGAATGTATTAACAATCTGAATTCCTTCGCCAATTTCTCAGGATTAATTCCTTTTTCTCCTTCCTCCACATCATGTGTGTGTCATGAATCTGGACAATACCCTGTTGTATTCATCCTAGGATAGTTTCTCCATTTTATCATAGATTTCCTGTGTTTGAAGGTGTGTATCTATCTCCAACACAAAAAACATGTACCATTTTATGGACTTCAATCCAACTGCACCCAGGTATCTTTTTAATTTCTCTTTCATCAATCTCCGTATCTTCTGAACATCACCCCACCTGCCCATTTTTGCATAGATGTCTGACAGAAGAATGTAAGGCACAACACTTTTAGGATCTAACTCCAAAAGAAAAGTTGTTGTAAATACTCCTAGTCTTATATCTTTATGTGATCTACAAGAGCCAAGCAAGCACATCCACAAAACCACTACAGGTTTAATTGGCATTTTGATGATAAAGTTTAGTGCTTCCTCAAGATAACCAGCACGGCCAAGAAGATCAACCATGCATACATAATGGTCCATTTTAGGCATAATGCAATAAGACTCATTCATAGCATTTAAGTATTTACAACTCTCATTCACTAGACTTGCATCGCTGCATGCAAATAAAACACAAATGAAGCTTATGTGGTCAAGTAATGTTCCAGAATACTTCATTAGCTCAAAGAGTTTGAGAGCATCCTTGCCATATCCATGCATTGCATATCCTGCAATCATTGCATTCCATGACACCACTTCTCGTTGAGACATTTTGTCAATCAATTCACATGCTTTCTATATGCTTCCACATTTTGCATACATGTCTATCAAGGCATCTACAACTAAAACATTCGACAAAAACCCACTTTCGATTATTCTTTGATGGAACTCCATACCCTGTTCCAGAGCTCCTATTTTGGGACGGACTGGAAGGATATTGGCAAAAGCTGTGGGGTTTGGCTTGACACCTGCCAATTGCATTTCTTTAAAAGTTTCCAAGGCTTTTTCAACAAGCCCATTTTGTGTATATCCTGTAAACATCGTAGTCCATGAGACCACATTTCTTTGAGGCATCTTGTCAAATAGTTCATGTGCCTGAGAGGAACCTCCTGCAACAATATAATGAAAAATGCATGAAATAACATAAATATATATGAATAGTAGAAACACAGAAGGAATTTATTGATCGCAGGCCGCTTCAAGGGGGCAACCTCCTTTGAGCAAGCTCAATACAATAAATTCATGGATGCCTTCATTGGCCTCAACACATACTTATATATTAAGTCTAATCTAAACAACTATTACTTCCCATGAATGTGGGATAATACAATATACTCACGAAATGACTTACAAAGCATATGCATCCAAATGTAATATACTAACAAAGTAAAGAGAAGGGTTAAACATGGGTTCCTAACATCTCCTCCCTCTTAGAAAAGCATTGTCCTCAAAGTGTAAGATGTGGAAATTGTTGTTGAATCTAAAGGAGTGGTTCCCATGTAGCAATCTCTAGGTGCATTCCATGCCACTGAATTAATACCTCTGTGATGGATCAGGAGTGAAGATGATGAGTGCGCCTGTCAAGGATTGCCTCCATCTCCAAAAGGATGGATCTCTCATTCTCCAGTTGTGGTAAAACAGTTTGTGCTCTATCGTTGGTGCCAAGAAATTTCTTTAGACAAGAGACATGAAATATTGGATGAATGCGGGAAGAAGGAGGAAGCTCCAATTTATAAGCAACTAACCCAATCTGTTGAAGAACCTTATATGGCCCATAGAACTGTGGAGCCAGCTTATGATGCCCAATCTGATCCTGGGTGTAGAGAACCATGTCCACTGCCTGAACTTGTGAACTGCTGGGAGAGTATGGAAGGAGTGATGGCGGTGCCTAACCATAGACTGCTTCATATGGAGTCATGTTAGATGCAGTGTGGTAAGAGGTATTGTACTACCATTTAGTGAGAGGGAGCCACTTTACCCACTGATGTTGTTCTTCTAAGGTGAAGCAACGAAGATAAGTTTCCAAACATTTGTTGATAATTTTAGTCTGACCATCTGTTTGTGAGTGATACCCAGAACTCATCTTCAGTTTGGTGCCAGTGTGGCGAAATAGTTCTATCCAAAAATGACTAATGAAAGTTGCATCATAATCTGAGACAATAGAAGAAGGGATGCCATGAAGACGGAAGATCTAGTCCATGAAAATTTCTATGACTAAGGAGACGGTATAGCGATGGCTGAGGGCACAAAAATGACTATATTTTGAGTGGCGATCACCCACAACCAAGATCACTGTCTTCCCTCCACATTTAGGGAGCCCCTCAATGAAATCCATAGAAATATCTGTCTAAATCCGTGTAGGCATGGGCAAGGGTTTGAGCAATCCAAGGAGTGTCATTTCACCCATGTTTCTTGGCAGGTATCACATTCAGCCACCATCTATTGAATTGCCCTTTTCATTCCCTTCCAAAAGAAGTTACGTTGTGCTTGCTCATAAGTTTTGAGGAACCCAGAGTTCCCTACTGATGGAGAAACATAGAGTTCATAGAAGACAGCCTATTGGACAGATTCCAACCAATTTGGAATAAGCATGGAAATAGTTGAAAGAGAATCTTGGTCATCACATGTGCAAGAAAAAGAATCTGCCACAATATTGTCCTTACCCTTCTTGTAAATGACCTCATAGTCATAACCCATGATTTTACTGATCCATTTCTGTTGTGATGGGGAGGAGACCCATTGTTCCAAGAAATATTTTAGACTGGTGAGTAGTCTTGATGCAAAAATAATTCCCTAGTAGGTATGGCTGCCACTTTTGTACTCCATGCAAAATATCCATCATTCGTTATAGATACGAAGGAGTAGTGGAGACCACAGATGGTTGCATCTGAATGGAATAAAGCTGAGCGATGACACCATGTGAATTCTTCTTAAGAATCTTTTCCAGGTGATGTGAACTTATGATGCTAAGAGACCTCATTTATAAGCCCTTCAATGTGTGTTTGTGCCCATTGTCTAAAAACTGCATCTAAAGTTTAGCAAAATCCCATAAGATGGGTCCAAGTGTGCATAACCATTGGGCACCCAAAACCACATCACATCTGCCTAAGGGCAAGGCAAACATGTCAGAGCGTAGGTTATAATCTCCAATAGAGATACGCACATTGCGACACTTCCCTTTGCAAGGTAATGTGCCCCCATTGGTAATCATGACTTCAAAGATGGAGCAAGGATGAACAAAACAATCAGCTTGTTTGGCTATTCAAGGGTCAATGAAGTTATGAGTGCTACCAGAATGAATGAGTATTGTAAGAGGGAGCTTCTTGAAGTAATCCTTGACCCGCATGGTTTGTGGGGTGGTGACTCCTACAAAGGCATGGAGAGAGATCTTTGGGTGGTCTTCCTGAGAAGTAGGGTCAACAGCCGACTACTGAGTTTCAACCTGATTAGCTACTGTATCCTGAGCATCTGCATAAACTTCAGTTTCAATCAGAGAATCCACATCCAAGAGATAGAGCTTTTTCTCAACACATTTATGTCCCCGAGTGAATTTCTCATCACAATTATAACAAATCCCTTTTTCTCTACGTGCTCGCATCTCTGCTTCAGTCAAATGCTTGATAGGAGTTGTTCTAGGAGCTAGCATTATTTGAGGGCTTTGGGAATCCATATTTCTGAATGGAACAAAATTGGATTTGGAGCGTTGTTGATCTATGATCTTGTCATCCGCCAACTTAGCCAACCCTAAGGCTTCCATCATTGTGCTTGGATGGAACATTTTAACCTAAGAGTGAATTGCATCCTTCAGACCACTGACAAAACAACTCCTAAAGAATTCATCAGATAATCCCTCTATGTGATTGGCTAGTTTTTCAAATTCTATCTGATATTCTCTCATAGTACCTATTTGACACAGTTTCGTGAGTGCTCCTATGAATTCATCAAAAGCACTAGGGCTAAATAGTTGCAAAATGAGTTTGCAAAAATCTGTCCATTTTGGCTCGCCATGAGCCTTGATGTACTAATGGAACCATTGAAGGGCTTCATGTTCCAAATGAAAGAATGCAAGTGGTACTTTGTTGACATCAAAAGTATTATGCAAAATGAAATATTGTTCTGCCCGGTATATCCATGTAGTCGAATCATCACCATTGAAGCGATAAAAATCAAGTTTCGGCCCACGAAAATTGTCGGAAGAAGAAAACCTTGTGTCTACAAAAGACTATGGCTGTCGTCTATTGTTCATGGATGAATGCTGAAGATTGAGCTCGAGAATTTTTTCATCCAAATCTTGGAGTTTGGTCTTGAGGGTTGCAAGTTCATCCTCCATATTTTTTTCTCCTACGTGGGTGACAACCATAATCAAGATTTTTTATTTTGGAATGGGTAGAAAAACAAAAACAGAAACTTTTTTAGTAAAGAAAAATTTGGATTTGGGAAAAACTCTGATGTGTAATTAGGGTTTGACTAGGTTTTGGACACTTTTTGAGGGAAAGGGGAGAAGAAAATGTGGATTTCAGAAGCAAGGTGAAAGAATGGGAAAATTTGTCCAAGAGAGACAAAGGAGCAGAAATATGAAATGAACACTGTGGCAAAACTTGAAGGCTATTGGGTGAAAATCAAAGAAGTTATGGTAAACCCTAAAAATAGAAAAATGTGAGATTTCTACAATAGGTAGAATTTGGGATCGGGTCCTCAAGGAAGGAAATATGCAAAATGGAATTTCAAGGGTTCTAGTGAAGTTTAAGAGGAAACAGAGCTAAAGAATGGAAGATATGGCAAAAAAAATGGAATTTTTTTTTACTTTTTTCCTTCCTAGAAACTATCTACTAACTGCTCTGGACATATTCAATTTGTGACTTTCTGGTTGTCAATAGATATGGGCCCTAGGTATGTTCGGCTTCCTAAAGGTTAGGGGATTCACTCGGCTACCGATGTTGTCTAACGGCTTGCATATTGGGGCAGTACCCCTCACTCCACGACTCAGGTAAAACTAATAACCGCTTTGCCACAAACGACAGCTCTTAGTTTACCTCACAGATGGGAACTAGTCAATCAAGTAGGGGCCATTGCCCTTTTCACTGGCTCAATGGGCCAGCTACTTCGGGGTTCCTGTGGTACTCCTCACAATGTGTTTTAGGGCTATGCCCAGGTACTTCCCACAGTTAAGTAGATAGGGATTATTTCCTAATCCGAACCTGCAATTGAAATGAACAATATAGATACAAAAAAGAACTACTACAATAATCACAGCGCCTGGAGGCCACTACAAAAAAAAAATTGGCAGAAATTCCACCCAGTGAGCCCAACAAAGTGCTCTGATACTAGATGAGAGGAACAACCTGCAACAATATAATGAAAAATGCATGAAATAATAGAAATATATATAAATAGCAAAAACACAACAGGGATTTATTGATCGCAGGCCACTTCAAGGGGGCAACCTCTTTTGAGCAAGCTCAATACAATAAATTCGTGGATGCCTTCATTGGCCTCAACCCATACTTATATACTAAGTCTAATCTAAACAACTATTACTTCCCATGAATGTGGGATAATACAGTATACTCACACGATGAATTACAAAGCATATGTGTCTAAATGTAATTGTAACATCAGAAAATGTCCCCTTGGGGGCTTTTCCCTCATAAGGTTTAGCTCCCAGGTCTTTAGTATGCATTTAGGACATCTTAGTTCATATTTTGGCATCCCGATGGAATGAGACCTAGGTTCCATGGAAAATTGGACCTAGGTGGACCCCTTGACTTATACACTGCCTAAAATAGGGGGGAGGACTTGGGTGCCTGCACCCTAGTCCTGCCCTATTTTGGGGCAACCCTAATTTCTAGGTGTTGGTTTGTGACCGTTATTAGGTCCCTTTGCCAACACAGTAAGTTTGAATTATGAAAATCTTAACGGGAGTGTTTGTAGTTGCATATATAAACATGATTAGGTATTCATTTGTAAACTAGATTTCAATTAGATTATTAAAAGCAAGCTATTGTGTTCTCAAGGTGATTCAAGACTTTTATTGTGTTGCAAGAGCAGACTTGTGTGTTTTGTGTGTTGATATTTGCATATTTGAGCATCAATTTCCTCATGGAGTGAATAGCATCTCCCTCCCATGAGAACCTCACTACAAGGTGACATAACATTGTGTTTTCATCATTGATTCCTTTGGTTTTTGCCTCTACCTCACAAGGGCATGCACTCTTTATCTGACAATGGTGTTTAAAGACTTAAATGTCCTCTGGGGCTTGACTGAGGGAAGCCTCTAAACACCACAACCCCCAAACCAAGTTTTGTGACTGCAAGTCATAGGTGTCAGATTTGGGAAAAGTGGAGTTGTAGGAAGGATTGGCAGGCATCAAGGATTTAAGATCTAAAGAAAAGCAAGACACAGGAACACTTCTAGGACTTGGGCGCTCACTCTAGTGTCCTCTGCATCTGAGTTTCAAAAAATTCAAGTTACAAGGCTGATCAGTGTCGGAAGGAGGTCTGCATCTCACAAAGAAACTAGTACCTTGGACTTGGGTGCCCGCTCCAGTGTCCGTGACTATTCCGCTTCGAAACCCCAAAAACAGGTATTCTGTGATTTGGTATTTTACTCCTGTCTGAGAAGAGCTTTTTCCGTCATTCGTCAATTTGTTGTCGTATTTGCATAATTAGGGTTTTAATGGTTAATCAGGCATAAGAGAAGGAAAATTAATAATTAAATTCCCTAATCCAAGTTTCCCTACATTTTTAAGTGACCTAGGGTATGATAGTGCTCGCCACTCAACCCTAGATCCTTGAATGTATAGTGGATAGGCAGTTTTAAACATCTAAACATTAAAACATTGACAAATCCAACTTTCCACTAAACATTTTGGTGAACCTATGTTTTTAGACTTAAATTACAACTTGTTGAGTGTTTGTCTTCAGATTTGGATTGATTTCATTCATTCATATAGTCATTCATTTTATTGCATTGAGAAAAATTCAAAAAAATTGCATTGTTTGGCTTACTAAATTGCATCAGTTCTCCCTAAATTTTCCTAATTCATGATTTTTGCATCAGATCTAATATAAACTATAGAAAAATCCAAAAATTCAGAAATATGCATTGCATTTTCGTCATTTAATTGCTAGGGTTTTGAAGAAATTTTGACAATTTTATATATCCTAGTAATTCCAAATCTAGGGTTAGTAGGCAAAATCTTTTTGTAAGATTTTTTCTACTGATTTGAGAGGCTCATTCCAATTAACATTTGTCTATAGTCTTTCATTTTAGTGTAAATTTGTGTTTAGATTTAAAATATTTGCATTTTTGCATAGAAAATTTCAACAAAAATTAGCAATTTTGATGTATTTTCATTAAATTTGCATGGGCATTTTTCATGTTCAAGATTGAAAATCATTTTCAGATCTAAGAATATTTAATTTCTATTATAAATCAGACTTCAAAACATTTACATAGCATTTTGTCCCAAGATCTCAAACCTAGGGCTTCGAAAACAACGATTTTCACAAAATTTGGCCTTATCAACTTTATAAACTTACACCATAGGTGTGTTGTGAAAGGTATTTTTGCATTAATTTTCTGTTATTAGGGTAATAATTTTCTTCCCCTCCTAAAAATCTTCACAACACCCTTTTATCGGGCTCTTGTAGTGAAAATTTGGTGAAAAACTACACATTTTGACTATTTTTGCCCTAGGGTTTGACCTAGTTTGCACTCCAAGCATTTTGTGATCAATTTTATGGATTGAGATGACTGATATTATTGATATTCTTTGTTGTACCTCCTAAAATTATTTACAACACCCCTTTTTCTAGGTCTTGGAGTTGAAAAACAATGAAAATAGCCTATTTTTGCTATATTTTCACTAGGGTTTTACCTTAAGTTGCACTAAAAGTGTTTTGTGCTGGGTATTTTGACACAGAGTGGATGTTATTACTGATATTATTTTTTTTCTATCATCTTTTTCCTCACAACACCCTTTGTTATGCCCTTTTGCATTGAATTTTGGTGAAAAAAGTGTCTATTTTGACATATTTTCACTATATTTTGACTTGGCATTAACTTGAAATCACATCAAGAGTGTGTTGGGAAGGATACTTTTTCAGATTTGGACTAATATCAGACATATATATTTCTTCCCATTGACTGAAATCCTTACAACACCCTTTTGTTTCATTCGTTAGCATTGAAAACATATCGAAAAATCAAGCAGTTTGGGCTATTTTTGCTCTTGTCTTTTGCACCAATTTTGAAAAGCTTTCAAAATCTGATTTGAAATTGATTTGAGCATACAAACAATGGCCTCTAATCACAATAACAATAATAGGTTCCCTCCTAGACCTTACATGAAAAGAAAAGCACCCGAACCTGAAATTATCTTTACACCTCATGATAGAACAACTGGAGACAAAGAAGGACCTCTTTACATCACTGTGAAAATAATGGGAAACCCTATGGATGGAACTCTTATTGATCGTAATTGCATGACTAATGTTGCCATTGAGGAGTTCCTCTTTTTACATCAATTAATGCAAGGTTCTTATGACCTCTCGAGCATGATGATTAAGACACATAAGGGAACCTTTATTAAGCCTTTAGGTAAGATATCATTGTTAGTAACACTATCTAGAAAACATGTCAAACAATGGTTTGATGTTGTCCCTGTTTCTGACCTCTTTCACATTAAATTAGGACATCCTTGGCTAAAATAAATGAAATATATTCCTTCATCAATACACTATTGTCTAAAATTTCCTCTAGGTGGCCATATAATTACCATTCCTCGCAACAAGTATAAACCTTTGGTTCCAAAAACACATTACAAGTTGAATTACTTTTGGGATAAAACTAAAATACCTAGTCCTCCTATACAAGAAATGACAAAAGAGAAACAATGTACATGTGAAGAGAACTTTAGACCAAAAGGACAAGGTCCCTATGCTGAGGTTCCTCCCCCGAAATCCTTACAAGGATCGAGAGATCATTGTCAACAACAAAATATTCCACCGCGACAAATGAGGTTTATCCTGATGCTTCATCTTCTAATTTGCAAAAGCTTATGAAAGAGCAAGGCCCTATCTTACAAGAGATAAGTGATTGAAGAAAGAGAAATAGAAAAGCAAGACAAACAAGAAAAAGAAGACAAGAATATTCCATAAACCTTGTCTCTCAACAAGAAAACATTGATCCCAACATTCAACCAAACAAAGACGATCCTAACAATGAACAACATGATGAACAAGATATGGATTTGGCTATGGTACCGTATGTCCCATTATCCTCCAACATTAGGGAGTGGGAAGATGACGACGATGATTTGCTTATAGACAATCTCTAGCCCGACGGGGGCCCTACAGGTAAGTATCTCTAACCCTTTATCTCTCTCATGATGTGCTTCCCCCGTGATGTGTAATGTGTTGTTTAGGCCTGCTGGGATGACCTCGGATTCTCCCATAAGGTTCAGGATACCAAGAGATTGCCTCTGTTGTGACCTTCATCTATTTGTATCATCATTCTTCCAAAATGCCTCTATCTCTAATTTCATAGTTGTGTGTTGTGTCTCACGAACATAGCATTGCGGTTGGTGACCTAGGGGCACCCTCCTATGTGACTATCCCTAAGACACTTGTTTCTCCTCTCTTATTTATTGTTTCCCTTCCTCTAGTGTTTTCACCTAGCGGGTGAATGACAACAAACATTTACACTGATGCGGACCTAGTGTCCCTTTCAAGAGCAATCAAAAATTGGAATTAGTTCCTAATATGATGATGGGGTTGTATATCTTATCTGACGCTTGGCTAGTGGAAGCACTCGTGCTTTCCGTGTAGTGAATTTGATGATGTCTCTATCGCATTTACAAACCTTAACAATACTGCTGCTCTATGCGCCTTTGTTTGCCTTTGAATCTGGCCTTGGTGGTACTCGATTCAGAGAGCTTCGTGATATAGCCCTACAGTTATCCTTGAACTCTAAATTTGTGGTATAACCTGGGCTCTTTGTGTGGTTAATCATATGCATTGATGTTGTTTATCATGATGTTTCTTGCAGGGATGTGTTTGTGGGAACATTTGGTGATCGTAAAGCACATGTCACCTTCAGGGGGCATGGGATTTGTGAAAGTTGGTGTTCCCTTGTGTGTTTTATTCCTACCTTAATGTGCTTGATTTGATTACTCATATCAACCACCTTAAGGTGGGGGCATATATAAAGTAAGTTGTCTCTTGTAGATGTTACCTATGTGCTTGTCCTCAGGTGCAGTCTAAAGACTTGCTCGATGAGTGCATCATGCATCCTGAGTTTGTTTGCAATCAATCAATCAATCATGTAAGCCCTCTACAGAGGTGGGATATCATGTATATCCTTTTTATCTTAAGCCCTTTGTAGAGGCGGGGATGGTGTATTTCTCAAAGTAGATTGCATCATCCTGTCATTTTCAAAAGTCCTTTGCAGAGATGTGGAGCGGTTCTGTGACTAACTCAACCCTTAAGCATGTTTTTGGTGATTGTTGTGGTGAAGCCCAATCATTGGTGTGTGCCTGTAATGTACCTGAGATGGTGTTGGACCTAGAAATAGGTACACTCCATCACTTGTCTACCATGTTTTCTTCGTGTCTTCAAGTGTGTGTGTTTTGCAATGCTTGTTTTGTGTGGTGTGTTTGTTGCCCCATATGCAATCTAAAGACTTGCTCGATGAGTGCATCCTACATTTTGGGAGGTTTTGCATGTCTTGTGTGTATGTTGCCCCATATATGCAGCCTAAAGACTAGCGCAATGAGTGCTTCCTACATTATGGGAGGTTTGTTTACTTTCCAATATTTGCATCTACATTTCATATATATGAGAAAAAGAAAGGAAAAGATATCATTTCTGTCTTCCATGCATTAATGTGTCTTCTATGCATTGATTGTCTTCTTCGTGTTCTACGTGGCTGTAACTATCTTCTTTATGTTTTGTGTGCATGTTATTGTCTTCTATTTGATTGGCGTGTCTTCTTCGTGCTTAATTTGTTTGTTGTGTTTGTGACCTTACTTTAATGCATGTATTGGCCTCATGTTTATACCTACATTAAAGTGGGGGATAAATGTAACATTAGAAAATGTCCCCTTAGGGGCTTTTCCCTCACAAGGTTTAGCTCCCGGGTCTTTAGTATGCATTTAGGACATCTTAGTTCATATTTTGGCATCTCGATGGAATGAGACCTAGGTTCCAGGCAAATTGGACCTAGGTGGACCCCTTGAGCTGTACCCTACCCAAAATAGGAGGGGAGGACTTGAGCACCTGCACCCTAGTCTTATCCTATTTTAGGGCAGCCCTAATTTCTAGGTGTCAGTTTGTGACCATTATTAGGTCCCTTTGCCTACATGGTAAGTTTGAATTACAAAAATCTTGGCAGGAGTGTTTGTAGTTGCATATATAAGCATGCTTAGGCATTCATTTGTAAACTAGATTTCAATTAGATGATTATAAGCAAGCTATTGTGTTCTTAAGGTGATTTAAGGCTTCTATTGTGTTGCAAGAGCAGACTTATGTGTTTTGTGTGTTGATATTTGCATATTTGAGCATCAATTTCCTCATGGAATGAAGAGCATCTTCCTCCCATGAGAGCCTCACTACAAGGTGACATAACATTGTGTTTTCATCATTGATTCCTTTGGTTTTTACCTTTGCCTCACAAGGGCATGCACTCTTTATCTGACAACGGTGTTTGTAGACTTAAGTGTCCTCTGGGGATTGACTGAGGCAAGCCTCTAAAGACCACAACCCCCAAACCAAGTTTTGTGATTGCAGGTTATAGTTTTTGCATTTGGAAAAGTGGAGTTGCAGGAAGGATTGGCAAGCATCAAGGATTCGGGATCTGAAGAAAAGCAGGACACAGGAGCACTTCCAGGACTTGGGTGCTCGCTCTAGTGTCCTCCACATCTGAGTTTTAGAAAATAAAAGTTATAGGGTTGATTAGTGTCAGAAGGAGGTCCGGACCCCACGAAGAAACCAGTACCTTGGACTTGGGCGCCCGCTCCAGTGTCCCTAACTGTTCTGCTTTAGAACCCCAAAAATAGGTATTCTATGATTTGGTATTTTAATCCTGTCTGCAAGAGTTTTTTCTGTCATTCATCAATTTGTAGTCGTATTTGCATAATTAGGGTTTTAATGGTTAATTGACCATAAGAGAAGGAAAATTAATAATTAAATTCCCTAATCTAAATCTCCCTACATTTGTAAGTGACCTAGGGTATGATAATGCTTGCCACTCAACCCTAGATCCTTGAATGTATAGTGGAGAGGTGGATTTAAACATCTAAACATTAAAACATTGACAAATCCATTTTTTCACTAAACAGTAATATACTAACAAAGTAAAGAGAAGGGTTAAACACAGGTTCCTAATAGTGCTTTATCCATGCTTCCACATTTAGCATACATGTCTATAAGGGTACTTACAACTACCACATCTGACAAAATTCTACTTGCAATTATACTTCGATGGATGTCCATACCCTATTCCAAAGCTCCCATTTTGGCACAGGCTATGAGGATGCTAGCAAAAGTTGTGGAGTTTAGCTTTACACATGCCAATTGCATCTACTTAAAAGTCTCCAAGGCCTTTTCAACAAGCCCATTTTGTGCATATCCTACAATCATCATAAACCATGAGACCATATCTCGTCGAGGCATTTCTTCAAAAATCCTTGAAGCCTCATCAAGATCACCATTTTCTGCATATCCTGCAATCATCGCATTCCATGAGATCGCATCTTTTGTACACATTTTGTCAAACAGAACCCGTGCCTTCTGTATGCTTCCACATTTTGCATACATGTCTATGAGGGCATTTACAACTAAGACAATTGATAAAAACCCACTTTCAATAATTCCCTGATGGAACTCCATGCCTTGTTCCAATGCTCCCACTTTCCCACAGGCTGAAAGAACACTGGCAAAGGTTGCAATAGTTGGTTTTATACCTGCCAATTGCATTTGCTTAAAAGTCCCTAAAGCCTTCTCAACAATCCCTTTTTGTGCAAATCCTGCAATCATCCCAAACCATGAGACCTCATCTCATTAAGGCATTTCTTTAAAAAGTTTTAATGCCTCATCAAGGGCACCATTCTATGCATATCCTGCAAACATTGCAGTCCACAAGACAACATTTCTTTGAGGAATCTTGTCAAACAGTTCCCATGCCTTCTGTATTCTTCCACATTTATCATACATGTCTATGAGAGCACTAATAACCACAACATCTGACAAAAATTCACTTTCCATTATACTTCGATGGATGCTCATACCCTTTTCCAAAACTCCTAGTTTGGCACATGCTTGGAGGATAGTGGCAAAGGTGAAGTGATCAGGTTGGACACCTATACGTTGCATTTCCTCAAACAATGTCAATGCCGCTTGAGGATACCCATGTCTTCTATAAGCAGTAATAATCATGTTCCATGAGAAGCTGTCTTGTTTTTCCATCTCCTCAAAGACCCTACGAGCATTCACCAAATTACCACATTTCACATACATGTTCATAACATTATTTTGGAAAAAAGTGTGTGAAGCAAACGAAAATCCCCTGTCACTGGTGAGAGAATGGATTTGCTTACCCTCTAAAAGAACAATCTTGGGAATGTAGGTCTGGAATAGTTGAAGATATGTACAGGGGTATAGAATGGGTAGTGCCTCCATCAAGCTACAATGAAACACTGACACCATCTTAGCCATTTATTTATTTCTCTCAATCACACTTCCCACTTTCCCAACCTATAACAATGGTTTGTTCAAATGACTCATTTTCAGAGCTGAAGTTACACATCCCTCAAAACAAGTCACAGGTGCTCCCCTGCAATAGGAAAGACACCCAGTTGCGGTTCCAAAGAAATTTCCCTCAACAGATCTGTGGCATGCCATCAATAATGGTTCGAAAGAAATTGTCAATTTTTAAATTTAGTGTACACGAGGTTATTTTTACAGTTCATTAGAATGAAGATCTTTGAAAAAATTGTTAGTTTTGTTTCCACCATGCTTTGTTGAGATCACACTATTTTGATTTGTCATTATTCTATTTAAGAGGAACTGCACAAGTAGTTAGAAATTGTAACGGATAAAAGCGCATACCTTATTACTTTACATTTATTTTTGGCATTATCGTAAATGTATTGTTGGTGTGTTTATTTTGTCTTTTTTGACATACAAACTGACTCAAATCATGAATATATCATTCAAAATAGTTATGTCAATGTCGAAGACAAAACAAGTTTGAATCCCTTCATATATCTACCCTCTTGGACTAGGTTGCACATGTTGCTCTATCCCTTTGACTAGGTTGATTCGAGTGTAGCTTCACGCAACAATTTTATCAGCACTTGGAATTGCACAACCTTTATGTGCACAATGCCCTCACATAGTGCTCATGTGCAATTGCACAACTTTGCACACACTCACGCATCTATATGCGTAGTGTCTGTGCACAACTATGCAACTTTGCACAATGTTCGCATACAACCACATAAATTGCTCATGCACATCTAAACAAGCACTTGTAGCATAGTGCATCACTACACATGCTTATACTTAGTCAAACTGTACGTGTGCAACATGTGAGGATGATTATTTTCACTTCCCTATTTTTGATCGTTTTACATTATAGTTGGTGACATTATCAGACATTTAGAGACTATTGTTTTCCATTATACAGATTTAGACTATATCTCCTAATTTTTGGATTAGCATTGATTAGACATGTGGTGATTTGATTAGATCATATTTTGATGTTATAATGATGTTAGACATCTGAGATATATTTGATGATGATTATTGATGTGATTACAAGTTCATTATGTGGATTTATTATTTGATGATGATTATGAGATATTAAATAGGAAATGCAATTTTAATCTTAACTATGATGTGAATGATTAATGTTGTATGCAATGACATGACTTTAATTTCTGTTGCTTCGACTATGATTATCTATGATGTGACTGACCACTTGATCTAGTTGCGCAGGTTATATTTCGAGGCCACAGGAAATCAGAGGTAGTTTTCACACTTATGCAATTCCCTGTAAAGCCAATCCATTCCCAAGAGGGATGAGGATCACATTTGATTGGATGATATTTTCATACATGCTTGATTTAATTATTTGGCCTAGTTCACCCCTTTTAAATTGATTTATATTATATGTTGTAAATTTATGTTTTGATTTACACCATTTGGTGTTATTTTTATTTATGGGCTATTTAAAGTGATTTTATACCTCCCTAGGTGTCTACTAGAGTCCCAAACTTACCCTAGGTGGTAACCCTAGGCTCTAGGGTCCATTTGGACTTACTAAACCCTAGGGTAACTCTCATCTAATCACTCTAAACTTGGGTTTAGTAAATGTGACGAAATTTGAAATGGCTAAGGATGGGAGATGAGTCATGCTTTGGGAAAGACCCATCTCCCTTCCCAAAGTTTGGGGATTCCTTCACCAAGAAGACTTGGGAGGTCTTCAAGACCCCCAAGTGTGTGGGATCTCCCTCTAAGACTCTCACACACGTGTGAGAGCATCTTGGAGGGAGATGACTCTCTTGGAGAATAAGAGGATGCCATGTGGCATCCCTTATCCTCATGGAGCTTTGAGGAGAGTTGCCACCTCTCCATTGGGTCTCTCACACATGTGTGAGATCACAAGTGGATAAGGTGAGAGTTTGAATGGATTAGAGGGTGACACTTGTCACCCTCACACTCCTTCTCCCTTGCAAGTGGCATGTGATGAGGAAGGAGAAGATGACAAGTGTCACCTTCTCATTCCTCAAGGCCAAATTTGAAGGCCTATTTTATCTCCTCTTGGAGAGGAGTTGGGTGTTCTTGCTTTTTGGCAATTTCTTTCTATTTTGGAGGTTTTGGGAGTGTTGGAGGCTTGGAAACTTGGATAAGTGTGGGATCTTCCTCAAAGGTGCTTCCATTGCTGGACTTTGAAGCTAAGCTCCATGGCCATAACCATTTCCCCATGTATATTTTTATTTTAGTGTATGTGCTTGAGAAATTATGTTGGTTGTTATTTTCACTTTTATGTGGGTTGGTTGTTTGTGAGAGCATCTCCATTTGGAGAAAAGGCTCAACTCGTATGGGTGGGGGAGATTGAACCTCCTCGAGGTCACCTCTCGGTGTAGTCTATTTTAGCCTTGAGGGCTTTCTATGGTGTTGGGAGTATTTTGGATGGTAAGAATGCCATGGTGGTTTTGAGAATTCTTGGAGACTTATATTTATTTTGTTTTGGCTTGAGGCCTTGAGATATTGTGATTTTTGGAGTTCTTAGAGTGACCTCTTGAGTTGAGAGGTCCACTCCCCTACCCCTCCAAACTCATTTTCATGAGTTTTGTTATGTGCAAGATCCTTGGGTGATTGCTATGTTGATTTTGTGGTCTTTGTTGTGGTGTGTTTGTGAAACCGTGTGATTTCTACCTCCCTAGCTCAAGGATGACCCACTAGCGGGTCTATGGTAGGGAGGAGGGCGATTTGCATGGCCTTGGTTCCCATTTTGGTGTTTGTATTATTGCAGGTTTTATTGGAGAAAATGGAGCTTTGGAGAAGTCCATTTTTAGTGTTTTGACATTATCTTGTTCGCTGGTTTTGAGAGTCATGGCCTTGTAGGCCTTATTGTATTTAGTGTTCAATTTGTTACTCTCCATTGTGAATGTTGTGGAAGGAAATTTTATATGTATAAATCCTATTGTTGTGATTTCTAGAACTATGAAATAGATTGTTGTTGCATTCATTTAGTTATGGAAGGTTGCCAAAGAAAATATAAATTTGTTGTTATGTAATCAACGAGAATATAGGTTTATCATCTTGTTGTTGTGCTTATTTGATTTTAGAAATTTGACAAAAGAACATATATACTTGATGTTTTATATTAAATGACATTTCTGTTTAGTAAAATGTGTATTTAAACAAGAAGGAAATCTGGCTTAATGTTGTTCAAATCTAAATGTATGCCTTAAAGAAAATAGAGAAATATGACTGTCATTTTATTGATGTAAAAAAAATATAGTATTAGTTGTAGAGGAAAATCTGTTTTAAGTTAAATGTATTTTCTGCTTTATTTATTCAAAACAAGTGAAGAAATAGTAAATTTGTTTTTATTTAATTACAGAAAGAAAATATATGTTTATGCCCACTGGTTCTTTATTAGATTGCAATCTAGTTATATTAGTTCCCCCATTTGATTTTGTTCATAGCCTGATAATATATATATATATATATATATATATATATATATATATATATATATATATATATATATATATATATATATATATATATATATATATTGTTATTGTTTTTGTTGAAACATATAATTTTTTTTAAACTACTATTAAAACTAGGTAGAGTTGTGCATACATAACTGAGGGTATATATATATAAACAAGAGTAATGCACATGTTTAAAAATGTTTTATAGATTGCAAAACAGACAATGAAAACCAAGCGTTATGGTTTAGGCGGGATACGGAATAGAGCATAGTGTTTTATTTTTTTTTAAAGAAAAAAAAAGTAATGGGCTGTGTGGATAGCGCCGCCATCCACACAGCCAGCATAGTTATTACAAGGGTGTGGGGAGTGGGGGTTCGGCCCCCCCTCCCCACACTGACACCCACACCCTAACAAAGCAGCCGCAGAAATCGAGGGGCAGCTTCGCTGCCCTCCCCATCACACCTCAACCTCCCTTTAATAGCAGCAGCGGCGGTAAATCCAAACGGTCGTCGGCCCCTTTGTCCCTCACGCCACCCTTTCCCCATCTCTGTAAGGTCATTTTGGCCATTTGTATTTTCATATCTGCAAAACTATATATATATATCACTGTGGGTTGAGCAAAAATAAATAGATCTAAATACCTTCATATTTACATCTTCAATATATATATAAAAAAAAGAAACAAAAGGGGTAAACCCTGTTGCATATAAATAATAAGTATATACCTCTGTAAGAGGTATTTCCATGGCGGCCTCCATCAACAAACCTTCAACCTACAACAAAAATGGAGGCAAAGAGAAAAGAGAATAAAAAGAGAACAAAAGAAAAGATGGGGAGAAAACAAAAGAACAAGATAAGGTTTGCCTTAAGGAAATAATAAAATAAGATTAGGGCATCTCTTGTAGAAACTATAAAATAATGGAAGTAGGGCTTAGTTGGAGGATGTGTAGGAAATTAGGAGTTTTATTTTAATTACTCCATTATTTTCCTTCCATGTGCATGGGAAACCAAGTTTCCCTCTCTTTTGCCTTTCAAGCCTTTTTGATTTGTTTGACTACCTTTATGCTTTATTCAATTGATTTTAATATCCTTATGGGGTTTGGATTTTAATTCCATGTGGAATTTATTCTAGAGGGAATGGGAATTGTTTTATTTTTATGGGATGCTTCATCCCTTGGCCTTTTAATTATGTTGGCATCCTTATTATTTTCTAGTGGATTTTAATTTAAATTTTATTGGGGAAACCTTGTGATTTAAATTCTTTTTAATTTAATCGATTTTATCCCGGAGGGGAATGTATTAATTTATTCCCTTTTTCTATCTTTTTTAACTTGAGTCAATTAATAAATATAATTGCCGAAATTATATTTATTAAAGGACTTAAATATTGAGTTTTAATTTGGTCTTTTTTTTAATTCAAATTTTATAATTTTGTTGAGAGGTTAAATTTATTTGACCTTGGAAATTTATTTAATTTATCCTTATATTTATTTAGTTTAATTTTTGCATTAATTACTTCTTAGGGATTTCTTTTTAAAATATTTATTTCAAATTTTGAAAACGTGTTATGCTGTCAAAATTTTCTTAGAATTTAGGGTTTATTCTATGGCATTTTTGAGACGTCATTTAATCACTTCATTTCATCATGCGACCATCATACCATTGGATGCATTATTATATTTGATTTTATTATACATTAGAGTTAGGGTTTGATTTTCGATTAAGTTGAAATCACCTCTTTCGCATAGGAAACTTAGGGTTTGATTTTTTATTCAGTCGAAATCACCTCTTTTGCCTTGGAAACTTAGGGTTTGAATTAAATATGTTCTAACCCTAGAAGTGACGCACATTGCGTCGCATAACCCCCTAGTCGACTATCATCACGCAAGGGATTGCGTAGGTAGATGCACTTCCCTGATTATTGATTGACATGTTTACGCCTTATGTGTATTGCCACCGAGCATGCTGACGTGTGCAAGGGGGTTTCTAGGGACATGCGGAAAAGTTTTTTGATATTTCGTGTCATGACCACATGACAAATGTGAACATGACATGTGTGTTGCATGTTGTGACCACATGGGAAATGTGGGCATGACAACTACACATGCTTATACTTAGTCAAACTATACGTGTGCAACATGTGAGGACATCTACATCACAAGAAGCACTGCCATATGCATACAACACCTAGCAACACCCACACCACAATAAACAACACCATGTGAGTTTAACACTCGGGAATGTTATGTCCACACATTGGACACATGTCAACATCAATGTGGCGCCTAGCCAATGCCCTAATTGTAGTTCAAGTGTAAATGTATATGTATTGTATGTCTTGTACAAGTAAAGGAATTAGTAGATTCGCATATTAGCCCTTTATAAATGTTTTCCATGTTCATTCTAAATAGAAGTGGCATATCTGCCATAAGTCATTCATTCATCAAATGTGTAATTGGTTCACTATTCTATTTTTTCTATGTACATATTCTATGATCTTACTCATTGTTTGCTAATAGATAAGACCATGCTTAGACCACCTGGGATCTAAATCATTGGTATCAGAGCTAGGCTCTTTTTGCATGTCCATATAAATGCATGCACATCATCAAGAGGGTTGTACATTTGGATCAACTTTTGAGAATTCAAACAAATGTTGAAAATATAGTAAAATGGTAGACATGATTTTTCCACAATCTATGAAGATTAATTTAGAGAGCTTTTTGTTTCAATTGTGTGTGTATTTTGCATCGATGTTTTGGATCACACTCTATGATCCATCATCAGGAAGAGGAACAAATAATGAATTGGATTACATAACTGGTTCTTTAAATAGAAAAAGATGAGAGGGGTGGTGCAGAGCACAAGAACCGTGAGGGAGAACTCAAGGAGAAAAATAAAATAAACGGCCAATTTAAGAGGAGGGATCATAGGATTGGACTAAAAAATACTATAAAATGTAAGACCATTGAAGAAGTAAAAAGTAGCAAATGTTTTAATAAAAAGAAAAATTGATATAAATAAAAGACTCACAATAACAAGTTACAAATGACATGATGAGAAGTGAAGATCTAAGATTAGAACATGTCCATACAAAAATGATATTGCAATGATAAAATATTATCAATAGCTAGAGAAAAAATCAAGGTGAGAGTAAAAATAATACTTATTAATATGCTTATAAATAAACTCAATATAAATTACTATCTAATAAACTTGATGTTGTCCCAAATTTTGTCTTGAGTTTCTTGGGAAAATTTGTGTTATTAATTCCTTTAAGTCATTTCCCCATTTCCTTTAAGTCGACTTTATCTTCACTAGGCAATTTGCTCTGTGCAAAATCTTTTCTACTAAATATAATCTTGAATCCTATGTAAAGTGATGTATGTCTTTTATTTTTGGCAAAAATCCTTTTTGGTGAACCTTACGGAAAGTTCACAAGTTTGTGAACCTACCGATTCTCTGAAAAACTTATTTTCATTAATAGTTTTCGGCAAAAGTTTAAGTTCATGAACTATCCATGTCGCCGAAAAGTTATCTTTTCCTTGTGTCTTTCTTCTTCCCTTTTCAATAGTTTTTTCAGTTTGTGAACCATATCTTTCACCGAAACTAATATTTTTATTAGAGGACTCTCTTAGGTTTTCAGAGATTTCTTAAGTTTGCAAACCTTCCTATACACTGAAATGAGGTTCCCTCTGAAGTCATGTCCTTGTTTTTGGAGATTTGTTAAGTTCACAAACTTAACTTTTCGCCGAAAGTATTTTCCACAACTCTTTGGAAGTTCTTTTAGTTCGAGAACTCTTCATGAAGCTAAAAGATCAAGCAAGAGCCAAGCAAAGAGGAGAATTTTATAAATAGTTTTTGGAAAAATTCTTAGTTCGCGAACCTTGTGGAGTGCCAAAAGAGAGTTCTTAAATTCACCAGTTCCCTGAAACACAAAAGAAGTAAGTGTTGAAAGAAGGAAATAAAGATCGTGAGTTTTAGTTTTTGCCAAAACACATAAAGGTGGGAGATTTAAAAGTTGATGAACTTTAAAGTTTGTTGAAATAAAGTTCGCTAGTCTAAAATTTTCCAAATTGCCAAAAAAGATTCAAACATTAATTTTGGCAATTCAGAGAAAATAACAACTTTCTAACTTTAGAGAAAGTAACTTAATTTTGGTTATTTAAAAGGTTTTCAAGCTCATTTCTCTCATTCTACTTTTGAAGTTTGAGATTACCTCTGTAGTTCAACCAAATCTTTCTAATACACACTACGCCACTTCCACCTCAACTAAACAACAGGTTAGTTGCTTGCATTATGCCCAATTTCTTTGCACTCTACTCCTACATTTATGTTTAGCTTTACAAAGTCCTTGTTCACCACTAGTCTTTCATGAGCTTTGTTCATCCTACATACCCCTTGACTCAAGAAAAGGCCATTTCCTTCTCCACTCACTGAAACTTACTCAAATCCCTTGCTTGTTTAACCTGGTTACTATCAAAACCACACAAATTGAAGTATAAATACCAAGGTTATGATCTTTCTGTTATTATCCAAAATCTTTTGCAGAAGTTAAGGATAGTCACCTAGGGCACATAGATTTGAAATACTTTTGGAGGAGAATGAATGTTAATCCAAGAGCTCTCATGGCGGAAACAACCTTCACTTGTGGATTAGCTCACATAGGTGGATTTTCACCTGTAGTGCAATGTCCTAATTTCATGCTTCCCTGTGTACGAAATTATCATCTTGAATCTGAAGAGGTAAGAACAACAAAAGGTTGAGTTATTGCAAGGCTAGATGCCTAATCTCTTGGGATTACTGTCAGGTTGTCAGTTAGGGATGAATATGTTGATATGAGCATATAAAAAGGATAGAACTACTACTTAGATAAGAAAGATTTGTGCCTAACCAACATTTCTAAACACTGGCTAAAAGTGGAAAGGGTATATCTCAAATTCCAAAAGAACTTCAAAGAGCCCACTTCAAATAAGATGTCTCTAATATTATCACTCTACTCCATAGAGTAGTAGGAGATAAGGATACTAGAATTTTTGAGCACTAGATGTGCCAGTTTATCATCACCATCAGGTATTCCTCTCAGTATGTGGATTGGGACCGGATGATAAGTGATCATTTACATAACAAATTGGTGAATTTCTAGAAGAATAGATACTTTTACATGTCCTCAGGTACCTTTTCTATGCTATTTCTAGTATGGACATGTGGCTAGGATTGAGGACTGTCAGAAACTTTGATAATACAACTCAAATATATGACTTTTACCATCAACTACAAATGGAGGTAGAAAATAAAGACTATAGGAGGGTAGATGATACTTTCTATATGTTGAATGTGAGGAGATTGGATGGTAACCTTGCATTGAGAATCTCCCCTGGGCAGTTCAACTTATTATTCAGTATGATAGTTATTTTATTCAATTTGATAGGTTCACATACTTGAGGATTATAGGTTTTGAAGGTGCTCCATACAAATTACCCAGATATGTGAGTGATCAAATTATTTTTTTGGAAGTCTACAGACAGATGGGAGAGGTCAGTAAAAAGTGTCATGAAAAGAAAAAAGTGGGGTATCCTTTACCTATCCATTTGACCTACTATACTTGCAAATCTACCTCAGTTACATAAAATGCAGATAAAATTTTATCAAGGTTTAACTTTCATACTTTCGCAACAAGGTTATCATACGACAGTAAGAATTATGTCAAAAATATCCTACACACTGGAATCTTCTATGAACATGATTCTCATTTAGAAGACTATAGGGAGGATTATACAAATGAGCATGAGGTGAGAAGGAGAGACTAGTTAAGATTAAGTGTTGACTAGATGAAGACATTTAAGCTGCAGTCGAATGTTCTAGATATAGTGGATGATGGCACATAACTTGTTGATGAAGCATATCCTTCAATCTAGTCACAACCTCTTCCTCAGATCAACTGGTTGAAAAAATAAATAATAGATATAAGGGAAAGATCCTTGTTTTTGTTAAGGAAAATTTATAAATGGATAAATGATAAGATTACGGGACACACTACAAGCAGACCTCCACATAAGGAGTGAGTAGCAAGAAAGAAAAAGTAAGCTGCAGTATCATCAACCCAACAAACTCCTACCATGACTTATGCCACCAAGTCTAGATCTACTCCCAGGAGAGATGATGATGGAGAGGATCCAAATAAGGATGTTAAATTGAAGAGACAATGTGAGGTAGAGACAAAGGAGCCAAGGAAGAAATTGGAGGTAAAAAGAGTACCCCTAACTGATGCAGAGTGCACAATGGAAGCGGACAAAACAAATCAAATCAACTCATGTACACTGCTGAACTGGTTATTGCCAGTGGACACACGCACCGATTCACCATTACCCCCGGTCGCTGCTTGTATGTTCTGCCACATACAATCTCTATGTACATTCTCCTACATGCTTTTGTGATGCAATGTACATTTGAAACTTATGCCGATGGATTTCTACTACCGACGTGATCCCCCTTTGTTGGCGAAGCTGTCAACTACTCTTCGATGTGTCATTGTTTGACCATGATCACACTCGTCGGCATAACAACTACTATTATCGGCCACTCTAGGGTTTTTTGCCGGTACTCCGAACACCGCTGCACAGTCTGCCCTCACTGAACCCTAGCACATGGAGATGCTAGGTGCTCTATTGTGCACAATCCCCAATCTGGAACATATGCACCACCGAAACAATGAAACAAATAGCAAATGAAAACAAACATATATACAGCGAAGCCATTCCACTGATTTTGACAGAAATCTTATTAGTGGAATGCTTCATATCGACATTTTGCAACAATGGGAAAACATAAAGGAAAGGAAAGTTATGGCTATGCAATTCATATTTACAGAGAATGGGAAACAAATTGACAACACAAAAAAGATCGATTTCTCCTTAACAAAGCTTGATTACATTCGCACAGTTACATTCAATCACCATATCATCTGACTGATCACAATCTCAATCCCTAATCTGTATGCATTTGATTCATTTCTCTAGGTTTTATAAACTTGGCCAGAGTAGTACCAATTAACTCCAAGCGGCTGGGAGGAAACTAATTATCTCCAAGCAACTGGGAGAAAACCCACCGTCCTATTATTTTCAATTGACAATTGCAACCTCAGTACTTGGGACTTACAAACAGAAACTACATGCATTGGTTGAATAGACCTTATTACAACCCAAAACATGATTTAAAACAAAACATGAACTTAAATGACTTTTGTTAGGTGCCCCTACACCATACTCCCGAGGTTTAAAGAACTCAAGTCCCTTGAGGAACCAAGTTTGAAATATTGACCCCATGCTTGATGATGTCTTCCTCGCTCATCCAGGTAGCATCCTCATCAGGCAAACCACGCCATTTGACCAGATACTGCTTGTAGGTTTTATGTCTAGTCTTCTTCTGAACTTTGGTGTCCAAAATACATTCCAACTAAACTGGTTGGCTGGGTAGGAGATCAGAAATCCATTCTGCATCTTCTGTGCCTATCTCTGCTGCATTGGCCCCTCTGAATGGAAACAAATCTGACACATTAAAGATGGGTGAAATTGCTAAACCAAGAGGAAGTTCAATCTCATAAGCATTAGGCCCAAATTTGTGTACAACCCTGCATGGACCTATCTTCTTCATGAGAAGTTTTGTTGGCTACCCTTTCGGAAGTCTTTCCCACTTCAGATATGCCATTACCAAATCCCCAACTTTGTATTGGACATCCTTTTTCTTCTAATCAACTCTCTCTTTGTATTTCCCTGTGTTCTTCTGGATAGTGTCCCTTATAGTATCATGGATATCCTTCATACTAACTGCAAAATCTTCTCCTTGTGCACTCCTTTTCTCCATGTTCTGGAGATCCCTGAGCTCCGAAATTCCCCTGGGATGAATCCCATATACAACTTCAAAAGGGCTCCTTCCTGTGCTCTGATTGATAGAATCGTTATAAGCAAGCTCTGCTTGTGGGATGATCATATCCCATGCTTCTCCATGCTACTTAGTCAAACACCTTAAAAGATTACCCAATGATCTATTCGCCCTCAGTTTGTCCATCCGTCTAAGGGTGATATGCTGACGTGAAAGATAATTGAGTGCCCAATTTCTTCCACCAAGTGCACCAAAAATGTCCCACAAACTTGGGATCTCTGTCAGTGACAATATTCAGTGGCAAACCATGAATTCAAACTATTTCTTTGAAGAATAGTCCAACAATATGTGAAGCATCATTGGTACATTTACATGACACAAAGTGAGCCATTTTACTGAATCTATCAACTACAACAAATATACTGTCAAAACCTCTTTGAGTCTAGGGAAGACCCAAAACAATATCCATACTGATGCACTCCCATGGCCTTTGCGGAATTGGAAGTGGTTGATAGAGACCTGCATTAGATGAAGTTCCTTTTGCCCTCTGACAAATGCTACAAGTTTCCACAAATTTCCTGACATCAGTTTGCATCTTAGGCCAGAAGTAAAGCCTTCTTACTTGCTCCAATGTTTTGTCTAGTCTAAAATGACCTCCAAGACTACCGCAATGTTTCTCTTTTATGATGTTCTCCCTCATGGAACACCTAGGCACACACAACTGGTTGCCTTTAAATAGTAATCCCTGCTGTAGCAAAAATTCAAAAAAATCAGAATGATAGGAATCTAAAAATTGTTATCACACACAAAGAGACCATAACACAAAAAAATTGCATGAGTGGAAAACCCTCTTGGGAAATAAAAACCACTCAGGAAAGATGCCTCACTGCCTTAATATCAAAATCCCAATCATACAATCTCACTGACTTCTTTTATCCCACTAACAATTTTTATTACCTTACTGGCTTTATACAACTTTGCCTCACCGGCTTTTTATCCTACCTCACTGGGTGTTTGTGCCTCATTGGCTATTTGTGCCTCACTGGCATATTTCAATCCATACAATGAATAATATAGTTTAATACAGAGGGTTACTCTGTTTCTTTTTGTTAAGTACAACAACTCTGATCTAACATCAATGAAAATGCACTTGGTCGTCTATCCTCAACATTACAACAAGTGTATACACTACTCTCTACAATTCCTATTCAAAGCCCTTTTTATACATTTCATAATGTCTTCCTCTTCTCATGAAATAGTTTTAAGAGATAACCGTTTCCATAAAATTATTTCAGGTAATAACTGAATATTAAACCACAGTTTAGGGTCAAACTAACCCTTCCATTTATAACTGACATGTAATCCATAACCATCATGTGACTAAGAAAAGAAGTAAACAATGTGTCACTGCTACCTCAAATTGTTATTATCATTTGTGCACCACATAACCATGATTAAGTGTTTAACTCAAGTTACAACACTTAACAATAGTTAGGTGATCACCAAAAACCCCTTAATACTATCCATAAAAGAAATCATTGAGTCACTGAATCATTGTTCTAACAAAACCAAAATTAATATAAATTGGCTGTCATTAAATCAAACAGATCAACATAGTGCCATCGCTAAGATTCAAATAAATCATAGTTATGATAAACTGGTGGATAAGAGAGCACCATAATAAATTGAAACATGTTTAAGAATCTTTTCCCAACAAACTAATATAATTGAATCCACGTTATCTCACAATCAAAGATTATGATACCACAAGAACTGTTCCAACAAATACAACTTCAATAGAAACCTCGAGATTGCAAGCATAACCAAAATGAAACCCTAATAAAAAATGTAATCTCTGCTTAAAGAATGTGTTTATTTTTCAAACCCTAACCACTGTAACAGGCAGTCAGAAACCACTTTCATATCCACAGAAAAATAAAATGACTTCTAACTGAAAAATACAAGAGTGCTGATAATCAACAAAGTTTACTCAAGTCCAACCGGCTTTGTCACCTCAGAAGATACCTCGAACAACTTCCTTCAAAGATTCATGTGGCCGCTTTCATGTTCTCTCATGATTACAGCAAAATGGAAATGAACCCCTAAGAAAACTTCATATTTGAATCTCAAACTTTGCAAAATGAATGCCAAAGACTATCTTTTTGCCCGTGTTTAACTTATGCAATTGGTGCCACAAGTAAACCCTAACAAGACCGGTGACTTATGAAGAAGAAAACATTTATTTTGCCTTGTCAAATTTGCATTAACCTGTTTGGGAGGTAAACCACTAAAGCATGGTAATGAGGAACAACTTTGTGATACTTGCAACATTAGATATGCCCACTAGGGGATCAAATAAAAAATATACAATGGTCACCACTTTAAACCATCATAACAAAAATTGCATGCCTCAGTCCTCATAAAACATTACATGTATTTAAATGACTTTACCACAATGCTTATGACATCAAACATTTGTGCCAAGAGAGAGAACAAGATTATAACATATTATCATATGAGCTCATCATCACCAAGAAAGAAGGAATACCATATCATTACATAACCAAACTCAACATGATCAAAAAAATGCCAAACCATGTCAACATGATCAAGAGGGCCAATGCCAGATTACCAATGTCACTGTCAAATGCCACACTATGTATGTCAAGATAATCATTATGAACATCATAGATCAATATGCATGAAAAAGCCAACTGCCACAAAATCACATGAGATAAACCATATGCCAACATGAAGATATATCAAGATAATCACTATCATATTAAACCCACTATTTAGATCAATTGTCACAGTCATGAAAACCATCATGTCACCATAAGACACTTACCATATCAATACCATGTGTCACTATTTACCAACTGTATTGTTTGACATCATTGCCAACAAATGCCAATGCCAACAGTCACCAGTCATTGTGCCAAGTGGTACCAAGTTGTGTGTTTGTCATCAATGGACAACAACTGAGGGGCAACCAACAAAGTTTACTCGTCTCCTTAAGAAGTATCTTCCTCAATACCAGTAGGATGAAAGGTTCCATATACGAAAGTTCATCATGGGGTTAAATGCCCAAATAAGAGGTGAGTTAGATGTTCATGGTCCCACTACTATGGACCAAGTCTATGAAAAGGCCATTAAGAAAGAATAGAAGCTAAATTCCATATTTGTTTATCAGAAAAGAACCGCAAGAAGTTAATTGGTCACAATCTTCACAAACATTCAAAAAAAAGAGTGATAAGCAGGATTTCACAAAGAAGGGTGACAAGGAATTCAAAAATAATTAGAATGAGTACAGAGGTGACAAGAAAAATAACAACAACAAGAAGGACAAAGGCAACACATGAAAGCCCTTTGAGAGATGAGGACCTCCTTGAGGGTGTTTTCTTATGTGGAGATGACCACTATGTTAATTTGTGTCCTAATAAGACACAAGGAATGCAACCGCAAGGAAATCCCTTACCACCGTAACAGGTAGCTTTCTAGCAAAGAATCCATGCTGCACTAGATAATCAACAAGTAGAGTACCAGATTACTCCTTCCAATTTCAATTTTAATAGACATTGGAGCCACTAAATGCTTTATTTCACCAAAAGTACTAGATAAAATATCTAGAAAAGTTGGCTATATGGACAAATCATGGTCAGTAGAGTATGCTAATTAGATAAGAGCTCAGGTAGAGTAGTGTTTGCTCAAAGCTAAGGTTGAACTTCCAATCTTTTTTACCAAATTAAACCTATATGTAGCCCCCTTAGGATCTTATGATATCATCCTAGGAATAAACTGGTTATGGAGGCATAGGGCTAAAGTAAACTATTTTGCAAAAATAATAGAATGTCTAGATGACCTTGGAAACAGAGTTTTTCTACAAGGTACTTCTAGAGAGATTGAGCTAAGGCAAATATCTGAGTTACAGTTGAAGAGGGCCAAGAGAAAGGGGTGTCAACTCTTTGCAATCAAAATGGAGAAAATGGATGAATACAAAGATTTCACCTTTCAAGATGACTTGATGTATTATGAATCCTAAAAACTCCAAGGAGTGGAAGAAGAGGAATCTATAGATAAAAAAGATCAGATATGGAGAAGTACCCTTTTCTATGAGAATTTGAGGATGTATTTCCAAATGAATTACATGGATTACCTCCTAAGAGAGCTTTTGACTTTTCCATAGATATTATTCCAGGATCAAAACCTATATCCAAATCTCCTTATTGAATGACTATAGCAGAGTTGATGGAGTTAAAGGCTCAGGTACAGGAGTTGTTAGCAAAAGGATTAATAAGATCCAGTGTTTCACCCTGAGGAGTGCCAGTGATCTTTGTTAAAAAGAAGGATGACACACTGCGCTTGTGTATAGACTATCGTATTCTTAATAAAGCAATGATAAAGAATAAGTATCTATTACCACGTATTGATGATCTCTTCAATCAAATGTGTGGGGTATCTATGTTCTCAAAGATCAATCTATGATTAGGATACCATCAGTTAAGGCTAAAAGATGAATATATCCATAAAACAACAAGATATGGACATTATGAATTCACGGTTCTACCTTTTGGATTGACGAATTCACCTATGACATTCATGAATTTGAACAACATATTCAAAGATTGTCTAGATAAGTTTTTTCTTGTGTTCCTTGATGACATTCTAATATATTCCAAAAATGAGGAAGAACACCTCCAGTATTTGCAGATCGTTCTTCAGCGTCTGAGAGAGCACAAACTTTATGGTAAACTCTCAAAGTGTACTTTCTTCCAAAAACAAGTACAATACCTGGGTCATGTTATCTCAACATAAGGAATTGCAGTAGACCCAAAAAATATCAAAGTCGTTCTTGAGTGGCCTACACCAAAAAATGTGCATGAAGACTATAGTTTCATGGGTTTGGCAGGATATTATAGAAAGTTTGTGGCTAACTTTTCAAGGATTGTCTACCCCTTTGCTTCTCTAAAAAGGAGAGACAAAAGGTTTGTTTGGTCAGAAAAATGCCAGGAGGCATTTGATCAACTGAAAGAAAAGCTAACTATGACACCAATTCTAAAAGAACCTAATCCAAAAGGTCATTTTGTAGTCATCACCGATGCCTCGGGAGAAGCATTAGGTGGTTTACTTATGTAATAAGGGTGAGTAATCACTTATGAGTCTAGAAAGCTGAAGACATATGAATAGAATTATGCTCCACATGATCTCAAGTTAGCAGCAATTGTGCATGCACTACAAATGTGGCGGCATTATTTGCTTGGGAAACCCTTAGAGTTAAGGATAGACCATCAAGGTCTTAAATATGTGTTTACTCAACCACATCTTAATGCTCATTAGAGGAGATGGTTAGAGCTGTTATATCTGACTATGATTTTGGAATTATTTACATTAAGGGAAAGGAAAACCGAGTAGTGGATGCCCTAAGTCGAAGAATCGGGTGTTGCAAAAATCTAAGGGAGACGAATACTATGAGTAGGTTAAGCAAGCTCTCTTGGATAATCCTCAAGATTTGAGGTATGATGGATTTTACTTTGATCCAAATGGACTACTAAGATTCAGAGGAAGGATGTATGTTCCAAACCCCGAGGAGTTAAAGAATATCATGCAGAAACAAGTTCATTTTGCACCCTATTCAGGACATCCTAGAGTGACGAAACTGCTAGCCAATGTGAAACCACTATATTTTTGGAAAGGAATGAAGAGGGATGCTGCAAGGTCTGTAGCAAGATGTTTAGAATGCCAGAGGGTGAAATCAAAACATCATCACCCAACAGGACTCCTATATCCCCATGAGATTCCAGAGTGGAAGTGGCAGATCATCAGTATGGATTTTGTACAAGGTCTTCCTATGTCTAGAAATAGGCATAATTTTATTCTAGTATTGGTAGATATACTCACTAAGGTATCTCATTTCATACCTAGGATTTTGACAGATGTAGCACCATTTATATCTCATAAATTCATGCAAGAAGTGTTTAGGTTGCATGGTATTCCTGAGATGATAATCTCAAATAGGGACACATGCATGACGTCAAGGGTTTGGCAAACCTTATTCTCCTCACTTGGAACTCAATTGAACATAAGCTCAACTTATCATCCCGAGATAGATGGTTAGACAGAAATAGTAAACCAAGTTTTAGAGGATCTATTGAGAATGTATTGCATGCTTCAATCTTCTTTTTGCCTTCAGGAGCAGCATGATAGTCAAAATCTATCTTCTTTCTTGAAGTTTCTCTAACTTTAAAAGACTGTCCCTTTTCATATTCAAGTCTAGTAGTGTCTCTATGTTGTTTTTGTTTACCCAGCATCTCATATAACTTGGTAGTGCTCTCTTCAAACTCCTGACTTGTCTTTGACATACTCTTGATATTTTCAATATCTTTTCTCAAGTTGACAATTTCAGCCTCTAGTTTTAAGCATTCAATAGATTTGATTTCACATTCAAACTTAGTAACATTTGTTATTCTCTTAGCCTCTTCAATCTCAATTTTTAGGCTGATAATCAATTTATCTGATTCTTCAACTTGTGTTCTTAAATTCTCAATCTGATTACTTGCCTCTTCAAGATTAGAAGATACTCTTTCAAGATTTGAAAGTGTTTTGTACTTGGATTCTTTTTCTTGTTGTAGCTGCAACTCTAATCTATGGTTCTCCTTTTTATATTTCTTGATCTCACCTAGAGCACATACGAGTTCTCCTTCAACATCAACCTCACATTCTTATTCATCATACTCCTGATCATAATCATTTGTAATGTGACATCCTTCTTTTGAATGAGATTGGACCTCATCTCCTTCATGTGAATGTCTCCTTTCATTGTCACTTTCCTCAAACACCAAGCTATTCTCTCCTTCGAGTGCATCACCTTGATAGATTCTAATCAACTCCTTCCACACATCCTCAGTCGTTTCACAATGCATAACTTTACAAGAAACCTCATTAGATAATCTGGACAGAATAACCTTCTTTGTTTTATGATTGCATTCATAAGCCTCTTTGTTACTTGTAGTATTAGGTGATTGAGAGGAAATAAAATACCCATTTTTAACTGATGTCCACTCACCATACCCTAAAGAGGATAGATAGACTTGCATTCTAATATACCAAATAGAAAAATCTGAACCATCAAAGTAAGGAACTCCAAAAAACTCTTCATCTAATTTAATACCCGACTCAACTTGTGAGACATTTCTATCAACCAATTGTGGATCAACATTTGAGTTTGGTATAGACAGTGTCTTTTGACTAGTATGTGACTTGACATTTCTCTTTTCTCTATTTCTTTTACACTTTCCCATAGTACTCCACTATCAGGACCTACCCAAGCCAGTTAGACTTCTATAGGGAACCTATGCTCTGATACCACTTTTTGGAGTACAGGACAACACTGAGGAGGGGGGGAGTGAATTAGTGTTATATAATCTTTAAAATCTTTTTGCACCTTTTAATTTACAAGATAGATAATGAAAGAGACATCAATAATCTATCAAACACATATGCACAAGTATGATGATGAATAGTGTGAACAGGACCTTATAAGCAAAACATTAGGATACACACACATAGAGGCAAACAACATGAACCATAAGACAAGTTTTTTCATGAGTGGAAAACCCTCATAGGGATGAAAAACCACTCGAAAATGCCTCACTGGCTTAATCAAAATGCCTCACTGGCAAGTACGAATACCTCATTGTAAAATATGTCTCACTGACAATACAAGCCTCACTGGCTACAATGTGCCTCACTGGCAATACATACAATTACCTCGAACACAAGAAAATAATTCAGGGGGTTACCCTGATTCTCTATACCATAAAATCTTATATCTCCATGACAAAGATTATCAATCTTCAAACCGATCAATCACCCTATATTTCATCACCAAAATTGATAAACTCAACATCTACATGAAGATCTAATCCTGCCCATCATTAATCATTGAACAAACTAAATAGGAACATCATACAGACTCTAAAATAAATTTCTCTGGCCTTCTGTAAAATCATCTCATTCATCTCTCAATTCTTAGATAAAATATTCATCTTTTAATCACCTGATTCACCTGCAGAAACCTCATCAAAAATTGTCTTCAATGCTGCATAATATCATACCTCAAAAAATTCATCCATAATGAACCTGTAATGTCATTATAAATGAAATGACCTTACATAGTCTTCTTCTCTGCACATTCATTTTCATCTTCTCAAAAAAAAAAGAACCATAAATGATATCCACCATATAGCATTAAATAAAATCTTCAATAAATTTTTAATCTTCCATGTCAAGAAAAATAAAAAAGACTCTTCCCATCTTCCGACCCACTACTCCAAAAAAAATTCTACATGAGGATATAAAAAATAATTCACAATAATCCTTATACTTTCTTTTAAAAAAAACTTCTACTCTTTTTAGAAAAAACAAAACAACTCCTCCCTTATGGTCTTTAATGCTCGAGTGGGCCACTAAAAAAGAGAAATAATCTCCAAAAAAATCTTTTAAAATCCCACATGAATCTACCTTTTGAAAGGCTAAAAATAGCCTTATAAAATTCACAAAACTGCAGATATAGACTCTTGACGTTCCACTGCACGTCAATTAGCAAGCTCCAGGGATTGGGAGATAATTTTAAATGATAACCATTGATTATAATCGTGTGCCCAACCCTGTATTAAATCTAAACCCTCGATATGCTTTTTTGCACCTAATCCATATGAAGTAACCTGAGGATCCGGTCTCTGTAGGCAAAGGGGGCCGGTTACCCATTGACATGAAACCCTTGTAATCAGTCACTTAAGTGACTGACTTATGATAACAAGTCAACAGAGAAATAAAATAAAAGTGCAAGACTTGAAGACAAGTAGATCTTAGGTTCTTAAGACATGATACTTAGGGTTTAATGCACTTAGTGTATATAGAATTTAACACTTGTAAAGTAGATATTTAAAAAAGAAACCCTAATCTCTGTCATGTCTCACTGTTGTCAGATAATACAAGTCAACATCTTTCACAAAGCTCTAACTCCTTATCACATTCACAACCTTCATAATCCTGGGACCATGTGATTTCATATTATATCTATTGTACACTATATGCACTTCATCACACTATCAAGACAACAACCTTAAATTATGCCATACCTTTGCCACTGAAGACAATACTATGTATTATATATGTGACTGAATGTCTACATTTAAGTACAACATTTGAAACATGAAATGATCAACACATATTGATGATGTTAACAACATAACTATTTCAACACCATGAAGGATCTCAACCTCTAATCTTGAGTATGACATCTTATCAACATGAGTAATACCAACAACCATGTTTATGAAGCATGAGAAATGAGAATCAAACTCCCCCTAAGATTTTGTATACTATGAGGATCATGAACTTGAAAGCATCCTGAACACTATGAAGACATCTTGAACACCATCAAATGAGATGATCAACCAATCGCTCTACATAAGGTGATTGTACCATGATCTTTAACCTCCAATTTGATAAACCAGCAAATCATACCACTATGAACTCTCAACATCATTGATTAACCAGGATGAATAACAAGGCATGTCAACCTATCTACACCTTTTGACATCAATGACAACCTTCCATCAACAAATGCTGATCCATTCCCAAATATTTGACTAAAAGTTCACTAAGTATTTTTTTAACAAAGCCATACTTTAAAATCCACAACTTGGATGGTAAATCCACAATAATAAAATTCACATTACATCAAGAGAACATAATGATTTATTTCAATTCCATAACTTAACAAAAGGAGTACAAAATTTCATATTGCAATATAAAGAAGTAATCATTGTACAATGATATAGTCATATACAAATTTACAGGTTTTCAAATATAACATGTGAAATATATAAAGTGTCTTTGCATGATCAAGCCTTTAATGTTCTTCAACTGCAAGAGGGAGAGCATCACCTGAGTGCTTTTCCTCCAACTATAAATTGGTAGTTCCTTGCACACCTTCCAACTGGACGTGGCCCTACCCTTCACAAGGGTAGTAGATAAAGAAAATCTACAAGAATAACATGCCATCCAAGAGCTAGTGTGTTGTCCTATCACATACAATTTTCCATATGACTGTAGATACCCTCTAACCAAGTATGACAATTTAACTGACATACAACTCATCAGACACTGTGAACCAAAAATACAAGCAGCAAATTGCATTACTTTGGCCAAAGTTTTGATATATAAATAACACATTCCAAACCAAAGATGTGTGTCATTGTTCACACACCTCTATCTCAGTCTTGTCAACAAGAGACAAATTTTTCACATACAAGCAATCACAAAGCATAGTGCACATGACATAAAAGTATTTTTGCACTATGTAAAACAACCCTTCTATCATTGACTTGGCTAATTGGTTTCGTATACTATTACCAAATACTAACAAAGCCTAGTCAAGTAAGTGGTAAAGAGACTTTTACTTTAACTAAAATCAATGACTTGTTTCAACAGTATCATGCTTTTATAGAATACATCAACATTAAGACAATACATAAATTCAGACGCATAACTCATAATTCTAGACTCACAAATTTTAGATAAGCAAATCATATCTTGAGCACTTTCTAATTACATACTAGAAAATTCTTCATTTTCTCCCCTATAAAGGATAAAATTCCTCATGGTTCAATAGAATGTACAAATCTGTCTTAATTGAAATAAGTTCACAAACAACTTTGAATATCATTTGTCCATGGTTAATATACTATCTCAAGCCAAAGTTTAACTAAGGTTCAATGGAGTTTATAAGACCCACATATATTGGTTTTAAATCTACAAGTATTATAATGAAACAAGTTTAATTCTCTGTTGTTCTAAGTCTATATTTCTCTATGATTTCACATAATTTTGGCATAGAAGAAGTTATACAAAAACTACCTCTTAGCTCATAGACCACAAGGTAAAGGAATTACATACTCCAAATAATCCTTCAATTCAAAGAAACGAACAGTCCTCTACCAACATGACAACACTCACACTATCTAAGAATAGCTTGGTAACCAAATTTTTCCTGTTCAACCAAGAATACTCCTCAAGTTGACTGAATTATTAAAGAAGTGACTATTGTACAAGACACCTCCCTTAATAATTCAATCACTGAACTTATAAACTTTTGTATATTTTAAGATGTATATTTATATGTATATATGTATATTTATTATATACATATATATAAATATATTATATTATAAACAATTCAAACTAAAGATTTTGATAAATCTTTGCACACTAGAATACCACATAGTCTCAGATAAAAATTCATTTTTATATTAACCCTTGTAGACTATAAAAGAGTTGCAGATGAAATATATATTTCCCATTTAGAGATTAACACAACTAATAAACTTTCCCATTTCATAAATGAGATCGAATGGAAAAGTAGTTTTTATTTTCAATAGAGATATCGACACATATATTATAACTCAAGTCGACAACCTCATTAACAACTAACATATCAAGTGGTCCTTTAATAATTGACATGTATTCTATTCCCAAGAATACTTTTAAACAAAATAACGCAATCTTAAATAATGAATTGTTTCAAACGATGATCTTTCTATTCATAATAAAAAAAAAACTTTGGGTTTTCATACTTATGTTTGGCTCTCTCTATGAGGTTTAAGACCTCTATGACTTGAATACATTCGTTCTGAAATTACGAGACTAAATGCACGCATATACATAGATATGTATATGTAAATATCATGATAACAAAACATATATCCGCATATCCCATTGTCTATACAATTTGCAGAACATAACCCCTCCCAATAACCATTTGGCTCTTAATGCCATATATGCAATATAAACTATAACTAATAATAGGAAGTCATCTTCACAATTTTATAGCAAGCGATTCCATAATATTACCCATCCAATTTTTCAATTAACTGTGACATTTTATAGACATAAATGTTCATAAGGGATTGAAGAATAATCTTCTAATACTTTTTTATGGCTATGGAAGCTTTTTAGGTTTTCACACAGTAATAGTAATATCCACCAATACACAGTTGGTAAGATATGCAATTCAATGTAATCTTTATCACATTCAAAGAGAAATTTATTCTCATATTACTTAATAACTATAAGGTAATATATCAAATGGACATACCTGGATAAGACCAAAATCCTCAATTTTCCTCTTTGGCTTTTTCTTTTTCCTATCCCCTATTTTATACACCATTCTCTAGTACCTCTTTCATCCGCCTTTGTTATGCGTGTGTTTTCTTTTCTCCCTTTCTCCTTTTCTTCTCCCCACTCTCCCAGTTTTTTCCATAATTTTGGGCGATGCAAATGCCCTATCTTCCCCATCGTATGCCAACGATTTTGAGGAGTTAAGACCACTCCCACAAAACTAAATGTAGATCCAACAAAATGTCTATGATGGCATGGTGTAATGACAGGTTCACCAAGGTTCTTAACTTCCATTACTCATGCAATTAATACCCACGCCTCCAGTATGTGGAGTTCACTCCAAACATATATTGAATTTTAAAACAATAAAATAAAAAACTTATTTAATATATATTTATATTTATTCATATCTTAAACCATCATGCACACTATTCACATAAGAGAATTTACCACCCTTGCATCTATATTAACAATGACATATGTTGACCAAGGGATTGACATTTAGTACAAATAAGCAATGGTATATTAGTTTGGTAAATCACAAGATGAACAAAGCAAATCAAAATGTCGACCATTACCTTTGAAGAAAATGACAACCATGTACGTTAAGACGTAAGAAAAAATAAATGATGACTTACGACATTACCGACATTACCTTGTAAGACACATATATAACCTTCTGTGATGTGTGTGTAAATCCTCGAAAACATGGTATTTTGCTGCTCTTTCTCAATATGCTACCCTCTTTCCGGTGATACTCTCCCTCCTTGATTAGGAGGAAAACTAATTGTCCCGCATCCACCTCATTCGCCAACAAGGAAGTTAGTCCGTCAACCTTAGAATCATACGAGTATTCAAATGAATGGAAACCAAAATAATAATCAATTAACCATATTTTAAAGATCATATCATTTTTATTTAACATCATCAAAATTGATAATCATATTCTGCATACACATGGATGAAATCAGAGTAATCATATCATAAATGATCTTCAATCAAAGTTTCATGAATGTAACTTTAAAGTATATTATGCAATGTCTAACAAGTAATTAGTTAAAAGATAACATAATTTAACTGTCCAAAAATGGGGTGTGACAAATTCATTGCTAAAAAGGTTAGTAGTACTTTCATTAATTTTTTATTTCAAATGGTTGATATAAGTGTTAGATGATGAGATGAATATTTTGGTGTGAGATATTTATTAATGTGTCATGGTGATACTTGGCAATGAATACTTTAATATCTCCTTGTTACGTAGCAAACTAAGAGCAAGTTTGTGGTCATGAGGGCCACTAGGGTGTTCAAGTATTTTTGCCTAGTCCTTAGTGCTTTTACTATTGATATGTCCTCTTTATTACTATGCAAACCTTCCATCTATGCTTTATGGTTCCCATGCCAAGTTTTGGCTCTATTGTGACATGGTTTGTTCTTAACTTATTTGGAAAATAGTTTCTAGAACAAAATATTGCTTTTTAAAACTTTTACTTTACATATGGTTTTTAAACTTGAGATCAATATCTAAGTGAATCATATGCTCTTGTTTTAAAATATATTTTAACTTTTTCTCTCTATTTTACTAGTTTCTTCAATGTGGTTGACATATCTATTTATATATGCTATAATGGAGAAATCAAAATAGATATCATGTATGGGTGGTTTTTGTTTATGTATTCCAGCTAGTGCATAAGGGCATCGAAGCAATAATATAATTGTTTAGGAAACCAATCAATGAGGGAAATGAAGCATGTAATGATCTAAAAAATGTAGTTGACATCATTACAAAATATAAATAGAAGAGGCCCACAGAAGCAATTAAGGATCTCGTGTTACTAAGAAATCATTGATAAGATGAAGGTTGGGATTTTAAAGCTCAATTTTTTGGACAATACCCTAGTGGAGTTATACCCTATAAAACAACTTCACACCCAAAATACTTGAACAAATACTAATAATAATAATATGTTTAGTTCTAGCGAGGTAGATTTTTTTATGCACTTTCAACCAAAGTCTTTTCATGTATTATTTTATTCTCATTCATTGACATTGCAGGTTGTTATTTTATTATTTTTGACAATCTTGATCTTGGAGAAATGTAAAAGGTTGGGCAAGCATATTGAACTATTGAAGCATAGACTTAGTTTGATTTTTGAGAAAAAGGACCAAGAGATTCATGGAGAAAATTTTAAAATTTCTAAAGAACACGCGACTACACAATATATTGAAAGTTGGGTTCAACTTAGTTACAAAAGTCCAAGTATAATGATGTAATCATTGAACTCAAGTAGAGGGGTCAATATACTGCTAAGTACCCATTAAGATTTTATGTTTTTATATTACTTAATAAGGATGTGGATGTTGCAGAAAAGGATTCAATTTTTTGCTCTGCATGTCGAGCTAGGGTGTTGATGCCCTAGCCCGATCCTCTAGTTTTTTCTTGGTCATTTGAAGTGTGGGGAGTGCATGCGTTTTGGGGAGGTCTGGGGTTGTGATTTTATCAGTGCAAAAAAAATTTCATCTACATCGGTATCTCTTTCTCCTTGAGTATGCGGGGGTTTGTGCCTGGTTGGAGGCCGTGGGTGGGGTTTTTGTGCCTGGTTGGTTTGGGTCTGCAGTTCGAAGGTAGTGTTAGGTGGTGAGTCAGTTAAACCCTAGTGGTGGTTCTTTATTTTTCTCGGGGGCTTGCATGCCCCCCTTGGGTCTTGTTTAGTTTCAATGCCGATCAGGGAGTCTTCGAGGGCTAGTCCCAAGATGGATTTTCGCTCAGCAGTGGTTGGTGCGAATTCTCCTTCACATGCTTCAAAGGTTTTTAATAATAACTTGTTCTCGCCAGATCTGGGGTTGGTTGGCTCAGGTTTGTTTGGTGGTACACGGATTACGAAGATCAATGGATGTCTTGAATGTTGTGAGGAGAGGCCAAAATTGGTTATCCCACTGGAGATGATTGCGAAAGATATTGACTATTATTTGAAGCATGCATTGTTGTGCAAGTTTATGGGGATGTGTGTTTCATTACAATTTCTTGAATCCAAGGCCTAATGAACTTGGATGCCAGAGGGAGAAATGGAGGTTATGCTTTTAGCAAATAACTATTTCATGGTTTCATTCAATTGCTTGGCAGATCGCAACAAGGCCTTTGAAGGAGGCCCTTATTTTCATAATCAGATTGGGTTATTTATTAAACCTTGGCATGCAGGCTTCAATCCTGGTAAAGAGCTTCTGAACCAGGTTCCGGTGTGGGTTCAGCTTCCGAGGTTTCCTGTGGAATGTTGGCAGGATGATGTTTTGCACTTGTTGGCTTCGATGTTAGGAAAACCAGTTGGTGCTTCATAGCAGACTCAAGTTAAAAAGGTGATGACTTTTGCTCATATATGTGTTGAGATTGAATTAAGTAAACTTTTTCCAAATTCGGTGGATATGTGTGAACGTCCTTACTCTTGGGTGCAGTAGTTGGACTATGAGACTCTTCCTTTTTAGTGTCATCTCTGTTATGAATATGGAAATTTGCAGAGGAGATGCCCAAAGGCTAGGCCTGTGGATTCCCAGCCTTCTCAACTTCCCCGCAATCCCCTTAGGGTTGAAAAGGGGAAGGAACCCATTCCTGGTGATGTGGATGGGGCTGATAGTTTCATTCTAGTCAAGGCTTGAAACAGGAATTAGGGTCAAAAGAAGACTTTGAAGGAAAGGCAAGATGAAGATTCTTTCAACAGATTTGAAGTTTTAGATGATCTCAGCCAGCATGAAGTGAATCTGGGCTTGGTGAAATGGATCAAGGTGCTTTGGGTACAGGACAGGAGGGCCTTCTTTTTGAAGCTACTTAGGTTTTGCAGGATAATAGTGCTTTGTAAATGGACACATATGTTCAAATGGAAGTCCAGGTGGAATTGGTTCCTATTATAGAAGGGAAGAAGGGTGGTAGGGATGGATCTCCTCTTGTTTAGAATGCAGGTACTGAGGGGGTGAAGAATAATAAGTCTTCTTCTTCTCATTTGGGTCTTCATCAAAAGGATCCAAAAAAGGGGCTAGGGAGAAGTCTTCCAAGCTTGGTAGAAAAAAGGATCTGGAAAAGACTAAATTAACAAGGGAAACTTTGGTAGAGTTAGGGTCTGTTAAGACTCTGGATTCTCATTTTTTGAGCCCCTTGAAATGATTGTTCTATCTTGGAATGTAAGGGGCTTGAATAGTGGCCCTCGACAAAAAGTTGTTTGTGATTTGGTTAGAAGTCAATCTCCTAATGTTCTTTTCTTGTAGGAGACTAAGTTATCAGTGAAGTGTATGTTTGGTTTAGTGCCTAAGTTGTGGGGGAGTGGAGAGTGCCAGTGTATTGGTGCTTAAGGGCCTGCTGGGGGAGTGGCTTGTTTATGGAATACTCAGAAGATCCACCCTCTTTGGTGGTCGTCCTTTCAGTCTTCTATCTCTATGATTGCGTCTTGTTTTGAGACAAGGGAGTCTGTTCTCTTCTCCAATATCTATGCACCTACTAAACTTCAGGGTAAGCAACTTTTATGGTCCCATATCTGGTTTGTCTGAAGCATGGTTCCTTTCCATCCGTGGATTATGGCTGGAGACTTTAATGCTATTTCTGAGTTAGCTAAGAAGCGGAGTGGTATTGCGAGGCTTGAGCCTTCTACGTTGCTACTTCAGGATAACATCTCAACTTTAAATCTTGTTGATATCAAGCCCATTAATGGCCAGTTTACTTGGAACAATCGGAGGATCAAGAATAATTGCATTGCAGAACCACTTGACCGCTTTCTAGTTTCTTGCTACTAGGTTGGTGGGCTGTGGTCTTCTAGCTCTGAAATTTTGGATTGGAGGGACTCAGATCATTGGCCTATCAAGCTGGATATTTCTTCAGCTCATGTGCCTCAGTCTCCTTCTTTCAAGTTCTAGCTTATGTGGTTGCGTGACTCCTCTCTCCATGACTATGGTGCTAAGTGGTGGAGGTATGGTAGATCTGCTTATGGTACAACAATGTATACTTTTGCTAAGTTATTTCAATTTGTCAAGTATCAGCTTAAACGTTGGAATCGACAATGCTTTAGAAACATTTTCCATGCTAAGACTGCTGCCCAGGCTGAGTTGGATGGTATTACGAGGTTCATCAGGGAGGATGGAGTGACTGAGGACCTGCTGCGAGAAGAGACTAGGGCTTTGAAAGCACTAGAAGAGTGTGAGCTACGAGAGGAAGTTTTTTGGAAACAAAAGGCCCAGATTGAGTGGCTTCAGGAAGGGGATAAAAATACTATTTTTTTCTTCAACTCAGTGAAAGCCAGGAGACATGGCAATTCTATTTCTGCTCTGGTGAATGACAAGTGTGAGACTCTTTCTTCTTTTCATGAAATCATGCGTGAAGCTATGCAATACTTTGCTTCATTATTCAGGGAGGACTCGCAGGGGGGTTCTGATGAGGAAGCTCATGTCCTTTCTTGTATCCCTTCTTTGGTATCTAGGGAGATGAATGAGCATCTTATGAGTGATATTTTGATTGAGGAGCTAGAGGAGATTGTGTTTCAGATGAAGAGGGGGAAAGCTCCTGGCCCTGATGGTTTCCCGATTGAGTTCTTTCAAGAATTCTGGGAGATTATCAAGTTGGACTTGTTGGCAGTTGTTCAAGAGTCTCGTAAGAATAAACAAATGTTACAGGCTTTGAATTCTACCTTCCTTGCTCTCATCCCAAAGTGTGATGGGGCGGATAGGTTAAGTCAATTTCGTCCTATCTCTCTTTGCAATGTGATTTATAAAATTATCTCTAAATTGATTGCTGATAGGTTGAAAAAGTGGCTTAAAGTGCTGATCTCTGAGGAACATAGTGGTTTTGTGGCGGGATGACAAATTCTGGATGGGGTTGTTATCACAACTGAAACCATTCACTCTATGGCCAGTTCCAAAGATAAGGTGATGTTCATCAAGCTTGATATGGCTAAGGCTTATGATAGAGTTCGATGGTCCTTCCTTCAGAAGGTTCATGGTGCTTTTGGTTTTGGGGATGAGTGGATTTATTGGGTTATGAGTTGTGTTACTTTGATCTCCTTCTCTATGTTAATAAATGGTGAGCACTCTGAGCTTTTTGGTACCTCTCGGGATTTGCAGCAGGGTGACCCCCTCTCTCCTTACTTGTTTCTTCTTCTTGTTGAAGGTCTGGGATGTTTGATAAGAAGGAATGTGGAGTTAGGTTTCATTCAAGGGTGGGGGTGGGGAGGTGGTTTACCTCCATAGTCTCACTTGTAGTTTGTAGATGACACTGCTTTGATGGGTATGGCTACAATTAGGGAAGCTTCAAATTTGTGCAAGGTGTTGGATGTTTATCTTGTTGCTTCGGGCCAATTGATTAATGAAGATAAGTCTTCCATCTTTTTCTTCAATACTCTAGGTTCCATTCAGAAGTGAATTTATCATATCTTGAGATTTCAGACTAGGGTTCTCCCTTTGACCTATCTTGGTATTCCCATCTATGTTGGAAGACTACCCAGGGATTCTTGGTAGAATATTTTGGATAAATTTCGTGTGAAAGTTAATCATTGGACCCATCGTTGGTTGTCCTTTGTGGGTCGTGTTCAGTTGTTCAAGTCTGTGGTGCAGGCCCTCCCCATTTATAGATGTATGATTCAGGTGGCCCCTTTAGGTTTTGTTAGGGAATTGGATTCCTTAGCAAGACAATTTTTATGGGTTGGTAGCTTGTTGTCCTCTAAATGGAGCCTTGTTAGACGGGGCATTGTTTGTAGCCCAAAGCAGTTTGGTGGCCTTGGGTTAAGGTAGTTGTCATTGTCTGGGATGGCATTGGCTGTTAAATTATATTGGCAGTGGTGTGGAGTAGGATCGGATCTGGGCTGGGATATTAACACAAAAATACTTCCTGGGGATCCCTCAGATTGAAATTCCTCGTTATCCCCTGGTGGGGAAAGGCTCTGTGATTTGGAGTATGCTCAAGAAAGGGGCTGCTCTGTTCAAGGATGGCTTATTTTGGATTTGTAAAAGAGGGACGAAAGCTCATTTTTGGTCTGATGCTTGGGATGGTTTTCCTCCCATTGTTTCTCAGTTTCCTAATTTGGTGACTCTGTGCCGGAGGTTTTGTGAGGCAGGATGGTCAAGGGTGAGTGACTTCAAGTCCTTATCTTCTCATGGGTAGTTGGGGGTGGTGAGATGGAAGAATCCTAATGAGTGGCCTATTGTTGGTATGGAGGAGTGTGCTGAGCTTCATAGTATCCTTTCTCGTAGACGATGTAGTTCCCTCCAGGAAGGGGATGTTCTTTCTTGGTCTCCTAATCCTAAGGGTGTCTATACTATTGCTTTTGGATATCAGGTGTTGTTATCTCACCAGCTGGATGGGGTGGAGGTTCACTGGTGGAGGAAAGTGTGGAATAAGCTTTCTTGGCCGAAGCGTAACTACTTTATTTGGACTTTGGCTTGGAATAGGTGCTTGACATGGGATAATATTCGAAAGCAGGGTTTTCAGGGTCCTTCTATGTGTGTTTTGTGTGGATGTGGAAAGGAGAACTCCTCTCACTTATTTTTTTGTTGTCCCTTGACTTTGCAGCTTTGGCATTTTTGGTGGGGAGTTTGGAAAAGCCCCTGTGTTCATGCTTCCTCCCTTGTGGATTTTTAGAGTAGTCTAGGTAGACCTCCTTCTATGGCCTCTTTCTTGCAGGATGTGTGGTATGTTGGGCCTTCCTTCATACTATGGCAGATTTGGTTGGAACGGAATCAAAGAATATTTTGAGGTGAGAAGTTGTTGATTCAACAAGTTTGGCACAAAATTATGGGTATGATTCAGGAGGCGATGGAAGCTAAGTGTTATGTGGTGTTCCCTTTGGAGAAAGGGGATGCTGAGTTGGTGGATAGATTGGGTATTCAGGAGCTGTCTTCGACTTATGCTTGTGTCAAGAGAGGAAGGCAGGTGAAAAAGAAAGTTCAAAGGGTGGGGAGTTGGCTACCCCCTTCAGCTGGCATTCTGAAGCTCAATACTGATGGTTCTTCAAGGGGCAATCCTGGGCCTGCTGGGATTGGTGGGGCTGGTAGGGATTTTTCAGGATTGGTGGTTTTTTTCTTTTCTATTCATGAAGGATTGCAGACTATCAACCTTGTGGAAGGTTTGGTGATCCTCTACGCTTTGGAGAGGGCTTATGCTTTGGGATGGCACAAGGTTATCTGTGAGTCTGATTCACAAGTTTTGATTAATTTGTTGAATAAACATATGGTATCTGATGTTAGTTGGTAGTTGGCTATGATGGTGCAGCAGATTCTGCAGATAATTTCTTTGATGGAGATGGTGTCTTTTGTCCATATTCTAAGGGAGTGGAATAGGGCAGCAGATTGTTTGGCTAGGTGGGCTTTTGAGCATTTAGATGGTTGGAAGATTGATGAGTGGGAGCAGGTTCCTCATGAGCTTCGACATGACTTGGAGAGGATTCTTGCTGAGGATGGGAATGGTATTGGTGAAGGATGATGTTGTTTCATGCTTTGTATGGTTGTTTCTTATGGATTTCCAGGGCCTTGGCCATTTGATGTTTTATAATGCTCTTTTCTGAATTTCAATAAAGTTTTTACCCCTTTATTAAATAAAAATAAATTCAAAAAAGGATGTGGATGTTGCAATGTATTGCTATGTAGCAGTTCAATTGATAAGTCTAAGACTTACTATTTGTTTAGTGTTGAAAAGAAACTATATTGTTTGTCAAAACTGGCCAAGGAATTTGTTGTTCTAATGATATATTAGGTAGATGCTATGAAAAATTGACTTAGATTAAATTGAGCATGGTTTGATAATAGAAGTACATAAAGGGCATTGTTACATCCCTAATTTTTGTCTTGCTACACTTTTTACTTTTACTTTGATATAAGTAAATCTATTATAATGATTAGATTAATGTCAAGGAAAGACACAAATTATATTTAATATCATTTATGGAATTATGGAAATGAATATTTTATTGTTGATTGATTTAATATAGCATTATGAGATTTGGTTTATTATTTAAATAATGATGCACTGATCATAATTTGTTGGTTACAAGTTTGATACAGGATTACAGGTTTTCAGATGACTCTCTCTCTCTAGCAAAAGACATGTCGAGGCTTGTGATAAAGATGTCAAATTTATGGATGCAGTATATCTTTGAGACTTGTGTTAGTTGAGACTATGTAAAACATTATCTAATGCAGATATTTGTAATGGTAAAGACAAAATGTCATCTTTGTATATCATATTAGTTATTGTATTTTGTAAGGGGAAATCTTGAAATAGTAGTTACTTTATTATATATGTTGAATAAAAGATAAATTTTCTCTATCTCGTTTTTACCTTGTTAATTTACTTTATGGTAAATTATTGATTTTACTATGTTTTTGGAACGTGGATGTTACAAGCATTCTTAGATCCCTTCTACAATTTTATTGCCCACCATGATACTTGATATATAGCTATGCCATGTATGTTTCTTGGATGACACATTCTTGCTTCACATTTAGGTATAATAGCTATACCATATACACCATACACATCATGTGATCCTACTTGGTTGCTACCAACATAATGACCAACAAATGCTAGTCTATGACTATATGCCAAATGGAAGTGTATTATTCACTTGTTGGTAAGAATCTATTATGATATGGTATTTAGATGTCCAACACCCAGATGTGAATTATGCTCAGATGATATAAATTATTCTTTGTCACTAGTCACTAACCTTTAGGTGCATCGAAAGAAATAAAAAAACATTGTCTGAAGTCTAATTTTTCAAGAGAGTCCCCATTAGAAATTGTATTACCAAGCCTCACCATATAAAGCTATAGAGCTAGCATTTTTGTCTACATGGCTTGATGTAGAGGACTATCTAGACAATGATAATACTAAACAAAAGCTTAATTAACAACTCTCCTCAAGTAAAAAAAAATTGTATGCACTAGTGAAGTTGTTGTTGTGGTAGTTACCATATTCCAACATAAACTAAAGAAAAACTATTTTGCAAGATTAAAAATCAAGTTTGCACTCTAGAGGATCTTCAAAATACAATTTCAATTAGTTCATATTTAAAGGGCAACATGAACTATTGTTTTAAAAAGATATTTTAGTTTTTTGTTGTATTTCAAAAATCTAATCAACTCCGACATTGTATTAAAGTTATATTATAACATATTTGAAAAGCCTGCAAATATTTCAATCATATTTGAAAAGCCTTAGCACATCTAAGTTACATTTTTTTAGAAGATAAAGATGTTTTATTTACTCATATCCTTGCATGTTCAAAACATATCTAGTGAAAAAATGATCATCCTTAGGCAACCAAAAGTTCTTGTAAAAAGCAATATTTAGTTGATAGGCTTTCTATGTGGGCTTATGCCCACTAACAATTCAGTCTCAAGAATGTGTCACATCAAGAATTTGTCTCATGATGGATATGTTTATGTAGTCATTAGAAAACCAATTGCCTTTTCAATTATATCATAGTAGTAATGCTCAAAAGTTTATAAATATCATTTCAAATTTATATTCATCATCTAACACATCAAAAAGATCTAGGTAATATTATTGTTAGAAATGATTCACCCATTCTATGAATTGTTTGCAAGATTTTGAGATTCTTTGTTGGTTTATGGTAAATATTTTTAGAGCTTAGTGTACTATATTAGACAACAATTTGCCAAATTTCAATTGTTTTGTTGTTTTATGTAGTAAATATTTTTGTTACCTTGTTTTATGAATTTGTTACCTTGTTTCATGCCAAATTTCAATTATTTTTGTGGTTTTATATCATTCTTTTAATGTTTTAGTCTAGATTGTAGGAAAAGATAATATGTTACTACTAATGCACTAATTTATTTCATGCATTGAGTGACTTCAAATTGTGAGAATATGAAATTTGTGTCTTTGTCAACTTTAGTGGAGTGTTTTTGTGTTGAGTTATAGTGGCATGCAAGGGTCATTCATGAGGTATTTGGTTTTTATGTGGATTTTAATTTAAATATTTTTTTGTGGCTTCGCAATAAGGATTGCATTTGTTTCTACATAAGAATATATAAATATGAATAAGGGATTTGATTAATCTAGTGCATACATATAGATTATATACAAGTTTCTCATAGCTTTAATGCAAAACATATAGAATTATTGCAGTGATTTCCATCCTACAAGCAATCAATTTAAAAAAATCATAAATTTTGTATTATCTTCCATGTAATTAAGAATTTGACTCTGAGAAAATCAATTATCCTTAAGAAATTTCTT